>JAOPSE010000023.1:38931741-41331741 GCA_029449295.1 Zea luxurians
CTCTCATTGTCACATAGGAGTGGGACTTTGCTTAGATTGTAGCCAAAGTCCCGGAGGGTTTGCCTCATCCAAAGTAGTTGCGCGCAACACAGTCCTGCGGCAACATACTCGGCCTCAGCGGTGGATAGGGCAACAAAAGTTTGTTTCTTAGAACTCCAAGACACCAGGGACCTTCCTAGGAATTGGCTCGTCCCTGATGTACTCTTCCTATCGACCTTACATCCAGCATAATCGGAGTCTGAATATCCAATTAAGTCAAAGGTAGACCCCTTTGGATACCAGATTCCGAAGCAAGGCGTAGCAACTAAATATCTAAGAATTCGCTTAACGGCCACAAGGTGACACTCCCTTGGGTCGGATTGAAATCTAGCACACATGCATACGCTAAGCATAATATCCGGTCTACTAGCACATAAATAAAGTAAAGACCCTATCATAGACCGGTATGCCTTTTGATCAACGGACTTACCTCCTTTGTTGAGGTCAACATGTCCGTCGGTTCCCATTGGAGTCTTTGCGGGCTTGGCGTCCTTCATCCCAAACCGCTTGAGCAAGTCTTGCGTGTACTTCGTTTGAGAGATGAAGGTGCCGTCCTTGAGTTGCTTCACTTGGAACCCAAGGAAGTAGTTCAACTCACCCATCATCGACATCTCAAATTTCTGAGTCATCACCCTGCTAAACTCTTCACAAGACTTTTGGTTAGTAGAACCAAATATTATGTCATCGACATAAATTTGGCACACAAATAGATCACCATCACAAGTCTTAGTAAAGAGTTGGATCGGCTTTCCCAACCTTGAAAGCATTAGCAATTAAAAAGTCTTAAGGCATTCATACCATGCTCTTGGGGCTTGCTTAAGTCCATAGAGCGCCTTACAGAGCTTACACACATGGTCGGGGTAACGTTCATCCTCAAAGCCAGGGGGTTGCTCCACGTACACCTCCTCTTCACGTCCATTTGGAAAAACCTAAAAGAATGGTGAGCGGCATAGGCTAACAAAATGCGAATTGACTCTAGCCTAGCCACAGGAGCAAACGTCTCCTCAAAGTCCAAACCTGTGACTTGGGCATAACCTTTTGCCACAAGTCGAGCCTTGTTCCTTGTCACCACCCCGTGCTCGTCCTGTTTGTTGCGGAACACCCACTTGGTTCCCACAATGTTTTGCTTGGGACATGGCACCAGTGTCCAAACTTCATTTCGCTTGAAGTTATTGAGCTCTTCCTGCATGGCCAACACCCAGTCTAGATCTAGCAAGGCCTCTTCTACCTTGAAAGGCTCAATAGAAGAGACAAAAGAGTAATGCTCACAAAAATTAGCTAATCTAGAGCGAGTGGTTACTCCCTTGCTAATATCACCCAATATCTGGTCGACAGGATGATTCCTTTGAATTGTCGCTCGAACTTGAGTTGGAGGGGCCTGTGGTACTTCTTCCTCCTCATCTTGGACATCCTGTGCTCCCCTTGATCACACGCCTCTTCTTGAGGAACCTATTCAACATCCTGAGTTGGGGGTGCACCATTGTTGAGGAAGAAGGTTGATCTTGCTCCTGGTGTTCCTGTGGTCGCACATCTCCAATAGCCATGGTGCGTATTGCGTCCGTTTGGAACATCATCCTCATCTACACCATCAAGATCAACTTGCTCTCTCGGAGCCATTAGTTTATCAAATACAACATCGCTAGAGACTTCAACCAAACCCGATGATTTGTTGAAGACTCTATACACCTTTGTATTTTGAGTCATAACCTAACAAAAACCCTTCTACAGCTTTGGGAGCAAATTTTGAATTCCTACCTTTCTTCACTAGAATGTAGCATTTACTCCCAAAAACTCGAAAATATGAAACGTTGGGTTTGTTACCGGTTAGTAGTTCGACGTCTTCTTGAGGAGACGATGAAGGTAGACCCGGTTTTATGGCGTGGCAAGCTGTGTTCACATCTTCCAACCAAAACCGCTTGGGCGTCTTGAATTCTCCAAGCATCATCCTCGCCATGTCTATGAGTCCTGTTCTTCCTCTCTACCACACCGTTTTGCTGTGGTGTGTAGGGAGCGGAGAACTCGTGCTTGATTCCTTCCTCCTCAAGGTACTCCTCCACTTGAAGATTCTTGAACTCGGACCCGTTGTCGCTCCTTATCTTTTTCACCTTGAGCTCAAATTCATTTTGAGCTCTCCTTAAGAAGCGCTTGAGGGTCTCTTGGGTTTCTGATTTGTCCTGCAAAAATAATACCCAAGTGAAGCGGGAAAATCATCAACAACAACCAGACCATACTTACTTCCCCCGATGCTGAGGTAGGCGACGGGTCTGAAGAGGTCCATGTGAAGTAGCTCCAAACGTCTTGATGTGGTCATCACATTCTTGCTATGATGAGAGCTTCCCACCTGTTTACCTGCTTGACAAGCTGCACAAGGTCTATCTTTTCGAAGTTAAATTTGTTAGACCTAACACATGTTCTCCTTTTAGAAGTTTGTGAAGGTTTCTTCATCCCCACATGTGCTAGACGGCGATGCCACAGCCAGCCCATGCTAGTCTTAGCGATTAAGCATGCATCTAGATCGGCCTCCTCCTTCGAAAAATCAACTAAATAGAGTTTGTCGTCTATGTACACCCTTAAAAGCTAATGAACCATCACTCCTTCTAAAGACAGACACATCTACATTTGGTAAATAAGCAATTGTAACCCATATTACATAATTGACTAACGGACAACAAGTTATACCCGAGCGATTCAAACTAAAAACACATTAGATATGGAATGCTCGGATGAAATAGCTATCTTTCCTAGTCCTTTAACCTTGCCTTGATTCCCGTCACCGAATATGACTGAATCTTGGGAATCTTTGTTCTTGACGTAGGAGGTGAACATCTTCTTCTCCCTCGTCATGTGTTTGTGCATCCGATGTCGATAATCCAGCTTGAGCCCCCGGATGCATAAACCTGCAAGGCAAATTAGGCTTGGGTTTTAGGTACCCAACTCTTGTTGGGTCCTACAAGGTTAGTTACAATAGCCTTAGGGACCCAAATGCAAGTTTTATATCCCTTGCATTTTGCCCCCCAATTTCCTAGCAACCACTTTCTTATTTTTACATGAAAGTACAAAATCAGTGTTGCAGGCATGAAAAACAGTAGCAGATTTTATTTTGCATTTTCTTAGGTACATGATGAACAACATTGTTTCTAGGCATATTTCTACTGTGCATAAAAGAACTTGAACCAATCATGGCAGGTGAATCATAAGCATTATAACTCCTATTATGATGAGCATTCCTAGAAAATTTTCTATCATAAATAGATGCATGATTCTTTTGACTACTACTAGCCATAGGAGCCTTCCCTTTTCCTTGTTGAAAATGGGAGCCGTTTGCCTTGTTAAGTTCTTGGCTTCCCTCTTAAAGCCAAGCCCATCCTTAATTGAGGGGTGTCTACCACAGTGTAGGCATCCCTAGCAAATTTTAGTTTTATCAAAATCACTTTTGCAAGTCTTAAGTTGATCATTAAGACTTGCTACTTCATTATTTAATTTAGAAATAGAAATTAAATGTTCATCACAAGCATCAACATAAAATCCTTGCATCTATTGCAAATTAACAACATGCTCTACACAAGGACTGGATTATTAACTAACTCTAGCTTAGCATTTAAACCATCATTCAAATCTTCAAGCTAGAAATAGATTCATTACAAATAGATAATTCAGAAGATAGTAATTCATTCCTTTTAATTTCTAAGGCAAGAGACTTTTGAACAATAACAAATTTGTCATGTTCCTCATACAAGATGTCCTCTTGCCTCTCTAACAGTCTATCTTTTTCATTCAATGCATCAATCAGCTCATTAATCTTTTTCTACCTTAGCTCTATCTAATCCTTTGAACAAGCTAGTATAGTCTACTTCATCATCACTAGAGTCCTCATCACTAGAAGTAGAGTACTTAGGAGTTTCTCTAGTGTTTACCTTCTTTTCCTTTACCATTAGACAAGTATGGCGCTCGTTGGGGAAGAGTGATGACTTGTTGAAGGCTGAGGCGGTGAGTCCTTCATCGTTGGAGTTGGACGACGAACAATCCGAGTCCCACTCTTTGCCGAGGTGCGCCTCGCCCTTCGCCTTCTTGTAGGCCTTCTTCTTTTCCCTCTTCCCGCTTTTTCTCTTGTTCCTGGTCATTAGTATTGTCGGGACAGTTTGCTATAAAATGACCATACTTACCACATTTAAAGCAGGAGCATTTTCCCTTTGCTTTGCTCTTGTTTGGATGCTCCTCTCTTCCTTTTAGTGTCGTCTTGAAACGCTTGATAATGAGGGCCATTTCATCCTCATTTAGTCTGGCCGCCTCAACTTGCGCCACCTTGCTAGGTAGCGCCTCCCTGCTACTTGTTGCTTTGAGAGCAACGGTTTGAGGCTCGTGGATCGGCATTGGGGCCATTGAGCGCCTCATCAACATATCTCGCCTCCTTGATCATCATTCGCCCGCTTACAAACTTTATGAGTATTTCCTCGGGTGTCATCTTGGTGTACCTAGGGATTTTCACAAATAGAGTTTACAAGATGAGGATCAAGGACAGTGAAGGACCTTAGCATAAGCCGGACGACGTCGTGGTCCGTCCATCTCGTGCTTCCATAGCTCCTGATTTTGTTGACCAAGGTCTTGAGCCTGTTGTACGTTTGGGTTGGCTCCTCCCCCCTGATCATTGCGAACCTTCCTAGTTCGCCCTCCACCAACTCCATCTTGGTGATCATGGTGACGTCGTTCCCCTCATGCGAGATCTTGAGGGTGTCCCAAATCTGCTTGGTGTTATCCAAGCCGCTCACCTTATGGTATTCTTCCCTGCACAAGGATGCTAATAGAACAGTGGTAGCTTGTGCATTTTTGTGAATCTGTTCATTGATAAATATGGGATTATCCGTACTATCAAAATTCATTCCATTTTCTACTATCTCCCATATACTTGGATGAAGAGAGAACAAATGGCTACGCATTTTGTGACTCCAAAATCCGTAGTCCTCTCCATCAAAGTGCGGAGGTTTCCCAAGTGGAATTGAAAGTAAATGAGCATTGGAGTTAGACGGAATACGAGAATAATCAAAGAAAAGTTTGAGTTAACCGCTTTCTTTTCTCTTCGTCGTCGTCTTTTGGGAAGAGGAAGACTCGTCGCTGTCGTAGTAGACTATCTTCTTGATGCGTCTCTTCTTCTTCCCATCCTTCTTCTTGTGACTCGAGCTAGAGTCAGTGGGCTATCATCTCTTGGCTCGTTGAAGACAGATTCCTTCTCCTTATCGTTGACCACCATCCCCTTTCCCTTAGGATCCATCTCTTCGGGCGATTAGTCCCTTTTGTGAAGAGAACGGCTCCGATACCAATTGAGAGCACCTAGAGGGGGGGTGCATAGGTGATCCTGTAAAAACTTAAAACTGATAGCCACAAAACTTGGTTAAGTGTTACAGAGATAATGCCAAGTGACTATAAAGCGAGCTTTTGCGAATCACAACAATCACACAAAAAGCAATCACAAGAGACACGCGAGTTATCCCGTGGTTCGACAAGTACAACACTTGTCTACCTCCACGTTGTGGCGTCCCAATGGACGAGGGTTGCACTCAACCCCTTTCAAGTGATCCAATGATCAACTTGAATACCATGGTGTTTTTCTTTCTTTCACTATATCCCGCTTGCGAGGAATCTCCACAACTTGGAGCCTCTCGCCCTTATAATTTGATGATCACAAAGAAGCACAGATGTAAGGGAGGGAAAAGCAACACACATAAGAATCAAAGCAAGAGACAAACACGCACACTAGTCACAACTTGAGCTCTAAGTTCACACACGGAGTTTCTCAACTCAAGATGAGCTCAAATTACTATCACAACGAATCAAATGCGCTAGAATGAAGTCTTGGTGCTTAGAGACGATCAAAGAATGCTTGGTGTACTCCTCCATGCGCCTAGGGGTCCCTTTTATAGCCCCAAGGCAGCTAGGAGCCGTTTGAAGGCATTCCAGGAAGGCAATTCTTGCCTTCTGTCGGGTGTGCGCATCGGACAGTCCGGTGCACCATCGGACAGACACTGTTTCAGTGTCCGACGCAGATTGCTTTCCTAAATTGGCACAACCGACCGTTGAAGATTTGGAGCTGTTGGCACACCGGACACTGTCCTGGTGCACACTGGACAGTCCGGTGCCCCCATCAGACCGTTGGCTCGGCCACGCGTCACGCGCGGATTGCTCGGCCGACCGTTGGCTCAACGGACAGTCCAGTGCATCACCGGACAGTCCGGTGAATTTTAGCCGTACGTCGCCGATGAATTCCGAGAGCGGCCAGTTGACTAGACGCCAGCCTGGCGCACCGGACACTGTCCGGTGCACCACCGGACACTGTCCGGTGCACCCAGACTGCACAGAGTCTTGGCTACTCCAGCTAAGTCTTTTTCCTTTTGTTTTTCTCTAATTCTAGCACTTAGACAAATATATTAGTGCACAAAAACCAATGTACTAAGTCTAGAATCATACCTTTGTGTTGATTTGCACTTCATCCACCATTTGGCACTTATTAATACTTAAGGTAATTATGTTGGACACTTAATCACCAAAATACTTTAGAAATGGCCCAAAGGCACATTTCCCTTTCACCAACGAGCTATTACATTCGGGGATGGAAATCAAGGTTTGGTCAAAGGTTTGAGTAAAATTGCTATATCTCCCGACCGTTCCATTTCTAATGTTTTTCTCGTAGACTCTTTAGACTATAATTTGCTTTCTGTTTCACAATTATGCAAAATGGGCTACAATTGTCTATTCACTTATACAAGTGTTACTGCCTTTAGAAGAAGTGATGATTCAGTAGCATTTAAGGGAGTGTTAGATGGTCAGCTATATTTAGTTGATTTTAATAATAATAAAGCTGAACTAGACACTTGCTTAATTGCTAAGACTAATATGGGTTGGCTCTAGCATCGCTGACTTGCCCATGTTGGGATGAAGAATCTTCACAAACTTTTAAAGGGATAACACATTTTAGGACTAACCAATGTTCATTTTGAGAAAGACAGGATTTGTAGCGTATGCCAAGCAGGAAAGCAGGTTGGAGTCCATCATCCACACAAGAACATAATGACGACGGACTGTCCAATTGAGCTACTCCACATGGACCTATTCGACCCAATTGCTTACATAAGCATCGGCGAGAGTAAGTACTGTCTAGTAATTGTGGATGATTATTCTCGCTTTACTTGGGTGTTCTTTTTGCAGGAAGAATCACAAACCCAAGAGACATTAAAAAGATTCTTGAGACGAGCTCAAAATGAGTTCGGATTGAGAATCAAAAAGATTAGAAGCGATAATGGGATAGAGTTCGAGAATTCACAAATGGAAGGATTTCTTGAGGAGGAGGGCATCAAGCATGAGTTCTCTTCTCCCTACACACCTCAACAAAATGGTGTAGTGGAGAGGAAGAATATAGCTCTACTGGATATGGCTAGGACCATGCTTGATGAATACAAGACACCGGACCGGTTTTGGGTGGAGGTGGTTAATACCGCTTGCTACTCCATCAACCGGTTATATCTTCACTGAATCCTCAAGAAGACATCATATGAACTCCTCACTGGTAAAAGGCCAATGTTTCATATTTTAGAGTCTTTGGGAGTAAATGCTTTATTCTTATTAAAGAGGTAGAAAATCTAAATTTGCTCCTAAGATTGTAGAAGACTTTTTTACTTGGTTATGACTCAAAACACAAGGGGCATATAGAGTATTCAACAAGTCCACTGGATTAGTTGAAGTTTCTTGTGACATTGTGTTTGATGAGACTAATGGCTCCTAAGTGGAGCAAGTTGATCTTGATGAGTTAGATGATGAAGAGGCTCTGTGCGTCGCACTAAGGAACATGTCCATTGGGGATGGGTGTCCTAAGAAATCCAAAGAGCCTCCACAAGCACAAGATCAACCATCATCTTCCATGCAAGCATCTCCACTAACTCAAGATGAGGATCGGGCTTAAGAAGATGAAGATCAAGAGGATGAGCCACCTCAAGAGGAGGACATTGATCAAGGGGGAGATGAAGATGATCAAGATACGAAAGATGATCAAGAAATTCCGGATCAACGATCGCCACACCCAAGAGTCCACCAAGCAATTCAAAGAGATCACCTCGTCAACTCCATTCTTGGTGACATTCACAAGGGGGTAACCACTGGATCTCGAATTGCTCATTTATGTGAACATTACTCTTTTGTTTCCTCTATCGAGCCATATAAGGTAGAGGATGCACTAAGAGATCCAGATTGGGTGGTGGCAATGCAATAGGAGCTCAACAATTTCACAAGGAATGAGGTATGTCATTTGGTTCCACGTCCTAATCAAAATGTTGTAGGTACCAAATGGGTATTCCGCAACAAGCAAGATGAGCATGGTGTGGTGACAAGGAACAAAGCCTGACTTGTGGCCAAAGGTTATTCACAAGCCGAAGGTTTGGATATCGATGAAACTTATGCACCCGTAGCTAGGCTTGAGTCAATTCGTATATTACTTGCCTATGCTACTTACCATGGCTTTAAGCTCTATCAAATGGACGTGAAGAGTGCCTTCCTCAATGGTCTATCAAGGAAGAGGTCTATGTTGAGCAACCTCCCGGCTTTGAATATAGTGAGTATCCTAACCATGTGTACAAACTCTCAAAGGCGCTTTATGGGCTAAAGCAAGCCCCAAGAGAATGGTATGAATGCGTGCGAGACTTTCTTATCAATAATGGCTTCAAAGTCGGTAAAGCTGATCCTACTCTCTTCACTAAAAACAATTGCAAAAGACTTGTTTATATGCCAAATTTATGTTGATGATATTATACTTGGGTCTACTAACAAGTCATCTTGTGAAGAGTTTAGTAGGATAATGATACAAAAATTCAAGATGTCAATGATGGGGGAGTTGAAGTATTTCCTTGGATTTCAAATCAAGCAACTCCAAGATGGCACCTTCATCAGCGAAACTAAATACATTCAAGACATACTCACCAAGTTTGGAATGTAGGATGGCAAACCCATCAAGACACCCATGGGAACCAATGGGCATCTCGACCTCGACACGGGAGGTAAATCCGTAGATCAAAAGGTATACAGGTCGATGATAGGATCTCTACTCTATTTATGTGCTTCACGACCGGACATTATGCTTTCTGTATGCATGTGTGCAAGGTTCCAAGCAAATCCTAAGGAAGTTCACCTTAGGGCCGTGAAAAGAATCATGAGATATTTAGTTTACACTCCTAAGTTTGAGCTTTGGTACCCTAAGGGATCCACATTTGATTTAATTGGATATTCTGTTGCCGATTATGCAGGGTGTAAGATTGATAGAAAGAGCACATCAAGGACTTGTCAGTCTCTGGGAAGATCCCTGGTGTCTTGGGCTTCAAAGAAGCAAAACTTTGTAGCTCTTTCCACTGCTGAAGCTGAGTACATTGCCACAGGCCATTGCTGTGCGCAATTACTTTAGATGAGGCAAACCCTTAGGACTATGGCTACAAATTGAGCAAAGTCCCTCTCCTATGTCATAATGAGAGTGCAATCTGCATGGCGGATAATCCCGTTGAGCACAGCTGCACTAAGCACATAGATATTCTGTATCACTTTCTGAGAGATCACCAACAAAAGGGGGATATCAAAATTGCTTATGTTAATACCCACAACCAA
Organism: Zea luxurians; assembly: GCA_029449295.1. Lineage (NCBI taxonomy): Eukaryota > Viridiplantae > Streptophyta > Magnoliopsida > Poales > Poaceae > Zea > Zea luxurians. The sequence continues at coordinate 38,941,414 of JAOPSE010000023.1, forward strand.
TTATTCGATATCTTTACCAAGCCACTAGACGAGAAGACCTTTAGCAAACTTAGAAATGAGCTAGATATACTTGATTCTCGAAATTTTGATTGAAACATTGCACACATAGCTTATTTATATACCTTTGATCATGTCTCTTTCATTTGGTACAAATGCATATTTCTTATTCTTCTTGTGCCAAGGCTAAGACTAATGTGTTTTCGAGTATATCTCTATGATTAGTCTTAGATTGAAAGGGAAATGGAGTATTCGGCAAAGACAAGGCTTCCACTCCAAACTCTGACGATATCATTTACCACTTGCCGTTACTCCACAAACTCTCAAATTGATATAATATTTCACTCATATTTCTTATATCAATGGGGGAGAAAGTATTAAGCCCCAAAGGGGGAGAAATAAAGGGCTCTCAAGTTCTTCGTTTTTGGCGATTAATGCCAAAGGGGGAGAAAGTATTAAGCCCAAAGAAAAAGGACCGCACCACCATATTTTTAGAATTTTAGTGTATTTTTCAAATTAGTATTAAGATCTTTCAAAAAGGAAATGTTTATTTCAATTGATATTTGAGTTAGCCCCAAAATGAACTTTCAAGTGGAATGAATTTTCAATTGGTATCTTTATAAGTCAAATTTTCAATTGGTATCCATTTCTAAAAAAATCTCTTAAAAGCTAAGGGGAGAATTCATCTAGGGGGAGCTTTTATTTAGTCAAAGGAAAGGCATTTGAAACAGGGGGAGGAATTTCAAATCTTAAAAATGCTTCTTGCAATCACATTTCTATACCTTTGACTATTTGCAAAAGATTTTGAAAGAAATTTTCCAAAAGGTTTGTAAAAACAAACAAGTGGTGCAAATGTGGTCCAAAATGTTAAAAAGAAGAAAAAGCAATCCATATACACTTAGTGATACTTTCAATTGGTTCAACTCCAAGTAACATATGCACATTCATCATAAATGCAAACTAGTTACATTTCTGTACTTTATATTTGCTTTGGTTTGTGTTGGCATCAATCACCAAAAAGGGGGAGATTGAAAAGGAAATCGGGTTAACCTTTTCCTATAATCGATTTTGGTGGTTGACATCCAACACAAACCACGTGGACTAACTAGTTTGTCTAGATATCATCTATTACAGGTGCATAAGGTTCAACACAAACCAAGAAATAAATCCATTTAGGGACACAATAAAAAATGGAGCCAAAGGACTTGAGTGTGTTGTTTTTTGGTGCACCGGACACTGTCCGGTGCACCAGGCCCGTACACTTCCAAACAAGCCACTCTCGGGAATTCAGCAGGCGCGCTCCACTATAATTCACCAGACTATCTGGTGTGCACCAGACTGTCCGGTGAGCCAGCGGAGCAACGACTCCCTCCACGCCAACGGTCGACTGCGCAGAGGTACAATGCTGAACAGTGCTACGGCAGAAGTCAGAGCGCAGAAGTCAGAGGTCACCGGACTGTCCGGTGTGGCACCAGATTGTCTGGTGCAGCAAGACGACAAGGCTCTCCAACGGTCAACTGCTCCAAACTCTAACGGACGCACTGACGTGGCGTGCACCGGACTGTGCACAGTGACTGTTCGGTGCGCCCATCGCCAGCAGCCTTCACCAACGGCTATGGAAGTGGTTGGGGGCTATAAATACCCCAACCACCTCATTCACTATCATACAAGTGTTCTGAACATCACATTCATTGCAAGAGCAAAAAACTTCACTCCAAGACACATCCAAAAGATCAAATCCCCTCCAAGCCTCCAAATCAACTCAATTCCATTAGAGACTTGAGAGAGGGTGTTTTGTGTTCTTTTGTTGCTCTTGTCGCTTGGATTGACCTTTTCTTTTTTCCTTCTTATTCTCAAGAGACTTGTATTCGAAACAAGAGACACCTAAGTGTGTGGTGGTCCTTGTGGGGTCTTAGTGACACGTGAGATTAAGGAAAAGGCTCACTCGGTCTAAGTGACCGTTTGAGAGAGGGAAAGGGTTGGAATAGACCAGGCCTTTGCGGTCTCCTCAATGGGGACTAGGTTCTTTGGAACCGAACCTCGGTAAAACAAATCACCATGTCTACTCGCTTGATTCTCACTTGATTTGTTTTGCACTCTTTCCTCTCTCTAACGTTTCCTTACTAGTATTGATTTGAGTTTGCTCCCATACGTCATCGGCATCCTTTAAGCAACTCCTAGCAAGAGAAACCATCTTTCGGACTTGAACTTAATTCTAATGCTAACCTGCGGCCTTTAGTGTGTTTAAGTTTATAAATTTCATGTTTCGCCTATTCACCCCCCTCTAGGCGACTTTCAGGTTGTACCTCAGAAACTAGTGTCATGGCTGCCCCCACCCTAGACAAAGCATCTGCCACCACATTCTCTTTTCCCTTCTCGTAAACTATTTTGAACTAGAGACCCATGAGCTTAGCCCTAGCTTTTCTTTGCAATTTAGACTGAAGTTGTTGTTCTCCCAAAAAGGATGGAGACTAATGATTTGTCATAATAGTGAAAGGGACCTTTGCAGATAAGTCCTCCACCTATCGATTGCCATGATTAAGGCCAGAAATTCCTTCTCATAAATGGATAGTTGCTTGCTCAAGAAAGCCAATGGTTTGTGCTCCTGCATAAGAACAGCTCCTATGACTTCATCACAGGCATCAGTCTCAACCATAAAAGGTATCTCAAACCTTGGTAAGGCCAAGACAGTTGTTTGAGTCATGGCCTTCTTAAGATGTTCAAAAGCCCTCTGAGCTTCGACTGTCCACAACCATGCCTTCTTGCCTTGAATTAATGTTGTCAAGGGCTTTGCCAAAGTGCTATAATGCCTGACAAAATTCCTATAATACCCAGTCAAATCAAGGAAGCCTCTTAACTCAGTGACAAAAGTAGGCACAGGGCACCTGACCATGGCCACAATTTTGGATATATCAGTAGCAACCCCTTCATTAGAAATAATGTGGCCCAAATATTGCAGCTCTGCCTAAGCAAACACATATTTCTTCCTTTTGAGATAAAACTAGTGGCTCCTTAACACAGTGAAAACTTGCTTCAAATGTTGAACATGATCTTGCAATGTAGGGCTGTAAATGATAATGTCATCAATAAAACCAGCACAAACTTCCTAAGGAAGGGTTCCAAAATAGAGAATGGCACACTGAAAGGTGGCAGGAGCATTTGTCAACCCAAATGGCATTACTCTGAATTGATAATGCCCATGATGGGTTTTAAAGGCTCTCTTGTGCTCATCTTCTCCCATCCTAATCTGATGGTACCTAGCTGTCATATCCAAACTAGAAAAATATTGGGTACCTGCTAATTCATCTAAAATCTCATCCACCAAAAAGGCATTGGAAACATATTCTTCATTGTCATATCATTGAGTTTTCTGTAATCTATGCAAAACCTCCATGTTCCATCTTTCTTCTGTACCAGTAAAACTGGAGAAGCAAAAGAGCTTACACTTGGAACAATCAAGCCTGCTTTGAGCAACTCTGCCACTTGCCTCTCTATCTCATCTTTGTGTAGTGGAGAATATCTATATGGTCTGGCATTCACTGGAACTGACCCTAGCAACAAAGGTATATAGTGGTCAAACACCCTTTTAGGAGGTAGGGCTGTAGGCTGAGCGAATAAATCTTGAAATTATGTGAGTAGTGCTGCTAGCTGCCTCTTCACCTCTTCTCTTTGGTACAACCTGTTCCAGCAGCACAAAAGCCCAAACCTCATTCCCTTTTAACCATTTCTGTACTTGCACGGCATGCACTTGAGGAATCTCTATAACTTTAGCACAATCTCCTTGTATCTGGACCCACTGTCCTTGATGGTAAAACCCCAGTCTTTTTATCCCAATCACAATTCATAGGACTATGGGCCCTCAACTAGTCAAATCCCAAAATGGAATCATATACTCCAATGTCCAAAACTCTCATAGGAAAAACATAGGTGTGCCCTCCAGTCCACCATTTTACTTCCCTTACTCTATGAGTGCTTACCATAATATCCCCACTAGCCACCTTGACCTTCACTGGGTCACATTCTTCCACCTCCAACCTTAGCTTCTCCACCATCTGCTTGCTAATAAAGCTGGTAGAACTTCCAGAATCAACCAACATCAATAACATCTGATGATGAACCAATGCTCTGAGTCTGATACATTGAGAATCATTAGCCCCATTAATAGCATTAAGAGACAGCTTCAGTTCCTCTTCTTCCTAATTCTCCTTTTGCTCTATTTGCTCCAACACTTCAGGAGTCAATACCTTCTCCATGTCCTCAGGAGCTAGAACATGTAGCTGGACTATATTCCCTCTCTGGCACCTCGCCTAATGACCAGGTTCAAATTTCTCTCCACAAGTGAAACATAGACCATTTGCTCTTCTATACTCCTTTAGTTGTCTCTCCTTACTCCATCCTCCCACCTCTAATCCTTTACCTTCTGCTCTATTTCCTCACCCCAATCTACCAATAATAGGTTGCTTAGTAAACTTCATTCCTCCCTTATCAATAATGTCCTGCTGGACTTGAGCCAATAGTTGTGCCTTGTGAACAGTAGCAGGGAGCTGAGACATAACTGCATACTGAATTTCATTCTTCAGTCCTTTGACAAACTGATTGACATAAAACGTTTCATCCATCATAGGATTATGAACAGCAGTAGCATATCTTGCTTCTTCAAACTCCTTCACATATTATTCTACTCCCCTGTCGGAGAGGAAATCTCCGGCCGGGTGGCGGAATGCACCCGCCCTAAATCCTAAGATGAGGAGGGGCCTAAGCGTTTTGCTTGTTAGAGATTGGGGGGATGAGCACGCAAGAACACGCAAGGGTTTAGAGTGGTTCAGGCCGCCGGAGCGTAATACCCTACTCCACTGTGTGTTGTATTGCTCGTGAGCTTGAGTCTGAATGAGTCCGTCCGTTTGTTCAGACCTGCCTTCTGTAACGTCGCATGCTTCCCCTTTTATAGCTCAAGGGGGCACGTACAACAGGTGCTGAGCCCCAACATGTGGGCCCAGGAACAAAATGGAGGGAAAGAACTAATGCCTGCAACGTCCGGGCCATCCCCGAGTGTAGTAATGCCCGTAGCGCTTGTAGTATTGGCTTCTCTCGGCTGCTTCCTCGGTAACGCGTGAGTCGTCATGAGTATAGAACATGTGATAGTACACCGCATGCTAATAGATTGGACAGGCACGCCGCCTGCATGATGGCCCAGTCGCTGCCTACTAGAGGAGTAGAGAGAGGGCCCATTAAATGCTGAGTCGTCATATCGCCTGCTAGCAGAGTGGACGGGGCGCATTAAATGCTGATATGGCACATCGCCTGTCAGGCGGCGGGCCTCCTCCGCATTAAATACCGAGATAGCGTGGCATGCGATGCGCCACGGCATGGCCCGCGGTGCATAGTCCTTACGTCAGGCTTCGCTCGCTGGCTTATGTCATGGGTAGGGGGCCACGTGGCAGCATCGAGTCTCCGCCTGGGCGGGAAGCTGAGCCGTACAGGATGGGGCCCAGACATGTGTCAGTGCCAGACCCCTGTCTGGTCTTTGACCAAGGCTTAAGCATTTTCTGTCCTGGCACACCGGGACCCCGCTGTGAGCGGTCCGGACCCCTTGCAGAGGGGTCTGGTTGCCACCTTAGGGGCCCATTATGCACATGTGGAGGTCGTGGACCTCCCCTGGGAGTCCTGTCCACAAACTTAGGGGTTCAGCACACTCCCATGGGGGTCCAGACTTACTGCAGATGCCCTAGAGTATTCCACCATCTTGGACACGTGGTAGCCCCGGACCCACCCAGGTGGTGAGGCTAGGCGCCGCTGTGGGCCCTGAGCAACCGCCCTTGGTTGGGCTAAGGCACGCCTTAGTCACGGACGCAGCCCTACTGCCACGCGGATAAGAGGTAGCCGCACGGGAACTGCGCCTTGATACAGTAGTAGGGGGTACCCTTGTCTTAGGGTACCGACAGTGGCCCCTGGGCCCACTTTAGAGGAGGATGCAATCTTGCAAGTGGGGCCAAAACTCGCACCATGCATCAACATGGCATTAACTTCGTCGACGCATGCGCTGTCAGTCTGCCTTCGGTCACGTCAACTGCCACATCTGTCCTTGCGATTGACGGTCGTGTGGCCCCCATGCTTGATGACTTTGCTGGGCCACGCGTGAGGCGCCTCGATCTTGCCGCCTTTAACAACTCACCCGGCGGTACTGAAAGGGTGCAGTATCACAGTGAACGGTGGTTTGACTTCTCTTCCCTAGGGTCTGACGTCCAAGGGGGATGACTTGTAGGCCCGGGCCCTTGCGTCGGAGATTGAGCCGTCGGAAACAGGGCCTAGGCGGAGATGAAGGGGCGTACTACCACGGGCGGCAGTATGCTCCTCGCGTGTCGGTTCGCCTTCTTCGTACTCAGGAACCGGCGCACCAAGTGTATGACATGTGGGTCCGGGCCCCCATGCCAGGGCTGGATCGTTGGAGACGGCGAAGATGAAGAGGCGCACTACCGCGGGTTGGTAGCACGCTCTTCACGCGGCGGTTTGCCTTCTTCGCACTTGGAGACCACCGCGCTAGCCGTATGACTTGTGGGATCGGGCCCCCAAGCCATAGACTGGGTACATTGGTGTGCATTAGGGGAGACTGGCCCGTGATGCTTCGGGCACGAGCGGGGGAATCTGCCTTTAAATAGGGGTTCATCCCTCAAGTAGCAGCCATGCCTTACTTCCCTCCCACTCGCTACGCCCCTTTGTCTTCAGGGCCTCTGGATGGAGCGTGCCGGCATTCGGTGGAAGGATCCGCGTCAACGCCTTCCCCCTCAGCGACCTCGCTGCCGGGGAGCTCGTGCTCTTTGTTTCTTGCACGATGGCGCTGCCGATCTCACCTTCTTCTTGCTGTTGTTGGGGGAGCACGACCTCGTGGGGATTGGCGTTCTTCCGCCATCGCTTAGCTTCAAGGATTTTCATCACGCAGCCGGGCTGCGGTCTCCCACCAGTGGTCATCTACAAGGATGACCACCAGCCTTGTGGTGGTGAGAAGCGAGCCAGACTGCGGCCTCCCCCCTCCCCCTGCCCTCAGCTTTAAGGATGTTGATCAGCCTTGCAAGGGTGGAGAGCGAGCCGAGTTGTGGTTCTGCCTTCCGCATGAGCTGGTGGCTCCCTTCTTCCTCCAGCATTCGGAGGAAAGGATGTTCACCAGCCTTGCGAAGGACGCGAACTTCGGCTACGCGGTGCCGGCCGGACTGCAAGCGTCGTCAGCCACCGATCTTCCAACTCCTTGGCTTGGATGGTCTTGTCGTCACCCCCATAGGAGGGCGGGGGCGAGGGCCTCTTCGCCATGGTGCCTGCGTTGAGGTGGTCGCCGCCGCTGGCGAGCCATTGGTGAGCCACTGGTGAAGAGGTGGTCACCGCCGCTGGTCAGACCACCAGCGCCACCTGCCGCCGTGCCTCCAACTCTTTGGCTTTAATGGCCTCGTCGTCACCACCTGTATGAAGACGGGGGCGAGGTCCTCTTCGCTATGGCGCACGCGTTGAGGTGGCCACCGTCGCTGGCAAGTCGCTTGGGAGGATTCCGCGAGGACAGTGGCCACGAGCTTCCAACGTGACCCTGCTGGCGTCGAGTAGTTTACACCTGTAGAAATGGAGCTAGGACTTCGCTTCAAGGCAAATGTAATAATTTTTGCTTTTGTAAGGTACTTTTTTTAGTACTATTTATCAAGCAGTATTAGCACTTATCTATGTATCACCTGCCCCTGTTGTATGTGATGTTGTCGACTCCTCCATGGTAGCTGGCCCCCTGGGATGCAGGCTCGATGTGTCGAGGTTGGATACAAGCTGTTGGATACTTGTTCTCAAATGCTATGAATTAAGAACAAGGCAACATAGAAAAGGTTAATGGTTAATGTCCTTCGTCCTTCGAAGCATTATTTCCCTCAGGATATAATGATCTTCAAACGAAGGTCATGAAGGACGCACCTTCATCATCACAGTTTATATTAATGAAAGAGGAAGCATATGAGACATGAGACATGAGAAATAACATAAATGATCATATGACATCATTAACATTTCTTCATTATATCATTATGAATGAACATGAACAATATTGAATTACATTTGTACCTTCGGCCTGACAGAAGGCAAAAGTCCAAGCGTGACGCACAAGCAAATGCGAGTCAACGTGAACAGTACGGGAGTACTGTTCATCTATTTATAGGCACAGGGCGCATCCTGTGTAAAATTACATTTATGTCCTTCACATTTACTACTGTATTATGGACAACTCATCGAGGACTGGATGACCTTTTCCCCTTTAAGTCGGTTCCTTTTTCCGCTGTTGAGCCGAAGTTATTCCGCCCGTAGCTTCGGAGCAGCATCATCCTTCATTCTGACCAAGCTTGTGTATGACTTTGGTCTATATCCGAAGGTACCTGTTTACATGCCACACTTGGAAAACATTGTTAAATCACATTTTTGAGGACCTTCGGAGGACGAAGGCCCCCAACAGTAGCCCCTCGCGGTATTAATTCGTTTAAGATAACGAATTCAGACTGCGACCTGGACGAAGGCCTTAAGCCGAAGGTCCGAAAATTACCTTCCCTTTGCTAGAATAGCAACAGTCAATGACAGACGAGACCCTCCAACTCGGGGTGCGTCGAGCGTATAAATAAGAACTCACCCTGACCACATTTGGTACGCTATTTGCCGCTTGCTTTATTTGCTCAATTTTATAACTCTTGCTCACCAACGTTTGCCTAGTTTTTCGAGTTCTTTAAGCTTCGTCTTGAAGAGCACGTTTTCGTCATTTCCGAAGAGAAGATGTCTCAAGACAAGAAAGTTGTTGCTGAGATGAAGCTAACCGAAGAGGAGAAGCTCTTTGAACAGAAGAAGGCTGCAGATCCTTATATAGCTGGGTTTCTAGAATCAATGGCAAAATCAAATACAGAGAAGATTACAAAAGAAATACTGGAGGGCTTGTCTGAGGATACTAGTGACAGTGACAACTATGATGCAGAGAGTGGGGGTGGAGATTCCGAAGATCGACCGTGGAGGCCAAGCCATACAATTTTCGGAAAGCCGACCATCAAGCGAAGTCACCTTGAGAGCATGAGGGGAAGGTACTTTGGGGATTATCTATTGTGAGGACTGGCGAAAACAATACCACTCCTGCACCTGAGAAGGATTAAGTTGTGATCTTTCAAAGTTTTTTTAAAGCTGGGCTTCGGTTCCCACTGAGCAGGTTTGTGGTGGAAGTGTTGAAAACCTTCCAAATTTTCCTTCATCAACTGACCCCCGAAGCCATATTGAGGATGGGAGTCTTCGTCTGGGCAGTGAGAAGCCAAGGGATAAAGCCGAGCGCAAAATGTTTCTGCAGCATGCATGAACTTATGTATGAGATGAAGGCTACGGGAAAGGAACAGTATCACAACAACTTCGGTTGTTACGGATTTACCGCTCGCCCCAACGCAAGCCATCCAGTACCAACATTTAGGAAAAGATGACCGGGAAATTGGATGGAGGAATGGTTCTATATGAAGAACGACTTAGCAGAGAGAGAGGATGTTAAGGAGGTCATTATGCGTCCCATATGGTCCCGCTTCGGCCTTCGAAGGCCGAAGGTTGAAATTGATGAAGCCGCCGAAGCATGTCAGAAGGCATTCAGTACTGTCTGCTTCTTTATTGGTACAAGAGATTTGGTTCAAGAGCACATAGCATACAGAGTATGGCCACTTATAGAGGGCTGGGAAATGCCGAAGGAAACCATCACCGAATCTAGTGAAGGTGAACTGGTCTGGCTGAAGTACACATTCAGATACGGAGATAAATTCAATGAACCAAACGATGACTGGCTAAAATGCATCGAAGTTACCAGTGATGAACTGCTTGGACCATATTCCAAGGCTGAAGACAATGCACTATCCACAGCCTTTGGTGGTCGGGGAAAAAGAGATTGAATAGAGTTTTTGATGCCATTGGTTTTGTCTACCCCGACTACCGCTATCCACTGCGAGGTCACGGAAAGAAAAGGAAAACTGCTTCTTCAGCCACTCCAGTCAAGCCTGCTCCGAAGGGCAAAAAGTTGAAGGTCCTTACCCACCGACCACGCTATATTGAACCGGTTGTGGTACCTGAGTTTGGCGGGGAGACTTCTTCAGCTGCTGAACCAAGAGAGCCCATTCCTGCTACGCAAAAGGCTGGGGAGTCGGCCACAATGCCGAAGGAAGCTTCGGATGATCTAGCTGAGTCGAAGACTGAAAAAGATAAGGCTGAAAAGCCAAATATTGAAGAAATAAAAGCGCTAGAAATTTTAAGCCCTTCATTGGAAGTAACGGTACCGAAGGCACAAAAATGTTCTACCGCAACTCCCAAAAGGAGAAGAATGGCAAATGTACTAGACTAGATGTGTTAGAATTAGTAAAGGCTTTAAGCTCTACTCCTTCAGGGAAAATCGCCGAGGTTTCGAAACTGCAAACTGAATCTGAAACAAAACCGGCTGAAATCAAAGCTGCAGTAGGCCAAGCTAGTGCCGAAGCTAGGCCTTCAGAGCTTGCCGAGAAAAAACCTTCGGGAACTGAAGAAAAGGCAACAGAAGAAAAAACCTCAGAGCAAACTTTGCCTGAAAAGGTAGCTACTCCTGCTCCCGAAGCTTTGGAAGAGAGCATTGATTACATCATCTGTCATGCTTCGAGAAAGACGCTTACTTCGGAAGAAAAACGAGAAGCCCAGCACTATGCCCAAAGACTAAAATACCCGAAAGGGGCACTGGTGTTTAATGGCAGCGGAGAAGAAGATTTTTTTTATACTGTCTCCCAGATAACAAAGAGATATCCGTCAGCCGAGAGATAGGAAGAAGCTTCGATTTTCCGAAGCTAGAAGACGGCCTCTCCGTACTATCAAAGGATGAACTAGCTGACAGTTTAGCATATAATAGTATAAAGGTATGAAAATCAATTCTTGTATTTGCAAACGAATTATTTTATTTACTTATACTTAATTCTGTACTCCTCTTGCAGGGCTTGATTCTTAGCAATGCCCTCAGGGCACAGAAAAATATCGAAGATGAAGGGTATACAATGGCTCTAGACAACCTTCGCTCAGAGGTCATTGAGCTAAGAAACGAAGGCCTTGAAAAGATAAAATATTAATTTCATTGATAAACAAAATAAAAGAAGACGAAGCTAATTCCAAAGTTCAAGCTGAGGCCTAGAAGAGTGAAATTGAAGATCTTCGGAAACAATTGGCTGAGGCCAAATTAAAATGCGTTGTCGCTGAAGCTAATCGAGATGCCAGTGAGTACTGGAAACATTATTTTGAAAAGACAGTTGCAGAGCTTCGCACATCAAAGGAAAGATGTTTTGAAAAATCTGTGGAGTGCGTGAAAAAGATGAAGACTAGCTTTGCCAACGTGGGCACCTACTCTAGCGAAGACAATTTCATACGAGGCGACCCTGAGGGCGTTATTGAGTGGATCAGTTGTGAAGCCGAAGCTTTTGAGGAAATCCTAAGTGATCCTGGGGATGTCTGTGCCTTTTCTGGCGCGAGAGGAGTTGCCGCTGTCCTAGAGAAGGCGGGTTGCGAACATGTTAAAACCTTGGCCCAGGCCGAAAGTGCCTTCTCTGTTGACGATACAAAAGACCCCTCAGCCGAAGCAAGTCTAATAGGCGGAAAATTTTTCACTGATATCTGGGAAAATGGTGGCCGAAAGATGGCTCAAGGAATAATGAAGAAGAGCGAAAAAGATATTCATGACGCTCGGGAAGCAACGAAAGAAGCTGAGAGAGCTGCGGAACTCGAAAGACGGATAGGTATTTCTTAATAGCTTTTAGCTTTGTCGTTTATTTTCGTGACTTCGAGCTAATTGATGCTTTCTACCGCAGCTGAACTACCTCCTCCTCTAGAGCTGTTCGACCCATTGGCTGACCCAGAAACGAGGAAGGCAATAGAAGTCATCAATGTGGCCGAAGCCATTGTCGACGAAGTTGTTACCAAACTGCTTAACGAAGTTGCAGAGAAAGTTCTAAAAGAAGAATAAGAGTTATTGTAAAAACATTTCTAGAGTGTTAATGCAACATTTGCTAAACTAAGTTTGTAATATTTGATGTTTATATTTTTTAATGTACTATGTAAGTTATTTGTAAGTCAATTCTTTGCGATGCATGAAATTTTATGTACATACCGTTTTTGAGCCGTTGGCGAAAAAACACCTTCCCTTCTTTTCATGCTTCGCAAAGAAGAATTTTTATCCTTCGTAAGATCATCCACATTTCGTAAAAACATCGATGCTTCGTAATCAATAGATCCCTTCTTCCATATCAGGATTGATGAAGCTGTGATTCTTAGCTTGCTTTTGTCTTAACACCTTTTCATTTTTGTAAGGCAATCTCCGAAGATTGGCTTTGTTTTTAATTGATGTGATTGGTGTGATATGATGTATGATGAGATGCTATGCGATATGATGTGATGATATGATGCAAAGAATGATGCTAATGCCGAAGACACATACTCCCACTGAAACACAATCTTTGCGTCCCCTTAGGAACGATCAAAATCTCTTTGCAGTTTATTTTTTGGCTTCACCGCTTATTTTTCGGTGTAAGTTCTGCATCCCCTTAGGAACGTCTTTTGAACTTCTTTGCCTTCTATTTCGACGGTATTCGCGTTGACTTTTTGCGCTTTGCCTTATATTTCGGTGGTATTTGGCTCAGCATTCCCTTTGGAATGACTTTTGAGCAGAAAACTTACACTGTGCTCCCTTGGGAACGACTTTTTGTAGCTTCGGCGAACTTACGCTGCGTTCCTTTGGAACGACTTTCTATAGCTTTGGTAAAAGTCACAATGCGATTTTTAGCTCTACATTCCCTTAGGAACGACTTTTGAGCTTCAGCAATTTGGGACTTCGTAAATCTGTGAAAAGATATATTTCTCAAGAACGAAGCTATTTGAAAATGACAAGAAGACTAGATTTACATTGATTGTTCTTTATTAAAAAAATGAAAATGACAAGGAATATAAAAGTGCTTCAGAGGTAGGATATGTCTCAATAGACGTGTTTTGATTCTGGCACAATACTGTTGACTGTGCGAGCTTCGGACTCCTCCCTGAGGTCTCGCTGCTGATGGGTCTGATGGCTCCCTTCTGGCTGCTGACCTCATGAATAGGCAGGTTGCAGTGGCGGCGGAGGTGGAAGCTGTGGCCAAGAAGCCTGTGACTGACTAGCCGAAGCAACAGAGGCTGCAGAATGGTTGCCCACATATTCTGGTATGTAGGGTGAGTGACACGAAGCAGTATGCAGAACCTGCTTCGGTTGGCTTTGCCGAGCTTCGGCTTCTGCGATCTCCTTCTGCTTTTGGATAGTAATCTGGCACATTCTTGTAGTATGGCCCTTGTCTTCTCCACAGAATAAGCAGTAGATCGTTCTGGGCTGGTCCCCATATCTTCCTTTGAAGCCTCTGGCACCTCTGCCCCTTGGAGCTGGCGGCCGGAAAGAGCTTTGTTGATGCCCCGAAGATTGTGAAGTATACTGTGGCCTCCGCGGCTGACTTCCTCTGTCGTCACTCTGAGTGGAGTTGTGAATTGACCTGACATGCCTCGGGTGGATTCTTCCTCTGAAGCCCTTGGTCATCTCAGAGAACCTATAAGCCTCCTCCCTTCTTTGGCGGAAGTCATTGTCAGCTCGGATATATTCATCCATCTTTTGAAGCAGCTTCTCTAGAGTCTGTGGAGGCTTTCTAGCAAAATACTGAGCAGTAGGTCCTGGACGAAGCCCCTTAATCATGGCCTCAATGACAATTTCATTGGGCACTGTAGGCGCTTGTGCTCTTAGTCGCAAGAATCTTCGGACATATGCCTGAAGATACTCCTCATGGTCTTGTGTGCATTGGAACAGGGCCTGAGCTGTGACCGGCTTCGTCTAAAAACCTTGGAAACTTGTCAATAGCATATCCTTGAGCTTCTGCCACGAAGTAATAGTCCCTGGCCGAAGAGAAGAATACCATGTTTGAGCCACATTCCAAACTGCCATGATGAAGGACTTGGCCATGACAGCTGCATTGCCTCCATATGAAGATATGGTTGCCTCATAACTCATCAAAAACTGCTTCAGATTCGAATGCCCGTCATACATAGGGAGCTGAGGTGGCTTGTATGATGGAGGCCATGGGATAGCTTGCAGTTCTGCTGCCAAGGGAGAAGCAACATCAAAGGTAAAGGTATCATGATTAAAATCATCATACCCTCCATCCTCGTTGAATAAGCCTTCTTGATGAAACTCCCTGTGTTGGGGCCTTCGATCTTGTTCGTCTTGAACAAGATGGCGTACTTCTTCAGTAGCTTCGTCGATTTGCCTTTGAAGATCAGCCAATCTGGCCATCTTCTCCTTCTTCCTTTGTACTTGCTGATGAATTATCTCCATGTTTCTGATTTCTTGGTCCAACTCTTCCTCTTGGAATCTTGGACTAGTGGCCTTCCTCTTCTGGCTTCAGGCCTCTCGGAGAGAAAGATTCTCCTGATTTGGGTCCAGTGGTTGTAGTGCAGCAGCCCCTGTCGCTGAAGCTTTCTTCGGCGGCATGACGAGGGCCAGTGCTTGCCGAAGGTGGTCGAAAAAGGGGTCACCGGAGGTGGGCGCCAATGTTGGAGACTTGTTCTCAAATGCTATGAATTAAGAACAAGGCAACATAGAAAAGGTTAATGGTTAATGCCCTTCGTCCTTCGAAGCATTATTTCCCTCAGGATATAATGATCTTTAGACGAAGGTCATGAAGGACGCACCTTCATCATCATAGTTTATATTAATGAAGAGGAAGCATATGAGACATGAGACATGAGACATGAGAAATAACATAAATGATCATATGACATCATTAACATTTCTTCATTATATCATTATGAATGAACATGAACAATATTGAATTACATTTGTACCTTCGGCCTGACAGAAGGCAAAAGTCCAAGCGTGACGCACGAGCAAATGCGAGTCAACGTGAACAGTACGAGAGTACTGTTCATCTATTTATAGGCACAGGGCGCAGCCTGTGTAAAATTACATTTATGTCATTCACATTTACTACTGTATTATGGACAACTCATCGAGGACTGGATGGCCTTTTCCCCTTTAAGTCGATTCCTTTTTCCGCTGTTGTGCCAAAGCTATTCCGCCCGTAGCTTCGGAGCAGCATCATCCTTCATTCTGACCAAGCTTGTGTATGACTTTGATCTATATCCGAAGGTACCTGTTTACATGCCACACTTGGAAAACATTGTTAAATCACGTTTTTGAGGACCTTCGGAGGACCAGCGTACCTGAAAGAGTTGGCAACAACCCCCAAGAGGCAGCCTCGACCGGGACCTAGACCTGTACACAGCTTTGGCTAGGGGGCGTTAGTAGCACACTGAAAGGGAATTAGGCTTACACCTATTTCCTAATTGATTTTGGTGGTTGAATTGCCCAACACAAATAATTGGACTAACTAGTTTGCTCTAGTCTATAAGTTCTATAGGTGCCAAAAGGTTCACAAAAAGTCAATAAAAAGACCAAGAATGGGTTCAAACAAAGAGAGCAAGGGACAACCGAAGTGTGCCCTGGTCTGGCGCACCGGACTGTCCGGTGTGCCACCGGACAGTGTCCGGTGCACCAGGGGACTCCAAGCTGAACTCTTCACCTTCGGGAAATCTCAGAGGCGCTTCGCTATAATTCACCGGACTGTCCGGTGCCCCAGTGGAGAGCGACTCTGAACTCGCCAGCTTCAGGAATCCGCTCCGCTAAAATTCACCGGACTGTCCGGTGAGTCACCGGACAGTGTCCGGTGCACACCGGACTGTCCGGTGAGCCAGCAGAGCAACGACTACTTCGCGCCAACGGTCACCTGCAGAAGCATTTAATGCGCGCCAGAGCGCGCAGAGGAGCAGAGCACGCGCGGGTGGCACACCGGACAGCCTACAGGGCCTGTCTGGTGCACCACCAGACAGCCAGGCGGGCCCACAAGACAGAGCTCCAACGGTCGAACCCTAACGATCTGCTGACGTGGCTGGCGCACCGGACAGTGTCTGGTGGCGCACCGGACAGTGTCTGGTGGCGCACCGGACTGTCCGGTGCGCCATGCGACTGTAGCCTTCCAATGACCACTTTGTGGTGGTTGGGGCTATAAATACCCCAACCACCCCAAATTCATGGCATCCAAGTTTTCCACCATCCAACTACTTACAAGAGCTCTAGCATTCAATTCTAGACACACCAAAGAGATCAAATCCTCTCCCAATTCCACTCAAAGCTTTAGTGATTAGAGAGAGTGATTGTAGTGTTCATTTGAGCTCTTGCGCTTGGATTGCTTCTTTTTCTCATTCTTTGATCATCTCAATTGTAATCAAGGCAAGAGACACCAATTGTGTGGTGGTCCTTGCGGGGAAGTTTGGTTCCCGTTTGATTGAGAAGAAAAGCTCACTCGGTCCAAGGGACCGTTTGAAAGAGGGAAAGGGTTGAAAGAGACCCGGTCTTTGTGACCACCTCAACGGGGAGTAGGTTTGAGAGAACCGAACCTCGGTAAAACAAATCCTTATGTCTCACTTATTTATTCGCTTGCGATTTGTTTTTACACCCTCCCTCGGACTCGCATTATATTCCTAACGCTAACCCGGCTTGTAGTTGTGATTAACTTTGCAAATTTCAGTTTCGCCCTATTCACCCCCCCTCTAGGCGACTTTCAATTGGTATCAGAGCCCGGTGCTTCATTAGAGCCTAACCGCTCGAAGTGATGTCGGGAGATCACGCCAAGAGGGAAATGGAGACCGGCGACAAGCCCACTACAAGCCACGGGAAGGCTTCATCGGAAGAGTCCCGCAACAAAGGGAAGGGGAAGGAGAAGAAATCCTCTTCCCACAAGTCGCATCGGAGTGGTGACAAAAAGAAGAAGATGAGGAAGGTGGTCTATTACGAGACCGACACTTCATCACCATCGACCTCCGGCTCCGACGCGCCGTCCGTTACTTCTAAGCGCCATGAGCGCAAGAAGTATAGTAAGATTCCCCTATGCTACCCTCGTATTTCAAAGCGTACTCCTTTGATGTCCGTTCCATTAGGCAAACCTCCGGTTTTTGACGGTGAAGATTATAATATGTGGAGTGATAAAATGAGGCATCATCTAACCTCACTCCACACAAGCATTTGGAATGTTGTTGAGTTTGGTGTACAGGTACCATCCGTAGGGGATGAAGACTACGACTCCGACGAAGTAGCCCAAATCCACCACTTTAACTCTCAAGCCACCACTATACTCCTCGCCTCTCTAAGTCGAGAGGAGTATAATAAGGTGCAAGGGTTAAAGAGTGCGAAGGAAATTTGGGACGTACTCAAGACCGCACACGAAGGAGACGAGGTGACAAAGATCACCAAGCGGGAGACGGTCGAGGGGGAGCTCGGTCGCTTCATGCTTCACCAAGGGGAGGATCCACAAGCTATGTACAACCGCTTGAAGACCTTGGTGAACCAAGTGCGCAACCTCGGGAGCGAAAAATGGGATGACCATGAGATGGTCAAGGTTATTCTTAGATCCCTCGTTTTTCTTAACCCTACGCAAGTTCAATTAATTCGAGGTGATCCTAGATACAAGCTAATGTCTCCCGAGGAGGTTATAGGAAAATTTGTGAGCTTTGAGCTAATGATTAAAGGCTCAAAGAAAATCAACGAGCAAGGCACCTCCTCCACGCCCGAAGCACAACCGGTGGCATTCAAGGCGACGAAGGAGAAGAAGGAGGAGTCTACATCAAGTAGACAACCCATCGACGCCTCCAAGCTCAACAACGAGGAAATGGCGCTCATCATCAAGAGTTTCCGCCAAATCCTCAAGCAAAGGAGAGGGAAGGATTACAAGCCCCGCTCCAAGAAGGTTTGCTACAAGTGTGGTAAGCCCGGTCACTTTATTGCCAAATGTCCTATTTCTAGTGACAGTGACAGGGGCAACGACAAGAAGGGGAGAAGAGAGGAAAAGAAGAGGTACCACAAGAAGAAGGGCGGTGATGCCCATGTGTGCCGCGAGTGGGACTCCGACGAGAGCTCCACCGACTCCTCCTCTGATGAGGACGCCGCCAACATTGTCGTCACCAAGGGACTTCTCTTCCCCAACGTCGGCCACAAGTGCCTCATGGCAAAGGACGGCAAAAAGAAGAAGGTTAAATCCAAATCCTCCACTAAATATGAGTCCTCTAGTGATGATAATGCTAGTGATGAGGAGGATAATTTGCGTACCCTTTTTGCCAACCTCAACATGCAACAAAAGGAAAAACTAAATGAATTAATTAGTGCTATTCATGAGAAGGATGATCTCTTGGACTCTCAAGAGGACTTCCTAATTAAGGAAAACAAGAAGCATGTTAAGGTTAAAAATGCTTACGCTCTAGAAGTAGAAAAATGTGAAAAATTGTCTAGTGAGCTAAGCACTTGCCATGATACTATTGCCAACCTTAGAAATGAAAATGCTAAACTTATTGCTAAGGTTGATTCTAATGCTTGTAATATTTCAATTCCCAATCTTAGAGATGATAATGTTGATTTACTTGCTAAGATTGAAGAATTGAATGATTCTCTTGCTAGCCTTAGGATTGAAAATGAAAAATTGCTTGCTAAGGCTAAAGAATTAGATGTTTGCAATGCTTCCATTTCCGATCTTAGAAGTGAAAATGATATTTTACATGCTAAGATTGTTGAACTAAAAACTTGCAAATCCTCTACATCTACTATTGAGCATGTTTCTATTTGACCTAGATGTAGAGACATTAATGTTGATGCTATCCATGACCATCTAGCTTTAATTAAGAAACAAAATGATCACATAGCTCAACTTAATGCTAAAATAAATGAGCATGACTTAGAAAATGAAAAGTTTAAATTTGCTAGAAGCATGCTCTATAATGGGAGACGCCCTGGCATCAAGGATGGCATTGGCTTCCAAAAGGGGGACAATGTCAAACTTAATGCCCCTCCTAAAAGATTGTCTAATTTTGTTAAGGGCAAGGCTCCCATGCCTCAGGATAACGAGGGTTACATTTTGTACCCTGCCGGTTATCCCGAGAGCAAAATTAGGAGAATTCATTCTAGGAAGTCTCATTCTAGCCCTAATCATGCTTTTATGTATAAGGGTGAGACATCTAGCTCTAGGCAATCAACCCAAGCCAAGTTGCCTAAGAAGAAAACTCCTACTGTATCAAATGATCATAGCATTTCATTTAAAACTTTTGATGCTTCTTATGTTTTAACTAACAAATCCGGCAAGGTAGTTGCCAAGTTTGTTGGGGGCAAACACAAGGGCTCCAAGACTTGTGTTTGGGTACCCAAAGTTCTTGTGTCTAATGCTAAAAGACCCAAAACCATTTGGGTACCTAAAGTTAAGAACTAAAATTGTTTTGTAGGTTTATGCATCCGGGGGCTCAAGTTGGATCATCGATAGCACGTGCACAAACCACATGACCGGGGAGAAGAAAATGTTCTCCTCTTATGAGAAAAACCAAGATCCCCAATGAGCTATCACATTCGGGGATGGAAATCAAGGTTTGGTCAAAGGTTTGGGTAAAATAGCTATATCTCCTGACCATTCCATTTCCAATGTTTTTTCTTGTTGATTTACTAGATTACAACTTGCTTTCCGTTTCCCAATTATGTCAAATGGGCTACAACTGTCTATTTACTGATGTAGGTGTCACTGTCTTTAGAAGGAGTGATGATTCAATAGCATTTAAGGGAGTGTTAGAGGGTCAGCTATACTTGGTAGATTTTGATAGAGCTGAACTCGACACTTGCTTAATTGCTAAGACTAACATGGGTTGGCTCTGGCACCGCCGACTAGCCCATGTTGGAATGAAGAATCTTCATAAGCTTCTAAAGGGGGAGCACATTTTAGGATTAACAAATGTTCATTTTGAGAAAGACAGGATTTGTAGCGCATGCCAAGCAGGGAAGCAAGTTGGTGTTCATCATCCGCATAAGAACATCATGACGACTGACAGGCCACTGGAGCTCCTACACATGGATTTATTCGGCCCGATCGCTTACATAAGCATCGGCGGGAGTAAGTACTGTCTAGTTATTGTGGATGATTATTCTTGCTTCACTTGGGTGTTCTTTTTGCAGGAAAAATCACAAACCCAAGAGACTTTAAAGGGATTCTTGAGACGAGCTCAAAATGAGTTCGGCTTGAGGATCAAGAAAATTAGAAGCGACAACGGAACGGAGTTCAAGAATTCACAAATTGAAGGCTTCCTTGAGGAGGAGGGCATCAAGCATGAGTTCTCTTCTCCCTACACGCCACAACAAAATGGTGTAGTGGAGAGGAAGAATAGAACTCTATTGGACATGGCAAGAACCATGCTTGATGAGTACAAGACGCCAGATCGGTTTTGGGCCGAGGCAGTCAACACCGCTTGGTACGCCATCAACCGGTTATATCTACACCGAATCCTCAAGAAGACATCATACGAACTCCTAACCGGTAAAAAGCCCAATATTTCATATTTTAGAGTCTTTGGTAGCAAATGCTTTATTCTTATTAAAAGAGGTAGAAAATCTAAATTTGCTCCTAAGACTGTAGAAGGCTTTTTACTAGGATATGATTCAAACACAAGGGCATATAGAGTCTTTAACAAGTCCTCGGGACTAGTTGAAGTTTCTTGTGACGTTGTGTTTGATGAGACTAACGGCTCTCAAGTAGAGCAAGTTGATCTTGATGAGATAGGTGAAGAAGAGGCTCCACGCATCGTGCTTAGGAACATGTCCATTGGGGATGTGTGTCCTAAGGAATCCAAAGAGTCTCCAAATGCACAAGATCAACAATCCTCCTCCATGAAAGCATCTCCACCTACTCAAGATGAGAATGAGGCTCAAGATGATGAAGAAGAAGATCAAGAAGATGAGCCGCCTCAAGAAGACGACAATGATCAAGGGGGAGATGCAAATGATCAAGACAAGGAGGAAGAGGAAGTTGCAAGACCGCCACACCCAAGAGTCCACCAAGCAATCCAACGAGATCACCCCGTCGACACCATCCTCGGCGACATTCATAAGGGGGTAACCACTAGATCTCGTGTTGCACATTTTTGTGAGCATTACTCTTTTGTTTCCTCTATTGAGCCACACAGGGTAGAGGAAGCACTCCAAGATTCGGATTGGGTGATGGCGATGCAAGAGGAGCTCAACAACTTCACTAGGAACGAGGTATGACATTTAGTTCCACGTCCTAATCAAAATGTTGTAGGAACCAAATGGGTCTTCTGCAACAAACAAGACGAGCATGGTGTGGTGACTAGGAACAAAGCCCGACTTGTGGCCAAGGGATATTCACAAGTTGAAGGTTTGGATTTCGGTGAAACCTATGCACCCGTAGCTAGGCTTGAGTCCATTCATATATTATTAGCCTATGCTACTTACCATGGCTTCAAGCTTTACCAAATGGACGTAAAGAGTGCCTTCCTCAATGGACCAATCAAGGAAGAGGTCTATGTTGAGCAACCTCCCGGCTTTGAAGACAGTGAGTACCCTAACAATGTCTATAGGCTCTCTAAGGCGCTTTATGGGCTCAAGCAAGCCCCAAGAGCATGGTATGAATGCCTAAGAGATTTTCTTATTGCTAATGGCTTCAAAGTCGGAAAGGCCGATCCTACTCTATTCACTAAAACTCTTGACAATGATTTGTTTGTATGCCAAATTTATGTTGATGGTATTATATTTGGGTCAACTAACGAATCTACATGTGAAGAATTTAGTAGGATCATGACACAGAAATTCGAGATGTCAATGATGGGGGAGTTGAAGTATTTCTTAGGATTTCAAGTGAAGCAACTCCAAGAGGGCACCTTCATTAGCCAAACGAAGTATACTCAAGATATTCTAAACAAGTTTGGGATGAAGGATGCCAAGCCCATCAAGACACCCATGGGAACCAATGGGCATCTCGACCTCGACACGGAAGGTAAGTCCGTAGATCAAAAGGTATACCAGTTGATGATAGGTTCATTACTCTATTTATGTGCATCTCAACCGGACATTATGCTTTCCGTATGCATGTGTGCAAGATTCCAAGTCGACCCTAAGGAAGCTCACCTTACGGCCGTAAAACGAATCTTGAGATATTTGGCTTATACTCCTAAGTTTGGGCTTTGGTATCCTCGGGGATCCACATTTGATTTAATTGGTTATTTGGATGCCGATTGGGCAGGGTGTAAAATTAATAGAAAGAGGACATCGGGGACTTGCCAGTTCTTGGGAAGATCCTTGGTGTCTTGGGCTTCAAAGAAGCAAAATTTCGTAGCTCTTTCTACCGCCGAAGCCGAGTACATTGCCGCAGGCCATTGTTGCGTGCAATTACTTTAGATGAGGCAAACCCTTAGGGACTATGGTTACAAATTAACCAAAGTTCCTCTTCTATGTGATAATGAGAGTGCAATCCGCATGGCGGATAATCCCGTTGAGCATAGCCGCACTAAACACATAGCCATTCGGTATCATTTTCTAAGGGATCACCAACAAAAGGGAGATATCGAGATTGCATATATTAACACCAAAGAACAATTAGCCGATATCTTTACCAAGCCATTGGATGAACAAACTTTTACCAGACTTAGGCATGAGCTAAATTTTCTTGATTCTAGGAATTTTTATTGATGTCTTGCATACATAGCTCATATATATATACCTTTGATCATATCTCTTTTGTATGCCATGACTAATGTGTTTTCAAGTATATTTCAAACCAAGTCATAGGTATATTGAAAGGGAATTGGAGTCATCGACAAAGACAAAGTCTTCCACTCCACTCCATTAACTCATCCTTCGCCGTCGCTCCGAGCAACTCTCCAACTTTGGTATAATCTTCACTCATATTATTTGTTTGCCAAAGGGGGAGAAAGTAGTTCATTCAAGGGCTTATATTTCACTCAAACATCTGTTTTTGGCGATTCATGCCAAAGGGGGAGAATATTAAGCCCAAAGCAAAAGGACCGCACCACCACCAAATTATAAAACTTATGATTTTCAAAATTGGTATCTCATTGTGTTCTAAAGGGGGAGAAAGTAGCACCTTCAAAAATTAGTATCTTAAAACCCTCTTGAACACTAAGAGGAGAATTTTATTGAAAGGAAGTTTTGTTTTGTCAAAAGAAAAAGCATTTGAAACAGGGGGAGAAAATTTCAAATCTTGAAAATGCTTCTCAAAGTCTTACTCATTTGACGTTGACTATTTGCAAAAAGAACTTTGAAAAGAATTTACAAAAGTATTTGCAAAAACAAAACATATGGTGCAAGCGTGGTCCAAAATGTTAAAATTATAAAGAAACAATCCATGCATATCTTATGAATTTCTATTGGCTCAATTCTAAGTAACCTTTGTACTTACAATTATGCAAACTAGTTCAATTATGCACTTTTATACTTGCTTTGGTTTGTGTTGGCATCAATCACCAAAAAGGGGGAGATTGAAAGGGAATTAGGCTTACACCTATTTCCTAATTGATTTTGGTGGTTGAATTGCCCAACACAAATAATTGGACTAACTAGTTTGCTCTAGTCTATAAGTTCTACAGGTGCCAAAAGGTTCACAAAAAGTCAATAAAAAGACCAATAATGGGTTCAAACAAAGAGAGTAAGGGACAACCGAAGTGTTCCCTGGTCTGGCGCACCGGACTATCCGGTGTGCCACCGGACAGTGTCCGGTGCACCACCGAACAGTGTCCGGTGCACCACCGAACAGTGTCCGGTGCACTAGGGGACTCCAAGCTGAACTCTTCACCTTCGGGAAATCTCAGAGGCGCTTCGCTATAATTCATTGGATTGTCCGGTGCACCACCGGACAATGTCCGGTGCCCCGGGGGAGAGCGACTCTGAACTCGCCAGCTTCAGGAATCCGCTCCGCTAAAATTCTCCGGACTGTCCGGTGAGCCAGCGGAGCAACGGCTACTTCGCACCAACGGTCACCTGCAGAAGCATTTAATGCGCGCCAGAGCGCGCAGAGGAGCAGAGCACGCGCGGGTGGCACACCGGACAGCCTACAGGGCCTGTCCGGTGCACCACCAGACAGCCAGACGGGCCCACAAGATAGAGCTCCAACGGTCGAACCGTAATGGTCTGCTTACGTGGCTGGCGCACCGGACAGTGTCCGGTGGTGCACCAGACTATCCGGTGCGCCATGCGACTGCAGCCTTCCAACGACCACTTTGTGGTGGTTGGGGCTATAAATACCCCAACCACCCCACATTCATGGCATCCAAGTTTTCCACCTTCCAACTACTTACAAGAGCTCTAGCATTCAATTCTAGACACACCAAAGAGATCAAAATCCTCTCCCAATTCCACTCAAAGCTTTAGTGATTAGAGAGAGTGATTGTTGTGTTCATTTGAGCTCTTGCGCTTGGATTGCTTCTTTTTCTCATTCTTTCTTGCGATCATCTCAATTGTAATCAAGGCAAGAGACACCAATTGTGTGGTGGTCCTTGCGGGGAAGTTTGGTTCCCGTTTGATTGAGAAGAAAAGCTCACTCGGTCCAAGGGACCGTTTGAGAGAGGGAAAGGGTTGAAAGAGACCCGGTCTTTGTGACCACCTCAACGGGGAGTAGGTTTGAGAGAACCGAACCTCGGTAAAACAAATCCTTGTGTCTCACTTATTTATTCGCTTGCGATTTGTTTTTACGCCCTCCCTCGGACTCGCATTATATTCCTAACGCTAACCCGACTTGTAGTTGTGATTAACTTCGCAAATTTCAGTTTCACCCTATTCACCCCCCTCTAGGCGACTTTCACACACCCATAGGGTCCCTCGTCTGACATTAGCCACCCTTTGATACATGCTCGAGACTCGTAGGATTTAGTCTGGGAAGCCAAGTTGTGTGTCTGGACCCCCTGGATCGTGGCTCTAGATACTAGGACCCCCGCCGCAGAGTGGTGGAGCGTGTAGGCTTACGGTACAGGACCAGGCTAAGCGGCTACACGGCTCTGGACCATCCCAGGAGACGACTGTCCATTCTCTGGAGCCGGACCCCAGGTTGTCGGACCCACAGGATTATAGCTCCAAATACTAGGGTACCCATCACAGAGTGGTGGACTGTGTAGGCTCACGGTACGGGACCAGGCTAAGCGGCTACACTGTCCCGGACCACCCCATGGAACGAGCTCCCGTTCCTTGGAACCGACCCTCAGGCTGCCGGACCTCCTAGCTTTCGTAAGGGGGTCCTAAACTGCAAGCCTGGCTGCTCAATCCGGGTGTCATCATGTGTAGAACAAACGAGAACTGTACGTGTGGGTTAGGTAAAAATAATACTCGGAAACTGCAGAATAAAACTGTGGAGCAGGAAGATAAAGTTATCATAGAAGCACATCTGAGGGGGTAAATCTCCTTTTTATAACTTGACATGCACGGGTGTAAACCAACAGGCCGGGTTTATGAGGGCGGACCTTACCGAGCTGGCGTACGCATATGCGAGACCTGATTACAAAAGAAGAAAAACTTAACCCCTCAGACTTGCTTCTATGGGCAGAACTTACGGTGGTGCTCCATGCTCCACGGGTTGGAAAAAGGCATTCCAGCTGTAGCAAGGCGGTCTCCCCTGGGTCGACATATTTCCGTCACCTTGAAGGGTCCTTCCCAGCTGGAGGTGGGTTTCCGAATCCCTTCTTGGTTTGGTACTCGCCGTAGGACTAGGTCCCAACCTTGGGCTCCCTACTACGCACGGATCGTTAGTAGCGATTGGGCGTCTGGCTACAACGTGCATTTCGGGTCGCCGCTTGACAACTGGGCTCATCGATGGATTCCACATCCCTGCATTGTAGCTGCCCCTGGATAAGCCCATGAGAAGGCTGGACCCGTGAGGAGTCCAGAAGGGTTTCCGGGGGAAGGCAGGCTTCTACCCCGTAGACCAGGGAGTACGGGGCCCCCTGGTGGCCCATCTAGCTGTCGTCATCGGAGTTGGAGCCTCCAGCGAAAGCATCCTTCAGGACCCCCTCGGGTGACTGATACCCAAGGTCCGGTTTAGCCACGACCACCTCATCATCGTCGACCCTTTCCTTGCTAGGTCGGCGACGAGGTGGGGAGCCATCCCCAGAAGACTGCTCACGTCGCGCGCTGACGCGTTTCGCGAGGTCGATGATCTCGCGACACTCCGCGGTGCTGTGGCGACCGTTGGGGTGCATAGGACATGAGCCGCTGTTACCCTTCTGCGGCCGTGGGCGTTTGTTGCGGTCGCTCCGGCCCCTAGTCGCAGTTGCAACGACCAGAGCGGCGGAGTGCAGCTTCTCATGGCCGTGGTTCTTTTTCTTCTTCTTTTTGCGGTCCTGAGCGACAGCACCTGAGCCACCCATCTAGGCAGCCCCGGTCTGTGGCACCGAGTGCCACGCACGACCCTCAACGGCCCTGGCGCACTTGTCGGCCAGAGCATAGAGAGTGTTGACAGTTTCCACATCATGCGTGGCCAACTTCTCCAACATCTTTTTATCATGTACTCTTTGGCGGAAGGCCGTGATGATAGAAGCATCAGAAATGTGAGGTATAGTACCTCGCACCCTGGTAAAGCGGGAGATAAACGTCCGGAGAGTTTCTCCGGGCTCCTGCCTTACTGCGTGGAGGTGGGCCTCCACTCCGTGTTGTTGGTAAGCGCTGGCGAAGTTCGCTGTGAACTGCGCGCAGAGCTCTTCCCAGGAGTAGATTGATCCTGGGGCAAGGTTCATGAGCCAAGTCCGGGTGGGCCCATACAAGGCAACATGAAAATACGTCGCCATCACGGCGGTGTTTCCACCTGCTGCTGTGATAGCCATGACGTACACCTGCAGGAACTCTGACGGATTTGACGTTCCGTCGTACTTTTCCGGCAGGTGCGGCCGGAACTTGGATGGCTAGGATGCCGCGCGGAGATGATCTGCGAGAGCGGCGCAACCCACGCCAGCCAACGGGACACCCACCTAGAATCGGGTGCCCACTAGGGTTTGTGGTGCTACCGCAGCAAAGTCTTCATCGAGGTTGCGACCCTTGATGTTTTGCTGGCGCTCTCGCGCCCTTTCCAGAGAGACACGGGCATCCTCGCCCGCACGCATGCGATTGAGTTCTGTTCGCAGGTCATTAGACCTTTCCAGAGAGACTAGAGCGTCCTCCACCGTGCTCCAGCGATTGAGCTCCGCCCACAGGTCCTCAGTCGGCGCTGCCCTCACCGAGGGTGAGCGCACAGACGCCGACGCCGGGATGACCGAGGTCTGGGCCTGGTTGAGCTAGAATGCGCCATGCCGAGTAGGCGGTCGACGTCGTCCCGCCATTGCTTCATGGCCCCTGGAGAGGCCGTGGAGCTAGGAGGATGGCGCAACAACTCCCTGGCTGCTGACAGCGCCCCAGGTGTAGCCCTAGACGCCCTGGATGTTTGCGTGGGAGTGTGCTGCCGTGCAGAGTGCACAGCAGCCGCTGCAGTAGGCGCCGGGAAGTTGGTGGCCCGCGGAGTGGAAGAGGCAGCCTCCTCCTCCAGCATGAAGTCCTCGGGCACGAAATCTTGGTACTCGACGATGTGAACCATGGCGTCGAGTAGGAAAACAAGCAAGAACCTAAAGCCAAGGCCCCCTACCTAGCGCGCCAAATGTCGGAGAGGAAATCTCTGGCCGGGTGGCGGAATGCACCCGCCCTAAATCCTAAGATGAGGGGCCTAAGCGTTTTGCTTGTTAGAGATTGGGGGGATGAACACACAAGAACACACAAGGGTTTAGAGTGGTTCGGGCCGCCGGAGCGTAATACCCTACTCCACTGTGTGTTGTATTGCTCGTGAGCTTGAATCTGAATGAGTCCGTCCGTTTGTTCGGACCTGCCTTCTGTAATGTCGCATGCTTCCCCTTTTATAGCTCAAGGGGGCACGTACAACAGGTGCTGAGCCCCGACATGTGGGCCCAGGAACAAAATGGAGGGAAATAACTAACGCCTGCAACGTTCGGGCCATCCCCGAGTGTAGTAATGCCCGTAGTGCTTATAGTATTGGCTTCTCTCGGCTGCTTTCTCGGTAACGCGCGAGTTGTCATGAGTATAGAACATGTGACAGTACGCCGCCTGCCAATAGATTGGACAGGCACGCCGCCTGCAAGATGGCCTAGTCGCTGCATACTAGAGGAGTAGAGAGAGGGCGCATTAAATGCTGAGTCGTCACATCGCCTGCCAGCGGAGTGGACAGGGCGCATTAAATGCTGAGATGGCACATCGCCTATCAGGTGGCGGGCCTCCTCCGCATTAAATACCGAGATAGCGTGGCATGCGATGCGCCGCGGCGCATAGTCCTTACGTCAGGCTCCGCTCGCTGGCCTACGTCACGGGCAGAGGGTCACGTGACAGCATCGGGTCTCCGCCTGGGCGAGGAGCTGAGCCGTACAGGATGGGGCCTAGACACGTGTCAGTGCCGGACCCCTGTCTGGTCTTTGACCAGGGCTTAAGCATTTTCCGTCCTGACGCACAGGGACCCGCTGTGAGCGGTCCGGACCCCTTGCGGAGGGGTCTGGTTCCCACCTTAGGGGCCCAGTATGCACATGTGGAGGTCCCGGACCTCCCCTAGGAGTCCTGTCTGCAAACTTAGGGGTTCGGCGCACTCTCATGGAGGTCCGGACTTACTGCAGATGCCTTGGAGTATTCCACCATCTTGGACACGTGGCGGCCCCGGACCCGCCCAGGTGGTGAGGCCGGGCGCCGCTGTGGGCCCTGAGCAACCGCCCTTGGTTGGGTTGAGGCACGCCTTAGTCACAGACGCAGCCCTACTGCCACGTGGCTAAGAGGTAGCCGCATGGGAACTGCACCTTGATACAGTAGTAGGGGTACCCCTGTCTCAGGGTACCAACATCCCCCTTTTTGCCTTACATCCAATAATTTCCTCATGGCTCTTAGGTATTCCTCGGCTCCAAATCTGTCTAATACCAGGCTAGACAAATTCCTCCAATCGCCTAACCCTTGCTTCAATCTAACCACCTGCAACCATCGTGCTGCGGTACCTTCAAAATTCAGAGACGCCACAGTGGACTTAAAAAAATCAGGGACTCGATAGAGGTTGAAATAATCTTCACATTGTATGATCCAAATGGCGGGATCTGTTGCTCCAATCTTTGGGAAGTGCGTCCTTGGTATATGCTACTGCAACTGTTTCCCATATCTGTCTATTTGTCCATAACTCTTCTCTCTACCTCTATTTTTTTGAAACGAGATTTTACTCTGCTTTTAAGAAAGCATATAACAATGTTCAAACACATACTGGGGATACCAGTTTACAATCATCAGACAACCAAACCACCAGACCTAAATGAACCTATAGACTAGCATAGCCAGGATGCAATCAGTGAACCAATCAGCTAGAAGAAATACATTCCTTTATTCTGGGAATTTCTGCTATCTCTTTCTCCTACTTATTTAAAATCATTCCCATAACGATCCATGACCCTTGCTATGACTTCCAACCGAAGAAGAGAAACAACATTAATGGTCTCCTCCATTTGCTTGCGAAACAAAGTCCTCTCTTCTTCCATAGCATCCACCTTCCCTATCAGCTTCTCGATGGCCAGAATCATCTTCTCCCAGCGTGCTTCAGCCTGCTTTGCTTCCATGGTGACAGCCTCGATCACCGACCAAGACTGGGCCGACGACTTAATTGAAGGGGCCGACGACTTAATTGAAGGTGCCGTGATGAACAATGTGCCGCTGTGGCTGACAATGTGCCGCTGCCCCAGATCGTCGTCGTGGGCTCCGCCGACATCTACGTCGAGGTCCACCGATCCCCGCTCATCGGCGAGACGGCCGCGCGGGCGGCAAGGGCGCCAACCTGGCCGCCAGTTTTGGGCCGTACCTACCTCGTGGCGCGCGTCGGGGATGATGCCGACGACCGACTCCTCGAGGACGCCTTAGCCGACGCCGGTGGTGTTGCATTGACCGTGTCGCGCGCGCGGCCGATGCGCCATCGGGACACTCCGTAGTCATGCTCATGCCCCATGACCACAACTCCGTCATCATCGTGGGCGGGGCAAACATGGAGAGCTGGGCGGCGGGGATCGGCTCGGAGGACCTGGATTGATCCGAAAGGCAGGCGTGTTGTTGCAGTGGGAGATACCCGATTGAGTCAACCCGCAGGCTGCCCAGGCGCTTGCTTTTTATCAATCTCAGCTTGGTTTGTGCACACAATTTTTCTTTCTTTTATGTTACTGTTTGATTATTTTGATCTCAATTAGATTGAATAGGGCAATGTAGCTTTGAGCGCCATGCCACAATTTTTAGGTATTTCCTGCCACAACTATGACGCACCACACTTCCCTAGCATCATGTCTTACACGTAGAAGAATCATTTTCATGCTAAACTTCGATTTTGCTGACCATACTTTCTGTGGTAACCGCAGCCTGCCAAAGGTTAGGCATGGCAAACTACGGCAACAACCAAACAGGAGAGATATATGTTTGAGAATGAAGCAACAATTTACTGAATGTTTTGAATATTTGATGTTTGAGTATTTACTTTTCGAAATTTTGGGAGATATGTTGGCTGGCTAGGTTCTTCTAGCACATTGGTGCTATTTAGTCAGTTGAAGCAATAAATTTGGTAACAGCATCTAAATTCGTAGTGCTTTGGGCAACAACAGCAAGAGAAAGGTTCTCTTTTATATCTTAGAACCGTATTTAGTAGAGGACATTGTATAAACTAATATTTATGATAGAAAATAAGTATGAATTAATTATAAAATATATTTTATAGTAAACCTAGTTACAGACATAAATGTTAACACTATTTACTATAAACTTGGTCAAAGTCAAGCTTGTTTGACTTGCACAAATTTCATAGTTGCATCCTTTTTGGAACAGCGGAAGTACTTTCTATCATGTGGTATAGGATCACTGTAGGGGGTTATTATATTCAAGTTGTATTTGGGCCAACCTGTGGGATCATTTGGTAATTTCTAGGTTCAGTATTGTTAACTTGGCCTTTGATTAGTTACTTTGCTACTATTACTGTCTTCAAATGTATGGTGTCATGGCCTCATGGGTGGCCTCAATCCTCTTTCTTCACCTTGACAACCACCAGAGCAAACCTCTGTAGTTACTAGTTACCTTGTCAAACTCAGCTAGCCAAGTAGACCTCTGCTTCCTGTCTGAAAACTAAAACTCAGTTCCATCTAGCTCAACTATGTCTAAACATTGGCATGCACAAGCCAGTTGTTCCTTGCAAATCGTGGTTCTTGGGAACAAAAGAGTTGATTAGTTCAACATTTGCATCCTGTTATGGTCGCTAGATCGGTGAGGGATTGGAGAGGGGTATCGATGGGCAGGAACGTCGGCCGGGGGCCTCTGCCCACGGTCGAGCAAGAGGAGGGTTTCTCCCTTCTGATTCTTGCCTCTTTATTTCTCATTCATTGATTACATAAATAGGCCGACTGACCGCCGCTGTCTAGCTAGAGATCCTTATCTCTTTAAAACTTTCATAAAAACTCTCAACAAACTAACTGATAACCATTCTAGATATTCTCAACTAATATTCTAAATAATCTCAACTAATCTTCTAATCTTATCTCTAACTATCCTTATCTAATCCCCTTTGGAGGGCCGATGGCTGCTGCTGGCGCAGCCCCTCCGTGGGCCTCCTTAGGCCTTGACACTACACCCCTCCTGGATAAGCAGCTCGTCATCGAGCTACAACATGACAGGTGCTCAAAGACCGAGTCTACTTGACCCAAAACAGGCACCTAGAAGATAAGCCTTTTACATCTTGACTTATCTTATTATTTCGAATCTGATTTTTTTGACCCCATAAGATAAGGCGGACACCCTTCGCGCATTGGACTTGCACGTGTGCAGCCACCTGGATCCCATGGACGCCATCTAGATGAAAGGGGAGCACATGGACGAGCATCTGGAATAGGTCACAACAATAACCAGCGGAGGCGCCCTCGTGGCAGTCGGTAGCGGAATGTGGTGGAGCTAAACAGTGCGCCCTTGCCGATGACGAGGGGAGTGCCTTCCCTACCGCCGCTGCCGTAGAGTTGAAGTTCGTCGCCCGCGGGACACGTACCATGCTCGCACTTGAAGACAGCAGCTCGGTGCCGCTGCTGATGGCCGGCCGACAGGGCGAGGTCGCGCCCCCATGTGCCACGATCAACCGTCACCAAGGCTACCTCGAGCATCTGCTGGCGCATCTCTTGCACACTCCATCGTGCAAGGAAGCCACGAGCAGCAGCCTGTATGCCCACAACCACCGACGTCTGGAGCCGTGCGGACAACACCAACTGCTAGGGATGGCAGTGGGTACATATATGGATAAATAACCGCGGTTATTTGCCTGTCGGGTACGGATATGGTGGATTTTCATATCTGCGGGTACGAGTATGGGTACTATATAGTATCCACGGTTAATAATTTCGCGGGTATGGATATATGGTATCCATATCCGTCACCCGTTGGACATATGACATGTGGACCCAGTCATCTATTCTCCCACTCAATACGCCAGCCGGCCAGCCCCGTGGGCTGTGGGCCATGACCCAGTGTCCGCTGCGTCCTAGACTCCCAACCTCTCGAGTCTCGTCGCCCTCTCGGCCTCTCCTATCCCTATCCGACATCCTTCTGCATCCGGCATATTTCCTAAGTCCTAACCCTAGCCGCCAGCCGTCAGGTGCCCTTGTCCGCTGCGAGTCCGCGACCCGCCGTCCGCCGCCCGTTGCCAGGCAGTTGCCCGGTGCCCTTGTCCGCCTAGGTAGTTGCTGGCTTGCTGTCGTCCGCGTAGGTGCTGCCGTGCCCGTGCTGGCTTGCTGTCGTCCGCTGCTGGCTTGCTTGCTGCCCAATGCGCAGACCGGCTGGCCAGTGACCGAGCGGCTGAGGCTTGCTGTGGTCCGACTGTCCGAGGCTCCGAGCGGCTGACCGGCTGACCAGTGACCGCTGAGGTGCTGCTAACTGCCATCCCTAGACGGAAGCTACAGGGCGAGCTGAGGTGCTGTCATGGACCTTCGGTCCATGGGGATAGCTGTCTTCTCCGGCGAGGTTATACCCCTCTGCCGCAGGCTTGGTTCTAGGGTAGCAGCCCTAGGCGCTTGAGAGGGTCATTGCAAGAGAGAGAGAGAGAGATTGGTTTGATAATGATCTTGCTTGATTTATTCCCTGCTGCCATGCGGCTTATAAATAGCCCTATGGCTAACCAACTTCTTCTACAAACTCTCAACTAACTCCTACTTTCTTGGACTTATCTAATGCTAACCAACTCTCCACAATTCTCTCATTTCAATCTTATTCTCTAACCTTATCCCAGCTCATCTCAATCTTATTCTCTAGCCTTATCCCAGCCTGGCTGTTGCCTCTCGCTCCCTATTATGCCCATGACATCTCCCCCTCCCTTGAGGACCAGCTCGTCCTCGAGCTGCCATAGACTTACCTGACACGACTTAAGGTTAAGCCTTTTACATCTCGGCTTACCTTTATTATTTAAGACGAAAATACAAAATAATTGTGGAACTAAAATATAAATTTGAACTGCAGCTATGTCCTCCTGTCCTCCTGGATCCCAAGGAAAGAGCTGAACTGCGGACTTCACGTTGGATGAAAGGTGAAGGAGGAACCAGCCCTTGGGTCTGTCCAGCACCAAGGCAGTTGCCCGAATGAGGGAGACGACCCTCTTTGGCCGTGTAGGGGGCTGCATACCCAGATCTCGACTTCTGCAGGGGGTTTAAAAAGTATAGACGAGACCTGGTGGTTGGGCGCACGGGGTGCGAGTTGGTGCAGCGATGAGCTGATCAGCAAGTGTAGCTTCCGCACCGCCCGCCTAACAAGGAAGCCACGCACTGCGCCTTGCAGGCGCACCACGGCCTGCTCATGTGATGACGGCCATGGGGTGGCCCTGGAGGCCACAGCAAGGTGCTTCTCCCCACGAAGGGACTGTACCTGGCGGCGTGCCAGGAACCCTCGCGCTGCCGCCTGAAGCCGCACCGCTGCTTGGAGTTCCTTCTCTGTCTTCTCCTTGTAGCGGTGGAACATCACAACGAATTGATCCCACTTCTCTTCGAGCCGAGTGAATGCATCTAGAGTTGGAGAGGGCGGGTGGGAGGGCGTTGCGGCGGCAGATGGCGCGGCGGCTGGTGGTGGTGAGGGATGGGCGGCTGGTGGTGGTGAGGATAACCTGGAGCTGATACCAGGTGTCATCGGTCCATGGGGATAACTGTCTTCTCCGGCGAGGTTATACCCCTCTGCCGCAGGCTTGGTTCTAGGGTAGCAGCCCTAGGCGCTTGAGAGGGTCATTGCAAGAGAGAGAGAGATTGGTTTGATAATGATCTTGCTTGATTTATTCCCTGCTGCCATGCGGCTTATAAATAGCCCTATGGCTAACCAACTTCTCCTACAAACTCTCAACTAACTCCTACTTTCTTGGACTTATCTAATGCTAACCAACTCTCCACAATTCTCTCATTTCAATCTTATTCTCTAACCTTATCCCAGCTCATCTCAATCTTATTCTCTAGCCTTATCCCAGCCTGGCTGTTGCCTCTCGCTCCCTATTATGCCCATGACAGGTGCTGACTGTTGACTGCCTTTTCTGTCCCTCTGGAATGTTATCTATTTATATTGTTGGAATGTTGAAATTATTGTTTAGAATGTTGAAATTATTGTTTGGTGCTAAAATTATTATTTGAGGTTGTTGGAATGTTAAATTGTGATAAATTTATGTTAGAATGTTGTTGGAATGTTGCTGAAATTTTAGTGGGCGGGTGGGTAACGGATATCCATTGGATAACGGAGACCCGGCGGATACGGGTATCGATACAGATCCGTACCCACGAGCGTAAATGGGTATGGATATGGGTTTGATTTTATCTCGTGGGTATGGATACACGAACCATATATCCGCATTCTACCCGCCCGATTGCCATCCCTACCAACTGCTGCTGCTCAAGTTGCACTGCTGCCTTGATTTGCAGCAGCCCCTGCTCAACCATCCGGAGCGAGTCTTGCATCTTTGTGAGATCAGCCCTTATGTTGGTCCACAAGTCCCCCATCGATGGAGCTGGTGATTGTTGAGTCGTGGCTGCCCCTAGTGGCGTCGCCCATGGGGATGGAGACACCGTCAACGAAGATGATGTGATGTAATTTGGCGTTGTCCCTAGAGATGGGCACGCCGGCGTCCAGGATGTGGTGACAAAATTGGCAGGCGATGCTGCCCATGGAGATGGGGGCGCCGGTTGCCAGGATGGCGTGACGAAGGTGGCATGCGGCGTAGCCCATGGAGATGGGGAACGTCGGTTGCCAGGACGGCGTGACGAAGGTGACATGCGGCACAGTCCATGGAGATGGGGACGCCGGTTGCCAGGATGATGCCACGAAATTGGCAGCATAAGCCATGGGATCGGATCAAAACCCAAGCTACCCGATACCAGATGTTATGGTCGCTAGATCGGTGAGGGATTAGAGAGGGGTATTGATGGGCAAGAACGTCGGTCGGGGTCCTCTGCCCACGACCGAGCAAGAGGAGAGTTTTTCCCTTCTAATTCTTGTCTCTTTATTTCTCATCCGTTGATTACATAAATAGGCCGGCTGACCGCCCCTGTCTAGCTAGAGATCCTTATCTCCTTAAAACTCTCCTAAAAACTCTCAACAAACTAACTCATAACCTTCCTAGATAATCTCAACTAATCTCCTAAATAATCTCAACTAATCTTCTAATCTTATCTCTAACTATCCTTATCTAATCCCCCTTGGAGGGCCCATGGTTGCTTGCCGCAGCCCCTCCGTGGGCCTCTTAGGCCCTGACACATCCGCATGACAATTGGAAGAGAACAATGCCTCTCACCCTAACAACTCACCTCCATTAAATGAACTCTAATTTGAAACTTTCAGCCTCCATGAGTCTCTGTTCGTAGATGAAACAAATATCTATATTCTTTTTTCTAGTGTTTAACAGGCTTCCCATGACTAGATGGTGCCATCTTCTAAAATCTCAATTGTTGAAGTGCTCAATGGACCAATTATATGTTTTGTCTGACCAACAAGAATAGAGATCCAATCCAATGATGTAGAAGGGTATCTTCAAGTTCTATTTCTTCCATATCTATTGCATGCTTCCATGTATATGTGCAATGGATCCAATGTCATTACACTGCACCTGTACTTCAGTCATTTTTTGGCGATTTTAGGAAGATTAGTATCATGAGACTCCATTTGAACGAATCATCTGTTGTATGAAGGTTCAATCCTGCATTGACTCTCTCTGTAACTTAATACAGTGTATTGGTGCTAATGGGTACCCAGTGGTTATGAGTCTATTTTTTGGTTCATTCTATACCACCTTTTTTGATAAATGGATTGGTTTCCATTAAATGAGTTTTGAGTCAACCCACAAACCTAGAGAAAACTCTTGTATTCCTAATCAACAGAATAAATAAAGTATTTATCACTTTCCTACAATGCTCCTATTGTACATTTATAAGATTATTATGTGTCTAACATAAAAAGCTCAAGCACTTTGCGAACTTGGAAAATCACATACCTTCATCTCTTATGTATTTTGAGTGTGCAGGAACCCATTATTAGACCAACTCCAGCAGCCTCCGCTCCGCATCCCTAAAGTAAGGTCCTTCCTCAGTATGAACAATACCGCACATCCGTCTCCGTTTCCAGCAGTGTCGCGCATCCGCATCCATATCCGGGCAACGATTGCCTTTTAGAGTGCATCCGTCTCCTCTAGTAGCCTCCTCATCCCGCTCCCCATCCCCATTTTGCGCGCTATAAAAGACACTATCCCGTTCCGTTGGTGGAATACGCTAAAAGGCTGCTGGAGTGATGAATAGTGCCTCAAAGCGCGCAAAATGGGGATGATGAGTATGCTAGAGTTGGGGATGCTCCTGTACCTCGAGAACCACTGAGTCTTTTGCCAGGCTGCAAATAGTGCAAGAGTGCCTGTTATCATGGACGCTGGTGGAATGAATGCTCCTGTACCTCGAGAACCACTGAGTCTTTTGCCAGGCTGCAAATAGTGCAAGAGTGCTTGTTATCATGGACGCTGGTGGAATGAATGCTCCTGTACCTCGAGAACCACTCAGTCTAGTTGATATTTTCAGTCCAAATGAAACAGAGCTAGCACATTTGACTGGGATGCCTACTGAGACATTTGAACAGATCAGCCAGGCTGCAGGAGAATGCCATAAAATGGTGAGATATCTGAATTGGATTTTCATTATATCCTCCACAATATTTTCTCCTTTATCTGCTTTAGCATATAACTTAACTGACTTACTACATTGCTTTGGATGGTTAACAATGACTGTGTGTTTGGATATTATTGTTTGATGCAAATCTTTCAATGACTAGATGTGTGCCCGTACGTTGCAACGGGAACATATAATTCCATAATAACTTATGTATACTAGGGATGAGCATTGATAGATATCTGAGCGGATCTTCTTCCTTGGGGACCTGGAGAAAGCCTGCTCATAAGCCAAACATGTTAAGATATGAGCATGTGCTACCCTTGTGCCCTTGATCATCATCAGTGTGCACATTATGAGTCTTGTTAATTCGCATACTTCGTGCATAGTCTCTCACCAAAAATTCATGTAGCTGAAAATCATGTCTACATCCACACGGAAATTATGAGTCTTTGTGATGATGTCTGATATTCCTTGAACACCCTAACGAAGGACATCATCTGCAAGGAGAAATGCATCTTGCAAGGGCATGTTTTCATTGGCAACATCTAATAACTTATCATTTGGAATTACAATAAGTGTGTCTACACTCTTTTCCAGCTTCTCTAGTGCTTCCAATGCCTAAAATGGGCATACACAAGTCATAACATTAAGTAACTATAGAGAAAAGAAACAAAAAGTGTTTAGAAAGGGAAAATTGGCCAAAAACCTGCAGATAGAAATTCAAAAGTAATAACAGTGAAATGTATTCCCAATTTAGCACAGTGGGAAATATTCATAATGACACGTGTTTTGAAATATTTCACAACATAAAACATCCCTCCACATGGCAATGCAACAGTACAACCACATAGTTGTATATTGTTTTGGGCATCAACCATGCAGAAAAGTAGGAACAAAAATGATGAGATGAACTACAGGTGATGGCATGATGCTACATTTCTTTGACCTACCATTGTATATATGATCAGCAATAAATGTGGCTGGATGTCATTGTTACGACTACAAACTAATGCTTCCATCGAGCAAAAGGAAGTCGTAGAACGAGATATGACAGTTTGAATTCTAATTCAGGAGTGAAGGGGGGCTCAGATACTTGCCTGTACAGAGCGCTTATGGCCCTCGAAACTGAATGGATAGGTGACAACACCAACAGTAAGATAACCAGCTTCCTTTGATATCTGGGCAACAACTGGAGCAGCACCAGCTGTTATGAAGACAAGATCTGAATCCCTCAGGGCAGTGGCTATGGTTTCTCTTGATTCCTCAGCAGCCTGCTTGAGAGTTGAGATCTAGATGCTGATGGAATAAGTCATGTGGTCTTTGTGTGGAGGACAACAACTCTGCAACAGCATGTGTAGGATAACATGGTGGAGGACATCATCTCTGCAGCAGTCAAAAGCAACAGTCTTTTGCTGTAGTGTGGCAGCAGCACGCACTGCAATAGTGCAGTGCACAACAGCAGCAGTGCAACCTTTTTGACTGCGCTGTGGCAGCAGCAGACAGGCAGTTCAGTGCAGTCCTTTTTGACTGCACTGTGGCAGCAGCAAGCAGGCAGTTCAGTGCAGTCTTTTGACTGCGATGTTGGCAGCAGCAGGCAGGCAGTGCAGTCCTTTTTTTACTGCACTGTGGCAGCAGCAGACAGGCAGTTCAGTGCAGTCTTTTGACTGCACTTTAGCATCTAGAGGACAGCACATATGTGCTGCAGTGTGTGGAGTAGTGTGTAGTGTATTCTAGTGCAGCCCCTAGGGCTATAAATATGTGTCCCCAACCCTTCTAAGGGTATGGCATTGTGTAGTGTTTGAGGAAATAAACAGAAAATTGCCCCAACTCATAGTGTCATCCTCTTGATGAGAGTTAGAGTCCCTCTACTAACAATTGGTATCAGAGCCAAACTATCCTGCAGCCTAAACATCTCTTGCTCATCTCCTTCCCACGCCTCTCCCCACACTCAGTCGGCAGCAAGAGCTCCAACTGTTCCTTCCTCTCCTGCTCAGATGAGCAGCCTTTCGTCTGAGACAGCCTCTTCCACACGCAGCGACCCCTCACTAGCCCACCATGTCCCTACGCTCGGTCACTTCGAGTGCGTGGCGCCAGCAAGAGGCCAAGGTCGCCGCGACACAAGAACGCGAGCGAGCAGCAGCGGCGGCTGCAGCGACAGCGGCGAGGGCAGCACGGTTGGCGGCGGCGGAACTGGCAGCAGCGAGAGCGGAAGTAGAAGCAGCGGAGGCGGCGGATGCTGCACGTGCGGCGGCAGCAGAGCTCGAGGTTCTGCGCGGCAGTAGAGCTGGCAGCTCTGCTTCTGTCGACGACAACACCGACGAAGAGCTCAGGCTGGCAAGGGAAGCAGCGCGAGAGCAGGCGGCACAGTGGGCAGCCGCGCATCCCCATGGGGGTGCGCGTGGCGGTAGCCCAGATAGGCGTCGACGTGCTGACGGCGCTCCAGGGGAGGGCGCACGCGGCGGCAGCCCAGACGGGCGTAGACGCGCCGGCGGTGCTCCCGGCGGCGGCGGCCGAGTCGACGGAGATCGCGGCCTCTACAGGCGGCGCGACTCTCCCTCCTCGGATCGGTACCATGGTCACTGCATGGCCCAGGCCATTGTCAGGGACATCGGTCCCGGCGGTGGGTGGCCTACCCTCACCAAGACCAACTACGTCGAGTGGGCCGCGGTGATGAGGGTACGACTCCAAGTTCGCCACATGTGGGAAGCAGTTCGGTACGGCGACGTCGACTACCACGAGGATCGACAGGTGCTGGATGCCCTCATTGCTGTAGTCCCGCCCGAGATGCAGTTTTCGCTTTCCCAGAAGTGGACTGCCAAGGAGGTCTGGGACGCCATCGCTGCGACCCGCATCGGCAGCGACCGTGTTCGCAAGACCACACTGCAGGCACTTCGCAAGGAGTGGGAGAACCTGGCCTTCAAGCCAGGTGAGGATGTTGATGACTTTGCTCTCCGCCTCAACACTCTGTTGCAGAAGATGGTGCAGTTCGGCGACGACACCTACGATGAGAGAGCTGTTGAGAAGCTCTTCCGTTGCATCCCCGAGAAGTACAAGCAGATTGCTCGCTCGATCGAGTCTCTGCTAGACCTCTCCACGATGACGATCGAAGAGGCGATAGGTCGTCTCAAGGTGGTCGACGGCGACAAACCACAGGCTCCCTCTGGGCCTATCACTATCGGCGGGAAGCTACATCTCACTCGAGAGCAGTGGAAGGCCTGCCAGGGTGACAAGAAGAAGGGGGAGTCCTCCTCGACACGAGGCCGCAAACGCGGCAAACCGCGCAAGGCGCGTGGAGGCGCCCAGGCCAGGGCGCGAGGATATGCTGAGGGTGGTGCCCGTGGAGGTGCCCAAGGCGGCGCCGTCAGCAACAGGAAGCCGGCACGAGACGACGGCTATCACAACTGCGGCAAGCTTGGCCACTGGGCCAGGGACTGTCGGCAGCCACGACGTGGCCAGGCCAACGTCGCACAGGCGGAGGCGGAGGAGGAGGCCCTGCTCCTGGCACATGCAAACATCGAGCCATCTCCAGCGGCACCGGCCGCAGCGGCACTCCTCCACCTTGATGAGTCGAAAGCACGCGCTTTCCTCGGCGACGGCTCTAGCAAGGACATGATCGAAGGATGGTGCCTCGACACCGGCGCCACTCATCACATGACCGGCCGACGGGAGTTCTTCACCGAGCTTGACTCTAGCGTCCGAGGCTCCGTCAAGTTTGGGGACGCCTCCGGCGTAGAGATCAAGGGCGTCGGCTCAGTCGTCTTCACCGCCGCGTCTGGTGAGCACAGGCTGCTCACCGGAGTCTACTACATCCCCGCGTTGAGGAACTCTATCATCAGCTTGGGACAGCTGGATGAGAACGGTTCGCGCGTGGAGGTCGAGCACGGAGTCATGAGGATCTGGGATCCCTCTCGTCGCCTTCTTGCCAAGGTACGCAGGAGTCCAAATCGGCTATACATCCTCAATGTGAAGGTGGCACAACCTTGCTGCCTTGCTGCTCGTCGAGACGACGGGGCATGACAGTGACACGAGCGCTTCGGGCACCTTAACTTCGAGGCCCTGAAGCGGCTCAGTGCCAAGGAGATGGTACGAGGCCTGCCGTGCCTTGACCATGTGGAGCAATTCTGCGATGTCTGCGTGTTGACAAAGCAGAGACGGCTCCCCTTTCCCCAGCAGTCGAGCTTCCGAGCCAAGGAGAGGCTCGAGCTCATGCATGGGGACTTGTGTGGCCCGGTAACACCAGCCACACCAGGAGGACGACACTACTTCTTGCTGCTCGTCGAGGATCTCTCCCGCTACATGTGGGTGATGATCCTTGGTAGCAAGGGAGAGGCTGCGAACGCCATCAGGCGTGTGCAGGTCGCCGCGGAGGCGGAGTGCGGCCGCAAGCTGTGTGTGCTGCGCACCGACAACGGCGGCGAATTCATGGCGGCTGAGTTCGCGTCGTACTGCGTGGATGAGGGCGTTCAGCGCCACTACTCCGCGCCGTACAGCCCGCAGCAGAACGACGTCGTCGAGCGGCGCAACCAGACGGTTGTGGGGATGGTTCGGGCTCTCCTCAAACAGAGGGGAATGCCGACTGTTTCTGGGGAGAGGCGGTGGTGACAGCGGTTTACATCCTCAACCGCTCGCCCACCAAGGCTCACAACGGGATGACACCGTACGAGGCTTGGCATGGGCGCAAGCCGGCGGTCTCTCACCTACGGGTCTTCGGCTGCCTCGCGTTCACCAAGGAGCTTGGCCACATCAGCAAGCTCGACGATAGGAGCATCCCGAGGGTGTTCATTGGCTACGCGGAGGGCTCGAAGGCCTACCGCATCCTTGAACCAGGAACATAGCGTGTGCGCACGGCGCGCGACGTAGTCTTCGACGAAGGGCGAGGATGGGCGTGGGACAAGGCGGTGGACGACGGCACGACTCCGACGTACGACGACTTCACCATCGAGTACGTCCACTTTGAGGGAGCTGGGGGAGTAGGCAACTCTTCTTCGAGCAGGTCTACCCCAGCCCCCAAGTCTCCACCGACTCCAACGCCACGCTCTCCAGCTCTGGCTACAACGAGCTCTTCACCACCACGCACTCCAGCCACGACTCCGGCTACAGCGAGCTCTTCGCCACCACGTACTCCAGCACCGACGGTACCCTCTCCGGGAACGTTCTCTCCGACACCAGCTCGTGTCGAGCATGACCCAGTGGAGCTCGTGACCCCGCTCTCCCACGACGAGGAGCGCGTCGACGCGTGCTACGACGGCGAGCCGTTGCGGTATCGAAGGGTGGAGGGCCTTCTCATTGACCCGTCGGTGTCGGGCCCGACGTCTCGCATTCTGGCCGGAGAGTTGCATCTTGCATGCGACGATGGTGAGCCTCGGTCTTTCGCGGAGGCCAAGAAACATGCGGCTTGGCGTGCCGCGATGCAGTCGGAAATGGACGCAGTTGAGACGAACCGCACTTGGGAGCTCGCTGATCTCTCTTATGGTCATCGCGCGATTACCCTTAAGTGGGTGTTCAAACTGAAGAGGGTTGAAGCCGGCGCCATCGTCAAGCATAAGGCTCGCTTGGTGGCACGCGGTTTCTTGCAACAGGAGGGGATCGACTTTGACGATGCTTTCGCCCCTGTGGCATGGATGGAATCCGTGCGACTCCTCGCGCTGGCAGCCCAGGAGGGCTGGCATGTTCATCACATGGATGTCAAGTCGGCGTTTCTTAACGGCGACTTAAAGGAGGAGGTCTATGTACACCAGCCGCCAGGTTTTGCGATCCCTGGCAAGGAGGGCAAGGTGTTGCGCCTGCGCAAGGCCCTCTACGGCTTGCGACAGGCACCAAGGGCGTGGAATGCCAAGCTGGATTCCACGCTCAAGAGGATGGGCTTCATGCCAAGCCCGCACGAGGTGGCCATCTATCGGCGGGGCAATGGAGAAAATGCCCTGCTGGTGGGTGTCTTCGTTGACGACTTGGTGATCACCGGAGCCAAGAATGCAGAGGTGGCAGCGTTCAAGGAAGAGATGAAGGCCACCTTCCAAATGAGTGACCTGGGGCATCTCTCCTTCTACCTGGGGATTGAGGTGCACCAGGGAGACTCCGGGATCACACTTTGCCAGACCGCCTACGCCAAGCGCATTGTTGAGCTGGCTGGGCTCACCGACTGCAACCCAGCTCTCACTCCGATGGAGGAGAGGCTGAAGCTGAGTCGCGACAGCACGACGGAGGAGGTGGACGCTACACAGTACCGGCGTCTTGTGGGGAGCCTTCGCTACCTCGTCCACACACGGCCTGACTTGGCATACTCCGTCGGTTTTTTGCAGCGACCGACGACGGAGCATGAGCAGGCTGTGAAGAGGATCATCCGCTATGTTGCGGGGACTCTCGACCACGGTCTCTACTACCCGAGGTGCCCTGGGGAGGCACACCTTGTTGGGTACAGCGACCACGCCGGCGACATCGACACCAGCAAGAGCACAAGCGGGATCCTCTTCTTCCTCGGCAAGTGCCCCATCAGCTGGCAGTCGGTCAAGCAGCAGGTGGTGGCCATGTCCAGCTGCGAGGCCGAGTACATAGCGGCCTCCACCGCTTCAACTCAGGCGCTCTGTCTTGCTCGCCTGCTCAGTGATCTCATCGGAAGAGACGTTGGAGCAGTGGAACTTCGGGTGGACAACCAGTCCGCCTTGGCGTTGGCCAAGAACCCCGTGTTCCATGAACGGAGCAAGCACATCCGAGTGAGATACCACTTCATCCGTAACTGTTTGGCAGAAGGGAGCATCCATGCACGCTACATCAACACCAAGGATCAGCTTGCGGACTTGCTCACCAAGCCCCTTGGGAGGATCAAGTTCCTTGAGCTTTGTTCCAGGTTTGGGATGGCTAACCTTTCACACAAGACGACACACAAGTCTTAGGGGGAGAATGATGGAATAAGTCATGTGGTCTTTGTGTGGAGGACAACAACTCTGCAACAGCATGTGTAGGATAACATGGTGGAGGACAACATCTCTGCAGCAGTCAAAAGCAGCAGTCTTTTGCTGTAGTGTGGCAGCAACACGCACTGCAACAGTGCAGTGCACAACAGCAGCAGTGCAGCCTTTTTGACTGCGCTGTGGCAGCAGCAGGCAGGCAGTTCAGTGCAGTTGTCATGTGCGGGTGCACATATAGGCGCCGCCGTGACGCA
The DNA here is from genome assembly GCA_029449295.1 of Zea luxurians. Lineage (NCBI taxonomy): Eukaryota > Viridiplantae > Streptophyta > Magnoliopsida > Poales > Poaceae > Zea > Zea luxurians. The sequence goes on from JAOPSE010000023.1 coordinate 38,985,668, forward strand.
CGCCGCGCTGCAGAGCGCGCACAGGAGGAGGCCACAACCAGTGGATAGATTTAGAAATAAAGATAAGGCTAAAGAATAAGATTGAGATGAGAGAATTGTGGAGAGTTAGTTGGCAGCAGATAAGTCCAAGAAAATAGGAGTTAGTTGAGAGTTTATAGGAGAAGTTGGTTAGCCATAGGGCTATTTATAAGCCACATGGCAGCAGGGAATAAAGCAAGCAAGATTATTATTTCCTAATCTCTCTCTCTAAACAAGCCGACGGTTGAGGGGAAAAACCTCACCGGCGACGACGGACCGTGGCTACGAACTCCGTAGTCAGGGGCCAGCTACCCTAGGTCGGGAGGTCCTTGACAACCTGGTATCGCGATCCAGTCGTTCCTCAACTTCTTCTTCCACCCAGCCGCAATCCCAGCCAAGCCCACCAACCTTGCCGCCTTACGCCGACACCACCTCTACCATGGCCGAGCCAACCACCTCTGATTTGGCCAAGATAATCGAGACCCTGACATCAACGGTCGCCGCCCTCCAATCCTCTGTCGCCGAGCTCCAGAGGGGAAAGACCTCGTCGAGCAACCATTGGACCAATGATGGGCAGCACCACAATGATCGACCGCCGCGCTTTCAAAAGATGGATTTCCCCCGCTATGATGGGAAATCTGATCCACTGATTTTCACCAGTCGGTGCGAATCGTATTTCCATCAGCAGCGCATCATGGAGGAGAAGGTATGGATGGCCTCCTACAACCTTGAGGAGGGCGCACAGATGTGGTACCTTATGGTCCAGGAGGACGAGGGCACGCCTTCCTGGCGCCGCCATGAGTTTGTAGGAGGCCATGAGTTCCGCGCCGTTGGCCGAACTAGCGGAGTGTAGGCGCACTGGTACGGTTGCCGAGTACCAGGACCGGTTCCAGGCCCTGCTTCCTCGCGCGGGACCACTCCAGGAGGCGCAGCGGGTACAGCTCTTCGTCGGGGGACTCCAGCCGCCACTCAGCATCGACGTCAGGATCCAGAATCCTCAGACGTTGGCCGCCGCCATGAGTTTGGCGCGCCAATTCGAGTTGCGCGATCAATTCGTCGCCCCGACCGCACGCGCTCCTGAGCGTCCTCTACTGCCGGCCCCTGCCGCCCGGCTGGCCCTACCCGCGCCGCCAGGAGCCAAACCGGCTGCGCCGGGGACCATTACCGTCGAAGGCCGCACCATCAAGCACCTCTCGCAGGCAGAACAAGAAGAGCGCCGCCGCCTTGGCCTCTGCTACAATTGTGACGACAAATTCACAAGGGGCCACAATCGCATCTGTAAGCGGCTGTTCTTACTGGAGGGCCTTGAGGAGGAGGAAGATGAGGCTGTCGAGGATGCCGGGACTGAGGAGACCCCGGTATTCTCCCTCCAAGCTCTTGCGGGCGTGGCGCTCACCGTCACGATGCAGCTGCAGGTCACGCTGGGGGCCACCTCCCTCGTCGCCATGCTGGATTCGGGCAGCACCCACAACTTCATATCGGAAGCCGCGGCTGCACGCACGGGCCTGCCCCTCGAACACCGGCCACGCCTCACGGCAATGGTCGCGAATGGGGAGCGCGTCGCGTGTGTGGGCGTCATCCGCAACGCACCACTGGACATCGGCGGCCACTGCTTCCCTGCTGACCTATACGTCATGCCTTTGGCGGGCTACGACGTGGTCCTGGGCACCCGATGGCTGGCAGCGCTGGGACCGATCATGTGGGATTTCAGCAACCACGCGATCTCCTTCACCTTCCAGGGCAGGGCGTTCTGCTGGCAGGGGCTCGCGGCCTGCCGACCGGCTGCTGTCAGCACAACCACCGCCACCAGTACGCTCCTCGACGAGCTCTTGGCGGACTTCGACGACGTTTTCAGCGAGCCTCGCGGCCTACCTCCCCCACGCAGTCGGGACCACAGCATCACCCTGGTGCCGGGGGCACCGCCAGTGGCAGTACGCCCATATCGCTACCCCGCCCTGCACAAGGACGAACTGGAGCGTCAGTGCACAGCTATGCTGGACCAGGGGATCATTCGGCGCAGCAGCTCCGCGTTTTCGTCTCCGGTGCTCTTGGTCAAGAAACCAGACGGCTCGTGGCGGTTCTGCGTCGACTACCGCGCGCTGAACGCCATAACCATCAAGGATGCGTTCCCCATCCCGGTCGTCGACGAGCTGCTGGACGAGCTCCATGGCGCCAGCTTCTTCACCAAGCTCGACCTCCGATCCGGATACCACCAAGTCCGCATGAGGCCGGCCGACATCGACAAAACAGCATTCCGGATGCATGACGCCTTCTTCGAATTTTTGGTCATGCCGTTCGGACTCTGCAACGCGCCAGCCACCTTCCAAGCTCTCATGAACGACGTGCTGCGCGCTTACCTCCGCCGGTTTGTGCTTGTCTTCTTTGACGACATTCTGATCTACAGCTCATCCTGGGCGGACCACCTGCGCCACCTCCGCGTCGTCCTCTCGGTGCTCCGATAGCACCGTCTCTTCGTTAAGCGTTCCAAGTGCGCTTTTGGCGTGGACACCGTCGCCTACCTCGGCCACACCATCTCGGCGTCGGGCGTGGCCATGGATCCGACCAAGGTGCAGGCCATCCGTGATTGGCCGCAACCGCGCTCGGCCAGGGCGGTGCGTGGATTCCTCGGGCTCGCAGGCTACTACAGGAAATTCGTCCACAACTACGACATCATCGCAGCCCCCCTCACCGCTCTCCTGAAAAAGGAGGGGTTCCTGAAAAAGGGTAGTCAGGGGCCAGCTACCCTAGGTTGGGAGGTCCTTGACAGCAGTCCTTTTTGACTGCACTGTGGCAGCAGCAGGCAGGCAGTTCAGTGCAGTCTTTTGACTGCGATGTTGGCAGCAGCAGGCAGGCAGTGCAGTCCTTTTTTGACTGCACTGTGACAGCAGCAGGCAGGCAGTTCAGTGCAGTCTTTTGACTGCACTTTAGCATCTAGAGGACAACACATATCTGCTGCAGTGTGTGGAGTAGTGTGTAGTGTATTCTAGTGCAGCCCCTAGGGCTATAAATATGTGTCCCCTACCCTTCCAAGGGTTTGACATTGTGTAGTGTTTGAGGAAATAAACAGAAAATTGCCCCAACTCATAGTGTCATCCTCTTGATGAGAGTTAGAGTCCCTCTACTAACAGATGCGTTGCCTGGGGACTAAAAAGTTTCATCTTTTTGTTTTGATAAACTGTCACATGATAAGCAGTACTACCAGATTCCAAAAAAGGATCAATCGGCCTCTTCTGTAAGATAAGGATAACCGAAGATCAATGTAAGAGTCAATCCCAGTTAACCACGATTGAAGTCACAAAAACATTGGACAAAGCGCAACTGCATCTTGTGTTGCTGATGTGTTTACTAAAACAATAGTAACATGAGTAATATGCTTTGGTTGATTGAGACGCATAATTTTACCAAAAATCACTTGAGTCCAATTAATTAAATGTACCTTCGCAGTTTATAGAAACAGAACCAGCCAGATCAAAAAGAAAACCCCAATCGGGATGGATCTAATGTTAAAATTAAATAAACGCATGAGCATCCAATCCCACGTGGGATTGTGCGAGCAGGGGACACGAAACATGGCGTGCAAGATTTTGTCGGCACCGTTGAACAAGAGATAGGCACATACCTGCACGGGGAGCGTGTCCATGTCGAGCTCTTCTCTGGTTTCGGCGGACGCGTAGTTGGGGTACATGACCAGGACCGGAGCGCGTCCGGCGACTGGAACGCGTGCAAGAAGTCCCTCTGCGCATGGAGTTGCACCAGCGACCGCGACCACCCCACGGATCCCTCCTCCGTGTTGTCCTGTACATCGAGGAGCGCCGCGTCGCAGGACTTAGCGAGAACCCCTCCTCCGTGTTGTCCTCGGCCATCATGGCGTTGCGGGAGCTCCGCGTGCTCGCCCTCCTGTCCCACACACTCTCTGGCCCGCGATCTAGGTGTCGCGCCGCCTTCGCGTGCTCGACCTCTCAGGCAACTACATCCAGGTAGAAATCCCCGCAGTGCTCGCTTGCAACTCGGGCGAGGCGTCCCTGTTTGGTAAACTGCCAGTTTCTTTTGATGGATCTGAAATCACCCCGCTCTGGTCCCCGCGACCGGACCGTACCAGTCCAGTAGTGATAAAACGACGTGCAGTGACACTGTAATTGAGGTTGAGGAACGGTAGTAAAATATGGCGAGCAAGCGAACCGCGGTGTACAGGCGCCTTAGCGGCGGGAGGCGTCGCCGCGGGGGGAGTGGCGACGGGAGCAGGGGTGGCCGGGGCCGGGGCGGCTGCCTTGGTGGCGGGCCCGGGCACGGGGGCCTTGGGCTTTGCCGTGGCCGGCGCCGCCGCGGGTGCTGGGGTGGTTGGCGCGGCGGTCGGCGCCGATGGGCTGGCCTTGGAGGAGGACTTGGGCGCGGTACGGTGGTGTCGGGAGCCGTTGCTGCGTAGTGTCGGCAGGGTTTGCACGAAGAAATAATGACGGCAAGGCTAGCGCCCAGCAGGCTGTGTGCCACGGCGGTTGCACGGTGTTTGTTGGCGTGCGCGAGGGGGAGGGGCGGGGGCATAGGTACGGTCTACACTATTGTCTTAATAGATAGTAGAGATATTGCACAGTGACATTATCTGCTAGTAAATCTATAAGGAACATGGCCCTACTTTTTGTTCACGTAATGCATGTTTTAATTTACATGCAGTAAGACTGGTCCAATATTCTCCTTTCTTTTTTAGGTCTTGATGTATGCATGTTCGCAAGGGTGTCAATTGTAATCTGGATGATTGAAATTGCAAGGTAGGCTGTGAACATATACAGGACAATAGGGATCCATTGTGAATCTGTATTTAATATCTTTAGTTATTTCCTGGAATAATGCTCCCAGTGATAATAAACAGTCGTGATTCAGTAAGGTCCACGAATCTTTTAGGTTGCTCGACAAGTGCTTGAAGTGTCCCTAGAGCTTTCATGTGTACTTCTGCTCTGCTTAGTATTGCAATTATAACAGGCTTCTTTCATATAAAATGGGCAAGGTATAGTGAGATTGCTGGATCTTCGTATCCAAATTTGGAACACAAAAAAACTCGACTTGTGGGGGGTAAAACAGTCCCTGACATTGTATTAAGAAGAAGACCTTATCACACAAGTCGAGAAAGCCCCTGGAACCCCTGCCCCACCCATACACAGCGGCATCGAAGCACATGTGAGAACGACCACGACCGGGGCTGAGCCTTAGACCTGTGCTTTGGCGTGGGACAAACGAGAGGATTTTTTTAACCATAGCCTGAAATTCGCTCCTACGGGGATTTCTTTAACCACAGCCTGAAATTCGCTCCTACTGGAAGTCGAACTCAGGATCTGAGGAATGTTACTCAGACCACCTAACCAACTCAGCTAGAGACCCTTTCGCTAAATTTGGAACACAGAACACATGTGATTCATAACTAGAGATTCTTCAGTCTGATCTGTTGCGTAAATATAATGATTTGCATCTTGGATGTGCATACAATCAGATATGGTAAACAGTATTGTTCAAAAGGAGTTATTTATCGCCGCTTGTACTTTTGTGACCTGCTGTTGCCATTACGTTTCTAGTTTCAGTGATATTGGTCTTTCCACTTCAATATGCCATTTGTGGATTTGGTTCTACAACCGACTGCTTTCCATTCACTGCTTTGTTATAATCTGTTTAAATTAATTATCTTCATGAGTCCAAAGGTGTACCCTTTTTTGCTTTAAGCATTCTGTCAAGTTTTGACAGGGATTACATTCACCTTCAGAACCCGTGATTTCTTTAAGAAGATTAATACATCCCTTTATCTTTTCCTTGTGCAGGGTGTGAAAGAGGTACTAGTTAAACTTGGATCGCAAGGATCTGCTGCTTTGTTTGTTGAGGGAGAGGAGCCAATCAGACAGCCGATAATTCCTGCCACAGAAGTTATTGATACCACGGGAGCTGGTGACACTTTCACCTCAGCTTTTGCCGTACCTTTGGTTGAGGGGAGGCCTAAGGATTGCATGGGATTTGCTGTTGCTGGTACAAAATCGCGTCCTCTTTATTTCATTGATTGATTTCCTTACATTTTGATTTGATAGCTTCTACTTTCTTGAATTTCAGCTGCTGCTGCCTCTTTCATGCTGTTTGGTTAGCTTGTTTTGCGGCTTGACCTGATTACACCATAAATTTCTTCCGTTGTTTAATGTTTGTTTGCTGCACACTGTGTGATCGGTTGGCATTTAAACGGTCACGCCTGTAGTGTAATGTTAGGAAAACAGTACTACTGCTCTTTAAATGCATACTCTTTTTAAGAAATGGAAACCCTGGTTAGGCTTATAGCGTTTCCTGTTGACTCATACCTGCCTGTACTATTTTCACGCAATTCCCGCGACCTCATATTAGCTATGTGCATCCAAACAGCCCAACTAAAAATACAACTAATAATTAGTTATATCCCAAATATTTATTAGTTCCCTAGCTGACCCACACCCGCTAAAAGCAGCTCCAACAGTCTATGTAAACATACCGTGAAAAATAAGAAAATCTTAGTCAAAACTCCTTCCAACAGCCTCTCCTTCCTCGCTACTTCATCTCCCTCACTATGGTGCCCCCTTCGCTAGGCATCTTTGCCGAGCGGCCACAACTCGCCATCGCCTCACCCTCTGGCTTTCCCGCGCTCTCTTCGGCCTTGCCGCTCTCGCACGAACTCTCGCCGTCCCACTCCCCCACGCTTTCCCGCTCCCGCACGATCTTCAAGATTAATTTTTGCTGGCCAATATCTTTGTTCCCAGAAATTCTTCGTTGGTTTCTCTGTTGCTTGCCACTTTTTATGTCTGAACCAACAACTTCCTCTAGAAAACTGAAGAAGCTGACAATGTGTTTCTGCTTGTATGGCGGCTGGTCTACTTTTCTTAGTTGTGCTGACAGCTGGTAGTTTACATGCGTGGACTAGAAAAACTAACAAATAGCTAGTCTGTTGGTTACCTCCAGCAAAAGAAAATTTTATATTTTAAAAACTCTACTGTAAAGGTGATATTTACCTAGGATTTTATATAAGCTACTAGCTGTATGCCCGTACGTTGTTACAGCGGCAACATGTTATGATAAAATACATTAATATGCAGAAACATTAATCATCATTCCACCTATGTGCTCCCCAATGAACAAACGGATGTCAAGAAAACAAAAAGGATGGGAAACAAAATCATCGACCAGCTAGTTCATACAAGGGAGTAGCGCTTTCCCCGTCAGCATCCCACCTTTTTCTAATCAATATTCCACCTTGTAAAATTTAATTTGGTTCTAAAAAAGTATATTCAAGAAACAATTGAGCGGACTCATCATAAGTTGATGAAACACGATATTTTTGGTGGCACATTGACATATAGTCGAAGTAAAAGCAAAAAAATGTAGCACAATCGCAAACTTGAAGAAAATATATTTTCAATGCAAAAAACATATGCATAAAGTGCCGTGCCCGCGCGTTGCGACGGCATACGAATTATTTAATAAAATGTTAGTGCATAATAATTTATACATAATAAGACTAAAAACAGGTGCCACAAGCACCAAACTGGAACATTTGGTAGAAAAATAGCACAGATAGTAATCCTCTAGACCATAATGCTCGTCCTCAAAAAGATGGTTAGCCTCTAGAAGATCACTTTGATGATCCTCAATGCTATATACTGTGGCCGTGTCCGCATGATCGTTATTGTAGTTTTTTTTGCTCCGAGTTACAATATTCTCTTCAGTAGTTTGTGTGGGCGTGTTACTCGGGAGAAGGTTGGATGTTGAAGAGTCAATACTGGCCTTCACGACTTGATGTGTGTGATTCTGTGCACCATCAGCCTCATTTGGTCTCTCAAATCTTCTGGATATACTTGTCTCACCAACAAATTTCCACTGGTCATCAAATCCATGAGATAGAACCTCGTACTCCAAATCATAGTTGGATTCATCATTGTCGGAGAGGAGATCTCCGGCCGGGTGGCGGAGTGCACCCGCCCTAAATCCTAAGATGAGGAGGGGCCTAAGCGTTTTGCTTGTTAGAGATCGGAGGGATGAACACACAAGAACACGCAAGGGTTTAGAGTGGTTCGGGCCGCCGGAGCGTAATACCCTACTTCACTGTGTGCTGTATTGCTCGTGAGCTTGAGTTGTGTTTTGGATGACTTGGGTCTGTGTTGTAACGTTGCATGCCTCCCCTTTTATAGCTCAAGGGGGGCACGTACAAGAGTACTGAACCCCGACACGTGGGCCCAGGGACATAACAAATGTAATACTTGGAACGACTAGTGTTCGTCTCCAGTGCAATCTTCCTTGCGCCCTGATATTCGCGATCTGCGTAGCATTGGCGTGCAGGGGAAGCTTCCCTGACAGCGTACAAGCAATGATGGGTGAGCACAGTGCACTTCGCGGCACGGGCGTACTTTTTGGCAATGGACAGGCCCGCCACTTGCGGGATGGCTTGGACGCCGCCTGCCAGCTGAGTGGACAGGACACATTAAATGTTGAAGGGGCACATCGCCTGTCAGCGGGGTAGTCCGGCGACACGTCTTCTCCGCAATAAATGCAGAGACAGCACGACCCAGAGGTCTTACGTCAGGCTCCGCCCGCTGGCTTACGTCACGCGTGGTTGGCCACGTGGCAGCATCGGTTCTCCACCTGGGCGGGGAGCGGTAGCGCTATGCGGACAGGTCCACACCAGGCTGGGCCTGGACACTTGTCGGCACCGGACCTCAGCCTGAGTAAGGCCTGGGTATTCCCTGCCCCTGAGTCCCGGGACTCGACTGTGGGCAGTCTGGATCCTACGCAGAGGGGTCCGGGACCCGACCCGGAGGTCCGAGCTGCACTTGCGGGGGTCCTGGATCATGCTCCGGAGGTCCGGCCTACGTGTACAGGGGTCCGACACTTTCCCATGGGGGTCCGGACCCACTGTTGGCATCTTGGAGAGTATCGCTTTTTTCTGGCCACATGGTGACGCCGGAGCCATCCACGTGGTGGAGTCAGGTGTTGTTCCCTACGCGACTAGAGATAGTCGCGTGGACACTGCGTCCTCAAGCTGTAGCAAGGGGTACCCCTGATCCAGGGTACCGACAATTATCTTTAGATTCTGTTAGAATGAAAATGAATAATCAGGGACATTGCATGATTTTAAATTGAATAATTTAAAGTAATATACCGGTGCAAAGGTTTCATGACAAGTTCTATGTAAAAGAGGGGCAGCAAATCCTAATAGCTGAATTTACTTGATAGAGAAAATTTCTAAGCATGCCATGTCGTCCCATAGTTTTCCAAAAGTGTAGAGGAAGCAAGGTTAAGATCAACAATCATCGGTGTCAATTTACTCATTTATAGAACTTAATTACCTTGTTTTTCAACCAAGAATGGGGCAGTTATTCTGTTTCCAGATGTCAGAATCATTCCAGGCCACATATGTGCAGAAAGAGCTCCAAAGAGTCGCTCTAAGCCTTGGCTATCACCATCCACTGGTCGACCTGTTAGTTTGAAAAGACATCAAATAAGATAGAAACAACCACAATTCCTATATGATATAAGCCTTCTTCTATTGGAGTCCCTAAAAGATACTCCCTCCGCCCCAAAATATAGTTCTTTCTAGCCCTCTTTTTTATGTCCATATTCATTACAACAATAATGAACGTAGACATGCATACAAACTACATTCGTAGATTAATCAATGAGTGCATTTTTAATCTAAAACAAATTATATTTTGGGATGGAGGGAGTATAAGTTTTCATTGGTATAAAATATTCAATTGATGCCCAATTTAGAACTCATGGTAATAGATTGATTATTGGAAATTAGAAAGCTTAATGGCAAAGTTTAGAAAGCGAAAAACCGAATGTATGGTGAGTTAATTAAATACCATTAGTAACAAAGTTTCTATTAGGCAAAAACTGGACAAGGTGATGTATCTTTAGTTACTACTTTTGCCTAGGCTTTTGAAGATTTTTGGGTTTGCCACTGCTCATCGACTGCCACGCCACGTTCGCCTTGTTCGCGCAAGCCACCTTCTCCAGCGTGAACATGTGCGACAATAAGGAGATTAGCATCATATACAAATACAACCTCTATGTACATGAAGATTCTCATAATTCAATTTTAAAATAGCAAACGTGAATAGCATTTAGTAATGCAGATAAGACTTGGGCAACAAATAGAATATAGACCTTTGTACAAATGAACTTGCCTTTTAGTTCTTTTGGAAGGCCGTGGCAATCCCAACCAGGAACAAAGGATACTTTATGATTCTGAAGCAGCTGGATACAGAAGAATTCAAGAAAGTATAAGCAAAGCTGTGATTCTGAAACACTAATCAACAGCAATAGTCATATGAATGGCAGTTAATACCTTGTAGCGATTTATAAAATCCTTGAGGATTTTATTGAGCGCATGGCCCATGTGAAGATCACCATTAGCATAGGGAGGGCCATCGTGGAGAACAAAAGCAGTCTAATCAATCATCCAAACAGAACAAGCAACTAAATCAGATTCACAGATCTATTAAATATTTAAAGTTACATACTTGAATATATCGACTCACCACATTGTTCCTTTCAGAAACCCTTTTCAGAACCTAATTATCGTCCCATAATTTTTGGAGCTTTGGCTCCCGCTGTACAGAATTTGCTCTCAGCCCAAATGTTGTTTTCGGGAGATCCACAGTGTGCTTGTATTTTCCATCTTGTTTTTCACCTAGCAAGAGCAAACAAGCCAAACTCAATTGTACTACTTTGTTCCTGACAATAAAAGCAGGACTGATTGCCAGAGCAGAGATCAAACTGTCAAATATCAACAGACTGCTTCACTTTTTTATCTAAAAAAAACAAATCAGATCAAAATTACGGGTATAACCAAGCAATGTCATATGGATAAATTGCGCTGAACAGTTATGAAGGTGCTTGCTTAAACTAAATAACAGTAGTCTACTATTTATGTTCACCGAGACAATGCTAGCTATGAAAATAGATGAGTCAAATATGCATAGAATTTGGAATAAACAAAGCCGTAATAGTTGCTAAAGTTGTCACAATTATACCAACTTTCAACGTAAACTGGGTAAATAGATGTTAAAGTTACAAGCACTACTCATCTGGATGACATAGTCGCATCATCACAATGTGACCAAATCCCAAGCCAATTGTCTATGTCAACTCCTGATCACCTCAATCAAATAGGCAATCTCACAGAATCTCACCAATCCCAAGCTTCGCAGACAAAAAAAAAAACAAAAACAAAAAGGAATCCCTTAAGCAAATGATCGCAAGCACATACCGCTCAAAGCACCTACGTCAAAATTTTACCCAAATTCGGCTACTCCGTTTCAATGAACTTCAAAAGTATCGCGATACCATACAAACGGGCATGGATTCCTCATCCAAAACCCTGGCCAAACAAATCATGACCAGATACAAAGTCCTAAATAGCAATGGCAGATCAAAAACAATGTGATAGGGGCGAGGCTGACCCTCCGCGGCCTTCTTCGCGGTCATGACGGGGCCCTTGGACCTCCACTTGGAGGCAGACGGGGTGACGAGGCCGCCGCTGGACTCGGTGCAGAACGGCTGCAGCCACGGCGGCGCCGACAGCCTGCGGAGCGGGAAGCGGCACCGCTGCGTGGAGAAGACCTGCGAGGGGGGAGAAGCAGCAAGTAGTATAAGTCAAGCCTCTCTCTAGTAGGTTCTCCTAGAACGGAAGGGGTGGTGGCGGCGCTTACGCGGCAGCATGAGGCGGCTTCCATTCGGCGGCAGCCGCGACCGCGAGGGATGAAGGCGGAGGTGCGAGGCGGGTCCCGACCGGTCAGCGGCGAGGGGCTTCTGTACGGAGCGGGCAACAGGGGATAAGTGGATTGCCGCTGGTCTCGCTGCCTCGTTCCAGGACGCCATGTTAAGGCACCGGTTCCAGATCTGGCTCTGGCAGAGGTGGAGGGTCGACAACCCGAGGCGAGATGTACGGGGTCTAGAAGGTCAAGGGATCGAGAGGGATTGCGGCGAAATGAATCAGACTCCTCACCTTCCCTAGAGAGCGCGGATGCGGATCAAGAGGAGGTGGGTGAGTGCCCATATGGGCGCGTACCTGAAGATGAAGGTGAGGCGACAGCTGAGAATACTTGGTGCCCTTGAGGATCTTCTCCCTCACCCTATTGGCGTCCGTCAGTGCCGCTTCCAGGAGAGCCTTAGCCTCCCGGTACAGCTTGCTGATGAAATTGAGCGGGGAAGGCCACACCATGGGCTCCCTCCACCGACGATGGGTTCAGCAGCGCCGCGCACTCCCCCAGTGGTTGCGCTTCAGCGCAGCGGCGTAAGGAATCGTCCTGCAGGGACCCAAAACCATCTATCCATTCGATTCAGCAAAAGCGCACTTCGAGAACGACGCCGCGACGTGGTCGACAGTTGCTCCCCTCCCCAACAGTCGTGGCTGTTGCGTGGGGGAGGGGGACTGCGGAGGAAGCAGGGGCGGAGGGAGCGGACGCTGGACGGGGAGGGGATGGACTGGGTTGGTGGTCGTGCGGAGGGGATAGACAATGAGAGGATGGGGCGGATGTGGCATGCAGATGGCCCATGCGCGGATCGCGGATGGGGTGGTTTGTGCGGGCGAGGGGAAGGGGCGGGTGCGAGCGCGGAGGGAAGGTGGGGGCATGGCTGTGGTCTACACTATTGTCTTAATAGTTAGTAGAGATTGTAGGTGCTCTAAAACCAGCTAACGAGTCCGGGCCCTTTCTCCCCAACCGACCCGCGACCGCGAGAGCCCAGGCGCCACGCACACCGATGCTGAGCCGGTAGGGCAGGGCGGCGTCTTCCGCCGGCAGCCTATCTCCGCTAGTCCACTCCATCGCCATCGTTGGTCCCCTACCGCTGCAGCCCTACGACGCCGTCGTGCCGGCCCTACGGCGCCGCTGTGCCCTACGACTGCTGGTGCCCTACGACGCCACCATCCCCTACGCCGCCGCCGTCCCCTACGCCCGTCCATAGGTGCATAGGTGCGAACAGATCGTCTCATTACAGAGGTTTGAATGCGAATAGATACATGTGCCTGCTGAATAGCTTCTAGTCCTTGCATACACTGCTACCACATGACGTTATGTACTCTTATGTGTTTTGGTTGTTGTGTAATTCCATGACCAGTAATCTGAATAAAAGATTGGAGATGTGCTTGCTTCATACATAATGATCATGCTATGCTATGCTATGATCTGAATAGTATGGCGAGTCAATGCATGGAGATGGCCAGATTTCAGATGTATCAGGGTGTTGTATTTGACTTTACTTTTTTTTTAATCTGAGGAGGTGTTTGACGTTGTATAAACCGGTCCATTTCACCTTGTTTGGCCTGAAAGTTTTGGTAGGTTGTTTGCCCATGATATATCATACACACATTGAAAATGTTTCCTGTCCTGAGCCTCTACATAGTTATGATACACACAGCTTACCATGGTTCAGATAGTAGCTTCAGATAGTAACTGACTACATTACCTTCCTAACAGCAGCTTCAGATAGTAGGTGCTTGAGCCATGGTTCAGATGTTGGAGTCCTCTATTTGATGAGATATATTCTGAGTATTGATTGTTTGTATATACTCGTTCATTATTCATTATTTTATCTCTCTAATTGCAGCCATGTTCTTCGATTCCGATGAGGCTGAGTACCACACAACCCCTACGAGGTCACCCACCAATCGCATGAACAGGGGTCTCTTCTCAGATGAAGTGGCGTTAAGTGTTCATAGGGAGCAGTTTATCCCTTTTCCGCGATCTGGTAGAGTGGATGGGTTGGACCTCAACTCCAGTGGCGTGGAGTTCCAGAAAATTGCATTTCATGACCTTCGTCAGTCCCAGTCAGCTGCCAACTACTCCGCTACTCCGGTTCGTGATGGTCATAGGGGTTGCAGTCATTCTCGATCAATTGGTATTGGTCGTGGTGTTACGGGCAGAGGATCCCGAGTTCCACGGACGACTAGTGAGGGTCCTAGAGGTGGTCGTGGAGCATGAAGCATCTTCTCTCGTGGACGTGGTAATGCCTCGACCTATTGGTGCTTCCTCCTATGGTGGCCGTGGTGCCACCAGTGTTCGTGGTGACAATATTTCAGTGCCAAATGCCGCTCACAGTTAAGAGGACAATGACGATCCGTTGGCACAGGTAACTCATTTTTCTGACTTGGTCACTCCAATATTGTAGTTGTGTGGCTTCTTTTTAGTTTATCCTAAATTCTGTGTTGACTTGGGAGAATGGAAGAGCAAACTGTGTCTTAGATGCAGCACTACTGTAATTTTTAGCCCAAAGTTTTGAACCGTTTTGTTTGAAATATGTACATAATCTGTAATGTTTGTGAACTGTTTGTAATGTTTGTGAACTGTTCGAATGGAGAGGAGAGCTGGAGAGGGCACGGGGGAATGGACCGAGACATGGACCGTTTTTCTTCAGCACGGCAGCCCCCAGCCATTTTTTCATTTGTGAATCCTGTCGTTGGTTGCTTCTTCTTTTGTACGCTAGACTTTGTTAAAGCCAAGTGTTGTTATTCCTCATCCTTTAATTATATTTGACAATTGTTTCCTGTCTATTTTATTCTTTGGTAATATGAAGACGTAGGCGATTTTGTAAGTTCTCTTTATTAGTTTCATACATATCTTAGATCTGAACACTTTGTTATATATCTATTTTTGACTTTAATTATTGGTAACCTACTGCTCTAAACTATAATTTAAACTTGTTGTTGGATTTTTTTTATGTGTGAATACATAAGAATGAAAACCTGGCACAAGGAGGTTTGTTCACCAGAGGAAATTGTTTCCTGCCATTTGCTCATCGGCCATAGAAAGTAAAGAACCACAGATAGGTAGAGATCAGTAGGTGGTAAACTGTTGTACGGACTAGTATAACTATTAGCTAACAAATATTCACTTCGCAGTTCAGACTAGCATAACTGCACTTCACAATTCACTTCTTGATCTACATTTGGCTGAAATGTCTGTTACTGATACATATGCTGATATTGATATGGTAGACTAGTATAACAAATTTTCATGTTTGCTCTGCTTTTTCATATGGTAGACGGGTGAGACATTTGACAAGGCAAATTGGACGGATCCATACAACAATACTACATTCTGTGACCTTTGTGTTGAGCAAATAAAGGCGGATTATAGGGTTAATGGCTTCATGACTACCCGAGGCTACCATGTCATAACTGAGAAGTATTATCTTAACCGGTTTAAGACATTCTAAAACTTAGTTTAAAAATATATGGGATCAGTTGAAGGGTCTCTATGGCTTTTGGTTGTGGTTCAACAAACAGACGGGTCTTGGCCAGGCAAATGGTACTGTTGTTGCTAATGAAGCTTTCTGGAGGGAAAACACAAAGGTACTCATGAAGCCTGCCTTGTGTTTGTGTTTTTTGACACACAAAGGTACTAATCATTTTGAATTTTGCTAGAATCACTCTGAATGGAAGAAGTTACAATACTGAAAATCTTGATCAACTTCAACAAATGTATGAGCACAGTGTTGTTGATGGTTCATCGTCTTGTATTCCTGGAGAGCATATGAATGAAGGTGACGAAGGCGATGGCTTGGATGAAAATATTGACAGTCCAACTAGTGGAGCAAGAAAGAAGCGGACATGCATCACTAGTACTGCAACAAGTCCATTAAGGGTGTGTTTGGATGGAGGGATGAGGAAGGATGAAGAGGGATGGGATAGGATCATTTTAACTTGACCCGCATTTGGTTTGAAGGTCCAGAGTCAGGGTCAAGGAATATTCTTCAAAAATGGTGGATGAGGTCATCCCTCAAAAAATAAGGGACGGGGTCAGCCCAGAGTTGATCCCGTCCCATCTCTCGTTGACACCGAACCAAACACTACCAAAAGAGAGGACAAAGCCCTATGTTGAAGATTACGAGGGGCATATGGGGAACTTTGCAGTCTAATAGTGCTGCTGCAATAAGGGTCCTAGAGGGAGAATTAAGGACAGAGTCAATCAAGAAGGCGATGAATCTGGTTAAAGAATGTGGTGCACCTGAAGGAAGTGCTGAGCATTACATGGCTACAAAATTGTTTGTGAAAGCTGAAAACCAAGATATGTCCTTTACTTTTGAATCAACTGAAGGAAGACCGTATTTGTTAAAGAGAAATTGTCGGGGCTATGGGTTGTATTGAGTTGGGAGTTGTCATGAGTGTGTGACATACCTTTTATATACTGTTGTCATGAACCTTCTATGTGTGTCTGCCTGTCTACTATCATGGACCTTTTATGTACTGCTGTCGTGAACCTTCTATGTGTGTCTGCTGTCACAAACCTTTTATGTATTGTTGTCACGAACCTTCTATGTGTTTCTATTGTCATGAACCTTCTATGTGTGTCTGCTGTCACAAACCTTTTATGTAATGTTGTCATGAACCTTCTATGTGGTTCTGTTGTCATGAAGCTTTTATGTACTATTGTCATAAACCTTTTATGAATCTTCTATGTGTTTCAAATCATATGTATGTGCCTTAAATGATTAAGTTTGTTGATCTCTTATTATTATCTATGTAGATTGATTTTTCCCAAATGATGAGGATGAGACAGATGGCATAGTTGATGTGGCTCTTACTGAACTTAAGATGATGGAACAATATGGTGCCTTCTTGTCTGCATTTGTGAAAGTCGACTAGAGGGGGATGAATAAGAGAAACCGGAAAATTATAAACTTTGAACACGAAGTTCACTCGGGGTTAGGATTAGAAATAAGTAATAACGAGATCGGAGTGCGGAAGAGAGTTCTTCTTGCTATGAGTTGTTCAATTAATGCGGATGACTTTGAGAGCTAACTCAAAAAGATTGTAAGCAAGAGAACTTAGAGAGAGGGGAGAGGAAAAACCAAATCGTAAGGTAATGATCAACATAAATGAACACAACATTTTGTTTCTCGAGATTCGGTACCAAATAACATACTCCTCGTTGAGTAGTGCACGTAGGCCGGGTCTCTTTCAACCTTTTCCCTTTCTCAAATGATCACTTAGATCTGTTGAGTGCTTCTCCTTAATCTCGAGGGTCACTTAGACCCGTAAGGATCACCACACACTTAAATCGGTTGAGTGTCTCTTGCAGGCTTTATAAGTTACTTGAGAGTTTAGAAGGAGATGAAGAAAGCACGATTAAGAAAACCAAGCAACAAGAGCAACAAATGAAACATAGATCACTTTTTCAAGTCACTAATCACTAATGATCACTAGCCACAATTATGGCACTTGAAGAGGTTTGGAAGTTTTGAATGTATCTTGGGATGAAGTGCTTACTCTTGTATTGAATGTGAATGAGTGGAATGCTTGGATCAAATAATTGTAGGTGATTGGGGTTGTATTTATAGCCACCAACCACTTCCTAGCTGTTGCCTCCTTTCTGCCAACCGCCCCTGGTATGGACAGTTCGCCCCTGTACATCAACGGCTGAAATCGTAACGGTCAGCACTAACGACTATATCAACGGCTACAAGTGCTTTAAATGCATCGTCAGATGTCAGATAAAGCAGTCGCAGACGGTCCGGCCGTGCACCCCGTACGGTCCGCGAGGATGCTAAAAATGCATTTTACTGAACCCATCACCTTCAGGTTTTTCCTGGTTTTTCAACGACCGGATGGTCCACGCCTGAGGCTGAACGGTCCAAGCTTGGTCCCGGACGGTTCGCGTACAGGTGAATTTTCCAAAAAGATTCTCCTATCTGGAATAATCTACGGTATTCCGGACAGTTGAATTAAAATCGATATAGATGGACTTATGCACCTGAGAAATAATCAACTAGGCAAACTAGTTAGACCATATGATTTGTGATGGTCGTCATTCGTCAAGCACCAAAATCAATTATATAAAATGGTTAAGGCCATTTTCCTTTCAATTTGGTATGTAACATGATGCTACCTTCTTTAATAAAAGAATCCGTAGGGAACCTCAAGATATGATTGGATAGTGAGGTCACTTAATGATCCTAGAGAGTGCTTTAATATGTTTAGAATGAGTAAGCATATATTTTAAAGTCTTTATGATGTGCTCGCATCAACATATGGATTGCAGTCAACATGTTAGATGAGTTCCATAGAAGCTTTAGCCATGCTTTTTGGATCATTGTGTGATATCCTGCCCCTGGGATGGTGATTTCCCAGCCCAAGGCTTAATAGAATTAATAGAGTATCCATACCAACAAGGTGCATCTTCTTTTTCGGAAGCCTATCTCGAAAGAACCTCCAAGTTAAGCGTGCTTGACTTGGAGCAATTTAGGATGGGTGACCGACCTGGAAGTTTTCTCGGGTGCACATGAGTGAGGATAAAGTGTGCACAAAAGACCCATGTTGGTCTGTGGGGACAATATATGGTCCTAGAGAGCTGACAGGAGTAAGTACTGACGGTACAGGGATTGGACGGGGTGTTACAAGTGGTATCAGAGCTGACCCTCGCGATTTCACGGGTGTGTGTGGGTAAGGGTTCGGGTATATGGCGCACATGGGCCCGGTGTCACACCCGGTTTTAGAAGGTAAACCGAATGCGAACCATGTACGTGCTAGGATCAGCAATTCACGTACACAGTAATTACACAACATGGACATCATCACACAGTGCTCAAATAGTATTAAGAGGGAAATAATAGTCGATTACATCATATGTCTGAGACGTCCACATAGTCTTTACAATAAATCAAAGTGCGAAAACGAAACGTAGATAAAAGCGGCCTTCACAGGTAGTCGACTGGGGGTTGCCGCTAACCCACACCTAGAACTCGTCGTAGTCTTGGAACTCCTGGAACTCTCCTTCCATGGCTTCATCTTCTCCTGAGCAATGGTTGCAATGCGGACAACCTGGGGGGGGGGGGGGGGGGTTTGGTGTGTAGAGCAAGGGTGAGTACACATCAACATACTCAGCAAGTGTCCTGTTTGCCTGTAGTGGACTAGCTTTATGTGGGGGTAAGTCAAGCAGTTGCTTTTAGTTGGCCAGGTTATTATTACTAGTAGAGAAAGCCAAGTTTTAGAATTAACCCATGTTATTAACCCAATCGTACTCTTTTCGAACGGAAAGAATACCACTTACCATTACCATAGTCAATACCAGAAACCATCGATCTCATTGCCACCTGCAAATCCGAACATCTCTGATCAAGTACCACTAATCACTGGAGCTCCCTTGGCCGCTCATAACCGCGAGCACGGCTGATATATCAATTTTTCATACACTCTGCAGAGGTTGTGCACTTTACCCACAAGTCATGATTCTCTTTCTACCCGGAGAGAGCTACTCCCCATTGACCACTACCTAGGTGGTCCAGCAGGGCATCACTACGTAGCCTTTACAAAGATTCCCCGAGGTTATAGCCGCCCGTTAGGTTTCCTAAATGTACCGCACTCCTCCCCAAGGGACAAATCAACCTTGGCAGAGTGAGCCGCATACACCAAGCCCCATTGACGGCACGACGGCGAAGCGAACTACACCCCAGTTCCTCTAATTACTCAGCTAAGGGCGTCCCACTCCACCCTCATGGTTGCACTGTTTTCCCGGGCGGTCGTCCAACGAACAGGTCCTTACGGAGAGGCACTCGAGAAACCGCTCGAGCCCCTTTGAAGGTCACAAGTATAACATCATAATAAAGGAGGGGAAAACAACGTATCATTGATAATTCTCATCATGTTCATTGATTAGAGTTGAGCAATAGCATAAGACGAAGCAATAATAATCCGACCCAAATAGGTAAACAAGGACATGGACAACAAAAGCTAGTCAATCCTTAGGTATAAATATGTAATGCGGGAGGTGAATTAAAGTATGTATAGGACAGAGATAGGTCAAGGGACATTTGCCTCCACCAACCGACTGCTGCTCAGGGGCTTCTCCTGCGAGTTCTTCGGGCTCTCCGACCGGATCGTTCTCTATGCGAGCGCAAACATACATACATCCACACATTTAATACAAAAGAACAGTACACCATGCAATAGGATGCAATAAATAAACAGACGTTCCACGCGGGCTCGCAATTACGGTTAAGAGAGAAAGAGGAAAAGACAATCGAGAAACGATCACATTACATTATTATAAATTAAACCACTCGTTCGATTGAAGGGCATTAATGCGGACACTACGTTTAGCATGAAGTAAAGTCAAGTTCCACATTTAATTATTATAAACAATTGAAGATGAATGAAAGGGGGTGGTCGCACGTCGAGACGTACGACACGACATTTAGATTGAATTAAGAAGTAAACGACTCGCCGCGCGACAGAGCGCACAACGAGACACTTGCATTAATTATAAAGAGACGTGAGGCATCGCGCGACGAAGCGCACGACGACATACGTCAACAGGGCTGAGTTTAAAGTGGAACGTCGCGCGTCTGGACACGCAACATCGCACCTTAAACAACCTAAAATTAAAATAGATCGTCGCGCGACAAAGCGCGTGACACAACACTTTAATGAATATAAACTAAAAGAATCGTCGCGCGACGAAGCGCGCGACGCAGCACATTAATAAACACAAATTTAAATTGAATCGTCGCGCGACGAAGCGCATGACGCAACACATTGATAAATACGAATTTGAATTGAATCGTCGCGCGACGAAGCGCGCGACGCAGCACACTAACTAACGGAGTTTGAAATTAACTACAACCAAAAATAATCACCGCGCGCGTGGGTTTGCGCACGCGGGAACACGTTAGGGGGTAAACGGGGCTACGCGAGTCGCGCCGGGGGCCAGGACGCCGCGTGCAGGGGCCGAACCGCCGCGCTGGGGGCCGCGCCGAGCCACGCGTCGAGCCGCGCGCCGAGTCGCGCCCGCGCCGGGGAAGGGGAGGGGCACCGCGCCGCCGGGGAGGGAAGGGGAGGGGCCGAGCGCCGCCGCGGGGGGGGGGGGGAGCAGGGCGCGCCGCCGCGCAGGGACGCGCGCGCGCAGGGGAGAGAAGAGGGAGCGCGCGCAGGGGGAGAGAGGAGGGAGAGGGAGAGGGAGAGAGGGAGAGAGAGAGGAGAGGGGAGGGGAGGGGCTCACCTCGGGATCCAACTACGGCGATCTCGACTCCAAACCCTAGGGCACCACGGGAGGGAGAGAGAGAGATGGGGAGGAGAGGTTGCTGCGCGGGAAATCCAAATGAGAGAGAGAGAGAGGAGAGGGCGCATGGGGGGTGTGGGGCGCCAGGGGCACGCAGGGCCGGGCCGGGCTGGGCTGGGTTGGGTTGGGACGAGTCACTCTGCGGATCAAAACCTACGACACGCACGACTATCAAACAGAATCCAATCGCGAACCGAAAACCGAGACAGAACGAGACGAACACGCAACATCAGACAAAGAAATGTGCGTCGGCATGATGCAACACCCATGACACTTAAGTTTTGTTCATACACGACATGGACACCTGTCACTATACTGGTTTGAAATTAGGAAAGAGCGAAACGGGAAAGAGAAAAGAGCGTAACGCCCGAATTTGGTGAGAGAAAAGAAGAAAAAATTCTACCCCCAAATTCAGGGCGTTACAAACCTATCCCCCTTAAAAGAATCTCGCCCTCGAGATTCAGGGTTGGCTAGCAAAGAGCTCAAGGTATTTAGCCATCAGATCATCTTCACGCTCCCAGGTTGCTTCTTCCTCAGAGTGGTGGTTCCATCTGACTTTGCACATTCTGATGGTCTTCCTTCGGGTGACTCTATCTGCCGTCTCAAGGATCTGCGCTGGTTTCTCTGTGTAGGTCAAGTCCTCCTGGACTTCAAGACCTTCCACTGGCAGCTGCTCTTCTGGCACACGCAAACACTTCTTCAACTGAGACACATGAAAGACATCATACACTGCGGACAAACCTTCTGGCAAACTGAGCTGATAGGCCACTTCTCCACGCCTTGCGAGGATCTGATATGGACCGATGTAGCGGGGTGCCAACTTGCCTTTGACTCCGAATCTTTTGACTCCTCTGATCGGTGACACTTTCAGATAGACAAAATCTCCAACTTCGAAACTCAGCTCTCTTCTTCTTGTGTCTGCATAGCTTCGCTGCCTTGATTGCGCTATCTTCAAATTCTCTCGAACCTTCTTGATGTTCTCTTCGGCTTCAAGCAGAATGTCTGGCCCAAACACTTGCTTTTCTCCAGGCTGATCCCATTGCAACGGAGTTCTACAACTCCTTCCATAGAGCGCTTGAAATGGTGACATCTTCAAGCTGGCCTGGTAACTGTTGTTATAGGCGAACTCTGCATAAGGCAACTTCTTATCCCATCTGGACTGATCTTGCAACGCACATGCTCTCAACATGTCTTCAAGGATTTGATTGGTTCTTTCGGTCTGACCATCTGTCTGCGGATGATAAGCTGAACTGAAATTCAGATGTGTGCCCAAAGCTTAATGCAACTGCTGCCAGAAATGAGAGGTGAACTGCGTTCCTCGGTCTGACACTATCTTCTTTAGCACACCATGAAGACAAACGATCCGAGACATGTACAATTCTGCCAATACCACACTACTGTAGTTGGTCTTGACAGGTATGAAGTGGGCTGACTTGGTTAAGCGGTCCACCACTACCCAAATGGAATCATAGCCGGCTCAAGTGCGAGGCAATCCGACTATGAAGTCCATACCGATTTCATCCCATTTCCACTGAGGAATTTGTAATGGTTGCAACAATCCAGCTGGTCTCTGGTGCTCTGCCTTGATCCGCCGACAACTATCACACATAGCCACATGCTCTGCGATTTCCCTCTTCATTCCGTACCACCAGAATTTCTTCTTCAGATCCTGATACATCTTCTCACTTCCAGGGTGAATCGAATAGGCTGTCTCATGAGCTTCCTTGAGGATCAATTCTCGAATGGACTGGACATTGGGAACGCACAAGCGGTCCTTGAACCATATCACACCTTCTGTATCTTCCCGAAAATCTTTGCCTTTGCCTTCCAGAATCAGTCGCCGGATCTCGCTGATCTTCTCGTCATTCTTCTGCGCTTCTTTGATTTCTCGTTCCAGGGTGGGTTCCAACTCAATTGTGACTCCTCGCGAATTATTCAGAAATCCGAGACTCAACCTGTCAAACTCTTTGGCCAACTCATAAGGTATCGGATGGGCGACCATCAGATTGACTTGACTCTTCCTGCTCAAAGCATCTGCCACTACGTTCGCTTTGCCTGGATGGTAATGGATCTCCAACTCATAGTCTTTGATCAACTCTAACCATCTTCGCTGCCTCATATTCAGCTCTGATTGAGTGAATATGTACTTCAGGCTCTTGTGGTCTGTGTAAACATCACATTTCTGTCCATACAGATAGTGCCTCCATGTCTTCAATGCGTGAACCACTGCTGCCAACTCTAGGTCGTGGATTGGGTAATTCTACTCATGAACCTTCAGCTGTCGGGACGAGTAAGCCACAACTCTTCCCTCTTGCATCAACACACATCCCAAACCAGTGTAACAAGCATCGCAATACACTGAGAAGGGCTTGTGCACATCAGACAAGACTAAGACAGGCGCCATAGTCAACTTCTCTTTCAGCGCTTCGAAGGCCTCTTGACATTTCTAGGTCCACTTGAACTCGACCTTGTTGCCTAGCAATGCTGTCATTAGTTTCGCAATCTTCGAAAACCCTTCAATGAATTGCCGATAATATCCGGCCATTCCAATGAAGCTCTTGATTCCTCGAGCATCTGTTGGCGCTTTCCAGTTCAGAATGTCTGCCACTTTCTTCGAATCCACAGCCAATCCTTCTTTGTTGATTATGTGACCCAAGAACAGGACTTCACTGATCCAGAACTCACACTTGCTCAACTTTGCATACAACTGGTGCTCTCGCAATCTCTGCAATACCATCCTCAAATGATCCGCATGCTCTTCTTCGCTTTGAGAGTATATCAGAATATCATCAATAAATACCACCACAAATTTATCAAGATAGTCCATGAATACACTATTCATCAGATTCATAAAAAAGGCTGGTGCATTTGTTAGACCGAAAGACATCACTGTGAACTCATACAACCCATACTTGGTAATGAATGCCGTCTTCGGAATGTCTGAAGGTCGGATCCAAAGCTGATGATAACCTGACCTCAGATCTATCTTGGAGAACACACTGGCTCCTCTCAACTGGTCGAATAGGTCTTCTATTCTGGGCAAAGGGTACTTGTTCTTGATCGTGACCTCATTCAGACCTCGATAATCGATACACATCCTTTTGGTGCCATCTTTCTTTTCCACAAATAGGACAGGGGCGGCCCAAGGCGAGGTGCTTGGCCGGATGTAACCTTTCTCTGACAACTCATCGATCTGCTTCTTAAGTTCAACTAACTCTGGTCCTGATACTCTGTAAGCTCTCTTAAAGATGGGGGCGGTGCCAGGAAGAAGCTCTATGGCAAACTCAACTTTCCGCTCTGGTGGCATACCTGGCAAGTCCTTTGGAAACACATCTGGGAACTCGGACACAACCCTGATACTCTCAATTGGGTCTGCTTCCCTGCTATCGACAGCCATCTGATAACAACTTCCTTTCTTCGGCTCAGGCGGGACTAACTCCGTCACCACTTCCTCTCCAAGTGGGGACATCAACTTGATTGTCCTCTTATCACAACTGATAACTGCCTGATACTTATCTAGCCAATTCATCCCTAGGATGACATCTATTCCCTGAGTACCCATTACTATGAGATTAGCGGGAAACGCTATCCCCCTTATTTCCACACTTACATTCAAACAAATGCTATCGGCTCGAATTCTACCACCGTCTGAGTCAATTTGAATGGGGGTTGACATGGTAGTTATTGGAAGATTATGTGCTTCTACCCATGATGCAGTAATGAAAGAATGTGTTGCTCCAGTATCAAATAACACTTCTGCAATATGGGAGTCAACTGGGAACATACCTACTATCATGCCGGGGGTCTCCTGAACTGCTTCAGCCTCCAAGTGATTCAGTCTCCCATGATTATAGCGCGGCTAAGAGCAGTTGCCTGCTCCAGGCTGAGACACATTCTGCTTTGCTGGGGCATTGGGGCCTGACTGCTGCTGGGCTGCCTTCTTCGGGCATTGCATCACCCAGTGGCCTTGCTCTCCACAGTGGAAACATGCTCTGTTTCCAACCTGAGCTGGTGCTGCCTGACTGTTCTGCTGGTTTGCTGGGGCAGGAAGACGAGGTGCCTGCTGATTCTGCCTCTGAAACTGACCTCCTCCTGACTGATTGTTCTGGCGATTCTGATACTGGTGTTGCGGAAACTGCCTTTGAAACTGCTGCTGCTGAGGTGGACGCTGGTTCTGCCTGAACTGCTGAGGTTGATTGCTTGAGAAACGAGGACGATTGCTGTTTCAGGCTGGGGTCCACTGATCTTGCGCTTACGATCCTCCATCTCCTTACGCTTTCTCTCTGTCATGATTGCTCTATCAATCAGGTGCTGGAATGTCGAGAAGGTGTGATTCATCAGCTGATACTGCAGAGGGTCAACCAAGCCTTTCAGGAAACGATACTGTCGCTTGGCATCGGTGTTGACATCTTCAGGAGCATAGCGAGACAGCTGCATAAACCTGTCCCGGTATTCACTGACAGACGATGACCCTTGCTTGAGGGCCAGAAACTCCTCCTTCTTCACTGTCATCAGACCTGCAGGAACATGGTACTGACGAAAGCTACCTCTGAATTCTTCCCAGGTGATGGTGTCGGGGTGGGCATGGGTGGCGAGATAAGACTCCCACCATGACTGAGCTGCTCCTCTCAACAGACGGGGACCATACAGGACTTTCTCCCTGTCATCACACTGAGCGGTATGCAACTCCCACTCCACAGTGCACAGCCAGTCTTTAGCATCCATGGGGTCAGAAGAGTGAGCGAACGTTGGGGGATGACCTCTCATGAATTCAGCACGCTTGTCTCTGGGCATCTGAGGCATCTGAGGCTGAGGTGGGGCCTGTTGCTGCTGCTGCTGTTGCTGAATGGCGGCCAGAGTCTGACCAATGGCTTGAACTGCCTGAATCTGCATCAGAAACATCTGCTCGATCGACATCGGGGGCGGGGGCGGCAGGTGCTGCTGCTGGGGTGCCTCATCCTGCTGAGCTGCCTGCTCCTACTGAACACGCCTTCCTCCTCTGCGCCTGTTTTTTGACGTCTGCAGAATGCAACCATACATCAGAACTGATCTTGCAAATCTTGCAGCATAAGAAAAGAGTATAGAATTCTCCACAACACTGAGCAGATGAGCATCTTCACTGATCTCCAACACAGACCAACACAGCTCCTCAGATAAAGAGGAAAGTGGAATAAAAGGCTTCCCAACTAAATAGCTAACTCCATTAACATAGCAGGTAAACCAAAATGTAGGGGATACCCACACTCTGGTGACAGTCATTACAAAGATCCAAATCAAACTTAGTTCATCATGACAAACATAAATGCACAGGATATAGCAAACTACCCTGTCTAACTAAGACTAACTAAAAGCGAGACTAATGCTAGGACTATAGCTTCTATGTATATATTTCATATTAATTACAAGATCCGACTCTGACGATCTATGGCTCTAAATTTATCTTGGTCTTGCAGTCGGGGTTTCCATAAGACTGATGTCCACGCCGAGGTGAGCGGTACGGGTGCTGAGTCCCGACGGGGGCGGGGGGACCATCATCCAGGTGACGACGTTCCGCGCGCTCAGCCCGCAGCTGGGCGATCTCAGCACGAGCCCTACTCAGCTCATCTAATGCATGGTCCAGCTCCGTGTTTAGCACGGCGGCTAGGTTGACTGTGCTGCTCAACCTAGGATTGTCCTCACCAACAGGTGAGACAATCACGCCTCCTGTGCTGCCAGACGGACGGCGGGGGTAGTACTTCAGGTTGAGACCATCAGCTACCCCACCGAGCACTGAGCAGTAGTGCGAAAGCGCACGCCATGCAGCATCTTGCATGGCCGCCATAGCTGAGTCCCGCTCAGAGATGGAATAGTGCTCTGAGCAGACCTCAGCACCCTAGAGACTGTTCTCCGGATGGCGCACCAAGCAGGTCGCCTCCTAGCGGGCCGGGTAGACCCCGCGACTATGCTGGTAGACCACACAGCGATACTCGATGGACCAAGTATGCCGGTCAAGTGCCTGACGTAGCAGGGTGTCGAGCGCATCGTGGAAGTGACACCCGCGAGCAGTGTCGCGAGTGATGGGTCGAGCAACCCATCCTTCCGGCTCCTGGTCAGCAGAAAAGTCGGTGTCGTGGCTCGAGCTATCGCAACCTCCGTCATCTAGGTCTCCTCCAGCAGCTACTCCAGGGGCTGGGGCGCTCAGTGGTGATGCAGGGGGCGCCTCCAGGGGAAGCACAGGGGAGCAGCTCCTCACAGACTCTATCTCCTGCTGGAGCGAGAAAGAAGAGCCCTGCTGCTCCTGCTCCTGTCGTCGACGTTCCTGCTCCTCATGCAGGCGGTGGTGCAACCTCTCCAAGTGGCTAGACTGACTGGCCACGGGACGGCGAAGCGGACGCTCCGCGAGACGAGAGGGTAAGAAGGGGATGACAGACTTCCGTGCGGTGTGTCTAAGACGAGCCATCTACAAAAGACACCGTAAGCAAAAGAGTGAGAACAGAACTAGTATGACCAGCAAATAATGAACCATAAATAAATGAAGGATTAGAATAAACACAATTTTCAGCAAGGTATAATATATAGTAGAACATAGTTTTTGGTCGATACGACCAACTTTTGAAAGGATACCAAAGTCAAGGCAGAGACAGAGGTCTATAATCCTTAAGACGACCATTCTACTCTAGGTTAACGGTCCTACAGTCAGCACGGCTTTGATACCACCTATGTCACACCCGGTTTTAGAAGGTAAACCGAATGCGAACCATGTACGTGCCAGGATCAGCAATTCACATACACAGCAATTACATAACATGGACATCATCACACAGTGCTCAAATAGTATTAAGAGGGAAATAATAGTCGATTACATCATATGTCTGAGACGTCCACATAGTCTTTACAATAAATCAAAGTGCGAAAACGAAACGTAGATAAAAGCGGCCTTCGCAGGCAGCCGACTGGGGGTTGCCGCTAACCCACACCTAGAACTCGTCGTAGTCTTGGAACTCCTGGAACTCTCCTTCCACAGCTTCATCTTCTCCTGAGCAGTGGTTGCAATGCGGACAACCTGGGGGGAGGGTTTGGTGTGTAGAGCAAGGGTGAGTACAC
The DNA here is from genome assembly GCA_029449295.1 of Zea luxurians. Taxonomy (NCBI): domain Eukaryota; kingdom Viridiplantae; phylum Streptophyta; class Magnoliopsida; order Poales; family Poaceae; genus Zea; species Zea luxurians. The sequence goes on from JAOPSE010000023.1 coordinate 39,013,819, forward strand.
ATCAACATACTCAGCAAGTGTCCTGTTTGTCTGTAGTGGACTAGCTTTATGTGGGGGTAAGTCAAGCAGTTGCTTTTAGTTGTCAGGTTATTATTACTAGTAGAGAAAGCCAAGTTTTAGAATTAACCCACGTTATTAACCAAATCGTACTCTTTCCAAACGGAAAGAATACCACTTACCATTACCATAGTCAATACCAGAAACCATCGATCTCATTGCCACCTGCAAATCCGAACATCTCTGATCAAGTACCACTATTCACTAGAGCTCCCTTGGCCGCTAATAACCGCAAACACGGCTGATATATCAGTTTTTCATACACTCTGCAGAGGTTGTGCACTTTACCCACAAGCCGTGATTCCCTTTCTGCCCGGAGAGAGCTACTCCCCGTTGACCACTACCTAGGTGGTCCAGCAGGGCATCACTACGTAGCCTTTACAAAGATTCCCCGAGGCTGTAGCCGCCCGTTAGGTTTCCTAAATGTACCGCACTCCTCCCCAAGGGACAAATCAACCTTGGCAGAGCGAGCCGCATACACCGAGCCCCATTGACGGCACAACGGCGAAGCGAACTACACCCCGGTTCCTCTAATTACTCAGCTAAGGGCGTCCCACTCCACCCTCATGGTTGCACTATTTTCCCGGGCGGTCGTCCAACGAACAGGTCCTTACGGAGAGGCACTCGAGAAACCGCTCGAGCCCCCTTGAAAGTCACAAGTATAACATCATAATAAAGGAGGGGAAAACAACGTATCATTGATAATTCTCATCATGTTCATTGATTAGAGTTGAGCAATAGCATAAGACGAAGCAATAATAATCCGACCCAAATAGGTAAACAAGGACATGGACAACAAAAGCTAGTCAATCCTTAGGTATAAATATGTAATGCGGGAGGTGAATTAAAGTATGTATAGGACAGAGATAGGTCAAGGGACACTTGCCTCCACCAACGACTGCTGCTCAGGGGCTTCTCCTGCGACTTCTTCGGGCTCTCTGACCGGATCGTTCTCTATGCGAGCGCAAACATACATACATCCACACATTTAATACAAAAGAACAGTACACCATGCAATAGGATGCAATAAATAAACAGACGTTCCACGCGGGCTCGCAATTACGGTTAAGAGAGAAAGAGGAAAAGACAGTCGAGAAACGATCACATTACATTATTATAAATTAAACCACTCGTTCGATTGAAGGGCATTAATGCGGACACTACGTTTAGCATGAAGTAAAGTCAAGTTCCACATTTAATTATTATAAACAATTGAAGATGAATTAAAGGGAGTGGTCGCACGTCGAGACGTACGACACGACATTTAGATTGAATTAAGAAGTAAACGACTCGCCGCGCGACAGAGCGCACAACGAGACACTTGCATTAATTATAAAGAGACGTGAGGCATCGCGCGACGAAGCGCACGACGACATACATCAACAGGGCTGAGTTTAAAGTGGAACGTCGTGCATCTGGACGCGCAACATCGCACCTTAAACAACCTGAAATTAAAATAGATCATCGCGCGACGAAGCGCGCGACACAACACTTTAATGAATATAAACTAAAAGAATCGTCGCGCGACGAAGCGCGCGACGCAGCACATTAATAAACATAAATTTAAATTGAATCGTCGCGCGACGAAGCGCACGACACAACACATTGATAAATACGAACTTGAATTGAATCGTCGCGCGACGAAGCGCGCGACGGAGCACACTAACTAACGGAGTTTGAAATTAACTACAACCAAAAATAATCACCGCGCGCATGGGTTTGCGCACGCGGGAACGCGTTAGGGGGTAAACGGGGCTACGCGAGTCGCGCCGGGGGCCGGGACGCCGCGCGCAGGGGCCGAACCGCAGCACCGGGGAAGGGGAGGGGAGGGGCGCCGCGCCGCCGGGGAGGGAAGGGGAGGGGCCAAGCGCCGCCGCGGGGGGGGGGGGGGGAGCAGGGCGCGCCGCCGCGCAATGACGCGCGCGCGCGCAGGGGAGAGAAGAGGGAGCGCGCGCAGGGGGAGAGAGGAGGGAGAGGGAGAGAGGGAGAGAGAGAGGAGGGGAGGGGAGGGGCTCACCTCGGGATGCAACTCCGGCGATCTCGACTCCAAACCCTAGGGCACCACGGGAGGGAGAGAGAGAGATGGGGAGGAGAGGTTGCTGCGCGGGAAATCCAAATGAGAGAGAGAGGAGAGGAGAGGGCGCATGGGGGGGGTGTGGGGCGCCAGGGGCGCGCAGGGCCGGGCCGGGCTGGGTTGGGTTGGGCCGAGCCACTCTGCGGATTGAAACCTACGACAGGCACAACTATCAAACAGAATCCAATCGCGAACCAAAAACCGAGACGGAACGAGACGAACACGCAACATCAGACAAAGAAATGTGCGTCAGCATGATGCAACACCCATGACACTTAAGTTTTGTTCATACACGACATGGACACCTGTCACTATACTGGTTTGAAATTAGGAAAGAGCGAAACGGGAAAGAGAAAAGAGCGTAACGCCCGAATTTGGTGAGAGAAAAGAAGAAAAAAATTCTACCCACAAATTCAGGGCGTTACACCCGGAGTGGTCACATGGCATGGCATATGACGACACTAGACACACAGACGTGGCTAAGAGGGGACGTTCCTGGATTGGGGTTGACCGACAAGGACGTCAGTCTTCTAAGGAGGGGGTGGATTGTGATATCCTGCCCCCTACGATGGTGATTTCTTAGCCTAAGGCTTAATAGAATTAATAGAGTATCCATACCAATAAGGTGCATCTTCTTTTTTCGAAAGCCTATCTCGAAAGAATCTCCAAGTTAAGCGTTCTTGGCTTGGAGCAATTTGAGATGGGTGACCGACCAGGAAGTTTTCTCGGGTGCACATGAGTGAGGACAAAGTGCGTACAAAAGACTCGTGTTGGTCTGTGGGGACGATATATGATCCTAGAGAGCTGCCAGGAGTAAGTACCGCCGGTCCAGGGATTGGACAGGATGTTACACATTGGTGCTCCTTAGTCAATTAGACAAGCTGCCAATTGTTTTGAGGGATCAAAAGAGACGATTAGTAGAGAACTTGAAGAAGTGTTACATTGTGTTTATAAGATGTCTGTTGATATCATTAAACCAAAAGATCTAGAACTTTCTACTGTGCACCCAAGAGTACGGGAACGTATCTGGTGCAAACCAACCCCTCCGTACAACCGTACAAACTTCTAATCTGAACCACATGATATTAATCCAAGGGGACATGCAGAGGAGTGGGAGGGGGATTTGAAAAAGTGTGATTAGCAGCGGGCAGTTAAGTGTAAAATTATCCACGCCTCTGCGTCCCTTGGATCACCATCATGTGGCCCAGATTAGAAGTTTACACGGTTGCACGGAGGGGTTGGTTTGCACTAGATACGTTCCCCAAGGGTACAAGCGGCCCAATTTTCACCACATTTAGATAGATGTATTGGAGCTATAGATGGGACACTTATGTGTGTTGTTGTCCCATCATCGAAGGTGCAGGGCGTCATGGGTATACAACTCAAATGTGTTGGCCATATGTGACTTCGATATTAGGTTTACCTTTGTGGTCACCAGATGACCTGAGTCAGTTCATGATGAGTGTCTAATGATGCTCTGCGCAAATATGGCGACAAATTTCCTCATCCTCCTCGTAAATATATATACTACAAAGTTATTTTATGGTCATGGCTTTCTCATTTTCTAATGGTCTAACTTTTTGTAGAAAATTTTTATCTTGTTGACTCGAGGTACCCTAACTATGATGGCTACCTAGCTCCTTACAAGGGAACTAAGTATCATGTACCAGAGTTTCGACAAGGCCCTAGACCAAGTGGGAAGGAGTTATTCAATTTTTGTCACTCGTCTCTTCGCTGCGTCATCGAGCGTTCGTTTGGCGTGTTGAAGATGAAATGGAGGATCTTGTTACACTTACCATCGTATCCAATGGTAAAGCAAACATAAATTATACTTGTGTTCATGACCTATCATAACTTCATTAGAGAAAGCGCTATGGTGGACGTAGATTTGAAATGTGTGACAATGATGAGAACTATATACCGATTCAGAGCAATATATTGTTTGAAGATGATGGTGATGAAGAACAAGACATGAACGCTTTTCGTGACAACATTGCAAATGTGTTGTTCATCATGAGAGGGTGACAAGTTGGAGATACTATTTGCGTTTACAAAGTAGTTCATTTTGTATTGCTATGAGACAAGTTTTTATACATTTTCATAAACATGTGTACATTTTTAGAATGTTTTTTTTGAAAAAATGAGGTTGAGATGGGCCGCTGTAAGACCCAAAACTTGGTATATAATAATAATAATAATAATAATAATAATAACAATAATAATAATAATAATAATAATAATAATAAAAGAAGTAAAATAGTAAGGTAGGATACTCCATTGATTTGTTCACCTCATGAATTATAAATACTTATTCATATAATTTAATTAACCCTTAACAGAAATTAAGTACACCTTAGCTCCTTTTTGAATAAATAGATAATGAATAATGAATTTCTAACAACTCCCTTTTTGGGACACATCAAAGTATTAGTTCTTAAAATAAAATTTCCCATCGGGAATGATGTGTATTAAGGAATATTTATTTGAATAAATAAAATAATAAATAAATAAATAGTTCCATCATTCTGGATATTTTTATTATAATTATGACCCTGATTTTGAATTACAAATTCGAATTAGACAATTAAAAATGGAGAATAAAAAAACAGGAAAATGGAAAACAAAAAGAGAATAGAAAAAAGGGAAATTTCCTGCGCTTGGGCCGAAATCACCCTATCGGCCCACCTCATTTTCCTCTTCCGCGCGGCCCACGCTAGGGATTGGGTGCCGACAGGTGAGTCCCTCGGATTGGCCTCTCGCGCGCGCCTGCTTCTCCGTTTTCATTCACTGCTTGATGGGGCCCAATGCCAGCCTCTCATTGCCGAGACATGGGCTCTTGCTGGATGCGCTGATTTGTGTGTGTGACAGGTGGGCCCCCGCGGTCAGTTTTATCTCAGTCCCCTCCAACGAACCCCCGCTTCACCTGGTCACCTTTCCACCAGATTCGGTGGTGATTCCGCCTATCCGCCCGGCCGCACTTCTGCGCACGATATTGGCGGGCATATTGCGGAGGAGGTTGTTACAGATCGTGGTGGCGGAATAAAGACGAGCGCCGGTATCGCCCTGCCCTTAATTTCTCCATCGCGCGACCTCACCTGTCCTCTGCTACGCAATCCACCGCATGGATCGTGCTTCCTTGCTGCCGTATAGCTCGTGCACCGCGGAGTCCTGCGTAGAGTAAGGGAGAACCTCGCCGCGGGCGTGCGGGTACCAGGGAAGCTTGGGGGACCGCTCGGAGCCGATCAATTGCTCGCCGTCGCGTGAGTGCTCGGTCCGCCGCCGCCAGCACACCATAGGAGGGCGTAGCCGCCGCACCTGTGCCTCGTGTCTGTTGTCGTTCGTGCCCTCGGGGCTGGAGCCGGAGCATTACGTAACCCACCGGTGACGACACGTGGGGGTGTGGGTGAGTGGCGGGTCACTGTGAAGCCGGAATTGCTCACCGACGACGAGGACCCGCGGACTTCCGCCGTGCGCCGTGGGCATGACTCCTGGTGACCTAATCCTCGGTAAGGCCCCCACCATGATGCTCGCCACCTTTCCCTCTTCGTTTTGCTTCGAGTCGCGTTAGACTTAGGCCCTTCCGGGCATGCTCAAGGGTTCGCCACCAATGGCGCCGCCGTCGCGCGGGCTGGCGCACTGCCGTCTCCGACCGGGGTGAGGAGAGGAACGTGTGGGCTGTTGGTTGGCCGATGGGTGGTTCTGATTAGTTCGAGATACCAGTTTAGTTTGATTTAATCGTGACCGCAGATCTGTGCGTGGGCGGGCAGGATAGGGAGTGCTCGACAGTCATCGAATATTGGATGGATGGCCGAGATCTAATCGACGATAACGGTTGGGTTTGTGCATGCGATTTGCGTCCGATCGCGATCGGATGGACCTCGTGTGCTCGTGCGTTTTAAAATCTGAACCGTCGATGACACATCCCACGCGTGGGGAGTAGCCCTGTGGGAATCTAATCCTGACCGCACAAGTTGGATCGGGCAGCTCTCATCCGCCCGTACCCCTTCGGCCAGATATTTTGTTAAAGAGACCTCGTAGAACATAGAAATCAACCCGCAGTCCTGCGCTGTGGGCATTGAGTCTTGGGAATTCTTGCGTAGATGCCCCTGCCTTTCTCGAGATTTATGCGCGCAGTCCAGAGTTTTGGTAAATCAGAGAAAAGAATTATAAAAATTGCAGAAACTTGTTTAAATCATAGAAAATTCATATGATGTCCAAATTAATCTATTCCAGATCCTATAATTTTGTAATATTATGGTTTATCAATTAGTACCACTGTTTTGATATGAATGTTACAATAAAATTTATATTCTATTTAATCTTGTACAAAACACATAAAACCTTCAGAAATTCATAACTTAAAATATATAACTCCAAATTGATTCATTTCAGTGGAATTTATTTTGTTTAAATATTGTTTATCGCCTGGTATATTTGTCTAACCATTAAGCTTGATTTAAAATTATCCACATGAATAACTCTATTCTAGGCATTAAATAACTTTAAAAAATCATAACTTAATAACCCTAACTCCGATTTTAGTGGTTCTCGTTCCCACGATCTCGTAGAAACACGTAGATCATTATTATTCAGTTTGTTCTTATGTTTGGTGTGATGTTAATTTTGTCTATATCATGTTTGTTTGTATTGCTACGACTAGCGTGAGGTTTCGAGTCACCTGAAGTTCATCCTGTCACCTGGAATCTCAAGTGCCAGGCAAGTTGTGCCCTTGATCCACTTTTGATACCCAATAATATTCTTTATTATCACTATTCAATGCATAGGTTTAATTTTGATGGGACCCAATAGGTCACCCTAGTCTGTTTATCCATTTTACCTTGTTTACCCCTAAATCATATGGGTAGTTATGCTATTGCTTTACATGGTTTTGGGTTCATATTTCATTATATCCATATTCCAGTTATTTTGTTATTCTATTTATGTTCATGTCAAGATCATTATATTATTGTTAATTGGAACATGGAGCTTAACTTGAGAAACACGTGCCACCACAAGGGAGGAATGGGATCCCTTGGCTAACTAATTAGGAAAGCTAGTGGAAGACTACCTTACCCGAAAGAGGCAAGGGCAGTAGGGGAGTTGCATGCAAGGAGGTTCTCGGGTTGATTTTGCTGCGATGGCGGTCAGACGAGGGATTCTTGCAAGTGCTCTTCCCATAAACTGTAGCGGATTTTCGGAAGCTAGTGAAACTTTGTAAAGGCCTCGTAGTGGATCCCTAGTCATTCACCTTGGTAGTGTCTAAGGGCCTAGCTAACCCTGGCGACATGGGAAACACGACTTGTGGGTAAAGGGTACAACCTCTGCAGAGTGTAAAACTGGTATACTAGCCGAGCTCACGGTCATGAGCAGCTTAGGACTCTCCGATGATTAAATTATGGAACCTAAACTCAATTTGTCATTTGCATTTGCATGGATTTGTTATTAATTTTGTTCTTTTATTTTATTATGGTTTGATATTCACTTACACTTAGTAACTGTTAATAAAATTTTGACCAACTTTAAAAGCAATGCTAGCTTTAACCATTCTCTTTGGCAAGCCTTACACTTCATGAACTCCCACCTTTGACGAGTTCATGCCACATTATTCCCCATAATTTGTTGAGCTATGATCATGTGTGTGCTCACCCTTGCTGTTTCACACCCCCACACAGGAGAAGAACAGGTAGTCCAGGAGGAGCCTCAAAGCGAGGAGTTTGATCTGATCTAGGTTGCGTTTTCCCAGTTGACTTTTGCGCCAAGGACGATCCTTAGTTCGTGTTATATTTATCTTTTATTTTGTAAGACTTCCGCTATGTATTAAGTACTCTGATTATATTGTGACATTTATCTTTATACACTCTGTTATTATATGTATTGTCTTCTTTGGCGCATGTATGAGATGTACCCGGCTTTGTCCCTTAAAACCGGGTGTGACAGCCGCTGAAATGAACGACTATATAGCTGAAATCGAATATTGATTAGATAAAAAAACGGCTGAAATCTAATGAACCAATTGAAATGAACGGCTTCTTCAGCTAACATAAACTGCTAGGTTGACCTTTTAACTATAATTCAAACAACACTAAACTAATAGTTAGCAGCTAATAGTTAGATAATTATTTTTGCCAGTAACTTTCTCTCTAAGTATAAGACGTAACCACCTCTGTTTAAAGACTAAGAAATGTATTTAATTTTCTCTATGTCACTGCATCGATATATGTGTGTTTAGAGAGAGCACGTCTTATATTATGTGACAAGAATAAAAAATGGTTACGACTTATATTATAGGACGAAGAGAGTATTAGTTAGATAACTATTACCTCTAATATATTCAAACGTCTTCTAAACCACGTAAATTCTGTGCCATTTGTTGGGAGACACTGCTCGTGCGGCAGGAGAGTCAGTGAGACGTCGTTCTCGACCTACAAATCTAACCATCATTGTTGTGATTGCAGCAGGGTTTCTCCAGTACGCAGAATTCATGGGAATCCGTGGGATCCATCAAGTGTTGCTACGCCTTCACGTGCTCCCGAAATAATGCGATTGGTCTCCATTCCCATTCCCCAAGCGGAGACGGAGACGCATGTTTTGGTGCCGCGGATGAAATCGCCCCACACAAAATAAGGAACGGTGTCATGTGCTTTACGGGCATTCGCCGTTGCACTGTGTAACTGTGTAAACATATGACATATCCCCCGTTCCGTGAAGACAATAAGACCTCGTTCAGTTATTCCTATTATACATGAATTAGATAGTATTGGAAAAATTAAAAATAAGTTTTATTTGCTTAGAATTTAAACCCATTGTTGGGCACCAAAAAGAGTCACGGACGGTTCGGCCCTAGGGTCGGACGGTCCGCGCGCGCAGAACAGATTAGGGTTTCGAGTTTCTTGCCGTGTTTGTTGACGAAATTTGCGGGATTAGCTCGGAGAGTTTGTTTGTAACGGGTCCAGCCTCACTCCTCTATAAATACAGAGTTATACGGCCGATTTGAAATTATCAATCAAATCAATAACACTTTTATCTCGCATTTATTTCCTGTACAATTAGGAGTAGTTCTAGTCTAGTTCTAGTTTATCCTCTCAATTCCCGAATTCTCCGCTTCTCTTCGACTCTACGTCGATTAGAGGAGTCTAGGTCGGTCTGCCCGAGCCTAGACATCATCTAGGATCTCTCCTCCCTGACGGAGTCCCTCCTGGGAGCGAAATCCAGACGCCGCCGGCGACCTTCGTCGCCCCCTGCGCACGCGTGGGCCGTCCGGCCCTAGGGCGCGGACCGTCCGTACGTCAGGCCCTAGGGCGCGGACCGTCCGACCGTCAGGCAGGAAAACCTAAGCCCTGCACCAGGCCACGGACCGTCCGGCCCCTGGTCGCGGACCGTCCGTCCCTGTGTAGAGGGCACCGCCGCCGGTTCTTGTTTAGTGATTGACGCCCCAAAAAGGCACCAACACACTTTTTGGCGACTCCGCTGGGGAAGATTTCATACAGACCTATCGAGATCGGCCCTCAAAAGCCGATTCAAAGGATAGCTCTAAAGTTTCTACCAGCAATATCATCAAGCCGACATGGGAAACCTTGCCGGCTGAAGAACAGCTCCTATTCGAGGAGCGCTAGGAGCAGCTGATCCAGGAAGCAAAGGCGAAATTCCTAGCCAACTTCAAGGTGGACAGGAACAACAAAGTCGTTCAGCAACGGACGACAGATCTGGCTTCGCTCCGACCTACTACGAATACCCCTAATATAAGTAGCACCAATAAACTCAAATCTCTTAAAGCTTACATAGACGAACAGCGAGAGCAGATGCAACGTATCGTAAGGGACATACAAAATGATCATAAAAGGCTAGTGCGTGCACTTGATAAGTCTACTATTGCAAATCTTCCTTCGCACGAGGTTGAACTGAGAGAATACACACATAATTCATCGGCTATAGGTTGTCACGACCAGTCACAACCCCTTTATGGGATGCCGATAGACATGTACCTTGGGTAACAACATCCTCCCACCCACATCGGCGATAAATTTGCCGATCTGCGCATGTCCGGACCGTCCGCATGTGAGCGCGGACCGTCCGGGCTGTTGGGGCGAAGGCGAAGACGCTACCCTTCACTCGAAGCCTTCGCCAAACTCGCTGTACCAAAGAGGCGAAGTGACCGGCGGCTTCCACCCTTCGGCCACCACGCTGCAAGACGAAGGCCTACGACGAGGTCGTCCCGCCACGCAGTCTCGTTCGGCCTGGAAGCCCATGGTGAATTCGGCCCACTGTAACAGGCCCCGCACGGCTAAGTGCATTACGGGCCCGATTTGTAGGGGCTTCTCTGTAATGACAGTCTGTAACCCCACTTTGTGGGAATATTCCGGGGATAACCAAGGCGCCTGAGGGCACATGCGTCTTTACTCTAAGACGCATGGCACTCAGGCACCTATAAATACCCCCCTACAGTGCCCTTAAGGGGCTAGATTAACAGAGAAATTGCCGCCTCAAGTTAAACCGTGTTCACATCTCTCTCACTCCCCTGTTGGAATCAACCTGCCCGGGAACACAAGTTCCAACATTGGCGACCACCGTTCGTGCTACGAGAAAACCACCCGGGATGGCACCCAAAAGAGCTAACTCGAAGGCAGCCCCATCCGTCGACGAAGCAGCGAAGGCAGCCCTGCTAGCTGAGAAAAAGGGCAAGGCCCTCGCCGACAACACCCACCAAGGAGCTAGCGAAGACGAAGCACACAGTAAGAGACAGCGCAACGATCAACACACTCTAGAAGGCACCCTTCGCACCTGCAGCTCCGAAGGTGAAAGTCGCCTAGAGGGGGGTGAATAGGGCGAAACTGAAAATCACAAAAATAATCACAACTACAAGCCGGGTTAGCGTTAGAAATATAATAGAGTCCGCGAGAGAGAGCGCAAAACAAATCGCAAGTGAATAAAGAAGTGAGACACGCGGATTTGTTTTACCGAGGTTCGGTTCTCTCAAACCTACTCCCCGTTGAGGAGGCCACAAAGGCCGGGTCTCTTTCAACCCTTCCCTCTCTCAAACGGTCCCTCGGACCGAGTGAGCTTCTCTTTCTCAAATCACTTGGGAATCAAACTTCCCGCAAGGACCACCACACAATTGGTGTCTCTTGCCTCAATTACAAGTGAGTGTTTGATCACAAGAAAGAATGTCAAAGAAAAAGAAGCGATCCAAGCGCAAGAGCTCAAATGAACAATACAAATCACTCTCTCTAGTCACTAGGGCTTTGTGTGGAGTTGGGAGAGGATTTGATCTCTTTTGGTGTGCTTTGCAATGAATGCTAGCTCTTGTATAGTGGTTGGAAGTTGGAAAACTTGGATGCAATGAATGGTGGGGTGGTTGGGGTATTTATAGCCCCAACCACCAAACTTGACCGTTGGTGGAGGCTGTCTGTCGATGGCGCACCGGACAGTCCGGTGCACACCGGACATGTCCGGTGCCCCCGCCACGTCATCAATGTCGTTGGATTCTGACCGTTGGAGCTTCTAACTTCTGGGCCCGCCTGGATGTCCGGTGCACACCGGACATCACCTGTTCATTGTCCGGTGCGCCGGTATGGGCGCGCCTGACTTCTGCGCGCGCAGAGCGCGCATTAAATGCGACGCAGGTAGCCGTTGGCGCCGAAATAGCCGTTGCTCCGTGGTTACACCGGACAGTCCGGTGCACACCGGACAGTCCGGTGCACACCGGACATGTCCGGTGAATTATAGCGGAGCGGCTGCTGCGCGATCCCGAGGCTGGCGAGTTGAGGAGGCCGCGCTTCCATGGAGCACCGGACACTGTCCGGTGTACACCGGACAGTCCGGTGAATTATAGCGGAGCGGCCTGAGAAATTCCCGAAGGTGGCGAGTTTGAGTTGGTGTCCTCTGGTGCACCGGACACAGTCCGGTGGCGCACCGGACACTGTCCGGTGTACACCGGACAGTCCGGTGCCTCCAGACCAGAGGTGCCTTCGGTTGCCTCTTTGCTCCTTTGTTGAATCCAAAACTTGATCTTTTTATTGGCTGAGTGTGAACCTTTTGCACCTGTATAACTTATACACTAGAGCAAACTAGTTAGTTCAACATTTGTGTTGGGCAATTCAACCACCAAAATTAATTAAGGACCAGGTGTAAGCCTAATTCCCTTTCAATCTCCCCCTTTTTGGTGATTGATGCCAACACAAACCAAAGCAAGTATAGAAGTGCATAATTGAACTAGTTTGCATAATGTAAGTGCAAAGGTTGCTTGGAATTGAGCCAATATAAATACTTACATGATGCGCATGGATTATTTTCTTTGTTTTTGACATATTGGACCACATTTGCACCAAAAGTTTTGTTTTTGCAAACTCTTTTGTAAATTCTTTTCAAAGTCCTTTTGCAAGATAGTCAAAGGTAAATGAATAAGATTTTGCAAGGCATTTTCAAGTTTTGAAATTTTCTTCCTTTGTTCAAAATGCTTTCCCTTTGACTAAACAAAACTCCCCCTCAAATAAAGTCTCCTCTTAGTGTTCAAGAGGGTTTTAAGACATCAAATTTGAAAATACTACTTACTCCCCCTTTTGAACACAAAGAGATACCAATTTTGAAATTTACTAATTGAAAATCATCAATTTAAAATTTGGGTGGTGGTGCAGTCCTTTTGCTTTGGGCTCATACTTTCTCCCCCTTTGGCATGAATCACCAAAAACGGATACTTTGAGTGAGATACAAGCCCTTCGAAGTACTTTCTCCTCCTTTGGTCATAAAATAAAGTAGTGAAGATTATACCAACGTTGGAGAGTGATGCGGAGCGACGGCGAAGGATGAGTAGTAGAGTGGAGTGGAAGCCTTGTCTTCGCCGAAGACTCCAATTCCCTTTCAATATACCTATGACTTGGTTTGGAATACACTTGAAAACACATTAGTCATAGCATATAAAAGAGACATGATCAAAGGTATTATTATGAGCTATGTGTGCAAGATTAGCAAAAGAAATTCCTAGAATCAAGAATATTAAGCTCATGCCTAAGTCTGGTAAAAGATTGTTCATCAAGTGGCTTGGTAAAGATATCGGCTAATTGATCTTTAGTGTTAATGTATGAAATCTCGATATCCCCCTCTTGTTGGTGATCCCGAAGAAAATGATACCGAATGGCTATGTGTTTAGTGCGGCTATGCTCAACGGGATTATCCGCCATGCGGATTGCACTCTCATTATCACATAGAAGAGGAACTTTGGTTAATTTGTAACCGTAGTCCCGCAGGGTTTGCCTCATCCAAAGCAATTGCGCGCAACAGTGGCCTGCGGCAATATACTCGGCTTCGGCGGTAGAAAGAGCGACCGAATTTTGCTTCTTTGAAGCCCAAGACACCAAGGACCTTCCCAAGAACTGGCAAGTCCTCGATGTGCTCTTTCTATTAATCTTACACCCCGCCCAATCGGCATCCGAATAACCAATCAAATCAAAAGTGGATCCCCGAGGGTACCAAAGCCCAAACTTAGGAGTATAAGCCAAATATCTCAAGATTCGTTTTACGGCCGTAAGGTGTGATTCCTTAGGGTCGGCTTGGAATCTTGCACACATGCAAACGAAAAGCATAATGTCCGGTCAAGATGCACATAAATAAAGCAATGAACCAATCATCGACCGGTATACCTTTTGATCCACGGACTTACCTCCCGTGTCGAGGTCGAGATGCCCATTTGTTCCCATGGGAGTCTTGATGGGCTTGGCATCCTTCATTCCAAACTTGCTTAGAATGTCTTGAGTATACTTTGTTTGGCAAATGAATGTGCCCTCTTGGAGTTGTTTGACTTGAAATCCTAGAAAATACTTCAACTCCCCCGTCATAGACATCTCGAATTTCTGTGTCATGATCCTACTAAATTCTTCACATGTGGATTTGTTAGTGGACCCAAATATAATATCATCAACATAAATTTGGCATACAAACAAATCATTATCAAGTGTTTTGGTGAATAAAGTAGGATCGGCTTTGCCGACTTTGAAGCCATTTGCAATAAGGAAATCTCTAAGGCATTCATACCATGCTCTTGGGGCTTGCTTGAGCCCATAAAGCGCCTTAGAGAGCCTATAAACATGGTTAGGGTACTCACTGTCTTCAAAGCCGGGAGGTTGCTCAACATAGACCTCCTCCTTGATTGGTCCATTGAGGAAGGCACTCTTCACGTCCATTTGATAAAGCTTGAAGCCATGGTAAGTAGCATAGGCCAATAATATGCGAATTGACTCAAGCCTAGCTACGGGTGCATAGGTTTCACCAAAATCCAAACCTTCGACTTGTGAATACCCCTTGGCCACGAGTCGAGCTTTGTTCCTTGTCACCACACCATGCTCGTCTTGCTTGTTGCGGAAGACCCACTTGGTTCCTACAACATTTTGATTAGGACGTGGAACTAAGTGTCATACCTCATTCCTTGTGAAATTGTTGAGCTCCTCTTGCATCGCCATCACCCAATCCGAATCTTGAAGTGCTTCCTCTACCCTGTGTGGCTCAATAGAGGAAACAAAAGAGTAATGTTCACAAAAATGTGCAACACGAGATCGAGTAGTTACCCCCTTATGAATGTCGCCGAGGATGGTGTCGACGGGGTGATCTCGTTGTATTGCTTGGTGGACTCTTGGGTGTGGCGGCCTTGGTTGTTCATCCTCCTTGTCTTCATCATTTGTATCTCCCCCTTGATTGTTGCCGTCATTTTGAGGTGGCTCATCTTCTTGATCTTCTTGTTCAACATCTTGAGCCTCATCCTCAATTTGAGTTGGTGGAGATGCTTGCATGGAGGAGGATGGTTGATCTTGTGCATGTGGAGGCTCTTCAGATTCCTTAGGACACACATCCCCAATGGACATGTTCCTTAGCGCTATGCATGGAGCCTGTTCTTCACCTATCTCATCAAGATCAACTTGCTCTACTTGAGAGCCGTTAGTCTCATCAAACACAACGTCACAAGAAACTTCAACAAGTCCTGAGGACTTGTTAAAGACTCTATATGCCCTTGTGTTTGAGTCATATCCTAGTAAAAAGCCTTCTACAGTTTTAGGAGCAAATTTAGATTTTCTACCTCTCTTAACAAGAATAAAGCATTTGCTACCAAAAACTCTAAAATATGAAATATTTGGCTTTTTACCGGTTAGGAGTTCATAGGATGTCTTCTTGAGGATTCGGTGAAGATATAACCAGTTGATGGCGTAGCAAGCGGTGTTGACCGCTTCGGCCCAAAACCGATCCAGTGTCTTGTACTCATCAAGCATGGTTCTTGCCATGTCCAATAGAGTCCGATTTTCCTCTCCACTACACCATTTTGTTGTGGAGTGTAGGGAGAAGAGAACTCATGCTTGATGCCCTCCTCCTCAAGGAAGCCTTCAATTTGAGAGTTCTTGAACTCCGTTCCATTGTCGCTTCTAATTTTCTTGATCCTTAAGCCGAACTCATTTTGAGCCCGTCTCAAGAATCCCTTTAAGGTCTCTTGGGTATGAGATTTGTCCTGCAAAAAGAACACCCAAGTGAAGCGAGAATAATCATCCACAATAACTAGACAGTACTTACTCCCGCCGATGCTTATGTAAGCGATCGGGCCGAATAGGTCCATGTGTAGGAGCTCCAGTGGCCTGTCACTAGTCATGATGTTCTTGTGTGGATGATGAGTGCCAACTTGCTTCCCGGCTTGGCATGCGCTACAAATCCTGTCTTTCTCAAAATGAACATTGGTTAGTCCTAAAATGTGTTCTCCCTTTAGAAGCTTGTGAAGATTCCAACATGGGCTAGTCGGCGGTGCCAGAGCCAACCCAAGTTAGTCTTAGCAACCAAGCAAGTGTCGAGTTCAGCTCTATCAAAATCTACCAAGTATAGCTGACCCTCTAACACTCCCTTGAATGCTATTGAATCATCACTTCTTCTAAAGACAGTAACACCTATATCAGTAAATAGACAGTTGTAGCCCATTTGACATAATTGGGATACGGAAAGCAAATTGTAATCTAAAGAATCTACAAGAAAAACATTGGAAATAGTATGGTCAGGTGATATAGCAATTTTACCCAATCCTTTGACCAAACCTTGATTTCCATCCCCGAATGTGATAGCTCGTTGGGGATCTTGGTTTTTCTCATATGAGGAGAACATCTTTTTCTCCCCTGTCATGTGGTTTGTGCACCCGCTGTCGAGTATCCAACTTGAGCCCCCGGATGCATAAACCTACAAAACAATTTTAGTTCTTGACTTTAGGTACCCAAACGGTTTTGGGTCCTTTGGCATTAGAAACAAGAACTTTGGGTACCCAAACACAAGTCTTGGAGCCCTTGTGTTTGCCCCCAACAATCTTGGCAACTACCTTGCCGGATTTGTTAGTTAAAACATATGATGCATCAAAAGTTTTGAATGAAATAGCATGATCAGTTGATGCATTAGGAATTTTCTTTCTAGGCAACTTAGCACGGGTTGGTTGCCTAGAACTAGATGTCTCACCCTTATACATAAAAGCATGGTTAGGGCCAGAGTGAGACTTCCTAGAATGAATTTTCTTGATTTTGCTCTCGGGATAACCGGCAGGGTACAAAATGTAACCCTCGTTATCCTGAGGCATGGGAGCCTTGCCCTTAACAAAGTTAGATAAATTCTTTGGAGGGGCATTAAGTTTGACATTGTCTCCCCTTTGGAAGCCAATGCCATCCTTGATGCCAGGGCGTCTCCCATTATAGAGCATACTTCTAGCAAATTTAAACTTTTCATTTTCTAAGTTATGCTCGGCAATTTTAGCGTTTAATAATGCTATATGATCATTTTGTTGTTTAATTAAAGCCATGTGATCATGAATAGCATTAATATCAATATCTCTACATCTAGTGCAAATAGAAGTGTGCTCAACGGTAGATGTAGATGGTTTGCAAGATTTTAATTCTACAACCTTAGCATGCAACATATCATTCTTAGTTCTAAGGTCGGAAATTGTAACATTGCAAACATCTAATTCTTTAGCCTTAGCAATTAATTTCTCATTCTCTTTTCTAAGGCTAGCAATAGAAACATTCAACTCATCAATCCTAGCAAGCAAATCATCATTATCATTTCTAGGATAGGAAGTTGAATCAATACAAACATGAGAATCAACCTTAGCAATTAAATTAGCATTTTCATTTCTAAGGTTGGTAATAGTGTCATGGCAAGTGCTTAGCTCACTAGATAATTTGTTACATTTTTCTACCTCTAGAGCATAAGCATTTTTAACCTTAACATGTTTCTTATTTTCCTTGATTAGGAAGTCCTCTTGGGAGTCCAAGAGATCGTCCTTTTCATGGATGGCACTAATTAGCTCATTCAATTTTTCTTTTTGTTCCATGTTAAGGTTGGCAAAAAGGATACGCAAATTATCTTCCTCACCACTAGCATTATCATCACTAGAAGATTCATATTTAGTGGAGGAGTTAGATTTAACCTTCTTCCTTTTGCCGTCCTTTGCCATGAGGCACTTGTGGCCGACGTTGGGGAAGAGAAGTCCCTTGGTGACGGCGATGTTGGCGGCGTCCTCGTCGTCGGAGGAGGAGTCGGTGGAGCTCTCGTCGGAGTTCCACTCCCGGCAAACATGGGCATCGCCGCCCTTCTTCTTGTAGTACTTCTTCTTTTCTCTCCTCTTTCCCTTCTTGTCGTCGCCCCTGTCACTGTCACTAGACATAGGGCATTTTGCAATAAAATGACCGGGCTTACCACACTTGTAGCAAACCTTCTTGGAACGGGATTTGTAGTCCTTCCCCTTCCGTTGCTTGAGGATTTGCCGAAAGCTTTTGATGATTAAGGCCATCTCCTCATTGTCGAGCTTGGAGGCGTCAATTGGTTGTCTACTTGGTGTAGACTCCTCCTTCTTCTCCTCCGTTGCCTTGAAGGCCACCGGTTGCGCCTCGGATGTGGAAGGTTCGTCAAGCTCGTTGATCTTCTTTGAACCCTTAATCATGCATTCAAAACTCACAAAATTCCCGATAACTTCCTCAGGGGTCATTAATGGATATCTAGGATTACCACGAATTAATTGAACTTGAGTGGGGTTAAGGAAAATAAGAGCTCTTAAAATAACCTTAACCACCTCGTGGTCATCCCACTTTTTGCTCCCGAGATTGCGCACTTGGTTCACCAAGGTCTTGAGCCGATTGTACATATCTTGTGGCTCCTCCCCTTGGCGAAGACGAAAGCGACCGAGCTCCCCCTCGATCGTTTCCCGCTTGGTGATCTTGGTGAGCTCATCACCCTCGTGCGCCGTCTTGAGTAGGTCCCAAATCTCCTTTGCATTCTTCAACCCTTGCACTTTGTTGTATTCCTCCTTGCTTAGAGAGGCGAGGAGAATGGTTGCGGCTTGGGAGTTGAAGTGCTCGATTTGGGCCACTTCGTCCGTATCGTAATCCTCATCCCCTATTGATGGTACCTGTGCTCCAAACTCAACAACATTCCATATACTTTTGTGGAGTGAGGTTAGATGAAATTTCATTAAATCACTCCACCTAGCATAATCTTCGCCGTCAAAAGTTGGCGGTTTGCCTAATGGAACGGAAAGTAATGGAGTATGTCTAGATGTACGGAGATAGTGTAAGGGGATCTTACTAAACTTCTTGCGCTCTTGGCGCTTAGAAGTTACGGACGGTGCATCGGAGTCGGAGGTGGATGTTGATGAAGTGTCGGTCTCGTAGTAGACCACCTTCCTCATCCTCTTATGCTTGTCGCCACTCCGATGTGGCTTGTGAGAAGAAGATTTTTCCTTCTTCTCCTTGTGGTGAGAAGAGGAAGATCTTTTCTCCTTCTGCTTGGAGGAGTCCTTCTTCTTCTCCCTTCTCTTGGTGCGGGACTCTTCCGATGAAGTGCTCCCTTGGCTTGTAGTGGGCTTGTCGCCGGTCTCCATCTCCCTCTTGGTGTGATCTTCCGACATCACTTCGAGCAGTTAGGCTCTAATGAAGCACCGGGCTTTGATACCAATTGAAAGTCGCCTAGAGGGGGGGTGAATAGGGCGAAACTGAAAATCACAAAAATAATCACAACTACAAGCCGGGTTAGCGTTAGAAATATAATAGAGTCCGCGAGAGAGAGCGCAAAACAAATCGCAAGTGAATAAAGAAGTGAGACACGCGGATTTGTTTTACCGAGGTTCGGTTCTCTCAAACCTACTCCCCGTTGAGGAGGCCACAAAGGCCGGGTCTCTTTCAACCCTTCCCTCTCTCAAACGGTCCCTCGGACCGAGTGAGCTTCTCTTTCTCAAATCACTTGGGAATCAAACTTCCCGCAAGGACCACCACACAATTGGTGTCTCTTGCCTCAATTACAAGTGAGTGTTTGATCACAAGAAAGAATGTCAAAGAAAAAGAAGCGATCCAAGCGCAAGAGCTCAAATGAACACTACAAATCACTCTCTCTAGTCACTAGGGCTTTGTGTGGAGTTGGGAGAGGATTTGATCTCTTTTGGTGTGCTTTGCAATGAATGCTAGCTCTTGTATAGTGGTTGGAAGTTGGAAAACTTGGATGCAATGAATGGTGGGGTGGTTGGGGTATTTATAGCCCCAACCACCAAACTTGACCGTTGGTGGAGGCTGTCTGTCGATGGCGCACCGGACAGTCCGGTGCACACCGGACATGTCCGGTGCCCCCGCCACGTCATCAATGTCGTTGGATTCTGACCGTTGGAGCTTCTGACTTCTGGGCCCGCCTGGACCGGACATCACCTGTTCATTGTCCGGTGCGCCGGTATGGGCGCGCCTGACTTCTGCGCGCGTAGAGCGCGCATTAAATGCGACGCAGGTAGCCGTTGGCGCCGAAATAGCCGTTGCTCCGTGGTTACACCGGACAGTCCGGTGCACACCGGACATGTCCGGTGAATTATAGCGGAGCGGCTGCTGCGCGATCCCGAGGCTGGCGAGTTGAGGAGGCCGCGCTTCCATGGAGCACCGGACAGTCCGGTGAATTATAGCGGAGCGGCCTGAGAAATTCCCGAAGGTGGCGAGTTTGAGTTGGTGTCCTCTGGTGCACCGGACACTGTCCGGTGTACACCGGACAGTCCGGTGCCTCCAGACCAGAGGTGCCTTCGGTTGCCTCTTTGCTCCTTTGTTGAATCCAAAACTTGATCTTTTTATTGGCTGAGTGTGAACCTTTTGCACCTGTATAACTTATACACTAGAGCAAACTAGTTAGTTCAACATTTGTGTTGGGCAATTCAACCACCAAAATTAATTAAGGACCAGGTGTAAGCCTAATTCCCTTTCAGAAGGGCAGCCACAAGTGCCACCCCCAGGCTTCACACCACCAGAGGGCAAGGACGCAACAGAGGACGGCGAGGTCCTCGGCATCTCCGCAGAAGAACAGCTACAGCTACGGGCCCTACGCCTCAAAAACCTCAACCTTCAGAAGCAGAAGGAAATCCTCGAGGCCAAGCGCCAATGCGTCTCTGCGCAGGCCAAGCTGCGCCAAATGATACGAGATGAGGAGCAGAGGGCTCAGGAGCTCGAGCAAGAGATTGTGCTCTTGCAGCGTGAAGGCCAACATGATCTGCAGCACGGCCCACCCCTCTAGCAGCGTGCGCCAATCGGAGACCTATTTGTCCCTCAGCGCGGGCCCTTCATCCCGCACGCTGCAGCTTTCCAAGGCATCAATTACCTTGACGAGTGAAGCCCCCTGGCGCCGCAACTGCAAGTGTCACCATGGCCCGCCAATTTCAGGGCAGGGACCTACCCCAAGTACAACGACAGCACTAACCCAGCACAGTACATCATGAGCTATCAAGTCGCCGTTGCATCATCCGGAGGGGACGACGCCACGATGGTGAAGTCATTCATCATCGCCCTCGAAGGCCCCGTTCTCACCTGGTACACCAGGTTGCCCCCGTTGTCCATTGACTCCTAGAGAAGTCTCCGGGACAAATTTCTACTCAACTTTCAAGGGTACCGCCCAGACACCGATGCCTTGGCTGAATTGTCACTCTACAAGCAGCTAGAGAGAGAAACTCTGCGGGAGTACTACCGCAAGTTTCTGACCCTCAAGTCACAACTGCCTTCGGTTGATGACCAAATCGCCATTCACTACGCCATCAGCGGCCTTCGGGCTGGCGTCCTTTACAGCCACTGCATCACGGATCCACCCAAGAACCTCCAGGAGCTGTATCAGCTGTTCGAAAAATATGCCAGATCCGAGGAGCTCCACCAGCGCAAGGTCGAGTCCTAGAGGAAACCCAAGGACCCTCCGCAGCCTAGCCGGACGTGGACAAGACCTTCGCAGCCAGACTCCGGTCGGGACAGCCGCAGTCAGCAGCAGGTACACAACATTGCCAACCAGCACCCCGTTGGGGAGGCCCCTCGCCGCCAAGATTATCCCCCCAGGGCCACGGTAACGGAACTCGTGGTCGGGGCCGGGGACAAGCACAACAGCCGCGCCGTTTCTACCGCTTGTTTCACAGCGAAGACTGTGCGCACCCAACAAGGGACTGCCCGGAAACGAAGGCCACCAAGGACAGGATGTCTCGTGCGCAACCAGCCGACAACCCAAGAGTTGTCACGCACACATATCAGCAACTCCCACAACCATACAACCACGACCCCGCACAACATCCACCTAACCACGCTTACCAACACCACCAGGAGGTACAAATCATACCTCCCCCACTCCCACCTCCACCCCCGCAGCAGCCAAACATCTACCACCCAAACCACCCCCAAGCACCAAAGCAAGAAGACTTCGCTGATCAGCCGTATCGCAGAGTCATTCACATGATCACCAGAGGGTCCAGCGTCGACTTCGACCCGAAGCGACAGAAGAGGGACCATTACCGCAGCGTCAACCACGTCGTCGTCACAGGTCTAGTCGTGCAGACAAAGTGGTCTCACGTGCCGTTGACTTTCAACGCCAGAGACGTCGACCTGCGCAGCGCACCCCACATCGACGCCATGGTCATCAACTGCAGCGTGGCAGGCTGGGACCTACACAAGGTCTTAGTTGACAACGGCAGCCAGGCGGACATCATTTTCCTCCACGCCTTCGACCGCATGGGCATCAGCCACAGCTTGCTGAAACCTTCGGACAACCCCTTATATGGCTTCGGCGGCAAGGGCACCTTCCCCGTGGGCAAAATAGAGCTACCCCTGTCCTTTGGTGTAGCACCCAATGCACGAAGTGAGCAGGTCACTTTTGACATCGTTGACATGGTGTACCCGTACAATGCCATAATAGGCCGGGGCTCCATCAACAAGTTTGAGGCAGCCATCCACGGACTTTACCTGTGCATGAAGATCCCAGGCCCACTAGGCGTGATCACAGTCCATGGCAACCAGCAGGCCGCGCGTAACATAGAAAGAGACTTCGTTCCAGGGCAAAGAAACATACACTGCCTCACGGCGCAGCGCGAGGTCCCTGAGGCTACCCGCCCAACCGACAACGGGCATGAAAAGGCACAGCTGCAAAGCAATGATGGGACGAAGACAGCCCCCCTTGACCAGGCAACACCCAAGCAAACGGTCGTCATAAGCGAGGACCTTACTTCGTATGACGAGGAGAGACTCATCTCCTGTCTTTCCAAAAATAAGGACGTCTTCGCTTGGTCCGCCCTCGACCTGGTCGGAGTCAGTCGCTCCATTATTGAGCACAGCTTGGGCATCAACCCTTCGGTGAGGCCGAAGAAGCAAAGGCTGCGCAAAATGTCAGATGAGAAGACAGAAGCCGCCAAGGCTGAGGTACACCGCCTGCTTGAGGCCAATTTCATCGAACCAGTCGCCTACCCTACATGGCTCTCCAACGTAGTCATGGTGCAAAAGAAGAGCGGCAAGTGACGGATGTGCATTGATTTCACCAGCCTCAACAAGGCATGCCCCAAGGACAATTTCCCCCTGCCTCGGATCGACAAGATCGTCGATAGCGTGGCCGGGTGCGAAGTCATGTCACTCCTTGACTGCTTCTCCGGCTATCACCAGATATACATGAAGGAGGAAGACAAGGCTAGCACCAGTTTCATAACACCCTTTGGCACGTACTGCTTCATCAGAATGCCGAAGGGACTAAAGAATGCTAGGTCCACGTTCTCTCGCCTCACCAAGACGGTGCTCGAGAGCCAAGTCGGCAGAAACATATTTACATATGTAGACGACATCGTTGTCGCCAGCAAAAGCAAAGAGGACCACCTGGCTGACCTCACAGAAACATTCGCGAGCATGCGAGACGCACGACTTCGCCTAAACCCCGAAAAGTGTGTCTTCGGCGTTCGCCAGGGGAAAATACTGGGCTACCTGGTGTCGCACCGCGGTATCGAAGCCAATCCAAACAAAATCCAGGCTTCATCAACATGACGCCCCCGCAGTCAGCCAGAGACGTCCAACGACTGACAGGCAGATTGGCCGCCCTCAACAGATTCATTTCCAAGTCCGCCGAGCGAAGCCTACCTTTCCTCAAAACGCTACACGACGCAAAGGACTTCGCATGGGGACCAGAGCAAGCGGCGGCCTTCGTGTCACTAAAGTAGCACCTGTTAGAGCTGGCAATTCTTACAAGCCCCAACCCCTCGCTACCCCTGTTGCTCTACGTCGCAACCTCGCCGCACGCGGTCAGCGCAGCGCTGGTTCAAGAGCAGGACAGAGAGGGCACGACCAGGCAGTGTCCAGTTTATTACGTCTCCAAAGTACTCACGACATCAAAATGCAACATGACGGAACTGGAAAAAATCGCCTACGCAGTCGTTATGGCTTCGCGCAAGCTGCGCCACTATTTTGAAGCATTCAAGGTGCGAGTCACCTCGGACAGGGGACTTGGCGAATTATTCAGAAATCCGGAGGCATCTGCCTGGATCACCAAGTGGGCGGCCGAGCTGTCCGGCTACCATATCACCTTCGAGCCCAGGACAGCCATCAAGTCACAAGTCCTGACAGACTTCATCGTCGACTGGACTGGGCCAATAACGCAGCCAGACATGTCTGCAGAGAAGGTGTGGACCATCCACTACGACGGCGCATGGTGCCATGCGGGGGCAGGCGCAATGGCAGTCATTATTTCACCCACAGGGGTCAAGCACAGATATGCAGCACGCCTCAGCTTTGCTTTGGAGTCTGACAGATGCACCAACAATGTAGCAGAATACGAAGCGGTCATCCTCGGCCTTCGCAAGCTACGGGCACTTGGTGTCACCACCTGCATAATCAGAACAGACTCCAAAGTAGTTGCCGGCCAAGTCGAGAAGGATTACGCAGCAAAGGACCCCGCACTTGCGCAGTACCTCGCGGCTGTCCGCTGTCTCAAGAGACAATTCAAAGGCTTCACCTTGCAGCACGTGGACCGAGCCAAGAATGAGGAGGCCGACGCATTGGCCAGGGCAGCGGCTAGAGGCGAGGCCCCGCCCTCCGACGTATTCTACCATGTCATCGGCACGCTAGCCATTCGCAGCCTAGAGGGCCTCCAAATAACCAATGACACCGAGGGCCACCGCATAGTCAACCTCATCATGACCGAAGACTGGCGGGCACCAATAATCATGTTCCTGCAGGGATATTACCACCCAAGCGATATCAGCGAGGCCAAGCGCCTCAAACACCGAAGCCGGGACTTCGCTCTCATCGAGGGACAGCTTTACAAGAAGGGGGTTAGTCAACCCATGCTTAAATGCGTCACCGAGACCGAAGGCGTCCAGATCCTGCGTGAAGTCCACAGCAGGACTTGTGGCTCCCACGCGGGGCCTAGGGCCCTAGCTGCCAAGGTGATCCGTCAAGGCTTCTAATGGCCTGCTATGATCTGCACCGTGAATCGGGTCACAAGGTCGTGCGAAGCCTGCCAAAAGTTTTCTCCACGCTCGGGAAGCCCTTCGCAGTTCACAAAACTAATCGCCCACACGTGGCCCCTTCAGCGCTGGGGCCTGGACATTGTCGGGCCACTACCCACGGCCTAAGGGAACCTCAAGTTCACCTTCGTCGTCGTCGAGTATTTCACCAAGTGGATCGAGGCAAGAGCAGTATCAACGATAACATCGAAGACTTCCTAGAAATTCTTCTCGCAAAACATTGTTTGCCGATTCAGAGTCCCGTCCGAGCTCACAGTTGACAATGGCAAGCAATTTGACAGCCAAGACTTTAGGGACTTCTGCTTCTCCATTGGCACCAAACTTGCCTTCGCCTTAGTATATCACCCACAATCCAACGGCGTCGTGGAGCGCGCCAACGGTAAGATTTTCACGGCGATCAAGAAAATGCTCCTCGACGACAAGGGTAAATGGGCCGACCTGCTACCTGAAGCAGTCTAGGCGCTGAACACGACCGAGTGTCGGGCGACCGGGTTTACTCCCTTTCGCCTGGTATACGGTTCGGAGGCCATGACCCCGCAGGAAATCAAGCATGGGTCCCAAAGAACAAGCACTTCAGCCTCACCCGATGTAGACGAGCTAACCTCCAAAGATTTCATCGATGCAGACCGTGTCTTCGCCCTGCAGGCCCTCAACAAATATCAAGCCCAAATGAAAACCTGGCGCGACCATGCAGTCGTCCCGAGGGAATTCAACGAAGGAGACCTCGTACTCGTCCGAACAACCCGGACCGAGTCACGAGGTAAGCTAGAGCCAAAGTGGGAAGGACCATTCATCGTCAAGACGAAGTCGTCCCCCAGCACGTACAAGCTAACAACGCAATCTGGCGAAGACCTGGAGCATTCCTGGAACATAGATAATCTCCGCAAATTTTTTGTTTGATTCCTCAGGGCCATCACGCCCTTGTAATTAACCAAACATTATCATTCTGGCCCGTACTCTTTTCCTCTCGGGGGGTGAGGTTTTTAATGAGGCGGAGCCATACAATATACCCACAAAAATCCCCCGCAAAAATTAAGACACGTCGAAAAAGACCGCATCGACGGTCTTCGGCATTCGACCACACCAAAGTCACTGTGAGGGGCAGCGCTTACTACCCTCGCGTGCGACACTCCGTGCAAAAGTCGCCTACGGGTGCAGCCGGAACAGCACAACAAGTGCGAAACATCGAAGTCTTTTTCCAAAAGACTATCCGTGCAAAAGTCGCCTACGGGTGCAGCCGGAACAGCACAACAAGTGCGAAACATCGAAGTCTTTTCCAAAAGACTATCCGTGCAAAAGTTGCCTACGGGTGCAGCCGGAACAACACAATAAGTGCGAAAAATCGAAGTCTTTCCCAAAAGACTATCCGTGCAAAAGTCGCCCACGGGTGCAGCCGGAATAGCGCAAGTGCGCAAAATCGAGGTCTTCTCCAAAAGACTCCGCGCAAAATACGCATACGGGTGCAGCTGGTCTAAATAAATGCGGAAAATCAAAGATTTCCCCAAAAAACACCCAGACACAAGCCGCCTACGGGCGCGGCCGGATCAACGAAGGCACACAGCCTCATCATACAAATCATAGTTACACACAACGAGGGCATCACACATTACAACGGCTCAA
Organism: Zea luxurians; assembly: GCA_029449295.1. Taxonomy (NCBI): domain Eukaryota; kingdom Viridiplantae; phylum Streptophyta; class Magnoliopsida; order Poales; family Poaceae; genus Zea; species Zea luxurians. Next base: position 39,040,344 of record JAOPSE010000023.1, read on the forward strand.
CCTTCAGGATGATACCCATCTCCCTATAGTTGAACAACATTATCTTCAATTCCTCACCCTCAAAAAGATTTCGCAACTCACCCTCACCTACACTCGCCCCAGCCGGCGAAGATAACAATTCCCGTTTAGCAGTCCCGTCCACTCGAAGACAACCACCCTCCACCTCACCATGACGCCTATCACTTCGTGACAACTCGCTCACCCTCCGCTTCGCCACCGCCCTTCGACGCCTACGTCCAGCATTTGCATAAGGAATATCCTCACCCGTCACACGCAGAAAAGTCTCCGCTGCAGCCACATCCAATGCTGCAAAATAGTCTAAGTCCTCATCCGAAGACCTCTCTGTCCACACAATCGAACTCCCAGAACCATCAGATCCAAAAAAACTTTGACACAGAATCATCAGAATCATCTCCAGTAACCCCGGTCGAAGCCACAAAATTAGTATTGTCAGTAGCGGTTGCGTGCGCAGGCCCAAAACCCTGAACCTGCGCAGCAACCGAAGTTCAGTAACACTCAGACAAGATTTACAAACTCCCCCCCACCTATTTAGCCACCTGCGAAGGTGCGGCCGCGGCCGTGGGATCTTCGACTGCCGGCTCAGCCACCACCTCCAAGGCACCTTCGACCGACGACGCAGGGGCTGACGCAGGGTCTTCCCCAACCACAGTAGGCACGGGCACTGCCGAGGGGCCTTCACCTGCATCCGAGGGCAGCACCGGGTTGACCTCCACAGCCTCGGGCGGCGCGCCGGCCAGGGCTCCGAAGTTCTCAACGTCCTCAGCACGCTCCATCTGCAGCAACATTAGTCACTCAGCAAAAACCACCCATACCCACACACACTACCATACAAAAAATGACCCTCACCTGCTCTCTCGCCCGGTCGGATCGCTCCCTAACCGCCTCCCGACTATGCGGACCCCACATCCTATCGAAAAGTGCCCCCACTGACTGCTTCACCACAGGGTCATCGGCCTTGAAGATCTCGCGTTCAAAGTTCTCGTCTGATTGGTCGAAGACCTCGTAGTGCCTGCAGCCCTCGTGGGACAACGCATTCATGGCCCCCTCGCAGGTGACAAGAGAGGCGAAGGACATGAAACCCTCCATAATGGTCAGGAGCACCAGCAGCTCCTCCTGCATCCATTCGAGGAAGCGAAGGCCCGCTTCCCGGTCGGGTACCTCGAAGTCAGCGGTCCGCGCACCCAGCTCACGGTACGCTCCCACGAACTGTGTGTGCGTCCGCTCAACTTCCGAGCGCGTAGAGGCCTCGGGCTTGTCCACGCGGCCATGCAAGGCGTTGAACCTTGCCTCCAGCTCTTCGGTGCGCTGACTGGCGAGACTGCTCTCTGCCCGCGCCACTTTGGCCTCCGCTTGCGCAGCCTGCGCCTCGGCGATGGCCTGGTTCGCCTCCCTCCTCTCCTCCACCAGCTGGCGCCGGAGGTCCGTCTTCTCGGCCTCCAAGGCGGGCACTTTCTCCGCCAGCCAGCGGTTCTTGCTCTCCGCCGCCGACTTCTCCCGAACGGCATCCGCGTGCTGCGCCCGAAGTCTCTCGACTTCGGCAGCCACGTCCGCAGTCAGGACACCCAACGCCACGCGGTCGGTGAAGTCGGCCGCCTAACAAAAGCACATGAGCCTTAAAACCTCATGCAAACAACAAACTTCGAAGTCCAGCACAACTTACCTGCTTCAGCTCCTGTGACGCCTCCCTCAGCCGCCGGGACGTGGAGCCCGCCACGTCCTTGGCGGCAGCGGCTGACAGAATCTCGCCACTCGTGCAGAAAGCGGCCCACGGGTCTTGCGCGGCACCCTTCCCCCCAGCGACCAACGCTGGCAGCGCGGTTGCCGCCGAAGGCGGGACAACAACCAACTGCTCTTCACCCGACCCTGCGACAAATCACCGGTCAAAAAAAAACTTACCAACCAAACAATCCTCGACAATGATGTCCATGCCGAAGTCGCCAACACGCCTCCCCGGCGAAGGCAGCTCCCGTCCCATCGCGGATCCGCCCGGGGGAGGCTTGGTTCCGCCAGAGGCGGCAGTCTTCGCACTCGCCGACACCTTGCTGGATCCGGGCGCGGCTGGCTTAGCAGCCGGCATCGGCTCGCTACTACCGGGGGCAGCAGCCTTCGTGCTCCCCCGCGCCCTCTTCGCTTCACGCCTAGGATCTGCGATACTGACGACCGCCCGACGCTTCTGCGCAGCGTCTTGACGGTCCTTGTTCATCACTGCCGACACAACAGCAACAATATTCCGTCCGTAAGGAAAAATCCTCAAGCCACGAGCCATACGAGACGTAGACATGTCTTCGCCCTCCGCCCAGGGGATCGGAACATTCTTTGGCCATCGACCCCCGGTCACCTCCAGCATTCGTGCCGAAGACTCCCGGAGCTCGGGCGAAGACATCCTTCCCCCGGGGGCCGCACATGTCCCCATCAACTCCACAACAAAACCATCAAACACCCCCACTTCCCCCACTACAGTACCTAACTTTCTCCTCTTAGTGGCCGGGGCAGCCTCCTGCGAAGGCCCTTCCTCGGTCACGCCCATCGGTTTTTTCCCCCGACGGTCGGCAGCATCTTCCCCAGGATAAACACCGTATGGCAAGCGGTTCAGTTCGAAGACCTGATTCAATCTGTCGTTGGACCCTCGGATATCCCAGCTCCACAGACCCTCTGTCTTCGACACATAGCGTCCCACGATCCTCGCCGCACCGTCTTCTGCCTCGCGCACGAATGCGGCAAGATCCCGGCCACGCAGATCCAGCGCGAAGGCAGGACTTCGCACCCGCTGCCCGCCCTAGGAGGGCATCTCGCGAGGGCACACCTCGCCCAGCGCCTAACCATGTGCCAAGGGCCATACCCCATACCTGATAAATTCCTCGACTAAATCGCGCCCGCTACTCATGCGGGCAGCGCACCGAAGGGCCCCTTCGTCTTCATCATCCTCCGCCACCTCAAACTGCGGATACGCTATGTAATAGTGGGAACACATGACGCCCACGGGGAGTCCTGGGTGGTCTTCGACTGTGCCCTCGGAAACATAAAACCAGAAATCCCACCAGTTGCCCCACTTATTGCGGGCACAAGGAACCAACTCCACCACTTCCATCGAAGTCTTGCCGGTCTTCGGCGTAAATGTGCACGATCCAAACTGTGCAATCTCATCTCCAATTTTCCTCTTTTGCTAGTGCAGACAGTAATGTGAAAGTTGCCTAGAGGGGGGTGAATAGGGCGAATCTGAAATTTACAAACTTAATCACAACTACAAGCCGGGTTTGCATTAGAAATAGAAACAAGTCCGAGAGAGAAGGCGCAAAACAAATCGTGAGCGAATAAAGAGCGAGACACGATGATTTTTTTTACCGAGGTTCGGTTCTTGCAAACCTACTCCCCGTTGAGGTGATCACAAAGACCGGGTCTCTTTCAACCCTTTCCCTCTCTCAAACGGTCCCTCGGACCGAGTGAGCTTCTCTTCTCAATCAATCGGGAACCAAACTTCCCCGCAAGGACCACCACACAATTGGTGTCTCTTGCCTCGATTACAATTGAGTTGTTCGCAAGAAAGAATGAAAGAAGGAAGCAATCCAAGCGCAAGAGCTCAAAAGAACACAACAAATCTATCTCACTAATCACTAAAGCTTTGTGTGGAATTGGAGAGAGTTTGATCACTTTGGTGTGTCTAGAATTGAATGCTAGAGCTCTTGTAAGTAGTTGGAAGGTGGAAAACTTGGATGCAATGAATGTGGGGTGGTTGGGGTATTTATAGCCCCAACCACCAAAAATGGTCGTTGGAAGTGTGTTGTCGCATGGCGCACCGGACTGTCCGGTGTGCCACCGGACACTGTCCGGTGCGCCAGCCATGTCAGCAGACCGTTAGGGTTCGACCGTTGGAGCTCTGTCTTGTGGGCCCGCCTGGCTGTCCGGTGGTGCACCAGACAGGCCCTGTAGGCTGTCCGGTGTGCCACCCTCGCGTGCTCTGCTCCTCTGCGCGTGCAGGCACGCATTAAATGCTTCTGCAGGTGACCGTTGGCGCGAAGTAGTCGTTGCTCCGCTGTCACACCGGACAGTCCGGTGTGCACCGGACACTGTCCGGTGACTCACCAGACAGTCCAGTGAATTATAGCGGAGCGGATTCCTGAAGCTGGCGAGTTCAGAGTCGCTCTTCCCTGGGGCACCGGACGCTGTCTGGTGGTACACCGGACAGTCCGGTGAATTATAGTGGAGCGCCTCTGGAAATTCCCAAAGGTGAAGAGTTCATCTTGGAGTCCCCTGGTGCACCGGATACTGTCCGGTGGTGCACCAGACATTGTCCGGTGGCACACCGGACAGTCCGGTGCGCCAGACCAGGGTGCCTTCGGTTGTCCCTTTGCTCTTTTGTTTGAACCCTTTTTTCTTGGTCATTTTATTGACTTTTTGTGAACCTTTTGCACCTGTAGAACTTATAGACTAGAGCAAACTAGTTAGTCCAATTATTTGTGTTGGGAAATTCAACCACCAAAATCAATTTAGGAAATAGGTGTGAGCCTAATTCCCTTTCAATCTCCCCCTTTTTGGTGATTGATGCCAACACAAACCAAAGCAAGTATAGAAGTGCATAATTGAACTAGTTTGTAAAATGGAAGTGCAAAGGTTACTTAGAATTGAGCCAATAAATATTACTTACTAGATATGCATGGATTGTTTCTTTATTTTTAACATTTTGGACCACGCTTGCACCACATGTTTTGTTTTTGCAAATTCTTTTTGTAAATCCTTTTCAAAGTTCTTTTGCAAATAGTCAAAGGTAAATGAGTAAGATTTTGAGAAGCATTTTCAAGATTTGAAATTTTCTCCCCTAGTTTCAAATGTTTTTTCCTTTGACTAGACAAAACTCCCCTTCAATAAAATTCTCCTCTTAGTGTTCAAGAGGGTTTTAAGATACTAATTTTTGAAGTTGCTACTTTCTCCCCCTTTAGAACACAATGAGATACCAATTTGAAACTCATAAGTTTTAAAATTAGGTGGTGGTGCGGTCCCTTTTGCTTTGAGCTAATACTTTCTCCCCCTTTGGCATGAATCGCCAAAAACGGATACTTGAGTGAAATATAAGCCCTTTAACTACTTTCTCCCCCTTTGGTAAATAACATATAAGTGAAGATTATACCAAAGATGGAGAGTTGCTCGGAGCGACGGCGAAGGATGAGTTGTGGAGTGGAAGCCTTTGTATTCGCTGAAGACTCCAATTCTCTTTCAATATACCTACGACTTGGTTTGAAATATACTTGAAAACACATTAGTTATAGCATATAAAAGAGATATGATCAAAGGTATATTTATGAGCTATGTGTGCAAGACATCAAAAGAAATTTCTAGAATCAAGAATATTTAGCTCATGCCTAAGTTTGGTAAAAGTTTGTTCATCTAGTGGCTTGGTAAAGATATCGGCTAATTGATCTTTAGTGTTAATATATGCAATCTCGATATCCCCCTTTTGTTGGTGATCCCTAAGAAAATGATACTGAATGGCTATGTGTTTAGTGCGGCTATGCTCAACGAGATTATCCGCCATGTGGATTGCACTCTCATTATCACATAGAAGAGGAACTTTGGTTAATTTGTAACCATAGTCCCTAAGGGTTTGTCTCATCCAAAGCAATTGCGCGCAACAATGGCCTGCGGCAATATACTCGGCTTCGGCGGTTGAAAGAGCCACAGAATTTTGCTTCTTTGAAGCCCATGATAGCAAGGATCTTCCCAAGAACTGGCAAGTCCCCGATGTGCTCTTTCTATTGATTTTGCACCCTGCCCAATCGGCATCGGAATAACCAATTAAATCAAATGTGGATCCCCGAGGGTACCAAAGCCCAAACTTAGGAGTATAAGCCAAATATCTCAAGATTCGTTTTACGGACGTAAGGTGGGATTCCTTAGGGTCAGCTTGGAATCTTGCACACATGCATACGGAAAGCATAATGTCCGGTCGAGATGCACATAAATAGAGTAATGAACCTATCATCGACCGGTATACCTTTGATCGACGGATTTACCTTCCGTGTCGAGGTCAAGATGCCCATTGGTTCCCATGGGTGTCTTGATGGGCTTGGCATCCTTCATTCCAAACTTGTTTAGAATGTCTTGAGTATACTTTGTTTGGCTAATGAAGGTGCCCTCTTGGAGTTGCTTTACTTGAAATCCCAAGAAAAACTTCAACTCCCCCATCATTGACATCTCGAATTTCTGTGTCATGATCCTACTAAATTCCTCACATGTAGATTCGTTAGTAGACCCAAATATAATATCATCAACATAAATTTGGCATACAAACAAATCATTGTCAAGAGTTTTAGTAAATAAAGTAGGATCGGCCTTGCCGACTTTGAAGCCATTAGCAATAAGGAAATCTCTTAGGCATTCATACCATGCTCTTGGGGCTTGCTTGAGCCCATAAAGCGCCTTAGAGAGCCTATAGACATGGTTAGGATACTCACTGTCTTCAAAGCCGGGAGGTTGCTCAACATAGACCTCTTCCTTGATTGGTCCATTGAGGAAGGCACTCTTCACGTCCATTTGATAAAGCTTGAAGCCATGGTAAGTAGCATAGGCTAATAATATACGAATTGACTCAAGCCTAGCTACGGGTGCATAGGTTTCACCAAAATCCAAACCTTCGACTTGGGAGTATCCCTTGGCCACAAGTCGAGCTTTGTTCCTTGTCACCACACCATGCTCATCTTGCTTGTTGCGGAAGACCCATTTGGTTCCTACAACATTTTGATTAGGACGTCGAACTAAATGCCATACCTCGTTTCTAGTGAAATTGTTGAGTTCCTCTTGCATCGCCATCACCCAATCCGAATCTTGGAGTGCTTCCTCTAGCCTGTGTGGCTCAATAGAGGAAACAAAAGAGTAATGCTCACAAAAATGTGCAACACGAGATCTAGTGGTTACCCCCTTATGAATGTCGCCGAGGATGGTGTCGACGGGGTGATCTCGTTGGATTGCTTGGTGGACTCTTGGGTGTGGCGGTCTTGGTTCTTCATCCTCCTTGTCTTGATCATTTGCATCTCCCCCTTGATCATTGCCGTCATCTTGAGGTGGCTCATCATTTTGATTTTCTCCTTCATCAACTTGAGCCTCATCCTCATTTTGAGTTGGTGGAGATGCTTGCGTGGAGGAGGGTGGTTGATCTTATGCATTTGGAGGCTCTTCGGATTCCTTAGGACACACATCCCCAATGGACATGTTCCTTAGCGCGATGCATGGAGCCTCTTCTTCACCTAACTCATCAAGATCAACTTGCTCTACTTGAGAGTCGTTAGTCTCATCAAACACAACGTCACAAGAAACTTCAACTAGTCCTGAGGACTTGTTAAAGACTCTATATGCCCTTGTGTTTGAATCATATCCTAGTAAAAAACCTTCTACAGTCTTAGGAGCAAATTTAGATTTTCTACCTCTTTTAACAAGAATAAAGCATTTGCTACCAAAGACTCTAAAATATGAAATATTGGGCTTTTTACCGGTTAGGAGTTCATATGATGTCTTCTTGAGGATTCGGTGTAGATATAACCGGTTGATGGCGTAGCAGGCGGTGTTGACCGCCTCGGCCCAAAACCGATTCGAAGTCTTGTACTCATCAAGCATGGTCCTTGCCATGTCCAATAGAGTTCGATTCTTCCTCTCCACTACACCATTTTGTTGTGGCGTGTAGGGAGAAGAGAACTCATGCTTGATGCCCTCCTCCTCAAGGAAGCCTTCAATTTGTGAATTCTTGAACTCCGTCCCGTTGTCGCTTCTTATTTTCTTGATCCTTAAGCCGAACTCATTTTGAGCCCGTCTCAAGAATCCCTTTAAGGTCTCTTGGGTTTGTGATTTTTCCTGTAAAAAGAACACCCAAGTGAAGCGAGAATAATCATCCACAATAACTACACATTACTTACTCCTGCCGATGCTTATGTAAGTGATCGGGCCGAATAAATCCATGTGTAGGAGCTCCAGTGGCCTGTCAGTCATCATGATGTTCTTATGCGGATGATGAACACCAACTTGCTTCCCAGCTTGGCATGCGCTACAAATCCTGTGTTTCTCAAAATGAACATTTGTTAATCCTAAAACGTGTTCTCCCTATAGAAGTTTATGAAGATTCTTCATTCCGACATGGGCTAGTCGGCGGTGCCAGAGCCAACCCATGTTAGTCTTAGCAACTAAGCAAGTGTCGAGTTCAGCTCTATCAAAATCTACCAAGTATAGCTGACCCTCTAACACTCCCTTAAATGCTATTGAATCATCACTTCTTCTAAAGACAGTGACACCTACATCAGTAAACAGACAGTTGTAGCCCATTTGACATAATTGGGAAACGGAAAGCAAGTTATAATCTAAGGAATCTACAAGAAAAACATTTGAAATGGAATGGTCAGGAGATATAGCTATTTTACCCAAACCTTTGACCAAACCTTGGTTTCTATCCTCGAATGTGATAGCTCGTTGGGGATCTTGGTTTTTCTCGTAGGAGGAGAACATCTTCTTCTCCCCTGTCATGTGGTTCGTGCACCCGCTATCGATGATCCAACTTGAGCCCCCGGATGCATAAACCTACAAAACAATTTTAGTTCTTGACTTTAGGTACCCAAACGGTTTTGGGTCCTTTGGCATTAGACACAAGAACTTTGGGTACCCAAACACAAGTCTTGGAGTCCTTGTGTTTGCCCCCAACAAACTTGTCAACTACCTTGTCGGATTTGTTAGTCAAAACATAAGATGCATCAAAAGTTTTAAATGAAATGTCATGACCATTTGATGCATTAGGAGTTTTCTTCTTAGGCAACTTAGCACGGGTTGGTTGCCTAGAGCTAGATGTCTTACCCTTATACATAAAAGCATGATTAGGGCCAGAGTGAGACTTCCTAGAGTGAATTCTCCTAATCTTGCTCTCGGGATAACCGGCAGGGTACAAAATGTAACCCTCGTTATCCTGAGGCATGGGAGCCGTGCCCTTAACAAAGTTAGATAATTTCTTAGGAGGGGCATTAAGTTTGACATTGTCTCCCTTTTGGAAGCCAATGCCATCTTTGATGCCAGGGTGTCTCCCATTATAAAGCATACTACGAGCAAATTTAAATTTTTTATTTTCAAGTTCATGCTCGGCAATTTTAGCATCTAATTTTGCTATATGATCATTTTGTTGTTTAATTAAAGCCACATGATCATGAATAGCATCAATATCAACATCTCTACATCTAGTGCAAATGGAAACATGCTCAACGGTAGATGTAGAGGGTTTGCAAGATTTTAATTCTACAACCTTAGCATGTAATATATCATTTTCACTTCTAAGGTTGGAAATAGTAACATTGCAAACATCAAAATCTTTACCTTAGCAATTAATTTTTCATTTTCATTTCTAAGGCTAGCAAGAGAATCATTCAACTTTTCAATCTTAGTAAGCAAATTAGCATTATCATCTCTAAGATTGTAAATTGAATCATCACAAACATTAGAATCAACCTTAGCAATTAATCTAGCATTTTCATTTCTAAGGTTGGCAATCAAATCATGGCATGTGCTTAGCTCACTAGTTAATTTCTCACATTTTTCAACTTCGAGAGCATAAGCATTTTTAACCTTAACATGCCTTTTGTTTTCCTTGATTAGGAAGTCCTCTTGAGAGTCCAAGAGTTCATCCTTCTCATGGATGGCATTAATTAGTTCATTCAGTTTTTCTTTTTGTTGCATGTTGAGGTTAGCAAAAAGAGTACGCAAATTAACCTCCTCATCACTAGCATTATCATCACTAGAGGACTCATATTTAGTGGAGGATTTGGATTTAACCTTCTTCTTTTTGCCATCCTTTGCCATGAGGCACTTGTGGCCGACGTTGGGGAAGAGAAGTCCCTTGGTGACAGCGATGTTGGCGGCGTCCTCGTCGGAGGAGGAGTTGGTGTAGCTCTCGTCGGAGTCCCACTCGCGGCACACATGGGCATCGCCGCCCTTCTTCTTGTGGTACCTCTTCTTTTCCTTTCTTCTCCCCTTCTTGTCGTCGCCCCTGTCACTGTCACTAGAAATAGGACATTTGGTAATAAAGTGACCGGGCTTACCACACTTGTAGCAAACCTTCTTGGAGCGAGGCTTGTAATCCTTCCCCCTCCTTTGCTTGAGGATTTGGCGGAAACTCTTGATGATGAGTGCCATTTCCTTGTTGTCGAGCTTGGAGGCGTCGATGGGTTGTCTACTTGATGTAGACTCCTCCTTCTTTTCCTCCGTCGCCTTGAATGTCACCGGTTGTGCTTCGGGCGTTGAGGAGGTGCCTTGCTCGATGATTTTCTTTGAGCCTTTAATTATTAGCTCAAAGCTTACAAATTTTCCTATAACCTCCTCGGGAGACATTAGCTTGTATCTAGGATCACCTCGAATTAATTGAACTTGCGTAGGGTTAAGAAAAACGAGGGATCTAAGAATAACCTTGACAAACTCATGGTCATCCTATTTTTCGCTCCCGAGGTTGCGCACTTGGTTCACCAAGGTCTTCAAGCGGTTGTACATAGCTTGTGGATCTTCCCCTTGGTGAAGCATGAAGCGACCGAGCTCCCCCTCGATCGTCTCCCGCTTGGTGATCTTTGTCACCTCGTCTCCTTCGTGTGCGGTCTTGAGTACGTCCCAAATTTCCTTCGCACTCTTTAACCCTTGCACCTTATTATACTCCTCTCGACTTAGAGAGGCGATGAGTATAGTGGTGGCTTGGGAGTTAAAGTGGTGGATTTGGGCCACTTCGTCCGAGTCGTAGTCTTCATCCCCTATGGATGGTACCTGTACACCAAACTCAACAACATTCCAAATGCTTGTGTGGAGTGAGGTTAGATGATGCCTCATTTTATCACTCCACATGTTATAATCTTCACCGTCAAAAACTGGTGGTTTGCCTAATGGAACGGAGAGAAAAGGAGTACGCTTTGAAATACGTGGGTAGCGTAGGGGAATCTTACTATACTTCTTGCGCTCATGGCGCTTAGAAGTAACGGACGGCGCGTCAGAGCCAGAGGTCGATGGTGATGAAGTGTCGGTCTCGTAGTAGACCACTTTCCTCATCTTCTTCTTTTTATCACCACTCCGATGCGACTTGTGGGAAGAGGGTTTCTTCTCCTTCCCTTTCCCTTTGTTGCGGGACTCTTCCGATGAAGCCTTCCCGTGACTTGTAGTGGGCTTGTCGCCGGTCTCCATTTCCCTCTTGGCGTGATCTCCCGACATCACTTCGAGCGGTTAGGCTCTAATGAAGCACCGGGCTTTGATACCAATTGAAAGTTGCCTAGAGGGGGGTGAATAGGGCAAATCTGAAATTTACAAACTTAATCACAACTACAAGCCGGGTTAGCGTTAGAAATAGAAACAAGTCCGAGAGAGAGGGCGCAAAACAAATCGTGAGCGAATAAAGAGCGAGACACGATGATTTGTTTTACCGAGGTTCGGTTCTTGCAAACCTACTCCAAGTTGAGGTGGTCACAAAGTCCGGGTCTCTTTCAACCCTTTCCCTCTCTCAAACGGTCCCTTGGACCGAGTGAGCTTCTCTTCTCAATCAACCGGGAACAAACTTCCCCGCAAGGACCACCACACAATTGGTGTCTCTTGCCTCGATTACAATTGAGTTGTTCGCAAGAAAGAATGAAAGAAGGAAGCAATCCAAGCGCAAGAGCTCAAAAGAACACAACAAATCTCTCTCACTAATCACTATAGCTTTGTGTGGAATTGGAGAGAGTTTGATCACTTTGGTGTGTCTAGAATTGAACGCTAGGGCTCTTGTAAGTAGTTGGAAGGTGGAAAACTTGGATGCAATGAATGTGGGGTGGTTGGGGTATTTATAGCCCCAACCACCAAAAATGGCCGTTGGAAGTGTGCTGTCGCATGGCGCACCAGACTGTCCGGTGCGCCACCGGACACTGTCCGGTGCGCCAGCCACGTCAGCAGACCGTTAGGGTTCGACCGTTGGAGCTCTGTCTTGTGGGCCCGCCTGGCTGTCCGGTGGTGCACCGGACAGGCCCTGTAGCCTGTCCGGTGTGCCACCCTCGCGTGCTCTGCTCCTCTGTGCGTGCAGGCGCGCATTAAATGCTTCTGCAGGTGACCGTTGACGCGAAGTAGCCGTTGCTCCGCTGTCACACCGGACAGTCCGGTGTGCACCGGACAGTTCGGTGAATTATAGCGGAGCGGATTCCCGAAGCTGACGAGTTCAGAGTCGCTCTTCCCTGGGGCACCGGACACTGTCCGGTGGTACACCGGATAGTCCGGTGAATTATAGTGGAGCGCCTCTGGAAATTCCCGAAGGTGAAGAGTTCATCTTGGAGTCCCCTGGTGCACCGGACACTGTCCGGTGGTGCACCGGACAGTCCGGTGCGCCAGACCAGGGTGCCTTCGGTTGTCTCTTTGCTCTTTTGTTTGAACCCTTTTTCTTGGTCATTTTATTGACTTTTTGTGAACCTTTTGCACCTGTAGAACTTATAGACTAGAGCAAACTAGTTAGTCCAATTATTTGTGTTGGGCAATTCAACCACCAAAATCAATTTAGGAAATAGGTGTGAGCCTAATTCCCTTTCATAATGTTTTGTGAAGACCTCCACAGAGGGCCAACCACCATACGAAGTCGTCCCCCAAACATACTTCGCCAGGGCCACCACGGCATTCGGCGTCAGCTGGTGGACCTGGACCTCGAATCTCCGCAGGACCTCCACCACGAATCGATGTGCAGGCAGACGAAGACTAGCGGTGAAAAAAGCCTCAAAAACGACCAACTCGCCTTCTAACTCGGGGACCTCCTCCGCCCCCGGGACACGCCCCACTCCGCTGCCAAAATATCCAAGCTACTGCATATCCTGAACGCGGACCGAGGAAATCCGCGACACGCCAAACTCCACTGTATCCCTAGGATGTAACTCCTCCGCCGCCACATTGCTCAAAGTATCCTCGGATGACGCGCCAGCCGGCGGCGTATTGGCAGCAGATGAGGAAGGGGACGACATGGCTACGTACCATCGGCGGCAACGGGCGGTTTGCTTGACGCGGGCCAGATCTTCGACGAGCCAAAGCAAGGAGGGCAGGCGAGCGGATGAACGATTTCAAAAGGAGGCTAGGGTTTGGCGGCGTGCAAAAAGAGTACTTGACCCGCGCCGGGCCCCTTTTTATACACAGGACGCGACGCTTCGGGAAACCCGCACTCCAACAGTACGGCGTCCATCAACGGTCACATCAAAAACCCCCGCGGAACCACTTCGAGCGAGGGCAGCGTCTCCACCATCTAGCGAAGTCTTCGGCACCAGATGACTTAGTCGAACTGGTCCCTCGGAGGGCAAATGTTGGGGCGAAGGCGAAGACGCTGCCCTTCGCTCGAAGCCTTCGCCAAACTCGCTGTACCAAAGAGGCGAAGTGATCGGCGGCTTCCACCCTTCGGCCACCACGCTGTAAGACGAAGGCCTACGACGAGGTCGTCCCGCCACGCGGTCTCGTTCGGCCTGGAAGCCCACGGTGAATTCGGCCCACTGTAACAGGCCTCGCATGGCTAAGTGCATTACGGGCCCGATTTGTAGGGGCTTCTCTGTAATGACAGTCTGTAACCCCACTTTGTGGGAATATCCCGGGGATAACCAAGGCGCTTGAGGGCACATGCGTCTTTACTCTAAGACGCATGGCACTCAAGCACCTATAAATACCCCCTACAGTGCCCTTAAGGGGCTTTATTAATAGAGCAATTGCCGCCTCAAGTTAAACTGTGTTCACATCTCTCTCACTCCCCTGTTGGAATCAACCTGCCCGCGAACGCAAGTTTCAGCACGGGCCAACGACGGCCAATCCCATTTTTAGAAGCGAATTACCGAGGCCTACACCCAAGCCGCCACATACCGTGCAAACCCTAGATAACCCATTCGGACCGTCTGCGTATGACGCCAGACAGTTCGAATATAATGTCGGACGGTCCGGCCACACGGCCGGACAGTCCACGCATGGAGCCGTACGGCCCGCGTATTTAACCGGACGGTCCGGCACAAAGTTTTTTGAGGAGGATGGATATCCAACTCCATATCCGTCCTAGCTAGACTCCTCATCTCACCATACGACACACCAGCACCATAATATAATCTACCAAACCCGTGAGAGTGAGTACTTTCCAGCCCCTAGAAGGCCAGAAAGGAATGGCCAGTCCTATGAGCCTCATAGGGCATGTATTAGCGCGTCGCAAAACTCAAACCAATGGGGAGGAAAACAACATACCAACATCCAAACAAACTCACCCATATTGGACCAAAGAGCAGGTGGTCTCCCACCGGCTGCCATCGATATAGTAAGAGAGGAAATAGCTGGGACGTTCCGAGATAAGCTTGGAGTTAGTATAGTCCCCGGGAGGCAGTCATATCGGAGACCTTATGATAGCTAGTTTGACCGTCTCCAATACCCACAGGGGACCAGAATACCCGAATTCGTAAAGTTTTCAGGTGACCATGGAAAGAGCACGCGTGAGCACATAGACCAGTTCTTAGCACAGTTAGGAGAATTGGCCGACACCGAAGCATTCCGTGTACGTTTATTTTGATTATCTTTAACGGGGACTGCATTCACATGGTATATATGCCACGCTCCCTCCTAATTCCATTTTGTCATGGGGAGACTTAGAACAAAAATTTCATGAACATTTCTTCTCTGGCGATTACGAGCTAGATTTAGTAGACTTAGTGGCCCTACGACAAGAAAAGGATGAATCGGTTAGTGATTATATCCGGAGATTCCGGGATACGAGAAATAGATGCTTTCAAATTCATTTCATGGATAAACAACTGGCGGGAATAGCCTTTGATGGATTGCGCTATTATTTAAAAGAGAAATTAGAAGGCATCTAGTTCTTTACGCTAGCACAATTACATCAGAGAGCTTTGGCTTATGAAAGCCGAAGCAAAGAACTAGTCAAAACGGTTCAGCATAATGTCCATATAGTAGAACACAATCAAAGTAGTTCGGACGATGAACTAAAGAAAGTTTACACTGCCGAAATAGTTTGGTCCGAGCAGGCCAAATCTTCGACTTGCTCCTCCTTGCAGTCAGTTCAAAAGAAACGGCAAGAGGAGGTTAAGTTTACATTTGATGTCGACAAATGTGATAAGATATTCGATGAATTACAAAAAATGGTAACATTAAGATCGATTATACCGTCCCACCCGCCGACGAACTAAAGCACCACACATATTGCGGCAAGTGGCACAACTCATTTTCTCATGCCACTAATGATTGTAATGTGTTCCGACGATAAATCCAATCGGCCATTAACGAGGGACGATTGAAATTTCAGGAGGACACGGAGCCCTTCCCAGTAAATATGATTGACTTCAAGGGCAAAAGGGTCCTAATTCGGCCCAGCACAGCCGATAAGGGCAAAGACAAAGAAGTCATCATCGGCAACGCACGGGAGGCCGATGGAAACAACAAAATCTCTTGCAGGAAAGTGGTGGCCGAGAAGACTCCTGATGGAGGGGAGACACTGAAAGTGACCAGACACGGATGGTCCGTAACATCGCCAGACGGTCCGGAGCGTTCCAGCGGACGGTCCGACAATGCCAAGGAGCCACGTCGACCACGTACCTTCAAACCATGATGACCAGAAATAGGTACGTGGAAAACTAACACGTTCAAGGCAGCTGGTCAGTTGGTAAAATCCAGCCCGACATTTGATCAATTATTGTCTAAATATGTGAAAAAGAAGGTCGGCCCCAACGACCGGCCACCAAATCGACCTCGCTTACCCACCCAGGAGCGACAACACATTAGACCGATTGGACCACCTCACCAATAAGAAAATACGGGAGGTCATAATGTTCAATTAAGACCTAACGTACCTGCGTGGACACCTACACCTCCACATACACCCATGTCATATCATTATACATACATACCACCGCTACCATATATCCCGAATTAGATGTGAGGCGCACCACCATATCCATTTGGGATACCACAATACCCCGCTTGGGGGCACCTCAATCACCTATTTTTGACAGGTTGACGCCTCTAGTACAAGACCGATTGAGAACACCTCAATCTGGTCCACGAGCATAGGCCCAGCAAGATTGCCGAACAACTCGGCCCCAAAGGCCGACTAATCCGGTAGAGGGGCATACAGCTACAGCCTCCAACTATGCAATAAAAGGGGACATCGTTAAAATAGGAACGACAGATGTCGTCGTATAACAAAATAACGAAGGGCCGATGATTTTTGGTGAATCGGCCAACACAAATAAAAAGAAGGTACGGCTGTCAACAAAACAGCTGCCCCGATGGTGCCCATCGGGATTGACACGATCATAAAAGCAAAAATTACCGCGCCTCAGAGCAAAGGAGAATCTGGAAAAGGAGGCGGAAAAAAATATTCAATAACACGCATCCACAGTATCCGCCACCACAAAAGAGATGGAGACAAAGGCCGTTGAGAAAAATCAAACGGCCACAAAGATAGAAAATAAAATGACAACTGTGCAGCTCTCTGCAGGTATGGTAGACAGTCCGGCTATAAAGGCCGAATCATCTGCACAGGACGCGGACCGTCCGACCCCTGAGGCCGAACCATCCGCACTACACCAAGACACCTCGAATGATGTACCGATGCCCATGGAGGAAGACGACCTACAAGGAGAAGACCTGGTCGACTACGGAGCTACGCCAGAACACTTAGAAAATTAGGAAAGCAAGGTGACGAATTGGTTGGACCAGTATGACGCTCGGCGGTGTTGGGACTGACAGTTCGATCAAAACTAAAGGGGTCACGTCCGTTGAGTCAACCATCAGGACCAAGGCCACTGCGTACCATCCTAGTAAGTGGCAAGATGCTTAAGAAAATCGATGTGATCACATTGAGTTAGTTGCTTTTGGTTCGCTCAGCTCTACCAAAAGGTAGGGGGCATATGTTGGGCACCAAAAAGAGCCACTGTACGGTCCGCGCCTGTGGGCCGGACGGTCCGCGCGCGTAGAACAGATTAGGGTTCTGAGTTTCTTGTCGTGTTTGTTGACAAAATTCGCGGGATTAGCTCGGGAAGTTTGTTTGTAACGGGTCCAGCCCCCCTCCTCTATAAATACAGAGGTATACGACCCATTTGGAATTATCAATCGAATCAATAACACTTTTATCTCACATTTATTTCCTATACAATTAGGAGTAGTTCTAGTCTAGTTCTAGTTTAGCCTCTTAATCCCTAAATTTTCCGCTTCTCTTCGACTCTACGTCGATTAGAGGAGTCTAGGTCGGTCTGCCCGAGCCTAGACATCACCTAGGATCTCTCCTCCCCGACGGGGTCCCTCCCGGGAGCGAGATCCAGGCGCCGCCGGCGACCTTCGCCGCCCCCTGCGCACGCGCGGACCGTCTAGCCCCAGGGCACAGACCGTCCGGCCGTCAGGCAGGAAAACCTAAGCCCTGCACTAGGCCGCGGACAGTTTGCCCCTGTGCAGAGAGCACCGCCGCGGTTCTTGTTTAGTGATTGGCGCCCCAAAAAGGCACCAACACCCACCAAATCCCACTCAATCCACAAGGATCAAGAGCAAACTGAACAAGCCCTAAACAGTTCCACACTAGCCATGTGGGTGTGGAATTATGGATCATCCATTGCACAGTTCTGCGTAGTGTATTACTATCTCATACCCGTACTCACCACGAAAAAATAGCCCCGTCGGATCACCCATACTCTCTTGTGGGTATGGATTTATCCTCGGGTCACCCATACCCACAAAGATTAATCATCTACAAGTATATCCATCTAAATACCATTATAAAAAATTTCTAACATCATTCAATCATCTATTCAAGAACACCATAGATAATTGGATAAAATAGCAACACTAGGATAGTACTACATAACACATTACATGTTCTATTACATGGTCATCAAATAGTTGTTAAGCCTTCTATGACATTATCACCTAAAAGGTTGTTAAATAGTCAAAAGAGATGAATGGCTGAAGCCCAATTTCATGCTTTTGGACTAATTTTATACCAAGTATTTTGTACTCACGGGTTAACGGGTATAAATGAGGGCGAAATGTTCTAATACCCGTTTACCCATTGAGTGAAGGTTTTGCCCAATAAAAATCTCATGGGTAGAACATTTAGTCCATATACATACTAATAGAGTAAATACACATCGAGTGTCGAGTCGCGGGTACCCATTGTCATCACTAGTTCGAGGCCATCTTCCATTCACTGTTGCCGCTGCCACAAAAACTAGCCCGCCCGTGACGATGCAATCAGCACCGGGCGGCCATAGTGGATCACCATTTGCGCGGGAGATCACTTATGAGTAGGGATGACAACAAACATATTTTACCCGTATGACTACATGTAAAAATTCTGTAGGGCACGGATTTGGATGTGAGTTTATATCTGCGGGCACAAACGTGAGTTTGATTTTTAACCTAACTACTTTTTTCTCTCATGGGTATAAAAATACTATATCCGCGCTTGTAAATCCGTGTATCCATAATATGTGTGTGCATGAATGTATGCACGCATGAAATATATGTGTGATTATGTATCTGCGAGTTATGAAATACAATCTAAGCTCAAGCAAGCCCATGACTCTAATAGTTTCCACAAAGCAACACATCTAGGATTTAGATTGGAACTCTTACTAGAAGCTAAATAGAAGGGGGGTCCTCCTACTCAGACAAAATATGCTCATGTAGTCTTCGCCTTCAATTCTATCAATTCATCCACCATAAATAGGATGCATGGTCTTACAGCTTCTGCAACCCGAACCTCTATAAATCGTTTATGTGTTTGTAGTCATAGCAGCTCCCTGATCGGGCTACACCTTTAAAAGGTCCAAGTCATGGGTGTTGAGTTTGTGATCCAAATTCTGAAGAAGGCGGCCAAGTTGGCGAGCGAAGCGGAGGCCCGTCGCCGGGAGGCTTGGAGATATCCATCTTAATTGTAAATCTCCTGCGATCTGTAACCACCCGAAAATAGTGAGAAGTTGCCTGCCGGCGCCCGTGGTTTTTTCCCCTTCACTTTGGAGGGGTTTTCCACGTTAAATCCGTGTCTTCTCTGTGATTGATCCTATTTGTGTCGCATTCATTTATAACAAGTGGTATCAGAGCTTTGGTTGTTTGGTGATCGGTGTGCTAGGGTTTCCTGTCGGTGCACGGATGTCGACGACAATGAAGTACGATCTTCCGCTGCTGGATCTCGACACGCGTTTCTCGCTGTGGCAGGTGAAGATGCGGGCAATTCTCTCGCAATCTGATCGCGACCTGGATGATGCCCTAGATGGATTTGGCAACAAGGATGCCAGGACGTGGACTGATGAGGAGAGGCGCAAGGATCGTAAGGCGCTCGCACATATTCACCTTCATCTGTCTAACAATATTCTGCAGGAGGTTCTGGCGGAGAAAACTGTCGCTGCTCTCTGGTTGAAGCTGGAGTCGATCTGTATGTCAAAGGATCTGACCAGCAAGATGCATGTCAAAATGAAGTTGTTCTCCCACAAGTTGCAGGAAGGAGGATCCGTTCTGACGCACATTTCGGTATTTAAGGAGATCGTGGCCGATCTGACGTCTATGGAGGTAAAGTTTGATGATGAAGACCTAGCTCTTCTTCTCCTGTGTTCCCTCCCTGCATCGTTTAGCAATTTTCGAGATACCATCCTATACAGTCGTGATACTCTAACCGTGGCTGAAGTGTATGAAGCTTTGACTGCGAAAGAAAAGATGAGACAGATGGTTAACTCGGAAGATGCTGTTGGCTCGAGTGGAGAAGCTTTGTATGTCCGTGGCCGCACTGATCAGAAAAAGTCCAACTCAGGTGGCAAAGGAAAGGGGAAGAACCAGAGGGGTCGCTCCAAGTCAAGGGGGCCATCCGATGAATTATTTTGCAAATACTGCAAGAAGACGAACCATGTAATTGAGAACTGTTACAAACTGCAGAACAAGGAGAAGAGGAACAAGGAGAAGGGTAAGACTGGAGGTATTGTCTCTGTTGCATCCGAAAATAATTCTGATAATGGTGATGTTCTTATTGCCTTTGCTGGTTGTGCTGCTGATGATGCCCAATGGATCCTCGATTCTGCTTGCTCGTATCATGTTTGCACTAAAAAATCTCTGTTTAGTACCTATGAAGCTGTGCAGAACGGAGGTACTCTTCGGATGGGTGATAATTCCCCTTGCACTGTTGTTGGCATGGGCACCGTGCAGATCAAGATGTTCGATGGGATTGTACGCACATTGACTGAAGTACGGCATGTTCCATCCATGTCCAGGAACCTCATCTCTCTGAGTACTCTGGACACAAAGGGCTACAAGTATACCGCCGGTGAAGGTGTCATAAAGGTAACAAAAGGCTCTCTTGTGGTTATTAAAGGTGATTTGAAAGCTGAAAACTTATATGTGCTTCGAGGTAGTTCTGGCTCTGCTAATGCTGTTGTTGCATCTGATTTTGAGACTACTAAAATTTGGCATATGCGCCTTGGCCATATGAGTGCACCTGGTTTGGCAGAATTGAGCAAGAGAGGCATTCTTGATGGTTGCCATGCTGATACTCTTGATTTCTGTGAGCACTGTGTTTTCGGTAAGCATAAAAGGGTAAAATATCTTTGTAAGCCGCAGGAGATATCCATCTTAATTGTAAATCTCCTGCGATCTGTAACCACCCGAAAATAGTGAGAAGTTGCCTGCCGGTGCCCGTGGTTTTTTCCCCTTCACTTTGGAGGGGTTTTCCACGTTAAATCCGTGTCTTCTCTGTGATTGATCCTATTTGTGTCGCATTCATTTATAACAATGGGAATTTTTGAAGCAAGTACCAGTGGGGCGTAGAATATTAGACAACATGTGGATTTTATTAGTGGGGTTCTACACCATGATATGGATGCTATTGTTCGAGTGCATGAAAACAGCAATACAGGTGCAACCAACGAGTGCACGAAGACTCATGCCACCAACGTCAATGGTCGGGGACGCAGTGGTGGAGCATCACAAAGATAAAATCAAAACTAATTAATCAATAAATAAAAAGCTCAACTATGTACCTCGTGATGCATGCAGTCGATAGACGATAGATAGATCTGCATGTTCGCTTTGATTCTATGTCAAACTATGTCAAAGGATATACCTCTTTGATGGTTATATAACCATCCCATGTTCGCTTTAATCTCAATCCGTGTGGATTGGATGGGATTGAATGGGTTTAAATCTATAATAAATCTAAATCTCTTCTAATTACCCTCAATCCCGTTAAACCTATATAGGATGAGAATAACTGAACAATGTCTGATGTAATTGTTAATGTCTACTCTTTTTTTAGATGAGATTATTCGTGGATAAATGTTTATTCAAAGAGACTTCGTGAGGAGAGGTGTTTATATATATGTTTGACAAAGTTTCGTCGCTCGGCATGACGTCACTAGAATGGCAGGATCTGATCTGACGCTCCGCTGGTGCCGTGCTCATCCTCATCCATGCGATGTCCGATCGTCGGCGATTGCTGCCTATTGGGTTGTCGGAAAATTTGATCTCGGACGGGGAAATCGGATACACGGATTGCGTGGGTTTAAATCGGGAGACTGTTGTGACGGAGCCATCGCACGGCCACGCGCAATTAAACCCCGGCCGGACGGGTACCGCTGCCCGCCGACCGACCGATCGATCGGCGACGTCGCTGTCGCGGGTGGCTTGGCAATCCAGCTTCCTCCGAGCACCATCGGCTTGATTGATTTGTTAATTGCCGAGAGGGTCACGTCACTTCACGTCACGTCACACCGATATCTATTTATGGAACCCGTGGCCACTGGCCACGACGGATACGTGTAGGCGCAGCTAAGGTCAGGTCGTGTACGCAACGCACTTACGCACGCGCCTGAGGCCGTGGCAGTCCGCTGCCTACAGCTACAGTAGTAGTCTATCTGACCACCAAACCCGCCGGCCGGGCCGGTCAAGTTTCCATGCATGGCATGTGCCGACGATGGCCAGGCAGACGTCCACGAGCGGGTTGCTGTGCTGGTGCCCTTCCAGGAGTTATTATTAGCGGTGGGCTTGACGACCCTCCTCCATGGCTTGCGTTCAAAGTCATGGGCCGAGCTGCTGTTTTGTTGGAGCTGCCTGCTAATTAATGGTCGACGCGACGGCTGCGCGCCACCGTCGGTGTCAAGAGGACGATAGAGCGCTCAACACTTGATTTTATTTTCCTTCTTTTTATTACTGTTGTTGCTCTTTATATATATATATATATATATATATATATATATATATATATATATATATATATAGTGTATATTAGGAGCCCTGAGCTTTCAATAACTAAAGGAAGCCCGGGCCAGACAGTGCAATCCGGTCGAGCCGGACCACATCCGGACGTCTATAAAACAGGACCCGGAGTGCTAGGGTTCAGTTTTTCACGCCCCATCTCGATTCATTAGCGACGACGGTTGCCCGATAGCGCGCGCGGCGGTGGACCCCGGCCAGTGGCTGCGGTGGTCGTGGCTCCCCGACCTCGACATGCGGTGGCGGCGGTTCCTAGGCCGGCGGTGGCGGCCCCCGATCCAGAGGGCGAGCGGCGGCGGATCCCAGGCCGGTGGCCGCAACTCCATTACCTCGACGCGCGGTGGCGGAGGTTCCTCGATCCGCAGCGAGGCCCTTGTGCAGGCAAGCGGCAGCGTCCCTGAAGCCCCGAGGAGGCGGCACTTCCAAGGCCGGCGAGCAAGTGACGCCCGTCGACGTGCGAGTAGCGACGGCGACGCATGAGGCGCGATGTTTGAGCGAGCGACGTCACGGAAGGGGCGAGATGCGCGCAGCGATGATCGCGCGTGACATCCTCTGATTCGGCGCATTTTTCTTTTCGTTTATTGTGTTTTATGCCTACCACATGTATTATTTACGCTAAAAACTTCGTATATCAGTTTACTGCATGCACATTGGAAAGGCAATTCCTTGATTTATGTTGTTCTTAATTTGCGCGCATGCAATGGAAACTCCCACGATTTTGCCATAATTTTTGGATCTGTATAAAAATAGAAATCGCATGCATGCGGCTGCCATGTTTTTCGGATCTGTCATAAAAATAGGATCGTAATAACAACCTACTAAAGCTATCAACCTCTAATTGACTCGGTATTTACGCTTATAATTGAGGGATTTTATGCTCAAAACTTAAGGTTTTTACGCTCCACCCGGAGATGCGTCCACCAGTGAACAACATGCCAGATTTTTTACGCAGTGTAAGGAATTGCATTAATACCTACACCGTGTAGTATAATTTGTTTCAGTATACATCATAAACTAGTTCTAATGCGTTTAGTTGCATGGCTGTTGGAGGGATCCTATATTTATGAAGGAAATAAAACATTAAATATGATTTTTTGTTCTATGCATGCAATTCATTTCCTTTCATTGCATATTCTTTCCATCATAAATTCGTGTGCATGCAGCCTGTAGCAGATTTTTACGCAGTATACCGAATTGCATAATTATCTACACAGTGTAGCATATTTAGTATAAGTATATAGCATAAAATGGTCATTACGAGTTTTAGTTGCATGTCTGTTGCAGCGATCCTAAATTTATGGAGGAAATAAAACATTTAAAATAGAAACCGCCACACATATCTTTCCTAAATTTACGCGCATGCAAGGGAACGTGTTTGACTCATGCATGCATTTTGCCATAATTTTAGGATCTGTATAACCGCATGCATGCGACTGCCATGTTTTTCGAATCTGCCATAAAAATAGGATCGTAATAACAACCTACTAGAGCTATCAACCTCTCACGTTGGCTCGGTATATACGCTTATAATTGAGGGATTTTATGCTCAAAACTTAAGGTTATTACGCTCCAACCCGGAGGTGCGTCCACCAGTGAACAACATGCCAGATTTTTTACGCAGTGTAACGAATTGCATAAATACCTACACCATGTAGTATAATTTGTATCAGTATGTATCATAAACTAGATTTAATGTGTTTTAGCTGCATGGCTGTTGGAGGGATCTTATATTTATGAAGGAAATAAAACATTAAATACGATTTTTTGTTTCTATGCGTGTAATTCATTTCCTTTCATTGCACATTATTTTTATCATAAATTCATGTGCATGCAGCTGGTAACAGATTTTTACGCAGTATATCGAATTGCATAATTATTAACACAGTGTAGCATATTTAGTCTCAGTATATATCATAAAATGGTCCTTACGCATCTAGCTGCATGGCTGTTGCAGCGATCCTAAATTTATGGAGGAAATAAAGGATTTTAAAAACAGAAACTGCCGCACATATCTTTCCTAAATTTATGCGCATGCATTGGATCGTGTTTGACTCATGCATGCATTCCTTTTTTTGCGCTAACAGACGTGGGGCAGGTGGCGCACTCGACAGCCTGTTTGGGCGCGCTGGTTGAACCAGTTTGCAGGGGTGGTCGGCCTGGGCTTCCTTTAACTATTGGAAGCCCAGGGCTCCCGTTATACCTGCCCTATATATATATATATATAGATATAGTATTTAGAGCCCTGGGCTCTATTTAACTAATGGAAGCCCCGACCAGGTGCGCTGACCGCACCGTACCGACCAGGCGCGCACGCTTTTTTGGCTGACTGTACCACCTAGTTACGTCAATTATAACTACGCGTTATGCTCAATCTTGTTACGTTTTACACACTTTTGGTGTGCGCATGTTTCGCGGCATCAGGGCTCACGAAAAGATCGTGTCCCCGCAATCCGGGCAGCTTACGTCTATCGGACCCACGAATCAAGGAACCGAGCACTCATTTTTTTAGCTCATCTCTCCCGTAACTCTCGCGGCGGCCGAACCCTAGTGTCTGCGTCCTTGCCCAGCCGCCGGCCACCACCTCCATCCTCGCTCAGATCCGTCCGCGTCCGCGTCCTCGCCCCCTCTGAACTCGCCGAGCCGCCGGGCACCGGTGATGCGTCCGCGTCCTTGCCCCCTCCGGGCTTGCCCAGCCGCCGGGCACCGGCGATCCGTTCGCACCCTCGTCCCCTCCGGACTCACCCAGCCGCCGACAACCAGCGATCCATCCACGCCCTCGCCCGCTCCGGACCACGCCCGCGCCGCCTCCGCGCCCTACGAACTTCCCATCACGGGCCCGTACACCGTTTCTGTCTTCCTCGAGAAGGGCTTCCTCTCCATCCCCGGGTTCATCCTCACCGGCGACAACCTCATCGCCAAGTGCCCCTCCTGGTTCTGGTGCATTCTTTACTCATCTCGCCCTGCTCTTGTGATTTTTATTCCTAAATACGTCTTTTATGCTAATTTGAATGTGTTATTATGCTCAATTACCAGATCTCGTGTACGCTCCGCATTATAAACACGTAGACCACCAGTTCTATATCATTTTTATGTTCTTTTGGTAAATACGTAGATCCAAGTTATATTTCCCCTAAATAAACTGTACAAACCTAGGAGCAACTACATGATTTATATAAAAAAGATATAGGCACCCCAATTCTGTATCGGCTATAACTCTGATTTGGGTAGTCTGTGTGTACATCCACACTTTCAATCAGCTCAGTTGTCGCGACCCTCTATCAGTTATGATAATGTGTTTTGAAGATGCTTGAATGGTTTCTTGGTTTTCTGGAATCGGAATAATTGTTCAAACTTTTATTAGCATGGTGTAACCTAATTTGATCAATTTTGAGGAATTATTGCCTCTCCTAATAGACTTTTGCATCTTTCATGTATGTGTAAAGGTTCAATTATCAATACTATTTTTAGTTGTGATCGTCAATGCCGTATGCTATAGTAGATAGACTTTTACCAATTACTACTATTTATGATCACTGCCTGATTCTAATTTTCTAAACATTTCTTTGCTGGAATTTGAGAGGGCCTTCATTGATTTCTATAACTCAATATTGCATAAAAATGAAACCGTTTTTCAAGTAATTGGATGGAGAGGGGCTTATAGCCATATGCATCTGTTTGTTTGCATAGTCTAAAACTGAAGTGAACTTAGGCAAGCAGGAGATTCAGTGTAGCATGGCTTTAGATTAAGGATTCAGATGAAAAGAGAGCTGAGTTTTAATGTAGCAGGGTGTGTATATTTGCACATTTTCATCGTAATCTGATCTTCTAACTCAAGAGATTTTTCTTTTGGTAATCTGATCTTCTAACTCAAGTGTGCATTCAGTTTAGACTGTAGGTTATGTTAGTCATAACAAGCTAGAAAAGATGATCATATTAACAAGGAAAGATCATATTAACAGTTCATGTTTCGTTTGCAGATATGGACCTCGATGGTTTTCTCCACATTAGGAAAGCTGGAAGAGCCTTTTGAACTCACTTTTTTTGCTAACAATGGTGTTACGGTGGAACATAGTTTTGCGTGTATGTACCAACAACTAAAATGTAAACACGACATTACCATAGTTGAGTACAGGAATAATTATCTCTTATATCTTATTGTAAAATCTAAAACAGTTCTCCTGTAGATGGTTAGCTTGCATTTTACGCCACAATTACCTCAGATCACTTCTTGTTGTATTTACTCCAATTTACGATTTTTCTTGATGCATTTTATGACAACCTCGTGCGCAGAGAGATATATTCGGTCTACATTCGTTATTATGAAACAGATGAATGATTTACGCTAAAATTCGTACTCATTTACGTTGTTTTGGTTCACGTTTTACGCATAAGTCCGTCCGAGCCAAAACCCGCTTACGTCCGGTGACGCGCGATTTTCGCGGCGTAAATTTCGGCTCCATTCGCCATTACGAAACAGATATACGATTTACGCTAACATTCGTACTAATTTACGATGTTTAGGTTCACGTTTACGCTAAAATCCATTCGAGCCAGAACCTGCGCACTCGGCCGCACATAATTTTCACGTCGTAATCTCGGGGCCTATTTGTTGTTACGAAACAGATAAATGATTTACGCTAAATTTCGTATTAATTTACGTTGTTTTAGCTCACGTTTTACGCTGGAATCCGCCCGAGCCAGAACCCGTGCACGATCGGCTGCACACAATTTTCACGCCGTAATTTTAGGCTTCATTTGCTGTTACAAAACATATATAAGATTTACGCTAAATTTTGTACTCATTTACGCTGTTTTAGCTCACGGTTTACACTGG
The DNA here is from genome assembly GCA_029449295.1 of Zea luxurians. Taxonomy (NCBI): domain Eukaryota; kingdom Viridiplantae; phylum Streptophyta; class Magnoliopsida; order Poales; family Poaceae; genus Zea; species Zea luxurians. The sequence continues at coordinate 39,067,420 of JAOPSE010000023.1, forward strand.
AATCGGCCCGAGCAAGGACCCGCGCACGATCGGTTGCACGCGATTTTCACGCCGTAATTTTAGGCCCCGTTTGCTGTTACAAAACAGAAATAGGATTTACGCTAAATTTCGAACTCATTTACGCTGTTTTAGCTCACGGTTTACGCTGGAATCCGCCCGAGCCAGAACCAGAACCACATACTGCATGATTTATGCTGTCAAGTACATGTCATTATGCAGTCGTAAACGCTGTCCACAGTGTCATATTCATTCCACGTGTTTCGGGCGTCAAAAGATTCCTTTATGCATGGTTTACGCATCTTTATCCACATATATATGCATTCGTATATTGCCTTACGCGCTTATCGTCCTGGATTCCTGGCTGTTGACTGCATGGCTGCGCGGGTGCTGGGTTGACCGCGTCCTGGCTGGGGCTTCCATTAGTAGGGGAAGCCCAGGACTTCCATTACCTCTTCCCTATATATATATATATATATATATATATATATATATATACCTGTAGACAACTATACATTATATAAATTAGAAAAGTTACTACTTAGCACAAGCTTAGGATTAGAGCAGCCAGCAACCATCCACTAGTTTAGCAGAACTGCAGAGGAGGAGGAGATTGGGAGGAGCAGGAGGAACCTTGAGATGACGAGCTCATCTCCTCAATATATGGTGCAGGTCTGCTAGAGCTTGGGAATCGACGAACCTATCTAGTCGATTCGTCCAGCTAATCGAGCCAAAATAGTCGATCAGCCCGGTTAATCGCAACTAATCGTGATTAGTCGGACGATTTGAAATCATTATTCTGAAACCGATCTAGCTACATCCATAGGGAGTATTTAGTACGGCCTTGACGCACACGTACGTAGTATGAAACCATCCGAGTGGACTTTGAACACGTACGGCCGGCCGGGTCTTCGCCGAAGAGTATTCTTTCTGTGTTTGTGTGCCGGAGGAAAAGAGACGCAGACGAATGGATGGGCTAGCTTGCCGGGCAGCTAGCAGCGAGCGAGGATGCAAAGCTGGTGCACACCTTTGCCATGTTGCTTTTGACCTTCTAGTAGGTCCGGTTCCGGTAGCTATCATCAACAGCGCAGAGCGCTATTGGCCATGTGGCATTGCTTGCGTCCCCGGACTTAGCTTCCAACCGTGTCGCTCCATCATCGTCTTCCTCGTACATCTCTCTTATAATCACTTCTTCATTTACATTATTAGAAGAAGTCTCGTAGACAATTAAAATAATCTGTCGTTGATTGTGCGCGCTCTCTCTGAGACCGCGCAGCGCAGTAGTACAAAACGTGCGTACGAATTCGAAGGGACGAGCCAAAAAAGCGCATAAATTAAAGCTGATCATATAAAGCTACTCCTCCACTTGACGAGAATATGTCAAGGTTGATCAGAGATATGATCCTGCCTGACGGCCGGGTGCTGCTGCGCCGGTAAAAAGAAAACAAGGGCATAATAATTGTCCTACTTGACGAAGTTCCGGTCTCTGAAAGTACACCTGCATGCACTGTGCATGCAGGGAGCTAGCGAGCCTTTTGCCTCGCACCAATTAATGGGATGGTCGCAAAAGTAGATTTCATTTTCCTCTCAGTCAGGAGAGAGAGAGAGAGAGAGAGAGAGAGAGAGAGAGAGCTTTTAATTGAAGAAAGTTGAATTCTGTCACATGCATGCATGTGTGTGTACTACATCTACGTGTTACATACTCTGATCTGGACCTCCAAGACTAATTTGACGAAGTACATTTATATATCAAGTGGGAATTAGGGACCTTAGCTTGGCTATTTCTGAACTTCTTTGTTAATAATACAGCAGTATGTTTTGCATTCATACCGTTAGGAATTTATTGTTAGACGCAATTCGATAGCTAGTTTCTGTTGCGCATGCAGCACTGTGTACGTTCATAAAACCTATAACGGTTATGTCTCTAGCTAGCCAGGCGTGTTTTAAATTTATGTCGCCGAGATCGATATGAATGGTTATGTCTCTAGCTTGGCTATATATGTCATATTTCATGCTGACCGGTGCAGTCCCCTAGCTTATTATTATACTATATATTTCAGATGTTCGAAGAAAACCCTGCTTTAGTTTATAATTTATACATGTACACACACATCTTTTGTAGCATGAGTGGCACATCATGGACCAGTAAAAGAAAATATAGTCTCGATGAAACCTCAAATAAAAACATCTCTATATCCTCCAGCGTCGTCTGATCCGTGCATGTTCAAAGCACACTTCTTTTGTCTAGCTAGCTGCGAGACCTCTAGCTCTCGCTATATATTTTAGCGATAATTTCCTGGCAGAACACATTGGCCGTGTTTGACACGATCGGTACATCTCCATCATTATCTGCCGCGCCGCGCGCGCTAGCTTGTTCAAATGTACGTGCACGCCCGTCCAAATTAAATCCTTGATCGGAATCAATCATATATATACCACTCGCTAGCTCCTCCACACACACGGCCGTTCTCTAGTTCTAGGTAGAGCCAGCTGGTTCACGTTCACCACCATATGCATGACATGAGTGCTTCTGGTACTAGCTCTTGGAACGACCTGGCCACTGCAAGTACATGCATGCGCACGAAAACAATGCAAGGAGCAATTTGATCCATTCGGTGCATCATCTTGCTGTGCCATCAAGAAGAGACAGCTGATAAAGGATACACACGTATCATATGCATCCAGCGGAAGCAATTTGATCTGAAGAGAAATCGATGATTAATTCGGCTCCATGTACAAGAACTGGACGGCGACGATGGACGGAAGAAGGAATACAATGCAAAAGAGGAGCTAGCATAAAATTATCATAGCTCATGGCCAGGACGAGCCGGGGCGGGGGAGTTGATTAATTAGGTACATGTACAAGAACGGCTAGTACTACCTGCAAGGACTAGCTAGATCATCGATCATGCATAATTAAGAAACGTTACGAGACCAGGCCGGCGCCAGTACAGCTGCAGGCGGAAAGCCGAATCAAGGACCGATATGCATGGCACGCGCGGTCCCGTCTAGAGGAGTAAATCGTCGTCGTCGGTGAAAAAAACGAAGGATTAAAGAGGGTAAGCATCAACACAAGAACCAAACTACTATCTCTTATCTAGCTAGCTTCCTTCCTCATTAGCTTGCTGCGCTTGCGATGGCGGTGAGCAATTGGGATCGATTCAGGGCTGGATGTTACCGCCGCCGCCGCCGTGGACGAAGGACGGCAGCATGATGTCCTGCAGGAGCCCGAAGTCCTGCGCCATGAAGTGCTGCATCTGGAGCGAGGGGGGAGGCGACGGTGTGGTGGAGGTAGTAGTAATGGTGGCGGCCGTCGTCGTCGCGGCGCCAGCCACGGTGCTCATCGGGCCGCCGCTCATGCCGTGGTTATTGCGCGGGGGCAGGAGCCCCAGCATGTCGATGACGCCTCCGCCTGCTGCCCGCCCGAACGGCGCCGCGCCCATCTGCGGCAGCGGCGTCGGGAAGGCGCCGAGGTGGTGGTTGTGGTGGTGGTGCAGCTGCGCGGCGAGGATGTGGGTGCTGCCGCGGAGCGTGACAGGGATGGGGTGCGTGTGCTTGCCCTCGTACGTGGTGATCACCACCGCCGGGTCCTGGGACGACCGCTCCACCCGCTTCTTCACGGGGCACTTCTGCGTCGTGCACCGGTAGTAGCTCCTGCACGTACACGTACGCGCCATCACGGTCGCAGCGCTCCCACCATTAGCTCACGCAAACGCAGCATGTCTAGCTATAGCTACATCATGGACACTGTGCGTGCAGTGCAGATGCAGCAGTAGGGTAACCGTATATACGTGCTGTGCATGTCCATGTATCATGTATGTAATGTATGCGTGCAATATATACATATACGTACCTGGGGTATGGGCTGTTCTTGACGGCCTTCTGGCCGTACTTGCGCCACCGGTAGCCGTCCTCGAGGTGGTCGACCTCGCTCTTGGTCAAGAACGCGAACCGCGGCTGCCGCTGCCGCTTCTCGCCCTTACCCTTGCCCATGCCTGCCGCCGCTGATCTGCAACAAGAGCCGGCGTCGTGCGCATCGATCTCATCAGCTCCTCCCGTACGACGTCCCCACCAGCATCAAGCTAGCCGGGTCAGCGGAAAGTGAGGCGGATTTCGTTCAAACTAAGACACGGTACGCGATTGCGATTGCGATTGCGATTGCGAGCGCGAGGCGGCCGCCGGCGCCGGCCGCCTGGCTGGGATCCCGTTCAAACGCGGTGGTTGGCTGGGGTGTGCGAATCAGCTGGACTACTAGAGTAAGCACATGGTCTTTACAGGTTCACACTGCGTGCTGTGCTGTGTGCACACCCCTTTTCTGCTCCGGCGCATAGATTTTCTACCAGTATTCTCCGGACAAAGTTTTTCAAATTTAACTAGATTCGTAAAAGATATTACTAGTATTTGTATTTTGGACAGGTTTATTATGAAAATAGATTCGAAAACAAAAACGTCAACTATTTTAAGACGGGGTGAGTAAATAATATAGGCTACAAAGATTGCATAGAAAAGGAGTCATAACAAATTCATCTGGAGAGGGGCCGGGACGAAATATCTCTTGGGCTGCAAGGGGAGCTATAGCCCTTTAGGCCGGACCATTCTCAAGAGATCTTCGGTTTTTTTTTTTTGGCATGATCTTGGTAAAAGGGGGTGAACAAAAAGAGTAAAAGGAGGAACCAGGAACCAAAAAAAAACAGGTATGGAATCAGCTGAGCCTGAGGATGCAAATCTTGGCCAAGTGGAAGAAGGTGCATGTTCAAGCTAGGCGTAGCTAGGTAGCATGAATTCCATAAAGCAAAAGGGGATGAGAGGAGGAGGATTAACTAGCAGACTAAGCTATACAATACAATACGATGACCGACCTTTTCCGTGTTTGTTTTCTTGTGCCATGCATGCAGGTGTGAAACCCTAGCCGACCCAAATTCACACCTTTGCCTTGCCGCTACCTTATTTAAAAAAAAAGAACAAAGGGAAGAAGGAACAAGGCACAGAAGAGGAACGAAGAATGACTGGTTGACCAGAAGGGGAGGGAGGGAGGGAAGCAGGATCCAAGACCCAGTAACTGACGCCCGGCCCCTAATCTTGGTTCAGGATCAGCCAAAAACACTAGATAGTCTCACGAAAAAAAAGATGACTAGCGGAAGATCTATCAAGAAGTTGGAGAGAGAGAGAGAGAGAGAGAGAGAGAGAGAGAGAGGGAATAGCGCAGGATTTGGTCGACGTAGTCAGTACTCAGTAGTAGAATCTGAAGAAGAATTATGGGTCATCATGCTACTCACCCTTTCTTGCCCTTGTCAGCGTCTTCCTCCCCCTTGTCGAGCGCCTTGCTCTCCTCCCCATCCCCTTCCTCCTTCTTGCACCTCCCCTGCGGCGAGTCCTCCTCCCTTCCTCCTCCTCCTCCTCCGGCGGCGCCCGCCGCCTCGCTGGACGAGGAGGACATGGACGACGTGGTGTTGGGCGTGACCGGCGCCGTGCCGCCCCCGCTGGGCGTGGGCGTGGGCGCGGCGAAGCCTCCTCCGTCCCCGCCTGTGTCCACCAGCAGCAGCTCCTCCTCCCTCTTGACGACGTCGTCCCCCGGCAGCGGCAGGTCCAGCGCGCGGCACAGCAGGTCGTAGTCCATCCCCATGCCTGGGGCGCCCGCGTGCAGGTAGTCCGCGAACCACGACGCCGGCGCCTGCTGGTGCTGTTGCGTCATCATCGCCTCTCCGGCCGGCGCCGGCCGCTGCGCGAACAGCGACGCCAGCTCGTCGTGGAAGTATAAGTCTCTCGACGACATGGGCGCGCCGCTGGTTCTTGCCGCTTGCTCACTTATCAAGGACGAGGGAGGAGAGGGAGATCAAGACGGGGCCAGGGAAGCGAGCTAGCGTATTCGGCTATATGGGTAGTGGGGGCGTAGTGATGTGAGGCAAAGGGGGCGAAAGGGATGGGGGTGTGTTTATGTGTACGTGGTGCTCGCGCGCGCGCGAGAGAGAGAGAGTCTAGGTGTGTAGGAAGATGATGCACACATACTGCAGATATACTGCTAGTCTAGATGGAGAGAAAGAGAGAGATGGATGGATGGATGGTTGGTTGTGTAGGAGGATTTTTCTTGTTTGTTTTTTTCTTTCGTATCTCTTTTACCAGCTGCTTTTTGGGTTGGCCTTTTGTTTAATTGATCCAGCTTTTTGTGACAGAAACTACTAGTAGTACTAATTGATTAGACCCAAACGACATGTCCATCTCCCGGCCTCTTTCTTTCCCATCCCCTGGAGCTATGCGCTTGTTTCCATCGCAAGATACAAAGGTCATCAGTGGGGTTAGACTTCACCCTCCCCCCTCCTCAGCTCTCTCCCCCTAGCAGGCTAGAGAGTGCTTTAGGCCAGACCAGTGAGTAGTAGTAGTAATAATAATGCAGGAGAAGCACCAGATGTAAGCGTGGCGGGAACGGGAAGAGCCGAAGAGGGACGGTCTACCGTCACGGGGGCAGGGGGATCAGTCAGCGGCGCCGGCGCCCTACCGGTGGCAGCCGGACACGCCTGGTCAAACCGCCGCGCCGCGGTCAGGCTCAGACGTTCCCACCCGACACGTGGTGGTGACCCCTTTGACCGGGCCTACCTGAGCGCTGGCCCGCTGGCAGCCGGGGCCACCTTTTTCTCTGACGCCAGCGTGACGCCGCCTCCGGCCCCCGTCCGGTCTCGAGCCGACGGCTGCTAGTGGCGGTCGTGGGATGCGTGCCGGCGCCCGGCGGTGCCTGGAACTGGGCAGGCCCCGTCCCCGGACCCCGTGTGCCGTGCCTGGAACTGGGGCGGGCCGGCCACGGTCGCATCGCAGGGTCCGGCCGGTCCTCCGGTCAAGGCGTCTGGCCGGCGGGGCCCGCCGCGTTTCCATTCCGGAGACGGTGCGTTGCGTCGCGCTGGGCGCTCAGCTGCACGGGGGGCGCGTCTGGAAGAAAGGCCACCGTCTCTCGTTTCTGGAAGGGCTGGGGGTACTGCTATACTCTGCTAGTGCAGTAGTGGTAGAGCGGGAGCAGCGAGCAGCAGCAGCAAATCCATGCCCTGTTCGCTGCGGCTTTAATCCGGCTGCGGCTGCGGCTTCTACAGTATTTTTCTCTCTATGGATTGCAGCTGCAGCAGTCCAAACGGCTTTAATCCAGCCGCAGCGAACAGCCTGCCAATCATCAAAAAGGGGTCGCGGTGACAGGGGACCTAGAGGGATGTTTGGTCTGCCTGCAATCCTTTCTGCGACAGATTTATTTCGAGCACGAACAAAAATGAACAATCATGAAAAAGTGCGCGAGACGTATATCTGAATCTGAGCTGCAGCTGCCCGTCTGTCTTTTTTTTTTCTTCTGTACCGGCCGCACGGCGACAGCATTCAAATGTTTGATGAAACTGGTGAACAGTGAAGTAGATGCGTTGGTGCTATTCTGGGATACAAATTTCCTGCTGCATTCGTTCCGAGGTGCTGCTGCTGCAGGACTCTACTGTTCAGTTTTACTGCGGCTGGTACAATACAATACAATCCCGTCTGACTTTACACAGGACCAACATGTACTGTACTCCTATTGGCGACTGTACGTGCACACACAGAGCCACGCAGCATACCGTATATATACTCCTACATACGTCCACTGGTCCCTTGTAAGACGGGCACCTCGCTCTCAAAACCTAGACTGAGAGAGGAGGGAGGCCCGCCCTTATAAGTGCAACACGGCCCCCTTAGCTAGGCGAGGTGGTACTAACCCAGGGCATGCATACCGACCCCTTACATCCCACCCCCTAAGAGGCCCAAAGCTCTCCCAGGCAGCAGCGGCAATGTGGGCTCCGATACCATTTGTAACGCACCCACTGGGCCAGTCCGCCAAAGCCCACCATCACCAGCGTCGGGCGTTCATGCGCTCGCGCGCAGCCTATTCAGACGGACACCTCGCTTTCAAAACCTAGGCTGAGAGAGGAGGGAGGCTCGCCCTTATAAGTGCAACATACCGGCCCCTTACATCCCTGCAAGCCTCGGGCCAGTTATACATATACCAACATTTGATCTTCTTTCTGCCACCGGCAACCGACCAAGAAAAAAGAAGCATGCCGCACGCAGCTACAAGCTAGCTGTGCACGCGGCGCCCGATGGTCCGTGTGGATGGAAACTGAAAAGCGGAGCATCGTATCCTGCCTCGGCGTCGCAGACGACACTCGCAGAAAACAAAAGCGTGCCCTCCCAAGCAGCCGCGAATTTAAGAAACGCTAGCAGCGGCGGCGGCTGAAAGCGGCCGGGCGGTGCCGGTGCTGCCGCACGTAACGTGGCGCGCTATGCGTATACATGATCGCGGATCGCGGTGTGAAATCCCGCGTTCGTTGGACGGATCACGCAGCTGCTGTTCCTGTTCACCACTGGGGTGGACCGCGCTTGGCCGACCAGCGTACGTGCCGGTTCCGGATCTGTGGCAACTGGCAAGCAGGGCGCCGCCGCGCCCGCCGGTGTGGAATCGGCCCTCGGCAGAGCGCGGCCGGGCTGTAGCCTGCGGTAGCGAGCGGCGCGCTCGCATTTAAGGCGTTAGCTTCTGGTTTGGTGGGTGCGCGCCTGCTTTTTGTCTCGCAAAGCCCGGTCCAGCCGGGGACGGCGACGTCCTGCCGCCGGTCGGTCCCTGGTCGGAGAGGGGTCCAAGTCCAACCGATAACGTACCCGACCCGTGCACTGCCCACTAGGGATGAAAGTGGTAATCCGAACTGTTAGAACAAATTTAATATTTTAAAATAGATATGTATAAAATTTGATGTTGATCTTTTCTTATGTTATCAAGCACATTAGTACAAATATGAATAAAATATTATATAATTTGTTTTATGTATTATTTGCTCCCTACAACACAAAAAGTTGAAAAAATTACCGAATTTGTTTCCGAATCCATACCGAAGTTTATATCTATTGTTTGAGAAAATGTAGGATGAATTTGAGGTTTACCTTTTATGAATCTTAACAATCTAGATGTTAAAAACAAGAATACAAATTTGTATTGTATATTCTATATCCTATTTATTCGCAATCAAAGAAAAAACTGATTACCGAATAAATACCGTTTCCGACCGTTTTCATCCCTACTGCCCACTGCACCTTGCTGTGTTAGATTATTTAAATTTAAATTGGCTTATATAATTAGATAAATTATTTTTTTCATACTGAATATATGTATGTATGATGTATACATGTCCAACAGGACCGTGACGGGCTGGCCTGGCCCGGACACGACTGGACCCGGCACGAGGGGCATCAGTCCAAGACCAGTACGGTTCAGTATCGTGACGGGCCGGGTCGGTCCACGGACTGGCTGACGCGGTCCAGTCCTGGCACGGTTATTCTTACACGGGTCGTGCCAGGCTAGAGGCACGACGGACCCGTTGGGCCAGGCCTAGACCCATAGACAAAAAACACTTCAAAATTCAGAATTTAAAGGTAATATTTAAATTTATTTTAGATTTAATTAATTATATTTATAATTTTAGATACATACTTAGACAAATAATTTCATATACACATATAAACACATATCACAATTTATTTAGAATGCTCACATATAATAACAAAACCATCAGTATTATAGTTAAAAACAGATTGACCGTTACAAAACCAGTCCCTCAAACGGGTCGTTACCGTGCCTACCATTTCACCGGGTCGGGCCCGTGCCTGCACCGCGGGCCAGACGGCCAGCCCAAGCCTGGCCCAGGCACGCTTCTAGTCGGGTCGGGCCGTGCTCGTGCCAGACCACGACCCTGTCGGGTCACGGGACCATTGCCGGGCCGGCCCATTTGGACATGTATAGTACGATGGTTGCTACACTAAAGAATTAAAGATTAATATATCAAAAACGCACCTTTTTCCCTCCCTTATCCTCTCCTCAGTTCATGTGGAATTTATTATTAGTATGTGTAATTTAAAGTAAAGATAAATAGTAGTAACAAGCATGATGCGTGTACAAATATGAATGACACGATGGGTGTTACGTGTTGTCTATGACTATGAAGTGGACACATGATGTTGCTATATATAATGACAATACATAACAGTGTGTAATGACTACAATACAAAGGATTAGTTGCTTGATGCATATCAAACCGCGGCTATACCTCCGGCCTTTTGCCTGACTAGCTAGTAAGTAGTACGTACGTACTCACTGGCACTGCAGTCTGCAGCCGACCCGTAGACCGGCCGATCGATCCGCAGCAGCAGGCAACAAGCTGCTACGTACGGCGGCCTGTTTCGTACGTATTCAATTCGTCGTCGCTCATCATCTGGTCCACGTCCATCCATCGGTACGCCCTTTTGGCTGTTTCCGACGACAACACCAACCGTACGTAGCACACGATCTGGTACTCCACCACCACTATACTGGTAGCAGTTGCTATATGTAGTCGTCGTCGCGTGATCTGGTATATATAGGACCCCCCCCCCCCCCGGGGGGCGTAAATATATACAGTACGACGTACTAGTATGAAAAACGCATGATGTGGTGACGCTATCAATTATAGCTTGATTCGATTCAAGTAATTATGGAGTACTAGCAGAATAGCGCATGACCTCTTCATGCAACCGTACGTACGTTGACAGTATATAACAAATGGATGGATGAAAAACCGGGACCGATCAAAGCTTACTAGCTAGCTATACATACACCAGCAGATGGTAGTAGCTAGACGTGGATATAGATGTCCAAACGTTCGTGCCGGGCCGGTCCGGCCCAGACCCGATTTGACCCGGCACGAAATACACTTGCCCAAGCCCGGCCCGATCATATGCCGTGCCGTGTCGGGCCGGCCCGTGGGCTACAGTAGCCAGTCCAGACCTGGCACGGCTAATCTTACACGGGCCGGGCCGGAGGCACGACGGGCTACTAGTGCCGTGCTCGGGCCCGGGCCCATAAATAGATTTGTACTAAAAAACATAAACAGTTTCATACACAGATTTCTACACACATTTCAGCAATATACACAGAATTAATTAAGACTGGAGCCTTAGTGCAATGCTGCCTCATTAAAACCCTTCCTAGGTAAAAACTCACACCTCGTGAGAAAACCTGTAACGCCCCGAATTTTGCAGTTGAATTTTTTCTTTTCTTCACTCGCCAAATTCGGGCGTTACCTTTTCTTTTTCTTTTTCCCCTCGCTAGACCTTGATCTTTTCCAAAGTTAGCGGGATTCGGCTTGGAATTCCCGTGTAAAGAAAAACCCTAAAATTGCTTTATGTTGTTTGACGCACCATGCCGAACTATGCATTCTTTGACTGCTTGAAAGTGCAAGTGCATTCATCTAGGAAGATCGGATTTCGAAAATGAGAGAAACATTTTCTTTCTTTTTCTTTTTATTTCTCTCTCTCCTCCCTTTTCTCTCTCCCGCGCCGTGGGCTGCTCCTGGCTGGCCCAGCCGCCCCCAGCCGGCCCAGCCGCCCCCGCGCGCCCCCCTCTTGGGCCTAGCTGGCCCAACCCCCCCCCCCCACTCCCTTCCCCTTATCCCTCTCCCTCTCCCTCTCTTTCTCCCATTCTCTCCCACCCTAGCCGCCGCCCCCTGCCCTAGCTCGGCCGCCCCTGCCGCCGGCCCAACCGCCGCCGCCCCTCGCCGCTCGCTCGCCCGTCCCTGTACCCGGTGAGCCCCCTCCCCCTCCTCCCTCCCTCTCCCCTCCTCTCTCCTTGGCCGGCCCAGCCGCCTGGCCGCCCCTGGCCGCGCCCCCCAGCCGCCCTCGGCCGCCCCTGGCCGCCCTGGCCGCCCCTGGTCGCGCCCCCCAGCCGCCCTCGGCCGCCCCTGGCCGCGCCCTGGCCGCCCCTGGCCGCCCCCTGGCCGCGCCCTGGCCGCCCCCAGCCGGCCCAGCCACCCCGGCTCGGCCGCCCCTGCGCGCCCCGCCAGCCCAACCGCCCAGCTCGGCCGCCCCCTAGCCGGTTCGGCCGCCCCCTGCGCGCCCGGCTCGGCCGCCCCGCGCCCGCGCCCAGCCCAGCCGCCCCTGCCCCAGGCCGGTTCAACCGCCCCCCCTTTTTTATTTTTTTTTATTTTATTTATTTTATTTTACTTTCTGTTATCATTGTTATTTATTTTATTTTAGGCAGGCTAATCATTGTTCATGTTATTGAAATAGGAAACTTAATTTAGAATTCTGTTATGCTAGTTGATTCATATAATCAATTGTTTATCCAGTTCAATGTTGATCAACTAAAAATGACTAGGTTTCCATTAGTGCATATAACTAAATTCTTTTGTTAGAACCAGTTGTAACTAATCATTAGTGCATAAGCTTTAACCCCCCCCCCCCCCCCCCCGCGAGACCCTTTCCCGTTTCTTTCCAATTATAATGAATGCGATATCGAATGTCATACTTGATGCATATTTACTTAGTTTGTTCCCTTGTATGGTGTACTGTTTGTTTCCTAATTTGAATGGATGGATGTATGTATGTTTGCAATCGCATAGAGAACGATCCGGTCGAAGAGCCCGAGGAATTCGCAGGAGAAGCCTCTGAGCAGCAGTCGGTTGGTGGAGGCAAGTGTCCTTTGACCTATTGCTGTCCTATTCATTCTTTAATTCACCTCCCGCATTACACATTTATACCTAAGGATTGACTAGCTTTTGTTATCCATGTCCTTGTTTACCTATTTGGGTCGGATTATTACTGCTTAGTCTGATGCTATTGCTCAACTCTAATCAATGAACATGATGTGATTATCTATGATACGCTATTTTCCCTTCTTATTTATGATCATATTTGTGACCTTCAAGGGGACTCGAGCGGTTTCTCGAGTGCCTCTCCGTAAGGACCTGTTCAATAGATGACCGCCCGGGAAAACAGTGCAACCATGAGGGTGGAATGGGATGCCCTTAGCTGAATAATTAGAGGAACCGGGGTGTAGATCACTTAGCCGTCGTGCCGTCAATGGGGCTCGGTGTATGCGGCTCGCTCTGCCAAGGTTGATTTGTCCCTTGGGGAGGAGTGCGGTACATTTAGGAAACCTAACGGGTGGCTACAGCCCCGGGGAATCTTTGTAAAGGCTTCGTAGTGAATCCCTGGCCATTCACCTCGGGAGTGAATAAGGGTCTTGCAAGCCCAGGCTGGAGAGGGAATCACGGCTTATGGGTAAAGTGCACAACCTCTGTAGAGTGTTATGAAACTGATATATCAGCCGCGCTCGCGGTTATGAGCGGCCAAGGGAGCTCCAGAGATTAGTGATACTTGATCAGAGATATTTTGGTACAGGTGGCAATGAGATTGATGGTTCTGATTATGATTATGGTAATGGTAAGTGGTATTCTTTCCGTTTGGAAAGAATACATTGGGCTAATAACTTGGGTTAATGTTAAAACCTGGCTCTCTACTAGTAAGTAATAACCTGACCAACTAAAAGCAACTGCTTGACTTATCCCCACATAAAGCTAGTCCACTACAGCCAAACGGGATGCTTGCTGAGTATGTTGATGTGTACTCACCCTTGCTCTACACACCAAACCCCCCCAGGTTGTCAGCATTGCAACCACTGCTCAGGAGAAGATGAAGCCGTGGAAGGAGACTTCCAGGAGTTCCAGGACTACGACGAGTTCTAGGTGTGGGTTAGCGGCAACCCCCAGTCGGCTGCCTGTGAAGGCCGTGTTATCTACGTTTCTTTTCCGCACTTTGATTTATTGTAAGGACTATATGGACGTCTCAGACGTATGATGTAATCGACTATTATTTCCCCTTTTAATACTATTTGAGCACTGTGTGATGATGTCCATGTTATGTAACTGCTGTGTACGTGAATAACTGATCCTGGCACGTACATGGTTCGCATTCGGTTTGCCTTCTAAAAACCGGGTGTGACAAAACCCTAGGAAGGAAAAGAGTACAGTCAACTCCTTATAGAGTTATAGTTAACCTGTTCAAGTTCAAGTGTCAATTACAGACTTACAGTCCATTACATAAATCATGAGTTCAAGTTCTAATTCTCCTGTTCCTTGTCACTTCAACTCTTTCTTGCTCCTTTCTCTTGATCCCAAAAACTGTTTCTTGTTCATCATCCAGGTACAAAGATTCATAAGCCACTTCTAGTTCCTTGGTCTCCTTCTCCACCTCATGTTGCTTGTGCAAGTTTGCTAGCTCCCAGTCCTTGATGCATGAGAGGACCTCCACCATGTCAGTTGTTAACCGCCGTCGCCGTTCCTCGAGGACCCTGCCAGCAAGACTAAAAGTGGACTCCGAAGATATTGTAGAAGCAGGGACAATTAATACATCTTTAGCAAGTATAGAAAGTATAGGATAAGTCTGGTTATGGCTTTTCCACCAGGTAAGAATATTGAAATCAGAGCCAAACTGAGTTTCAATGTCACTGTCAAGATATGAAGACAGTTCAGAGAGCAGATTGAGAAGATGATACTGAGGGACCTGCACCCCTTCCAATAGAAGCAGAAAAAGAATCATCATCACCATAAATGTCATCCCAATCCTCACTAGCCTTACCAGAACCACCAGATGCAGGCTGCTGATTTGCATTCAAGCATACCTCACCAAATTTGGTCTCATAGATTATGTACATCTTACTTAATTTGGTACGAATAGTAGATGGAAAGGTACTGTAATCAGTAGCAGTTAGAGAAGACACCATGAGAAGAAGTTTGTGAAACCCCCTCATCTTAGCTCTAGGGTCAAGAATGAAAGCAAAAGCATAGAGAATGGGTATGTCCCTCCAATATTTCAGAAACTTTGACTTCATAGGAACAATAGCTTCTCTAAGCAGTCTATCATTTTCAAATGCATTTAGTTGTCTAGCAATTTTCAAGATATGATGTAGCATTAAAGGTGATGTTGGATAGTAAACACTAGACAGTGCAACAGTTGAATCATAGAAGACTTGAAGAAAAGATAACATCTTCTCAGCAATGTACCAATGATCATCACTAAGTAAGACAGACCCATCCTCTTTGCAAGGATGGTTTGTCTTAATCCACACAGAGAAAGTCCCTCTATAGGGAACTAAATGCTTAAGCATAAGAAAAGTTGAGTTCCATCTAACATCCATGTCCACTCCAAACTTGCGAGGTCTAACACCAACACTCAAACAATATTGCTTATAAGCAGCAATACATTGATTGGAAGCATTTAAAAAAGTAATAGCACTTCTAAAATCATCAACATGTTGTTTCAAGCGTTTCAAACCACATTTCACAATCAAATTAATAATATGGCAAGCACAACGCTGATGCAAGAAAACTTCACTCAAGCATTCATCAGTAGAAGCATCAGAATGTATTAAATGGCCAATGTAACCAGAGAAAACAGGTTTAAGATGATGCATTGCAGTTTTGTTAGAAGAAGCATTATCTAGAACAATAGCAAAAATTTTATCACTAATCTCATAGTCATCTGCAACAACTGCAACACGCTCAGCTATGTTTTCACCTGTATGTGCAACTTCTATAGTTCTTAAACCAAGCAGCCTATTTTCTAAACACCAGTCACAATTAACAAAATGAGCAACTACACTTATGTAATCCTCTTTGGCCTTGCCAGACCAAATATCAGAGGTTAAAGCAACAGAGGATACAGATTTTAAGACCTCAATTAGTTGTCCAGCCCGGTCATTAAAGAGTTTAATTAAATCCCTTGCAGTTGTTTGCCTAGATGACTTAATGAACCTAGGATTGTGAGCACGGGTAATGTATTCCTGGAAAGCATCTGATTCACCAAATGAAATAGGCAAATCTAATCTAGCAATCAATCGACAAAGCTCAGATCGTGCAACACTAGCAGAGTACTCCCATGTAATAACAGAACCATCAGAATTAAATCTAAGAACAGACTGGACAATGCCAGCTTTCTCCTTTTCTTTCTTAGCTAAGTAATGCATCGAGTGTCTGATCAAGTGCCCAGTACCAGAAGAAGACTTAGCAGATAAAGTTTGCTTGCAGTAATGGCAAACGACAGCGATTCTTACCTCCTTACCTCCCTCCATGGCAGTCACTTCTTCAAAGTCTTGCCATACTTTGGACGTAGGTCCCCTCCTCCTCGAATGGATGTGGGATCCAGAGCTACTGGTTGCCTCGACCGTGGGGCTTGTCGGCGTGGATCCAGTCGGCGTGGATCCAGTTGCGGTTCCCGCCTCAACGACACCAGCACCACTGACGAGGAACTGGAGTGCATCATCGGCTGCGTTCTCGTCTTCTAGCCTCCTTTCCTCATCCTTGACGATTGGGTCTAGCTCCTGGACGTCTCCAATGGATGCCATCGCCAGCGGCCAGCCCAACCCGTCACGAGCTCACAGCGTCTCCGGCTCCTCACGACGAGCGGCACCAACCCGATGGCCGGCGTCCTTCACATGCAGAGAGGAGAGGGACAAGGTCTTTGGAGAGGAGGAGACACGAAATCGATGAGGCAACGAGAGTCGAGAGGAGCATACCTGCTCGCCGGAGCACCAGATCCACCGATGAGGCAACGAGAGGAGAGGAGACACGAAGACCAGTCACCAGATCGAGGATTAGGGTTACGGAGTAGGGATAGGAGGGGAGGATTAGAGCACCGGTCACCAGATCGACGGATCCGTCGACGACTGGCAGTCCGGCACAGCGCATAGGCTCGCCGGCGAGCAGAGGGGAGCGGACGAGGGAGAGGCGGATCCGTCGAGCAGAGGGGAGGGCGAGAGGCGGAGGCCGATACGATACCCGACAGCACCAGATCGTCGAATCCGAGGGGAGCGGACGAGGGAGAGGCAGCAGCCGACACAGGTTCGCCATCGATCGAAGGGGAGCGGACGAGGGAGAGGCAGCAGCCGGCAGCGTGGGAGAGACGCGAGAGCGAGAGGAGAGGCGGTCGCGGGATTAGGTTTAGGTTTTCGGGTGGGGAATGGGGATCGCGGTCAGGCGTGGCCGCGGCGGTATTACATCCGCGTTTAGGCGGGCTGGTACCGGGCCGGCCTATTTGCCGTGCCGGGCCCGTGCCTGCACCGTGGGCCGTCTTAGCTGCCCAAGCACGGCACTGTGCCCATGCCGGGCTAGCCCAGGCACGGCTCCAAGCGGGCTGGACCGTGCTCGTGCTGGGTCGCTACAGTGCCGGGCCGCGTGCCGCCCGGCGGGCCGGTTGGTTTGGACAACTATAGACGTTGAGCTTCTGCCGTGGGATTGGAAAGGCCAAGACGAGTGCATGTGCATAGAAGTCTCGATCGGTAAAGTGTGGTATGTTGGATGAAGCTGCAGGGAGTTGAATTGAAGGCGTAGGCATGTCGCATCACCTCGCCATCATCTAGAAAAAGGCCGGGGTGACATGGGACGACGGAGGAAAACTATGGTATGAGACGGCTTGTGGTATCTATCTCCACTCCTATCGGTGCATGCAGGCTGCAAAATGTGAGACTCTCGACCACCATTCGTGACGCACGCATCTTGTCCACTCGCTCCACGCTGGTCCGGTCCTTGGAAAAGGCCTTTTTTTCCTAGAGCCTGGTGGCGTGCATGACTCCATATCAGGGCCGGGCCGAGAAATTTAATGCCCTGTGCTAAATTTAAAGCAGTGTAATATATATTTTTATTAAAAATCAATAATAACAATATGCAAGTTACAGTAATATATATTGTAATAGAATATCTAAAGAAACATTTCTATTTTATTTGAATAACATCGTTCTTTTGGTGGGTTTTAAAGAAAATATTATACAATATGCTTATATTCGATCTTATCCAAAGCTTCACTCTGTTATTGTGGCTAAATAATACGTCTTTTTTTTTATCATAGTAGAACACAAATATGAATTTAGTAGCTTTAATTTAGAGAACTTTGTCCACACGGACAGATATGTTAAGATTCTATGAAGATTTATTCTTTAGTGCAGCGCTCAGTAGTTTCGTTTCAGCACAGAGGTATGGTAGAGAGAAAAATATGTGCTACATATTAACATGTGTAGAAGATCATAAAACTAGAATATGTACATCTGCTAAATTTTGGGACCCTTAATTTTTGGAGGTCCTGTGCGAGCGCACTACTCGCACATGCCTAGGCCCGACCCCTGCTCCATATGCATATGTAGCCTCTATTTTGGACCTGGAACTCGCTTGTTCCACCCAGCAGCGGCAGCATGACGCAGCTCCAAACCTTGGATTTTGTCGTGGGTAGCAGCTACATGCATGGTTTCTGTCCCGTTTTCTGGATCCTGGTTAGATTTGACTTCGTCACGGTGGTTTAATTCCGTCCGACGACCATTACAGCCACTCGCCCTGATTACTGAATCAAAGCCCTATGCAGCCTTTTTTTTTTTTGCAATTCCAAGTTAACACCATTTGTTTAATCCACTATTGTTTAACTAATCACAGACAGAACCAAGACTCGTACTGTAGCGTAAACTATAGTAGATCAGAGGGAGCCGCATTTATGGCGGTTGGAGGCATGTCGCTATTATCCGGTGGACAGGTTTGGCAGCTGGATTAAGGCTGTGTTCGCTGCGGCTTGCTGCGGCTTTAATCCGGCTGCGGCTGCGGCTTCTACAGTATTTTGTCTCTACTGATTGCAGCTGCAGCAGTACAAACAGCCGTAACAGTACGGCTTTAAGCCGCAGCGAACACAGCCTAAACTAACGTGCCCAAGGTCAAAACCGCGGATCTGGATCAGGCACTGACGGAAGCGAGCAAACGCCACATGCATATGCATGCCTGTAGGAGGAGCCGATCGATGATCCTATAGGAGCGACCGATCGAGCACAGCAAATCCGTCAGCAGCGGCGCTGGAGAAGCTAGCTAGCAGCAGGAGCCGACGAGGCCAATTGCATGCTGCCAATAATCAGCGTATCCCTATGCTCGGGCTCACTCACACGTACGAGTCACGACGACGCCCGGCTCCACAAGTCGTTCTTCAAACCCTTCTGGTCTAGACTCAGGTTACATAGAGCCTGTTTGGTTCAGCTTTTTTCTGACCAGCTTTTCTGATAATCTAGCTATGGAGAGAATCTGGCTGTGTAGAGAATTTGAGTACCATTAGGATTACGTGCGGAGGAAGATAAAGTTGTTCATGGGCTCAGGATCTATAAAGTGACGGATTACTACTATTGCGACGACTCAACCGATTATATGTTTATGTTGATTTTGAATGGTTTTTACCCAAACAAATTTTATAGAAACTAGCTGAAAAGCTAAGGGTTTAGCAGTCCGCAGCAGCTTTTGGTGGCTAGAAGCTGCGAAAAGCCGAAACAAACTGGGGCATAGTGTCCCCGCGACCTGGCTTTGATTCTTGTCCGCGCGAGACGGTGTTGAATTAATTCAGCGCGTGTTGGGAATCTTGCCAGCATACTCTAGGCGTCTAGCTACTACTACTTACTCCAACATGGAAGGCGCGCAGACGACGGTTTGTTGATTCAAATTGGAGTGATCGATTCTACGTACAGCAACACGACGTATATGCACACGAACTATACTGTATATCTACCCCCTTCGCTTTGTCGCCCTGCCTGCCGTCCTTCGTGCAATCATCGAGCCAGCTGCTCACCACGAATATAATTCCGCGACGGGAGCGAGCGAGATCTCCTCCCAGAGTCCGGCCGGTCATCTGAAGATCCCATGACCACCGGAGGATCCCCCCGGCCGGCGGGCGCGGATAGCAGCGCCATCGACCTTTTCGCCGTATTCGCCCCCCCACTGCACGTCCCTCTCGCCCGCCGTCGCCATCCAGTCCACCCGTCCTCCCGATGCGCCGCGCGCCGCGGACGGACCGCCCGCGCTGGTCCGCGCTTAGCGCCGCAGACGCGCGCGCCTCCCTCCTCCTCCTCGTCCCATTGGCGCTATCCCTCGCCATGCATCGAACTGCCGTGCAGGGGATGCAGGGTTGTTTGGTTCAGCTTTTTTCTGGCCAGCTTTTCTGAAAATCTGGCTGTGGGGAGAATCTGGCTGTAAGAAGAATCTGAGTATCATTACGATTACGTGTGGAGGAAGATAAAGTTATTCATAGGGCTCAGGATCTAGAAAGTGACGGATTCCTACTATTACAACGACTCAACCGATTATGTGTTTATGTTGATTTTAGATGGTTTTTGCCCTAACAAATTTTATAGAAGCTGGCTGAAAAGCTGAGCGTTTGGCAGTCCGCAGCAGCTTTTGGTGGCCAGAAGCTGGCAGAAGCCGAAACAAACATGCACAATGCAATGCAATATGCAAGCGGGCAAGCCGCCGATTTGATTTGATTCATCGCCCCGCGACAAACACTTGCTCCCTCCAGGACGCCGCGCGCCAATCCGCCGTCAATTCAGCCTTTGCACGGCTAGGCACTAGGCAGCCACCGACCGTGACATGCGCCGAACCGTACCAGCAGTGCATCCATCGTCTACCATCGCTAGACGACCTAGACTAAAAAAAATATCTCGCGTGAAGCCGATATTAATAAAACTACACTTTTTTAACTTATTAACTGGAGCTAGTAGTTAAGAGCGCTATATCTACGCTCAGTCTCCATCGATCGCAAATTCGCAATGATGAGTAGAGCCGCCACCCAGACCCAGACCCACACTAGTACACAGAAGCTCTATAGTGGCGGTTCTAAACCTATTTACACAGGCGTTTTTCAGTACCGCCAGTGCTAGGGGTCAGTGGAAATCAGCATTTCCACTGGCGGTTATTTTGGAACCGCCAGTGAAAAGTGCATTTTCACTGGCGGTTTTCTTAAGAAAACCGCCAGTGAAAATGCTCATTTCCACTGGCGGCTGTATAAAGAAAACCGCCAGTGGAAATGCATTTCCACTGGCGGTTTTATAAAGCAAACCGCCAGTGGAAATGCACTTTTCACTGGCGGTTTACTTTATTTAGCCGCCAGTGGAAGTTTTCCCGCCTTTTTTCAAATTTCAAACAATACTGAATTATATATATATTTATTTACACACACACAAACATATATATATATATATATATATATATAGATCTATATTGATATTGAAAGCAACATACATATATTTATATACATCAAAGTATTCTTTTTACAACCATATATGCTTCATGCATTCTATACATCATAAGTTTTCACCTAAGCTCTAATAACTATCTCGGCTAAGAGATAATCTACTAATTTCTGTTAGTATTCTGAACTCTGGCAAAGCTAATGTCCCGGAAGCATCGTGATATTTTCCTTCTGCGGGAATGACCTCTTTCAATATGAATGTGCAGAGGTCCTCGACTATGACATACAATGCAGCTTCGGTCAAGTTCTCCGGGTTTCCTCGTTGAAATTGATGTAAAGGAATTTTATAAACATCATCTATTTATACTCAATAATAACACATTTGCATCTTTAATGACATAAATACATACTTGACTATTACTAATAATACCTTGTCAGGGTTCGTGATGTATCGTCCGTTCACTCTCATGAACTCGCACGCATAGAATCCACATAGGACCGATCCTTGTGGTTGCTTGTGGCACTACATAACGGGAGATTGGTTATTTAGTTGCAACATTGTGTATGATATGTATTCATAAAATCACATACTTACCGGCCAGTGATGATGGATGTCTAGTGGCACGCGTTGTTTCGACAGGTCGTACTTTCCACCTTTAAACTTATAAAACCTAAAAGCCCTGTGATCTCAAATAAAATCACCATGTTATTCTCAAATTTTAATCGATAAAAGTATGCATGCATAGAAAAGGCTTACAGCTCTAAGGTGCTGAGGAATTCTGCATATGTCGAAGGGTCGAAGTTCAAGGAGTCGAGCACCAGCACCTTTCCAACCTTAGGATAAATGAGGAAGCATATCCAGTGGTCCCTGTACGAATCAAATTTGTGATGCATGTGTATTGAAATTATTGATTTTATTTATGCAAAATCACACTTACTTAAAGTTGTACGGGGCTATTATGGCTTCCCTGTCTTGAAATTGAAGCATTGCATGTCCTATATAGGTGGCGTATCGAGCTTCAAAATCCTTCTTCATATCCTTTATACGCTTCTCAACTTCTTCGTCCGTCTTTCCCCGTAATTCATCATTGTCTTTCCCAATTCTAAAAGTGTGGCTTTCCTCGCATATAAGTATTGGGTTGAGATACCCAACCCTTTTACTGGCACTAGCATTGGGCTTGGTACCGTAAAGAATCTCCTGCTGATCATGTTGCATTCTGCAAGTCACACGTGCATGTCAGATATTGAAATTTTATACAGCTCACTAATAATAACACACATATGTGGAAGTATGAGCGACACTTACAATGCAAACATCGTTACAAGTTGCACGTCGAGTCTCTGAAGGTTCATCATTAACCACATGTCCTCGAATGTAACAACGGCCTTTTGGTCCGAACCAATAAAAGCATGGTCTGGTATATGCACACTGATGGTGTCGATGCCAACCGATGATGCCCGCATATACCAGTCATGCAACCTTTTAACACCAGCCGGGACCTTTCTTAGTTTCTCAAGAGGTAGCAGAGGTCTGCCCGGCACATATTTTTTAGGCACGTTTTTGTAATCTGCCTTAGTTGGCTTCTTTATTTTTGCGGCCATTGCCTCAGCCTTTTTTGCAGACTCCTCGTGCTTGGCCAAATCAACAGTTTGTGACGTGAGGCTCCGTCCAATCCCTTTCAAAAACCGAGCTGTGCCAGCAGTAGTTGCTTTACTCTTCTTTTTCTGATACGGGGACACCAATTTTGGAATAGGAAGTTTAGATTTCTTTGATGGCCTTGGATCATTTGATGGTTGTGGAGAAGGTGGATCCCTTGATGGTGGCGTAGACAGTGGGTCACCAAGAGGATGGGGAGGAGAAGGTGGTGGAGCCCTGAATGGTGATGCTTGTGGCGGAGACGGTGGGTCAGAAAAAGGATGAGGAGCAGCATGTGAAGTTTGAGGAGGTGAGGATGATGGATGTACAATAGGAGCAAAAATTTGAGAAGGCGGAGACGGTTGGGCCTGCGACGCCTGCGACGAATTCGACCAATCAACCAAATCGACATCCCTTCGAGGCCAAAGGATAAAATTGTTGATAGCTTGTCCAAGTTTCTCGATACCTTCGGGCCCAGGGATGTCTAGCATGTCGTCCTCGGATCCTTGGAGGACCGACGACACTTCTACTTTGCAATAATCATCTGGAATATCATTTCCATGGAACTTACGTCCTGGGATCGCAAGGCATGTGGCTACTTTCTTTGTACGTTTATTGTTAATACCATATCTTATAACCAGTGTGCACGCCACAGGCCTTGTGATGTCATCAACTGGATAACGGTCCTTATTTCCCGTTGAAGCAACAGAGCTTGGTAATGTCGTACAATCTGTGGAAGCCGGCGGTTGAGCTGCTGGAATTATTTGTATTTGTGGAGTGGTCATCTGTTGAACAGACATCGCACTCGCCAACTGTTGCATCAATTCTGGAGGAGGATTCGATAGCATTTGAGACATCATGGCTTTGAACTCTTTCTTGGCCTCCTCCTTAAAATAATCCGCCATCTCTTCCTTGTATCGATCACGTTTCCTGTACAGACTTTCCCACTGTTGTCCGAATCCTTCCTTCCATCCTTCCTTAGACGAGATTCCTCGTACACGGCCAGGATGCTCAGGGTTACCGAGACCAGCTGTTAGGATGTCTCTTTCCCTTTGTGGCTTAAAAGTTCCTTCGCTCTGCTTAGCTGCCATTGTATATATGTTTTTTGCCGCTTCTTCGACAATGGGATCATCAAAAGATACACCGGTCTCGGTTTCCCTTGGTTTTCTAGCACGGAGCCAATTTGCCGCCCTTTCACCAAGTTGCTCAGACAGCGTCGGCAACCCTGCGGCCTTCTTCTCGGCGTCTTCTTGTCTCCATTTAGGAACCTGACACTTGTAACCACCTGTGCCTAGGTGGTGGCGGTACTTGTTCTTCTTTGATAGTTCTGAATTTGCCTCACTTAGAGATATGAAATCAGGGCTGCTCCTCTGCTCTAGAAATACTGCCCACTGACCTGCTGAGATTTTATATTTTTTGGTCGGGTCCAGACCTTTCTTTGCAAACTTTGTGTTCATCTCAGACCTCCAGTTTCGGAAATTGATTGCAAGCTGCTTCATCGTGTATTCCTTCACGAGTTCTTCTGAACCCCGAGGCAGAACGAACCTCATTAATAGCTTATTCCATATTTGATTCTTCACATCATCTGGCACATCTCTCCACTGTCGTATTGTTATGTCAAGATTATCTCTAACTAAAAACCCAAGTGCATTCCGGAACTTAGGTAGTGCCTCTTCCGGAGCTAGGGGCTGACCTTTCGGGCTCACGTCTGAGATTTTGTATGTTTTGTCGGGAAACTTGTTCAGCCCCCTGTCACCTCTTTTTCGATCGCTCTGCTTCCTTTTCCTTGACGTCTCGGTTGTTGTCTTGGTCTGTTCCGGTGCGTCTTGGGTCGGCTCCGGTACGTCTTCGTTTCGTGCCACGGCTTCTTCGAGTATCGCACGAAATTCAGACACGACCTCCTATTCATGTAATAAAATGCACAAGAGATCATGCATGTGAAATCAGTAGGGTACACATACGAAGCTAAAGATGCGTACTTTTACCTCAGCTTCTTGTGGATCATAAGTAGGGTCACGTTGCAACTCACGGAGAGCGGCCCTATCTATGCTAGTGGTAGGAAAAGGGTCGCTAGGCGTTTCATATCCTTCACTGCTGGATTGTTCTTGAGCAACACTCTTGTCCATGTGCTCGGGCACTAAATCTTGGTCCTTGATCGGAGAACTCATTGAGCTATATATATACAAATACATAAGCAATAATTAAATACATATTAACACATATTAACGTAAGCAATAATTAAATTCATATTAACAAATAGTATAATTAAATACATCCTCAGGCACTAAACCCTTAACCCTAACCCTAAACCCTAACCCTAAACCCTTAACCCTAAACCTAACCCAAAACCCGAACCCTTAACCCAAAACCCAAACCCTTAACCCAAAACCCGAACCCTTAACCCTAAACCCTAACCCTAACCCTAACTATAACCCTTAACCCTAAACCTAACCCAAAACCCGAACCCTTAACCCAAAACCCGAACCCTTAACCCTAACCCTAACCCTAAACCCTAACCCTAAACCCTAACCCTTAACCCTAACCCTTAACCATAACCCTAACCCTAAACCGTAACCATATAGTATCGTATAGTCGTATAGTATCGTGTAGGACGGGGAGAGAGTCGCATAGGACGTATAAAGAGGGAGAGAGGGAGAATCGTATGGATATTATCGAGTTACGTATAGAGAGGGAGAGAGGGAGAGTCGTATAGGACGAGGAGAGGGAGAGAGGGAGAGTCGCATAGGACGTATAGAGAGGGAGAGAGGGAGAGTCGTACGGAAATTATCGAGTTCAGACGGATATTATCGAGTTGTGACGGATAAAATTACAATGGATATCGACATCTTAAAATTACAATGGATATCGACATCTTAAATACGGATTGTATGTCTATATTCAATTGGATGGTGATGAATCTAGACACATATACAAAGCACATACATCAACTATTGTATGAACCATATAAAAAGCATATACAAAACATATACATCTAGACACATATACATCTTTCTCTCCTCTCTCTCTCTCCCTCATCTTTCTCTCTCACTCTCTCTCTCACTCCCTCAACTCTCCTCTCTCTCCCTCCTCTCCTCTCCTCTCTCTCCTAGCCCTCTCTCTCCCTTATCTCCCTTATCTCCCTCCTCTCTCTCTCTCCTCTCCTCTCTCTCCTAGCACTCTCTCTCCCTTATCTCCCTCTCTCTCATTCCCTCTCCTCTCTCTCTCCCTCCTTTCCTCTCCTCTCTCCCTCCTCTCTCTACCTCCTCCTATCCCTCTCCATCCTCCTCTCTCTCTCCCGGCCCTCTCCCTCCTCCTCCCTCCTCTCTCTCTCCCTCTCCCTCCTCTCTCTCTCCCTCTCCCTCCTCCTCTCCTCTCTCTCTGTATCAGAGGCGGCGCGCGGCACGGCGGCGTACGGCGGCGGCGTGCATGGCGCGGCGGCGCGGGCCCGAGCAGGGACAATAAACGGCCGGGACAGAGGGGGGAAAGGGCGGAGAGAGAGAGGGAGGGGAGCAAACCACGATCGACGGGCGCGGGGACGGCGGCGGCAGAATGGCCGACGGCGAAGTCGAACGGACGCGCGGGCGATTTTGGCAGCCTGACGGCGTCGGGTGGAAAACTGGCGCCAGGACTTGTAAAAATTTCGGCCCCGAGCGCGCCCGCCTATATATAGGCGCCATTTCTACTGGCGGTTCACAATGACAACCGCCAGTAGAAATGATTTCTACTGGCGGTGGACAACGAGAACCGCCAGTAGAAATGTCATTTCTACTGGCGGTTCTCGTTGTCCACCGCCAGTAGAAATAGTTTTTAATTATTATTTAACATAGTTTTTATATATTGTTTTACTCTACTTTTTATTTTTTATATATTTAATTAGTATAGTTTTTATATACTACATTATGTATACATTTTATATATTACATTTAGTATATTTTTATATATTGTTTAGTATCCTCTCTCTCCCTCTCTCTCCTCTCTCTCTCTCCTCTCTCTCCATCCCCTCTCTCTCCTCTCTCTCTCTCCCTCTCCTCTCTCTCTCTCTCTCCATTTACCTCTCTCCTCTCTCTCTCTCTCTCTCTCTCTCTCTCCATCCCCTCTCTCTCTCCATCCTCTCTCTCCCTCTCCCTCTCCTCTCTCTCTCCCCCTCTCTCCATCCTCTCTCTCTCCTCTCTCTCCATCCCCTCTCTCTCTCCTCTCTCTCCATCCTCTCTCTCTCCTCTCTCTATCCCCTCTCCCTCTCCATCCTCTCTCTCTCCCTCTCCATCCTCTCTCTCTCCCTCTCCTCTCTCTCCTCTCTCTCTCCCTCTCCTCTCTCTCCATTTACCTTTTGTGAAATCCTGTTGAAAAAGTAGCACAATTACATGCTTCGGATTGTCGCTAACAATAATCAATTACATGACAAGTCCTAACAATAATCAATTACATGACAAGTATATAATCTAGGAAGCTATTGTTCTGCCTTGTCCATCGTGGCGTACCCAGGGCAACGAATTGCGTGGGATGCTTCGCTCAACGTTCCTTATCTTGGTTGGATGGTCTATGAAAAGAGACATGTCGTTGAACTGGTTAAAATCCTCTAAATCAGATACACCATCAACTCCTATAGCTTGTTGTTTTCCAGGAAAAACTACATGCTTCGGTTTGTCGGTGCTTTTCTTCTCGTTGTTAGAAATGATCCGTTCAGCATAGAAGACCTGTGCAGCACGATTAGCAAGGATCCATGGGTCATCTTTGTAACCTACCTTACTTAGATCAAGAACTCTGACCCCATAGTTGTCTACCGTGACATGTTTGTCTTCAACCCATTGACATCGGAAAACCGAGATCTGAAATGTACCATAGTCTAGTTCCCATATGTCCTCAATAAAGCCAAAATATGTAATAATCTCACCAGTTTCATCATCTATGGCTTCGCATCGAACACCACTGTTTTGTGACATGCTCTTTTTGTCCTTGGACTTGGTACAAAATGTGAATCCACTAATGTCATAGGTTTGCCATGTTGTGACCTGGCGTGATGGTCCAGATGCCAAGCCCTTGATGGTTTGTTCTTCTATTGTTTCTCCACGTGGAATGTCCTTCACCATTAGCCATGTGTTGAACCGCTGCTTATGTTGCTTCATTACCCAATCATCCGTATGCCCAGGATTTTGCTCGCGAAGCTCATTGATGTGTTGTTGGATAAATGGCTCCATTATCGTTAGCTGATGTAGGATGCTCTGATGTGCCTCAAGTACTATATCGTAATCCGGTGGGATGAAAGATTTCCGTCCCATCCTCCCGCTTCCATACAGTCTACCCTCGTGTCATGACGGAGGCAGACCTATTGCAACCTGGTCTTTTAGGATACTATTGCAGAATGGACCTCCGGACTCAATGGCCTCTTCGGTACAGTACCCCTCTATCATGGATGCCTCGGGACGAGCACGGGTTGATACATAGCCATTCAGTATTGACATGAAACGCTCATACGTCCACATTTCATGCAAGTACATAGGACCCAATGCTTCTATTTGTGGCACCAAGTGCACCACAAGGTGCACCATAATATCAAAGAACGATGGAGGGAAACACATCTCAAACTGTGATATTGTCTCCACTGCGAATTCCTGAAGAGATGCCAACTCATCACGGCCAATTACCTTTTGTGAAATCCTGTTGAAAAAGTAGCACAACCGTGTGATTGCCATCTTTAAAAACAAAGGATTTATAGCCCTGATGGCAATAGGTAGGAATGTAGTCAGCATGACATGGCAATCATGTGAGTTGTAGTTGGTGATTGTCAGGTCTTTCATTGACACGATACTCCGTATGCTAGAGCAGAATCCGGATGGGACTTTCAAATTCTTGAGCCAAACACACATCGCATGTTTCTCATCTACATTGAGATTGTAGCTTGCTGCTGGGAGATGGTACTTCCCATTTTCTTGAAGAACGGGATGTAGTTCCTTTTTTATGCCTAAATCTACCAAGTCCATGCGTGAATTGAGCCCTTCTTTTGTTTTGCCCTTTATGTCTAGCAAGGTGCCCATTATGCTTTCAAACACGTTCTTCTGAACGTGCATACCATCGATCGCATGCCGCACATCTAACTCTTTCCAGTAAGGCAAGTACTCGAAGAAAATAGACTTCTTCTTGAATATAGCCCCCGAAGATGGTTTAGCATCCTTCCTTGTTTTTCCGTCTTTTGTCTTCTTCCCGAAAACAAACTTGATATTCCTGACTATTTCAAAAACTCTATGACCTCTATTGTTACCCGATGGAGCAGTAGAATGTAGTTCACCATTATTGTCGAAGTACTTATCCATTTTTCGCATGCGGTACCTGTGTCCTTCCAATAAAAAGCGTCTGTGCCTCATGTAAACTATCTTCCTAGATGCAGCAAGGGATACGTAAGCAGTTCCATCAATGCATACTGTGCAACCAACCTTTCCCTTAAACTGGCCTGATAATGTGAAGAGAGCAGGGTAATCGTTGATCGTAACAAAAAGAATTGCTCTCAGCGTGAATGAACCTTTACGATACTCATCCAACATTTGAACACCCGTTTCCCACAATATTTTCATATCCTCCATTAAGGGCTCCAAAAATACATCCATGTCAACTCCAGGTTGTGTAGGTCTAGAAATAAGGATGGTTAGCAAAATGTACTTCCGTTTCTGCATCAACCATTGAGGAAGGTTGTATATGGTGAGGATCACCGGCCATGTGCTATGCTTGCTGCTCCTCTCAGCAAATGGGTTCATTCCATCAGTACTCAGTGCGAACCTAACATTTCTCGGTTCATCGGCAAAGTCTCGGTGGTTGTCATTGAAATCTTGCCACTGCTTCCCATCGACTGGATGTCGAAGCTTCCCATCGTTTTTGTGCTCATCAGAAGCATGCCAGCTCATAAGTCTGGCATCCTCAGGATTAGCGAACAAACACCTCAATCGATCGACGACGGGGAGGTACCACATCACCAAAGCAGGAATCTTTTTGAGCGCATAATAGTCTACTTCTTCTTTTTCTTTGCTCGTGGATTTTGAAGTCTTTTTTTGGGCTTTCTTTCGCTTCTTCCCTTTAGACACGGATGCAACACACTCTTCGTTCTCTCGATAGTCTTTATTCGTCTTGTACCTACTTGCACCGCACTTTGGGCAGCTCTCCAAGTCTTTATAATCATCACCTCGATAAAGGATACAGTGATTTCTACACGCGTGGATCTTCTCCACACCCATAGTGAGCGGATTGATTAGTTTCTTTGCATAGTACGTGTTAGCAGGCACATTGTTCTCCTTTGGAAGCATGTCTGCGATAATACTCAAGAACGCATCGAAGCCAGCATCAGACACACCATATTTAGCTTTTAACATCAACAGCTTTAGCACAGACCGGAGCGTCGTGAACTCTTTGGTACAACCCTTAGACTCGTCGTACAAAGGCTCTTCTGCTGCCTTCTTCAGGGACTCCATACCTTTCATTAAGAACATCGATTGATCTGTATGACGATGCAACATTGCCTCTAGCAACTCTGCATCTTCCTCAGCCATAACACTTGGCAGAACATGAGGTCTATCATGTTCATTTCCTCCAGCGTAACCATGATCAGTAACATTTTGCACTACATGTTCGCTCTGTGGAAGAGGTTGGTGTGTCTCGTGAACGAACTGAAATCTGTCGTCGATGTTCTCAGGGTTTCCAGTCGTATAAGGCGAAGAGCTACCCTCTCCATGCTTTGTCCAAATTGTGTAATCCTTCATAAATCCTCGGCATACCAGATGAGATATGATTTGTTCTGTGTCATTAAATACAGCAGCATTTTTGCAGTCCATGCATGGACAATATATGTGTTTTGTCTTTGTTCTCCAAGCATGGTTCGTAGCGACATCAATAAACCTATGGACTTCGGATATGTATGATGGATCTAGCCTTGATAAGTTATACATCCAGGATGTCCTCTCCATCACCACCTGTAAAAAAGTAACATAAAACACATGGTGAAACCCTATATCCAAAAATGTGGCTAAAATGTGAAACCCTCCCTCTCTCTCTCTCCTCTCTCTCTCTATCCTCTCTCTCCTCTCTCTCACCTCTTTAACACATGCTTCGGTTTGTCGCTAACACATGCTTCGGTTTGCAAGTCGTGTAAAATTACATGCTTCCAATAAAAGTAGTTAGACTACTTTATCTCTAACACATGGTGAAACCCTATATCCAAAATGTGGCTAATAAAATGGAGGAAAAATGAACAAAATTTGGCAAAAGAAACATAAGCCAAACTTTTTTAGCAACTAATAAACAAAAAAAATTAATACCCAAACCTATCTTTAACACATGGTGAAAGCCTAGTTTCAAAATGTAGTTAAAATTGAGCAAAAATAAACAATAACTGACAATTGAAATAATTAAACCAACCTTACATACAACACATTCACCATTCATAAAGCAACTAAATATGTGTTATGGATAAACTTATTTGATAACTAAACATGAAAAAGGAGAGGGAATAGACAAAAACTAACCATCTTAAGCAACCTCATTTGAGTAAATAGAGAAAATTACCTAGCTACTTCTCTCTCACATGTAAAACCCTAGATCCAAAATGTGGCTAAAATTGAGCAAGAATGAACAAAAATTGACAAAGAAACATAAACCAACCTTTCTTATCCACCTTCTTCGAAGAAATGAAGAGCAAAACCTCCCCCCTTATATTTTTTGAAATCTGGACCTCCAAAATCGCCTCCAATGGAAGCTGGCTGCGAGCATACAGTTCACTGTCGGGGGAAAGAAGAGAGCTATTTATAACAGACAGTTCACTGGCGGTTGGCTTGAAAAACCGCCAGTGGAAACACATTTCCACTGGCGGTTGTCTTAACACAACCGCCAGTGGAAATAGGATGTTTCCACTGGCGGTTCGGTTACACCAACCGCCAGTGGACATTGGTTTTCCACTGGCGGTTATGTTACACCAACCGCCAGTGGAAACATCCTATTTCCACTGGCGGTTGTGTTAAGACAACCGCCAGTGGAAATGTGTTTCCACTGGCGGTTCCAAAGCCGGGCCCACCTCGTTTTTTTTACTGGCGCGCGATAACTGAAACCGCCAGTGATAATTTTTGGGTGCCGCAGGCTATGAGCTCTTTTCTACCAGTGCCAGGCCGGGCTCGGAGTTGGAGAACAACTGCCCTTTTCTTCTTCTGTGCGACTAGCCTCGATCGTTTCACATGTGAAAGATCGAGGTACGTGCGTGCACGCAACATATATGTTTGCCGTGCCTGCATGCCTACGGCTACGGGCGAGCCTACGAACGAAGTGGCTAGCTAGGGTTGCCAAACGCACACTAGCTTCTCTGTCCTGTTTGGTGGCGATTCGGCCGGCAAAAGCACCCGCAATCAACTCTAACGCTTCTACTTTTGTTCGGCCTAAGTGAAGCGATGGTTATTTCAATGCATGCTCAGCAGTAAACAAGTCATGATTCGATCGAGTAAGGACGCTGATCGTTTTTTTTTTGAGTAAAAACGTATCAACATGACTCTATATATTAATAATATGTGTGAAGGGGTTATTCTGCTAGAATTAAATGATGTTAGTTATATATGAGCTTGATCCATATAAAATGTGTATGTGTGTTATCGTTTGTTATCATACTGCAGGATGTTGACATTGACGTTAACGCATATAATTTGTACGGTACGAACTTATATAGTCTACCTTAAGTTGTTAAGAAAAAAAAAGTGAAAATATAGTTCTACTAGCTCTTGGTTTCTCGCGTCCACTCAGTTCCTCACGCCAGCCAGGTTCTACTTGCTCGCATATCGGCATATATAAGCTTTATTCTCTTCATCTTATCAACGTTTCTGGGCTCCCATCTCTGCTCTTGCTTTAGTTGTTAGCCGAGTACTCTATTTCAGTTCTTGCGTGCACGAGCACTGGGAGAGCGGCCGGGCATCCTAAATGAGCGTCGTCCAAGAATTCACATGCTAGAGTGAAGACTAGCAATCACACGTTTTATGTATACTGCGGCATAAACCTCTCTAATTGTTCATATGTTAAGTTTAATGGTTAAGTACGACTTGCGCCACGCTCCCTACTAATTTTTTTATTTTATTTTTGGTACTCTTTATACACTCTGATGTCATTATACACATAATGATATATTCCGATAACTCGGTCCACCATGTACAACTAAGGTTGGTAATGAGCTCTAAATTTTACACTATAAAATATAACTATCGAATCATATTAGGACCATGCTCTATTTTCTATTAATTTTTAACTAAAATTTATTAAGGGTCCTAACTTTTTGTGAAAAAAAACATTTGAATCGCGATACATTACCACCCATGTATATTACGACGTTAGAATATAGTGTTGGTCCTACTACGCTGCTAGGATATCTTGACTGTTTTTAGGTTCAGTTGTGGGAGGCAGGGACAAGTATGTATATATATATATATATATATATATATATATATATATATATATATATATATATATATATATATATATATATATATATATATGAGAGAGAGAGAGAGAGAGAGAGAGAGAGAGAGAGAGAGAGAGAGAGAGAGAGAGAGAGAGAGAGAGAGAGAGAGAGAGAGAGAGAGAGAGAGAGAGAGAGAGAGAGGGGTATACTGAGTGAGTAGATCGTGTGCGAGGACTTTAATTTGATGCTGCTTGCACGGCATGAAACAATCCAGGACGTGGGATTCGGATAGTTTTATTGCGTATGGGCTTGACTAGCTAGATCTGGTTAGACAGATTCTCAGACGACCTAACCATAACACGTCGATGGAGTGGGAGTCAAACGCTGCTGCTCTTGGACCGCCAACATGCCTGCCCAACTTGGACCGGCCGGCGTGGTGACCTCGGCCTCCCGTCAGCACGACGCCATCCAACTGGTTTAATTATTAACCGTAAAACAGTGATATGGTTCCTGTCTCTCCGTCGATAAACTAGCTTATCTTTGATTGTCGTCTTGATAGGCACACCATCAGCAGCAGTTCATCGCCACCAACAGTGTTCAACGACGACAACGATGAGTAACAACCAAGGCATCGGTCTCACACTCTCATCAGTCATCACCTCGATCGCTGCACCCTCTCTCTCTCTCTTTTTTTTTTCCAAATAAACGACCAACCCCCGTCAAAGGAATCCAAGACCATCCAACAAAGGGAGAAAGCTGAGATGTCCGGGTTTCGGCATGCATGGCTCTCGCTTTTCCGACGCTGTTCTAGACCACCACCCAGCCACTCATTTGACCGTACCCCTGGCTTTGTCTTGCATGCATGTCCTGATCAAGAAGCTAGGCCACCACAGCTCACACTCACAGGCATGGCCGCATGGGTCGGGAGAGCCCTCGTTTCCAATCCACGGCCTCCCACTCAGACCGAGAATAACAACATATGGTGTGGAAAAAGGGTGGGCCCAGTGAACAACTTTCCTTCACGTTTTATCCTGAGAGCGATGTGATCGTCTGAGCTAGCTCTCCTTTATTAGGAGGCCAGCCTCATCTTTTGGCAGAAGAATTTATCTGCTGGAACTCTTTCTCGGCTACATGTCCATATACTGGGTACAGTGGCGATCGACGACGGAACCACGTCGCTTTACAAAACACATTGCTTTTACTAGCTAGCGCTAATGTGGTGTTGGTAATTAATACATGCCACGTACGGAAGCATGCAAGCATGGCGAGTGTTTGATTTGGTCAAACAAGTCGAGGGGACGTGCGCATGGCCTTGGCCTGGGTCCAATTGGACCAGCAGCCAATGGACGGAGAGAAAGCTTTCAATCAGGTTCAACGTCACGTGATCTCGGGCCTGTCTGTCTAATCTACATGCTGACATTTTGTCAAAGATCGTTACAGGAGTGGACTGGCCACTGACCATATGCTACCAGTGTTTTGCTTTGTTTACTAGTAAGTATATGCGTAGCAGGTGCATGGTGTTATTCATCCCATATAATTTTTCTTCGGGTCCTTTTGACTTGCCGCTCCTGACCAGTTGGGTGGGTAGGGTATAGATCGAGGCGAGGCAGTGTTTTTTATATGCATAAAAGCCCTTTATTTGTTTCCTAGTAGCATACACACTCCTTCTATCCTCGTCTCTATTATATTGGGCCCGCAACCCACAGAGAATCTTCTCACACGAAGTCCCGTTGGGGTTTGTTTCACACCTCTCCGCTCCGCTTGTTGTGGGCTCGAGCGCCCTAGCTCTACCGGCCTGTGCTGCTGAGCTCAGAAAGCTCGGGACCTAATAACTAGGCAATACCCGCAGCACAGTGAGAGTTCTAATAGATGACGTATTGCTTTCTTTCTTTTTGTTGCTTGGGTTTAGGTTGGTTCTACTGTATGTCAAGGTCACATGTACAGTGCACTGAGCTGTGATGGCATGGTGTAGAGTGACACGGGACGTAAATGAAGAACGAAGCGATTAGTACAATCAGAAGTCGCCCTCACATGCTATGCTTGGTACGCAAATATTTATATAGCCAGGCAGGGCGTGGTAGGACAAAGTAAAAAAAAAAAAAGTAGTCGTGTGCAGTAATATTCCAGCTCCAATCAAGCTCCGTACAACAAGCCGACCGGCGTCCGCCAGAAGAAAAATAAAACATTCTGCTCTGCCGCCTACTGATTCGATCTCATCTGCTGCCACCGTATGAATGCAGGTCCGGACTTTCACCAGCGTCTGGCGGAACCTGCAACGCTACGATCCCCCCACCTGTCTCGTGCGGTGGACCATCCCCACTCCCTCCCAGAGTTCCCAGTCCCCAGCTCATCGGACCGCCGGTCAAGCTCGGACCAAGGAACCCCCGGCCAAAGCCCTGTTTCGCAGTTCACCCACCCGCGCGACGAGACGATGCAGGGCATGCGGCATTGCAGGGTGCCCGTGCGCGCGTGGCGGCGGCGTGCCCTGACTGCCCGATCGAGCTGCACAAAGACAAGGCAATGATGCGTGCCCTGCTCGCTCGGCACCGGCAGTCGGCACTCGCGCACAGTCGCAGCTAGCGGCGCCTGACCCCGACGCGAAAGCGCGTACCGTACCGTACAATACATGCGTGCGGACGCGGTGGGCAGGGCACATGACGTGCCTGCCGGCTGCGCTGTTCCAACGCGGCGGGAGCGCGCTGTGCTTTGCCTGCGCGCGGCGACAGGTGTGGCCGGCGAGATGACAACGCCCGCGCCACCGCAAACGATCTGTCGGATGGATCTCGATCGGGCGGGCGCCGGACGATGGCCTCTGTTGGAATGTAGCGTAGGCTACACATGTTCAGACAGGTCAACCTAGCACGGTTGTTGTTCAGTTCGAAACCAGCACAGCACAAAGCAAGTCCGTGTCGGCCCGGTCCATTCACTAACCGTGTGATTGGTTAGCTGCACATATCCATCCAGACTTTCTAGATGCATTGACCAAGGAACAGCTCCTGTTTGTTTGTCTGCACATGCGACGTTAAGCATGTACCCGCAGCTGCAGCGTTTGCCAAAATTAGCTCTCCATGCTGCATGCGCAGGTACGCATGATTGTTACATTTCCAGCGAGCCATACTCACACCGCTTAAGCCACACTCGGCCACCCAACCAATCATATTGTAAGGCACGGCACGACACAGCCAGGTTTCAATTTTTCCCTATTTTTCATACAAATACATGTATTATATTTAAATATAGAATATAAAATATAAGAAACATGTTTGTTTTGTTGGTTATGTGGGTGTAAATAAGTGTTTGGAGCTAATATTTGAGATTTAAACCTTCATATATGTATATTTTTGTCATTTAAACGATATATATTATAGGCCCTTTGGGGGCGTGGGTCGGTCCGGCATGATTATTACCTTACCGTGCCGTGTCTAGATCTCGCTCGGGACCCGTGGGCCGACACGACACGACCTGGTTACTAATTCAGGCCGGCTTAATCCCAATCCGTGTTTGGCTTAGCCCAGACTGGATCGGCCCGGCTGTCACACCCGAATTTAAAGGACAAATCCAGACACGTCTTCAATTGTGTACTAAGATCAAGTCTCACACATATGATGGCTAATGGTACAAAAATCAATGTCACATGTTTATTATATGATAGAAGTTCGGTACAAAATAGCTAAATCTATTACATCATATGACGGCAACGATCTTTCCTAACCATAGTTGACTCGGAGACGACGATCTAGACCTCTCCGAACTCATCTTCATCATGATCATCCTCTAGATGCACCTCTCATAACTTGTGTTGGGAGTTTAGCAAGGATGAGCTCTCATGCGGTCATCGCTCAGCAAGTTGTGGGAAATAGTGTTGTGTAAGACTTACCAAAGAAAATGGTTAAGGCTAATCATTGCTTTTAATAAGTTGGTCAAAGTTTTATTAGCAATTACTAGGTATAAGTGTATACCAACCCGGTTAAAAATTGATCACAATTAGTAATAAAATAACATATTAAATTTAATTTTATAAATTAATCATGCGAGAGCCCTGAGTCAATCTTGACCGTGAGCATAGCTGATATACCAGTTCTACACTCTACAGAGGTTGTACCCTTTACCCACAAGTCGTGTATCCTATCTAGCCAAGGTTTACAAGGCCCTTAGACACTCTCGAGGTGAATGCCTAGGGAGGTAGGGATCCACTATGAGGCCTTTACAAAGTTGCACTAGCTTCAGAAAACCCGCTACGGTTTATGCGAGAAGGGGCCGATATAGGAATCCCTCGTCCGGAAAACCATCACAACATAATCGACTCGAGAACCACCCTATATCGGCAGCTCCTCACACCACGGTTGCCCCTTTTAGGTAAGGTAGTTATCCACTAGCTTTTCTAATTAATTAGTGTTGGGGGTATGCTTCGTCGCCGAAGATCCTGTAAGAAGAAACACCTTCGGCAGATCCTATCAAAAGCAGTGTCAAAGCTATCATCCATAAAGCTTTGACATAGTGACATGTCTCAAGACGAAGGAGTGAACCGACTTAAAGATGAAATGACCAAAATCGACTCGTGATAGCTTGTATTATGATTGTAAGCATTTGTAAAGGGCATGAATGTAATTTCTCACAGGCTGTGCCCTGTGCCTATAAATAGATGAACAGTACCCCTGTACTGTTCACGGAATCTTGTAATCACTTGCACACGACACTCGAATTATTGCCTTCTGCCAAGACGAAGGTATAAATGTGATTGAATGTTATGTTTAGGTTTATATGATGAAATATATGAATAAGTTTATGTGTTTTGATATATTATTCTTTCATGTTTCATATTTCATATATTTCATCTTCTATTATTTCATAACCTCAATCACGAAGTGTCGGCGTTTCGACCCCGGGGGGGTCCCTGGACCGATGAGTGAATTGTCGCCGCGTGTCCCAGCCCAGATGGGTCGGCGCGAGACGGAGCACGAAGGGGGGTAGAAGAGAGGGGAAAAGCCCGCGACCTCCGTGTTTGTCCTGCGCCCAGGTCGGGTGCGCTTATAGTAGGGGGTTACAAGCGTCCGCGTGGGGGGAGAGCGAGGGACTCTACGCGTCGCCCCGTCCTCCCGCGCGGCCAACCTTCTCGTAAGAGAGCCCTGGACCTTCCTTTTATAGGCGTAAGGAGAGGGTCCAGGTGTACAATGGGGGGTGTAGCAGTGTGCTATCGTGTCTAGCAGAGAGGAGCTAGCGCCCTAAGTACATGCCGTCGTGGTAGCCAGAG
Source organism: Zea luxurians (assembly GCA_029449295.1). NCBI lineage: Eukaryota > Viridiplantae > Streptophyta > Magnoliopsida > Poales > Poaceae > Zea > Zea luxurians. The sequence continues at coordinate 39,105,556 of JAOPSE010000023.1, forward strand.
AGGTTTTGGCACCCTGTTCACGTGATGTCGTGGCCGTCGGAGGAGCGTTGGAGCCTTGCGGAAGGACAGCTGTCGGGGTTGTCGAGTCCTTGCTGACGTCTCCTTGCTTTCGTAAGGGTTTGAGAGTCGCCGTCGTCATGGAGCACGCGGAGCGCCATCATTATTTGTTTTCCGGGGCGAGCCAGATGGGACGCCGGTCCTGTTACCTGTAGCCTGAGCTAGCTAGGGATAGGGTAATGATGGCCCCCCTGTGACGTGGTCGGTCCGAGCCCTGGGTCGGGCGAGGCGGAGGCTCCTCCGAGGTCGGGGTCGAGTCGGTCTTCCGAGGTCGAGGTCGAGTCCGAGCCCTGGGGTCGGGCGAGGCGGAGTTCGTCGTCTTCCGGGGCCGAGCCCGAGTCCGAGCCCTGGGGTCGGGCGAGGCGGAGTTCGTCGTCTTCCGGGGCCGAGCCTGAGTCCGAGCCCTGGGGTCGGGCGAGGCGGAGTTCGTCGTCTTCCGGGGCCGAGCCCGAGTCCGAGCCCTGGGTCGGGCGAGGCGGAGTTCGTCGTCTTCCGGGGCCGAGCCCGAGTCCGAGCCCTGGGGTCGGGCGAGGCGAAGTTCGTCGTCTTCCGGGGCCGAGCCCGAGTCCAAGCCCTAGGTCGGGCGAGGCGGAGTTCGTCGTCTTCCGAGGCCGAGCCCGAGTCCGAGCCCTGGGTCGGGCGAGGCGGAGTTTCCTATGGCGCCCAAGGCCGGACTTGGCTGCTGTCAGCCTCACTCTGTCGAGTGGCACAGCAGTCGGAGCGACGCAGGCGGTGCTGTCTTCTTGTCAGGCCGGTCAGTGGAGCGGTGAAGTGACTGTGGTCACTTTCGGCTCTGTCGACTGAAGGGCGCATGACAGGATAAGGTGTCAGGCCATCCTTGCATTAAATGCTCCTGCGATTCGGTCGGTTGGTGTGGCGATCTGGCCAAGGTTGCTTCTTGGCGAAGACCGTGCCTCGAGCGAGCCGAAGGTGTGTACGTCGTTTGAGGGGGTCCTCGGGCGAGACGTGAATCTTCCGGGGTCGGTTGCCCTTGCCCGAGGCTGGGCTCGGGCGAGGCGAGGTCGTGTCCCTTGAGTGGACCGAGCCTTGGCTTAATCGCACCCATCAGGCCTTTGCAGCTTCGTGCTGATGGGGGTTACCAGCTGAGATTAGGAGTCTTGGGGGTACCCCTAATTATGGTCCCCGACACGAAGGTATAACCTTCGTGGACTTTTATTCATGACCTTCGTCCGAAGATCATTATACCCTTGAGGAAATAATGATTCAATGGACGAAGGGCATTAACACTTAACATTTTATGTTGCCTTGTTCTTAATTCGAAGCATTTGAGAACAAGTTCCCAACATTGGCGCCCACCTCCGGTGAACTCGCGTCCACTTTTTGAGCTGATGGCTTTGTTCAACAACCAAGCTGAAGCTGCTTTGGCTACAAAGCTGGTGCTCCCGATAACAGGCGGTTCATGCTCAGAGCCAGCCAACAAGAAGCATAAGAAGGAGGCCCAGATAAGGGTACATCATGTTGGGGTGCAGGGACCCTTCATCAAGTCAGAACGGTCTCACATCCCAATTACCTTCTCCCAAGAGGACCTTCAGCTCAAGGATTACCCTCACAATGATGCTATGGTCATATCTTGTGTCATCAAGGGGTTTCTAGTCCACAATGTTCTGGTCCGATACAGGCAGTGCAGCGGATATCATATTTGCTAAGCCCTTCAGACAGATGCAAGAGCCAGAGGATACGATCCATGATGCCACACACCCTCTCTGTGGTTTCGGAGGAAGGCAGATTGTAGCACTTGGCAAGATCACAATGCCAGTGACCTTCGGATTTGTCCACAATATAAGAACTGAACAGGTTGTGTTTGATATTGTTGACATGGAATATCCTTACAATGCAATCATTGGTCGTGGAACACTCAATGCATTCGAAGCAATTCTTCATCCAGCATATTTATGCATGAAGATACCTTCGGATCAAGGGACCATTGCTATTCATGGAAGTCAAGAAGCTGCCAGAAAGGCTGAAGGAAATTGGACAGACTCAAAAGCAATCCACAATATAGATGGAGTCGAAGCTTGTGAACAATATAAGTATAGAAGAGAGAAGGCTGCTTCGGCTGATCAGCCGAAGCCCATGCTTCTATGTGAAGATATAGCAGAGCAGAAGGTATTGCTGGGATCCCAATTATCTGAAGAGCAGGAGAAAAACTTGATAAGGTTTTTATTCAACAACAAAGATGTTTTTGCATGGTCAGCCAACGATCTCTGTGGTGTCAACAGGGACGTCATTAAACATTCACTCAATGTCGATCCATCCTTCCGACCCAGGAAACAAAAGCTTCGGAAAATGTCTGACGATAAAGCCGAAGGTGCTCGGAACGAAGTAAAAAGACTTCTCAGTGCTGGTGTCATCAGAGAAGTGAAATACCCAGAATGGCTAGCCAACACTGTTATGGTAAAAAGGCCAATGGTAAATGGAGAATGTGCATTGATTTTACTGATCTGAACAAGGCTTGTCCAAAGGATGAGTTCCCATTACCAAGAATAGATTCTCTAGTAGATGCAGCAGCTTCGTCAGAGCTCATGAGTCTGCTAGATTGTTATTCAGGCTACCACCAAATCTATATGAAGAAGGAAGATGAGCCAAAAACCAGCTTCATAACCCCCAGTGGTACATATTGTTATCTTCGGATGCCTGAGGGGCTCAAGAATGCTGGGGGAAGCTTCAGCAGGATGACAGCCAATGTCCTTCACTCTCAGATAGGCAGAAATGTGCTAACATATGTTGATGACATTATAGTGAAGAGCACGAAGCAAGAAAACCACATTACTGATCTGCAGGAAACATTTGCTAATTTTGGGCAAGCTGGCCTGAAATTAAATCCAGAAAAATGTGTCTTCGGAGTGAAGAAGGGCAAGTTCCTTGGTTGTTTAGTTTCAACGAAGGGGATCAAAGCCAACCCAAGCAAGATCGAAGCTATCCTTCGAATGGAGCCACCAAGCATAAAGAAGGGGGCCCAACGGTTGACAGGAAGACTGGCATCTTTGAATCGATTTATATCTAGATCAGCAGAAAGAAATTTACCATTCTTCGAAGTACTAAAGTTAGCTAAAGTTTTTCAATGGGGCCTAACTCAACAGAAAGCTTTCGAAGAGCTGAAGCAATATCTGATCCATTTAACAACATTAACTCCACCCGTGCTAGGGGCTCCATTGTTATTGTATGTGGCAGCTTCGCACTCTGCAGTAAGTGCGGCACTTGTACAAGAGAAGCTCGAAGGACAAGCTAAAAAGCAAGTCCCAGTATACTTTGTCTCTGAAGTTTTGAGTTTATCAAAGAAAAACTATACAGAATTGGAGAAGGTGTTGTATGCTGTGTTAATGGCATCCAGGAAGTTTCAGCATTATTTTCAAGCATATCACATAATTGTTCCTTCATCGCAACCCCTAAAGGATATCATGAGGAATAGAGAAGCTACTGGAAGGATTGGCAAATAGGTCGCGGAGCTTAATGAATTCACTATTGACTACGTGCACAGATCTTCAATTCAATCTCAAGCGCTAGCAGATTTTATCGCTGATTGGACGCCAGGGGCTCACGAAGAAGGGACAAGCAAAGATGCCGAAGCTTGGATAGTGTTTTGCGATGGTTCTTGGGGAGCCTTCGGTGCAGGAGCAGCTGCGGTCCTAGTGGCACCCTCGAAAGTCAAAACATGTTATGCAGTAAAACTGGATTTCAGTTGCACAAATAATATTGCTGAGTACAAAGCACTTCTATTGGGGCTTCGGAAACTAAGGGCAATGGGAATAAGAAGGGCCATCCTAAAGACTGATTCTCAAGTTATTGCTGGCCATGTGGATAAAAGCAGCAAGGCATGAGATCCGAAGCTTGAAAAATATCTGGATACAGTTCGAAGGTTGGAAGCTTCCTTCGAAGGTTTTTCCGTCAAGAATATTCCAAGAGGTGAAAATGAGCATGCAGATTTGCTAGCCAAATCAGCGGCTCAGGGGCTCCCACTACCCTTCGAAGTATTTTTTGAAACAATAAAAGCACCTTCAGTTGAGCTCATGGAGAGAGCAGTGCTTACTATTTCTCCAGTAGACAGTGAAGACTGGAGAACTGAAATAATATCTTTCCTCCAAGGCAATTGTCTTTCAAGTGATGAAGCTTATAACAAGAAAATGGAGGCGAGAACAAGACCATATGTGTTAATAGAAGGGGAATTGTATAAACATGGAGTTTGTTCACCACTCCTTAAGTGTTTATCAAGAACTGAAGGTATGGTATTAATGAAAGAGATACATGCAGGTCTGTGTGGATCTCATATTGGATCTAGGCCCTTGTTGGGAAAAGTTTTTCGACAAGGATTTTATTGGCCAAAGGCAGCTTCGGATGCAGCAGAATTAGTCCAAAAATGTGAAGGCTGTCAAAAATGTGCAAGAGACCAGAAGCAACCTTCATCCCTCACTCAATTAATACTGCCCACTTGGCCGTTGCAAAGGTGGGGCCTCGATTTGCTAGGCCCACTTCCACCAGCACAAGGAAATCTAAAATGTGTCGTGGTGGCGGTAGAGTATTTTTCCAAGTGGATTGAGGCAAAGCCTTTAGCCACAATAACTTTGGTCACTGTCCAGAAATTCTTTTGGCAAAACATTGTTTGTCGCTTCGGAGTACCGAAGGCTATTACTGTAGACAATGGAACACAGTTTGATGCTGAAGCTTTCAAGGAATTCTGTGAACAAATTGGCACGAAGATTCATTTTGCATCGGTTAGACATCCGGAGTCAAATGGACTTGTTGAAAGAGCCAATGGCATTATAATGACGGGAATAATGAAGTTAATCTTCAATCAGCCTAGAGGAAAGTGGCCAGATGAATTGATCAAAGTGGTGTGGAGCTACAACACAACAATATCAAGGTCAACAGGTTTTACACCATTCAAACTATTGTTTGGTGATGAAGCAATCACCCCAGAAGAAGCTAAGGCAGGATCAAAAAGAACACTGGCTTTGGCAGAAGACGAAGCTGATTATTCTGTGGCAAAAGATGCTATAGAAGGGATCAGGCTTCAGACCGTGGAGAATATCAATAAATACCAAGCCGAAACAATAAAATGGCGTGACAGAAAAGTTCGGCTAAAGAGCATTAAACCAGGACATTTGGTACTTCGGAGAGTGGCCAACCCAGATATAGTAGGCAAGTTACAGCTCAAGTGGGAAGGACCTTTTCTGGTAGTATCTTCGTCAAGACCCGGTTCTTACAGATTGAAGGATATGGACGGCAACGATATTCCTAGATCTTGGAATGCGGATGAACTTCGGTGATATTATGTCTAGCTTGATGTAATCTTTTTTTCTTTTCTTCTTTTTTCTATGGTACCCTTTTCCTTTCCAAAGGGGGAGGAAGGTTTTTAATGGGGCCATAGCATGTAATTTCTCTTTTTCTTATGTAGCTCTACGAGAGCAAAATCCCCCAAATATGTAAATGTAAAAACTGAGCATGCACCATCGAGTGCAGGGAAAAAGGAAAAAACAAGGAGAAGCTCGAAAGTCGTCCCTAAGAGGATGCAGAGCACGACGAAGCTACAAAAAGCCGTTCCTAAGGGAGCGCAGCGTAAGTTTTCTGCTCAAAAGTCATTCCCAAGGGAATGCAGAGCTTACAGCGAAAAGTCAACGCTGATACCACCGAAATATGAGGCGAAGCGTGAAAAGTCAACGCGATACCACCGAAATAGAAGGCGAAGAAGTTCAAAAGACGTTCCTAAGGGGATGCAGAACTTGCAGCAAAAAGTCAGCGTTGATATACCAAAAAATAAGCGGTGAAGCCGAGAAATAAACGGCAAAGAGACTTCGGTCATTCCCAAGGGAATGAAGGCTATGGTTGTGGCTTCATATGCGTGTGTTTGGACATTCATTTGCACAACACATTACATCATACATCTGCATTCATAAACAATCATCTAGACATACATAGGATCATCATCATCAAAACACAGGCGGGTGCTTCGGCTCTAAAAGATAAGGCTTCGGAAAACAGAAAAAGAAGCAGTTTCATGCTTCGTTGTGTATGAAAAGAAGGGAAGGTGTTTTCGCCTTCGGCTGGAAAAATGCTAGTTTCGTCCACAGCAAAGCAGTTCAATACATGCACAAAAAGGTAAAGATATATTACAAAGTATGCACAAATTTACAGAATTATTATTTGATTCTTAAATTACAAAGATTTTTTACAATGATATTACAAGATTTTTCTCTAGAATTTTTCTAGCAACGTCTTCAGCTTTGACATCATTCAGCTTCAGATCATCTAAGCTTCGGATCATCTGAGCTTCGGATCACCTGTCAAGCTTCGGCTCATTTTTCTCCATCATCATCATCCTGTACATATTAAAACGGTATGAGAGAAGTGCAGACTTCAAGGAGAAGGTAAAATAACAGTCATAAATTTTTTACCGGCTTAAGGTGGCTTCGAGCTTCGTCGCCAGCCATTTTTCGCCCGCCTTTTACCCAAATTTGAGTTATAAATCTGTTCCCTATACTCCGAGCTAGGCTAGGGATATCAATTTAATCTGTCAGAGATAAGCTAAAATTTGGTCTGTTGACAATTTTTCCATGTTCACAGCCAGATTTTATGAAGGCAACAGCGGTGCCCCGTGAAGCTAGCAGAGCGCAGAAATCGGCGTGTCCACCTATAACTTCGTCAAGCGCGTCAACTTCGCCCTCAATATGTTCGAAGGTTTTTGGCAGGTTCTCAACCGAAGGACTGAATTTCTCAGCACCGGCTCTGACCGAGTTGAAAACTTGTTTTAACCGCTGTAGGCACCGGTTGCTGAAGTCCACACATTTTTCTTGAAGTTCTTTCAGTGATTTCCGCAAATTTGAATTTTTCTCGGCTTCAGCTTCGAGTTTGGCTTTGAAATTTTCCTTTTCCATGGAAAGTTCACTATTCAATCTAGCAATTTCGGCCTGGGCTTCTACCAATGAACCTTCCATGGTTCGAAGTACAAAGTCTTTCTTTTCCAGAGTAGCCTCATGGTCTTTTATCTTCTTCTCCAGGCCCTCAATTATAACTTCGTTCTTTTTGTCCTTGAAGTCTTGTTGCATCCTCAGGACTTTGCTTAGCAGTAAGCTCTGATAACATAAGCTTCATCAGAAAACAATCTTCATATTAAAAACAATGAAAAGTTAAGAATTTTACCTTAAAGTTAGCATAAAATAGGCTACCGGCGATATGTTGCCGCCGGTACCTGCTGAGGTCTGCTTCAACCTTTGGGAGGCCAACACTCTTTGATATAGTGCCGACAATCTTCGCCCAAGTGTGGTCCCGAAGGCATCCTAAGCTTTCTTCGTTAACTCCCCCGAAGAGTAGCGCACCTGGTCTGTATCCGCAAGATATAGCGTACTCTTTCAGTTCTTCCTTTTCAGCCTTCGACAATTTTTGCCCAAGTATATCTTGGAAGTTGAAGTCCTCTTCTTCCGAAATATCCTCGGCTTTCTCCTTTCCTTTACCAGCCACCGTGCCTGGGATCTCTTCAGCGGCTGCAGTAGCTTCTTCGGTGGCCGCATCTAGAAGTATTGTATCAATTTTAGAGAGCGTGGCATCTAGATTCACATCTTCAGCGATTTCAGCTTCGGCACTTTTGGCTTCAGCGGGTACAGCTTCGGCAGCAGTAGAGCTCTCAATAGCTAGAATCTTTGATGCCGATGTTAGCGACAGCGTCTGCTCGATAACTTCAACTACATGAATAATTCTTCGTTTTTTTCGGCTCATCTGGCTTCTTAGCTGCCGAAGGCTCCTTTTCCTTCTGAAAAAGCTTCATCGGATGTGGCCCTAGTGGACTTATCTTGACAGGCAAAGATTCAGTCATTACCTTTAAAATTTCTTCTACATCGATAGCAGGAGGTGTTGAAGGAGCTTCATCCTCAATTTCAGTTGTTTTTCGTTTCAGAGCCGAAGCTTTCTTTTTCTTCGAAGCAGTTATCTTCGGCTCAGGGCTTAATTTTCTTTTCTTCAAAGTCTCTTCATCCTTTTTCACCAATTTGGCAGCCTCTTTGTCTAGGACGCTTGCAACTCTCTTTCTTTTCTGTCCTTCGGCACCTTTGTCCAGTCGCTCATAGTCAGGATACTCAAAGTTCAGAGCATCCATCACCCGGTTTAACCTTCGCTTCGGACGAGTGCCGAAGGCTGCAGTCATTAGTTGATCTTCTTTTCAAGAATAATTCCCAAGGATCTCATTGCACATAACTTCAATTGTGTCTAACCATTCTTGGCAAGGTACTTTGAAATGTTTCTTGAATTTATAATAATAGGGCAACCGAACAAGTTCCTTCTTTTTCTTTTCCCCTTTGAGCTTCGGCATGTCCCATTCTTTCAAAGTTGGGAACACTTTAAAAGCCAAGAATTCTTGCACCAGATCCCTAGTACCAATGTGCTCTGCAATAACTCGAAATTCGCCCAGTGCAATTTGGCTTGGACCCTCCGGTCTCATGTCACACCGGGGCCTAGTCTCTCTGAAGATTAATTCTAATGGACTTTGAACCAACTCCTCTTTCTTTTCATCAACTTTGACATAAAACCATTCAGTCTTCCAGCCAGCTGGCCACTTGGTACGATAGCTGATAACTGGAGACTTCGCATCTTTGCGATAAGCAAAATTGTAGCAACCGAAGTTTTCGTGCAGCCCATCTTCTCTAGCCTTTGTTTGATAATGAAGCTCATGTGCTCGGCAGAAGCCTTCGGCAAACGTTTCTACCCCTGGCTTCAGAGGGCCCATATGTAGACACTAAGCCTAACGATGGCGTTAGGAGTTAGCTGATGAAGATAAATCCCAAACTTCTTCAAAACATCAGCAATCATCTCATTCAAAGGAAATCTTAATCCTGCTTTGAAGAAGCTTTTAAAGACTACCACCTCATCCTTTTCCGGCTTCAGAGTAATTTCCTCTCCGCCAAAGCGAATTAGCTCCTTTTTGGCCTCACTGAAATAGCCTAACTTCATCAATTTAGGCATGTCATCTTTGGTAACGGTGGACCTCCCAAACTCTAGGTGGCTGGGTTTAGATGGCACAACACTATAATCATCTTCAGATTCATCTTCCTCAGCACCAACCTGCTCAGCCTCAGCGGCAGGTGCACCTTCGTCAGAGACATCTTCCGACACTACTAGCCCCGACTGTTTCATCACTTCGGAAATCGGAGCGGTCTCAGCAGTTTCAGCTTCTTCTCCGTCATGTGTAATCCTAGCAGTGGAACGTACCCTTGCCATTTGATGATAAGTTCCTCACAATTTTTGATGAGATTGTTGACTTTTTTAATTTTCCCGAAGCTCTTCCTCTTGTGACGAAGCAAAGTCAATAGCGGTGTTTCGGTTGAGTGCGATGAACAAGCTTCGGCTATGATCAATTTTTTGGCAGCAAAACAGGGCAATAGCAATGAATGTTGTGGTAACTTCACACCTACCCATCTGTTTATATAGTGCCGCAGGTGGGGAGGTGAATCGTCAAGTCTTCCGCACCGGACGAACAGTCGCCTGCACTCACTGAGTGGTGGGCCACAGAACCCGAGAAGGTGAATCGCCAGGACGCGTTTACCCGCTGCATGATGGGACCATCTCGTGCTCGAAATTTTGTGATCGTTTCTCGGCAATGAGCTCAGGGAAAGTGTTTTTCGGATCTTCGGCTCTCCAAAGCCTAGGAGACTTTTTCACAGATCAAGCTCGTTACGAAAAACGATCTAGCACCGCGAAGGGGCTACTGTTGGGGGTATGCTTCGTCGCCGAAGATCCTGTAAGAAGAAACACCTTCAGTAGATCCTCTCAAAAGCAATGCCGAAGCTATCATCCATAAAGCTTCGGCATAGTGACATGTCTCAAGACGAAGGAGTGAACCGACTTAAAGATGAAATGACCAATCGACCCGTGATAGCTTGTATTATGACTGTAAGCATTTCTAAAGGGCATGAATGTAACTTCTCACAGGCTGCACCCTGTGCCTATAAATAGATGAACAGTACCCCCGTACTGTTCACAGAATCTTGTAATCACTTGCACGCGACACTCGGATTATTGCCTTCTGCCAAGACGAAGGTATAAATGTGATTAAATGTTATGCTTAGGTTTATATGATGAAATATATGAATAAGTTTATGTGTTTTGATATATTATTCTTTCATGTTTCATATTTCATATATTTCATCTTCTATTATTTCATAACCTCAATCACGAAGGTATAACCTTCGTGGACTTTTGTTCATGACCTTCGTCTGAAGATCATTATACCCTTGAGGAAATAATGATTCAATGGACGAAGGGCATTAACACTTAACATTTTATGTTGCCTTGTTCTTAATTCGAAGCATCTGAGAACAAGTTCCCAACAGTTAGCTAAGGGCGTTCCATTCCACCCTTGTGGTAGCACTGTTATCTCAGGTTAAGCTCCATGGTCCAGTTAAAAAATGATCTTATCATGAACAATAATAGATAACCAACTATAATAAATCATAATGGAACATGGTAATAAAAAATAAGTATCATTAACCCCAAACCAGGTAGAGCAATAGCAAAACTACCCAATAATTCATTTGTCTGCATAGTGTAGGATAAACAAAACTAGATAACCTGTTAGGTCCCATCAGCTTAACCTAACTGTGTCATGGTGATTATCAAGATCATTATTAGGTCAAAGTAAGTGATCAAGGACAGAACTTGCCTTTTTGGTACAACTCCAGGTACTACTCCAATTTGGTCTTCAAGTTCCATGTTGTAACCTAGCTTCTATGCATAACAATCGTTACAGATAGGCATGTAATAATTAAAAATAACATTACACCATAGATGAAAACAAACCACACAATAATATTCTACACGTTGCTACGAGGTCATAGGTTCGAAAACCACTAAATTAGAAGTTAAAACGAAGGAGATATAGTTTTTTGTAAGTTTGCATATTTATTTTCATACTAAAAATCATTTTCTAGGGGATTTATCTGATTTATAGTTTATTTTATTTATTTTAACGTGGCTAGGGATGGCGGGTACTAAATCTGGAAAGCTCGGGGGCTAAAACATTAAAAACAAGAGCTATCAACAATTATTTTGAACTTAGGTAGGAATGCGGGTAGTGTCGGTGTTTAGAGCTCGACCGCACACCTAGGGTTACCCCTCGTGGTGCTTTTGGGTAGGACGGTGTTGTTGATTGTAACTCAATGGTTCGTGCCGGATGCACGAGAGATGACATGCAATTTTCTACAGGTTTGGGTCGCTTGGAGAGGCATAATACCCTACTTCCCGGTGTGGGTCTTTATGTGGTAGGTTACAAGAGAAGTTTCTGGTATGAAGAAAAGCTAACGAGACAGGTAGAAGGTTGATGATTGACCTGGAAATGATGGGTACCCCCTAGGCCTTATATATTCGACCGTGGGGCACTACACGCGTATGTGATGACGGTATGTTCCTACACAATAGTGAACCGACTGAACTGATCTTCCTATAATCTTGCCGACTTATCCCTAATCTGCCCCGATATTTAAGGTCACTGCACGGGGGAAAGTTGGGTGGGCGCTCTAGATATCCCTTAAATCCAATGAGTCGCTTGGGTCTGAGTCTGCTTCTTTCTCGTGTCGGCCCACTCTGCTAGCAGTTTCCTCCTGGCCCACGAAGGGATGGCCTAGCGAGATAACAGGCCTAAAGCCTCTCACGAGGCCTTGTTACCTTCTAGTGGACCTGGGGGATATCTGTCCCCCACAAGCCCCCAATCTTTGAGTTGATTCTGACATAATCAGTCCAAAGATTCTAGGTCCAGTTCATGAGTTTATGGCATGGTTTCCACTCTAGCAATGGGCATGCCAAAAGCGTGCCCATTGAGTGTTGCTCATAAACTTTGAGTGACTCAGTAGAAATAGTCTTCTCAGAAGTCTTCATTTGATGCATTGGAGATCAACGTCTTGTCATCATATCATGCTTTAGAAGTCAACATTTTGTCTTCTGGGATTAAGAATCTATTGGGTGCAGGTGTAGCCCCCGAGCTTTGAGTGGATTTTTGAAAATAATCCAATCAAAGGTCTTCTTCTCATGCTTTAGAAATCAACATTTTGTCATCATCTTATGCTTTAGAAGCTAGCATTTTGTCTTCATCTCGTGCTCTTGCGAATTCAAACAACGTTATCTACCCATGCCTTGTTAGGTCTAAAATTTATTTGATTGGTGACAAATTGAACGTTTGGTAGATGGCTCTTGGCTGGTCATCACCCCACTCTGTGCTTCAATGCCTCTGTTGATTAGACTTGTGGTTCAGTAGCTATATTTGGATTTCCTCCGATCTCTACCGATCTCTTCCTTATATCTCAGTACATTTATTGTGTATACTGTATGGATATGACTTCTTCAGAAAAATCTTTAAAAATTCCTGGCTACCCCCCAATGGGTGTGACCAAGGGGTGTCTTGGTATGTAGAGCATTTAGCACGCTGTCCTGGAGTAGTAACTTGATGTGACCGTGGGGTGTAACCATATCGCCCGAGCGGTTGACCTTGGTTCAAACGGTGTCATGTTACGTGAAGCGGCGCCTGCTGCCTGACTCATTTTCAGGCGGCTTGAATTGCTTATTGAATACTTGTTACTGTTTGGCGAGCGTGGTAGGAAGTGGACGGTCACCCCCGGCCTCTATAAATAGCCTGCTTGCACCGTTGTTCTCTTCACTCATCTTTTGATCATCTATTGCTTTCTTCTCCCTTTCTCCTCTTCTCCAACCAATCATGGGCAAAGGCAAGAGAGGTCGAGGCTCGCCTCACCGCGCTGGCGACAAACGTAAGGGAGGACTTTGGCGATTTAGAGAACTCGGAGGAGGTTTCCTCTGGGTCCAAGGGGTCACTGGCTCTCGCTTCTCCTCCGGCGTCGTCCGATGACTCGGACGACTCTCAGGGGTTGGCCGCTGAAGTCTGGACGTACATCCATTCGTCGAGCGTGCTGGGCTCGAAGGATCGGATGAGTCGGAGGTCTGCTCGGATGAGGAGAATTCCTCTTACTCGTCTGAGGAGCAGAGTGGCGACGACGGTGACAACAGCGGTGGAGGTGGCAGCGGCAGCGGCGGCGACGATGGTGGCAAGGGCAGCAACGGTGAAGGCGACGGCGGCAGCAGCGGTGGAGGCGACGACGGTGGCAGCAAGGGCGGCAGTGGCGGCGATCGCGATGGCGGTAGTGGCGACGGTGGCGACGGCAGCAAGGTCAGTGGCAAAGCGCCAGTGGTCTAAATATTAGTATAGATAGTTAGTAGTAGTAGTAGTTGTAGAAGAAGAAGAAGAAGAAGAAGAATATAGTGGTAGTTAGTAGTGTAGTGTAGTGTAAGTAGTAAAGTAAAGTAATGTAATGTAGTAAAAAGGGTGGGAAAAGGCCAACTCATAATGAGTCGGCTTTTGAGTTTGTGTAACCCCCTCCAATATTAATGAAGAACTTTAGTTGCCTCGAGTGATCGCAGCTTTTTTGTTTGTATGTTTGATAGTTTGTCCATATGCCTGATATTGCCGGCGTTTTAGAGGTAACCGCCGAGTGATGCCTGAGGCTTTGCTTTTCCGAGTAGTGACCTGGCACTTTAGAAATAGTGCCCGACCTGGGAAACCACATTAATACTCGCGCCGACGTGCTTTTTTGATTTCTAAGCCCTAACTTCACTTTTTGCTTCGAACCAACCCTCTGCTTCCCTGAAATTTCGAGCTTGCTCATTCCACCAGAAAGATCGCGATGGCCCCAAAACAGAAGAGGCAGAATACCGCTGTTGCAATCATCCTGCCCATCGACCCCAACAGCTAGCTTACATTCACTGGTAACCATATGTCTATCATTTCTGAATCCAACCTTCTTCATCTCGATGAAGTTGGGGTTTTGCTTCCGAAAGAGCTCTGCTCTTGGTGGATCTGCTGCGGTGTCACCGTTCCAACGGAGGATACTCATGAATCTGTCGTTTATGTTCCTTTTCTCATTCACAGGCTTGCTCTTCCCATCTCCCCCTTTTTCCGTGGTCTCCTTGATTTCTATGAGTTGAACTTGACGCATCTGAACCCTAATTCCATTCTACAAGTTTCCATTTTCGTACATCTGTGCGAGGCCTTTCTCGGGATTCTCCCCCACTTCGGTCTCTAGAAATATCTTTATCACTGTCGGCCCGGGATGGCTGAGGGACAACACCAGCTTGTTGGTGGCGCAAGTCTATTGCTTCGCCGGGGGAGGAAAGTAGAGTACCTTGACATTCCTCTCAAGGACAGTATCAAGGGGTGGCGCCTCGAGTGGTTCATTGTGGAAAACCACTGCAAATATCTCCCCCCTCGGTCGGGGAGACAACCAGATGTTCGCACACATAGCTGGATAGAATCTCCGACCTCTTCAAAGATAACAGAGGCCAAAGTACTGCTTGCTGAGATCTGCTCGCTGAAGGATGGGGGTCTAACTACTGAAGCTGTAGTTGCTGATTTTATTTTCAAGAACATCCAACCCTTGAAGGACATGATTTTCCCTGCTTACTTGTATAGCGGCGTCAACGACTCTACCCGGGTCATGAACAGAAGGATTCCCACTAAAGATTTGCTAAGTCGATTGGACATGATTCTGAGGGGTAGAGTCTCAAATGCTGGTGCTCCTATGGCCTATTCTGCATGGAACCTGCCGCCACTTAGGCCATTCTCCGAGTTTGTCTCCAATCCTCCTGCTCGTGATGGTAGCCTGGGTCACAGAGTGTGACCCTCTCCTGAGGATATTGAGGCTTTGATTGCTCCACTTCGGAGTCTTCCCGAGGATGAGAGGCAGACTCACTTTGAGATGCCAGCTAGCCCTGACGATGTTGAGATGGATGCCGTGCTTAGCCTGCTGGCCGGGGAATCGTCTGACTCTACCCGAACCGAGCCGATGGCCATCACGACTGGGCAAGAATATGGTGAAGAGGTGGAGACTCAGAAACCCGAAGGTGCCCACCCAAAGCGTTCACGCCGAGTGAACCGCCCGGCGGCACCTGTCGAGGAGAAAAGGAAGAAGAGGCGACTTCGGTGACTGTCATGCTTGGGTCAGGATGCCGGCCCTTCTGTACCGATTCTTGATGATGTCCCGGCAGAGGCCATTCCTGAGGTTAACGCCAAAGGCTGTGATCATGTGATGGCTGCTGGTGGCATGTTTGATGAAGATGAAGACGAAGAAGAGGAAGAAATCTCATTGATACGCAAGAACAGCCGGCATTATGAAGGCAGCGAGGGGAGTAGCGATATTCTCTCTCCAGCTCTGTCGGCACTTGTCAGTCTTCAGGGGTTTCAATATCAGATTTTGACCAAGCACTGGAGGAGGTCATTCCTGAAGACATGCTATCAAAGCCTCCCGAAGATGATATCCCAGCCATCTGTTCAGAGGTCCCAGATGGTGGGCTTTCGTTGCTTGATTCTGCCGAGTAAGAGGTAACCCGAGTGGTGTCTCGTGCATCGTCGACCTTGGAGGGCAGTCTTTTATGCAGAGACACTGATCTAATGAAGGTGGTTGAGGGGCCTTCAACCTTAGAAGTGGCTGCTATGGAAGACCCAGCCACCGAGGGTGGTGCTGGCAGATACCCAGCCCCGAGGGTGTTGCTGGTAGCGACCCAGCTCTTGTGGGTAGTGCAAATTGCAACCTAGTCCCCGAGGATGTTCAGGTGTGCTCTCTTTCCAATGCCTCCATGGATGTCCACATCGGGTCATCCCCACTTCGATCTGACGGCAGCACGTGCTTCTACGGCTTTAACTGGACAAGTCGCCTTAGAGGTCGGCGAGCTAGACACAAGGAGCCTGCTATCTGCTGGTGGGGCCAAGGTCACCCCAGATAGTGTCCTTCAGATTGTTCCTGCTGATCTTCCCTCATCAAGCCATGCTCCGGCTCCTCCTACCCTGGGTCTCCCGCTGTTCCTTTCTAATCTCTAGGTGAGTCGGTCTTTTGCTCTATGTTGTTCATACTAGCGAATTATCTTTCTTCTGCTCATTTGTCTATGATCATAGGATTTTGTTGATGGGGTATCTGCCCAATTGAAGTCCTATGGCGCCGCTGTTCCCGACAAGCTCTATCTCTGACGTAGTGGAATCCTTTGCTGCTCCAGAAACAGATAGAGGATTTGAAGACGTCGAATGCTGGTTAGTGAGCTTACAGTTTCTCTGGCTACTTTGATTGATCAACTTATCCTTAATCATACGTTCCCTTTCAGCTGCATTGTCAGACATGGCTCAATGATGCTCTAACCTTGAGGAGAAGTATTCTCAAAGTCAGAGCGACTTAGACTAGACTTCAGCCTTTTTGGACAGTGCGTGCTCCCTAAATTCCTCTCTGAATTCCCAGCTTGACTCTGAAAAGATGGCTCATGTGGTACACTTCCTTGGCTGACCCTGCTATGTTATTGTTGCTTTGGTGCTGAATGCTGTTTTTTGTTTGTAGGAGGAGAAGCGAGCACTTGTTGCCTCTCGCGACAATCTAGATAGGCTATATTGTGACGCTAAAAACTCCTTGACCATCTTGGAGAGGAGACATCGCTTCACCATGTCTGACCTAGATCATCACCGCCATGAGCTGCAAGCATCCCAAGACGAAATTTTGCGACTTGGACAACTGCTATCGACCAAGGATTCCATCATCAAGGATCTTCGTGCTTCCAAGAAGCTTGTCGCGCAGGAGATAAAGACCGCTCAACTGGCTGTTAAAGCTTTAGAGGACAACTACGCCGTCTTGAAGGCCCAGCACGACAAAGCTATGGATAAAGCCATTCGGGCCGGATGGATTGTAACACCCCTGGTGTTACTGCAACTAAAACTTGAGCATGGCATCATAAACATTGGCATTGCATATGTTTGACACACCTAGAATGCATTCACTAGGTAAAAATTTCAAACAAGTTGTATTGTTATAGCATTTTGCAAATAGAACCCTGGATAGGGAACTTAACCCTAAATAGGGATTAAAGGGGGATAAAACCTAACCAAATTGAGAAAACCTAAAAGCTTTAGGGGAATAGTCATAAAATGTTCCCAAAAATGAACTTGAATCACATTTATACCCCTGGGATACCAAAAACCCCATTTGAACCCTGGAAAACCCTAAGTCCAAACCCTAGGGGCTTATGTGCAAAAATAGTGCACATTTGGACTAAAGTGTAAAAACTACAATGCTAAGGCATATTAAGTCCTTTGGTTCACAAATATGTGAATTTGCAAGCTAAACCCTAAGTTTTGGGTCTATTTGCAAAAATCACCTCTTAAGTCCTATATAGTCTAAGTCTGAAATTTAGAGTTTTGGGCTCAACTTTGGAGCCTTGTAACTTTCAAATATTAGGGTTTTTGCCATAGGGCATCACATCAAAGTTGTAGATGAATCATAGAAGGACAACTTTGCTTAAGAATGTAAGCTCAGTTGTTAAGAATAAATTGAAGATAATTAAGCCCAAAGTTGGGCTGTCAGGTTACTAGTTCTGAATTTTCAGACAGACAGTGTAAACCCCAAGACTTTGAGCATGAATTCAAGCCTAAATCATTAAGAATTTAATCAAGGTTGCTATGACAAAGTTGTAGTTTGTCTATAGCACTACACTTTTGCTGCAAAGTGTTGATCATGTTACCATTGAAAATTGTGAGAAAATCGAGCCTGAATTATGACTGTCAGGCTGACTGAATGAAATAGCCCATGGTACAGTGCTCTCGGGTGGATCAGGTTGCCAGCACTGCTAGCTCGTCGCCGGTGACCTCCCTGCGCGAAGATTCGTGCTGCCGCCGCCCGGATTCGCGCTGGGGACTAACGGATAATCTCGCGGGGTAAAAGAAGTTTGCTGCCAGTGAGCTGGTAGTCACTCCGGTGACTCACCACCGCACCTTTCGGCTTTGCGGCTGGAGCAGATAGGCTCGCCGGTGAACCGCCGTTGCTCGGTCTTACGCCACGTATCCGAACACCTCTGTCGCATCACCGTGACTCTTTACAACTATTAAATCAACGCCGGTGAGCTTGCCACGACTGGGGACACGAACCCACTGCGCCATGGTCCTTCCTTGTTTCCGACCGCCAGCTCTGTCCGGCCAAATTGAGCGCCACCGTCGAAGCTCTCTATAAATTGATGGCCGGACTTGCTGCACAAGGTCATCCCGAAGCCAACGCACCCGTTCTCACCCTTTATCAACCATCGTAGCCAGAGAATTCTCCTCTTCCCGCAATTCGGTTTCCGCCGCCGTGAATCGTACTCTGCCTTGGCCAGCCCCCCACAGGTCTGCTCATACCCTCTTTGTTCCTGTTCTAGCATCTGTGCATGCTGGTGATGCTTGCCGACCCATGCAATTGCGCTAGGAGCCCTCTGGTCGCCGGGAACACGACTGTCTAGCCGCACTGCTCACGGCCACCGTGGCCCGAGCAAACCAATTGGCCATAGATGAAATTAGGTTAGGGGAAATGGTGGAGGTGGATCCAATTCCGTGTTAGTCGCTCGGGAGCCCTAGTCATTGCCCCATTCAGCCGGTACAGGTGCTCGCCGGTGCTTCCCCGCGCTCGAGGCCGTCGTGGACTTCAAACCGAGAATGGATAGAAGTGCGGGGGTCTTTTTGTAAACGGTCAGTGACTCTGTTAAACAGTGAAAGAACCCGTTTTCGGTTAATAAAAACTCTGGGGCCCTTTCTGTAAAGACGCCATCGCTGCCGCGGACGCGCGCGCACGTTTTTCCTCTGGGTTGGGCCACCTGGGCTAGAACCGGCCCAGTACTATTTGATCTTTTTCTTTTTCTTTTTTAGTAGAGCTTTGGAAATCTGTTATAAATTGTAGAAAAATCCTAAAATTATCAAACCAATTTTCCTAGATTTCTTATTTTTCATAGTATTTAATAAAAATAGTTTCATGATTTTTAGATTAAATAAGGAATTTTAAGGCATTTAAACTAGCTTAAACCATTAATTCTGGATTTTTAGGAGATAAATGGTAATCCCAAAAATGCCCAAACTTTTTATATGAGTTCTACATATTATTTAGAAGCCTTGGGTAGAATTTGGTATGATTTGGACCTTGTTTGATAACTAGAACCCAAAACCCACACCCCTGCCCTGTGAACTCCTTTATTGACTCCGGAAACCCTAAGTTCTCGGAGTTCCGTGAAGAAAAATTGTATTCAAGACCTTAGATAATAAATTCTTATTATCTTTGCACTCTCATGAGCATTACATGGCATTCATTCTTATATACATATATATGGTTACGTTAGAAAACGAAGAAGAGATCGAAGTGACCGAAGAGAAGACACCACCACCTTTGGAATCTCAGGCAGGGACTTGTCTCTACTTTGACATCTGTGGGCCTGAGCCTGACTCACCTACTAACGAAGGCAAGCCTCGGTGCATTTGCCACCTCCTTTGATGTTTTTAAATCTTTCTCACTTGCTTGCTGCATTAAGTAATAGGAGTTGATTGCTAAACAATTCTTGCATTACCTTCCTTGATCTTGATTACCTGTTTTACAAAATGTTTTCACTATGCTTAGTATTGCTCTAGCAAAACAAAAGGTTTTGTTTTACAAACGATGATTGGCAAAGTGGGAGGGGTGTTTTTGAAAATAAAACTTGATGATGGATCCATCATGGCCGTGATGGATTCAACATCGGAAAAGATGTACCTCTGACAGGTACCAAGTTTTTGGGTTTAAAAGATTAAACTGAGACCGGGCGGGTGACTTGCACGAGAAGAGAGTCTCGGTGTAGTGTCTCCGTCTGAGTCGATTAAGGACCGTGTCGATGTAGGCCTGATGACCGAGGACCCTTTAACTGGTCACATGCCTCGTCATGGGTAAGCCTTGCCTCGGGTAGACTAAGGCCAGAATAAGATAACACGAAATGGGCGTGGAGCGGTGGCGAGAGTAGCGTGTACCCTCCGCAGCAAGAGGCTGGACGGTGGTGTATCTGTGCTCTCGGTTTGCGTGAACCTGATCTGGTCTTAAGAACCCCGGTGGCGGGTTGACATATGCAAGGGTTAAGTGCTACATATGTCGTGTGATTGGAGATCCTCAGCTGAGTATAATCGATTCGGATCGCCGTACCTCCGCGGTTATGGAGACTTGGTCACTGACTTATACGTAGAATTCCACTAAAGATGAAGGGATTGATGAAAAACTGGCTAGTACAGGACAAGTGTTTGAACTAGAGTAGAAAGAACTCTAGACTTAGGTTATTTTACCTAACTTGACAATAAAACTGGATTTTTAAGGATCCACTCTTAGTAAGCATTTGTGCAAAACCGAGTCTTTGATCTTGAGATACCTTACCTTGACTCCCTTATAACCAGCATACCCTTGAGAGTCTTTTCTTTAGTCGGGTAAGACTTGCTGAGTAATTCCATACTCAGGGTTTATTCCCTCGTTGTTTTTAGGTGAGGAGGCAGCAAATTTTTGTTGCTTTTGTACCAAGGTGGTTCCAAATGAAGAAAAACAAGAGTGAAGCTGCGGGAGGACATGGTCCTCCATAAGAAACTTTTATGTAAGAACTTATCAGGATGAGTTTTTGCCTCCCTTGGTATTGTAATAATACTACTCAGCACTCGTTTTATAACTCTGGTTTGTAATAAGTAACTTGATCTTACTTTCTAAATAAATGTAAGTTTATGTAATCGCTTCCGCATTTCTAAATCTCCGATGTCTGCAAGACGGGTGAAACGTTCCTGGAAAGGTAAGAAAGAAGATACCGAACTTGTCAAGTGATTCAGGAACATCTACAGGATTGTCTGAGGTCTGATGGACAAGGACAACTGTAGGTGGGCCTAATAACTTAGGAGGTTCCGTCACAGCTGGTATCGGAGCGAAGCCCTTCTCTGCAGATATTATGAGGCATCTTGAAAAGGATTTTCTAAAAACTTACCTAGAAAAATTACTTCCATTCTTATCCCTCATATCTGAAGAATCTATATGAAAGACCAGATAAGAGGAGTGCAATGTATAGAAGGTATGAATCAACTAAGGTTGGTTCTGTAATTATACATGCATCATGCTAAGAACCATACTAATAAAATTTTCCCCTAGAGAAATGCCGCCGCGCACGAGGAAAACCGCGCGCAAGTCAACTGGCCCAATTGGAGTACCTCATCATCAACTTGCCCCACGGGATGAGGATAGTAGTAGCGGAAGCAATTATCCGATTGGGGATCTTGAAGCCCGAGTAAATCAGCTTCAAACGGAACTGCAACGCAGGACCAGTATATGGGTCGCGGATGGCGACATAATAAACGAATTGAGAGGTTACATCCGCCGCCTGCAAGATCAGCTTGTTGATCAGGATTTAGCGCTCGACTGGGCAGTACAGTCTCGTTCAGTGGCTTGGGCTAAGGAAGCAAAGGCTCAAGCCCGAGTCGAAGAACTTAGCTCTGCCATTGACAATCTGCAGGCGTATTGCAATACCTTACATGAGGAAGTCCATGTACTGTATTCGCAACTACACCCAGTGCACCTACGGATCCTGTCGGGTCGGAAGCCGGACCCTCGCATATTGCGGGAGAAGCGCATGGTGGTGAGTTGGACCTTTTTAGGCCCCCTCCTTCTATGAGGCTGGTCGATGAATGGTCTCCCACACCCGACGACGAGGCTGCCAGGAGCAACCAGAAGCAGGAATAGTGGTGTAGTAGAAGAGATAGAAGTAGTGTATTGTATAATAGGTTGTACTATTGTATAATGGGTACTGTACTCCTGTTGCATAAAATCGAGTTTGTAACATTACTCTTTTTGGTAATGTAAATTGGATGGTTTTGTCTTTGGCATATTATATTTGTTTCCAAATGTTTGTTGCCACAGATGCCGTCCAAGACCCGATCACAGGATGCAGCTGGAACCTCCAGTGGGAGGGAGTTTACCCCAAATCCGCCTCCTGTCCCTCCCACACTTGCCGAGGCGATTGCCGCCTTAGTGAATGCGACCGCGGATAATACCCGTTTTCTGAGAGAGATGGCGGGTCAACAGTTTCAACCACAAGGCGGGCGGGGTTATCAACAGGGCCCCCGTGAAACCTCTTACTTGGACTTTTCAGAGACACGTCCACCGCTGTTTGTTAAAGCCGAAGACCCGTTAGAAGCCGACAAATGGATTCGGGTTATTGAGCAAAAATTCGGACTTCTGCGCTGTTCTGAAACCCAGAAGCCCTTATTTGCAGCCCAGCAACTGCGCGGCCCTGCCAGCACTTGGTGGGGAAATTTTGTGGCCATTCAATCGGCCAATCATCAGATAACATGGGAAGAATTCAAGGTGGCCTTCCGCAAACACTATATTCCAGAAGGTGTCCTTCACATGAAGCAAGAAGAATTTATGAAGCTGAAGCAAGGAGGGGATACTGTTAATCAGTATCTCAATAAGTTCAATCATTTGTCGCAATATACAATCGATCAAGTGAACACCGATCTGAAGAAGAAGAATTATTTTATGAGAGGTTTAAATGATCGACTGCAAAGAAAAATGGCAACCTGCATAGATCTTACTTATGGAAGAGCTGTCAGTACAGCATTGGCAGTAGAAGCGAAGTATGCAGGTGCTGGAAAATCCAAGGGATTTGGAGGTGACCGGCCTAGTCAAGGCCCGGTAAAAAGGCAGCGGTTTATTATCTGGCCTTCCAACCAGAATCGCTCTTTCTCTCGTCCACCCTCCTTCCCTTTTAAGCAGCCAATAATTATTCGTCCCAATAATGCCCCCACTGCCCCAAGTCAGTCGGGTGCCCTAGGCACTCGATTCCCTGCTCTGCCCAGTTCATCGACTGGATGTTTCAATTGTGGAAAATCTAGGCATTTCATCAAAGATTGCCCTTATCCAAAGCAAAACCAGTCAAATAATCAGCAAGGATCTGGGAATTCATCTCAAGTCAAGGGAAGTATTAAGGGCAAAAATACCAAGAAGACGGGACACATATATTATACGCAAGTGGCCACTACACTGGACGGGGAGCGAGTAATGATGGGTACGTTCCTTGTGGCCAATCATCCCGCAGTTATTCTCTTTGATTCTGGTGCTTCGCATACATTTATCAGCAAGAAATTTGTGGAGCAACATTGTATTTCATGCTATGAATCAAAAGAAGGGTTTAAAATTCACTCCCCTGGGGGACAAATCTTTACTAGAGAAGTGGCCTATCAAGTGCCCGTAACATTGGCCGGACGGGACTTTTCTGCTAATATGATAGTTCTGAAAGGCCAAGACATAGATGTGATTTTGGGCATGAATTGGCTGGCCCAACATAAAGCAACTCTCAACACTGATCAGAGAACCATCAGATTGAGTCATAATCAAGAAGAAATTCTATTGTCTATCCCCATTCCAACCAAAGCTACTGTCAGAGTTTATGAAGCCATTATACCGGAAATCAAGGATATTCCGGTAGTATGCGAGTTTCCCAATGTCTTTCCAGAGGATTTGCCTGGATTGCCACCTGAAAGGGATGTAGAGTTTGTAATTGAGTTGAAGCCCGGTACGGCTCCCATTTCTCGAAGATCGTACCGTATGCCTCCGAATGAGTTGGCAGAATTGAAGATTCAATTACAAGATCTACTTGAGAAAGGATTCATCCGGCCAAGCTCGTCACCATGGGGTTTCCCAGCCATATTCGTCAAGAAGAAGGATCAAACTTTATGGATGTGTGTGGATTATCGACCCCTGAATGAGGTCACTATCAAGAACAAGTACCCTCTTCCGAGGATTGACATTTTATTTGATCAACTGACCGGGGCGAGGGTATTCTCCAAGATTGATCTCAGATCGGGCTATCATCAGATTCGTATTCGGCCCGAGGATATACCAAAGACCGCATTCACTACGCGGTCTGGGTTATTTGAATACCTGGTAATGTCTTTCGGATTGACAAATGCTCCTGCCCACTTCATGTATTTGATGAACTCGGTATTCATGCCCGAGTTGGACAAGTTTGTGGTGGTCTTCATTGACGATATTCTAATATATTCCAAGAATGAAGAGGAGCATGCCCAACATTTACGGATCGTGTTAACGCGCCTGAGAGAACATCAGTTGTATGCCAAGTTCAGCAAATGCGTGTTTTGGCTGGAGGAAATTCAGTTTCTGGGACATGTTCTATCTGCCAGGGGGATTGCGGTAGATCCCAGCAAAGTCAAGGACATTTTAGAGTGGAAACCCCCAACCACTGTTCATCAAGTCCGAAGTTTCCTTGGACTGGCTGGATATTACCGCCGATTTATACTAGATTTTTCTAAGCTTGTGAAGCCAATCACAAGTTTATTGAAGAATGATATTAAATTCAATTGGTCATCCAAGTGTAATGAAGCTTTTGAAAAATTGAAGACATTATTAACCACTGCTCCAGTATTGGCTCAACCGGATATCACTAAGCCCTTTGATGTGTATTGTGATGCATCAGGCAGTGGTCTCGGCTGTGTATTAATGCAAGAAGGCCGAGTAATTGCGTATGCTTCAAGGCAGTTGCGCCGACATGAGGAGCATTATCTAACTCATGATCTGGAGCTAGCTGCTGTGGTTCATGCCCTGAAGATTTGGCGTCATTATCTGCTGGGTAATATCTGTCACATTTATACAGATCATAAAAGCTTGAAGTATATCTTCACCCAGTCAGAATTGAATATGAGACAAAGGCGATGGCTCGAGCTTATTAAGGATTATAAACTGAAAATTCATTATCACCCAGGCAAGGCCAATGTGGTGGCAGATGCACTTAGCCGTAAGGTTTCCTATCACTGTCTTACGGTGAAGACCTCTGACAATACATTATGTCAGGAAATGGAGAAGTTAAACCTGGGAATGGTCCAACAAGGAACCCTAAGTCAGCTAAAGCTTGAGTCAGTCCTCTTGCAAAGGATAATTGATGCTCAAAGGGATAATGAGGGTATGAAACACATTCGTGAGAAGATAAGGCTGGAAAAGCCAAATGTTTCAAAGAAGATGATCAAGGCATTATATGGTTTAATAACCGCATCGTGGTGCCGAAGAATGAAGAGGTCCGCCAGCAAATTCTTGATGAAGCACATCTTAGTCGCTATTCTATTCATCCTGGAAGCACTAAGATGTACCAAGATCTGAAACAACATTATTGGTGGACAAAGATGAAGATCGAGATTGCACGCTATGTGGCTAGATGTGACACTTGTAGACGTGTCAAGGCCATACACTTGAAAGTTGCCGGTCCATTACAGTCACTACCAATACCAACATGGAAATGGGAAGACATAAGTATGGACTTTATTGTGGGATTGCCCAGGACCACAAAAGGGTATGACTCTATCTGGGTTATTGTTGATCGGCTCACGAAAATTGCTCACTTTCTGCCAGTCAAGACATCTTACCCGGTTCTTACCTATGCGGAATTATACATTGCTCGCATTCTCAGTTTGCACGGGGTTCCAAAGACTATAGTGTCGGATCGTGGACCTCAATTCGTACCCAAATTCTGGGAAGAACTTCATAGATCCCTGGGTACTAAACTGCTCCACAGTTCGGCCTATCATCCTCAAACAAGTGGACAGACTGAGAGGGTTAATCAAATACTTGAAGATATGCTGCGGGCATGTGTTCTGGACTTCTCACAAAAATGGGATGAATGTTTGCCCTTAGCGGAGTTTTCATATAATAATAGCTATCAAGAAAGCATCAAGATGGCACCCTTCGAAGCTTTATATGGACGACGATGTCGTACTCCGCTAAATTGGTCTGAACCTGGTGAAAGGTACTTCTTTAAGCCTGATATGGTGAAAGAAACCGAAGAAAAGGTTCAAAAAATAATTCATAACATGAAGAAAGCCCAAACTCGTCAAAAGAGTTATGCAGACAAACGGCGAATGCCCTTGTATTTCCTTGAAGGGGACTATGTCTACCTGAAGGTTTCACCAATGAAGGGAGTATCACGTTTCGGGATAAAAGGGAAGCTTGCACCTAGGTACATTGGTCCATTCCCTATACTTGAGCAATGTGGACCAGTGGCATATCGACTTCAGCTCCCCGAAACCTTGTCTGCTGTACATAATGTGTTCCATGTGTCACAATTGAAGAAATGTCTTCGGGTACCAGATCGAACCGTTGAGGTGACAGATGTTGTCCTTGAACCAGACTTGACATATTCTGAATATCCCATTCGGGTCTTGGATCAAAAGGACAGGGTTACCCGGAGAAAAACTCTCAAGTTCTATAAGATACAGTGGAACCAACATTCTGAAGAAGAGGCTACATGTGAAACTCAAGACTTTTTAGATAAGAATTTCCCAGGCTTTTTAGCCTCATGTAATTTGTAAAATATGTTTAGTTGTTGTAATAAAGAGTGAACCCCACACCACCTCTGCCTTGTACCAGAAATAAGGAAATAAGAATGTGACACATTTCCTTTTCCATTACTTACCCTAGGACTTTTAATCTCGGGACGAGATTCTTTTATGGGGGGAAGGATGTAACACCCCTAGTGTTACTGCAACTAAAACTTGAGCATGGCATCATAAACATTGGCATTGCATATGTTTGACACACCTAGAATGCATTCACTAGGTAAAAATTTCAAACAAGTTGTATTGTTATAGCATTTTGCAAATAGAACCCTGGATAGGGAACTTAACCCTAAATAGGGATTAAAGGGGGATAAAACCTAACCAAATTGAGAAAACCTAAAAGCTTTAGGGGAATAGTCATAAAATGTTCCCAAAAATGAACTTGAATCACATTTATACCCCTGGGATACCAAAAACCCCATTTGAACCCTGGAAAACCCTAAGTCCAAACCCTAGGGGCTTATGTGCAAAAACAGTGCACATTTGGACTAAAGTGTAAAAACTACAATGTTAAGGCATATTAAGTCCTTTTGTTCACAAATATGTGAATTTGCAAGCTAAACCCTAAGTTTTGGGTCTATTTGCAAAAATCACCTCTTAAGTCCTATATAGTCTAAGTCTGAAATTTAGAGTTTTGGGCTCAACTTTGGAGCCTTGTAACTTTCAAATATTAGGGTTTTTGCCCTAGGGCATCACATCAAAGTTGTAGACCAATCATAGAAGGACAACTTTTCTTAAGAATGTGAGCTCAGTAGTTAAGAATAAATTGAAGATAATTAAGCCCAAAGTTGGGCTGTCAGGTTACTAGTTCTGAATTTTCAGACAGACAGTGTAAACCCCAAGACTTTGAGCATGAATTCAAGCCTAAATCATTAAGAATTTAATCAAGGTTGCTATGACAAAGTTGTAGTTTGTCTATAGCACTACACTTTTGCTGCAAAGTGTTGATCATGTTACCATTGAAAATTGTGAGAAAATCGAGCCTGAATTATGACTGTCAGGCTGACTGAATGAAATAGCCCATGGTACAGTGCTCTCGGGTGGATCAGGTTGCCAGCACTGCTAGCTCGTCGCCGGTGACCTCCCTGCGCGAAGATTCGTGCTGCCGCCGCTCGGATTCGCGCTGGGGACTAACGGATAATCTCGCGGGGTAAAAGAAGTTTGCCGCCGGTGAGCTGGTAGTCACTCCGGTGACTCACCACCGCACCTTTTGGCTTTGCGGCTGGAGCAGATAGGCTCGCCGGTGAACCGCCATCGCTCGGTCTTGCGCCACGTATCCGAACACCTCTGTCGCGTCACCGTGACTCTTTACAACTGTTAAATCAACGCCGGTGAGCTTGCCACGACTGGGGACACGAACCCACTGCGCCATGGTCCTTCCTTGTTTCCGACCGCCAGCTCTGTCCGGCCAAATTTAGCGCCACCGTCGAAGCTCTCTATAAATTGATGGCCGGACTTGCTGCACTAGGTCATCCCGAAGCCAACGCACCCGTTCTCACCCTTTATCAACCATCGTAGCCGGAGAATTCTCCTCTTCCCCCAATTCGGTTTCCGCCGCCGTGAATCGTACTCTGCCGTGGCCAGCCCCCCATAGGTCTGCTCATACCCTCTTTGTTCCTGTTCTAGCATCTGTGCATGCTGGTGATGCTTGCCGACCCACGCAATTGCGCTAGGCGCCCTCTGGTCGCCGGGAACACGACTGTCTAGCCGCACTGCTCACGGTCACCGTGGCCCGAGCAAACCAATTGGCCATAGATGAAATTAGGTTAGGGGAAATGGTGGAGGTGGATCCAATTCCGTGTTAGTCGCTCGGGAGACCTAGTCATTGCCCCATTCGGCCGGTATAGGTGCTCGCCGGAGCTTCCCCGCGCTCGACGCCGTCATGGACTTCAAACCGAGAATGGATAGAAGTGCGGGGGTCTTTTTGTAAACGATCAGTGACTCTGTTAAACAGTGAAAGAACCTGTTTTTGGTTAATAAAAACTCCAGGGCCCTTTCTGTAAAGACGCCAGCGCTGCCGCAGAAGCGCGCGCGTTTTTCCTCTGGGTTGGGCCGCCTGGGCTAGAACCGGCCCAGTAATATTTGATCTTTTTCTTTTTCTTTTTCAGTAGAGCTTTGGAAATCTGTTATAAATTGTAGAAAAATCCTAAAATTATCAAACCAATTTTCCTAGACTTCTTATTTTTCATAGTATTTAATAAAAATAGTTTCATGATTTTTAGATTAAATAAGGAATTTTAAGGCATTTAAACTAGCTTAAACCATTAATTCTGGATTTTTAGGAGATAAATGGTAATCCCAAAAATGCCCAAACTTTTTATATGAGTTCTACATGTTATTTAGAAGCCTTGGGTAGAATTTGGTATGATTTGGACCTTGTTTGATAACTAGAACCCAAAACCACCACCCCTGCCCTGTGAACTCCTTTACTGACTCCGGAAACCCTAAGTTCTCGGAGTTCCGTGAAGGAAAATTGTATTCAAGACCTTAGATAATAAATTCTTATTATCTTTGCACTCTCATGAGCATTACATGGCATTCATTCTTATATACATATATATCGTTATGTTAGAAAACGAAGAAGAGATCGAAGTGACCGAAGAGAAGACACCACCACCTTTGGAATCTCAGGCACGGACTTGTCTCTACTTTGACATCTGTGGGCCTGAGCCTGACTCACCTGCTAACGAAGGCAAGCCCCGGTGCATTTGCCACCTCCTTTGATGTTTTTAAATCTTTCTCACTTGCTTGCTGCATTACGTAATAGGAGTTGATTGCTAAACAATTCTTGCATTACCTTCCTTGATCTTGATTACCTTCCTTGATACCCTGTTTTACAAAAGGTTTTCACTATGCTTAGTATTGCTCTAGCAAAACAAAAGGTTTTGTTTTACAAACGATGATTGGCAAAGTGGGAGGGGTGTTTTTGAAAATAAAACTTGATGATGGATCCATCATGGCCGTGATGGATTCAACACTGGAAAAGATGTACCTCTGACAGGTACCAAGTTTTTGGGTTTAAAAGATTAAACTGAGACCGGGCGGGTGACTTGCACGAGAAGAGAGTCTCGGTGTAGTGTCTCCGTCTGAGTCGAGTAAGGACCATGTTGATGTAGGCCTGATGACCGAGGACCCTTTAACTGGTCACATGCCTCGTCATGGGTAAGCCTTGCCTCGGGCAGACTAAGGCCAGAATAAGATAACACGAAATGGGCGTGGAGCGGTGGCGAGAGTAGCGTGTACCCTCCGTAGCAAGAGGCTGGACGGTGGTGTATCTGTGCTCTCGGTTTGCGTGAACCTGATCTGGTCTTAAGAACCCCGGTGGCGGGTTGACATATGCAAGGGTTAAGTGCTACATATGTCATGTGATTGGAGATCCTCAGCTGAGTATAATCGATTCGGATCGCCGTACCTCCGCGGTTATGGAGACTTGGTCACTGACTTATACGTAGAATTCCACTAAATATGAAGGGATTGATGAAAAACTGGCTAGTACAGGACAAGTGTTTGAACTAGAGTAGAAAGAACTCTAGACTTAGGTAATTTTACCTAACTTGACAATAAAACTGGATTTTTAAGGATCCACTCTTAGTAAGCATTTATGCAAAACCGAGTCTTTGATCTTGAGATACCTTACCTTGACTCCCTTATAACCAGCATACCCTTGAGAGTCTTTTCTTTAGTCGGGTAAGACTTGCTGAGTAATTCCATACTCAGGGTTTATTCCCTCGTTGTTTTTAGGTGAGGAGGCAGCAAATTTTTGTTGCTTTTGTACCAAGGTGGTTCGAAATGAAGAAAAACAAGAGTGAAGCTACGGGAGGACATGGTCCTCCATAAGAAACTTTTATGTAAGAACTTATCGGGAGGAGTTTTTGCCTCCCTTGGTATTGTAATAATACTACTCAGCAGTCGTTTTATAACTCTGGTCTGTAATAAGTAACTTGATCTTACTTTCTAAATAAATGTAAGTTTATGTAATCGCTTCCGCATTTCTAAATCTCCGATGTCTGCAAGACGGGTGAAACGTTCCTGGAAAGGTAAGAAAGAAGATACCGAACTTGTCAAGTGATTCAGGAACATCTACAGGATTGTCTGAGGTCTGATGGACAAGGACAACTGTAGGTGGGCCTAATAACTTGGGAGGTTCCGTCACACGGATCCTGATGAGGAGACCCGGCGTCGTGGTGCCTGACGATATTGTTGCTGATGTCAAGTGTAACACCCTAAATCTCATTTTGAGAATATAGTAAAAATTTTCAAAGATCTTGCATTAGAAACTTTCTTTTTCTCTCTCTTTAGAACTCTCATAACATTTGAAGACTCATCTCCCTATTTAAAGGCATTTGCTTAAGTGAATAAAATAATAAATAGAACCATATTTGGCACTCATGATGGAGTTTTAATTATATGTGCATTTAAAATAATGATAAAACATAATAATGGAATTGAGAATTTGAAGTTAACCCAAAAGGGGTGCACTTTAGAAAAAGGGGAAATAATAATAAGGCAAGAGAAAATACTATGTAAAGCAAAATAAATCTATAAATAAATAAAATTTATCCATGCTATGTTCACATTGAACATTTAAATAAAGACAAATTCGCCACAAACTTTGGATTTAAACTGGAATTTAAATTTGAAATGAGTTGGATAATTGGAATGGAAAATAGGAAAGAAAATAAAAAGAAAAAGATTAAAAAAACTTACCTGGGCCGGCTACCTTCATTCTGGCCCAATTACACTTTCGCGCGCGCGGCCCAACTCCCATCCACCTTCGCGCGCGCACTGGATCACTTACCGGTGGGGCCCTCGTGACAGGCGCGCTCCTAGCCTTACGTTGACCCACCTCCTTTCACTGGCCTGCGGGACCCGCTTGGCGGCCGCTGCGTCGCGCGCACGGCGCGATCCGCCTTTCGCTGCGCAGTGGGCCCGCATGTCTGTGACCCCTAAGCACGCCTTGCTTCGGTCTCTGTTGACCGGGCCTCGCTTGTCAGCTCCTCCATCTCCAACGAACACCGCGTATGGCGGTACCGCGGCAGAATTCACGGCACGGGTGGGGAGGTTCCGCACACCCCGGGTTGTTGTGATCGTGCGCACACTGCTGTCACCGGCGGGTGGGGTCGCATCGTCGAATCGGTCGCGCACAGCAACGAATTCGCGAGATCCGCGGCGTGCTCCTTCCCCCTCTCCCGCTGCGCCGTTGCTGACGGGTTCAATTCCTCCTGGGGATAAAACCCGGACGCCCTGCGGCTCCCTCCCCCTTTTCATCCTTGTGGCCTCCACGCCTGCACCACACCGCGGAGGCTGCGTCGCCGGGGAGGTGAGAAAGGCAAGGAATCCGCCGCCGCAGCCGTCCGTGGCCTCTACCGCCGTTTGAAGTCCACGGGGTGCTCGAGGATGGCCGCCGGGATGCGTACATGCTCTATGTGGCGTTGGCGGGTGAAGAATACCGCCGTTCCCGACCCAATTTCTCGCCGGACTTGGGGAGGGGCCGGTGTTCCGCGCTTCACCGTGGCCAGACCACCACGCTACTGTCCTCCGGTAAGAAACCCCCCCCCTCACATTCGTCGTAGCTCCAATTAGGCTTTGCATCTACCCTATGCCGCGGGGAAACGTCGGTGCGCCAGGGAGAAGGATCGCCGGCGTGCTCTGCCGCGGAGGCGCGTCCATGCGCCTCTCGCTGGTCAGCCGGGGGAAGACGACCGCGGGCCGTCGGATGGTCCCTGGGCGGTCCAGATCAACTCATAGAGTGAGCAATCGCGTGAACAAATCAGGACCCTAGATTCTGTGATGGACGACTCTGATTTGATCTCGATCTTATAAAATCCGGACCGTGCGATGTGAATCCAACGGGTCTGTGAGCGCACTTCCCACGTGAGTTAATGTCAGCCGTGGATCCGGGATCCTACGGTGGTGTGCGAGGGGCATATCATAACACACACGATCTAATCTGGGGCGTCCACTCGTGATCCGATGGTCCTAGTTGAATCTTACCCCTTCGGCAGGGATATCTTACTAAAGAGACCTTGTGTTTTACTTAAATAAACCCGCCGTCCATGGGCGCTGTTGACTGAGTCTCGGGAATCTTGCGCCGAGAACCCTGTGCTTCCCAGTAAATGAGGCCCAGTCCAGTGATCGTTTAAATTGAATAAAT
The DNA here is from genome assembly GCA_029449295.1 of Zea luxurians. Classification (NCBI taxonomy): domain Eukaryota; kingdom Viridiplantae; phylum Streptophyta; class Magnoliopsida; order Poales; family Poaceae; genus Zea; species Zea luxurians. The sequence goes on from JAOPSE010000023.1 coordinate 39,137,994, forward strand.
AAAATAGAAAATAGATTTTTAATATGAAAATAATTGCTAGAACTTAGATAATTCATAGAAAATTCATTTTAGCTCCAAATTGAACCATTCCAGTTTCTAAAATTTTGTAATAATATTCTTCATCATTTTGTGCCTCTGTTTTGGCATGAAAGGCTCATTTAAATTTATCTAATACTTAATCTTGTATTAAACACATAAAACATTAGAAAATCCATAACTTAAAATCTATAACTCCAAAATTAATGATTCCTGTTCCTATGATCTTATTTTAATATGTATATTATTAATGTGCATTTTGTCCTTATGTTTGGTGTAATGTTAATTTTGCCTATACCATGTTTGTTTGAAATTGCTACGACTAGCAGTGAGGCCACGTATCATCTGAAGATCATCCTGGTACCTGGATTCTCAAGGCCCAGGCAAGTTGTGCCCTTGATCACTTCATTTTACCCACTCATGTTCTAATTAATCATAATGATCTGCATAGGTTAATTTTGATGGGACCCAATAGGTTACCCTAGTTCGACTATCTTTATACCTTGTTCACCACTGAATCTTTGGGTAGTACTTGCTATCGCTTTATGTGGTTTTGGGTATAGAGATACACATTACTATTCATGATTATACTTTTATTGTCAGTTGTTATTTACTGTTCATGTTAAGATCGTTATGTTAATTGGAACATGGAGCGACCACCCGGGAAAACAGTGCTACCACAAGGGAGGAATGGGACCCCTTGGCTGATTAATTAGGAAAGCTAGTGGAAGACTACCTTACCCGAAAGGGGCAAGGGCAGTAGGGGAGAGGTTAGTGTAGGGAGGCCCTCGGGAGGATTTTGCTGCGATGGCGGTCCTGCAAGGGATTCCTGCACTGGATCTTCCTATAAACTGTAGCGGGTTTTCGGAAGCTAGTGGAACTTTGTAAAGGCCTCGTAGTGGATCCCTAGCCATTCACCTCGGAAGTGTCTAAGGGCCTTGCAAACCCTGGCGATATGGGATACACGACTTGTGGGTAAAGATGCGCAACCTCTGCAGAGTGTAAAACTAGTATACTAGCCGTGCTCACGGTCATGAGCAGCTCGGACCCTCACATGATTAAATTATGGAACTTAAACTCAATTTGTCATATGCATTGCATCGCAGGTGAAGTTGTTACTTTTGTTCTACTATTTAACTGGGTTGGTATTTACTTATACTTAGTAACTGCTAATAAAATTTTGACCAACTTTAAAAGCAATGCTCAGCTCTAACCATCTCCTTTGGTAAGCCTTACACTTCACGTGAGCTCCCACCTTTGGTGAGTTCATGCACATTATTCCCCACAACTTGTTGAGCGATGAACGTATGTGAGCTCACTCTTGCTGTCTCACACACCCCACAGGTCAAGAACAGGTACCACAGGATGAGGCGCTTGGAGGATGCTGCGATGAGTTCGTGAGAGGTCTAGGTCGTCGTCTCCCAGTCAACTTTGGGTTGCTGGACCGTTGTCTCCTTATAATGTAATTATTTATTTTGTATAGAACTCCTGTTATATATATATAAAGATGTGACATTCGATCCTGTGCCATGATTCATCATATGTGTGAGACTTGGTCCCAGCACACCTGGTGATTATGTTTACGCCCGGGTTTTAGACCCCTAAAATCCGGGTGTTACAGAAGTGGTATCAGAGGAATGTTGACTGTAGGACGAAACCTAGATAGAACTGGTCAACCATTAAATACTTATCTTACTCTGACTCTTTTCTAAACTTATCTCAATCTTTTCTCATCTATTTCCGCTATACTCTGATTATTCTTACCTTTTCCTTCTAAAGACAAATGTGGATTTCACACTTTGAAATCCTGTGCCTAAAGTGACTTTAGGAATAGGAGACCTAATCCTAGGAACAAAAACAAAACTATTTTTATAAGTGTCTATGTATTTGAATGTTTGTTCTTATGATACTTGCCTGATTTGGATCTTTGATTGAGTGTGATGAGTTGTGGAATAATGTCCACAATTGCATCTGCATATACACATAGGTATAAAAATATATTTATAAAATAACTAGACAACCTAGATTGTCCCCATTGGAACATATCTAGCTTAAGAGATTTATCTTATCCTAAAGGTTCTCATTCTAACCAATTCATCTTATCTTAAAAGATTCTCCCTTATCTTAATAGATTCATCTCATCTCAAGAGATTCTATCCTACACTCATGAATCTATCTTATCTCAAAAGGTCTTAACTTATCCTAATGTATATAGATCCATCTTATCTTAAGAGGTTTTCTCTTATCTTAATAGATTTATCTTATCTTGAAGGATTCATCTTATCCTAACCACTTTACTTATCCCATCTTTATAGAACTAACTGACTTTAAAAGACTTTACCTTATCCTTATGGATTCATCTTGCCCTAATTAGCATATTGACCCCACTCTAGAGTAACAACCATGAGATAATCCAAAATTTACTTAGATCTTAACCAGTCTAATCTAGTGATATCTAACCTAATCTAAATTTTATCTAATCTATTATGATCTAATCTAGAGTAAGTTACTTAATGCTGGTACAAAAGATAAGGCCATACTCCTAAATTCACTTAAGACTAATTTGGAGACTTATATCAACTTGGCCATACACAACAACTCGACCTATATAACTTACATAACTTACCCAATCAATAGAGTCTTAACGGATTGCATAATCTATCAACCACCACCTGACATCAAACCATATTTTGACCTACATCATGTAGTCTATCTCACCCATAAATATATCTCTCATCTTGACAGATTCCATCTTACCCTGAGATATTCACCTTATACAACTGGTTACCCCAATCTGGACGTAAAACAAAGATTAAGCCCTACCAAAGAATCTTTAGATTATAACCAGCTACTAGCTTATTCATTCCGCTTATTGAATAATTTCCTTTGCAAAACTATTACCATATGCTTCTAACTTTCATGGTCAATACCAGGAAAGGAAAGATTATCACGTAACAACAAACAGAAAATGAATCCTCCAAATCCTCCACCTGTTGAAATCGATCAAGTGGTTGCTGCCCAAAGACCGGTAATACAACAATTAACAGACCTGGTGACCGAGATGCAAAATCAGATAAGACAAGAACGCGAGGAAATACGTCAGGTCCGCCAAGAAATAAGGCAAGCACGGTTGGAGAGACAACAACAACAACAACCTCCACCACCACCACCAGCTCCACCAAGCTACATAGATATAAATTATGATGATTTGTAAGATCTAGATGTTACTTTAGTTAGTAGATGATATGATATTATTTTAGAAGGAACAATAAGGTCTATTGACCCTATGTTTTGTTAAAGGATTATGCATCATGCCGAGATTCCTTTGTTGTGCATATGTTCCGAGAACAATATGAGTATACATCCCTTTTATTACAAATCTCGAGGACGAGATTATTTTTAAGGGGGGTAGGATTTGTAACACCCTAAATCTCATTTTGAGAATATAGTAAAAATTTTCAAAGATCTTGCATTAGAAACTTTCTTTTTCTCTCTCTTTAGAACTCTCATAACATTTGAAGACTCATCTCCCTATTTAAAGGCATTTGCTTAAGTGAATAAAATAATAAATAGAACCATATTTGGCACTCATGATGGAGTTTTAATTATATGTGCATTTAAAATAATGATAAAACATAATAATGGAATTGAGAATTTGAAGTTAACCCAAAAGGGGTGCACTTTAGAAAAAGGGGAAATAATAATAAGGCAAGAGAAAATACTATGTAAAGCAAAATAAATCTATAAATAAATAAAATTTATCCATGCTACGTTCACATTGAACATTTAAATGAAGACAAATTCGCCACAAACTTTGGATTTAAACTGGAATTTAAATTTGAAATGAGTTGGATAATTGGAATGGAAAATAGGAAAGAAAATAAAAAGAAAAAGATTAAAAAAACTTACCTGGGCCGGCTACCTTCATTCTGGCCCAATTACACTTTCGCGCGCGCGGCCCAACTCCCATCCACCTTCGCGCGCGCACTGGATCACTTACCGGTGGGGCCCTCGTGACAGGCGCGCTCCTAGCCTTACGTTGACCCACCTCCTTTCACTGGCCTGCGGGACCCGCTTGGCGGCCGCTGCGTCGCGCGCACGGCGCGATCCGCCTTTCGCTGCGCAGTGGGCCCGCATGTCTGTGACCCCTAAGCACGCCTTGCTTCGGTCTCTGTTGACCGGGCCTCGCTTGTCAGCTCCTCCATCTCCAACGAACACCGCGTATGGCGGTACCGCGGCAGAATTCACGGCACGGGTGGGGAGGTTCCGCACACCCCGGGTTGTTGTGATCGTGCGCACACTGCTGTCACCGGCGGGTGGGGTCGCATCGTCGAATCGGTCGCGCACAGCAACGAATTCGCGAGATCCGCGGCGTGCTCCTTCCCCCTCTCCCGCTGCGCCGTTGCTGACGGGTTCAATTCCTCCTGGGGATAAAACCCGGACGCCCTGCGGCTCCCTCCCCCTTTTCATCCTTGTGGCCTCCACGCCTGCACCACACCGCGGAGGCTGCGTCGCCGGGGAGGTGAGAAAGGCAAGGAATCCGCCGCCGCAGCCGTCCGTGGCCTCTACCGCCGTTTGAAGTCCACGGGGTGCTCGAGGATGGCCGCCGGGATGCGTACATGCTCTATGTGGCGTTGGCGGGTGAAGAATACCGCCGTTCCCGACCCAATTTCTCGCCGGACTTGGGGAGGGGCCGGTGTTCCGCGCTTCACCGTGGCCAGACCACCACGCTACTGTCCTCCGGTAAGAAACCCCCCCCCCTCACATTCGTCGTAGCTCCAATTAGGCTTTGCATCTACCCTATGCCGCGGGGAAACGTCGGTGCGCCAGGGAGAAGGATCGCCGGCGTGCTCTGCCGCGGAGGCGTGTCCATGCGCCTCTCGCTGGTCAGCCGGGGGAAGACAACCGCGGGCCGTCGGATGGTCCCTGGGCGGTCCAGATCAACTCATAGAGTGAGCAATCGCGTGAACAAATCGGGACCCTAGATTCTGTGATGGACGACTCTGATTTGATCTCGATCTTATAAAATCTGGACCGTGCGATGTGAATCCAACGGGTCTGTGAGCGCACTTCCCACGTGAGTTAATGTCAGCCGTGGATCCGGGATCCTACGGTGGTGTGCGAGGGGCATATCATAACACACACGATCTAATCTGGGGCGTCCACTCGTGATCCGATGGTCCTAGTTGAATCTTACCCCTTCGGCAGGGATATCTTACTAAAGAGACCTTGTGTTTTACTTAAATAAACCCGCCGTCCATGGGCGCTGTTGACTGAGTCTCGGGAATCTTGCGCCGAGAACCCTGTGCTTCCCAGTAAATGAGGCCCAGTCCAGTGATCGTTTAAATTGAATAAATAAAATAGAAAATAGATTTTTAATATGAAAATAATTGCTAGAACTTAGATAATTCATAGAAAATTCATTTTAGCTCCAAATTGAACCATTCCAGTTTCTAAAATTTTGTAATAATATTCTTCATCATTTTGTGCCTCTGTTTTGGCATGAAAGGCTCATTTAAATTTATCTAATACTTAATCTTGTATTAAACACATAAAACATTAGAAAATCCATAACTTAAAATCTATAACTCCAAAATTAATGATTCCTGTTCCTATGATCTTATTTTAATATGTATATTATTAATGTGCATTTTGTCCTTATGTTTGGTGTAATGTTAATTTTGCCTATACCATGTTTGTTTGAAATTGCTACGACTAGCAGTGAGGCCACGTATCATCTGAAGATCATCCTGGTACCTGGATTCTCAAGGCCCAGGCAAGTTGTGCCCTTGATCACTTCATTTTACCCACTCATGTTCTAATTAATCATAATGATCTGCATAGGTTAATTTTGATGGGACCCAATAGGTTACCCTAGTTCGACTATCTTTATACCTTGTTCACCACTGAATCTTTGGGTAGTACTTGCTATCGCTTTATGTGGTTTTGGGTATAGAGATACACATTACTATTCATGATTATACTTTTATTGTCAGTTGTTATTTACTGTTCATGTTAAGATCGTTATGTTAATTGGAACATGGAGCGACCACCCGGGAAAACAGTGCTACCACAAGGGAGGAATGGGACCCCTTGGCTGATTAATTAGGAAAGCTAGTGGAAGACTACCTTACCCGAAAGGGGCAAGGGCAGTAGGGGAGAGGTTAGTGTAGGGAGGCCCTCGGGAGGATTTTGCTGCGATGGCGGTCCTGCAAGGGATTCCTGCACTGGATCTTCCTATAAACTGTAGCGGGTTTTCGGAAGCTAGTGGAACTTTGTAAAGGCCTCGTAGTGGATCCCTAGTCATTCACCTCGGAAGTGTCTAAGGGCCTTGCAAACCCTGGCGACATGGGATACACGACTTGTGGGTAAAGATGCGCAACCTCTGCAGAGTGTAAAACTAGTATACTAGCCGTGCTCACGGTCATGAGCAGCTCGGACCCTCACATGATTAAATTATGGAACTTAAACTCAATTTGTCATATGCATTGCATCGCAGGTGAAGTTGTTACTTTTGTTCTACTATTTAACTGGGTTGGTATTTACTTATACTTAGTAACTGCTAATAAAATTTTGACCAACTTTAAAAGCAATGCTCAGCTCTAACCATCTCCTTTGGTAAGCCTTACACTTCACGTGAGCTCCCACCTTTGGCGAGTTCATGCACATTATTCCCCACAACTTGTTGAGCGATGAACGTATGTGAGCTCACTCTTGCTGTCTCACACACCCCACAGGTCAAGAACAGGTACCACAGGATGAGGCGCTTGGAGGATGCTGCGATGAGTTCGTGAGAGGTCTAGGTCGTCGTCTCCCAGTCAACTTTGGGTTGCTGGACCGTTGTCTCCTTATAATGTAATTATTTATTTTGTATAGAACTCCTGTTATATATATATAAAGATGTGACATTCGATCCTGTGCCATGATTCATCATATGTGTGAGACTTGGTCCCAGCACACCTGGTGATTATGTTTACGCCCGGGTTTTAGACCCCTAAAATCCGGGTGTTACATCAAGGCCACGCCCGATGCTGCAAGCCATCCTTCTTCCGTTGCACCTGCGAAAGACATCGCCAACAAAGATGTTTCGATGCAGTGATGTCTTGGAAAACACTCTTTTTTATCGAGTTAGCATCTTTTTGTAATATGAATTCTATATGCATGTGACAGTTGTGTTAGAACTCGAATACTTTGTGAACAGGGTGCCAGAACTTGCCCTGGCTCCATCAAGTAAGATGTTCTTTTTTCCTGAGGTGCTTTTAATCTCAGCTGATTATTTTGCTGTTAGGGTATAGTGGTCACCCTAAACAACGCGAAAGCAAGTGTACCATGCTGGCTTTAAAGGTGTTTTTCGACTTAAGCCGATCACCTCGCTGGTAGGGTGTAGTGGTCACCCTAAGTGAAGTAAGTCGGAGTATATGCACCGTCTTAGATCGTTAGTAGGGTATAGTGGTCACTGTAAGTGGAGTAAGCGTGAGCATGTCGCACCGACTTAAATCGTCGCTGACTTAAGTCGATTGCTCTATTAGTAGGGTATAGTGGTCACCCCAAGTCAAGTAAGCGCGAGCATGTCGCACCGACTTAAGTCGTCGCTGACTTAAACCAATTGCTCCGTTAGCAGGGTATAGTGGTCACCCTAAGTCAAGTAAGCGCGAGCATGTTGCACTGACTTAAGTCATCGCCGACTTAAGCTGATTGCTCCGTTAGCAGGGTATAGTGGTCACCCTTAGTCAAGTAAGCGTGAGCATGTCGCACCGACTTAAGTCATCGCCGGCTTAAGCTGATTGCTCCCTTAGCAGGGTATAGTGGTCACCCTTAGTCGAGAGTCTGAATGCCTTTGAAAACGAAGACTTTATTGATGATGAAGTCCCCAGATTACAGAGTACAATGTTTCTTCGAGAATTTTGAGGCCTCGCTAAGGACAGAATTTTCTGAGGTGTTCTATGTTCCATGAGTTCCCCACTTCTATGTCGTTGTCGGTACCCTAAAAAAGGGGTACCCCTTACTAAAGTGTGAGGAGGCGGTGTCCATACGGCTACCTCTAGTCGCGTGGTAAACAGCGCCTGATCCCACCACCTGGGCGACTCCTGGGTCGCCGCGCGGCCAGAAAAGACGATATACTACAGAATATCAACAGTGGGTCCGGACCCCCATGGGGAAGTACTGGACCCCTGTACGTGCAGACCGAACCCCCGAATAAGGTCCAGAACCTCCACGGGCGTGCCCGGACACCCCTTTGCAGGGTCCGGACCACGCTTAGCAAGGTCCCAGGACAGCACATGCACAGGCCTTGGACAGGACCCAGGCAGGGGTCCGGTGATGGCATGTGTCCGAACCCAGTCTGGTGCGGACCCGTCCGCTTGTGCCACTGCTCCCTGCATGGGTGGAGACCCGATGCTGCCACGTGTCCTACTGCACGTGACGTAAGCCGATGGGCGGAGCTTGACGTAAGGCCCCCGGGTTACGCGGCCCCTACATTTATTGCGGATAAGGCACGCCGTCTGTCCGTCCTGCTGACAGGCGAGGTGCCGCCTCAGCATTTAATGAGCCCTGTCTATTCCGCTGGCAGGGATGTGTCGTCTCGGCATTTAATGTGCCCTGTCCACTCCACTGGCAGATGGCGACCAGGTCGTCCCGCAGGCTGCGTGCCCGTCCGCTCGGGTGGCAGGCAGTACGCCCGTGCTGCGGCATACACTGTGCTCATCATCACTCGTACGTTGCTAGTGAAGCTTCCGCTGCACGCCGATACTATGTAGGCTGCAGATATTAGGGCGCAAGGAGAACGTACTGGTGACTGGCATTAGTTGCTCCAAGTATTACATCTGTTATGTCCCTAGGCCCACATGTCGGGGCTCAGCACCCTTGTACGTGCCCCCCTTCAGCTATAAAAGGGGAGGCACGCAACGTTACACAAAAAAGCTCACTAGGACACAGCTCAGGTTCACAAGTTGATTCTGAAAGGGAAATGTGCCCCTGGGCCATTTCTAAGTATTTTGGTGATTGAGTGCCAACACAAGTGCTTAAGTGAAAATCTATGCCAATTGATGGACAAAGTGCAAATCAAGTCTAAAGGTATGTTTCTAGACTTAGTACATTGTTTTGAGAACTAATGTATTGTGTCTAAGTGCTGGAAACAGGAGAAATCAATTTGGAGATGACTTGGCTCGTTCAGCCAAAGTCTGCTCAGTCTGGGTGCACCGGACTGTCCGGTGGTGCACCGGACAGTGTCCGGTGGTGCACTGGACAGTGTCCGGTGCGCCAGGCTGGCTCTGGCGAACTTGCTGCTCTCGGGACTTCGACGGCGGTGTACGGCTATAAATCACCAGACTGTCCGGTGGTGCACCGGACTATCCGGTGAGCCATTCACAGGTGAAGTCGTCGCTCTCGGGAAGTGATTAACGGCGTACGGCTATAAATCACCGGACTGTCCGGTGGTGCACCGGACTGTCCGGTGAGCCAACAGTCGGCCGCGCGATCCGCGCGGGACACGTGGCCGAGCCAACGACTAGAAGGGGGCATCGGACTGTCCGGTGCGCACCGGACAGTGTCCGGTGCGCCAACGGCTCTGAATCTGCAACGGTCGGCTTCGCTAAATAAGGAAAGAGATTCGCACCGGACAGTGTCCGGTGGTGCACCGGACTGTCCGGTGCGCCAGGCGACAGAAGGCAAGAATTGCCTTCCTGGAATGCTCTCAACGGCTCCTAGCTGCCTTGGGGCTATAAAAGGGACCCCTAGGCACATGGAGGAGCACACCAAGCATTCTCTAAGCATTCCTAAGCACCAAGACTTCGATTCCGCGCATTTGATTCTTTGTGATAGCAACTAGAGCTCCATTTGAGTTGTGAACTCGTCGGGTTGTGTTGTGAGCTCTTGTTGCGACTTGTGTGCGTGTTGTCGCTCTGATTTTGTGTCTTGTGTGTGTTGCTCATCCCTCCCTTACTCCGTGCTTCTTTGTGAACATCAATGTGTAAGGGCGAGAGGCTCCAAGTTGTGGAGATTCCTCGCAAGCGGGATATAGTAAAGCAAAGCAAAACACCGTGGTATTCAAGTGGGTCTTTGGACCGCTTGAGAGGGGTTGATTGCAACCCTCGTCCGTTGGGACGCCACAACATGGAGTAGGCAAGCATTGGACTTGGCCGAACCACGGGATAAACCACTGTGCCATCTCTGTGTTGATCTCTTTGTGGTTATTGTGTTTTGCTAAGACTCTTCTCTAGCCACTTGGCATTATTGTGCTAACTCCTAATCAAGTTTTGTGGCATTAAGTTTTCAAGTTTCACAGGATCACCTATTCACCCCCCTCTAGGTTCTCTCAATTGGTATCAGAGCCGTTCTCTTCACGAAGGGACTAATCGCCCGAAGAGATGGATCCTAAGGGCAAGGGGATTGTGATCAATGATAGGGAGAAGGAGTCCTTCGTCAACGAGCCGAAAGATGACAAGCCTACTGACTTGGGCTCGGGCCACAAAAGAAAAGACGGAAAGAAGAAGAAAACTTGGCTCATCAAGGAGATAGTCTACTACGACAGCGACGAATCTTCCTCTTCCCAAAAGGAAGACGACAACGACTACGAGAAAAAGAAAACGGTCAATTCGAACTTTTCTTTCGATTACTCTCGTATTCCGCAAAGTACAAATGCTCATTTGCTCTTCATTCCACTTGGTAAACCTCCTCACTTTGATGGAGAGGACTATGGATTTTGGAGCCACAAAATGCGTAGTCACTTGTTCTCTCTCCATCCAAGCATATGGGAGATAGTCGAAAGTGGAATGAAATTTGATAGTACTGATAGTCCCATGTTTATAAATGAGCAAATTCACAAAAATGCACAAGCTACTACTGTTCTTCTAGCCTCATTGTGCAGGGATGAATATCATAAAGTGAGCGGCTTGGACAACGCCAAGCAGATTTGGGACACCCTCAATATCTCACATGAGGGAAATGACGTCACCATGCTCACCAAGATGGAGTTGGTGGAGGGCAAACTTGGGAGATTCGCGATGATCAGGGGCGAGGAGCCAACCCAAACATACAACCGGCTCAAGACCCTCATCAACAAAATAAGGAGCTATGGAAGCACGCGATGGACGGACCACGACGTTGTCTGCCTTATGCTAAGGTCTTTTACCGTCCTTGATCCACATCTTGTGAACAATATTCGTGAGAATCCTAGGTACATGAAGATGACGCCCGAGGTGATCCTTGGAAAGTTTGTAAGCGGGCGGATGATGATCAAGGAGGCAAGATACGTCGACGATGCTTTAAATGGCCCAATCCAAGAGCCTCAAACTATTGCTCTCAAGGCAACGAGGAGCAAGGAGGCGCTACCTAGCAAGGTGGCGCAAGTAGAGGCGGCCGGGCTTAATGATGAAGAGATGGCCCTCATCATCAAGCGCTTCAAGACGGCGCTAAAGGGTCGCAAGGGGCAGCCTAACAAGACCAAGACGAAGATTGGTCATTTTATTGCTAATTGTCCCGATAATGATAGTGACCAGGAACAAGGGAACAAGAGGGAAAAGTAGAAAGCTTACAAGAAGGCTAAGGGCGAGGCACATCTTGGCAAGGAGTGGGACTTGGATTGTTCGTCGTCCGACTCCGACAACGAAGGACTTGCCGCCACCGCCTTCAACAAATCGGCCCTCTTCCCCAACGAGCGTCACACATGCCTCATGGCGAAGGAGAAGAAGGTATGTACTCAGAATACTACTTATGCTTCTTCAAGTGATGATGAGTCTAGTGATGATGATGAAATAGATTATTCATGTTTATTCAAGGGCCTAGATAGAACCAAGGTTGATAAAATTAATGAATTAATTGATGCCTTGAATGATAAGAATAGGTTATTAGAAAAGCAAGAGGATCTTTTGTATGAAGAACATGATAAGTTTGTAGAGGCACAAAAATCCCTTGCTTTAGAAATTAAGAGGAATGAAATGCTTTCTTGTGAATTGTCTACATGCCATGACTCTATTTCTAGCTTAAGGAGCATAAATGATGATTTGAATGCTAAGTTAGAAATAGCTAGTAAATCAACATCTTGTGTAGAAAATGTTGTAATTTGCAATAGGTGTAAAGATTTTAATATTGATGCTTGTAGCGAACACCTAGCTTCAATTTCTAAATTGAATGATGAAGTGGCTAGTCTTAATGCTCAACTTAAGACTAGCAAAAGTGAATTTGACAAACTAAAATTTGCAAGGGATGCCTACACGGTTGGTAGACACCCCTCAATTAAGGATGGTCTTGGCTTCAAGAGGGAGTCAAGAACTTAACAAGCCATAAGGCTTCCATCTCCACCAAGGAGAAAGGGAAGGCCCCTATGGCTAGTAGTGCTAAAAAGAATCATGCTTTCATGTACCATGATAGAAGACAGTCTAGAAATGCGTATAGAAGTTATGATGCTTTTGATTCTCATGCCATGTTTGATTCTAGTTCGTCTATTATGCATGATAGAAATTTAGCTAGGAAAAATGCTATGCCTAGAATAAATATTGTTCATGTTCCTAGGAAAGTAAACAATGAACCTTCTACAATTTTTCATACTTGCAATGCTTCCTTTGCTATTTGTAGAAAGGATAAGAAGGTAATTGCTAGGAAGTTAGGGGCAAGATGCAAGGGAGATAAAACTTGCATTTGGGTCCCTAAGACCATTGTGACTAACCTTGTAGGACCCAACAAGAGTTGGGTACCTAAAACCCAAGCCTAAATTTGCCTTGCAGGTTTATGCATCCGGGGGTACAAGCTGGATTATCGACAGCGGATACACAAACCACATGACGGGGGAGAAGAAGATGTTCACCTCCTACGTCAAGAACAAGGATTCCCACGATTCAATCATTTTCGGTGATGGGAACCAAGGCAAGGTGAAAGGGTTAGGAAAGATTGCTATTTCATCCGAGCACTCCATTTCTAATGTGTTTTTAGTTGAGTCGCTTGGATATAATTTGTTATCTGTAAGTCAACTTTGTAATATGGGATATAATTGCTTGTTCACAAATGTAGATGTGTCTGTCTTTAGAAGATGTGATGGTTCACTAGCCTTTAAGGGTGTACTAGACGACAAACTTTATTTAGTTAATTTTGCAAAAGAGGAGGCCGGTCTAGATGCATGCTTAATTGCTAAGACTTGCATGGGCTGGCTGTGGCATCGCCGTCTAGCACATGTGGGGATGAAGAACCTTCACAAACTTCTAAAGGGAGAACACGTGATAGGTCTAACTAATGTAACTTTCGAAAAAGATAGACCTTGTGCAGCTTGTCAAGCAGGTAAACAGGTGGGAAGCTCTCATCATACCAAAAATGTGATGACCACATCAAGACCTTTGGAGATGCTTCATATGGACCTCTTTGGACCCGTCGCCTATCTAAGCATAGGGGGAAGTAAGTATGGTTTAGTAATTGTTGATGATTTTTCCCGCTTCACTTGGGTATTCTTTTTGCAGGATAAATCTGAAACCCAAGGGACCCTCAAGCGCTTCCTAAGGAGAGCTCAAAATGAGTTTGAGCTCAAGGTGAAGAAGATAAGGAGCGACAACGGGTCCGAATTCAAGAACCTTCAAGTGGAGGAGTACCTTGAGGAGGAAGGGATCAAGCACGAGTTCTTCGCTCCCTACACACCACAGCAAAATGGTGTGGTAGAGAGGAAGAACAGGACGCTCATAGACATGGCGAGGACGATGCTTGGAGAGTTCAAGACCCCCGAGCGGTTTTGGTCGGAAGCCGTGAACACGGCTTGCCACGCCATCAACCGGGTCTACCTTCACCGCCTCCTCAAGAAGCCTTCGTATGAGCTTCTAACCGGTAACAAACCCAATGTGTCTTACTTTCGTGTATTTGGGAGCAAATGTTACATTCTAGTAAAGAGAGGTAGAAATTCTAAGTTTGCTCCCAAAGCTGTAGAAGGGTTTTTATTAGGTTATGACTCAAATACAAAGGCGTATAGAGTCTTCAACAAATCATCGGGTTTGGTTGAAGTCTCTAGCGACGTTGTATTTGATGAGACTAATGGCTCTCCAAGAGAGCAAGTTGTTGATCCTGATGATGTAGATGAAGGAGACGTTCCAACGGCCGCAATACGCACCATGGCGATTGGCGATGTGCGACCACAGGAACTCGAGGAGCAAGATCAACCTTCTTCCTCAACAATGGTGCATCCCTCAACTCAAGACGATGAATAGGTTCATCAAGAAGAGGCGTGTGATCAAGGGGGAGCACAAGATGATCATGTGATGGAGGAAGAAGCACAACCGGCACCTCCAACCCAAGTTCGAGCGACGATTCAAAGGAATCATCCCGTCGACCAAATTTTGGGTGACATTAGCAAGGGAGTAACCACTCGTTCTAGATTAGTAATTTTTGTGAGCATTACTCCTTTGTCTCTTCTATTGAGCCTTTCAGGGTAGAAGAGGCCTTGCTAGATCTGGACTGGGTGTTGGCCATGCAGGAAGAGCTCAACAATTTCAAAAGAAATGAAGTTTGGACACTGGTGCCTCATCCCAAGCAAAATGTTGTGGGAACCAAGTGGCTGTTCCGCAACAAACAAGACGAGCACGGGGTGGTGACAAGGAATAAGGCTCGACTTGTGGCAAAAGGTTATGCCCAAGTCACAGGTTTGGACTTTGAGGAGACTTTTGCTCCTGTGGCTAGGCTAGAGTCTATTCGTATTTTGCTACCATATGTCGCTCACCATTCTTTCAGGTTGTTCCAAATGGATGTGAAGAGCGCTTTCCTCAACGGGCCGATCAAGGAGGAGGTGTACGTGGAGCAACCCCCTGGCTTTGAGGATGAACGGTACCCTGACCACGTATGTAAGCTCTCTAAGGCGCTCTATGGACTTAAGCAAGCCCCAAGAGCATGGTATGAATGCCTTAGAGACTTTTTAATTGCTAATGCGTTCAAGGTTGGGAAAGCCGATCCAACTTTATTTACTAAGACTTGTGATGGTGACTTATTTGTGTGACAAATTTATGTCGATGACATAATATTTGGTTCTACTAATCAAAAGTCTTGTGAAGAGTTTAGCAGGGTGATGACGCAGAAATTCGAGATGTCGATGATGGGCGGGTTGAACTACTTCCTTGGATTCCAAGTGAAGCAACTCAAGGACGACACCTTCATCTCCCAAACGAAGTACACGCAAGACTTGCTAAAGCGGTTTGGGATGAAGGACGCCAAGCCCGCAGAGACTCCGATGGGAACTGACGGACACGTCGACCTCAACAAAGGAGGTAAGTCCGTTGATCAAAAAGCATACCGGTCCATGATAGGTTCTTTGCTTTATTTATGCGCTAGTAGACCGGATATTATGCTTAGTGTATGCATGTGTGCTAGATTTCAATCCGATCCAAGGGAGTGTCACTTAGTGGCCGTGAAGCGAATTCTTAGATATTTAGTCGCTACGCCTTGCTTCGGGATCTGGTATCCAAAGGGGTCTACCTTTGACTTAATTGGATATTCAGACTCCGATTATGCTGGATGTAAGGTCGATAGGAAGAGTACATCAGGGACGTGCCAATTCTTAGGAAGGTCCCTGGTGTCATGGAGTTCTAAGAAACAAACCTCCGTTGCCCTATCCACCGCTGAGGCCGAGTACGTTGCCGCAGGACAGTGTTGCGTGCAACTACTTTGGATGAGGCAAACCCTCCGGGACTTTGGCTACAATCTGAGAAAAGTCCCACTCCTATGTGATAATGAGAGTGATATCCGCATAGCGGATAATCCTGTTGAGCACAACCGCACAAAGCACATTGACATCCGCCATCACTTTTTGAGAGACCGCCAGCAAAAGGTGTGGCAGAACCTCCCAAGTTATTGGGCCCACATGCACCTGTCCTTGTCTCAAAGACCTCAGACTGCTATGCATGTGCACCAGATAACTTAACAGGGTCCGTCCGATTGCCCCAAGGACACCGGATAAACCACTTACAACCAGAACCGCGGGATTAAGTAACACAAATCACACACACCAATATTTTTGCAGCGGAAATCTTATTACCAAATTTTACAAGTTACAAAAATTTTACATTATCTTATCGGAGTGGTTACAAAAGTGATTCAAAGAATTAAACTTTGAAATATTATAAATTATTTATAAGTTTGAAATATATGCTAGCTTAGGTGACCATCCTCAATAAGAAGATAAAGATGGGGTATACTTATATAAGAAGGCCGAGCCCACCGGCACTTAACACCATCAACAACAGCACAAAGTTAGAACCTGAAAAACAACAGGGAATAAAACCCTGAGTATGGAATTACTCAGCAAGTCTTACCCGACTAAAGAAAAGACTCTCAAGGGTATGCTGGCTTTAGGGAGTCAAGGTAAGGCTTCTCAATAATCAAGGACTCTGTTTTGCAGAAATGCTTACTAAAAGTGGATCCTTCAAAATCCAGTTTTATTTGTCAAGTTAAGTAAAATTACCTGCACTAGAGTTCTTTCTACCCTAGTTCAATCTCTTTGCCTATACTAGCCAATTTTCTTAACAAAGACCCATCATCTTTAGTAGAATGCTACGTGTAGGGCAGTGACCAAGTCTTCATAACCGCGAAGGTACGGCGATCCGAATCGATTATACTCAGCTGAGGATCTCCAATCACACGACATATGTAGCACTTAACCCTTGCATATGTCAACCCGCCACCGGGGTTCTTAAGACCGGATCAGGTTCACGCAAACCGAGAGCACAGATACACCACCGTCCAGCCTCTTGCCATGGAGGGTACACGCTACTCTCGCCACCGCTCCACGCCCATTTCGTGTTATCTTATTCCGGCCTTAGTCTGCCCGAGGCAAGGCTTACCCATGACGAGGCATGTGACCAGCTAAAGGGTCCTCGATCATCAAGCCTACATCGAGACGGTCCTTAATCGACTCAGACGGAGACACTACACCGAGACTCTTTTCTCGTGCAAGTCAACCGCCCGGTCTCAGCTTAAGTATTTTATCCCAAAAACTTGGTACCTGGCAGAGGTACATCTTTTCCGATGTTGAATCCATCAAGGCCTTTGACAGATTCACCATCAAGTTTTATTTTTGAAAACATCCCACCCACTTTTGCCACATCATATTTTGTAAAAACAAAACATTTTGTTTTTCTAAAGCAAGACTAAGCATCAAAAATCTTTTGTAAAACAGGGATTTCAAGGAAGGTAATCAAATCCAAGGAAGGTAATGCAGGAATTGTTTTAGCAATCAACTCCTAACACCTAATGCATCAAACAAGGTGATAAAGATTTTTAAAACACAAGGAGGTGGCGAATGCACCGGGGCTTGCCTGAGTAACACTAGGTTAGTGTTGTTAGGTGACGTCCGCTTGACGAGTATTCTTCGACCGAGCACTTGCTTGATTTAACCATCTTCAGGTTGATTCATCAGCTTCAGCTTGCAAATTAGTCCGCGCTTGGGGTCGACTTGGCTCGTCTTCCGCATCACGTGATTAATTAACGTACCTGAATGAAATGCATTATGCACATGAATGCATATAGACGAAAATATTACGAACCTAAATAGTGCTACGCCGACAAGAATTAAATACTTAGTGACGAAGCGTCGTACTATTTTATACGAAAACACTAGCTATCGACGTATGACTAAGCTTAATAATCAGGGTTTTCTAGATTAAACGAACCTAACGCAAACATCACGAACAACACATCATACACTTTAAACATGATTAGCCTAAACACAACTTATCAGCTACTTAATTAATTGAATTCTAAACTTATCTCTTGCTTTATAAATTATACTACATCTTTATAAGTGATTAAAATATTTTATTAACACACATGCCTACTCATATTCTACTCGGTACACTAATTTAACTACTTGATCGGAATAGCGAGATAACTCGCTATAACTGAACCTGGCTCGATAATCGCAAGAACTGCAAAGTCGACGAGAGTTTCGTGACTTACGCAATTTATCGAGCACCTAATGAGCATCGCACTAGCAATTTATTTATTCATCGATTGAACTATTCTGAATAATTCATCAGCTTACCGCTTCAGCAGCTGACACGAATCTGCGAGATCGGTAGCGATTTTCCAATCCAGACAATTTGTCGAACACTTGGGGAGTATCGTGCTGCTAGCCTCGTCTTCACTCGATTCTTGGGATTTCTTGATGACACACGGATCGACGACGATCTTCGATTGATGTCTTCAACCGAGTACTTGATAAGCGATACACAGGGGTCTCGCTTATTTTTGTCTAATATCCGGAATTCGGTGTTCGACGAGAGCGAGCAGAGAAGAACGAGGCTCGACGGGCTCGACAACGATATGGAAGGGTGGCATATATAGAGTTGCAGGTCTGGCGAGCTGACGCGGTCAAGATAACTGTGGCTAACGAGAAACAGGAACGCGCGCGGAGAGAGATCGGCTGGGCTGGGCGACTGGGTTTCGAGAGCCAGGGAGACCGAGCAGATGAGCACGACTGCGCAGGGAGATGAGCGAGCTGCAGCCCGTGGCCATGGAAAGCAGGCGCGACTGTGAAGAACTCGGCGCGGCGCGGTGACGAGGAACCGAGCAGAGTGCCGCGCGCAGGAGAGGCCTTGGCTGGGGAAGATGAGCGACCCGCGCGCAGACCAATAGCAACCCGAGCGCAGGAGCCAGGAAGAGATGGGGCGCCGCCATGGGAGCTCCGAGCAGAGCGTGACCCAGAGGAGCGCACAGGCGAGGAATTTCCTGGGGCTTGACGGCGGCCATGGCGAAAGACGCGCGCGCGGGGAGAAAAATCTAGCGCGCAGCAGAGGGGAGGAGCTCGCGTGCGAGCTTGGACAGGGGCGCACTCCGTGCGCCGGCTTGAGGGCTGGGGCTGGGCGAGCTGCAGGTTGACGAGCTCCATGGCTGGGAGGAGCTCGGGCGCGGGAGCTCGAGCTGCACGGTAGGGAGATGGGCGCTGGGAAAATCTCGGCTGGGAAGATGAGCACCCAAATGCAGCTGCCGTATTTGAGCAGAGGATTGAGTTGAGGAAGAAATAAAAATCTCCCTGGTAAGCGGCGTGGAGGATGAGCTTGAAGGAGAAGAATCTCCAGCCACGACAGCAAGAGATAAGGAGCAACGCGTACGCGGGGAGGAGATTGGAGGAAGCAGAGGGATGGGTGTGTAGAGGATAACAGCAACGGCTTGTAAAAGGATCAGGGAGAGAAGCGACGTGGAGAGGATAACATCCCAGGATATTTTCTTTTTTTATTATTTTTAGTTTCTTTTTTCTAAAGAATTTCACAGATATTTTTGAATCGGGATTTTTAGGGATGAACACAGGCCGACACGCTACATAAATACACATTTTATTCTCTGGGTTTGGCGAATCAAATTATTTAACAATTGCTTATATCCGAAGATTTGGATCCGGGCGAGAAACAACAGACCGAATTAAACTGATTTCGGTACTGACAATTTGTTCTGCGTGATTCGACTAATATTAGCCGAAACCAGATCCGCTAATGTATACGCGATTTTTATCGTCGAAACAGCGTGCTGAAGAATTAATTGGATTATAACCTCACGCACGATTTTTCTCAGACAACACGCGATACAAATTATTTTGCCCCGACATCTTAGTTGTCGAGCCCAAATTAATTTGTTCGGGATAAAAATTCGTCCAAGTGGTTCGGACTTCTGAATTCACATTCGCGCGAGCGATGAATTTTAAATAATCACCGGACGCACCAATTTTCAGAACGACGATGTCCCAAACATCACGAAAATTTTGGAAGAGCCCGAACAGATGAAAATAAAAATGGCATCGCACTCACGACAGACGAAACAGATTAAAACAGAGAGACTGTTATTTAGTTCCGTCTAATTTTTACGATCCTCACCAATGATCGATCATTTGATCTGACGTCAACGATCACATGCTGAGAGGAACGATTTACTTAATCAGCTGGCGCATCGTTCTGTTCGGACAGCGCGGGCTCCGAACTGTTCATAAAAATCAGAAGTTTTCTGATTTTCGTATTCACTTACGTGCGTGATCCGAACAGTTCAAAATTCACCAGCAAACCAAGATTCGATAATCCAAAAATTTCTCAAACCCCTTTTAATTACGTAGATTATCGAAATGAAAATGGCACCAAACTTGAACCTTCACGAGATAATTAAAATTTAGTGTCCATTTTATTCATCGCTATCACGTGTTAAGGTCCGCACTTGAGGTCGAGCAGACGATAAACACCTGGGGTGTTACAGCCCTTCCCCCTTAAAAGAATCTCGTCCCGAGATTCGGGGCGAAAGACTTCTAAGGGTAGAGAAGCATGTAACCCATATCCATATCAGCGATAATCGTGAGACAGTTCTGAGCAAAGGCAAGTGTCTCAGAGTGTGGTTTCTCTAGCGGACATAACATGTATCGCCTTAGGCTAGTTTAGAAATGTCCACCAAAGAGACAATATTTGCTAGAGGTACACATAAGGTTCTATGTGTGCAGTTTACTCTTTCTGATGACACTATACTATCTGAGTCTGTTGAGCGAGTGGCAATTACGTGATCTTACCCAAACAGAATCAGATGCACCATCTTGGGTAAAACACACAGAAAGAGGTTTACCAACAAGTGGTCACGATAAGTTCATAGCACAGGGGACGGGTGTGGATGTCGAATAACATCACAGTTGACCCATGTTAGCCAGAGAATTCAAGTTCAAGAAAAATGATAGAGACTCGAAAAATCACCAGCGGAGGGATCTGGAAATGCTGCCTTCGCAACCAATCCATTTTATCGAGCACTAATCATGGATCTACTTGATCACACATGCTGGAAAAGCACACGTGAGGCGATCAAGGCATGACTAGAGCGATAATTAGGTGGTTATTGGTCGACTTAATTTCGATTCTTGTAAACACTTCCTTAAGAGGGTTTAAACCAAAGTGAGTTTAGACAACTCGATAAAACGATCTCTAAACTCAACCTTTGTTCATTGGGAAGTTACAAGTTAGTAAAACCAACTTGTTGAACTACTTTTGACATTGAGCAAGTCCTCTCAGTACCATCGGTAAGCCAAGGGTTGAGAGTTCACTCATACTAATAGTTGATCATGCACTTGGGTAGAAATTCATTTGGTCGTATGGTTCATCCGCTTCTTCATGCCAGATAAGTCATCTACTAGGTTAGGGAATACATGGATTAAATAAAAGAGTGAATGAACAAACTCCTGCATCTCAATAGCAGGGAAAAATCAATCTCCATTTTGAGAGCTAATCAGTTGTCTGTCGACACTAAAAAGCTCCAAGGCTTCACCTTTACACAAAGGACGTAAAGGGAACGGGTATGAGTAGTCACTATCAGGATCAAAATAAATAAGACCACACATGAAAGTGGTATGCTCTTTTGACCTAATAGAGATGATAGATGTTGCTTGATCACTTGACAAACAACATAGAAATTGTTTCAAGGGAAAGGTTTACGGAAGAGCACACATCAGTGTAGTTCCACAATGGATCATGACCAGAGACCTCGATACCGGCATGCGCCAAGCAGCAAAATCCTGTGTGCGCATTCACAGGAGGCTCTCAGTTTCGCCGCGGTACCATAAGTCCTTAACCATGACACCATTACAAAACTGGCACCAATAATGAATCTCACGTGGTAAGAACAATTTGTGCAGAGACAACCTATCAATATAGTCTTATAATGGATTATGATTCCTAACTGTGATACTAGCGCGTGCCAAGTAGCACAACCATATGTGTGCACCCACAGGAGGCCCTCGGTTTCGTCGCGGTATCATCAATTTTAGTCATAACGCCAATACCAGACGTAACCAATAAGAAATCTCGCGTGACACCAATGGATTGAACAAAGGTGACAATATACAAAGAAATACTCCACCTGTAAAAATGGTTACAAGTAGAGACCAAATAGATCATGGCCCGATGAAACGAACAAAGTATGGCCATAACCTAAACTTGTTAATGAAGGGAGTACGATGGGAGACTGTTAATTCAGCCACAAGCATACTTCTATGCCCATTGCAGAGATTACAAGACCAAGGATTAAGTTGATATGCCTTCACTAAACATGAGGAAGCCAAAGGCATCAACCGAACAAGGGAATGGTTCTAGAAGGAGACATGACTTGAGATCCTTGTTTTAAGCTTAGATACATTTTATGTCCAATAAGGAAATTATCTAAGCATTCATTTGTATGGGCTTTGTCATGGAGTAATAATGGACAATTCAAATTTGGGCATGGTTCACTAAATAAGAATATGACCTAGTTTTGGGTTTAGGCAATCAAGTCTCTAACCTTCTATCGACACATTAAGCACAAGAGCACATATAAAGCACCCTAAGAGGTCACCTAAAGAATGGAGGACACCTATTTCATCGAAGTTCATAATTCAGCATTACACCATATTATCTACAATCAATGGTTACTGGAATAAAGATGAGGAAAGCATCTTGGGTGTATAGGTGACAAACATGATGCAACAATCAAGATGCATGCTCGTCCTATACGGCCTCACTGATTTTGCCAACACACTGTGGCAATAACGTTCTATGTCGGTGGCATACGTTCTCTCTCGGTATTTTGCTAATCGTCAGCTACACATACGTTTTCGAGGTTAGTGTACCTGCAGAAAAATCCATCACAGCCTAATTCCCAATGATGCAGTTCACACATGACAGTTTATCACAGTTTATACTCCATATATTTCTATATGGAGGCCAGCTCATCATTAAGCGCTGAGCCACGCATAGGCGCCGTTGCCACACTTTAACCATAGGGCAACTCATTATGGTAACTCACCTTCTTACCTGAACGTAGGTGCGTTGTTACGAGTACATTACACTTCTCAGTATTCCCATGTCTGTATACCCATACACATCCATGGGGTACTGAATTCCCAGAAAAGTAATTACTCCACATCGCAGTCTTCATATATACATATGTAGAACATGTATATAATCGGACGCCACATTTAAACACTTCCCTAGACCGACGTTTGTTCGGTCATGCTCTCACATCTCACCTTACCTTGGGCGTCGATCCATTCAAAACTGAATGGCCTCAAAAATAACAATACACATGTATGCAATACCCCCGGTTGTGGTTTTCAACTAAGCCACCTGATAGTCCTTAACTTAGGGCTTAAGAGAGGATGTCGCTAGCATTATAGTTTTTCAAAACGGTTTTTCAAAACCAAACAATGTGTTTAGTTGAAAATAGGTTTTTCAAAACCAAAACTTTTGTTTTGAAAATACGTATGTGACCGTATATACTTAATCCAGCTCCGATACCAGCCTGTGGCAGAACCTCCCAAGTTATTGGGCCCACATGCACCTGTCCTTGTCTCAAAGACCTCAGACTGCTATGCATGTGCACCAGATAACTTAACAGGGTCCGTCCGATTGCCCCAAGGACACCGGATAAACCACTTACAACCAGAACCGCGGGATTAAGTAACACAAATCACACACACCAATATTTTTGCAGCGGAAATCTTATTACCAAATTTTACAAGTTACAAAAATTTTACATTATCTTATCGGAGTGGTTACAAAAGTGATTCAAAGAATTAAACTTTGAAATATTATAAATTATTTATAAGTTTGAAATATATGCTAGCTTAGGTGACCATCCTCAATAAGAAGATAAAGATGGGGTATACTTATATAAGAAGGCCGAGCCCACCGGCACTTAACACCATCAACAACAGCACAAAGTTAGAACCTGAAAAACAACAGGGAATAAAACCCTGAGTATGGAATTACTCAGCAAGTCTTACCCGACTAAAGAAAAGACTCTCAAGGGTATGCTGGCTTTAGGGAGTCAAGGTAAGGCTTCTCAATAATCAAGGACTCTGTTTTGCAGAAATGCTTACTAAAAGTGGATCCTTCAAAATCCAGTTTTATTTGTCAAGTTAAGTAAAATTACCTGCACTAGAGTTCTTTCTACCCTAGTTCAATCACTTTGCCTATACTAGCCAATTTTCTTAACAAAGACCCATCATCTTTAGTAGAATGCTACGTGTAGGGCAGTGACCAAGTCTTCATAACCGCGAAGGTACGGCGATCCGAATCGATTATACTCAGCTGAGGATCTCCAATCACACGACATATGTAGCACTTAACCCTTGCATATGTCAACCCGCCACCGGGGTTCTTAAGACCGGATCAGGTTCACGTAAACCGAGAGCACAGATACACCACCGTCCAGCCTCTTGCCACGGAGGGTACACGCTACTCTCGCCACCGCTCCACGCCCATTTCGTGTTATCTTATTCCGGCCTTAGTCTGCCCGAGGCAAGGCTTACCTATGACGAGGCATGTGACCAGCTAAAGGGTCCTCGATCATCAAGCCTACATTGAGACGGTCCTTAATCGACTCAGACGGAGACACTACACCGAGACTCTTTTCTCGTGCAAGTCAACCGCCCGGTCTCAGCTTAAGTATTTTATCCCAAAAACTTGGTACCTGGCAGAGGTACATCTTTTCCGATGTTGAATCCATCAAGGCCTTTGACAGATTCACCATCAAGTTTTATTTTCGAAAACATCCCACCCACTTTTGCCACATCATATTTTGTAAAAACAAAACATTTTGTTTTTCTAAAGCAAGACTAAGCATCAAAAATCTTTTGTAAAACAGGGATTTCAAGGAAGGTAATCAAATCCAAGGAAGGTAATGCAGGAATTGTTTTAGCAATCAACTCCTAACACCTAATGCATCAAACAAGGTGATAAAGATTTTCAAAACACAAGGAGGTGGCGAATGCACCGGGGCTTGCCTGAGTAACACTAGGTTAGTGTTGTTAGGTGACGTCCGCTTGATGAGTATTCTTCGACCGAGCACTTGCTTGATTTAACCATCTTCAGGTTGATTCATCAGCTTCAGCTTGCAAATTAGTCCGCGCTTGGGGTCGACTTGGCCCGTCTTCCGCATCACGTGATTAATTAACGTACCTGAATGAAATGCATTATGCACATGAATGCATATAGACGAAAATATTACGAACCTAAATAGTGCTACGCCGACAAGAATTAAATACTTAGTGTCGAAGCGTCGTACTATTTTATACGAAAACACTAGCTATCGACGTATGACTAAGCTTAATAATCAGGGTTTTCTAGATTAAACGAACCTAACGCAAACATCACGAACAACACATCATACACTTTAAACATGATTAGCCTAAACACAACTTATTAGCTACTTAATTAATTGAATTCTAAACTTATCTCTTGCTTTATAAATTATACTACATCTTTATAAGTGATTAAAATATTTTATTAACACACATGCCTACTCATATTCTACTCGGTACACTAATTTAACTACTTGATCGGAATAGCGAGATAACTCGCTATAACTGAACCTGGCTCGATAATCACAAGAACTGCGAAGTCGACGAGAGTTTTGTGACTTACGCAATTTATCGAGCACCTAATGAGCATCGCACTAGCAATTTATTTATTCATCGATTGAACTATTCTGAATAATTCATCAGCTTACCGCTTCAGCAGCTGACACGAATTTTCCAATCCAGACAATTTGTCGAACACTTGGGGAGTATCGTGCTGCTAGCCTCGTCTTCACTCGATTCTTGGGATTTCTTGATGACACACGGATCGACGACGATCTTCGATTGATGTCTTCAACCGAGTACTTGATAAGCGATACACAGGGGTCTCGCTTATTTTTGTCTAATATCCGGAATTCGGTGTTCGACGAGAGCGAGCAGAGAAGAACGAGGCTCGATGGGCTCGACAACGATATGGAAGGGTGGCATATATAGAGTTGCAGGTCTGGCGAGCTGACGCGGTCAAGATAACTGTGGCTAACGAGAAACAGGAACGCGCGCGGAGAGAGATCGGCTGGGCTGGGCGACTGGGTTTCGAGCGCCAGGGAGACCGAGCAGATGAGCACGACTGCGCAGGGAGATGAGCGAGCTGCAGCCCGTGGCCATGGGAAGCAGGCGCGACTGTGAAGAACTCGGCGCGGCGCGGTGACGAGGAACCGAGCAGAGTGCCGCGCGCAGGAGAGGCCTTGGCTGGGGAAGATGAGCGACCCGCGCGCAGACCAATGGCAACCCGAGCGCAGGAGCCAGGAAGAGATGGGGCGCCGCCATGGGAGCTCCGAGCAGAGCGTGACCCAGAGGAGCGCACAGGCGAGGAATTTCCAGGGGCTTGACGGCGGCCATGGCGAAAGACGAGCGCGCGGGGAGAAAAATCTAGCGCGCAGCAGAGGGGAGGAGCTCGCGTGCGAGCTTGGACAGGGGCGCACTCCGTGCGCCGGCTTGAGGGCTGGGGCTGGGCAAGCTGCAGGTTGACGAGCTCCATGGCTGGGAGGAGCTCGGGCGCGGGAGCTCGAGCTGCACGGTAGGGAGATGGGCGCTGGGAAAATCTCGGCTGGGAAGATGAGCACCCAAATGCAGCTGCCGTATTTGAGCAGAGGATTGAGTTGAGGAAGAAATAAAAATCTCCTTGGTAAGCGGCGTGGAGGATGAGCTTGAAGGAGAAGAATCTCCAGCCACGACAGCAAGAGATAAGGAGCAACGCGTACGCGGGGAGGAGATTGGAGGAAGCAGAGGGATGGGTGCGTGTAGAGGATAACAACAACGACTTGTAAAAGGATTAGGGAGAGAAGCGACGTGGAGAGGATAACATCCCAAGATATTTTCTTTTTTTATTATTTTTAGTTTCTTTTTTCTAAAGAATTTCACAGATATTTTTGAATCGGGATTTTTAGGGATGAACACAGGCCGACACGCTACATAAATACACATTTTATTCTCTGGGTTTGGCGAATCAAATTATTTAACAATTGCTTATATCCGAAGATTTGGATCCGGGCGAGAAACAACAGACCGAATTAAACTGATTTCGGTACTGACAATTTGTTCTGCGTGATTCGACTAATATTAGCCGAAACCAGATCCGCTAATGTATACGCGATTTTTATCGTCGAAACAGCGTGCTGAAGAATTAATTGGATTATAACCTCACGCACGATTTTTCTCAGACAACACGCGATACAAATTATTTTGCCCCGACATCTTAGTTGTCGAGCCCAAATTAATTTGTTCGGGATAAAAATTCGTCCAAGTGGTTCGGACTTCCGAATTCACATTCGCGCGAGCGATGAATTTAAAATAATCACCGGACGCACCAATTTTCAGAACGACGATGTCCCAAACATCACGAAAATTTTGGAAGAGCCCGAACAGATGAAAATAAAAATGGCGTCGCACTCACGACAGACGAAACAGATTAAAACAGAGAGACTGTTATTTAGTTCCGTCTAATTTTTACGATCCTCACCAGTGATCGATCATTTGATCTGACGTCAACGATCACATGCTGAGAGGAACGATTTACTTAATCAGCTGGCGCATCGTTCTGTTCGGACAGCGCGGGCTCCGAACTGTTCATAAAAATCAGAAGTTTTCTGATTTTCGTATTCACTTACGTGCGTGATCCGAACAGTTCAAAATTCACCAGCAAACCAAGATTCGATAATCCAAAAATTTCTCAAACCCCTTTTAATTACGTAGATTATCGAAATGAAAATGGCACCAAACTTGAACCTTCACGAGATAATTAAAATTTAGTGTCCATTTTATTCATCGCTATCACGTGTTAAGGTCCGCACTTGAGGTCGAGCAGACGATAAACACCTGGGGTGTTACAAAAGGGAGATATCAAAGTGTTTTATATTAGCACCGAGAACCAGCTAGCCGATATCTTTACCAAGCCTCTAGATGAGAAGACCTTTTGCAGGCTGCGTAGTGAGCTAAATGTCTTAGATTCGCGGAACTTGGATTGATTTATAGCATACATGTGTTTATGCCTTTGATCATGTTCCTTATGCATTTTGTTGTTTACTTGTGGTGCTCAAGTTGTACAAACACTCCCCGGACCTCAAAAGTCCTTTTGCAAGTGATGCACATATTTAGGGGGAGATGTGCTACAACTTGACCCTTTGAGACTAACCGTGTGCTTGAGTTTGCTTGATTTAGTCTCAAAGGAGGTTTGAAAGGGAAAAGGTGGACTTGGACCATGAAAGACTTCCACTGCACTCCGATGAGAGGGTAACTTATTCCAAGTTTATCTCATGTACTCTTATTGCCTTGGTACTCTTATTTGAAGATTTTGGTGAGGCAATGGGGTTAAAGGGCCAAGATTGATCTCGTTTTGGTGCTTGATGCCAAAGGGGGAGAAAATAAGGCCAAAGCAATAAATGGATCAGCTACCACTTGAGAAATTTTGAAAATAGTAGAATAGAGTGTCAAAACTCTCTTATTGTCTCTCTTGTCAAAAGTTGGCCTCTTGTGGGGAAAATGGCTGATTATGGGAAAAAGGGGGAGTTTTTGAAATCTTTGATCAATTTCTGTTGGAACAACTCTCTTTATGTCTCTACAATTGTGTTTGAATTAGAGATAGGAGATTGAGGTTGATTTGCAAAAACAAAACCAAGTGGTGGCAAAGAATGATCCATATATGCCAATTTTGAATCAAAACAATTTTGACTTCTCATTTGTATTGATGTTGCACTTCTTTTAGTTGCTTTTTGTTGTGTTCGCATAAATCACCAAAAAGGGGAGATTGAAAGGGAAATGTGCCCTTGGGCCATTTCTAAGTATTTTGGTGATTGAGTGCCAACACAAGTGCTTAAGTGAAAATCTATGCCAATTGATGGACAAAGTGCAAATCAAGTCTAAAGGTATATTTCTAGACTTAGTACATTGTTTTGAGAACTAATGTATTGTGTCTAAGTGCTGGAAACAGGAGAAATCAATTTGGAGATGACTTGGCTCATTCAGCCAAAGTCTGCTCAGTCTGGGTGCACCGGACAGTGTCCGGTGCGCCAGGCTGGCTCTGGCGAACTTGCTGCTCTCGGGACTTCGACGGTGGTGTACGGCTATAAATCATCGGACTGTCCGGTGGTGCACCGGACTGTCCGGTGAGCCATTCACAGGCGAAGTCGTCGCTCTCGGGAAGTGATTAACGGCGTACGGCCATAAATCACCGGACTGTCCGGTGGTGCACCGGACTGTCCGGTGAGCCAACAGTCGGCCGGGCCAACGATCGGCCGCGCGATCCGCACGGGACACGTGGCCGAGCCAACGGCTAGAAGGGGGCACCGGACTGTCCGGTGCGCCAACGGCTCTGAATCTACAACGGTCGGCTTCGCCAAATAAGGAAAGAGATCCGCACCGGACAGTGTCCGGTGCGCCAGGCGACAGAAGGCAAGAATTGCTTTCCTGGAATGCTCTCAACGGCTCCTAGCTGCCTTGGGGCTATAAAAGGGACCCCTAGGCGCATGGAGGAGCACACCAAGCATTCTCTAAGCATTCCTAAGCACCAAGACTTCGATTCCGCGCATTTGATTCTTTGTGATAGCAACTAGAGCTCCATTTGAGTTGTGAGCTCTTGTTGCGACTTGTGTGCGTGTTGTCGCTCTGATTTTGTGTCTTGTGTGTGTTGCTCATCCCTCCCTTACTCTGTGCTTCTTTGTGAACATCAAAGTGTAAGGGCGAGAGGCTCCAAGTTGTGGAGATTCCTCGCAAGCGGGATATAGTAAAGCAAAGCAAAACACCGTGGTATTCAAGTGGGTCTTTGGACCACTTGAGAGGGGTTGATTGCAACCCTCGTCCGTTGGGACGCCACAACGTGGAGTAGGCAAGCGTTGGACTTGGCCGAACCACGGGATAAACCACTGTGCCATCTCTGTGTTGATCTCTTTGTGGTTATTGTGTCTTGCTAAGACTCTTCTCTAGCCACTTGGCATTATTGTGCTAACTCCTAATAAAGTTTTATGGCATTAAGTTTTCAAGTTTCATAGGATCACCTATTCACCCCCCCTCTAGGTGCTCTCAGATTCAAGCTCTCAAGCTCAATACATCACACAGTGGAGTAGGGTATTACGCTCTGGCAGCCCGAACCACTCTAAACCCTTGTGTGTTCTTGTGTTCGTTCATCGCTTAGCAGACAGGCAAAACGTTTAGGCCCCTCCTCATCTTAGGATTTAGGGCAGGTGCGTTCCACCACCCGGCCGGAGAATTTCCTCTCCGACATTTGGCGCGCTAGGTATGGGTCTTAGGCTTTAAGTTTTTGCTTGTTACCCCACTCGGCATCATGGTCCATATCGTCGAGCACCGTGACATGGCCTTTGAGGACTTCCTCATGGAGGAGGAGGCTGCATCTTCTGCTCCCCAAAGCTCCAGCCCCCCGACGCCTGGTGCTGCTGTTGTGTGCCCCGCACGGCAGCACGCACCTGCACAGGCGTCCCGGACTCCATCGGGGGTTGCTCCCGCTGGGGCGCTTTTCGCGGCTAGGGAGTTGTTGCGCCACCCACCAAGCTCCACGGCCTCGCTAGGGCCTATGAAGCAGTGGCGCGACGACGTGGGTTGCCTCCTTGGCATGGCGCACTCTGGCTCAGCCAGGCCCAGGCCTCGATCATCCCGGCGCCAGTATGAGGCGTCGGCCTCGGTGCATTCACCCTCGGTGAGGGCTGTGCCGACCGAGGATCTACGAGCGGAGCTCGACCGCAGACGTGCGGTAGAAGACGCTCAAGCCTCTCTGGAGAGACTAGAAGACCTGCGGGACGAGCTCAACCGTAGGCATGCGGGCGAGGATGCCCGTATCCCTCTGGAGAGGGCGCATGAGTGCCGCCAAAACCTCGAGGTTCGCAATCTCGAGCAAGATTTTGCTGCGATCGCACCAGGGGGTGCCCGATTCCAGGCGGGTATCTCGTTGGCCGGTGTGGGCTGCACCGCTCTAGCGGATCATCTCCACACCGCGACGTGGCCATCCAAGTTCCAGCCACACCTGTCAGAGAAGTACGACGGTACGACAAACCCGTCAAAATTCCTGCAGGTCTACGTCACCGCCATTACGGCAGCAGGTGGAGACACCGTCGTGATGGCACCCTACTTCCACGTAGCCTTGTCTGGGCCAGCCCGGACTAGGCTCATGAACCTAGCCCCATGGTCCATCTACTCCTAGGAAGAGCTCTGCGTGTGGTTCGTAGCGAACTTCGCCAGCGCTTACCAGCAGCATGGTGTAGAGGCACACCTCCATGCAGTGAGGCAGGAGCCCAGGGAGACCCTCCGGGCGTTCATTTCCTGATTCACCAAGGTACGTGGGACCATCCCTCGTATCTCAGATGCTTCCATCATCACTGCTTTCCGCCAAGGGGTACGTGATGAAAAGATGTTGGAGAAGTTGGCCACACATGACGTGGACAACGTCACTATGCTCTTCGCTCTGGCCGACAAGTGTGCTAGAGCCGCCGAGGGCCGTGCATGGCACTCGGCGCCACAGACTGGGGTTACACAGACGGGCGGCTTGGGTGCCGTCACTTAGGGCGGCGGCAAGAAGAAAAAGAAGAACAACAACCGTGGCCACGAGAAGCCGCAGGTTGCTGCTCCGGTCGTCGCTGCCGCGGCCGGGGGCCGAAGTGAGCGCAACAAGCGCCCACGGCCCCAGGGGGCAACAGTGGCACATGCACTGTGCACCCCAACGGTTTCCACAGCACCACCGACTGCCGCGAGATTATCAAACTTGCGAAGCGCGTCAGCGAGCGGTGCGAGCAGTCCTCCAGGGACGACGAAGAAGCCGCAGCCGCGGGGGAATGAGACCTCGGGTACCCGTCGCCTGAGGGGGACCTCAAGGACGTCTTCACCGGAGACTCCAACTCTGGCGACGACAATGACCGCCGCAAGAAGCTGTACCTAATGTACGGCGGAAGCTGGGAGCTCACCTCACGCAGGAACGTCAAGTTCCTGCGATGGGAGGTTCTTTCGGTGGTCCCGGAGGTCCCCAAGGCTGCTCCGCACCAACGGTGGAGGAGCACCACCATCTCCTTCAGGGAATCCGACTGCCCTGGCAACATGGCAGGGGCTGGCATACTACCGCTCATCACCGCCCCTGTTGTCACCAACATGCGGCTGCACCATGTGTCGATCGACGGAGGGGCCAGCCTCAACGTCATCAGCCATGCGGCATTCAAGCAGCTGCAGATCCCAGGGTCCCGGCTGGGGCCCCCTTGCCCATTCTCTGGGGTGGGCCCATAGCCCGTGTATCCCCTCGGGAGCATCACACTCCCGGTTACTTTCGGGACGGAGGAAAATTTCCGCACAGAGAACATCCAGTTCGATGTCGTGGATGTCAACCTCCCCTTCAACGCCATCATTCATAGGCTGGCCCTGTACTGGTTCATGGCCATTGCCTATTACGGGTATTTGGTCCTCAAGATGCCGTCCCCCGCAGGGGTCCTCACCGTGCAGGGCGACCGCACCGCCGCGCTTGCAGCCGTCGAGAAGCTACACGCTCTGGCGACCGAGATTGCTCGACCGGATGATGGAGGGAGGAGCCCCTCGACCTCTGGTGCCAAGGTGCCCCCCAGGGCGCCGAAGGTACAGCCGTCCGAAGTAGACGGCGGAACCGTGAAGACCATCCAGGTCAGCACAGACCCCTCCCAGACCACCCGCATCGCGGGCAATCTGGCGGAGAAATAGGAACTCGCGCTCGTCGCCTTCCTCCAGGCAAATGCCGACGTGTTCGCTTGGGAGCCGTCGCAGATGCCTAGGATCCCCAAGGAGGTGATTGAGCACCATCTGAAGATATACCCGGACACCAAGCCGGTGAGTCAGAAGCCTCGGAGACAATCCGTGGAGCGGCAGGATTTCATCCGTGAGGAGGTCCGGAAGCTGTTACACGCTAGCTTCATCGAAGAGGTTCATCATCCTGTGTGGCTAGCCAACCCAGTCATCGTGCCAAAGGCAAACGGGAAGCTTCGGATGTGCATCGACTACACCAGCCTGAATAAGGCATGTCCCAAAGACCCGTATCCACCGCCACATATAGATCAGATCGTGGACTCTACCTCTAGGTGCGACCTTTTGTCCTTCTTGGATGCCTACTCCGATTTCCATCAATCCAGATGTCTAGGGAGGATAGGAAGCATACCGCTTTTGTAACAGTGGATGGATTGTACTGTTATGTTGTAATGCCCTACGGTCCGAAAAACGCCTTGCCAACATTTGTTCAGGCGATGAGTAAGACCTTCGGGGACCTGATTCGGGACAAGGTGGAGATTTATGTCGATGAAATCGTGGTCAAGACTAGGAAAGGCTCGACTCTAGTAGAAGACCTGACCCTCGTTTTCCGCAAGCTGTGGGCAACCCGCACCAAGCTAAACCCGGAGAAGTGCATCTTCCGTATCTCCACAGGAAAGCTGCTGGGGTTCCTGGTTTCATACCGGGGCATTGAGGCTAACCCAGAGAAGATCAGGGCTATCGAGGCAGTGAGGCCTCCCGCCAGTATCAAGGACGTCCATAAGCTTACGGGATCATTAGCCGCCCTTAGCCGCTTCATTTCGAGGCTGGCCGAGAGGGCACTACCCTTCTTCAAGCTCCTACGGAAATCCGACCCATTTTCTTGGACCGAGGAGGCAGAACAAGCCTTCCAAGAGTTGAAGCAGCACCTAGTCTCCCTGTCGATTCTGGTTGCTCCAGAGCCAGGGGAGCCACTGTATATGTACATTGTGGCGGCTACAGAGGCGGTGAGCATGGTGCTAGTCGCCGAAAGGGTGACACAAAAAGGCCAAGGACCTAAGGACTTAGAACCAGCTATAGAGGTCTGGACCGTCCAGAAGCCGATCTACTACGTCAGCGAGGTCCTCCATGAGGCGAAGGCTAGGTATCTCGAAACGCACAAACTCCTCTATGCTGTGCTGGTTGCATCCAGGAAGTTGCACCACTATTTCCAAGCACATAGAGTTGTGGTGGTGACCTCCTTTCCGTTAAGGGCCATCCTCCACAACTCTAACGCCACTGACAACATCGCCAAGTGGGTAGCAGAGCTCGCAGGTTTCCAGGTGGACTTCCAGCCTCGCCACGCCATCAGAAGTCAGGTCCTGGCCGACTTCATCGTGGTGTGGACTCCACCTCCGAGCGCCCCTGGGGGCCTGGACCCCGATTCGGACCCCACACCTACGGAGCGCAGGGGTCTGGTCTTCACCGAGCCCCACTGGACGCTCTTCTTCAATGGATCCGCCCGCCAGCAGAGTGCTGGTGCGGGAGTGGTCCTTGTTGACCCATGCGGAGATCAGGTGAAGTACGTGGTGCGCCTCGAGTTCAAGGCCACCAACAACATGGCGGAGTATGAGGCACTGATCTTCGGCTTATCTGCGACACTATCCCTGGGGATCCGCTAGCTCCTCATGAAGGGGGACTCCCAGCTAATCATCAAGCAGGTCCGCGGAGAGTGTAGCTGCAATGAGCCTAGACTCGCAGCTTACCTCCTCCACATAAGGAAGCTGGAGAAGGACTTCACGGCCCTAGAACTACAACATGTTCCCCGGGCCGACAATTCAGCGGCAGATGACCTCTCCTAGAGAGCATCAACTCGGGCACCCGTGCCCGAATGCGTCTTCGAAAGACAGCTGCTGAGACCCACCACCCAGTCTGCCGAACTGGACGAAGGGGGCGAGACTGGCACCTCGAAGCCGGCGGTCCCGGTGGCGTCCCAGAACCCACCGAAGGCTATGTGTGCTCTAGGGGACTCCGCCGACCCCTTAGCGCTGCAACCGACAGCTCAGAGTGGTCCCAATGCATGGATCTCCGAGATCCAGGACTACCTGAAGGAGAATATCCTTCCTGAAGACCATGTCTCCGCAGAGCGCATAGTGCGGTTGGCTAAACGCTACACGGTGGTGGAAGGGGATCTCTACCGCCGTGGCGCCAACGACATTCTCATGTGGTGCGTCACCCAGGAAGAGGGTCGTGAGCTGCTCACGGAGATCCATGGAGGGGAGTGCGGAAGTCATTCACTACAACACATATGGCCTTTTGTGACAAATTCTCAGTGACAATAGTAGAATTCGTCACTAGGTGACTATGTTTATGACGATTTCTAGGAATCAAAACAATTTCGTGATGAAAAATTGTCGGGGACCATAATTAGGGGTACCCTCAAGACTCCTAATTCTCAGCTGGTAACCCCCATCAGCATAAAGCTGCTAAGGCCTGATGGGTGCGATTAAGTCAGGGATCAGTCCATTCGAGCGACTCGATCACGCCTCGCCCGAGCCTAGCCTCGGACAAGGGCAGCCGACCCCGGAGGATTTCCGTCTCGCCCGAGGCCCCCCTCCAACGGCGGACATATTTCCGGCTCGCCCGAGGCCCTGCCTTCGCTAAGAAGCAACCCTGACTAAATCGCCGCACCGACCGACCAAGTCGCAGGAGCATTTAATGCAAAGGTGACCTGACACCTTTGTCCTGACGCGCGCCCCCCCCGGCAGAGCCGAAGTGACCGCCGTCACTTCACCGCTCCACTGACCGGCCTGACAGAAGGACAGCGCCGCCTGCGCCACTCCGACCGCAGTGCCACTTGACAGAGTGAGACTGACAGGCAGTCAGGCCCTGCCAAAGGCACCATAGGAAGCTCCGCCCGACCCATGGCTCGGACTCGGGCTATGTCCCGGAAGACGGCGAACTCCGCTCCGCCCGACCCAGGGCTCGGACACGGGCTAAGTCCCGGAAGACGGCGAACTCCGCTCCACCCGACCTAGGGCTCGGACTCGGGCTAAGTCCCGGAAGACGGCGAACTCCGCTCCGCCCGACCCAGGGCTCGGACTCGGGCTAAGTCCCGGAAGACGACGAACTCCGCTCCGCCCGACCCAGGGCTCGGACTCGGGCTAAGTCCCGGAAGACGACGAACTCCGCTTCGCCCGACCCCAGGGCTCGGACTCGGGCTCAGCCCCAGAAGACGACGAACTCCGCTTTGCCCGACCCCAGGGCTCGGACTCGGGCTCAGCCCCAGAAGACGACGAACTCCGCTTCGCCCGACCCCAGGGCTCGGACTCCGCCCTGGCCTCTGCCGAACGACCTCCGCCTCGCCCGACCCAGGGGCTCGGACTCGGCCTCGGCCATGGAAGACAGACTCGACCTCGGCTTCGGAGGAGCCTCCACGTCGCCCAACCTAGGGCGCAGGCCAGCCACGTCAACAGGAAGCGCCATCATCACCCTACCCCGAGCTGACTCGGGCCGCAGAGAACAAGACCGGTGTCCCATCTGGCTAGCTCCGCCAGATAGGCAATGATGGCGCCCCGCATGCTCTGTGACAACGACGGCTCTCAGCTCTCTTACGGAAGCAGGAGGACGTCAGCAAGGACTCAACCGCTCCGACAGCTGTCCCTCCGCCAGGCTCCATCGCTCCTCCGACGGCCACGACATCACACCAGCTGGGTGCCAAAATCTCTCCGGCTGCCACATCGGCATGTACTTAGGGCGCTAGCTCTCCCTCGCTAGACACGTAGCACTCTGCTACACCCCCATTGTACACCTGGATCCTCTCCTTACGCCTATAAAAGGAAGGACCAGGGCCCTCTTAGAGAGGGTTGGCCGCGCGGGGACGAGGACGGGACAGGCGCTCTCTTGGGGCCGCTCGCTTCCCTCTCCAGCGTGGACGCTTGTAACCCCCTACTGCAAGCGCACCCGACCTGGGCGTGGGACAAACACGAAGGCCGCGGGATTCCCACCTCTCTCATGCCGGACTCCGGCCGCCTCGCTCCTTTCCCCCCTTCGTGCTCGCCCACGCGCTCGACCCATCTGGGTTGGGGCACACGGCGACACTCACTCGTCGGCCCGAGGGACCCCCCGGTCTCGAAACGCCGACAGTTGGCGCGCCAGGTAGGGGCCTGCTGCGTGTTGATGAACAGCTTCCCGTCAAGCTCCAGATGGGCAGTCTCCAGCAACCTCTCCAACCCGGGACGGTGCTCCGTTTCGGGAGTCTTTAGTTCATGTCCTTCAACGGCAGCTACGACATGATACTCCTTCCACCGCCGCGCGACGACGACAATGGCGGCCGATAGCCCGCCCGCCGGCGGCGGAATCGACGACGTCTTCCCCGCGTGGTGGAAGAACAACATTCGAGCTCGCCCCGTCCTCTCCCCCACCAATGGAGGAGGAGGCGGGGCAACCAAGGCCAAGCGGGAGGCCGTGCCTCGTCGGCTGACGAGCGAATCGACGTCCCTAGCGCCCCAACGGGGGGCGCGTCGGGCGTCGACCTCGCGTTTGAGACGAAGGCGAGCGCCGTCTCCCCGCGACACGCCAATCCCGAGCAAGCGGACGACACCAGCACGCTCGCGGAAGGCTTCCTGGGCGTCACCCTCGTACCTGAGATGACGGTGCAGTCAGTCCCCGACGTGACTTCATCGCCGTTCGTCGACCAAAAGGTACCGACCGATTCCCATCCTACGTCATTTAGATTCAGCCTCAACCCGCCTAGCGACCTTGCTTTGGCGGGCACTCTCGTAGAGGCGAGTTCAAACCCTCTGGGGTTTCGCGCGCGGTCGCCTTGGGACCGGCTGACGGACGTCTCGACCTATGGGCCCTCCGGGTCCGAGGAAGACGACGACCCCAACATCTGTTGGGATTTCTCTGGACTTGGCAACCCTAGTGCCATGCGGGACTTCATGACCGCATGTGACTACTGCCTCTCCGACTGTTCCGACGGTAGCCGCAGCCTCGACGACGAGGACTGCGGCCCAAGCCGCGAATGTTTCCACGTCGATCTAGGGGGTCCCTCCGAAGGCAATCATCTCGGCATGCCGGAGGACGGTGATCTCCCTAGGCCGGTGCCCCGCGCTGACATCCCGCGGGAGCTAGCTGTGGTCCTCGTTCCGGCGGGGGGTCACGACCCACAGCTCGAGCAAGTCCGCGGGGCGCAGGCTAGGCTCGACGAGGGAGCAGGAGCGCTTGAGCCGATCCGCCGGGACGTCGGGCAGGCATGAGCGGGCCAACCCCCGGCCGGAGAAATACATCACCTGCCCCAGGGTCTCCAGCTCCGCGTCGCCAACGACGTCAGGGTTAGGCCGCCACCCGCATCCAGTGGGGTCGGTCAGAACCTGGCTGCAGCAGCGATGCTTCTCCGTGCAATGCCGGAGCCATCAACCACCGAGGGTCGGCGAATCCAAGGAGAGCTCAAGAATCTCGTGGAAGGCGCTGCGGTCCGACGGGCCGAGAGCTCTGCCTCCCGAAGGCAAGGATACCCCTCGGAACCTCATGCCGCGACTTCCCGATTCATGCGGGAAGCCTCGGTCTACACCGGGCGCACGCGCAACACCGCGCCTGCGACCCCGGGCCACCTCGGCAACGAGCACCATCATCGTGACCATCGGGCCCACCTCGACGAGAGGGTGCGCCGAGGCTATCACCCTAGGCGTGGGGGACGCTACGACAGCGGGGAGGATCGGAGTCCCTCGCCCGAACCACCCGGTCTGCGGGCCTTCAGTCGGGCCATCCGGCGGGCACCGTTCCTGACCCGGTTCCGACCCCCGACTACTATCACAAAGTACTCGGGGGAAACGAGGCCGGAATTATGGCTGGCGGACTACCGCCTGGCCTGCCAGCCTGGTGGAACGGACGACGACAACCTCATCGTCCGCAACCTCCCCCTGTTCCTCTCCGACACCGCTCGCGCCTGGTTGGAGCACCTGCCTCCGGGGCAGATCTCCAACTAGGATGACCTGGTCCAAGCCTTCGCCGGCAATTTCTAGGGCACGTATGTGCGCCCCGGGAATTCCTGGGACCTCCGAAGCTGCCGACAACAGCCGGGAGAGTCTCTCCGGGACTACATCCGGCGATTCTCGAAGCAGCGCACCGAGCTGCCCAACATCACCGACTCGGATGTCATCGGCGCGTTCCTTGCCGGCACCACCTGCCGCGACCTGGTGAGCAAGTTGGGTCGCAAGACCCCCACCAGGGCGAGCGAGCTGATGGACATCGCCACCAAGTTCGCCTCTGGCCAGGAGGCGGTCGAGGCTATCTTCTGAAAGGACAAGCAGCCCCAGGGCCGCCCACCGGAAGATGCTCCCGAGGCGTCTACTCAGCGCAGCGCCAAGAAGAAAGGCAAGAAGAAGTCGCAAGCAAAACGCGACGCCGCCGACGCGGACCTTGTCGCCGCTGCCGAGCACAAGAACCCTCGGAAGCCCCGCGGAGGTGCCAACCTCTTCGACAAGATGCTCAAGGAGCCGTGCCCCTATCATCAGGGGCCCGTCAAGCACACCCTTGAGGAGTGCGTCATGCTTCGGCGCCACTTCCACAGGGCCGGGCCACCCGCGGAGGGTGGCAGGGCCCGCGACGACGACAAGAAGGAAGATCACCAAGCAGGAGAGTTCCCCGAGGTCCGCGACTGCTTCATGATCTACGATGGGCAAGCGGTGAATGCCTCGGCTCGGCACCACAAGCAAGAGCGCCGGGAGGTCTGCTCGGTCAAGGTGGCGGCGCCAGTCTATCTAGACTAGTTCGACAAGCCCATCACCTTCGACCAAGACGATCACCCCGACCACGTGCCGAGCCCGGGGAAATACCCGCTCGTCGTTGACCCCGTCATCGGCGATGTCAGGCTCACCAAGGTCCTTATGGACGGGGGCAGCAGCCTCAACATCATCTACGCCGAGACCCTTAGGCTCCTGCGCGTCGATCTGTCCTCTGTCCGAGCAGGCGCTGCGCCCTTCCACGGGATCATTCCCGGGAAGCGCGTCCAGCCCCTCGGACGACTCGACCTTCCTGTCTGCTTCGGAACGCCCTCCAACTTCCGAAGGGAGACTCTGACGTTCGAGGTGGTCGGGTTCCGAGGAACCTACCACGCGGTACTGGGGAGGCCATGCTACGCGAAGTTCATGACCGTCCCCAACTACACCTACCTGAAGCTCAAGATGCCGGGCCCCAACGGGGTCATCACCATCGGCCCCACGTACAAACACGCGTTCGAATGCGACGTGGAGTGCGTGGAGTACGCCGAGGCCCTCGCCGAGTCTGAGGCCCTCATCGCCGACCTGGAAAGCCTCTCCAAAGAGGTGCCAGACGTGAAGCGTCACGCCGGCAACTCCGAGCCAGTGGAGACGGTTAAGGCCGTCCCCCTCGACCCCAGTGGCGACGCCTCCAAGCAGGTCCGGATCGGTTCCGGGCTCGACCCCAAATAGGAAACAGTGCTCGTCGACTTTCTCCGCGCGAACGCCGACGTCTTCGCGTGGAGTCGCTCGGACATGCCCGGCATACCGAGGGATGTCGCCGAGCACTCACTGGATATTCGGGCCGGAGCTCGACCCGTCAAGCAGCCTCTACGCCGATTCAACGAGGAGAAGCACAGAGCAATAGGCGAGGAGATCCACAAGCTAATGGCAGCCGGGTTCATCAAAGAGGTATTCCATCCCGAATGGCTTGCCAACCCTGTGCTTGTGAGAAAGAAAGGGGGGAAATGGCGGATGTGTGTAGACTACACTGGTCTCAACAAAGCATGTCCGAAGGTTCCCTACCCTCTGCCTCGCATCGATCAAATCATGGATTCCACTGCTGGGTGCGAAGCCCTGTCTTTCCTCGACGCCTACTCAGGGTATCACCAAATCAGGATGAAAGAGTCCGACCAGCTCGCGACTTCCTTCATCATGCCCTTCGGCATTTACTGCTATGTCACCATGCCGTTCGGTCTGAGGAATGCGGGCGCGACGTACCAGTGGTGCATGAACCATGTGTTCGGCGAACACATCGGTCGCACGATCGAGGCCTACGTCGATGACATCATAGTCAAGACGAGGAAAGCTTCCGACCTCCTCTCTG
Organism: Zea luxurians; assembly: GCA_029449295.1. Taxonomy (NCBI): domain Eukaryota; kingdom Viridiplantae; phylum Streptophyta; class Magnoliopsida; order Poales; family Poaceae; genus Zea; species Zea luxurians. The sequence goes on from JAOPSE010000023.1 coordinate 39,178,603, forward strand.
ACCTTGAAGTGACATTCCGATGTCTCAAGGAGAAAGGCGTCAAGCTCAATCCCGAGAAGTGTGTCTTCGGGGTGCCTCGGGGCATGCTCTTGGGGTTCATCGTCTCCGAGCGGGGCATCGAAGCCAACCCGGAGAAGATCGCAGCCACCACCAGCATGGGTCCCATCATGGACTTAAAGGGCGTACAGAGGGTCATGGGATGTCTCGCGGCTCTGAGCCGCTTCATCTCACGCCTCGGCGAAAGAGGCCTGCCTCTGTACCGCCTCTTAAGGAAGGCCGAGCGCTTCACTTGGACCCCTGAGGCCGAGGAAGCTCTCGGGAACCTGAAGGCGCTCCTCACAAAGGCGCCTATCTTGGTGCCCCCAGCTGACGGAGAAGCCCTCTTGGTCTACGTCGCCGCGACCACCCAGGTGGTTAGCGCCGCGATTGTGGACGAGAGACAAGAAGAGGGGCATGCATTGCCCGTTCAGAGGCCAGTTTACTTCGTCAGCGAGGTACTGTCCGAAACCAAGATCCGCTACCCACAAGCTCAGAAGCTGCTGTATGCAGTGATCCTGACGCGGCGGAAGTTGCGACACTACTTCGAGTCTCATCCGGTAACTGTGGTGTCATCCTTCCCCCTGGGGGAGATCATCCAGTGCCGAGAGACCTCGGGCAGGATTGCAAAGTGGGCAGTGGAAATCATGGGCGAGACAATCTCGTTCGCCCCTCGGAAGGCCATCAAGTCCCAGGTCTTGGCGGACTTCGTAGCCGAATGGGTCGACACCCAGCTACCGACGGCTCCGATCCAACCGGAGCTCTGGACCATGTTTTTCGACGGGTCGCTGATGAAGACGGGAGCCGGCGTGGGCCTACTCTTCATCTCGCCCCTCGGGAAACACCTACGCTATGTGCTACGCCTCCACTTCCCGGCGTCCAACAATGTGGCTGAGTACGAGGCTCTGGTCAACGGGATGCGGATCGCCATCGAGCTAGGGATCAGGCGCCTCGACGCTCGCGGTGACTCGCAGCTCGTCATCGACCAAGTCATGAAGAACTCCCACTGCCGCGACCCGAAGATGGAGGCCTACTGCGATGAGGTTCGGCGCCTGGAAGACAAGTTCTACGGGCTCGAGCTTAACCACATCGCTCGACGCTACAATGAGACTGCGGGCGAGCTGGCAAAATAGCCTCGGGGCGAACAACGGTTCCCCCGGACGTCTTCTCCCGGGATCTGCATCAACCCTCCGTCAAGATCGACGACGCGCCCGAGCCTGAGGCGCCCTCGGTCCAGCCCGAGGTGCCCTCGGCACAGTCGGAGGCACCCTCAGCTCGGCCCGAGGCGGCCTCGGTTCAACCCGAGGTACCCTCGGCCTCCGAGGGTGAGGCACTGCGCATCGAGGAGGAGCGGAGCGGGGCCACGCCTGATCGAAATTGGCAGACCCCGTACCTGCAATATCTCCGCCAAGGAGAGCTACCCCTCGACCGAGCCGAGGCTCGGCGGGTAGCGCGACGCGCCAAGTCGTTCGTCTTGCTGGGCGATGAGAAGGAGCTCTACCACCGCAGCCCCTCGGGCATCCTCCAGCGATGCATCTCCGTCGCCGAAGGTCAGGAACTCCTGCAAGAGATACACTTGGGGGCTTGCGGCCATCACGCAGCGCCTTGAGCCCTTGTCGGGAATGCTTTCCGGCAAGGCTTCTACTGGCCAACGGCGGTGGCTGACGCCACTAGAATTGTCCGCACCTGCGAAGGGTGTCAGTTCTATGCGAAGCAAACCCACCTGCCCGCTCAGGCTCTGCAGACGATACCCATCACCTGGCCCTTTGCTGTGTGGGGGCTGGACCTCGTCGGCCCTTTGCAGAAGGCGCCCGGGGGCTACACGCACCTGCTGGTCGCCATCGACAAATTCTCCAAGTGGGTCGAGGTCCGACCTCTGAACTGCATCAGGTCCGAGCAGGCGGTGACGTTCTTCACCAACATCATCCATCGCTTCGGGGTCCCGAACTCCATCATCACCGACAACGGTACCTAGTTCACCGGCAGAAAATTCTTGGACTTCTGCGAGGATCACCACATCTGGGTGGACTGGGCCGCCGTGGCTCATCCCATGTCGAATGGGCAAGTAGAGCGTGCCAACGACATGATTCTACAAGGGCTCAAGCCTCGGATCTACAACGACCTCAACAAGTTCGGCAAGCGATGGATGAAGGAACTCCCCTCGGTGGTCTGGAGCCTGAGGACAACGCTGAGCCGGGCCACGGGTTTCACGCCGTTCTTCCTGGTCTACGGGGCCGAGGCCGTCTTGCCCACTGACCTGGAGTACGTCTCCCTGAGGACGAGGGCCTACAGCGATCAAAGCAACCAAGCTAGCCGAGAAGACTCGCTGGACCAGCTGGAAGAGGCTCGGGACAAGGCCTTGCTACACTCGGCGCGGTACCAGCAGTCCCTGCGACGCTACCACGCCCGAGGGGTCCGGCCCCGAGACCTCTAGGTGGGCGACCTGGTGCTTCGCCTGCGGCAAGACGCCCGAGGGAGGCACAAGCTCACGCCCCCCTGGGAGGGGCCATTCGTCATCGCCAAAGTTCTGAAGCCCGGAACGTACAAGCTGGCCAACAGTCAAGGCGAGGTCTACGGCAACGCTTGGAACATCCAACAGCTACGTCACTTCTACCCTTAAGATGTTTTCAAGTTGTTCATATACCTCGCACCCGCGCAAAGTTTAGTCATCAAGGAAGGGTCGGCCTTGCCTCGGCAAAGCCCGACCCTCCCTCGGGGGCTAAAAGGGGGGAACCCCCTCTGCGTTGAAATTTTCCTCGAAAAAAAAGAGATCTCTTCTGCCAGAATATCTTTCGTGCTTTCTGACTACTTCGAAAAGTGGATCCTGAAAACGACGGAGTACACGTAAGCAGCCAAGGCTGACCGAGCCGAGGGACTCCTACGCCTCTGGGATACGGATACCTCACTCATCACCTTCTGTGATAAGTAACTCGCGTTCGGATAAAGTGATTCCGCGGACCGAACAAGTCTTCACGTTCGGAAGCTCTTCTGCCAAAGCGATCCTTCGAGCCTTCTCGACTGAGTCGGTGACAGGGCCTCATGGACGGGTGAAAGTGCGCGTAAGCGGCAAGGCCGACCGAGCCGAGGGACTCCCACGCCTCCGGGATACGGATACCTCACTCGTCACCTTCCGCGAGAAGCAACTCTCGCTCGCACAAACATCCCTGTTACTGACAAAAAAGTCCAGATACTCGAAACAAGAGGAAAGGAGTCGCAGCTTTACAACACAGCGAGGGTGTGTATATTCTGGCCTCAGCGGCCGCAGAAGGCACACGCTACAAGACACTCTGATCCTGCAGGCTCGGGTCTTGACGCTGGAAGGGGGCAGCAAGAGAACCCCCTCTCACGGCGTGAAGACAACGCGCCCGTGATCCGTTCCTCGAACGGCTCGCGCACGCGCAACAGCCGCCCCGCCAACCGCTCGCCCCGTCGCATTAACTCCGCGGCGGGACAGGCGACGCTTCCGACAGGAGCAGTGGGCGACGCTTCGCCTCCGTCGTAATGACTGCGACAAAAAAAAGGTACGCCGCGTCGTTCGATTTTGTATCCTTTTCCTTTTTTTCCTCTTTCTCTATCTCTTGCAGCAGGGACCGGGAAAGGGGGATACCCCGAAAAGGATCCTTCCCCGTGAAGGAACCAGGCTCGGAGCCTCCTTACTGATCAGAGGTTCGAAGGCTGGCCCCCCGAAGGGTTTCAACAGCCGCCTCAGATCGCGTGGGCCCTACACCCACTACTGGTCAGAGGTTCGAAGGCCGGCCCCCCAAAGGGTTCCACGGCCGCCTCAGGCTACTCGGGCTTCGCGCCCATTACTGATCAGGGGTTCGAAGGCTGGCCCCGAAGGGTTCACAGTCGCCTCAGACGCCGAGCGAGGGATGACCAGGGGTACGTTCGATATATAACCAAGGCTCAGGCTGCGCTCCCGAGGTACCCTAGGACATTTCCGAGACCAGCGGGAGCGATCTTGTAACGGAATCCCATCAGAGGGAGGCATCGAGCCCTCGGACCCCGTCGCCAGGGGACCGGGTCCGGCAGATCACCCGCAGGTACTTTTGGGCGTGCCTCTGGGCCCCTAGCCGACCCCTAACGAACGGGGCACGGACGTCCACTCGGATTACCCGCTTGCAGCTCACCGGAGACACCATGTTCGGCGCCCATCGAGGGTAACATGGTGCTTTCCCCCCTCCTCCTTGCGGAAAGGCGACGCAGGGGCGTATGTAAAAAAGTCGAGTCTGTCCCTGATCGCCCTCTCGCCCTGTGCAGAGGCTCGGGGGCTGCTCTCACAAACCCGGCTCCGGCCAAACCGTTGTCAGCGTCAACATACCAGCCCGAGAACTTGGGCCCCGACCGTACACCCGGGCTACGGCCAGTTCGCATGAGGGGACGACCAGACCAGCCGAAGCATTACACGAGGCATTAAGACCTCGAAGGAGTGAAACCACTCCTCCGAGGCCTCGGGGGCTACACCCGGTGGGTGCGCTCGCGCGCACCCACCGGAACAAAATGCAACCGAGAAAGGCTGGTCCCCTTGCAAAAAAGTGCGACGAAAGCCTCCAAGCGAGTGCTAACACTCCCTTCGAGGCTCGGGGGCTACTGTCGGGGACCATAATTAGGGGTACCCTCAAGACTCCTAATTCTCAGCTGGTAACCCCCATCAGCATAAAGCTGCTAAGGCCTGATGGGTGCGATTAAGTCAGGGATCAGTCCATTCGAGCGACTCGATCACGCCTCGCCCGAGCCTAGCCTCAGACAAGGGCAGCCGACCCCAGAGGATTTCCGTCTCGCCCGAGGCCCCCCTCCAACGGCGGACATATTTCCGGCTCGCCCGAGGCCCTGCCTTCGCTAAGAAGCAACCCTGACTAAATCGCCGCACCGACCGACCAAGTCGCAGGAGCATTTAATGCAAAGGTGACCTGACACCTTTGTCCTGACGCGTGCCCCCCGGCAGAGCCGAAGTGACCGCCGTCACTTCACCGCTCCACTGACCGGCCTGACAGAAGGACAGCGCCGCCTGCGCCACTCCGACCGCAGTGCCACTTGACAGAGTGAGACTGACAGGCAGTCAGGCCCTGCCAAAGGCACCATAGGAAGCTCCGCCCGACCCAGGGCTCGGACTCGGGCTAAGTCTCGGAAGACGGCGAACTCCGCTCCGCCCGACCCAGGGCTCGGACTCGGGCTAAGTCCCGGAAGACGGCGAACTCCGCTCCGCCCGACCCAGGGCTCGGACTCGGGCTAAGTCCCGGAAGACGGCGAACTCCGCTCCGCCCGACCCAGGGCTCGGACTCGGGCTAAGTCCCGGAAGACGACGAACTCCGCTCCGCCCGACCCAGGGCTCGGACTCGGGCTAAGTCCCGGAAGACGACGAACTCCGCTTCGCCCGACCCCAGGGCTCGGACTCGGGCTCAGCCCCAGAAGACGACGAACTCTGCTTCGCCCGACCCCAGGGCTCGGACTCAGGCTCAGCCCCAGAAGACGACGAACTCCGCTTCGCCCGACCCCAGGGCTCGGACTCCGCCCTGGCCTCTGCCGAACGACCTCCGCCTCGCCCGACCCAGGGGCTCGGACTCGGCCTCGGCCATGGAAGACAGACTCGACCTCGGCTTCGGAGGAGCCTCCACCTCGCCCAACCTAGGGCGCAGGCCAGCCACGTCAACAGGAAGCGCCATCATCACCCTACCCCGAGCTGACTCGGGCCGCAGAGAACAAGACCGGTGTCCCATCTGGCTAGCTCCGCCAGATAGGCAATGATGGCGCCCCGCATGCTCTGTGACAACGACGGCTCTCAGCTCTCTTACGGAAGCAGGAGGACGTCAGCAAGGACTCAACCGCTCCGACAGCTGTCCCTCCTCCAGGCTCCGTCGCTCCTCCGACGGCCACGACATCACACCAGCTAGGTGCCAAAATCTCTCCGGCTGCCACATCGGCATGTACTTAGGGCGCTAGCTCTCCCCCGCTAGACACGTAGCACTCTGCTACACCCCCATTGTACACCTGGATCCTCTCCTTACGCCTATAAAAGGAAGGACCAGGGCCCTCATAGAGAGGGTTGGCCGGCGGGGACGAGGACGGGACAGGCGCTCTCTTGGGGCCGCTCGCTTCCCTCTCCCGCGTGGACGCTTGTAACCCCCTACTGCAAGCGCACCCGACCTGGGCGCGGGACGAACACGAAGGCCGCGGGATTCCCACCTCTCTCACGCCGAACTCCGGCCGCCTCGCTCCTTTCCCCCCTTCGCGCTCGCCCACGCGCTCGACCCATCTGGGCTGGGGCACACGGCGACACTCACTCGTCGGCCCGAGGGACCCCCCGGTCTCGAAACGCCGACAAAAATTGAGCCCCGTCACAAAAAATGTCATAACTTTGTGTGTTATCATGTTTATGACGATATGTCATGACAATATGAGTGTGTCATACCATGGAATCGTCATAAATCGATGTATATCATATATGATGATATTGTGTGACAATATATGTTGGTCATAAATATTTGATTTAGTTTTTTTAAAAAATAATTGTTATATATTCCATGCTGACACCATGGCCTGTCTTTCTTCTTTGGGTTATAAAAAACACACACTCTTTATGGTAGTAAAATTAAGTAGAATTCAAATAAAATTGGGTTGTAAAAATTCAAAGGATACCCACGAGTCCGTTGTTTATGCTCCTTTTCTTATCTGTGGCCTTGCTCTTCCCATTTCTCCCTTCTTCCGTGGTCTCCTTGACTTTTATAATCTGAACCTGACTCATCTGAATCCCAAATCTATTTTGCAAATTTCTATCTGTGTGAGGCCTACCTCGGAATTCTTCCCCACTTTGGTTTATGTAAGTATTTGTATCACTGTCGACCTGGGATGGCTGGGGGTCAGCACCAACTCGTGGGTGATGTGAGTCTGGAGATGCGCCGCGGGAGGAAAACAGAATATCTTGACATCCTGCTTAAGGACGGTATTAAAGGATGGCGTCTGGAGTGGTTTATTGTGGAAAACCACGGCTAGTCCCTCCCCCTCGGTCGGGGAGACAGCCAGATGTGCGCACTCCAAGTTGGATTGAGTCTCCTACTGCCTTGGAAGTAACAGAAGCCAAGGTTCTGCTTGCTGAAATCTGTATTCTGAAGGAAAGAGGTCTGACCACCGAGGCTATGGTTGCTGACTTTGTTTTTAAGAATATTCAGCCCTTGAAGGACAGAGCATACCTAGCTTACTTGTATAGCGGTGTCACCGACCCAACCCGAGTTACCAATAGGAGAATTTCTGCTAAGGATCTGGTTAGCCGACTAGACATGATCTTGAGAGGCAAAGTGTCAAATGTTGGTGCTCCTGTTGCCTACTCTGCTTGGAATTTGCCACCTCCTAAATCCTTTTTCAGTTTCGTGTCTAATCCTCCTACTGGTGATAGTGGTCTGGGTCTTAGAGTGCGACCCTCTCCCGAAGATATTGAGGCCTTGGTTGCTTCTCTTTGTGATCTTCCCAATGATGAGAGGCAAGTTCATTTTGAGATGCCAGCGAGTCCAGATGATGCAGAAATGAATGTTGTGCTTGACTTGCTGGCTAGAGATTCTTTTGACTCGACCCCTGCTAAAACAATGGTTGTTGCTGTTATGCCAGAGATTGACAGAACAGTGGACACCCGAAAGCCTGAGGGTACTCGTCCAAAGCGTCTTCGCCAGGCCAGTCGTCCGGCTGCGCCTGCTGAAGAAAAGAAGAAGAAAAAGAGACGGCTTCGGCGATTGTCGCGCTTGGACCAGGATGCTGTCCCTTCTGCTCCCGTTGTTGAAAAGGTACCGGCAGAGGTCTTCACTGGAATTGATCCCACTGGTGGTGTATCTGCTGAAGTTGACCCCAATGGGTGTAACCGTGCACCAACTGATCCCAACGAATGTATCCGTGCACCAGCTGACCCCAATGGGTGTGATCCTGTTGAAGCTGACCCCAATGGGTGTGATCCTGCACCATCTTTTGTCCGCATTTTTGATGAGGATGAAGAAGAAGAAATTCCACTAGTTCGCAAGAATAGCCGGTGTTATAGAGGCAGTGGGGAGGACAGTGATATTCCTTCTCCAGCTCTGTCTACTCTCGTCAACCTTCAAGACTTGTCCATAATAGATTTTGATCGGGCTCTTGAGGATGTTGTCCCTGAAGATATGCTGTCAGAGCTGACTGATGGTGATATGATGGATGTTTGCTCTGAAATTCCAGATGCGGGATTAGAGGTCTCCCGAGCAGCATCTCGCGCATCGTCGACTTTGGAGTACAGTCTTTAATGTCAAGAGGTTGGTCACGATTGCCCAACTCCCATGGAGGTGGCTAAGGGTCCTTCAGCCGTAGAGGTGGCTGTTGCTGAAAACCCAGCCCCCGAGGGTGGTGCTGGCGATTACCTAGCCCCGAGGGTGTTTCCGGTAATGATCCGGCTCGGGTGGGTAGCGCAAACTGTAACCCAGCCCCCGAGGGTGTCCGAGCGAGTTCCCCTTCCCATACCTCCATGGATGTCCACGTCGGGTCGTCTCCACCATGTTCTAATGGGGCAATAGCGATGCACACTTCTTTAGCTTCAACCAAGGGAGTCGTCTTAGAGGTCGGCGCACTGGATGCCAGAATTCTGATATCTGCTAGCGGAGCTGAATCAACCCCTGACGATGCTCTTCAGATTGTTCTAGTTGACCTTCCTTCGTCAAGTTATAACACAACTTCTCATGACTTGGGGCTACCTTCATTCTTTTCTAATCTTTAGGTAACGTAGTTCTTCTCGCTCTGTCGTTCCTCCTGGTGAATCACTTTCTCTATACTCATTTGTTTTTAACAACAGGCTTTGGTTGATGGGATGTCTGCTCAATTGAAATCACATGGTGCTACTATCCCAGAAGAAGCTCTATCCTTGACGTAGTGGAATCCATTGTTGCTTCAGAAACAGATAGCTGATTTGAAAGTGTTAAATGATGGTTAGTATCTTTGTTTCTCCCTTGGCTGATTGATTAATTTGTTCTTAACCGTGCATGCTTCTTCGACGGCTTTTTGTCAGATATGGCCTGGCGATATTCTGAACTTGAGGAGAAAAGTCTTCAGCATTAAGCCGACTCAATCCGGCGGTACTCTGAGCTTGAGGAAAAGTATTCCCAAGGTCAAGTTGACCTGGTCTGGGTTTCTGCTTCTTTAGGCGACGCAAATTCTTTGAATTCCTCTCTTAATGCTCAGCTTGACTCTGAAAGAGCGGCTAACGAGGTAAGCTTACTTAATTGGATCTACTGTGTTTTACTGATTTCTGGATATTTGAGGGCTGATTCTTGTCTTGTAGGAGGAGAAACGAGCACTTGCGGCTTCTCGTGATAATTTGAACAGATTGTATCATGATGCCAGCAACTCCCTAACCATCTTGGAGAGGAGCCACCACTTTACTATGACAGATCTGGATCATCATCGCCATGAACTGCAAGTATCCCAGGATGAGATCTTGTGGCTCAGGCAGCTGGTGTCAAGCAAGGACTCTGTCATTAAATATTTGCGTGCCTCCAAGAGATCAGTAACCCAGGAGCTAGAGGCCGCTCAACTGGCTGCCAAGGTTGCAGAGGACAACTGCGCCGTTCTGAAGGCCCAGCGTGACAAGGCTATGGACAAAGCCATTCGCGTGGGGCGAATCTTGATGAGAAGGCCTGGTGTAGTTGTTCCTGATGACATTATTACGGATGTCAAGGCCACACCTGATGTTTCGAGTCGCCCTTCCTCCTCGATTGCTCCTGCAGAAGACATTGCCAAATAGAGATGTTTCGCTATATTTAGAAGATACTGAATGCATTTGTGAACTATATGCGTGCGTGATCAGCGCGCTTGAATATTCGGTAGGATATTAGAATGTGTTCTTGGCGCTGAAAAAATATAACGTTTTGTCTCTATTGTTAGAATTCGACGGTTGTCATGAATGATTGCAGAAGTAAGTGTGGTGTGCTGGTTTTGGAATCTTTTCCTAATTTATGCTAATTGATCAGCTGGTAAGGCATAGAGATCGCCTTAAGAAGAGTAAACGTGAACATGCTACACTAAGTCAAGTAAACGTGAGCATGTTGCACTGTCTTAAGTTGTTGTCGACTTAAGCTGATTGCTCCGTTAGTAGGGTATAGTGGTCACCCTAAGTTGAGTAAGCGTGAGCATGTTGCACTGTCTTAAGTCACTGCCGACTTAAGCTGATTGCTCCATTAGTAGGGTATAGTGGTCACCCTAAGTTGAGTAAGCGTGAGCATGTTGCACCGCCTTAAGTCACTGCCGACTTAAGCCGATTGCTCCGTTAGTAGGGTATAGTGGCCACTCTAAGTTGAGTAAGCGTGAGCATGTTGCACCGTCTTAAGTCACTGCTGACTTAAGCCGATTGCTCCATTAGTAGGGTATAGTGGTGACCCTAAATTGAGTAAGCGTGAGCATGTTGCACTGTCTTAAGTCACTGCCGACTTAAGTCGATTGCTCCGTTAGTAGGGTATAGTGGTCACCCTAAATTGAGTAAGTGTGAGCATGTTGCACTGTCTTAAGTCACTGTCGACTTAAGTCAATTGCTCCGTTAGTAGGGTATAGTGGTCACCTTAAATTGAGTAAGCGTAAGCATGTTGCACCGTCTTAAGTCACTGCCGACTTAAGCCGATTGCTCCGTTAGTAGGGTATAGTGGTCACACTAAATTGAGTAAGCGTGCTGATTGATAGTAAACAGTTCGAGTGCTCTTGAGAATGAAATCTTTTTATTGATGATGCATTATCCAATTACAGAATACAATGCTGCCATGATAGCTTTTGAAATCTTGCTAAGGGTAGAACTTCCTGAGATGCTCTATATTCCATGAATTCCCTATTTCCGTGCCATCCATTTGAGTAAGCCGATATGATCTCGGCCGAGTGACCTCCGCTACTACAAATGGCCCTTCCCATAGTGGTGACAATTTGTGTCGTCCTTCCCCCATTAGAATTCGGCGAAGGACCAAGTCTCCCACTACAAAGGATCGATGTCGTATAGCCTTATCATGGTAGCGCCTCAGGGTTTGCTGGTATCTAGCTGACTGAATTACTGTATTCAATCGCTCTTCCTCCAATACGTCAATATCCTCTAGCCTGGTAGCCTCTGCCTCAGCTATGTTTTTAAAGACCAGCCTTGGTGCCCCAAACCTGAGGTCGGCAAGTAGCACTGCCTCCGAACCATAGACCATGAAGAAAGGGGTATTTCCATGCAGAGCTCGACTTGGTTGAGTTCTTAGGCTCCGAACTACATACGACAACTCTCTGATCCACTTTCCCACGAACTTTTCATTCTTGTCAAAGACCTTCTTCCTGAGTGCTTCCAGTATCATTCCATTAGCCCTTTCTACCTGACCGTTGGCTCTTGGATGCGCTACTGACGCATATTTGATCTGGATGCTCTGTTGTTCATAGAAATCAAAGAATTCAGAGCTAGTGAAATTGGATCCCAGATCGGTTATTGTGGGGGACAGATATCCCTCGGGTCCACTAGAAGGTTAGAAGACCTCGAGAAAGGCTCTGGGCCCGATGTTTCGCAAGGCCATCCCTTCGTGGGCCTGGGAGGAACGCTTGGTGAAATGGATCAACACAAGATCGGATCAACTTGAGCTCAGACGGCCCAATAGATTCGAGCAACATCCACGGCAGTAACCCGACTTTCCCGCATTGCATCCTCAGGCATCGGAACTAAATGGTGATAAGTCAGTAGAATTATAGGCAGATAGGCTCAGTCGGTTCACTATTACTTCGGCTCACGTTGTTATCATATCTGCATGTAACGCTCCACGGTCGAGTATATAAGGCCTAGGGGGCATCCCCTCAAAATATCTCTCTCACTCCTTAGCCGTCTACTCAACTCTCTAGCATCTTCCATACTAGAGAACTCCCTTGTAACCCACCACACAAAAGATCCACACCAGGACATAGGGTATTACGCATCTCAAAGCGACCCGAACCTGTACAAGATTGTCTACTGTTTCTCGTGCATCCGGCACGAACCATCGAGCTATAGTCGGTAACACCGTCCTACTCCAAAAAGCACCTCAAGGGGCAACCCCGGGTGCGAGGTCGGACACAAAACACCGACAGCTGGCGCGCCAGGTAGGGGGTGTGTCACTGATCCAAGCTAGCTCAATGGCCATCACTTTCGAGCACAAGATCATCCTCCGCCCTGGATCCGTATTCTGCTTCGGAACTATTTCGTCCGTGGCAGATGAAGAAGGAACTCTACATCGCATTGCAGATCCACTGGAGAAAAAGCCTTCCTTAACAATCTCCAGGAAAGTCGGAGCAAAGCATGAAAAAGCGCAACCTCCAGCGCTCCGAGCGAAGACTATCTCCTGTCAACTGGGAGTAGAGGATTCGACTACCCGGAGGACTCCGCTGTCCACCTCTTCTACGGAAAAATGGACACGGGTCACAAGGAAAAAGGAAGCAAACGAGATAAAAGCTTGTCAAGCTGCTATCCAGATATCTCCGCCCTCATAGGAGAACAGGAAGAAGCTTGTCACTGCGTCGGTTCCATTTTACCCCGACGTCCTCTTTATCGAGAGAAGAGTGGAATCTACCCCCATCTCCGACGATGAACCAACTGCGCCGGGAGAAGAACCTCTTCAGCGAGAATCTCGCCGACGAAGGAACTGACGCCGAAATATTTGGCGACATCACGAAGCCGGAGAGCGGGACCCAGCACAGCCTGTGTCACGAGACGAGATATCGGAGATGGGAGAAACCCTCGAAGAATGGGTCTTTAGGGAAAGAAGGAATTCCTGACGACGTGATCGTCGTCAAGCTCAAGAGCAGGCCAAACAGGAGGCAAGACAACACCGAGAGAACCCTCTTCTCCGACGGAACCTGAACCCCGACTTCGCCGGAGCCATGAACACGCCGAGTGAAGTTGGAGGAGTGTTGGCTCCGATAGCCAATGGTCTGCCCTGGACTCCGGATGCCGAGGGCTATCGGTGACTGCTTACTTGGGCAGCTAATCATCTTCTACCTCTCGCCCATCCACCAAGCGATCTATGACACGCCATCAACAGTCGGCAGGACGCACGGAGCTCCATGCATCAATGCTTCACGCGAACGACGGCACGAGAACGAGATTCGGTGCCGAGAAGAGTATGATCGGGACCACGACACCCCTGCGCGAAGTTAGGCCACAAGAGTTGAGTCGGCAACGGCTTCGACGGGCAGTACGACCCGAGGACGGTCGAGGCACCATGTCAACAACTCCCCACCCCGGGACCGACATCACCATCATCGACAGGAGGACACGTGTGGAGTATCGGCGCTCACTCCATGTCTCAGGGCCATCCAGTGGCCCCCTAACTTCAAAGTCTCCAACGTCCACAAGTACGAGCCTAAGCAAGATCTGGGAGGCTGGTTGGTTGTCTACACCACCGCTGCCCGAGCCGCTGGGGCAACTGAAGATGTGATGACCGCATACTTGCCCATCGTCCTTGGGCAAGATGCGCTACAGTGGCTACGACACCTACCCCGACACTGCATCGACGACTGGAGCGACTTTAGTTGGCGCTTCATCGCCAATTTCCAATCTCTCCCTGACAAACCGGCGCAGCCATGGGACCTCAAATCCATCAAGCGCTGAGGGGACAAGACTCTCCAGTCGTACCTCAAAAGATTGCAGACCATGAGAAATCGTATCCCCGAGGTTGTGGAAGCAGCAGTAATCGAGGACTTCTACCGGGGATCTAATGACTCAGCCTTCGTCCGAGCCATACTACAAAAGGTGTCGACTACCTCCGAGCAGCTATTTCGGGAAGCGGATCTCTACATCACCGCCGACGAACGAGCTCAGGACCTCATCGGAGGGGCGAAACCTACACCGACGGCACCACGACGCGACACGAACCAACAACCCGACAAGCGTTGGGAGAAGAGGCCTCGCGAAGAAGTCCACGCCGCCGGACCACCCGCCTCTCGCGCCCAAGGAGCACCTCGCGGAGGCGAACGGACATTGGACGACATCCTCGATGGCCAATGCTCGTACCACAAGGACATGCGCCACACCCTCCGGAACTGCAGAGACTTCAAGCACTCCGTTGGGAACGGTCGACCTTTCCAACCTCTACCACCTCCCCCACCACGAGGAGGACCTGGAGAACCTCAATAGCCTCAACAGTAGGAGGGGGAGGAGGCGAAGCATTCCCGCGCGACGACGGAGAAGTCAACATCATATTCGGCGGACATGGGTGGCAAGAAAGTAAGAGGCAACAGAAGCTCAATGATCGTTAGATACTGGTGGTGGCCACCGGCCCTCCCGCCCCGTATCGATGGTCCAAACAACTGATTACCTTCACTCGGGCAGATCAGTGGCTCAACTTCGATCACCCCGGCAAGTACCCGCTCCTCGTTGATTCGGTGATCCAAGAGAGCAGGGTAAAGAAAGTGTTGGTGGATGGGGGAAGCAGCATCAACGTCACCTTTCTCCGGACACTTCAAGGCTTGGGAGTCACACTCAAAGAGCTCCACGAGTCAGACACTCCTTTCTTCGGCATCGTGCCGACCGAAGGAGGATATCCACTCGGACACATCTACATGTCGGTCACCTTTGGAACTCTAGAGAACTACAGGACCGAGTTCTTGAGGTTCGAGGTGGCGAGCTTTGACTGCGGATACAACGCCATCATCGGCAGGCCTGGATTGGCAAAGTTCATGGCTATTCCGCATTACACGTACATGATATTGAAGATGCCAGGACCGCAAGGAATCATCACTATGCGCGCTGACTTCCAAGGCGCCGCGGAGTGCTTCCGAGTGGCCATTCAGGCGGCCCTCACCACCAAACCATCGATGACTTCTTTGGCGCAGGTGAACTCAAAGCCTGAGGAGGACCTCACAATACCTGCGAATGAAGCTCAAGTCATGACCTCTATGCGGCCGACTGAGGAAACCAAGAGGATCAACCTCGGGTTCGTTGATGAACGCAAGACTGCCATCATCAGCTCTAGCCTGGATGACAAATAGGAAGGCACGCTCGTCCAGTTTCTGCAAGATAACCGAGACGTATTCGCATGGCAACCTACGGATATGCCGGGAGTCCCCAGAGAGCTAGCCGAGCACAAACTGAAGGTCTATCCCCAGGCGAGGCCGATCCGACAAAAGTTACGTCGTTTCACGCCTGACAAGAGAGAAGCCATCCGTGCTGAGCTGGCTCGCTTGGTCGCGGTAGGATTCATTAAAGAAGTACTACATCCCAAGTGGTTAGCAAATCCTTTTCTTGTACTCAAAAAGAATAAAGTGGATTGGCGCATGTGCGTTGACTATACGGATCTCAACAAACACTGTCCGAAGGATCCCTTCATACTTCCAAGAATAGACCAGGTGGTAGACTCGACCGTCTGGTGTTCAGTGTTGTCCTTCTTAGATTGCTACTGTAGGAAACGGGTGACACCTAAGAGGGGGGTGAATTAGGACTTCTAAAACTTTTACTAAACTAGGCCACAATTAAATTCCTAGAGCAAAACCTATGCAAATAATCAAACTAGAAAGTGCAATCTAGGTTTTGTCTAAGTGTTGCTATCTCTACCGCAAAGGCTAAGTTTCAATCTACACTAAATAAGTATGAATACAAGATTGAAACTTAAATGCTTAATATAAATGCGGAAACTTAAAGAGCAAAGTAGAGAAGCAAACTCTCGTGGATGACGCCGGTATTTTTACCGAGGTATCCGGAACCATGCAAGGTCTCGACTAATCCTCGTTGGTGCCCCTACGCAAAGGGAAGCCCACGCGAGGGCCAAGCACCACGGTCGAGTAACTCTGTAGAGAGCCACGGGCCTTCTCCACATGCAAGTGGTGCTCCGCTTCTGGCTCCTCTCGGACGCTCCCCTCCGTCTCCACTATCGAGCTTCCAGTCGAAACATTGTGGGTCTCGTTCCCTTCGGTACACGGTGGCAGCCGTGACACAAATGCGGTTGTCACTGTCTCGCAAGACTCTCGCCCCACTCGGTACAATTACAACAACTCACACAAGAGCTGATGTGTTGTGTGGTTTTACAAAACTCACTCAACTAACTAGAGTTCACCTAGAGCAAGCGCTAAAGCGGTCTAACTAACCTAAGCACTTCGCAAAGCACCTACGCTAATCATCGAGTGATTCTATTAAGCACTTGGGTGTTTGAGCTCTTGGAAATGTGCACTATATGCCTTGGTATGTTGCTTGGGCTCCCACACCTGAGAATGGCCGGTTGGGGTGGTATTTATAGCCTCCAATCCCCAAACTAGCCGTTGGATAGAAAGCAGCAGCTTTCTGTCGTCAGGTGCACCGGACAGTCCGGTGCACCACCGGACAGCCACTGTGCAGTGTCCGGTGCACGCCACGTCAGCCGACCGTTGGCGCCTGTAGCAGTCGACCGTTGGATTCGACCGTTGCCATCTGTCCGGTGCACACCGGACAGTCCGGTGCCGACTGTCTGGTGCACCACCGGACAGTCCGGTGCTACAGCCCGAGAGCGCCTGTCTGTAGCCTCTCTGCGCAGACTGTCCGGTTGTCCCACCGGACAGTCCGGTGCGCACCGGACAGGTACTGTTCACTATCCGGTGCGCCACCAGGCGCTGGCTGACAGCCCTCTTCAAGGTTTCTTCGTTGATTTCTTCGGGCTTCTTTTGTTCTTAAGTCTTGGACTTCTGTGCATCATTTTATGTCTTCTATTGAGGTGTTGCTTTCCTTAATTCCTTAGTCCAAGTAAATATTGCATCCTGTGAACTACAAACACAAACACTAGAAAACTTATTAGTTCATGGATTGTGTTGTTCATCAAACACCAAAACTCGATTAGCCAAATGGCCCGAGGTCCATTTTCCTTACAGTCTCCCCCTTTTTGGTGATTGATGACAACACAACCAAAGCAAGCAAATAATACAAGTATTTGAATGAAAATATGCAATCTACTTGCTGGGATGCATGTTTGTCCCCACAATGTGATATTATGGACTTAAGCCTCCCCTAACTCCATAATTCACTTACTTCCCATTTTAGGACCAAATGACCAAAACCACTTGAAAAACCATTTGTAGATATAAAATTTTAAATTGGTGGTGTTTGGTGTTTGATATAGACTAACATAGATCCCGTTATCAAGATGAATAACCCATTTTAGGACCAAATGACCAAAACCACTTGAAAAACCGTCTCATGGTCAAGGCATCCTCCCTGGATCCAAGTCCATAGACTAACATAGATCCCGTTATCAAGATGAATACAATCAATTCCTGACCTCGCGCGAGTGTTAGAAAAATCACTCGACTTCTACCGAGATCCTGATTAGCAAGCAGCTACTCGACCTAACATACTAGTATTCATCTCAAAAAGGAATCCTAAGTTCATGCAACTAGAGGTTTCAAGCATCTCCTACACTTATGTGCACATTACAAGCCTACAAACATTAAGTGTAGTAAAATAGCATATATAATTGGTTATGCATAAAACCAGGGTTTGCCTTCAATTGCTGGGGCTGTGGGGAGATCCTCAACAGTAGCCTCGGAAGCTTGCTCCTGGCCTCCTCTTGGACAGATCCTTGCTCGGGGATGAGCACGTACTCTCCGTCGGCAAGATTACAATCTAATGAATGCAATGCGTAAGATATATGCATGATATGATATGTGCTTTAGAAATTACAACTTTTGACGGTGTATGATCTATTTGAGTTAGACAAGGTTAAACTTTACTTATGTAAGACTTCTGGGTGGTATACTTGGTAAATTGGATCGAACTTAGCTAAGGTAAGTGGTAGGTTTATTTTTGGGATTCCACTGAACTCTTTCCAAAGCCTTAGTGAGTTTTGACAAGAATTCAAGTTGGACTCATTGGAGTGAGGTTTATTTCTTCTTTCTTTTTCTTTATTCTCCTTAAGTTTTTGGAGTGGGTTTGAACTACAAGTTGCTTTAATAAAATTCCAAAAATTCTGCAAAAATTACAGTGGCTTATTACTGGTGTAAAATTTTCTGTCTCAAAATTTGGGGATCAGAAAGTGAATAGTTTTCTCTGGACAAAATTACCAAACCCTAGGGCAGAAGGGGTGCTTTGAACTACAACTATTACTTAACAGTAGGTAATTCTCTAAAACTTATTTTTTGCTGGCTTTTAGGTGCTATAACATGACTTGGCACAAAATTTTAGCCATTAATACCTATTAGTTATTTTATTAGGGTTTTCTCAAGTTTTAGCAAAAGAGGTGCTTTCTACTACCACTATATTTGAAAAATATCAAACAACAGATTTCTGATTTTTCTTAGCTTCTATTTTGTGCAAGAGCAATCATTCTAAAGGTTGGCATCTTTTTGCTTAAGGGAAGGGGTGGTATGCATTAATTGGATTAAATGGCCTTTCTTATACAATATTAACAATAGGTATTATTTTACATCTTTTCAATGGGTTTGCATTTTTCTCTGGTGGCTTATCTCATCATTGACTTAGCAAAATTTTGGTTGCCCATTATTGCATTATTATGGGTTATTCATAATTTATTTGGAAAATGCCTCATTATAATATTATATTTGTTTACCTTACTTAAAATTATGGGCTGGGGTGTTCATTATTTTTGCAGTGGGGTCCTAGTGGTTATAAGTCTACTGGATTTTTATTATCAATTTTGGGTCTGGTTTTGTAATTCTAACAATTGATTTCCAGTTGGAATAATGCTAAATAAAACATTTTATTTAAAAACTGATCTGGACTAAAGGTCTTTTTATTTTTCCTAGGTTCTCTATTACTTAAGCAAACTAGGAAAAATAATTTCACTCACTGTTCATTAATTTCTAATGCCTTTCTGATTTTTCCTAAGGTTTGGGCAAAACAACTTTAAATGGATATCTACACTATATTTTTCAATACTGGGGTTCCTACTATTTTTAAACAGTGTCTAAAAGAGGTTTGAATATCTACAAATTTTCTTAGGTTCAGCACAGAAGAAAGACTAATTTTCCTTAATTAAACAAGGTTTGGTCAGTTTCTGTTTTTAATTTTAAACTCAAAAAATTAGAACAGAAAGCATAGGGTTTATTATTTTTAAATGGTAGTTCATAATATTTAGGATCTAGCAAAATTAGTTTGACAACTTTTGATTAAGAATTCATCAAGTTATGGATTTTCTAAGTTCTCTGGTTATTTAAAAAGATTAACAGAATTGATTAAATGGAAAACTACTTTACACTGGGTCCCTGGCGGGTGTTTTAAGTTTTTCTCACGGGTCAGTCCCTAGGCTACTATTCACATGAGTCACTGACATTGCAGAAAACCCCCCGGGTTCTTCTAATCCTAACCCGAGGTCCTTCTCCTAACTTAAACAGTAACCGCGGCGGAAGAAAGGGCGGAGGGGCTTACCGGCGATGAGATTGCTCCGGTGAGGTGGTCGAGGACGTAGGGGAGGTCTCCGAGATCACAACGATGTACGGGTCACCGTCGGGGATGGTCGGAGTCGGCCGGTCCACGTGCGCAGGCGGGGATGCTCGTCAGCGGCGAGGAGTTCGGCCTACTCACGGCGCGATAGTTCAATTGAACGGGTCAGAGAGCTTCACGGGATGACAGAGAAGATGTGGGTGCAAGGAATTAGACGAAGACTCACTGGTTAGCTTGGTCCACGCGCGGCGGCGGAAGACCGAAGTCCGGCGAGGGTGAAATCGCTTCTCCGGTGAGGCAATGCCTCGGCTCAAGCTTGGAGAAGCTTCACGGCTTCACTGGGAAGCGATCCAGGGTCTAGGGTGAGGCTGGAGTTCAACAGAAAGGGGGTGGCCACGATGGCCGAGCCTGGGCAGGGATGGCGGGCGACGGTGCTCGCTTTTCATGGCGAACTCCGGTGATCTTTGGCTCGGGCGAGGCTCGAGGTGTGCGGTGCCAACGGCTAAGGCCTCTTGGACGCATTTATAGGCGAGGGCAGGGCACAGGCGCGCGGGGCGGGGCGACCACGCGCGGGGCGCGCGCTGCCGCGGCCAGTCCGCGCTCGGCCGGTCAGGCAAGCGATCGAACACGTGGCTTTTCGCTTCTGCCCGAGTTCAAGCACCTATAGGTTGAAGATCTTTGCGAATTTGGCCATGATCGCTGCACAAGATTTGCTCCCCCGACAGAGCTTTGTCGTTTGTGTGTGGAAGTCGAGCGATTTGGGGCAGTGTACAGAGAGTTGTCGTGTCACAAAGGTGGCATTGTCACAAGGTGAGTCCCGAGGTAAAACTGCGCCAAAACTGAGTCAAATGAAATTGGTTTGAGTTCAAACTTTTCCAGGGCGTGTTCAAGGAAATTTGGCACAACTTTGATGTTTGGACTTGTTTGATTCGGGTTCTGAAAAATAGAGAACAAGATTGATCTTTGGGAGGGGCTGAAATTCAGATTTCTGAATTTTCCCCAAGTGCATTAGCTTAGGGCTGTTTTGGGGATTTTAAAAAGTTAAAAAGGCAAAACTTCCTTACTATGTTTTGTTAGTTAATCAGTGAACTAAAACTTTATAATTTGGTTTTCTTCAAAATTGTATTCTTTTCCCAAGGGTTTCTCCCATTTACCCTTTATGCATAAATAGTCCACTTAGGGTTAACTAGGGTTTAAGAGTTTTTCCCTTTTTTTTTGAACTCATGAAAAGTTTAAGTAGACTTCAACTTAATTCTTTGTTCTCATTTTCAATGTTCACCCATTTATTAAGATTGCATGTGATCATGGGTTGAGGTTAGCTTAAGGAAGAACCCTAAGTGACACTGGGGGTGTCACAGCCTTCCCCCCTTAAAGGAATCTCGTCCCGAGATTCGGGCCAGAGTCCTCCCGGGGTGAAGCGAAGGGTGAGACTTAAAGGAAGTGGGTGCTTATTGCTATTATTAGAGCAAACTGCTCTTCGAATGTCATTCTCTTTGCAACTTCAGAAGGAAGTCCTTTTTAAGTTTTGTTTCATGATTACTTCATTCTGATTTAAGATCATGTTTTTGGAAATTAGATTCGAAGGGCAGGAGGAGGGGTTGGGGGTGTGATTACGTACCAGCTTCCTTAGGTAGGTAATCGGGAAAGTTGGATCTCAAGAATTCCTCGGTTTCCTAAGTAGCTTCTTCCTCTGAGTGATTACTCCACTGAACCTTGTACATCTTGATCGATTTAGTCCGAGTTGATCTTTCCTTGCAATCCAGAATCTTGGAGGGGTACTCTTGGTACGATAGATCCGGCTCTATCTCTAATTCTGGCTCTGCTAAGATCTCAGTCGGCAATCGAACACACTTCTTCAATTGAGATACATGGAACACACTGTGAATGGCAGACATCTTTGAAGGTAACTTCAGCTTATATGCCACGGGTCCACATGCTTCTATGATCTCATAAGGTCCAATGTAACGAGGGGCTAGCTTGCCTTTGATCCCAAACCTCTGCACTCCCTTGGTGGGTGATACCTTGAGGTATACAAAACTTCCCACCTCGAACTGGAGAGGTTTCCTTCTTTTATCATGGTAGCTCTTCTGTCGGCTTGAGTAGCTTCTAGATTCTTCCTGATTAGTTTGACCTTCCTTTCGGCTTCAGTCACTAAGTCAGGTCCAAAAACTCCTCTTTCTCTAGGTTGAGACCAATTGAGTGGTGTCCTGCACCTTCTTCCATAGAGAGCTTCGAAAGGTGCCATCCTTAGGCTGGATTGATAACTGTTATTATAAGCAAACTCTGCCAAAGAGAGGTGCTTATCCCAGTTCTTGCCACAATCGATTGCACAAGCTCTCAGCATATCCTCCAGGATTTGGTTTACCCTTTCCGTCTGACCATCAGTCTGTGAGTGGTAAGCTGAACTTCTGATTAGCTTGGTTCCCAAAGACTCCTGCAGTTGTTCCCAAAATCTGGCAACAAATTGGGCTCCTCGGTCAGAAACAATGGTCCGAGGTAATCCGTGCAAACACACGATCCGGTCAATATACAATTCTGCATACTTCTGAGCCTTATTGGTGGTGTGCACAGGAAGAAAATGTGCCACTTTCGTCAGTCGATCCACAATAACCCAAATCGAATCATGATGACGAGAGGTGTTGGGCAGACCCACAATGAAATCCATGCTGATGTCATCCCATTTCCACGAAGGTATGGATAGGGGTTGCAAAGCTCCAGCTGATTTCAAGTGGCTCGCCTTTACCCTCTGACAGGTGTCACATTCTGATACATACTGGGCTATCTCCCTCTTCATTCTGGTCCACCAATACAAAGGCTTCAGGTCATGGTACATTTTGGTGCTTCCCGGATGCATAGATAATTTGGAGAGATGAGCCTCATCCAAGATTTTCCTCTTGAGGTCCTGGTTTTTAGGAATCACCAATCTGCTTTTGAACCATAACAGACCCTTTTCATCTTGGCGGAAACAATTATACTTCTCAATCTTCTGATGGAGATTCTTCTTGATAATCTGCACTCCCTTGTCACTGAGCTGGGCCATGATGATCTGGTCTTGCAAAGCTGGCTCAACAGAAATGTGAGACAAAGAACTAGAAGAAATCACTTCAATTTGCATCTTGCTCAACTCATCACACAAGGTGTTAATGCGAGAATCCATCAGAATACAATTGCATTGCAACTTCCGACTCAAGGCATCTGCTACCACATTGGCCTTTCCTGGGTGATAATGTACCTCTAGGTCATAATCCTTGATCAGCTCTAGCCATGTTCTCTGTCTCATGTTGAGATCAGCCTGAGTAAAGATGTAATTAAGGCTCTTATGATCAGTGAAGATGTTTGTCACACCCGGTTTTAGAAGGCAAACCGAATGCGAACCATGTACGTGCCAGGATCAGTTATTCACGTACACAGCAGTTACATAACATGGACATCATCACACAGTGCTCAAATAGTATTAAAAGGGGAAATAACAGTCGATTACATCATACGTCTGAGACGTCCATATAGTTCTTACAATAAATCAAAGTGCGGAAAAGAAACGTAGATAACGCGGCCTTCACAGGCAGCCGACTGGGGGTTGCCGCTAACCCACACCTAGAACTCGTCGTAGTCTTGGAACTCCTGGAAGTCTCCTTCCACAGCTTCATCTTCTCCTGAGCAGTGGTTGCAATGCTGACAACCTGGGGGGGGGATTGGTGTGTACAGCAAGGGTGAGTACACATCAACATACTCAGCAAGTATCCTGTTTGGCTGTAGTGGACTAGCTTTATGTGGGGATAAGTCAAGCAGTTGCTTTTAGTTGGTCAGGTTATTACTTACTAGTAGAAAGCCAGGTTTTAACATTAACCCAAGTTATTAGCCCAAAGTATCCTTTCCAAACGGAAAGAATACCACTTACCAATACCATAATCATAATCAGAACCATCAATCTCATTGCCACCTGTACCAAAGTATCTCTGATCAAATATCACTAATCTCTGGAGCTCCCTTGGCCGCTCATAACCGCGAGCACGGCTGATATATCAGTTTCATAACACTCTGCAGAGGTTGCGCACTTTACCCACAAGCCGTGATTCCCTCTTGCCTCGGGCCGATCAAACCCTTAAACACTACCAAGGTGAATAGGCAGGGTCTCACTACGTAGCCTTTACAAAGATTCCCCGGGGCTGTAGCCACCCGTTAGGTTTCCTAAATGTACCGCACTCCTCCCCAAGGGACAAATCAACCTTGGCAGAGCGAGCCGCATACACCGAGCCCCATTGACGGCACAACGGCTAAGCGAACTACACCCCGGTTCCTCTAATTATTCAGCTAAGGGCGTCCCATTCCACCCTCATGGTTGCACTGTTTTCCCGGGCGGTCATCCATTGAACAGGTCCTTACGGAGAGGCACTCGAGAAACCGCTCGAGTCCCCTTAAATGCCACAAGTATGATCATAAATAAGAAGGGAAAACAGCGTATCATAGATAATCACATCATGTTCATTGATTAGAGTTGAGCAATAGCATCAAACTAAGCAGTAATAATCCGACCCAAATAGGTAAACAAGGACATGAATAACAAAAACTAGTCAATCCTTAGGTATAAATGTGTAATGCGGGAGGTGAATTAAAGAATGAATAGGACAGAAATAGGTCAAAGGACACTTGCCTCCACCAACCGACTGCTGCTCAGGGGCTTCTCCTGCGAATTCCTCGGGCTCTTCGACCGGATCGTTCTCTATGCGAGCGCAAACATACATACATCCACATATTTAATACAAAAGAACAGTACACCATACAAGGGAACAAGTAAAACGAATATGCATCAAGTATGACATTCGATATCGCATTTATTATGGTTAGAAAGAAACGGGGAAAGGTCTCGCAGGGGGTTAAAGCTTATGCACTAATGATTAGTTACAACTGGTTCTTAACAAAAGAATTCTGTTATATACACTAATGGAAACCTAGTCATTTTAAGTTGATCAACATTGCACTAGATAAACAATTAACTAAATGAATCAACTAGCGCAACGAAATTCTAAATTAAGCTTCCTATTTCAATAACATGAACAATGATTAGCCTACCTAAAATAAAATAGCTATGATAACAGAAAGTAAAACAAAAATAAATAAAATAAAAAAAATAAAAAAAGGGGGGGGCGATTGAACCGGCCCTGGGGGCGGTTGAACCGGCGGCTGGGCCGGCCGAGCAGGGGCGGCCGAGCGCGGGGGGGGCGGCTGAGCCGGGGCGGTTGAACCGGCCCTGCGCAGGGGCGGGGGCGCGGCCAGGCGGGCGGCTGGGCGCGGCCAGGCGGCCAGGGCGCGGCCAGGCGGGCTGGGGCGCGGCCAGCGGCCGGCTGGGGCGCGGCCAGCGGCCAGGCAGGGGGCCGAGCAGGGGGGCGGCCGGGGGCAGGGCGCGGCCGGGGCCAGGCGCGGCCGGGGCAGGGCGCGGCCAGGGCCAGGCGTGGCCGGGCGGGCTGGGGGAAGAGAAGGGGAGAGGGGAGAGGGAGAGAGGAGGGGGAAGGGGAGGGAGAAGGGGGGGCTCACCGGCGTCGGGCGGCCGAGCAGGGGGCGGCGCTAGGGCAGGGGGCGGCGCTAGGGAGAGAATGGGAGAGAGGGAAAATGGGAGGGAGAGGGAGAGAATTGGGGGAAAAGGGGAGGGGGTGGGGGCGGTTGGGCCACTTGGGCCCAAAGGGGGGGCGCGGGGGGGGGGGCTGCTGGGCCGGCCAAGGGGCGGCTGGGCCGGCCAAGGGGCCCACGGCGCGGGAGAGAGAGAAGGAAGGAGGGAGAGAGAAAGAAAGAAAAAGAAAAAGAAAAAGGAAAAGAAAAAGGTTATCTCCTTTTCGAAATTCGATCTTCCTAGATGAATGCATTTGCACTTTCAAACAATCAAAAAATGCATGGTTCGGCATGGTGCATCAAACAACATAAAGTATTTTAGGGTTTTCTTACACGGGAATTCCAAACCGAATCCCGCTAAAACTTTGGAAAAAGTCAAGGTCTAGCGAGGGGAAAAAAAAGAAAAGGTAACGCCCGAATTTGGCGAGTAAAGAAAAGAAAAAAATTCAACTGCAAAATTCGGGGCGTTACAAACCTATCCCCCTTAAAAGAATCTCGCCCTCGAGATTCAGGGCTGGCTAGCAAAGAGCTCTGGGTACTTAGCCATCAGATCATCTTCACGCTCCCAGGTTGCTTCTTCCTCAGAGTGGTGATTCCATCTGACTTTGCACATTCTGATGGTCTTCCTTCGGGTGACTCTATCTGCAACCTCAAGGATCTGAGCTGGCTTCTCAACATAGGTCAAGTCCTCCTGGACTTCCAGACCTTCCACTGGCAACTGCTCTTCTGGCACACGCAAGCACTTCTTCAACTGAGACACATGAAAGACATCATGCACAGCTGACAAATTCTCTGGCAGACTGAGCTGATAGGCCACTTCTCCACGCTTTGAGAGGATCTGGTACGGACCAATGTAGCGGGGTGCTAGCTTGCCTTTGATTCCGAACCTTCTGACTCCTCTAATCGGTGACACCTTCAGATAGACAAAGTCTCCGACTTCAAAACTCAGCTCTCTTCTCCTTGTGTCTGCATAGCTTCGCTGCCTCGATTGCGCTATCTTCAGATTCTCTCGGACCATCTTAATGTTCTCTTCAGCTTCAAGCAGAATGTCTGGCCCAAACACTTGCTTCTCTCCAGGCTGATCCCATTGCAACGGAGTTCTACAACTCCTTCCATAAAGCGCTTGAAATGGTGACATCTTCAAACTGGCCTGGTGACTGTTGTTATAGGAAAACTCTGCATAAGGCAATCGCTTGTCCCATCCGGACTGATCTTGCAACGCACAGGCTCTCAACATGTCTTCAAGAATTTGATTGGTTCTTTCGGTCTGGCCATCTGTCTGCGGATGATAAGCTGAACTGAAATTCAGATGTGTGCCCAAGGCTTCATGCAACTGCTGCCAGAAATGAGAGGTGAACTGTGTTCCTCTGTCTGACACTATCTTCTTTGGCACACCATGAAGACAAACGATCCGAGACATATACAGTTCTGCCAGTACTGCACTGTTGTAGATGGTCTTGACAGGTATGAAGTGGGCTGACTTGGTCAAGCGGTCCACCACTACCCAAATGGAATCGTAGCCGGCTCGAGTGTGAGGCAATCCGACTATGAAATCCATACCGATTTCATCCCATTTCCACTGAGGGATCTGCAACGGTTGCAACAATCCAGCAGGTCTCTGGTGCTCTGCCTTAATTCTTCGGCAACTATCGCACATAGCCACGTGCTCTGCGATTTCCCTCTTCATTCCGTACCACCAGAATTTCTTCTTCAGATCCTGATACATCTTCTCACTGCCAGGGTGAATCGAATAAGCTGTCTCATGAGCTTCCTTGAGAATCAACTCCCGAATGGACTGGACATTGGGAACACACAAGCGGTCTTTGAACCATATCACGCCTTCTATGTCTTCTCGAAAATCTTTGCCTCTGCCATCTAGAATCAGTCGCCGAATCTCACTGATCTTCTCATCACTCTTCTGCGCTTCTTTGATTTCGCGCTCCAAGGTAGGTTCCAATTCAACTGTGACTCCTCGCGAATTGTTCAGAAATCCGAGACTCAACCTGTCGAACTCCTTGGCCAACTCATAAGGCATCGGACGAGCGACCATCAGATTGACTTGACTCTTCCTGCTCAAAGCATCTGCCACTACGTTCGCTTTGCCTGGATGGTAATGAATCTCCAACTCATAGTCTTTGATCAACTCTAACCATCTTCGTTGCCTCATGTTCAATTCTGACTGAGTGAATATGTACTTCAGACTCTTGTGATCTGTGTAAACATCGCATTTCTGTCCATACAGATAGTGCCTCCATGTCTTCAGTGCGTGAACCACTGCTGCCAACTCTAGATCGTGGATTGGGTAATTCTTCTCATGAACCTTTAACTGTCGGGACGAGTAAGCCGCAACTCTTCCCTCTTGCATCAACACGCATCCCAAACCTGTGTAACAAGCATCACAGTACACAGAGAAGGGCTTGTGCACATCAGGCAAGACTAGGACAGGCGCTGTTGTCAACTTCTCTTTCAGCGCTTCGAAGGCCTCTTGACATTTCTGGGTCCACTTGAACTCAACCTTGTTGCCTAGCAACGCTGTCATTGGTTTCGCAATCTTCGAAAACCCTTCAATGAATCGCCGATAATATCCGGCCATTCCAATGAAGCTCTTGATTCCTCGAGCATCCGTTGGCGCTTTCCAGTTCAGAATGTCTGCCACTTTCTTCGGATCCACAGCCAATCCTTCTTTGTTGATTATGTGACCCAAGAACAGGACTTCACTGATCCAGAACTCACACTTGCTCAACTTTGCATACAACTGGTGCTCTCGCAATCTCTGCAATACCATCCTCAAATGATCTGCATGTTCTTCTTCACTTTGAGAATAAATCAGAATGTCATCAATGAATACCACCACAAACTTATCGAGATAGTCCATGAATACACTGTTCATCAAGTTCATAAAGAAGGCTGGTGCATTGGTCAAACCAAAAGACATCACTGTGAACTCATACAACCCATACTTGGTAATGAATGCCGTCTTCGGAATGTCCGAAGGTCGGATCCTGAGCTGATGATAACCTGACCTCAGATCAATCTTGGAGAACACACTGGCTCCTCTCAACTGGTCAAACAGATCTTCTATTCTGGGCAAGGGATACTTGTTCTTGATCGTGACTTCATTCAAAGCTCGATAATCGATACACATCCTCTTTGTGCCATCTTTCTTTTCCACAAACAAGACAGGGGCGGCCCAAGGCGAGGTGCTTGGCCGGATGTAACCTTTCTCTGACAGCTCATCAATCTGCTTCTTAAGCTCAACCAACTCTGGTCCGGATATTCTGTAAGCTCTCTTAAAGATAGGGCGGTTCCAGGAAAAAGCTCTATGGCAAACTCAACTTTCCGCTTTGGTGGCATACCCGGTAAGTCCTTTGGAAACACATCTGGGAATTCAGACACAACCTTGATACTCTCAATTGGGTCTGCTTCACTGCTATCGACAGCCATCTGATAACAACTTCCTTTCTTTGGCTCAGGCGGGACTAACTCGGTCACCACTTCCTCTCCTAGTGGGGACACCAACTTGACTGTCCTTTTATCACAACTGATAACTGCCTGATACTTATCTAGCCAATTCATCCCTAGGATGACATCTATTCCCTGAGTACCCATTACTATAAGATTAGCGGGAAACGCTATCCCCCTTATTTCCACACTTATATTCAAACATATGCTATCAGCTTGAATTCTACCACCAGCTGAGTCAATTTGGATGGGGGTTGACATGGCAGTAATTGGAAGATTATGTGCTTCTACCCATGATGCAGTAATGAAAGAATGCGTTGCTCCAGTATCAAATAACACTTCTGCAATATGGGAGTCGACTGGGAACATACCTACTATCATGCCGGGGGTCTCCTGAACTGCTTCGGCCTCCAAGTGGTTCAGTCTTCCATAATTATAGCGCTGCTGAGGGCGATTGCCTGCTCCAGACTGAGACGCATTCTGCTTTGCTGGGGCATTGGGGCCTGACTGCTGCTGGGCTGCCTTCTTCGGACATTGCATCACCCAATGGCCTTGCTCTCCACAGTGGAAACATGCTCTGTTTCCAACCTGAGCTGGTGCTGCCTGATTGTTCTGCTGGCTTGCTGGGGCAGGAAGACGAGGTGTCTGCTGATTCTGCCTCTGAAACTGACCTCCTGATTGATTGCTCTGATGGTTCTGGTACTGAGGCTGAGGATACTGCCTTTGGAACTGCTGATACTGCTAACGCTGCTGATGCTGCTGAGGTGGACGCTGGTTCTGCCTGAACTGCTGAGGTTGATTGCCTGAGAAACGAGGACGGCTGCTGCTTCCAGGCTGGGATCCACTGATCTTGCGCTTACGATCTTCCATCTCCTTACGCTTCCTTTCTGTCATGATTGCTCTGTCAATCAGGTGCTGGAATGTCGGGAAGGTATGATTCATCAGTTGGTACTGCAGAGGGTCAACCAAGCCTCTCAAGAAACGGTACTGTCGCTTGGCGTCAGTGTTGACATCTTTGGGAGCATAACGAGACAACTGCAGAAACCTGTCTCGATACTCACTGACAGATGATGACCCTTGCTTAAGGGCCAGGAACTCCTCCTTCTTCACTGTCATCAGACCTGCAGGCACATGGTACTGACGAAAGCTACCTCTGAATTCTTCCCAGGTGATGGCATCGGGGTTGGCATGGGTGGCGAGGTAAGACTCCCACCATGATTGGGCTGCTCCTCTCAACAGACGGGGACCATACAAGACTTTCTCCCTGTCATCACACTGAGCGGTATGCAACTCCCGCTCCACAGTGCGCAGCCAATCTTCAGCATCCATGGGGTCAGAAGAGTGAGCGAACGTTGGGGGATGACCTCTCATGAATTCAGCACGCTTGTCTCTGGGCATCTGAGGCATCTGAGGCTGGGGTGGTGCTTGCTGCTGTTGCTGCTGCTGCTGAATGGCGGCCAGAGTCTGACCGATGGCCTGAACTACCTGAGTCTGCATCAGAAACATCTGCTCGATCGACATCGGGGGCGGGGGTGGCAGGTGCTGCTGCTGAGGCACCTCATCCTGCGGAGCGGCTTGCTCCTGCTGAGCACGCCTTCCTCCTCTGCGCCTGTTCTCTGACATCTGCAGAACGCAACCACACATCAGAACTGATCTGGCAAATCTTGCAGCATAAGAAAAGAGTATAGAATTCTCCAACAGCACTGAACAGATGAGCATCTTCACTGATCTCCAACACAGACCACGCAGCTTCTCAGATAAAGAGGAAAGTGGAATAAAGGTTTTCCCAACTATATAACTAACTCCATTAACATAATAGGTAAACCAAAATGCAGGGGATACCCACACTCTGGTGACAATCATTACAAAGATCCAAACCAAACATAGTTCATCATGACAAACATAAATGCACAGGATATAGCAAACTACCCTGTCTAACTAAGACTAACTAAGACCGAGACTAACGCTAAGACTAAAGCTTCTATGTATATATTTTGTATTAATTACAGGATCCAACTCTAACGATCTATGGTTCTAGATTTATCTTGGTCTTGCAGTCGGGATTGCCATAAGACTGGAGTCCACGCCGAGGTGAGCGATACGGGTGCTGAGTCCCGACGGGAGCGGGGGAACCATCATCCAAGTGACGACGCTCCGCGCGCTCAGCCCGCAGCAGGGCGATCTCAGCACGAGCCCTACTCAGCTCGTCTAATGCATGGTCCAGCTCCGTGTTTAGCACGGCGGCTAGGTTGACTGTGCTGCTCAACCTAGGATTGTCCTCACCAGCAGGTGAAACAATCACGCCTCCTGTGCTGCCAGGTGGACGGCGGGGGTAATACTTCAGGTCGAGACCGTCAGCTACCCCACCGAGAACCGAGCAGTAGTGCGAAAGCGCACGCCGTGCAGCATCCTGCATGGCTGCCTCAGCTGAGTCCCGCTCAGAGATAGAATAGTGCTCTGAGCAAGCCTCCGCGCCCTGGAGACTGTTCTCCGGATGGCGCACCAAGCAGGTCGCCTCCCAGCGGTCCGGGTAGACCCCGCGACTATGCTGGTAGACCACACAGCGATACTCGATGGACCAAGTACGCCGGTCAAGTGCCCGACGTAGCAGGGTGTCGAGCGCGTCGTGGAAGTGACA
The DNA here is from genome assembly GCA_029449295.1 of Zea luxurians. Classification (NCBI taxonomy): domain Eukaryota; kingdom Viridiplantae; phylum Streptophyta; class Magnoliopsida; order Poales; family Poaceae; genus Zea; species Zea luxurians. Next base: position 39,209,682 of record JAOPSE010000023.1, read on the forward strand.
CCCGCGAGCAGCGTCGCGAGTGATGGGTCGAGCAACCCATCCTTCCGGCTCATGGTTAGCAGAGAAGTCGATGTCGTGGCTCAAGCTGTCGTCGCCGCCTCCGTCGTCTGGGTCTCCTCCAGCAGCTACTCCAGAAGCTGGGGCGCCCAGTGGTGGTGCAGGGGGCGCCTCCAGGGGAAGCACAGGGGAGCAGCTCCTCACAGACTCTATCTCCTGTTGGAGCGAGAAAGAAGAGCCCTGCTGCTCCTGTCGTCGACGTTCCTGCTCCTCATGCAGGCGGTGGTGCAGTCTCTCCAAGTGGCTGGACTGTCCGGCCACGGGACGGCGAAGCGGACGCTCAGCAAGGCGGGAGGGTAAGAAGGGGATGACGGACTTTCGTGCAGTGTGTCTAAGACGAGCCATCTACAAAGGACATCGCAAGCAAAAGGGTGAGAACAGAATTAATATGACCAGCAAATAATGAATCATAAATAAATGAAGGATCAGAATAAACAAAATTTTCAGCAAGGTATAATATATAGTAGAACATAGGTTTGGTCAGTAGGACCAACTTTTGAAGGGGTACCAAAGTCAAGGCAGGGACAGAGGTCTATAGTCCTTAAAACGACCATTCTACTCTAGGTTAGCGGTCCTACAGTCAGCACGGCTTTGATACCACTTATGTCACACCCGGTTTTAGAAGGCAAACCGAATGCGAACCATGTACGTGCCAGGATCAGTTATTCACGTACACAGCAGTTACATAACATGGACATCATCACACAGTGCTCAAATAGTATTAAAAGGGGAAATAATAGTCGATTACATCATACGTCTGAGACGTCCATATAGTTCTTACAATAAATCAAAGTGCGGAAAAGAAACGTAGATAACGCGGCCTTCACAGGCAGCCGACTGGGGGTTGCCGCTAACCCACACCTAGAACTCGTCGTAGTCTTGGAACTCCTGGAAGTCTCCTTCCACAGCTTCATCTTCTCCTGAGCAGTGGTTGCAATGCTGACAACCTGGGGGGGGGATTGGTGTGTAGAGCAAGGGTGAGTACACATCAACATACTCAGCAAGTATCCTGTTTGGCTGTAGTGGACTAGCTTTATGTGGGGATAAGTCAAGCAGTTGCTTTTAGTTGGTCAGGTTATTACTTACTAGTAGAAAGCCAGGTTTTAACATTAACCCAAGTTATTAGCCCAAAGTATCCTTTCCAAACGGAAAGAATACCACTTACCAATACCATAATCATAATCAGAACCATCAATCTCATTGCCACCTGTACCAAAGTATCTCTGATCAAATATCACTAATCTCTGGAGCTCCCTTGGCCGCTCATAACCGCGAGCACAGCTGATATATCAGTTTCATAACACTCTGCAGAGGTTGCGCACTTTACCCACAAGCCGTGATTCCCTCTTGCCTCGGGCCGATCAAACCCTTAAACACTACCAAGGTGAATAGGCAGGGTCTCACTACGTAGCCTTTACAAAGATTCCCCAGGGCTGTAGCCACCCGTTAGGTTTCCTAAATGTACCGCACTCCTCCCCAAGGGACAAATCAACCTTGGCAGAGCGAGCCGCATACACCGAGCCCCATTGACGGCACAACGGCTAAGCGAACTACACCCCGGTTCCTCTAATTATTCAGCTAAGGGCGTCCCATTCCACCCTCATGGTTGCACTGTTTTCCCGGGCGGTCATCCATTGAACAGGTCCTTACGGAGAGGCACTCGAGAAACCGCTCGAGTCCCCTTAAATGCCACAAGTATGATCATAAATAAGAAGGGAAAACAGCGTATCATAGATAATCACATCATGTTCATTGATTAGAGTTGAGCAATAGCATCAAACTAAGCAGTAATAATCCGACCCAAATAGGTAAACAAGGACATGAATAACAAAAACTAGTCAATCCTTAGGTATAAATGTGTAATGCGGGAGGTGAATTAAAGAATGAATAGGACAGAAATAGGTCAAAGGACACTTGCCTCCACCAACCGACTGCTGCTCAGGGGCTTCTCCTGCGAATTCCTCGGGCTCTTCGACCGGATCGTTCTCTATGCGAGCGCAAACATACATACATCCACATATTTAATACAAAAGAACAGTACACCATACAAGGGAACAAGTAAAACGAATATGCATCAAGTATGACATTCGATATCGCATTTATTATGGTTAGAAAGAAACGGGGAAAGGTCTCGCAGGGGGTTAAAGCTTATGCACTAATGATTAGTTACAACTGGTTCTTAACAAAAGAATTCTGTTATATACACTAATGGAAACCTAGTCATTTTAAGTTGATCAACATTGCACTAGATAAACAATTAACTAAATGAATCAACTAGCGCAACGAAATTCTAAATTAAGCTTCCTATTTCAATAACATGAACAATGATTAGCCTACCTAAAATAAAATAGCTATGATAACAGAAAGTAAAACAAAAATAAATAAAATAAAAAAAAATAAAAAAAAGGGGGGGCGGTTGAACCGGCGGCTGGGCCGGCCGAGCAGGGGCGACCGAGCGCGGGGGGGGGGGGGGGGGGGGCGGCTGAGCGGGGGCGGTTGAACCGGCCCTGCGCAGGGGCGGGGGCGCGGCCAGGCGGGCGGCCAGGGCGCGGCCAGGCGGGCGGCTGGGCGCGGCCAGGTGCGCGGCCAGGCGGCCAGGGCGCGGCCGGGGGCGGCTGGGCGCGGCCAGGCGGGCTGGGGCGCGGCCAGCGGCCGGCTGGGGCGCGGGGGCGCGGCCAGCGGCCAGGCAGGGGGCCGAGCAGGGGGGCGGCCGGGGGCAGGGCGCGGCCGGGGCCAGGCGCGGCCGGGCGGGCTGGGGGAAGAGAAGGGGAGAGGGGAGAGGGAGAGAGGAGGGGGAAGGGGAGGGAGAAGGGGGGGCTCACCGGCGTCGGGCGGCCGAGCAGGGGGCGGCGCTAGGGCAGGGGGCGGCGCTAGGGAGAGAATGGGAGAGAGGGAAAATGGGAGGGAGAGGGAGAGAATTGGGGGAAAAGGGGAGGGGGTGGGGGCGGTTGGGCCACTTGGGCCCAAAGGGGGGGGCGCGGGGGGGCTGCTGGGCCGGCCAAGGGGCGACTGGGCCGGCCAAGGGGCCCACGGCGCGGGAGAGAGAGAAGGAAGGAGGGAGAGAGAAAGAAAGAAAAAGAAAAAGAAAAAGGAAAAGAAAAAGGTTATCTCCTTTTCGAAATTCGATCTTCCTAGATGAATGCATTTGCACTTTCAAACAATCAAAAAATGCATGGTTCGGCATGGTGCATCAAACAACATAAAGTATTTTAGGGTTTTCTTACACGGGAATTCCAAACCGAATCCCGCTAAAACTTTGGAAAAAGTCAAGGTCTAGCGAGGGGAAAAAAAAGAAAAGGTAACGCCCGAATTTGGCGAGTAAAGAAAAGAAAAAATTCAACTGCAAAATTCGGGGCGTTACAATGTTGCAGTGGGTTCCCATTAAATAGTGCCTCCACATTTTTAATGCATGAACCACTGCTGCCAACTCGAGGTCATGAGTGGGATAATTCTGCTCATGAGGCCTGAGTGCTCTTGAGGCATAAGCGATGACTCGGTTGTCTTGCATCAAGACACAACCTAGCCCAGTGCCAGAGGCATCGCAATATACATCAAAAGGCTTGCTGCTGTCGGGTTGCGCTAATACTGGTGCTGTGGTCAGATGCTGCCTTAAAGCATGGAAGGCATCTTCGCACTTCTGACTCCAAACAAACTTGGCTTCTTTCTTCAGCAACTCAGTTATAGGCTTCGCAATTCGAGAGAAATCCGGAATAAATCTTCGGTAATAACCAGCTAATCCAAGAAAACTCCGAATTTGACGGATAGTCGTTGGTGGCTTCCAGTTCATCACCTCTTGCACTTTATTAGGATCAACAGCTATTCCTGCTTGAGAGATAGTGTGACCCAAAAATTTGATTTCCTTCAGCCAAAAATCACACTTGGATAACTTGGCATAAAGGTGGTGCTCTCGCAGACGTTGAAGCACTACATGCAAATGTTCGGCATGTTCTTCTTCGTTCCTTGAGTACACCAAGATATCATCGATGAAAACCACTACGAATTTGTCCAATTCAGGCATGAAAACAGAATTCATCAGATACATGAAATTTGCTGGTGCATTTGTCAGCCCGAATGACATCACCAAAAATTCATATAGCCCATATCTGGTTGAGAATGCCGTCTTCGGAATATCGCTTGCTCGTATCTTGATCAGATGGTAGCTAGAGCGAAGGTCTATTTTGGAGAACACCTTGGCCCCGACCAACTGGTCAAAAAGAACATCAATACAAGGCAAAGGATACTTGTTCTTGATAGTTACCGCATTAAGAGGGCGGTAATCTATACACAGCCTCAAGCTTTCATCCTTCTTCACAAATAGTGCTGGACATCCCCAAGGCGAAGTACTCGGGCGAATAAATCCCTTATCCAGCAACTCTTACAATTGCTTCTTCAATTCTGCCAACTCAGCGGGTGGCATTCGGTAGGGCCTTTTGGAAATTGGGGTCGTTCCCGGTTGCAACTCGATGGCAAATTCAATATCCTGGTCTGGTGGCATTCCTGGCAATTCATCAGGAAAGACATCTGCATACTCGCAGACCACTGGGATCTTCTTCAGAGGTAACTCCGTCATAGAGAAAGCACATGACTGAGTAGAACCCTGACTGGGCAGAATTAAGGTGAAGTTCCCACAGAACGGAGAATTAATTTCCACGGTACGGCTGGCTACATCAAGCACAACTTGGTGCAAGGTCATCCAATTGGCTCCCAGAATAATGTCCACATTTTCCAATCCCAACACAAGAAGAGTGGTTTTGACAATGTGGCTCCCTAGTTGAATAGGCACACTTTGGTTTAATTGATTAGTTGAAATTTTACCCCCAGGTGTGACTATCAAGAATGACCCTTTTGAGTGAGAGAATGGTAGTTCACATTTAGCACTGAACTTCTGGCTAATGAAACTATGAGATGCACCAGAATCAAACAGAATTAAAGCAGGTTGATTATAAACTGAAAAGATACCGGTCATGATAGGAGCTCCCTCAGGTACTTCCTCTAGAGTAGTGAAGTTGAGCTTCCCTTGCCTGACTTGTACCTTCTGCTTTCTTCCCTTGTCCTGATTTGGTGCTGGCATCTGCCTCTGCTGGTTCCTGGGACAATTCTTGGCATAGTGGCCCACATTGCTACAAGTGAAACACTTGTTCCCATTGCCCTGGCGGAACTGCTGCTGCTGCGGAGGCTGATTGTTCCTTGGAGCGGGAGCTGGAAAGCGGTTGGGTGCCGGCTGCTGCTGCTGAGGTGGCGTGATCACCCATCTGCCTGCCTGCTGCTGGAAACCCCTGCTCTGATTGTGAGAAACAATCTGAAACCTCTGAGCCTGAGCGGATGGTGCTGCCATTGGTGCCTTTCTCTTCTTCTCTGCCCGATGAGCTACAATACAGTCCTCCTAGGAGATGGCCATGTTGACCAACTCATTGAAGCTATCAGCCCGGACAGTGTTGAGTCGTTCCCGCAGCTTGGTATTGAGACCCCTGCGGAAGCGGTGTCTCTTCTTTTCATCAGAATCAGCATGGTACCCTGCACACTGGCATAAGTCGTTGAAGGCTTGCACATACTGCAGTACCGTGCAGGTTCCTTGATTAAGGGCCAGAAACTCATTCAGCTTGCGATCAAGAATGCCAGCTGGGATGTGGTGTCCTCTGAAGGCAGTCTTGAATTCCTTCCAAGACACTTCATGATCAGCGGGGAGCATAGCACGGAAGTGGTCCCACCAAGTCCGAGCAGATCCGCGAAGCTGCTGCGCGGCGAAGCGAATCTTGGTAGCATCAGGGCAGTCTCCCGTGAGGAGGGGAAACTTGGACTCGACGACGCGAAGCAACACGTCGGCGTCCAACGAATCCTCTGCCTTGGTGAACAAGGGTGGCTGCGTGCTCAGGAACTCCTGGTAGGTTGCCATTGCCGGAGGTCGCTGATGCTGGCCTCCACCATGCTGCTGAGGGTGGGGCTGGCGCTGCAAGAGCTGTCGCAGAATCTCATTCTGCTGGGCCATCAGCTCCTGCACTGTGGGAGCTGGAGGAGGTGGCGGGGGAACAGGAACCTGCTCGTTATGCCCGCGACGCTGCCTAGCTGCCATCTGAAAACAGAGATTGCCGCCATTGTTATCCCAGCTCACAGTTTCGAATGACAAGATACCATCTCATATGGAAGAAAAATTCCATAATCATAATATTAGGTTCGAAATGAAGGTAACATGGTGACAAACATCCCACAGATTTCAAAAGTTCATAGGGTTACATCAATCAGGGGAAAGTACCCGTAAGCCTAGTCCAAAATCTGACATTAACTAAGCTCGCATAGGTGTCTATCCGCCTAAAAGTGTCGAAGTGACTGATCAACCCTGAGCGGTGGAAGCGACACTGGATATGGGTGAAGGAGGCATCGCGGAGGTAGTCCCATTGGCACCAGGGGCTGGTCCTAGCTCCTCGGGAGCCTCTTCTCCCACGCTTCCGGCTTCATTCGCCTCCATCTCTAGGTGGTGCATGTCCAAGTGGTCATTCGCTTCTTCGAGTTCCCTCTACACATCGTGGAGCTGGTTCTCCAAGACATCAATGGTGTTGTCTCGGATCTCCACCTACTGCTCCAAGGTGGTAATGCACTGGCTCAGCCTTTCCACCTGCAGATCCATCTCTACCAACTCGGTGGATAGATCGACCACAAAATCTTCTCGACTGTCGAGAGTGAGCTTGGCGGTTTGAGCGATGTTAGCAAGAAGTGCCATAGCGTCGCTCTGAAGGGCCTGAAGGCGGTACAGCGCACTCATGCACTGAACGGTGACCCTCCCAACCAAGTCAGGATACATTGCCCACACATCCTTCACATGGCCCACGCGGTTACACCACATGGGATCATCCTTCTTCTCAGCAGGGAAGAGTCCCAAGGGGTGCATCACCATCTCCAGGGGATGGTAGCCACAGAAAGTCGTCAGAGTCTTCATGGTTGCTGCTTCGACGGTGTCGTTCGTCCTGAGTCCAATCGTCTCAAAATCAAGAGAACGCCAACCCGGCTGAAGGGGATGAGCCTCCAAAGTCAGCCAGACCCGACAACGAGGTACCCGATGCTCCTCATACAATGCACCGTGTACAAAGGGGGCGTAGGGTAACCGGCGGAGTTAAGCACTTCCCACAAGATGGAAGGAAAGCCATCACGAGAAAGGAAGTCAGAACTGAAATGAGTGTCTCCTTCACTGGCGGGGGTGGGTGAATTCATCTGCGGAAGGGAATCAAAGGTAAAGATTATGGTGGAAGGAAAAAGAAAAAGAGAGCCTGGATGGTTTTTAAAGGAAGTGGGTTAGCTCAAGTTTTTAATTCCTCTTTGTTTTTATAATGCATGCATGCTGAAAGTAACGTTGCCTCTCCAAAAATAGGGTGCTTTTAGGGCATCCTTAGAAATATAAGTACTGGCCCTCGGGGCCTAACTAGTTAGCCACCTATTTCTCCCTCTATGCCTAAGGTCTTTCGTCCTAGGTCTAGCGGTCTAGTCCTGACGATCCGTAGCAGTTTCTAGGCAAGTTTTAGATTTTGAAAATTGGTATTCATGGTTTATTGTCCTTCTCTGTGGTGGAATTTGCTCCGATACCAGCTGTGGCGGAACCACCCGAATTATTCCAGCTTAAGTGCCTGAGTCACGCCTCAGGGGTCGTAACACACTTAAATCGGAATAACCCGTCAGTCCCTCAGATCTAGTCTGATAGAGCCACTTAACCAGGATCAAATTCCACAATCTCACTCGAAGGTGAGTCACAGAAGAAATACAATAAAACGGGAAACCTCAAATTAAGTGCTAAATTATTACATAGATCGGAGTTTTTGACTAGCAAATAAGAGTTCACGAAATAAAATGCAGCGGATAATCGAAGTCGTCGGTATCGAGGAAATGGGCAAGGCCTAGCCCACTACTCCTCGTGCTCCTCTCCTGCCGGAGCAACATCCCACTCGACTGTCCAACCCGGTGGCAGGGTGGTAGGCCAAGTCACACCATCAACCATTTCCTGAATGGTACCTGCAAAAATTATGCCACAAGCAAGGCTGAGTATACTAATACTCAGCTAGACTTACCCGGTGTGAGGAGTCTACTCCTCTACCTCTAGACTATGCAGCTGTTTGGCTGAGGGGGTTTGGTTTGCCAAAAGCACTAGCTGTTTCTAAAATCAATTTTTAGCTTTTCAAATTCTATCATCATTAACTTAGCTAGATTTGCTCCTTCTAAGCATACATGGTGACAAGCATTTAGTTCAATCAACAAATTATCTCATGTAACCTCATTTCACTTCTTACTCGATGCAGTACAAGGGGTTAAGCAGTCTCATGTAACACCCGGATTTTAGGGGTCCAAAACCCGGGGTTAACATAAACACCAGGTATGCTGGGACCAAGTCTCATACATATGATGTATAGTGGCACAGGATCGAATGTCACATCTTTACATATAACAGGAGTTCTATACAAAATAAATAATTACATTATAAGGAGACAACGGTCCAGCAACCCAAAGTTGACTGGGAGACGACGACCTAGACCACTCACGAACTCATCACAGCATCCTCCATGAGCATCATCCTGCAGTACCTGGTCTTGACCTGTGGTGTATGTGAGACAGCAAGAGTGAGCTCACATACGTTCATCGCTCAACAAGTTGTGGGGAATAATGTGCATGACCTCACCAAAGGTGGGAGCTCATGTGAAGTGTAAGGCTTACCAAAGAAGATGGTTAGAGCTGAGCATTGCTTTTAAAGTTGGTCAAAATTTTATTAGCAGTTACTAAGTATAAGTAAATACCAAACCCAATTTAAGTAATAGAACAAAAGTAACCACTTCACCTGCAATGCAATGCATATGACAAATTGAATTTAGTTCCATAAGTTAATCATGTGAGTGTCCGAGCTGCTCATGACCGTGAGCACGGCTAGTATACCAGTTTTACACTCTGCAGAGGTTGCACATCTTTACCCACAAGTCGTGTATCCCATGTCGCCAGGGTTTGCAAAGCCCTTAGACACTTCCGAGGTGAATGGCTAGGGATCCACTACGAGGCCTTTACAAAGTTCCACTAGCTTCCGAAAACCCGCTACAGTTTATAGGAAGTTCCAATGCAGGAATCCCTTGCAGGACCGCCATCGCAGCAAAATCCTCCCGAGGGCCTCCCTACACTGACCACTCCCCTACTGCCCTTGCCCCTTTCGGGTAAGGTAGTCTTCCACTAGCTTTCCTAATTAATCAGCCAAGGGCGTCCCATTCCACCCTTGTGGTAGCACTGTTTTCCCGGGTGGTTCTCCATGTTCCAATTAACATAATGATCTTAACATGAACAGTAAATAACAACTGATAATAAAAGTATGATCATGAATATTGTATCTTCATACCCAAAACCACATAAAGCACTAGCAAGTACTACCCAGAAATTTAGTGGTGAACAAGGTATAAAGATAATCAAACTAGGTAACCTGTTGGGTCCCATCAAATTAACCTATGCAGATCATTATGATTAATCAGAACATGAGTGGGTAAAAAGAAGTGATCAAGGGCACAACTTGCCTGGGCCTTGAGATTCCAGGTACCAGGATGATCTTCAGATGACACGTGTCCTCACTGCTAGTCGTAGTAATACAAACAAACAGTGTATAGGCAAAATTAACATTACACCAAACATGTATGCCAAAATACATATTAATAATCTACATATTAAAATAAAACCACAGGAACTGGAATCACTAAATTTGGAGTTGTAGATTTTAAGTTATGATTTTTCCAAAGATTATATGTGCTTATTACAAGATTAGTTAAGATAACAATTTTAATGTGACTTTTATGTAAAACCAGTGGCACTAATTGATAAACAATAATATTACAAAATTATAGGAAGTGGAATGGATTAATTTGGAGTTCATATGCATTTTCTATGAATTATATAAATTCTAGGAATTATTTTTATATTAAAAACTCATTTTCTAATTTATTTTCCTGATTTTATAACTCTCTGGACTGGGCCTCATTTTCAGAAAACCACAGGGGGCTTGGCGCAAATAAACCTAAGACTCAGGCTACACCCGCACAGGACAGCGGGTTTATTATGTGAAAACCGAGGGGCTCTTTTGAAAACTGGGCAGCCCGAAGGGGTATCCACGGATCAGGGCCGTTGGATTATAATCCAAGAGCTAGGATTAGATCGAACCGGTATGCGATCCCCTCCCTCCGATGCGAGATCAACCGTCTGAATTTAATGAAGGAGAGACCGAGCCGTGGCCCTCGGATTATAAATCGACGGTGCCTGACCAATGTGACCGCGATCCAGCTTCGACCGTTGATCTAACTACGTGCGCCCCAGATCTTATCATACAGGGATATATGGGCGGATCTAATCCTGGGCGTCCATTTGAAGATCTACGGCTAGCCCTCTTTCTCCTACCCTCATCCAAGCCGAGCGATGGCACCAGGAGCTCCCCACGACGGCAGAACCTCACCGGAGCTGCGCCCAGGTGGACAATCTTGGACCGGTACACAGTGCAAACGCAAATTAGCACTATGCCGAGCACGCCAGGGTGCTTTGCCCCAACGTCCGGGCACTAGGACCCTCGACCCCCGATGTGGCGCGGCGGCGGTCCGCCCTCTGGCGCGACGGCGCCATTACCGCAGCACACCCGCACGTTTCCCTAATCGAGTGAAACTACATGCTCCGGGAATACAGGCGAACACAAAGGAGAAAACATCACCTCGATTACGCGCATGAAGGTGTCAGACCACGGAAGGAGGTGGCCCAACGGTGGCGTCGCAAGTCCGGCGAGCGATTCCCGTGACTTCATGGCTTCTCCCACCGATTTGAGGGTTGCAGCATCATCACTACGGGCACGCCAAGATCTTGGCTTCGAACACATGATTCCGCCCGTGATGATTCGCTCATCTCCCTCGCCTTCCCGCCGCTCGCCATGAGACGCCTCGGTGGCATGGTGCTCGAGGTCTGCACATCGCCACAATGGAACGGAGAGGCGAGGGGGAAACTGTGGCCTATATACACTGATTTGGCCAGGATCAACGGATTCCAAAGTCCTCCCGAAGCTCCCGGGAATCTGTTGTCGGCTTCCCCGCGCCATCGGCATGAAGAAAACCGATGACACATTAGTCCCACATGACAGAGAACCAATCGACGACAGAGAGCAAGCCTATGACCAATAGGGCCCACGCGTCAATGACACAAACATGCCACACATGTATTAGTCACTGGCCCAGGTGGCCCACACGTCAGTGGGAGCGGGGCGCGCGGTGGAGGCCGAGTTGGGCCGAGCCCAGCCAGCGCCAGGACGCGTGAATCCCAGGGAAAATGGGCCGAAGCAAAGAGATTTGGCCCAGTTGGAGGTTCCTCTTTTCCTTTTGTTTTTCTTTTTTTTTTCTTTTATTGTTTTCTATTTCTAAATTCCCAATTCAAACAGAATTCAAGTTTCAATTTCAAATACATGTTCAGTAAAAACTTTGGTACGAATACATGAATATATTTTTCTATTAATCTATTCATTATTTTATTTATTTAGATAAGATGATTCACATCCACTTATTCCAAAGAAGTCATTATATTGAATGTATATCTTACCCTTTTAATTTAGGAAGGATTTAATGTGACATCTAAAAGTGACTTTAACTCAAAAGAGAATAGTTTATATATTTCTTGAAGGGGATAATAAATTGTAATTCTTTTATTATATATGTGTATATTAACTCTCATTGCTTTAAATTTTTACTATTTATTTTAGAAAGGGTGAATTCCAAAGTATAATTATCCATTAGTTGATATTTTACTTTGATCTCTTCTACTAATCCCCTAAACAAGATTTCGGGTGTTACAAATCCTACCCCCCTTAAAAATAATCTCGCCCTCGAGATTTGTAAGGACAGGGATGTAAAAAGCTTTATTTATAGTTTAGCCTTTAACTTTTAGTTAGTTTAGGAATTAAGAAGTTTCATATTATTTAGATAGTGGTTATAAAAGCTTGGGTATGTATATCCACTCTATTGTGTATGGTAAAAGATGTCTTTAAAGCATAGAGAAGTTTGGTTAAGAAAGGGTAGGGTGAGAAAAGACTCCATCCAAGGTTGTGGATCTTGACTCCGTTGGCGATTCAACTTGATCTTTGAAGTCTTGAATTGATGCTTATCCTTCTTTGACGTAGTTGGTCTCCTTTGGCCTTTCTTCTTGGAGTTGCCATCCGATTTAAGGACATATGGTTAGGATACATGTGGGTAGGATGGATTATATGGTGTAGGTAGGTTAGAATCTCTTGCTAGGTTAAAATTTAGGGGTTATGCAGCTATCGGATGGTTAAGGTAGTTGCATATGGCCAAATCGATCTATCATTCTTTATTTAGTGCAGGGTGAACTAAGTTAAGACCTGTTCTATAGGAGTAAAGTCTAATCTATTTCATCAGTATTATCTAACATGTTTGATAAGTCACTTTAGATCAGATCTAGGTTAGATTGGTGTGACTAGTTTGACTAGATAAGATCTAATTAATTTGCATTAGATCATGGTTGTTAAACTAGGGTGGATAAGTATGCCTATTAGGATAAGACAGATCCATAAAGATAAGATAGAATCTTCTGAGGCCAGTTAGATCTATTAGGATAAGGATAAAATCTTTTCAAGACAAGATGAATCTATTAATAGTAATAGAGTATCTTTTAAGATAAGATGGATCTATATACATTAGGATAAGTTAAGACCTTTTGAGATAAGATAGATCTATGAGTGTAGGATAGAATCTCTTGAGATGAGATGAATCTATTAAGATAAGGGAGAATTTTTTTTAAGATAAGATGGGTATTGTTAGGCTAGTTACTTTATTGAAGGATAATTTAGTTTGTCTAGTTATTTTATATATATAGTCTTATACCTATGTGTATATGCAGATGCAATTGTGGACATTATTCCACAACCCATCACACTCAATCAAAGATCCAAATCAGACAAGTATCATAAGCACATAGATAAAAATAGTTTTGTCTTTGTTCCTAAGAGTAGGTCTCCTATCCCTAAAGGTCACTTTAAGCACAGGATTTCAAAGTGTGAAATCCAAGTTTGTCTTTAGAAGGAAAAGGTAAGAATAATCAGAGTAAAGCGGAAATAGATGAGAAAAGATTAAGAAAAGTTTAGAAAGAATCAGAGTAGCAAAGGTAAGTAAGGAATGGTTGTCCAGTTCTATCTAGGTTTCGTCCTACAGTCAACATTCCTCTGATACCACTTCTGTAACACCCGGATTTTAGGGGTCCAAAACCCGGGGTTAACATAAACACCAGGTATGCTGGGACCAAGTCTCATACATATGATGTATAGTGGCACAGGATCGAATGTCACATCTTTACATATAACAGGAGTTCTATACAAAATAAATAATTACATTATAAGGAGACAACGGTCCAGCAACCCAAAGTTGACTGGGAGACGACGACCTAGACCACTCACGAACTCATCACAGCATCCTCCATGAGCATCATCCTGCAGTACCTGGTCTTGACCTGTGGTGTATGTGAGACAGCAAGAGTGAGCTCACATACGTTCATCGCTCAACAAGTTGTGGGGAATAATGTGCATGACCTCACCAAAGGTGGGAGCTCATGTGAAGTGTAAGGCTTACCAAAGAAGATGGTTAGAGCTGAGCATTGCTTTTAAAGTTGGTCAAAATTTTATTAGCAGTTACTAAGTATAAGTAAATACCAAACCCAATTTAAGTAATAGAACAAAAGTAACCACTTCACCTGCAATGCAATGCATATGACAAATTGAATTTAGTTCCATAAGTTAATCATGTGAGTGTCCGAGCTGCTCATGACCGTGAGCACGGCTAGTATACCAGTTTTACACTCTGCAGAGGTTGCACATCTTTACCCACAAGTCGTGTATCCCATGTCGCCAGGGTTTGCAAAGCCCTTAGACACTTCCGAGGTGAATGGCTAGGGATCCACTACGAGGCCTTTACAAAGTTCCACTAGCTTCCGAAAACCCGCTACAGTTTATAGGAAGTTCCAATGCAGGAATCCCTTGCAGGACCGCCATCGCAGCAAAATCCTCCCGAGGGCCTCCCTACACTGACCACTCCCCTACTGCCCTTGCCCCTTTCGGGTAAGGTAGTCTTCCACTAGCTTTCCTAATTAATCAGCCAAGGGCGTCCCATTCCACCCTTGTGGTAGCACTGTTTTCCCGGGTGGTTCTCCATGTTCCAATTAACATAATGATCTTAACATGAACAGTAAATAACAACTGATAATAAAAGTATGATCATGAATATTGTATCTTCATACCCAAAACCACATAAAGCACTAGCAAGTACTACCCAGAAATTTAGTGGTGAACAAGGTATAAAGATAATCAAACTAGGTAACCTGTTGGGTCCCATCAAATTAACCTATGCAGATCATTATGATTAATCAGAACATGAGTGGGTAAAAAGAAGTGATCAAGGGCACAACTTGCCTGGGCCTTGAGATTCCAGGTACCAGGATGATCTTCAGATGACACGTGTCCTCACTGCTAGTCGTAGTAATACAAACAAACAGTGTATAGGCAAAATTAACATTACACCAAACATGTATGCCAAAATACATATTAATAATCTACATATTAAAATAAAACCACAGGAACTGGAATCACTAAATTTGGAGTTGTAGATTTTAAGTTATGATTTTTCCAAAGATTATATGTGCTTATTACAAGATTAGTTAAGATAACAATTTTAATGTGACTTTTATGTAAAACCAGTGGCACTAATTGATAAACAATAATATTACAAAATTATAGGAAGTGGAATGGATTAATTTGGAGTTCATATGCATTTTCTATGAATTATATAAATTCTAGGAATTATTTTTATATTAAAAACTCATTTTCTAATTTATTTTCCTGATTTTATAACTCTCTGGACTGGGCCTCATTTTCAGAAAACCACAGGGGGCTTGGCGCAAATAAACCTAAGACTCAGGCTACACCCGCACAGGACAGCGGGTTTATTATGTGAAAACCGAGGGGCTCTTTTGAAAACTGGGCAGCCCGAAGGGGTATCCACGGATCAGGGCCGTTGGATTATAATCCAAGAGCTAGGATTAGATCGAACCGGTATGCGATCCCCTCCCTCCGATGCGAGATCAACCGTCTGAATTTAATGAAGGAGAGACCGAGCCGTGGCCCTCGGATTATAAATCGACGGTGCCTGACCAATGTGACCGCGATCCAGCTTCGACCGTTGATCTAACTACGTGCGCCCCAGATCTTATCATACAGGGATATATGGGCGGATCTAATCCTGGGCGTCCATTTGAAGATCTACGGCTAGCCCTCTTTCTCCTACCCTCATCCAAGCCGAGCGATGGCACCAGGAGCTCCCCACGACGGCAGAACCTCACCGGAGCTGCGCCCAGGTGGACAATCTTGGACCGGTACACAGTGCAAACGCAAATTAGCACTATGCCGAGCACGCCAGGGTGCTTTGCCCCAACGTCCGGGCACTAGGACCCTCGACCCCCGATGTGGCGCGGCGGCGGTCCGCCCTCTGGCGCGACGGCGCCATTACCGCAGCACACCCGCACGTTTCCCTAATCGAGTGAAACTACATGCTCCGGGAATACAGGCGAACACAAAGGAGAAAACATCACCTCGATTACGCGCATGAAGGTGTCAGACCACGGAAGGAGGTGGCCCAACGGTGGCGTCGCAAGTCCGGCGAGCGATTCCCGTGACTTCATGGCTTCTCCCACCGATTTGAGGGTTGCAGCATCATCACTACGGGCACGCCAAGATCTTGGCTTCGAACACATGATTCCGCCCGTGATGATTCGCTCATCTCCCTCGCCTTCCCGCCGCTCGCCATGAGACGCCTCGGTGGCATGGTGCTCGAGGTCTGCACATCGCCACAATGGAACGGAGAGGCGAGGGGGAAACTGTGGCCTATATACACTGATTTGGCCAGGATCAACGGATTCCAAAGTCCTCCCGAAGCTCCCGGGAATCTGTTGTCGGCTTCCCCGCGCCATCGGCATGAAGAAAACCGATGACACATTAGTCCCACATGACAGAGAACCAATCGACGACAGAGAGCAAGCCTATGACCAATAGGGCCCACGCGTCAATGACACAAACATGCCACACATGTATTAGTCACTGGCCCAGGTGGCCCACACGTCAGTGGGAGCGGGGCGCGCGGTGGAGGCCGAGTTGGGCCGAGCCCAGCCAGCGCCAGGACGCGTGAATCCCAGGGAAAATGGGCCGAAGCAAAGAGATTTGGCCCAGTTGGAGGTTCCTCTTTTCCTTTTGTTTTTCTTTTTTTTTTCTTTTATTGTTTTCTATTTCTAAATTCCCAATTCAAACAGAATTCAAGTTTCAATTTCAAATACATGTTCAGTAAAAACTTTGGTACGAATACATGAATATATTTTTCTATTAATCTATTCATTATTTTATTTATTTAGATAAGATGATTCACATCCACTTATTCCAAAGAAGTCATTATATTGAATGTATATCTTACCCTTTTAATTTAGGAAGGATTTAATGTGACATCTAAAAGTGACTTTAACTCAAAAGAGAATAGTTTATATATTTCTTGAAGGGGATAATAAATTGTAATTCTTTTATTATATATGTGTATATTAACTCTCATTGCTTTAAATTTTTACTATTTATTTTAGAAAGGGTGAATTCCAAAGTATAATTATCCATTAGTTGATATTTTACTTTGATCTCTTCTACTAATCCCCTAAACAAGATTTCGGGTGTTACATCTCATTAGCTGTGAGAAGCAGACGATTCGAATCGAGTTTTTAACCTTACAAGGTAAACCTAAACACACGGCATGTCAGGGTACTCCGACCCCACACATGACAACCGTCCCCATCAATTCCCCGTTCGCGGCCAGGCCTCATCGCCTTGGCATACAATGCTCCACTGACCCCGGCTGCCGCCGTGCAGTGACCGCACTTGTACCCACCATAGCTAGCATGGGAAACCCAGTCTCAGGTCGCATGAGGGATAAAGTCCGCGCCCGGCTTCACTCAGGTACTAGGTTTACCGGTTACCATTTTTCCCGGCATGTGCTTAGTACGTTCAAAAGCTTGACTCAGGTATCCACACATTAATCCTTAATTCTTTTTCCCGTCTCATGGTCAAGGCATCCTCCCTGGATCCAAGTCCATAGACTAACATAGATCCCGTTATCAAGATGAATACAATCAATTCCTGACCTCGCGCGAGTGTTAGAAAAATCACTCGACTTCTACCGAGATCCTGATTAGCAAGCAGCTACTCGACCTAACATACTAGTATTCATCTCAAAAAGGAATCCTAAGTTCATGCAACTAGAGGTTTCAAGCATCTCCTACACTTATGTGCACATTACAAGCCTACAAACATTAAGTGTAGTAAAATAGCATATATAATTGGTTATGCATAAAACCGGGGCTTGCCTTCAATTGCTGGGGCTGCGGGGAGATCCTCAACAGCAGCCTCGGAAGCTTGCTCCTGGCCTCCTCTTGGACAGATCCTTGCTCGGGGATGAGCACGTACTCTCCGTCGGAAAGATTACAATCTAATGAATGCAATGCGTAAGATATATGCATGATATGATATGTGCTTTAGAAATTACAACTTTTGATGGTGTATGATCTATTTGAGTTAGACTAGGTTAAACTTTACTTATGTAAGACTTCTGGGTGGTATACTTGGTAAATTGGATCGAACTTAGCTAAGGTAAGTGGTAGGTTTATTTTTGGGATTCCACTGAACTCTTTCCAAAGCCTTAGTGAGTTTTGACAAGAATTCAAGTTGGACTCATTGGAGTGAGGTTTATTTCTTCTTTCTTTTTCTTTATTCTCCTTAAGTTTTTGGAGTAGGTTTGAACTACAAGTTGCTTTAATAAAATTCCAAAAATTCTGCAAAAATTACAGTGGCTTATTACTGGTGTAAAATTTTCTATCCCAAAATTTGGGGATCAGAAAGTGAATAGTTTTCTCTGGACAAAATTACCAAACCCTAGGGCAGAAGGGGTGCTTTGAACTACAACTATTACTTAACAGTTGGTAATTCTCTAAAACTTATTTTTGCTGGCTTTTAGGTGCTATAACATGACTTGGCACAAAATTTTAGCCATTAATACCTATTAGTTATTTTATTAGGGTTTTCTCAAGTTTTAGCCAAAGAGGTGCTTTCTACTACCACTATATTTGAAAAATATCAAACAACAAATTTCTGATTTTTCTTAGCTTCTATTTTGTGCAAGAGCAATCATTCTGAAGGTTGATTTCTTTTTGCTTAAGGGAAGGGGTGGTATGCATTAATTGGATTAAATGGCCTTTCTTATACAATATTAGCAATAGGTATTATTTTACATCTTTTCAATGGGTTTGCATTTTTCTCTGGTGGCTTATCTCATCATTGACTTAGCAAAATTTTGGTTGCCCATTATTACATTATTATGGGTTATTCATAATTTATTTGGAAAATGCCTCATTATAATATTATATTTGTTTACCTTACTTAAAATGATGGGCTGGGGTGTTCATTATTTTTGCAGTGGGGTCCTAATGGTTATAAGTCCACTGGATTTTTATTATCAATTTTGGGTCTGGTTTTGTAATTCTAACAATTGATTTTCAGTTGGAATAACGCTAAATAAAACATTTTATTTAAAAACTGATCTGGACTAAAGGTCTTTTTATTTTCCTAGGTTCTCTATTACTTAAGAAAACTAGGAAAAATAATTTCACTCACTGTTCATTAATTTCTAATGCCTTTCTGATTTTTCCTAAGTTTTGGGCAAAACAGCTTTAAATGGATATCTACACTATATTTTTCAATACTGGGGTTGCTACTATTTTTAAACAGTGTCTAAAAGAGGTTTGAATATCTACAGATTTTCTTAGGTTCAGCACAGAAGAAAGACTAATTTTCCTTAATTAAACAAGGTTTGGTCAGTTTCTGTTTTTAATTTTAAACTCAAAAAATTAGAACAGAAAGCATAGGGTTTATTATTTTTAAATGATAGTTCATAATATTTAGGATCTAGCAAAATTAGTTTGACAACTTTTGATTAAGAATTCATCAAGTTATGGATTTTCTAAGTTCTCTGGTTATTTAAAAAGATTAACAGAATTGATTAAATGGAAAACTACTTTGCACTGGGGTCCCTGGCGGGTGTTTTAAGTTTTTCTCACGGATCAGTCCCTGGGCTAATATTCACATGAGTCACTGACATTGCAGAAAACCCCCCGGGTTCTTCTAATCCTAAGCCGAGGTCCTTCTCCTAACTTAAACAGTAACCACGGCGGAAGAAAGGGCAGAGGGGCTTACCGGCGACGAGATTGCTCCGGTGAGGTGGTCGAGGACGTAGGGGAGGTCTCGGGGATCACAACGATGTACGGGTCACCGTCGGGGATGGTCGGAGTCGGCCGGTCCACGTGCGCAGGCGGGGATGCTCGTCAGCGGCGAGGAGTCCGGCCTACTCACGGCGCGATAGTTCAATTGAACGGGTCAGAGAGCTTCACGGGATGCCAGAGAAGATGTGGGTGCAAGGAATTAGACGAAGACTCACTGGTTAGCTTGGTCCAAGCGCGGCGGCGGAAGACCGAAGTCCGGCGAGGGTGAAATCGCTTCTCCGGTGAGGCAATGCCTCGGCTCAAGCTTGGAGAAGCTTCACGGCTTCACTGGGAAGCGATCCAGGGTCTAGGGTGAGGCTGGAGTTCAACAGAAAGGGGGTGGCCACGATGGTCGAGCCTAGGCAGGGATGGCGGGCGACGGTGCTCGCTTTTCACGGCGAATTCCGGTGATCTTTGGCTCGGGCGAGGCTCGGGGTGTGCGGTGCCAACGGCTAAGGCCTCTTGGACGCATTTATAGGCGAGGGCAGGGCACAGGCGCGCGGGGCGGGGCAACCACACGCGGGGCGCGCGCTGCCGCGGCCAGTCCGCGCTCGGCCGGTCAGGCAAGCGATCGAACACGTGGCTTTTCGCTTCTGCCTGAGTTCAAGTGCCTATAGGTTGAAGATCTTTGCGAATTTGGCCATGATCGCTGCACAAGATTTGCTCCCCCGACAGAGCTTTGTCGTTTGTGTGTGGAAGTCGAGCGGTTTGGGGCAGTGTACAGAGAGTTGTCGTGTCACAAAGGTGGCAGTGTCACAAGGTGAGTCCCAAGGTAAAACTGCGCCAAAACTGAGTCAAATGAAATTGGTTTGTGTTCAAACTTTTCTATGGCGTGTTCAAAGGAATTTGGCACAACTTTGATGTTTGGACTTGTTTGATTTGGGTTTTGAAAAATAGAGAACAAGATTGATCTTTGGGAGGGGCTGAAATTCAGATTTCTGAATTTCTGAATTTTCCCCAAGTGCATTAGCTTAGGGCTGTTTTGGGGATTTTAAAAAGTTAAAAAGGCAAAACTTCCTTACTATGTTTTGTTAGTTAATCAGTGAACTAAAACTTTATAATTTGGTTTTCTTCAAAATTGTATTCTTTTCCCAAGGGTGTCTCCCATTTACCCTTTATGCATAAATAGTCCACTTAGGGTTAACTAGGGTTTAAGAGTTTTTCCTTTTTTTTGAACTCATGAAAAGTTTAAGTAGACTTCAACTTAATTCTTTGTTCTCATTTTCAATGTTCACCCTTTTATTAAGATTGCATGTGATCATGGGTTGAGGTTAGCTTAAGGAAGAACCCTAAGTGACACTGGGGGTGTCACATATAGTCTAATCAAACATTGGAGAAGACATGTAAATGATACTAGATGTAGTCTCAAAATATACCAATTGAAGGTCAATGGCGAGCTTGAGAGACATGAGAGTTCTTGGAGATTTTGCAGTGGAAGATTGTTTTCTTTCTCCGGGGACCTTATTTTCCTTACAATGAGACTATCACATGAAATAGACTTGAAAAGGTGTTAGTCTCAAAGTGATAGATTATAGAGTAACCTCCCCCTGAAGATGTGCATACAAGTTTTTAATACTTGTAGGAGACTTGCACTTTGATTTGATATCAAGAGGGGCAAATTATCTACAATCCGAACTTTGGCACATATAAGTTAAATGATACAACTTGTAGGAATCAAAATTTTCAATTGATGCATCATTTACTATGGAGTGTTATAGAAGCTATGTACCGTGCTTTTAACTAAACATTTTAAACCATGTAGGTTTGCTTAAGTATATGAATCAAAAGTAAGCAATCCTACCATGAGATTTACCTAGTATGCATAACTTTAAACAAAAGTAAATAACAAATTTAATACTAGGCAAGAAAGGTAAACTAGATATAAAGGTAAATAGATATGCATATCTAAAAACAAGAGATACAATAAAACTAGTTACCTTGGTCATGGGTGGGAAGTTTGGGTCCAAAATTTTCACTAACCCTACTTGGCAATAAACTTGATCCAATATGATGTATCCCATGATATACATCCCAATTTTGCCAAGTCTCCAAATTTCCCGTTGACCTTCGGTCCACTCACTTCCCTTTCGGGATCCAAACCTTCTTGGTGCTTTTCATGGTTGAAATTATTTCCTTTGGCACCCAGATGCGTTTAGCTCCCTTTCCTTTGTTGGCTTGCTTGTTGGCCTTGATTGCTATCACCTTTCCATTATTTTTCTTCTTGATTAAGTATGGTGTAGCAGTCTTTTTGTCCACCTTTTTGATGTAGGTGTTGGAGATTTTGCTTGATGGCTTTTGCTTGAGCTTTTGCCTTTGCTTATCCCCGGTCATCGCCTTGCATTGGAAAGACTTGTGGCCTTTCATGTGGCATAGCCTACAAATCACAGTTTCTCCCTCCATAGGCTTGTTCACTCCCGCAGTGGTGTTATCCTATGGAGGTCAGATTTGTTTGGCTTTGCCTTTCTTGTCATATAAAGCCTTTCCAAGGCGAGCCACTTCTTGCTTTAATTGTTCATTTTCCTTTGCAACCTCATCGGAACATGTTTCTACAATAATATTCTCAACAACAACTTGGTTGCAGGGGTTAGAATCATCAATTAAATCAAAGCAGGAAGTATAAGCATCTTTCTTAATTATTTTAGGTATTTCAACTAAAGATGCTGCTGGGGTGCTACCAATGTTTTCTAGCTTAGTAGTTAGCTCATTATTGTGTATGCTAAGAATTTCCATTTTCTCTAGCAAATTCTCAATAGCTTCTTGGGAGCTAGCTAACTTAGCCTTAAGTTTTTCATTCTTTTTAATGAGACTATTATCGGTAGCAGTGGATGGAGCACTAGATTCTAATAGCTCAATTTTAGTTGATAGCTCACTATTTAAGTTTGCAAAAGTTTCAAATTTTTCTAGCAAACCTTTATAATCATTTTGGGAGCTAATCAACTTATTTTTCAAAGTTTTAAGTTGAGTTTCTTGCTTAGTGCAAACATCCTGGAAAAATTCTACAGCTTCCGCAAGCTCATCTATAGAGGCTTTCCCTCACCTTCATCATCACTACTACTTTCATCACTAGAGGATGGAATGCTTTTGTTACCTCTTGCCATAAGGCATTTGTGTGATGACCGTGATGAGCGTGATGAGGACCGATGGCTGCGCGTCCTTGGAGGTTCATCTTCACTTGAAGAATCATCCCAAGTCCTAACACTTGTTAGCGCCTTGCCTTTGCTCCTCTCCTTTTTGGGTTTGGCCATATTTGGACAGTTATCCCTGAAGTGGCCCTTCTCCCCACATGCGAAGCATCCTCTCTTCCTTTGCTTTTTCCTGTCAATGTTAAAGAGAAGATCCTCGACCTGCAGCGGCACACCCATTAGATTAATCTTGCGGATCATCCTCATTACCTTTCCGACGCGTCGGATTGTTTCTTCGTCCTCGGAGGATGATGTGCATGGTTGATTGTCTTCATCATCATCACTTTCTTCTTCTTCCTCTTCTTCGCTTGAGGAACTTGGAGTGGGAGCCTTCTTTTTGCCCTTCCTTTCATCACATGCAAAAGCATATGGTCTTGAGGAAGTTGGCTCCTCTCCCCGACTCATTTTTCGCGACATCTCAAAGGCCGCGATTTTCCCAATCACAATGGTCGGGGTCATGTTGCTCAAGTCCTCCATGTTGTGAAGGATGGTGATGATGCTCCCATATCTTTGTTGTGGTAGCAGGGAGATAATCTTCCTGACAATGTCCGCATCACCTAGCTTATTAATGCTAATAGAATTGAGCTCATTGATAATTAGATTCAAACGAGAATACATGTCTCTAACAAGCTCATCATCTTTCATAGCAAAAGAATTATACTCATTTAAGACTAGGCAATGTTTTTGCTCACGGACATTGGATGTGTTGTCATGGAGCTCATGCAATTTTAGCCAAATCTCATTAGCAGTTTTCAAGGTAAATACTTGATTAAAAATATCCATGCTAAGAGATTCATACAAGCAATTTTTGGCTCTAGAATTTAAATGAATTTCTTTTTCCTCACTCGTGGTGGGTTTCTCGGGATTCTTGCGGGGTTTTATCCCGTCACGAGTGACTCTCCAAACACCTAGATCAACGGCCTCTAGGTAACAAGCCATTATAGCACTATAATATGGGAAGTTAGTGCCGTCGAAGTGTGGTGGCCTATGGGTATCCATCCCTTCCTCTAAAAAGTGTTGGCTCTTTTAGCGGTGAAGCTAAAGCGTTTCTAATGAGCCAAACCAGGCTTTGATACCACTTGTAGGAAATGGGTGACGCCTAAGAGGGGGGTGAATTAGGACTTCTAAAACTTTTACTAAACTAGGCCACAATTAAATTCCTAGAGCAAAACCTATGCAAATAATCAAACTAGAAAGTGCAATCTAGGTTTTGTCTAAGTGTTGCTATCTATACCGCAAAGGCTAAGTTTCAATCTACACTAAATAAGTATGAATACAAGATTGAAACTTAAATGCTTAATATAAATGTGGAAACTTAAAGAGCAAAGTAGAGAAGCAAACTCTCGTGGATGACGCCAATATTTTTACCGAGGTATCCGGAACCAAGCAAGGTCCCGACTAATCCTCGTTGGTGCTCCTACGCAAAGGGAAGCCCACGCGAGGGCCAAGCACCACGGTCGAGTAACTCCGTAGAGAGCCGCGGGCCTTCTCCACACGCAAGTGGTGCTCCGCTTCTGGCTCCTCTCGGACGCTCCCCACCGTCTCCACTATCGAGCTTCCGGCCGAAACGCCGCGGGCCTCGTTCCCTCCGGTACACGATGGCGGCCGTGACACAAATGCGGTTGTCACGGTCTCGCAAGACTCTCGCCCCGCTCGGTACAATTACAATGACTCACGCAAGAGCCGAGGGGTTGTGTGGTTTTACAAAACTCACTCAACTAACTAGGGTTCACCTAGAGCAAGCGCTAAAGCGGTCTCACTAACCTAAGCACTTCGCAAAGCACCTAAGCTAATCACCGAGTGATTCTATTAAGCACTTGGGTGTTTGAGCTCTTGGAAATGTGCTCTATATGCCTTGGTATGTTGCTTGGGCTCCCACACCTGAGAATGGCCGGTTGGGGTGGTATTTATAGCCTCCAATCCCCAAACTAGCCGTTGGACAGAAAGCAGCAGCTTTCTATCGTCGGGTGCACCGGACAGTCCGGTGCACGCCACGTCAGCCGACCGTTGGCGCCTGTAGCAGTCGACCATTGGATCCGACCATTGCCGTCTGTCCGGTGCACACTGGACAGTCCGGTGCCGACTGTCCGGTGCACCACCGGATAGTCCGGTGCCGATTGTCCGGTGCTACAGCCCGAGAGCGCCTGTCTGTGGCCTCTCTGCGCAGACTGTCTGGTTGTCCCACCGGACAGTCCGGTGCGCACCGGACAGGTATTGTTCACTGTCCGGTGCGCCACCAGGCGCTAGCTGACAGCCCTCTTCAAGGTTTCTTCGTTGATTTCGTCGGGCTTCTTTTGTTCTTGAGTCTTGGACTTCTGTGCATCATTTTATGTCTTCTTTTGAGGTGTTGCTTTCTTTAATTCCTTAGTCCAAGTAAATATTGCATCCTATGAACAACAAACAGAAACACTAGAAAACTTATTAGTTCATGGATTGTGTTGTTCATCAAACACCAAAACTCGATTAGCCAAATGGCCCGGGGTCCATTTTCCTTACAGCTACTCCGGGTATCATCAAATCAGCTTGGCAAAAGAAGACGAGGAAAAAACGGCATTCATCACCCCGTTTGGAGCTTTCTGCTATACCTCCATGCCGTTTGGCCTCAAAACGCTGGAGCAACTTACCAGAGAGCCATTCAGACATGCTTAGCCGACCACTGGGGCAAGCGTGTAGAAGCTTATGTGGATGACGTGGTGATCAAGATAGAAAACTCAGAAAATTTCATCGAAGATTTGCAGCTGGTCTTCAACAGTTTATGACGATATCAATGGAAACTTAATCTAGAAAAATGTGTCTTTGGAGTACCAACAGGAAAATTACTCGGATTCATTGTCAGCCACCGAGGAATTGAAGCTAACCCAGAAAAGATCGAGGCTATCATGAGAATGGAAGCACCGCGATCACAGAAGAAAGTACAAAGACTTACTGGATGCATGGCAGCTTTAAGCAGGTTCATATCAAGGTTGGGAGAAAAAGGCCTACCGTTCTACAAGTTGCTCAAGAAGGTGGACAAGTTCTAGTGGACTTCAGAAGCCCAGGAAGCTCTTGATGCACTGAAGAAGTTCCTAACAACGCCACTAGTGCTAAAGCCGGCACGCCGAGGCACGCCGAGTCAGCCGGTCGAAGATCTGCTATTATATATCTCTTACACGACTCATGTGGTGAGCACCGCGTTGGTAGTCGAGCGAGCAGAAGAAGGACATGCATATCCAGTACAACATCTTGTCTATTTCATTAGTGAAGTTCTGGGACCCTCAAAAAAGAAATATCCTCAAGTTCAAAAACTACTGTACGCAGTACTTCTAACTGCACGCAAGCTCCGTCACTACTTCGACGACCACAAAGTCATAGTAGTCACTGGATTTCCAATAGGGGATATTCTCCACAACAAAGAAGCCATCGGAAGAATAGCCAAGTGGGCCTGCGAGCTGGGAGCTCACGACATCGAGTTTTGACCTCGTACTGCAATAAAGAGTCAAGCACTAGTTGACTTCATATCAGAGTGGACCAAGCAACAAGTGCCAGACAACCTGGAGACTGCGGAAGTATGGCGGATGTATTTCGATGGCTCGTTGAAGCTATAGGGGATGGGCGCAGGAATCCTCTTCATCGCGCCTGGAGGTGAACAACTCAAATATGCCCTTCAGTTGTTATTCTCAGCGTCCAATAATGCGGCAGCGTATGAAGCTTTGATTCATGGACTGAACATTGTCATATCACTGGGCATTAAGAGACTGATGGTATACGGGGATTCACTGGTGGTCATAAGTCAGATAAATAAAGAATGAGACTGCTCGAATGACTCTATGGGCAAATATTGCACAGCTATCCGAAAGCTGGAGGACAAATTCGAAGGGCTGGAATTTCATCATGTAGAGAGAGATTGCAACACGGAAGTAGATGCGTTGTCGAAACTAGGATCCAGTCGGACCCGAGTCCCACCTGGGGGTTTTGACCAAGAAGTGCCATGACCAAGTATTTCCTTAGATCAGGCAGAAGAGTGAAATGCTCTGAGCCAGCCAGAGTCAGATTCAGATGACTGGAGGGAGCCAATCATTAGATATATAAAGAATGAAGAAGAGTCTGATGACAAAACTGCGGCAGAACGCATCGCAAGGCAGTCAGCCCACTACACTCTCATTGGAGAAGCACTGTACAGAAGGGGTGCGACGGGAGTCCTCATGAAGTGCATTCTTTCGGCTACCGGGAAGCAACTACTAGATGAGAACCACGTCGGGCAATGCGGGATACACGCAGCATCGAGGACTCTAGTTGGGAAGGTCTTCAGGTCTGGTTTCTACTGGCCAACAGCGAAGAATGATGCAGCCGAGCTAGTCCAGAGGTGTGAAGCTTGCCAATACTTATCAAAGCAGCAACATTTACCAGCACAACAACTGTAGGCCATACCCGTAACATGGCCATTTGCGTGCTGGGGACTAGACATAATTGGACCATTCAAGAAAGCTCAAGGAGGATACACTCACGTACTGGTTGCCATTGACAAATTCACTAAATGGATAGAGTACAAACCCATCGCTTCTCAGACTTTAGCTAAAGCTGTGGAATTCATACGAGATATAATATTCAGGTTCGGAATACTAAATAGCATTATAACTGACCTGGGATCCAATTTCACTAGCTCAGAATTCTTTGATTTCTGCGAACAAAGAAGCATCCAGATCAAATATGCATCAGTAGCACACCCAAGAGCCAACGGTCAGGTAGAAAGGGCTAATGGAATGATATTAGAAGCACTTAGGAAGAAAGTCTTCGACAAGAATGAAAAGTTCACAGGGAAGTGGATCAGAGAGTTGTCGTATGTGGTCTGGAGCTTAAGAACTCAACCTAGCCGAGCTTTACATGGTAATACTCCCTTCTTCATGGTCTATGGTTTGGAGGCAGTACTACCTGCTAATCTCAGGTTTGGGGCACCAAGGCTGATCTTCGAAAACATAGCTGAAGCTACTAGACTGGAGGATATTGATATACTGGAAGAAGAACGATTGAATACAGTAATCCAGTCAGCCAGGTACCAGCAAACTCTGAGGCGCTATCATGATAAGGCCATACGACATCGATCCTTCACAGTGGAAGATCTGGTCCTTCGCCGAATGCTAACAGGGGAAGGATGACACAAATTGTCGCCATTATGGGAAGGGCCATTCATGGTAGCAGAAGTCACTCGGCCAGGATCATATCGACTTACTCAAATGGATGGCACGGAAATAGGAAA
The DNA here is from genome assembly GCA_029449295.1 of Zea luxurians. Taxonomy (NCBI): domain Eukaryota; kingdom Viridiplantae; phylum Streptophyta; class Magnoliopsida; order Poales; family Poaceae; genus Zea; species Zea luxurians. The sequence goes on from JAOPSE010000023.1 coordinate 39,237,531, forward strand.
TTCATGGAATATAGAGCATCTCAGGAAGTTTTACCCCTAGCTAGATTTCAAAAGCTATTGGGGCAGCATTGTATTCTGTAATTGGAAAAGTACGTCATCAATAAAAAGGCTTCATTCTCAAAGAGCTCTCGAACCATTTATTATCGATCTGCATGCTTACTCAACTTAGGGTGACCACTATACCCTACCGACGGAGCAATCGGCTTAAGTCGGCAGTGAATTAAGACGGTGCGACATGCTCACGCTTACTTAACTTAGGGTGACCACTATACCCTACTAACGGAGCAATCGGCTTAAGTCGACAGTGACTTAAGGCAGTGCGACATGCTCACGCTTACTTAACCTAGGGTGACCACTATACCCTACTAACGAAGCAATCGGCTTAAGTCGACAGTGACTTAAGGCGGTGCGACATGCTCACGCTTACTTAACCTAGGGTGACCACTATACCCTACTAACAGAGCAATCGGCTTAAGTCGACAGTGACTTAAGGCAGCGCGACATGCTCATGCTTACTTAACCTAGGGTGACCACTATACCATACCAATGGAGCAATCGGCTTAAGTCAATAGTGACTTAAGGCAGTGCGACATGCTCACGCTTACTTAACTTAGGGTGACCACTATACCCTACTAATGGAGCCATCGGCTTAAGTCGGTAGTGACTTAAGGCGATGCAACATGCTCACGTCAACTCGACCTAGTATAAACGTGCTTACGATCACTCATCCGGGGGCGGTCTCTATGCTTCACAAAAATAAGAAGTTTCAAAACTAGCATACTGCATTTACTTCTGCAATCGTAACAACTGTTGAATTCAAGCAACAGAAAAACAAAAACAACATTCGGTACCAAGAACACGTTCTAACATAGTAGTTGGGCACATTAATCACATACACATATGGTTCATGATTGTATTCAGTATTTCTACTTGGCAATGTTTTTCTCAGGAGCAACCGATGAAGAAGGGCGACTTCAGGAGTCAGGAGCAACCTTGACATCGGTGACTATATCATCAGGAATGATCACGCCAGGCCTTCTCATCAAAATCCGCCCCGCGCGAATGGTTTTATCCATAGCTTTGTCGCGCTGGGCCTTCAGAATGGTGGAATTGTCTTCGACAATCTTGGTAGCCAGTTGAGCGGCTTCTAGCTCATGGGCGACCGATCTCTTAGAGGCACACAGATCCTTGATGACGGAATCTTTACTCGACACCAACTACTTAAGGCGAAGGACCTCATCCTGGGATACTTGCAGCTCGCAACAGTGATGTTCTAAGTCTGCCATGGTAAAACGATGGCTCCTCTCCAGGATAGTCAAAGAATTGTTGGCGTCGTGATACAACCTATCAAGATTATCGCGAGAGGCCGCAAGTACACGTTTTTCCTCCTACAGACAAGAATCAGCTCTCAAACACCTAGTGAGCAGTGAGAATACAGCAGAGAAAGTCAAGTAAGCTTACTTCATTAGCCGCCTTTTCAGAGTCAAGCTGAGCACTGAGAGAGGAATTCAATGAGTTGGCATCATCCAAGGAAGCAGAAACCCAAACCAGGTCGATCTGACCTTGAGAATACTTCTCCTCGAGTTCAGAGTACCACCGAGCCATATCTAACAAAAAACAGTCGAAGAAGGGCGCGCAGTTAAAAACAGACTAATCAAGATGCCAAGAAAGAAACAAAGACACTAACCAGCATTTGTCATTTTCAAATCAGATATCTGCTTCTGAAGCAGCAACGGATTCCACTGTGTCAGAAACAGAGCTCCTTCGGGGATAGACGCACCTTGTGATCTCAGTTGATCAGCCATCCCGTCGACCAAAGCTTGATATTGAACATAAATGAGTACAAAGACGGTAACTTGCCAGGAGTATTGCCAGAACCAGAAAAGCCGAATTACCTGAAGATTAGAGAAGAATGACGGAAATCCCAAGTCACGAGAAGCTAGGTGGTGGCTTGATGAAGGAACGTCAACCGGGGCAATTTGAAGAACATCACCAAGGATCAACTCAGCACCACCATTTGGCATCAAAACTCTAGCATCCGGCGCGCCGACCTCTAAGGTGACTTCCTCATTTGAAGCATGTGTTGTTACCATGCCATCAGAACATGGAGGAGAAGACCCAACGTGGACATCCATGGAGGTATGAGAAGGGGAGCCCGCTTGGACACCCTCGGGGGCTGGGTTGCTGCCTGCACTACCCATCGGAGTGGATCGCCACCGGCAACACCCTTGAGGGCTGGGTTGCTGCCCGCACTGCCCATCGGAGCCGGATCACCACCGGCAACACCCTCGAGGGCTGGGTTGCAGCTCGCGCTACCCACCCGAGCCAGATCATTACCGGCAACACCCTCGGGGGCTGGGCAACTGCCGACACCACCCTTGAGGACTGGGTCCTCCGCAACAGCCACCTCTAAGGCTAAAGGACTCTCAGTCACCTCCATGGAAATCGAACAACCTTGACCAACCTCTTGACTTCGAAGACCGCCTTCCAAGGTCGACGAGGCACGAGACGCTGCTCGGGATAACTCTAACCCCACCTCTGGGATGTCAGAACAAACGTCCATCATATCGTCATCAGCTGGTTCAGACAGCATATCTTTAGGAACGACATCTTCGAGATCCTGATCAAAATTTGCTATGGATAATTCTTGCAGACTAACAAGAGCAAACAAAGCTGGAAAAGGAATATCGCTACTCCCCCCACTAACTCTGTAACGCCGACTGTTCTTTCGAACTAAGGGGACTTCCTCTTCTTCTTCCTCGTCCTCGTCAACGATACGGACAATACACGGCTGAAGCGTCCCGATCCTTTGGGACTCAAATGTGGAACAATTACTAGTCCCAGGAGGCTAGTAACCACATTCCTTACTTCAAATAGTACAGAGTTCGAATAAAGGTTATTACAATACTGGGGTACAAGCTCGAGGGAGCCAGAATACAAAGCGCAGTAGAAGATACACTAGCCCAAACCACAGGCAGAACTGGGTGCAGACACAGCCCTCTCAATCAAGCATAGCAGAAAAGAAGTCTTCGGCTGCTGAAAAACATAAATAAATCTGGGTGAATACACTAGGTATTCCGCAAGCACGTCCCGCTCCCATTAGGAGAAAGATACCTATATCATACATGATTTATATGGTGGGGTTGAAGTCACTCTTCTTTTTCTCAGAGAAAGGCAGTTTATTTAGGGTTTTCCCCAAGGAAATAAAATAACACAATACTCAACCACCACTGAGCTTCCCGCTCCCGTGGCCTTGTTTTCTTTTCCGAACCGCACTTACACACACACACTTCCCTGTTCACGGAGGTCGTAAAACACTAATTGTCATACCACACCAGACTCGTCCATACCAGTGGACATGGACTATTCGAATAGGTTTGAACTCTGCGCAGAGGTGTACATTTTACCCACTAGTCCGGTTTCTGCGATCTCACCGTCATGAGGCCCGAATGCCGGATCTCTTTCTTTCCTCACACGTCCTAACCTTAACGGTTATACCGGAAGGAGTCAGGCCACCGCCATGTCCAAACCGGACAAAACATTCCCCCTCCTTATCCTCCCGGTGCTCCCCAGCCTTCATAACCCTGGGGTCGGACCATACGAGTTCGGATTGAGTGACTACCCACACAGTCTCGAGTGGTTGTACTATTTAGGAGTACAGGTAGTGAAAGATGACAAACCAGTCCTTATATGAGGGGACAATCCTTCTGCTCACGCCTAAACCAGCTGAGCCATCACTTTAGGCCCTCCCCTAAACCAGGGAGTCCCTGATCATCCCACTCACAAGGTTATGAGGGTGAATACCCTTCATCGCACATTTTTTTTGAAAACCTCATTTAAAGAAACATACTGCCTCTTTTTCCCATCCCACATTTTGTATCCAAAAGGTGTATGTTAATGCAGGCTATCCCTCTGCTCACAATGCAAGTATTCCACCCCGTAATTCTGGCTTAGGTAGTGGTAGAAAGAATAGGTAATTATGCATCAAGGGAAGGATGGACTTGCCTTCGTCGAAGCTTTTGTGGCACAAAAGATTTATCTCCGGGAGGTCGGGCTCTTGCCCTTCTTCCGGGGCTACGGGTTCCGGATCGACGGTCCCCGCTTCTTCTAGTAAAACAGGCGATAAACAATACATCAACAGTGGTTTACTGAGTGGAGTGTGTCAAATTCTAACATCATCATTTTATGTGACTTAGAAAGTGTTTTGATAATTTTTGGTACATAAAATATTAAGATATAATTAATTAAAGGAGAAAAAAGGATGGAAAAGAAAAAGGTTCTTGGCTCTGGTGGGCCGGGGGGCGAAATTCGGCCCAGCCGGGCGCAGGGGCGCACGCGGGCGCGAGCGCGCCGGCCCAGCCACGGCCCACGGCGAGAAACGGCGCTGGCGCGCGAGAGACGGCGCCGTTTCCATGAGGCCCACGCGTCTGGGAGAGCGGGAGGGGGAGACGGCGCCAGCGGCTGACGGGGTGAGGCGAACCGGCCGACCGCGGGGAAAAACTCGGCCGCCGGTGGGCTCGACAGCGATTCACCGCTGGTGACCCAGTTCTTAGGCATCGGGCAGGCGCCCTAGCATGAGGAGGGGCCGGCGAGCTTAGGGGTGGGTCCAATTTTGCCAGAGGAGGTTGATAGGGGGCTGACCGCGGGGAAGTGGCGGAGCTCCGCGGCGGGAGTCGTCACCGGTGAGGTTCGTGCGGGGATCGAGGGCAGGGGAGTGGCGTTCCAAGCTCGTGGTGGTGTGGCGAAACTGGTGAGCCTAGCTAATTGTTTGCTAAACAACCAGAGAGAGGGGGAGAGGAGGAGGGGCTTACCGGAGTGGAGGAAGACGGTGGAGCTAGCGCGATTGAGCTCGGGCGAGGGGGAGATGAGTGGCTGAGGCCGGTGCGGGGCAAGGAGGTGCTCGAGGCGACCCTTTTATAGGCACCGGAGGGGAGGGGAGCGGCAGAGCTAGGTGGACGTCAGTGAGGTTGCATAGCGATGGAGTTAATGCTGCACAGTGGCGATGAGACCGCACGGCGGGGTGGTGTTGTGCAAGGACGCGGCCGCAGCGGCGAGGACGAGGCGGTGCCAAACTTCCCTGTGCGGTGAGGGGACGAGGCGAGGGAGAGGACGGTGGTCGAAGGTGACCGCGGCGAGGCCGTACGCGGCGAGGGGATGGGGTGGCTGACTAGCGGGGTCAGCCTGTTAGTGGTGTGCGGGCGCGAGCGAGGGCGAGGGTGGAGGCGACTGACGAGTGGGGACGGCTTGTCAGCAGGGGTGGTCGCGTGCGTGGAGTGGGTCGGAGGTGGGCCGAGGGGGGGGGAAGTCACGAGCGCGAAGGGGGGGAGGTGGCCGCGGGGTGGGCCGGGAATCGGTCCAGCCAGGGGGAAAGGTTTCTCTTTTTTATTTTTATTTTCCAATTTCTATTTCTATTTTTATATCCTTTTCCTTTGAACAATTAATTAACTAGATAATCTTAGGTGTTAAAAATATAATCTAAGTGAGGTGCTTCAAATCAAACAAAGTGTATGCATATGATGAGAAAACCTAGGGGAGATTAGGGAGAGATAAATAGGGGGGTTAGATTAGGATTCCAAACCTCGGGTTGAAAATCTGGGATGTTACAAACCTACCCCACTTAAAGGAATCTCGCCCTCAAGATTCAAACGGGGCTCGAGAAAAGGTAAGGGTATTCCCTCCTCAGAGAGTCCTCACTTTCCCAAGTAGCTTCCTCTTCTCCTTCTCTGCTCCACTGAACTTTACAGAGTCTTACTTCTGAGTTGCGGGTCTTTCGGACTTGCAGGCACTTACGGAGCTGGGACACATGAAACACATTGTGGATATCTGACATGGATTCTGGTAATTCAAGGCGGTATGCTGCGGGTCCCACTCTGCCAATGACGGGATAGGGGCCGACGAATCGCGGTGCTTGCTTTCCTTTCATTTGGAACCTTTTGACCCCACGCATCGGGGAGACCTTGAGGTATACGAAATCTCCTTCCTCAAATCTGAGTTCTCTCCGTCTGTTGTCTGCATAACTTTTCTGTCGACTCTGAGCTTCAAGTAACCTCTTGTGGATCAGGGCAACTTTCTCTTCGGCTTCCTTAACAAAGGCGGGTCCTTCCAGTGTCCTTTCCCCTACATTGGACCACATTAGGGGGGTCTGGCACTTTCGTCCATACAATGCTTCGAACCGTGACATCTTGATACTGGCCTGATGGTTGTTGTTATATGAGAATTCGGCATACGGCAAACTGGACTCCCAGTTTCTGTCAAACGTCAACACATAGGCTCTTAGTAAATCCTCGAGGACCTTGTTGACCCTTTCCGTCTGACCATCTGACTGGGGGTGATAGGCGGTGCTGAAATCTAACATGGTGCCCATAGCTTGCTGAAGGCTCTTCCAAAATTTTGAAGTGAACTGCATCCCTCTATCTGACACTATCTTTTGAGGGATACCATGGAGTCGGACTATCTCTTTAAGATATATCCGGGCAAGGGTGGCTCCTCCAAAAGTGGTTTTCACTGGAATGAAGTGGGCCACCTTGGTGAGACGGTCTATTATCACCCAAATAGAGTCATTCCCTTTTTGCGTCCGGGGTAGTCCGGTTACAAAATCCATGCATATTTCCTCCCACTTCCATTCGGACAATGGGAGGGGTTGCAGTAGGCCTGCAGGTTTCTGGTGTTCGGCTTTTGTTCGTTGGCAGGTGTCACACCAGGCCACATACTGTGCTATCTCTTTCTTCATCCCTCTCCACCAGTATCTGGTTTTGAGGTCTAGGTACATCTTGGTGGTTCCTGGGTGGATGGAGTAGGTTGAGTTGTGAGCTTCATTGAGAAGGACTTCCCGTGCCTCCCCTTTTGGTACACACAGACAGTTCTTGAACCAAAGGACTCCTTATTCATCTGTCCCAAGGTCCGGAAGTTGTTCTTTGCGAGCTTTTTCCATAAGTCTCGCTGTCTCCGTGTCCAGGCATTGAGCCTTACATATGAGGTCTTCTAGCATTGGCTTGTCTTCTAAGCTACCGTTGTCTCCCAGACATGCATTCAGTTGAGCTGATTCTTTCTTCCAATCTTCTAAAAAGTTGGTTCCCTTTATCCCGAAAGGTTTTCGGCTGAGGGCGTCTGCTACCACGTTGGCCTTTCCGGGGTGGTAATGGATCTCAAGGTCATAATCTTTGATCAGTTCAAGCCATCTTCTTTGACGGAGGTTGAGGTCTGGCTGAGTGAAGATATACTTCAGACTCTTGTGATCGGTGAAGACGTGGCATTTGTTCCCAATTAGATAGTGCCTCCATATTTTTAGGGCATGCACTATGGCTGCCAATTTCAAATCGTGGGTGGGATAATTCTGCTCATGCGGCTTGAGTAAGCGGGAAGCATAAGCAATAACTTTCTCATTTTGCATCAGGACACACCCTAAGCCTTGCCTTGAAGCATCATAGAAGATGACGAAATCCTGGTGTATATCTGGTAGTGTCAAAACGGGCACGGTCGTGAGCTTTTCCTTTATGATCTGGAAACTTTCCTCACACTTTGGGGTCCACACAAACTTATTGTCCTTCTTGAGAAGTTCGGTCATGGGTCTTGCTATGCTGGAGAATCCCTTGATAAAGCGGCGGTAATATCCTGCCATTCCCAGAAAGCTTCGCACTTCACTTACGTTGGATGGTTGCTTCCATTTTGAAACTGCTTCTACCTTGGATGGGTCTACTTCTATGCCTTCTGCGGTCAAGATATGCCCAAGGAAGGCTATCTTTTCTAACCAGAATTCACATTTGTTGAGCTTAGCATAGAGTTGATGTGCCCTGAGTCTTCCGAGGACGATTCGAAGGTGACGCTCGTGGTCCTTGCGATTCTTGGAATAGATAAGGATGTCGTCGATGAAGACTACGACAAACTTATCCAGTTCTTCCATGAATACCTTATTCATGAGGTTCATGAAAAAGGCGGGTGCTTTCGTTAGCCCAAACGGCATTACCGTGAACTCATATTGACCGTATCTGGTGATGAATGCAGTCTTCTGAATATCTGCTTCCTTGATTCTCAGTTGGTGATATCCAGACCTTAGGTCTATCTTGGAGAAATATTTGGCTCCTTGCAGCTGGTCGAAGAGATCGTCGATCCGAGGGAGTGGATACTTATTTTTGATTGTAACTTCGTTCAAGGATCGGTAATCAATACACATTCTCATACCTCCACCCTTTTTGGTGACGAAAAGGATGGGTGCTCCCCAAGGAGACGAACTGGGACGGATGTACCCTTTTTGTTGCAATTCTGCAATCTAGAGTTTTAATTCTGCTAACTCTGTGGGGGCCATGCGGTATGGTCTCTTTGCGATGGGCGCAGTGCCAGGAATGAGATCTATGTAGAACTCCACTCCTCTTTTAGGCAGCATTCTAGGCAACTCTTCCAGAAATACATCCATGAATTCTTCTATTACAGATATATTTTCTGCAGCTAGATTAAACATCATTGGATCATTGGCGGGCGGTTGGGCCTGACAAGAAACTGCTTTTCCTTGGCGGTCGGTGAGAAGGACGGTCTTGCTTGCGCAACTTATGATGCCCTTGTGCTTAGTTAGCCAATCCATTCCTAGGATCACATCAATCCCTTGGGATGGCAAGACGGTTAAGTTTGCCAAGAACACTACCCCACTTAAAAGAATTCTGACTTGGGAGCATTTGAGCTGGCATAGAAGGTCTGACCCCGGGGTTCGGGTGACCAAAGGGATTTCTAGGGGTGTAGAGGGGATGTCATGCTTTTCCACAAAACTAGTGGCTATAAATGAATGGGATGCTCCTGAATCAAAAAGTACGGTAGCGGGAGTAAATTCGACAAGGAACTCACCGAGCACTACTCCCGGAGCTTGCTGGGCCTCTTGAGCATCGACGTGGTTAACTCGTGCTCTGCCCTGATACTGGGTCCTGCTTTGCTGACTGTTGGAGGGGAGTGCCTTGGAGGCAGGTGCCGAGGTATTCTTGGGGCCATTCACCGAGTTGGAGTAGGTAGGCCCTGGTGCCTTCAACTGGGGGCAATTATTCTTGAAGTGACTGGGGTCTCCGCAGTGCCAACAGGCATTTGCTGGCGGTTGGTTGCTTGCGTCCGAGGGGGCCTGAAAGGAGTTCTGACTCTGCTGGCTGAAACATGACGGAGTGGGTCCAGCTGGTCTATTGAAGCTTGGTCCCTTGGGTGGAAGCCCGAAGGATCGAGCTCGCTGGTGTCGGTCTTGCTGCTGAGCTCGGAGAACTTGGAATTTCCTCTTGAGGTGACCTTTTTCTTCTTCTTTTGCCCTTTCCACTTGTATGGCTTTGTTGGAGAGGTGCGAGAAGCTGAGGAAATCTTGACTGGCGAGGATGGCCTTGAGTTCTGGCCTTAGCCCTTTCAGAAAATGGGCCATCTTCCTGGTTTCTGTGCTGACATCATCAGGCGCGTAATGAGCCAATTCTCTGAATTTGTGCACGTACTCACTGACAGATCTTCCACCTTGAGTCAGTTCCTAGAATTCATCTTCCTTGAGCTGAACGATCCCCTGGGGCACATGGTGCTCACGGAAAGCAGTTTCAAATTCTGCCCAGTTAGCGTCCCTGACGGCCGCGCTGAAGGTATCCCACCATGCTAGGGCCATCCCAGAAAGTTGATGAGCAGCCAAATGAACACGCTGATTTTCGGGGCATCCGATGGCTTCCAATTTCCTCTTGATCGTGCGCAGCCAGTCGTCGGCATCGAGGGGATTGCTGGATCCATCGAACGTGAGAGGCTTGACTCTCAGAAATTCTCTCATCCTGTCCAGTGGTCTTCCACCAACTAGGCGCTGATTCTCCAGACTTCTAGTGTGGACTTCAATGAGTCGGGTTTGATTGGCTAGAACTTGGGCCAAATCTAGTGGTAGTTCCAGAGGTGCGGGGAGGTGGGTCTCACTCCCTTCTCCGCCAGCTTCTCCTTCTGCTCCTAGGGGAAACCCTGCTCCAATCCCGGAGGCGGTAGGCGTGGTTTTATCCGAAGCCATCTGCCAGGGGAAAGAGTTACTACCATGCACATGCCAAATTTTTTTTTAACAAGTTACTTTATTCATTACACCGGTTCATTACAGCATACAGCTACCACAAGTTCATTACACGCGAGTGCTATCTAGGGTACTCCCGAATTCCTTCTCTAAAGTGTCCCCAAATTCCTTAAGAAGGTCATCAAGGCTAGCTAGGGACATTTCCTCGGTGTCGGACGAGTTCTCTATCCTGGTAGGAGGTAGGGTTGGAGGGGCTTCTTCCTTCTGCTCAGTCTGGCATCCTTGGCTTCTGGTCTTCTTGCAGATTTTCTTTGCGGGGGCGAGCTTCTTTAGCTTCTTGTCGTAATCCATCTTCAGGGTTCGGTAGGCTTCACGGGTGTTGGTTTCCTTGCCTTCCGCTATCTCGAGACTCTCTTGGAGGGACGCCTTTTCCCTTGTAAGTTCCCTGACTTGTTGCTCCAGGCTTTCCATCCGGGAGTTTAGGTGAGTGCAGTGGGAGGCAAGGTCATCATATTGGTTATCGAGAGTGTGGAGGTATCCAGCCATGTAGACAATGGTGGGGTCATCCTCGGTAGGATCTCTCCCTAACAGGGCCTGAAGTCTTTTCCTCCAGGCGGGGGTATTTTTGTTGCTGGGTGGAAAGTAGCGAAGGGGGGTTTCAAAGACTTCTCTACTGTAGTTCTGGCATAGCTGTCGGAGGGCTTTTCGGGCAACATTTTGGCAAGTATCTGGGAAGCGGTGTCCGGTGAAAGTGACTTGGAAAGAAGGGTGGTTCGGGTAGTTTCGGCTTTCTCCCAGGTAGACTGCCATAGAGCACTTCTCCATTCCATTCTCGAGATACTCCTTCCAGACATATTCTGGCTTCTTGCGGATCCCCATGCGAAGCGCACAACTTCGCAACAGATGTGGGAACCCCTCCACTTCTGAGCAGTAGGATGTCCTAATGACCAGAGAGTCTTCCATCTGGAATAGGAAAAGAAGGGTCTGTTAATATCGGGGGAAAGGAGAGAAGATTTTTCTTGGGGTAAGAGGTATTTTCTTTTAAGGCAACTTTTAAGGTCAGGGCTGCGACCTACGGCCAGTCCTATGGCTCTGATACCACCTGAAACGTCCCGATCCTTTAGGACTCAAATGTGGAACAATTACTAGTCCTAGAAGGCTACTAACCACATTCCTTACTTCAAATAGTACAGAGTTCGAATAAAGGTTATTACAATACCGGGGTACAAGCTCGAGGGAGCCAGAATACAAAGCGCAGTAGAAGATACACTAGCCCAAACCACAGGCAGAACTGGGTGCAGACACAGCCCTCTCAATCAAGCATAGCAGAAAAGAAGTCTTCAGCTGCTGAAAAACATAAATAAATCTGGGTGAATACACTAGGTATTCCGCAAGCACGTCCCGCTCCCATTAGGAGAAAGATACCTATATCATACATGCTTTATATGGTGGGGTTGAAGTCACTCTTCTTTTTCTCAGAGAAAGGCAGTTTATTTAGGGTTTTCCCCAAGGAAATAAAATAACACAATACTCAACCACCACTGAGCTTCCCGCTCCCGTGGCCTTGTTTTCTTTTCCGAACCGCACTTACACACACACACTTCCCTGTTCACGAAGGTCGTAAAACACTAATTGTCATACCACACCAGACTCGTCCATACCAGTGGACATGAACTATTCGAATAGGTTTGAACTCTGCGCAGAGGTGTACACTTTACCCACTAGTCCGGTTTCTGCGATCTCACCGTCGTGAGGCCCGAATGCCGGATCTCTTTCTTTCCTCGCACGTCCTAACCTTAACGGTTATACCAGAAGGAGTCAGGCCACCGCCATGTCCAAACCGGACAAAACATTCCCCCTTCTTATCCTCCCAGTGCCACCCAGCCTTCATAACCCTAGGGTCAGACAGTACGAGTTCGGATTGAGTGACTGCCCACACAGTCTCGAGTGGTTGTACTATTTAGGAGTACAGGTAGTGAAAGATGACAAACCGGTCCTTATATGAGTGGACAATCCTTCTGCTCATGCCTAAACCAACTGAGCCATCACCTTAGGCCCTCCCCTAAACCAGGGAGTCCCTGATCATCCCACTCACAAGGTGATGAGGGTGAATACCCTTCATCGCACATTTTTTTGAAAACCTCATTTAAAGAAACATACTGCCCCTTTTTCCCATCCCACATTTTGTATCCAAAAGGTGTATGTTGGCTCTGGTGGGCCCGGGGGGCGAAATCCGGCCCAGCCGGGCGCAGGGGCGCGCGCGGGCGCGAGCGCGCCGGCCCAGCCACGGCTCATGGCGAGAAACAGAGCTGGCGCACGAGAGACGGTGCCGTTTCCATGGGCCCATGCGTTAGGGAGAGCGGGAGGGGGAGACGGCGCCAGCGGCTGACGGGGTGAGGCGAACCGGCCGACCGCGGGGAAAAACCCGGTCGCCGGTGGGCTCGATGGCGATTCGCCTCCAGCGACCCGGTTCTTGGGCATCGGACAGGCGCCCTAGCATGAGGAGGGGCTGGCGAGCTTAGGGGTGGGTCCAATTTTGCCAGAGGAGGTTGGGAGGGGGCTGACCGTGGGGAAGTGGCGGAGCTCCGCGGCGGGAGTCGTCGCCGGTGAGGTTCGTGCAGGGATCGGGGGCAGGGGAGTGGTGTTCCAAGCTCATGGTGGTGTGGCGAAACTGGTGAGCCTAGCTAATTGTTTGCTGAACAACCAGAGAGGGGGGAGAGGAGGAGGGGCTTACCGGAGTGGAGGAAGACGGTGGAGCTAGCGCGATTGAGCTCGGGCGAGGGGGAGATGAGTGGCTGAGGCCGATGCGGGGCAAGGAGGTGCTCGGGGCGACCCTTTTATAGGCGCCGGAGGGGAGGGGAGTGGTGGAGCTAGGTGGACGCCGGTGAGGTTGCACAGTGACGGAGTTAATGCCGCACAGCGGCGACGAGACCGCACGGTGGGGCGGTGTCGTGCAAGGACACGGCCGCAGCGGCGAGGACGAGGCGGTGCCAAACTTCCTTGTGCGGCGAGGGGACGGGGCGGGGGAGAGGACAGTGGTCGGAGGTGACCGCAGCGAGGCCGTACGCGGTGAGGGGATGGGGTGGCTGACTGGTGGGGTCAGCCTGTCAGCGGTGCGCGGGCGCGAGCGAGGGCGAGGGTGGAGGCGACTGACGAGTGGGGATGGCTTGCAGCGGGGGTGGTCGCGTGCGTGGAGTGGGCCGGAGGTGGGCCGAGGGGGGGGAGTCGCGAGCGCGAGGGGGGAGTCGCGAGCGCGAGGGGGGGAGGTGGCCGCGGGTGGGCCGGGAATCGGTCTAGCCGGGGGGAAAGGTTTCTCTTTTTTTCCAATTTCTATTTCTATTTTTATATCCTTTTCTTTTGAACAATTAATTAACTAGATAATCTTAGGTGTTAAAAATATAATCTAAGTGAGGTGCTTCAAATCAAACAAAGTGTATGCATATGATGAGAAAACCTAGGGGAGATTAGGGAGAGATAAATAGGGGGGTTAGATTAGGATTCCAAACCTCGGGTTGAAAATCTGGGATGTTACAACGGCACAGGATCACACCCATTGGGATCAGCTCTGACAGGGTCACACCTTAGATGTTAAAAATATAATCTAAGTGAGGTGCTTCAAATCAAACAAAGTGTATGCATATGATGAGAAAACCTAGGGGAGATTAGGGAGAGATAAATAGGGGGGTTAGATTAGGATTCCAAACCTCGGGTTGAAAATCTGGGATGTTACAACGGCACAGGATCACACCCATTGGGATCAGCTCTGACAGGGTCACACCCATTAGGATCAGCTCTGACAGGGTCACACCCATTGGGATCAGCTCTGATAGGGTCACACCCATTGGGATCAGCATCAGCAGGGCCACTCCCATTGGGTTCAGTTTCAGCAGGGCCACTCCCATTGGGATTAGCTCCAGTAAAAAGTTCCACTGGTACTTCTTCAGCGGCAGGAATAGAAGGGCTGGCATCACGATCCAAGCACGACACTCGCCGAAGCCATCTCTTTTTCTTTTTCTTCCCCTCGGCAGGAGCAGCTGGATGACTGACTTGGCGAAGATGTTTCGGGCGAGTACCTTCAGGCCTCTGAGTATCCGCGGTTTTCTCAGGCTCTGGGTTAGTTGCAACAGCCATTGTTTCAGTAGGGACTGAGTCAGAAGAATCCCTAGCCAACATGTCCAGCATAGCGCTTATCTCTGCATCACCCGGACTAATAGGCATCTCAAAGTGAACTTGCCTCTCATCATTGGGAAGATCTCCAAGTGAAGCAACCAGAACCTCAACTTCTTCAAGAGAGGGTCGCACTCTAAGACCCAAACCACTGTCACCAGCAGGAGGATTGGACACAAAATCAAAAAAGGACTTGGAAGGCGGCAAATTCCAAGCAGAATATGCAACAGGAGCACCAATGTTCGATACCTTGCCTCTAAGGATCATTTCCAGTCGACTCACTAAATCCACAGCAGGGATCCTCTTGTTGGTAACCCGGGTTGAATCTGTGACACCACTATACAAATAAGCTGGGTATGCCCTATCCTTCAGTGGCTGAATATTCTTAAAAACAAAGTCTGCAACCACAGCTTCAGCGGTCAGACCTCTCTCCTTCAACAAGCAAACCTCAGCATGTATAACTTTGGCTTCTGCTATCTCCAAGTCTGTGGGAGGCTCAACCAACTCGGAGCGTGAACATCCGACTGTCTCCCTGACCGAGGGGGAGAGACTTGCCATGGTTTTCCATAATGAACCACTCTAAACGTCATCCTTTAATGCTATCCTTGAGTGGGATGTCAAGATATTCCGTTTTCCTCCCACGACGCATTTCCAGACTCGCACCACCCACGAGCTGATGCTGCCCCCAGCCATCCCAGGGCGACAATGATACAAGTACTTCCACAAACCGAAGTGAGGAAGAATTCCAAGGTAAGCTTCGCACAGGTGAACAAAGACAGAAATTTGTAGAATAGAGTTGGGATTCAGATGGTAAAAGCCAAGGAGACCGCGAAAGAAGGGAGAAATGGGAAGAGCAAGGCCGTGGATAAGAAAAGGGATGTAAACAACGGACTCGTGGGTATCCTCTATCGGGACAGTAACCCCACGACAAATCCGCCCAGAGCAAAGCTCCTTCGGAGGAAGAACTCCGACGGAGACAAGATGGAGAAGATCCGACTCAGAAACAACAGACTTATGATTACCTGCGAAGGGCAATTGACTGTTGAAATCGATAGGGGGAATGATTGCTGCAACAGAATTCTGACTCTTCCGCTTGGGCACCATCGCAATCTCGTTGGCGGGCTTAGCAGAAGCGAAATCAAAGGGAAACAAAGGGAATTCGGAGGCAAAAGTGAGGCTAGGGATCAGGATGCAGAGGCGTGCGGCGATGTGATACAAATGGGGTTTTCCCGGGTCAGACACCGTTTCTAAAAAGTGCTTAGTCATCACTCGGCCATTATTTCTAAAACGACGATGTGGCTTATACGACTCGGCCGTTACCTCTAAAAACGCTGACATCGCCAGTCGTCACTCGGCCTTTATTTCTAAAACGCCGACGTGGCTCGAAACGACTTGGTGGTTACCTCTAAAATGTCGACGTCGCCAAGCACCTCTCGGGTGTTACTTCTATAACGCCGACGTGGCTCAACAGAATTA
Source organism: Zea luxurians (assembly GCA_029449295.1). NCBI lineage: Eukaryota > Viridiplantae > Streptophyta > Magnoliopsida > Poales > Poaceae > Zea > Zea luxurians. The sequence continues at coordinate 39,253,162 of JAOPSE010000023.1, forward strand.
GGATGTTACAATCTAAAATGTCGATGTCGCTAAGAGCCATTCGGTTGTTACCTCTGAAGACACCGGTGGTAACTCAGCCGTTCTTTATCCACGCAAATGCAGGCAGAATTAAAACGCGACATAACAATCGCAAGTCATTACTCGGGTGTTATCCCTGAGAACAACGGCTACATTGGACACAAATACAAACTGACGATCGGCTATAAAAAGACGATGGAAAGCTAAGAGATGTGCACGAAACGGGCCGAAATTTTCTTCATTACATAAAAAGGGAAGTCCTTCCACAAACTTAAAGGCCGACTCATTATGAGCCGGTCTTCTTCCCACTTTTCGACACACTACATTACTACATTACATTACACTATGCTATACTACTAACTACTACTATATTATTTCACTAGTACTACTTCTACTACTATTTATCTATACTAATATCTAAGCAAGCGGCGCTTTGCCACTGGCCTTGCCGCTGCCGCTGCCACTGCCGCCCTCGCCGCCGTCGCCGTCACTATCGTCGTCGCCGCCGTCGTCACCACCGCTCCCCTCCTTGGACGAATCGGAGGAGTTCTCCTCGTCCAAGGAGACCTCTGGCTCATCCGAGCCCTCGAGCCCGGAGCGCTCGACGGCCCAGATGTATGTCCACACCTCGGCGGCGATCCCCTGGGAATCGTCCGAGTCATCGGACGACGCCGGGGGAGAGGCGTGGACTGGTGAACCCTCAGACTCGGAGGAGAACCCTTCCTCCGAGTATTCGGAATCGCCAAAGTCCTCTGAGGGAGGAGTCGGCTCGCGCTTCCGCTTGTCACCGGAATGGTGCAATGAGCTTCCGCCTTTCTTGCTCTTGCCCATGGTGGAGTAGAAGGGAAGAGAAGAGAAGAGAGTAAGCAACAAGTGGCAGAGAGATGTGAAGACACCTGTGCAGCAAGCGCTCTATTTATAGAGGAAGAAGGCAACCGCTCATCTCCTACCACGGTCACTGAACAGTCGCAAATATTCAATAAGCAATTCAAATCGTCTGGAAACAAGTCAGGCGGCTGACGCCGTTTCACGTAACACGACACCCATTGGGACTCAAGTCAATTGTTTGGATGATATGATTACATCGCGGTCACGTCAAGTTACTACTCAGGGGCAGTTTGCTAAATGCTCAGCGCACCAAGCCGTCCCTTGCCCACACCCATTGGGGGGGACGTCCAGGAATTTTCAATAGATTTTCCAAGCAGTCACATCCACATAGTATACGCAATGAATGTATCAAGACAAAAGGAAGATATCGACGGAGATCGGAGGAAAGCCAAAAATAGCTAATGAAGTACAAGTCTAATCAACAGGAGCATTGAAGCACAAAGCGAAATGAAGACCAGCCAAGAGCCATCTACCGGATGTCCAATCTGTCGCAGATCAAATAAATTTCAAAACCTAACAAGACATGGGTAGACCGCGTTGTTGATATCAAAGACAAAACTCTATGCTGATTTCTAAAACATAAAGCTGGCGATATAATGCTGGACTCTAAGGCACTCGACAAAGATAATAGGATGATTTCTAAAAAGCATGAGATGAAGACCTTTGAGTGGATTATTTTCAGTATTCCACTCAAAGCTTGGGGGCTACACCCAATCATCAACCTCAAAAGATAGAATGCTGATCTCTAGAGCATGAACTAACGCTGATTTCTAAAGCCTAAGATGAAGACAAGACAATGCTGATTTCTAAAGCACGAGATGAAGATGAAAATGACTTGAAATGAAGACCTTCGAGCGGATTATTTTTAATAGTCCACTCGAAGCTCGGGGGCTACACCCATTGGGTGCACCTTCGGTGCACCCAATAAATCCTAAACCCTAGAGAGCATAACGTTGTTCTCCAAGGTGTAAGTACGAGACAAAGCATTGACCTCTGAAGAATAAAGTGGAGACCAGTGAATAAAGACAGTAGAGGGTAATAGAAGATCGGTTCCACTAAGTTACTCAGAGCTCAGAAACAACAATTCGATAAGCCCATTTTTCAAGGTGTTCTTTATCAAATTCGAAAACGGCAAGCTGGACCTAGAATCTTTGGGTCGATTATTCCAAAATCAACTCAAAGATTGGGGGCTTATGGGGGACAGATATCCCCTGGGTCCACTAGAAGGTTAGAAGACCTCGAGAAAGGCTCTGGGCCCGATGTTTCGCAAGGCCATCCCTTCATGGGCCTAGGAGGAACGCTTGGCGAAATGGATCAACACAAGATCGGATCAACTTGAGCTCAGACGGCCCAACAGATTCGAGCAACATCCACGGCAGTAACCCGACTTTCCCGCGCTGTATCCTCAGGCATCGGAACTAAATGGTGATAAGTCGACAGAATTATAGGAAGATAGGCTCAGTCGGTTCACTATTACTTCGGCTCACGTTGTTATCATATCTGCATGTAAAGCTCCACGGTCGAGTATATAAGGCCTAGGGGGCATCCCCTCAAAATATCTCTCTCACTCCTTAGCCGTCTACTCAACTCTCTAGCATCTTGCATACTAGAGAACTCCCTTGTAACCCACCACACAAAAGATCCTGTAACACCCTAAAGTTAATCACATGAAAATAAGGAAAATTCTTTGGGGGTTTTAAATTAAAACACCTTTCCTCAAGAATATTCATAATTTCAATGTTACTACTCCCGAAAGTAATATAATTTTTTTCTTCTAAAAAGATACCTAGATAAACTAAACTATTCTTGGAGTGAAATTATATGAACTATGACTAAACTAAATATATACTTTACAATATACATTATATCTTCCTAAAATTCATGAGATGTGAACTAATATCTAGTTCATGATTGGAATCATGTATAAAAGAACTAAAATAAAACAAATATAAATTTTTGCATCTATGCTGGTGTTTTACGTGTGCATCTAAAAACATAAAAGTTTGTAATTCAACCTTGAGTTTGATTTGAGTTTTAAATAGAAACCAAGAAATTAAATAAATAAAAAAAAAAAAGAAAAGAAAAAGAGAAGGACTCACCCTGTGCTACCTGGGCCAAACTTATCTCAGCCCAGAAAGCCCTTACCTTTCCCTCTCTACCGACGGCCCAAAATGGGGCGAACGCCGTGACCCACGCACTGACAAATGGGCCATCTCGCCAGCAATCTCCTCCACACGCGACTGGCTCACGCCGCCCTCTGCCGTGTGGGACCAACTCGTAAGAATCCTCTCCCGGCTCGGTTCGTTACAACCAAACCCGGTAGAGCCGCCAGGGATCTCGGGCAACGGCGTCGGCAAGATTTTCGTCCATGGACTCCTTAAACGCGGACTCTACCTCGGTATAAAAATCCAGCCCCGCTTTGTCCCTAGCCATCGTCATCGCAGGTGAACCCCCCCATAAACCAAGCTCGCGGGGGAACTCGTCGGGGCCGCTTGATGCCGTGGTCGGGTCTCCTCTCTGTCCAAATCGTCGGTAAGCTGGTCCTATCACGTTCACCTTGACCCCTGCTATGTGTTGCGTTCTTCGGATCAATGCCTGGGCGCTTGTGCGCGGGGATGATCATCGCCGGCCATGGGCGCCGCCAGGGGGAAATCTGCCGCCGCCGTCTTTGGACTGTGGGAGGAGGATGGCCTCCTGGCCGTTGGATCGACCACTAGCGAACAGGATTAGAGCAGAGGTAGGAGGCGCGCCCTATCCGTTGATCTGATCACCAATGGCTATGATTAGGCGTCTGGGTACCCCTTCACCACTTCGGATCCGGTCCGTTGGATCGTGATCTGGCGGGCACCAGCAAATACCAGTTCGCTTATAAGATTGGGCTAATTTGGGCCATCCGTTTTCGATCGGGCGGTTTAGGATGCAAGATACCCCTTCGGCCTGGAGATCTTTCTAAAGAGCCCCTCGGTTTTGTTATAATAAACCCGCCGTCCTATACGGCTGTTCATTGAGTCTTAGTAATTTTTACACCGTGACCCCCGTGCTTCTCTGTTTTTGGTGCCCAGTCCAGGAATTAAAGAAAATAGGGAAAATAGATTTAGAATTGATTTTGAGTATAAAAATAATTGTAAAACTTGTATAATCCCTAGAAAATTCATATGTAGTCCAAATTAATCCATTCAAATTCCAATAATTTTGTAATATTATTGTTTATCCTTTTGTACCACTGTTTTGACATGAATATCACAATAAAATTTATATCCTATTTAATCTTGTACAAAACACATAAAATCTGTAGAAATCCACAACTTAAAATCTATAACTCCAAAATTAATGATTCCTGTTCCTAAAATCTTATTTCAATGTGTAGATTATTATTAGGTATTTTGTTCTTATGTTTGGTATGATGTTAATTTTGCCTATACCATGTTTGTTTGTATTGCTACGACTAGCGTGAGGTCATGAGTCATCTGAAGAGCAAGTTGGTACATGGAATCTCAAGTCCTAGGCAAGTTGTGCCCTTGATCACTTTTTTTTTACCCACTCATGTTCTAATTAATCATAATGATCTGCATAGGTTAATTTCGATGGGACCCAATAGGATACCCTAGTTTGTCTATCTTTATACCTTGTTTACCACTGAACTTTCTAGGTAGTACTTGCTAGTGCTATATGTGGTTTTGGGTATGGAGATACATTATTCATGATTACACTTTTGTTATCAGTTGTTATTTACTGTTCATGATAAGATCATTATGTTAATTGGAACATGGAGAACCACCTGGGAAAACAGTGCTACCACAAGGGTTTAATGGGACGCCCTTGGCTGATTAATTAGGAAAGCTAGTGGATGACTACCTTCCCGAAAGGGGCAAGGGCAGTAGGGGAGTGGTCAGTGTAGGGAGGCCCTTGGGATGATTTTGCTGCGATGGCGGTCATGCGAGGGATTCCTGCATTGGAGCTTCCTATAAACTGTAGCGGGTTTTCTGAAGCTAGTGGAACTTTGTAAAGGCCTCGTAGTGTTACCCTGCCTCGCCTCCTCGGTAGAGGTGTATGGGATTGGCCGTCTCTTGGCAGATGGGTAACACGACTTGTGGGTAAAGATGTGCAACCTCTGCAGAGTGTAAAACTAGTATACTAGCCGTGCTCACGGTCATGAGCGGCTCGGACCCTCACATGATTAATTTATGGAACTAAATTCAATTTGTCATATGCATTGCATCACAGGTGATGTTGTTACTTTTGTTCTTCTACTTAATTGGGATGGTATTTACTTACACTTAGTAATTGCTAATAAAATTTTGACCAACTTTAAAAGCAATGCTCAGCTTCAACCATCCACTTTGGTAAGCCTTACACTTCACGTGAGCTCCCACCTTTGGCGAGTTCATGCACAATATTTCCCCACAACTTGTTGAGCGATGAACTTATGTGAGCTCACTCTTGCTGTCTCACCCCCCCCCCACAGGTCAAGAACAGGTACCACAGGATGAGGCACATGGAGGATGCTGTGATGTATTCGTGAGAGATCTAGGTCGTCGTCTCCCAGTTAACTTTGGGTTGCTGGACCGTTGTCTCCTTATAATGTAATTATTTATTTTGTATAGAACTCCTGTTATATAGTAAAGATGTGACATTCGATCCTGTGCCATGATTCATCATATGTGTGAGACTTGGTCCCAGCACACCTGGTGATTATGTTCGCACCCGGGTCTTGGTGCCCCAAAACCCGGGTGTGACAGAAGTGGTATCAGAGGAATGTTGACTGTAGGACGAAACCTAGATAGTACTGGACAACCTTTACTTACTTACCTCTGCTACTCTGATTCTTTTTAAACTTTTCTCATCTATTTCCGCTTTACTCTGATTACTCTTACCTTTTTCCTTCTAAAGACAAATGTGGATTTCACACTTTGAAATCCTGTGCCTAAAGTGACCTTTAGGAATAGGAGACCTAATCCTAGGAACAAAAGCAAAACTATTTTTATAAGTGTCTATGTATTTGAATGTTTGTTCTTATGATACTTGTCTGATTTGGATCTTTGATTGAGTGTGATGGGTTGTGGATCAATGTCCACAATTACATCTGCATATACATCTAGGCATAAAGGATAGTATTTGTAAGACAACTAGACAATCTAGATTATCCCCCTTAAAAAAAATCTAGTATTCCGTATCTATCTCGTCTTGACAGGTTCTATCTTACCTTTGGACATTCACCTCATACAATTAGTTACCCTAGTCTTAACATAAAATATCTGGTCAAGCCCTGCCAAAGAATTTTCAGTACATAACCAACTATTAGCTTATTCATTCTGCCTACAAATGATTCCTTCAACTATCTTACCATATGTATCTAACTCAGATGGTCAATACCAGGCGGGGTGGTGGAATTGATTTACCTCCTAATCGACACACTTGGTGGATATATAGATAACCCCAGCCACAGCCAGCAGAGATGAATCCTCCTAATCCTCCACCAGGCGGAGTTGACCCACTGATTGCAGCTCAGATGAGGATGATGCAGCAAATGGAGGACACTATGGCAGATATGCGCGCTCAGATGCAGCAGGAACGCCAGGAAATGCGTCAGGAAAGAGAGGATGCACGTCGGGAGATGCGCCAAGAGCGGGAGGAGATACGTCAAGAGAGAAGGGCGCAACAGCAACAGCAACAAGCGCCACTGCCTCCACCTCCACCACCAGTTCCACCTCGGGACAAGCACCGGGAATTCATGAGCCACAAACCACCGACCTTCTCCAACTCCACGGATCCGCTGCAAGCAGATGACTGGCTAAAGTCTGTAGAAAAGATGCTCAACATAGCTCAGTGCTCGGACAGAGAGAAAGTACTCTACGCATCAGGTCGTCTTGCTGGTCCTGCTGCAGATTGGTGGGATGCGTACTGCGCTGCTCATGCTGCTGTCGATACAATTACCTGGGCAGAATTCTCCACTCAATTCAGGAATTACCATATTCCTGTTGGGCTCATGAAGATTAAGAGAAAGGAGTTTCTATCCCTTAAGCAAGGAAGTATGTCCATGAGTGAATATAGGGACAAATTCATCCAGTTATCTCGATATGCTCCTAGAGATGTTGAGGGTGATGAGCAAAAGCAGGAGCTTTTTCTGGACGGTTTGATTGGACCTTTGCAATATCAATTGGTATCGCACACATTCCCATCCTTCCAAAGGCTGCTTGACAAAGCTATTGCTGTAGAAAACAAGAGGAGTATATTTGGAGAGAAAAGAAAGGCTGCTAACCAAGGGCAGGCTGGAAGTAGTTCCCGTCCTCGCTACACTACCACTCCAAGTACACCAGCTAGTGGCAGTTCCGGGCAACAAACTCAACGGGCACCAACTGCTCCTCCGCAAGCAAGCACCCCAGCAGGACCCGTTGCTCCTAACACAACCACCAACAGGGCATGCTTCAAGTGTGGACAACCGGGACACTACGCCAACTACTGTCCCAACAGGGCTGCCTACACCACACCGGCTCCAATGAAGCAAGGTCAAGCCTCGGCAGGAAAGAGCCAGCCCCTATCTGTCAACCGGGGACAAGCCCATCATGCAGAAGTAGAAGCTGAACCAGGTGAACATGAAATTCAAGAAGAAGAGCTAGTTGAAGATGAAGTAGTTGGTGAAGAAGTCAACGAACAACAAGAATAGAGATAAACATAAACATAGATACATATATACATGTTTTACTATTTGTAAGACCTAAATATTAGTTTAGCTACTAGTAGTATTTTACTATTTTAGTAATAATAATAAGGTCTAATTGACCCATGTCTTGCTAATGAAGTATGCATCATGCTGAGATTTTGTTTTCGTATATGTGTTGAGTATACACCCTTTCCTTGCAAATCTCGAGGACGAGATTTCTGTTAAGGGGGGTAGGATTTGTAACACCCTAAAGTTAATCACATGAAAATAAGGAAAATTCTTTGGGGGTTTTAAATTAAAACACCTTTCCTTAAGAATATTCATAATTTCAATGTTACTACTCCCGAAAGTAATATAATTTTTTTCTTCTAAAAAGATACCTAGATAAACTAAACTATTCTTGGAGTGAAATTATATGAACTATGACTAAACTAAATATATACTTTACAATATACATTATATCTTCCTAAAATTCATGAGATGTGAACTAATATCTAGTTCATAATTGGAATCATGTATAAAAGAACTAAAATAAACAAATATAAATTTTTGCATCTATGCTGGTGTTTTACGTGTGCATCTAAAAAAATAAAAGTTTGTAATTCAACCTTGAGTTTGATTTGAGTTTTAAATAGAAACCAGGAAATTAAATAAATAAATAAAAGAAAAGAAAAAGAGAAGGACTCACCCTGTGCTACCTGGGCCAAACTTATCTCAGCCTAGAAAGCCCTTACCTTTCCCTCTCTACCGACGGCCCAAAATGGGGCGAACGCCGTGACCCCCACGCACTGACAAATGGGCCATCTCGCCAGCAATCTCCTCCACACGCGACTGGCTCGCGCCGCCCTCTGCCGTTTGGGACCAACTCGTAAGAATCCTCTCCCAGCTCGGTTCGTTACAACCAAACCCGGTAGAGCCGCCAGGGATCTCGGGCAACAGCGTCGGCAAGATTTTCGGCCATGGACTCCTTAAACGCGGACTCTACCTCGGTATAAAAATCCAGCCCCGCTTTGTCCCTAGCCATCGTCATCGCAGGTGAACCCCCCCCCCATAAACCAAGCTCGCGGGGGAACTCGTCGGGGCCGCTTGATGCCGTGGTCGGGTCTCCTCTCTGTCCAAATCGTCGGTAAGCTGGTCATATCACGTTCGCCTTGACCCCTGCTATGTGTTGCGTTCTTCGGATCAATGCCTGGGCGCTTGTGCGCGGGGATGATCATCGCCGGCCATGGGCGTCGCCAGGGGGAAATCTGCCGCCGCCGTCTTTGGACTGTGGGAGGAGGATGGCCTCCTGGCCGTTGGATCGACCACTAGCGAACAGGATTAGAGCAGAGGTAGGAGGCGCGCCCTATCCGTTGATCTGATCACCAACGGCTGTGATTAGGCGTCTGGGTACCCCTTCACCACTTCGGATCCGGTCCGTTGGATCGTGATCTGGCGGGCACCAGCAAATACAAGTTCGCTTATAAGATTGGGCTAATCTGGGCCATCCGTTTTCGATCGGGCGGTTCAGGATGCAAGATACCCCTTCGGCCTGGAGATCTTTCTAAAGAGCCCCTCGGTTTTGTTATAATAAACCCGCCGTCCTATACGGCTGTTCATTGAGTCTTAGTAATTTTTACACCGTGACCCCCGTGCTTCTCTGTTTTTGGTGCCCAGTCCAGGAATTAAAGAAAATGGGGAAAATAGATTTAGAAATTGATTTTGAGTATAAAAATAATTGTAAAACTTGTATAATCCCTAGAAAATTCATATGTAGTCCAAATTAATCCATTCAAATTCCAATAATTTTGTAATATTATTGTTTATCCTTTTGTACCACTGTTTTGACATGAATATCACAATAAAATTTATATCCTATTTAATCTTGTACAAAACACATAAAATCTGTAGAAATCCACAACTTAAAATCTATAACTCCAAAATTAATGATTCCTGTTCCTAAAATCTTATTTCAATGTGTAGATTATTATTAGGTATTTTGTTCTTATGTTTGGTATGATGTTAATTTTGCCTATACCATGTTTGTTTGTATTGCTACGACTAGCGTGAGGTCACGAGTCATTTGAAGAGCAAGTTGGTACCTGGAATCTCAAGTCCTAGGCAAGTTGTGCCCTTGATCACTTTTTTTTACCCACTCATGTTCTAATTAATCATAATGATCTGCATAGGTTAATTTCGATGGGACCCAATAGGATACCCTAGTTTGTCTATCTTTATACCTTGTTTACCACTGAACTTTCTAGGTAGTACTTGCTAGTGCTATATGTGGTTTTGGGTATGGACATACATTATTCATGATTACACTTTTGTTATCAGTTGTTATTTACTGTTCATGATAAGATCATTATGTTAATTGGAACATGGAGAACCACCCGGGAAAACAGTGCTACCACAAGGGTTTAATGGGACGCCCTTGGCTGATTAATTAGGAAAGCTAGTGGATGACTACCTTACCCGAAAGGGGCAAGGGCAGTAGGGGAGTGGTCAGTGTAGGGAGGCCCTTGGGATGATTTTGCTGCGATGGCGGTCATGCGAGGGATTCCTGTATTGGAGCTTCCTATAAACTGTAGCGGGTTTTCTGAAGCTAGTGGAACTTTGTAAAGGCCTCGTAGTGTTACCCTGCCTCGCCTCCTCGGTAGAGGTGTATGGGATTGGCCGTCTCTTGGCAGATGGGTAACACGACTTGTGGGTAAAGATGCGCAACCTCTGCAGAGTGTAAAACTAGTATACTAGCCGTGCTCACGGTCATGAGCGGCTCGGACCCTCACATGATTAATTTATGGAACTAAATTCAATTTGTCATATGCATTGCATCACAGGTGATGTTGTTACTTTTGTTCTTCTACTTAATTGGGTTGATATTTACTTACACTTAGTAATTGCTAATAAAATTTTGACCAACTTTAAAAGCAATGCTCAGCTTCAACCATCCACTTTGGTAAGCCTTACACTTCACGTGAGCTCCCACCTTTGGCGAGTTCATGCACAATATTTCCCCACAACTTGTTGAGCGATGAACGTATGTGAGCTCACTCTTGCTGTCTCACCCCCCACAGGTCAAGAACAGGTACCACAGGATGAGGCACATGGAGGATGCTGTGATGTATTCGTGAGAGGTCTAGGTCGTCGTCTCCCAGTTAACTTTGGGTTGCAGGACCGTTGTCTCCTTATAATATAATTATTTATTTTGTATAGAACTCCTGTTATATAGTAAAGATGTGACATTCGATCCTGTGCCATGATTCATCATATGTGTGAGACTTGGTCCCAGCACACCTGGTGATTATGTTCGCACCCGGGTCTTGGTGCCCCGAAACCCGGGTGTGACAGATCCATACCAGGACGTAGGGTATTACGCATCTCAAAGCGGCCCGAACCTATACAAGATTGTCTACTGTTTCTCATGCATCCGGCACGAACCATCGAGCTACATTCGATAACACTGTCCTACTCTAAAAAGCACCTCGAGGGGCAACCCCGGGTGCGCGGTCAGACCCAAAACACCGACAGTTATGATGCTATTTGGTATCCCAAACCTGAATATTATATCTTATATGAATTCCACTGCCTTGGCTGAAGTTAGAGAAGCAATGGGTTTGTATTCTATCCATTTAGTGAACTTGTCAATGGCGACCAATACGTGAGTGTATCCTCCCTAAGCTTTCTTGAAGGGTCCAATCATGTCCAGTCCACAGCATGCAAAAGGCCATGTTACAGGTATGGTCTGCAGTTGCTGTGTTGGTAAGTGATGCTGCTTTGATAAGAATTGGCAAGCTTCACACCTCTGGACTAACTCGGCTGCATCACTCTTTGCTGTCGGCCAGTAGAAACCAGACTTGAAGACCTTCCCAACCAGAGTCATGCATGCTGCGTGTATCCCGCACTGTCCGGCGTGGATCTCATTTAGCAGTTGCTTCCCAGTAACCAAAAGAATGCACTTCATGAGGATTCCTGTCGCGCCCCTTCTGTACAGTGCATCCCCAATGAGGGTGTAATGGGCTGACTGCCTTGCAATGCGTTCTGCTGCGGCTTTATCATCTGGCTCCTCTTCGTTCTTTATATACTTGATGATAGGCTTCCTCCAGTCATTAGAGTCTGACCATCCAATCCCATTCTTTATTTATCTGACTTATGACCACCAGTGAATCTCCATACACCATCAACCTCTTAATGCCCAGTGATATGGCAATGTTCAATCCATGGATCAAAGCTTCGTATTTCGCTACATTATTGGATGCTGAGAATGACAATCGAAGAGCATATTTGAGTGGTTCACCTCCAGGGGCAATGAAGAGGATCCTTGCGCCTGCTCCCTGTAGTTTTAGCGAGCCATCGAAATACATCCGCCATACTTCTGTAGTCTCCGGGTTATCTGGTACTTGTTGCTCGGTCCACTTTGATACAAAGTCGAATAGCGCTTAGGTCTTTATTGCGGTGCAAGGTCGAAACTCAATGTCGTGAGCTCCCAGCTCGCAGGCCCACTTGGCTATTCTTCGAATGACTTCTTCGTTGTGGAGAATATCCCCTATTGAAAACCCGGTGACTACTATGATTTTGTGGTTGTCAAAGTAGTGACGGAGTTTGCGTGCAGTTAGAAGTACTGCATACAATAGTTTTTGAACTTGAGGATACTTCTTTTTTGAAGGTACCAGAACTTCGCTGATGAAGTAAACGGGATGTTGTACTGGATATGCGTGTCCTTCCTCTGCCCGCTCGACTACCAACGCGGTGCTCACCACGTGAGTCGTGCAAGAGATGTACAACAGCAGATCTTCCACCGGCTGGTTTGGCGTGGCTCGTCGTGGCGGCTTTAGCACTGGTGGTGTGGTCAGGAACTTCTTCAGTGCATCAAGGGCTTCCTGAGCTTCTGAGGTCCACTGGAACTTGTCCACTTTCTTGAGCAATTTATAGAACAGTAGGCCTTTTTCTCCTAACCTTGATATAAACCTGCTTAAAGCTGCCATGCATCCAATAAGCCTCTGCACTTTCTTCTGCGACCATGGTGCTTCTATCCTCATGATAGCCTCGATCTTTTTCGGGTTAGCTTTAATTCCTCGGTGGCTGACAATGAACCCGAGCAATTTTCCTGCTGGCACTCCAAAGACACATTTTCTGGATTGAGCTTCCATCGATATCACCTCAGACTGTTGAAGACCAACAACAAATCTTCAATGAAGTTTTCTAAGTTCTCTGTCTTAATCACTACATCATCAACATAAGCTTCTACCCGCTTGCCCTAGTGATCAGCTAAGCATGTTTGGATGGCTCTCTGGTAGGTCGCTCCAGCGTTTTTTAGGCCGAACGACATGGAGGTATAGCAGAAAGCTCCAAACGGGGTAATGAATGTTGTTTTTTCCTCGTCTTCTTTTGCCAAGCTGATTTGATGGTATCCTGAGTAGCAATCCAAGAATGACAGCTTAGAGCATCCGGCAGTTGAATCTACCACCTGATCTATTCTGGGAAGTCCGAAGGAATCCTTCGGACAGTGTTTGTTGAGATCTGTATAGTCGACGCACATGCGCTAATCCACTTTATTCTTTTTGAGTACAAGAACAGGATTTGCTAACCACTCAGGATGCAGTACTTCTCTAATGAACCGTGCTGCGACTAAGCGAGCTAGCTCGGCACGGATAGCTTCTCTTTGTCGGGCGTGAAACAATGCAACTTTTGTCGGATCGGCTTCACTTGGGGATAGACCTTCAGTTTGTGCTCGGCCAGCTCTCTCAGGACTCCCGGCATATCCGTAGGTTGCCATACGAATACGTCTCGGTTATCTTGCAGAAACTGGACGAGCGCGCCTTCCTATTTGTCATCCAAGGTGGAGCTGATGATGGCGGTCTTGCGTTCATCAGTGAACCCGAGGTTGATTCTCTTCGTTTCTTCAGTCGACCGCATAGAGGTCATGGCTTCAGCTTCATTCACGGGTATTGGGAGGTCTTCCTCAGGCTTTGAGTTTGCCTGCGCGGAGGAAGTCATCGGTGGTTTGGTGGTGACAGGCGCCTGAATGGCTACTCGAAAGCATTATGTGACGCCTTGGAAGTCAACGCGTACGGTGATGATTCCTTGTGGTCCCGGCATCTTCAATATCATGTATGAATAGTGTGGAATTGCCATGAATTTTGCCAATCCCGGCCTACCGATGATGGCGTTGTATCCACAGTCGAAGCTTGCTACCTCGAACCTTAAGAACTCGGTTCTGTAGTTTTCCGGAGTTCCGAAGATAACTGGCATGTAGATATGTCCGAGTGGATATTCTCCTTCAGTCGGCACGATGCCGAAGAAAGGAGTGTCTGACTCATGGAGCTCTTTGAGTGTGACTCCTAAGCCTAGGAGTGTCCGGGGGAAGGTGACGTTGATGTTGCTTCCCCCGTCCACTAACACCTTCTTTACCCTGCTCTCTCGGATCACCGGATCGACGAGGAGCAGGTATTTGCCCGGATGATCGAAGTTGAGCCACTGATCTGTCTGAGTGAAGGTAATAGGGTGTTTGGACCATCGATACGGGGCGGGAGGACTGGTGGTCGCCACCAGTATATGATGGTCATTGAGCTTCTGCTACCTTTTGCTCTCTTGCGACCCGTGTCCACCGAAGATGACGTTGACTTCTCTGTCGACGCGCGGGAATGCTCTGCCTCCTCCTCCTTCCTGCTGCTGGGGTTGTCGAGGTTCTCCGGGTCCTCCTCGTGGTGGGGGAGGTGGCAGAGGTTGGAAGGGTCGGCCATTCTCGATGGAGTGCTTGAAGTCTCTGCAGTTCCAGAGGGTGTGGCGCATGTCTTTGTGGTATGGATATTGGGTGTCGAGGATGTTGTCCAATGTTCGTTCGCCTCCACGGAGTGCTCCTCGGGCACGAGAGACGGGTGGTCCGGCGGCGTGGACTTCTTCGCGAGGCCTCTTCTCCCAACGCTTTTCGGGTTGTTGGTTCGCGTCGCGTCGTGGTGCCGGCGGTGTAGGCTTCGTTCCTCCGATGAGGTCCTGAGCCCGTTCGTCAGCGGTGATGTAGAGATCCGCTTCCCTGAATAGCTGCTCAGAGGTAGTCGGCGCCTTTTGTAGTATGACTCGGACGAAGGCCGAGTCATTAGATCCCCGGTAGAAGTCCTCAATCACCGCTGCTTCTACAACCTCGGGGATACGATTTCTCATGGTCTGAAACCTTTTGAGGTATGACCGAAGAGTCTCATCCCCTCGGCGCCTGATGGATTTGAGGTCCCATGGCTGTGCCGGCTTGTCAGAGAGGGATTGGAAGTTAGCGATAAAACACCGACTGAAGTCATTCCAACTGTCGATGCAGTGTCGGGACAGGTGTCGTAGCCATTACAGAGCATCTTGCCCAAGGACGATGGGCAAATACGCAGTCATCACATCTTCTATTGCCCCAGCGGCCCGGGCAGCGGTGGTATAGATGGCCAACCAGCCTCCTGGGTCTTGCTTAGGCTCGTACTTGTTGATGTTGGAGACCTTGAAGTTAGGGGCCACTGAATGGCCCTGAGACGTGGAGTGAGAGCTGATACTCCACACGTGTCCTCCTGTCGAAGATTGTGGTGTCGGTCCCGGGGAGAGGAGTTGTAGATGTGCTGCCTCGACCGTCCCCGGGTCGTGCCGCCAGTTGAAGCTGTTGCTGATTCAACCCTGGTGGCCTGACTTCATGCAGGGACATCGTGATCCCGATCATACTCTTCTCGGCGCCGAATCTCGTTCTCATGTCGTCGTTCGCGCGAAGCATTGATGGAGCTTCGTGCGTCCCGTCGACTATTGATGGTGTGTCGTAGATCGCTCGGAGGATGAGCGAGAGGCAAAAGGTGGTTAGCTGCCCGAGTGAGCAGCCACTGATAGCCCTCGGCGTCTGGAGTCCGGGGGAGGCCATCGGCTATCCGGGCCAACACTCTACTGACCTCGCTTGGCGTGTTCATGGATCGGGCGAAGTCGGGGTTCAGGTTTCGTCCGAAGAGAGGGTTCTCTCGACGTTGTCTCACCTCCTACTCAGCCTGCTCTTGAGCTTGCCGACGATGTCGTCAGCGGGAGTTTCTCCTTTCTCTGAAGACTCGTTCATCTGGAGTTTCTCCCATCTCTGAAATCTCATCTCGTGACACAGGTTGCACCGAGTCCCGCTCCCCGGCTTTATGATGTCGTCGGACATTACGACATCGGTTCCTTCGTCAGCGGGCTTCTCGCTGAGAAGGTTCTTCCCCTGGCGCGGTCGGAGACGGGGGACGATTCTACTCTCCCCCTGATGAAGAGGATGTTGGGGTAGAACAGAGTTGTCGTGACGACAAGCTTCTTTCTGTTCTCCTTTGAGGGTGGAGGCACCAGAAGGGCAGCTTGACGGGTTTTTGTTTCTTTTTTCCTTGTGATCCATGTCCATCCTTCTGTGGATGAGGTGGACAACGGGGTTCTCTGGGTGAATGAACTCTCTGCTCTTGGTCCGCAGGAGGTAGTTTTCGTCCGGAGCGCCGGAGGTTGCGCTATTCCCTGCTTCGTTCTGGCTTTCTCGGAGACTTTCAAGGAAATCTTTTTCTCCGGTGGATCCACTAGACGATGTAGAGTCCCTTCTTCGTCCGCCACAAACGAGATGGTTCCGAAGCCGAACATGGACCAGGGGCGGAGAGCAATCTTGTGCTGAAGAGTGATGGCCATTGAGCTAACTTGGATCGGTGACACCCCCCCTACCCGGTGCGCCGGTATCGGTGTTTTGGGTCCGACCGCGCACCTGGGGTTGCCCATCGAGGTGCTTTTTGGAGTAGGACAGTGTTACCGACTGTAGCCCGATGGTTCGTGCTAGATGCACAAGAGACAGTGGATAATTTTATACAGGTTCGGGCTGCTCAGAGAGACGTAATACCCTACTTCCTGGTGTGGATCTTTTATGTAGTGGGTTATAGGGGAGTTCTCTAGTTCGAAGGATGCTAGAGAGATGGTAGATGGCTAATGAGTGAGTTGTTTGATAGGGTACCCCATAGGCCTTATATACTCGACCGTGGAGCGTTACATGCGGATATGATAACAGTGTGCGCCTAAGTAATAGTGAACCGACTGAGCTTATCTCCCTATAACTCTGCCGACTTATCATCATTTAGTTCTGATGTCTGAGGGCGCTGCGCGGGAGAATCGGATCACTGCTGTGGATGACGTTTGAATTCATTGAGCCGCACGGGCTCGAGTTGATCCGATCTTGCGCTGATCCATTCTGCCAGACACTCCTTCCCTAGCCCACGAAGGGATGACCTTGCGAAATAATGGGCCTAAGGCCTTTCACGAGGCCTTCTTGCCTTCTAGTGGACCCGGTGGATATCTATCCCCCACAGAGCCCATCTCGGCCTCTCCGTAGGGTTGCCGGATGCTGCCCCTTAGCCGTAAGCCCACTCAACACCACACGCGCTGTGCCCCTCAGCTCTTCCTGCACGCCTCGAGTCCTCACTTAGGATTGGAAACGAGCCGAGCCGAGATCGGCTTGGCTCGCCCATTTCACGAGCTAGAGAGATAGGCTCGGCTCGGCTCAAAGGCGACTCGCGAGCCAGACTCTGATATATATAATTGTATTATATAGTGAATTATTAGTATATAAATATGATATATATATATCATTCATTATTATGAGTAATATAAATTATGAATTGGCATATATCTGTCATGAAACACTAAGAAACAAACTGATTATCTATAAATTTATCCAATATCCATCATTATTCTACATATTAAGTAATTTAGCACCGCTCGCGAGCCGGCTCACGAGCCGGAACGAGCCGGCTCGACTCACCATGGCATCGAGCCCAAAAGACTGGCTAGGCTCGGATCGCTCGAGGCTCACGAGCCACTCTAAGGTTGAGCCGGCTCACGAACCTCGAGCTTATTTTTCAACCCTATCCACCGCACACCGCTAGTTCGTCGCCGTGCCACGTCCGATCGACAGTCACACACGCATACGCGGAGGCACGACGACGCCCATCACTCACTCCTTTGGGCCTCGATCATGGCTGTGTTCGCTGCGGCTTAAAGCGGCTTTAATCCGGCTGCGGCTGCGGCTTCTACAGTATTTTGTCTCTACTGATTGCAGCTGCAGCAGTACAAACAGCCGTAACAGTACGGCTTTAAGCCGCAGCGAACACAGCCCATGTGCCCACGCTGCGACCAGGCGCAGCCTCCCATGCTGGTCTGCTTGCTGCTCCGTGGAGTGGAGGCGTGAGCGTGACAGCGTGAAGCCTCCACAGCTGAAGACTGAACCGTGCTAGCGTGCTGCTGTAGTCTGCTATTGTTCTATCCTGTGGCTGTTAGTGCTAGGTAAGAAGGTAAGATTATTTGGTTTTAGTTTCATCAGTTATTTGTTATGCTATATTTAGCAGGAATATGTTTGCATATATTAAAGATAAAAAGATTTTGAAACATTTCTAAGGCATAAGAACTCGAAAGATAGATTTGTCTCACAACTTCAACTAATAAACATCATGTGTTGATTATTCACTGTTGTATTTGTAGAATTCTATCAACTTATCTAGGCTACATGTTTCTTGAGTATTTAACCTTTTATCTTGCTACTTGTGTCAGATTAAACAACATTTAGATTGTTTTCTTTTGTTTAAAAATTCTTAGAACATTAGCTTAGTAGCCCCCTCTTGATCCGTTTCTGGATCCGCCACTGATCTCCACCCATTCTTCCGTATGTGAATTATCCGGTCGATGAGGTGACTTGGCAATCGATGAGGTGGATGTACCAATGGGAGGAGACTAAGTATTACCAAATCTTGGTGGACTTGTGGAGTACACTTCTACGTGGACCAGACAGACTTGAGAAAAGTACAAGACACAGTTGATGCGTGAGCAAGTTATTATGTTGCTCTCATCGGAGGAGTATAATACGACATATGATCCGTGGAATGAACACCCGTGGAAATGATCTTCGTTAGAGGGTGTATTATATCTTCGATTTTATTTGTGAACTGAGCCAATGGCGTGTAATGTATTGTAATATATTTGAATTGCTAAATATTGTTATTGAACTTATGATAATATTTAGGGTCATCTTTTGTTTAAATTATCGGACCTCAATATGCTTTATTTGCTAAAAAAACCAAATAGTTCGGTTTCTGCACCTGTGTTGCCCGTTTATCAGGTAAGTATACGATTAATCAGTCTTATTGACCGATTATTCAGTCTCAAGCTGTTTGAATTCAAAAACTGAATTGGTTTAAAATTCGGCTCGTTTATACCAATTTATGGCGATTAATTGGATACTCGACCTGTTTTAGCCTCGAGCAAGGGTCGGAGGAGAACAACGGGAGCCCGCCAGCCGGGAGGCCGATGGAAAGAAGGGAGGCGTCAGGCCCGGAGGCGGAGAGGAGCAGAATGGAAGGTCCGATCCAAAAGCCCTGGAGCGACGGACGAATGCGGTAGATGCACAGGTCCTTTTGACTCGACCTCCGCATGGGCTGTTCTTGGGCTGAATCGAAGACCTACTCCTAGTGTTTTGGGCCTTCAGGTAACTCGACCTCCGCGTGGGCTGCAGCACCCCAGCCGGGGGCTCATGTCCGCTCCTACAAGTGGCTAGACCTTTTCTTCCGTTCACCCGGCCTGCGTCCTCCCTCGTACAGCAACTTGCGCGACCGCCGGCGCCGACGCCCCAAGGCAGGTGCCCAAGGCCTTCGCCGGTCCCTTTCGCGTCCTTCGCCGGCGACGAGCACTACCAGGTATGCGCACCTTTTCTCTTCCGTCCCTGTTGTGCGAAACCGGGCACGCGAACCCTAACTTAAGCTACTGTGTTTGGTCGCATCTAATCTCAGGAGTAATTACTGGAAAAACTAATCTTTTGCCATCGGGTAGAATGGCATACCAAATGCCAGCCTATGAGTTGAAGCCTAACTTAAGCTACTTGCCTAACTTTGAGTTCTTTTACCAAAAAATATTGGGTGTATAAGGCCTTGTTTGGAACCCTTAGAGCTAATAATTAGCCAGCTAACAATTGTTAGCTGGATTGGACCAGCTAATGAAATACTGGGGGTGTTTAAGTTATTGTTTTTTAACTATGATTTAGCTAACAATTAGCTGGGGGTGTTTGGAATCTTTACAACTAATTTTAGCCGCTAACTATTAGCTCTAGAGGTTCCAAACATGGTCTAAGTTTACACCCTATGTTCTTTACCAGGTCCGCCCCTACCAAGAATCCCGTTGCTTTTGCTTGCATGCTGTTTCTGATTTTCTTTCATATGTCAAAGGCTCAAAGCCGAGATGACTGCCATGACCTTAACTGGTTCCAACCTGCTTCGTGGTTTGCAGTTTGTACGGGAGCACAATCAGAGGTGATCACCATTTGCTGCCTGTTTGGCGAGAGTTGCGTGATGGATGGATATGGAGAGGCGGCTGCTGTGGCCATGGAGTTGGAGGCCGAGGCGAGCCCATCCAGGGGGCGCTCCTCTCCTGTGGTTTCAGGGTCACCATTCCAGAATTCTGATGGAAGCATGTCCTCGTGGCGGCTGGGCCTCAAGAACAGCATCCAGACTAACTTTGGAGATGATTATGTCTTCCAAATTGTCTCTTGGTAAGAGCCCTGTCCTCTCCTGTCTTGTCATTTATATTGCAGTTTCTATGGCGTCAACCATCAAGAATGGATAAGGTAGGTTCACATGAGTCATCGGGGCCTATTCTAGAATCCTACTTTACAGTTTGTGTATCACACATGGTTATCTGGTGTATCAGTTCCTCCCTGTATTGTAACTGGGTGTTTCTGGTGTCTTGTATGAGTTTTAGACCAAAGACCACCAGTCCTGCTTTCAGATGTTTTGCTGGGGTTTTCAGCTTGACAGATCGTATCATCATGAGGAACACTCCACCAAATTTAAGATCCTCTTGACTAGAATCAACACGCTCCATTAACTAGGACCGATTACTAATGGTTAAAACCAGCATCCTGAAACAAAATAAACCATGCGCTCCACTAAGTATATAAACACAAAAACAGGCCAGAAGCAAGCAACACTAGCATACTTGCATGGACATCACAGGTTTTGAAGGCCATTCCAAAGTCTTCCCTCCCCCTTCAGGTGCTCCTCCTTCCTCGACAGTTGACTCCAGTGCTGCAAGGAATCATAAGCCTTATGGTCAATTGCCTTTGGGTTAATCAGTAGCATATATTTGAAAAGACCCAGCCATTCCTGGTTTTCCATAATTCCCAGTGCACTCCAGCTAATAAAAAGAGGTTCAGCTTGTTCTGTCTCGAGCCAGGTTGCTTCAATGTGCTTTGCTCAAACTCATGAATGCTAGTTGTGTTCTTACCCCAATTCAAGCTAGTTCTCACCTAACACCAAGCTTGAACTGCCACATTGTGTGGAAACAGTAAATGATCAACATCTTCGTTCTCGCCACAATGTTTACAAAGAGAAATATTTGAGGGTCTTTTGTGTTCCAAATGTCCACCATTCTCATATCCACAACCAGGATATAAAACTAACTTGTTTTTGTTGTTTTTTTCCTGTTCCTGTTCCTGACTGCCAACCCCATCTATATAAAACTCTGTCGTAAAAAAAACTCTAAATACAACTCCTTTTAGTTGTTTTTATGCTCGACATCTCTTAGCAAAATACCAAGTACTTCATAATAGAAATTATCTTCATTATTTGCAAGAACAACACTGTATAATCAGCATATTGGAGACGAGTTAAACCTCCATCAGGCAGGTGTGGAAGCAGACAACAACAACAACAATAAAACCTTTTAGTCTCAAGCAAGTTGGGGTAGGTTAAGAGTTGAAAGCCACAAATCAAGGCATTGTTTTCAAGTCGGACGACTTGCTGGTCGTTCTGGCTGACCAACTTGGGCGATTAATCGCGATTGGTCCAAACTGATTTGGACGGTTAATCGTGACTAATCGTGATTAATCGGACGACTTGAAAACAATGAATCAAGGTTTAGACTCATGGATAGCTGTTTTCCATTCTCTCCTATTCGGAGCTAAATCTTTGGGTATATTTCATTCTTTCAAGTCTTCTTTTAGTGTCTTTTGTCATGTCAACTTCGGCCTTCTCCTGCCTCTTTTTCCATTACTATCACGCCTTAGGATTCCACTCCGCACTAGTGCCTCTGGAGCTCTCTGCTGGACATGTCCAAACCATCTCAATCAGTGTTAGATAAACTTTTCTTCAATCGGTGGTACCTCTAGCCCATGACGTATATTATTGTCCCAATCTCGGTCCCTTCATGTATGACCACAAATACAACACAACATACACATTTTTGCAATAGGTGTGGTAGTAGACCTAAGATCATCTTACCTTGATTAGAATTTCATATAGTGAATCTCTAACAAGGTTGAACTGAAGAGGGGACATGGGACCTAAGATCATTCACCCCTTCCCTCATTTAATTTATAGGGTTCTTGGTTTTGGTTGAGGAATGGGGTAGTCCATCATCTTTTTCTCTCATTTTTTTGTTTGGCTTGCGAAATGAATGGGCTGATCCATCATCGCTTCGTACCTCACAATTTACAAGCTAATAATTAGTGTAAGTACGAGGAAATGAGGAATGGAGTCACTCCACAAAATTTGAGGGATGGACTCATGATGCACGGTGCACCACCTCATCTAGGATAGGGTGGTTCCTCAAACTAAACACCCTATTAAAGGTACTCTTGCCCCTTTCAACAGCCTATCCATCTTTGAGAAAATTTTTTCCTTAGTAATCATATTTAAGAAATTTGCAACTAACTATGTCATATGCCGTCCCAAAATCCAGTTTCAAAATGATACCCTTTTCCTGACCCTAAGCTCACATAGACTTCATGCAGAATAAGAACTCCATCCAACATATGATGGCCAAGCATGAATGGTCTTCTATTAGCTCTAGTTATCTTTTCATCCATTTTGGTCAATCTGATAGTTAACGCTTTGGTTATATTATAATCTTATACACCACATTCAACCATTAAGTAGACAAATTGGACGCTGATGACCTATATGATTATTGCTTGTAATTGTCTGCTCCTATTTTTATTCACATTTTATATTCTATAATTGGCATTATCTGTGCTTCTAGTACTGATGCTGATGCTCTGTTGCTTCTTCTTGGATACATCTGGTAACAAGCCAGGAGATCTCAACGCTTGCAGTTTCCTTGTCAACAAATGCACTCAAGTTTTATTCTCCAGAAACCGGACAGTACCTAGGGGAATGTAAAGGACACGAAGGAACAATCCATGAAATCTCGTTCTCAGCTCCATCGTCACCACAAGTAATCTGCTCTTGTTCTTCTGATGGAACTGTCAGAGCTTGGGATACAAGAAACTTTAAGCAGGTTGTTTTCTAATACTTTATGTTTATTGAAAATTTTTGTCAGCATTTCAATTTTCCTTGTATGTGTGTATGGTTGCTTAATAAGACTACCACATCTACTTATTTCACAAACAAAATGAAAAAGATAATCATATATCCATATTACCCTACAGGCTAGAGGTGTAGAACATCTGAACACTGTGCCCATGATTGTGTGTTCCTAAAATGGTTATGATATTGTTCATGCTAATGGAAATTAGTCAACATTTCTGTTTTGTTCTCTTATGTTTGATTTTTTCATGTTCCTGTTAACATAATGACTATATTCTTGTTCACTTCATTTAGTCATTTGTCCTACGTTTAGATTAATATATGTTGCCGTATGCACTTTATTGCTACTGCTTATGCATTCATATTGGAACACTGCCCTACTTCTGCTTAAAACAGTTACAACGCCATGACTAATTCTTCTGTTCGCTTTGTAAATTCTACTACTAAAACAAGTTCTGTTTTTATTTTCATGCTTGAATTTGGGTTGGCCATTGATCCCATTTGATGGAACATGAGTATATTTATCCGTAGTTTGTACCTACTTTTTCTTTATATTGGGCAACTCAGAACTTTCTTCCCGTTCAAAAGAAAAACTCAATCTATGGGAGGTAAGACAGCCCCCGGGCATTGTATTAAGAAGAAGACCTTCTCACACAGGTCGAGAAACTCCTGAACCTCTGTCCCACCCATACACAGCGGCACCGTAGTCCATGTGAGAACGACCGTGACTGGGACCGCGCCTTAGACTCGTGCTTTGGCGTGGGACAGACAAGGTTTTTTTTTTTTAACTACAGCCTGAAATCCGCTTCCACGGGAGTCGAACTTGGGACTTGAGGACTCAGACCGTCTAACCAACTCGGTAGATGCCCTTTTGCCAAAAGAAAGAAAAAAATAGATAAGTAAATGGAAGTTCAACTCAATAAGGTGATGTCATTTTGTGATTGCCTTTGTGACCAACATTATAATGAACTTATGCAGTTTGCTGAATTTAGCTGACAGAGTTTTCTTACAGCTTTATGACAGTATGAATTCTTCATTCCAATGTGAAAAATATTATTGTATGTTGAATAGGTTTTATATTTTTTTTATCTAAGTAGCTACTAATGTAATGATATAGCACTTCATTAGATGCTACATGTGTCTTGTCAAGAGTTTTACCACTTAGCATGCATTTCAGAATTTGATATGCCATTAATGATTAGTGTGCTTGTATGCCAAGCTTTTTTGTTTCTCTTTTTTGTACCAGGAAGTACACCTGTTTATCTGAAGTTCTCTATGTTCTAAATTCAACCGTTCACTGTCTCTAAATGTTGCCAGATATCTTTGCTAAGAGGAGGCGTGTCACAAGAAATGTTCACCTTCGCTTTTGGTGGATCAAATGGTAGCCTACTTGCTGCGGGCTCTAATGCCCAGGTAATGGAGTAGATATGTAATATTAGGGAATGCATATTAGCAAGGTTTTCTTGTATTCACCACATACCTGCATTGTTCATTTCATATTTCTATATAAATGTGCACAAACTTTTGAATTGTATATCAAACCAGTACAACAAAGAAGGGTGGGCCTGCAGTCGTAATCTCTCTTCACATGAATGTCCTAGGTTTGAACCAGCCTCCCTGTAGAATTATGCAAAGATAAGGATGTCTAGAAATTTCATTCCCCAGACCCCACCCTGGATAGTTGTGTGGGAATTTTCAGTACTGTATGCTTCCTATTAAACCAGTACAACAACAAAAATCTAAGAAAAAATGTCAATGTACTTCGGAAACTCCTGCCACTTGATATAAATTCCAAGTTCAATTACTTCCAACATAAAGGGTAACCAAGATGTGATTTTTTTGTCAAACATTAAACATAAATTTCATGTACAATTACTTCCAACTTTTAGGGTAACCAAGGTGTGATTTTTATCAAACGTTAAATACAAAAACTAAAAAGGAAAGGAAAAGACAAATGTTAATATGTTATAGTACGGACCATGTATCTCTGTTTATTTTATTTTTCTTTTGGCACACTTTTCAATTTGTACCAGCAAATGATAAAATTTGATGCAACATCCAGGCGACTACATCTAGCGACATCTTTGTGTCGCTTTTGTACAAACCACCAAGAAGGTGCACCATATGGTTCTTATGCACTAGAGATTTAGTTGACCGTTGACCCAAGCTGTACATATTTAAGAAAGGGTAGATCCAGTGTCGGAGGCTTCCACATGAGCGGGGTCTAGGGATAAAAGAGCAGACTCAGTTTGGAGACTCCCATATGAGTGGGATCCGGGGAAGGGATAAACCGAGGCAAATCTCCCCGCCCTGCAAAATGCATAGTTGATCCTAGCTGTTCACATTTCTTGAATAAAATTTCGAAATATATTGGGGTTTGATAGCATAGGAATTTCATGCATAATTGATAGATCAAACCAAAGGGTGGTGGGAGCAACAAAAACAAAGGTGCAGATGGACAACGTGGATGCCGAAAGATGCAAGGTGTAGAGCGGGGCCCTGACCATTTGTGAAGGACCAAGAGAATCGAATTTCACAGAACAATTATTGTCAGTGGCGAATCGACGGATGGTTAGGTGCAATAGCTTTGGTAGACATGGGATGATGGAAAATGGGAATGTGGCGGACTCGTATTGCTTGGCGCCATCATGGATGGAGGCGCCATCGTTGTCAAACACGTCATTGTAGTAGTCGACAGAAGCACATTTGCAGGCTACAATGGCCTCACATTTAAGTGCATCGCTTAGCAGTTAGTTGAAACTTAGAAACGTGGAACATGGCCATGTTTCTCATTCCGGGAACGTCCACGTTCCTGATTCAGGAACATTTGCGTTCTCACGTTATAAGATGTCACCCCAAGTTCTCGTTCCTGTTCCACAATCCCGTTTCCTTGTGAAACATGGCTACTAAGGTTCAACTGCCAACTCACATTTTTGTTCCAAGTGATGACGAGGCATCCATGTGCTTCCTAGTAGTGGCGACGGCTTGGGCTGCAACATTGGCAATGATCGTGTGGGTTTCGCAATCGCCACCGGCTGCTATGTCGTCTATGTCGTGTCCACGGGCAGTAGTGATCTCAATGTCGTCGTTGGGTTGGTGTCGGTGATGATGGCATGATTTGCCATGGCAGCCAGGGTATTGCGTTGAGGTCTAGGCCTCTAGGGGTTGTGGTGCGGAAGTTGTTGCTCATAGGAGACGAAGTCTCATGATACCATGATAGCATAGGAACTTCACACGTAATCGATTGATAAATAAATTAAACCGATCAAGGGTTACAGACATATATTGGCCTCCACAACCTAAACCAATCTACCATGATTTATGGATCAATATCAGAGGGAGAGGGAGGGCTGTAGCTCTTTTTTCTTCATTTCATATTATATCAATACGCTATCTATATCATTAGTTTTCCTGAAGAGTTAATCACATGTCACTGATAGTTTTCCTTTGTATAAACACTTGCAATTAGTTTCTCTGGCCTGTTCGCTGGAACTTTTTTGCGGCCAAAAACAGCAACTGTATAGTGCCAGCAGAGAGAAATTACAGCTGCCGGTGCTGCAGTACTTGTAGCAGAACTGGTTTTAAGTAATTAAGTTATGTAGAGTTTATCCTGAATTCTCTGTATGTATGATCCAAGTTAGGCATTTGGCTTCTCTTACCATGTAACACATTTTTGCTGTGGGTGTCCCACATTTCCAAGTTGCTAACCTTATATTATTCAGAAGTTATTATTCATTGTCGTTGTATATAAGTCATTTGCTTCTGGTATCTTCAGCATATAAACACTTCCAAGCACGCACACATGGTAGTTGGCATGAATGTGTTGTAACTTGGTTGATATGTTTTTATTTAACTTTTTATTAATATTAAATCTCCTAATCACTTCATTGTAGGTTCTATTCTGGGATTGGAGAAGTTCAAGACAAATTGCATGCTTAGAGGAATCCCACATGGATGATGTGACACAAGTACATATTATTCTTGTTGACCAAGTCTATTAGCATTTTTTCATTGAACAATTTGAGAAGAAATTCTCTCAAACTAAAGAATTGTATCATCTATCATATTATTTGTACATGTATTAAATAATGTGGTTCATTCAGTATTTTTTATTCATACTAAGAACTGTAGCATTATGAGAATTGACAATTATACTTAATGTGAAGCTGGATACAGCCGATTATTTGTAGAGCATGACACATTCTGAACGAAAGCAATGCTCCAGACTAATCAATTTATATGAAAGTTTAGCAGATGATATCGGCACAAGCTTTAACATATCTTTTTTTAGGAAAAAAACATGTGTACTTGCAGTGTCGTTATTTTATTTTTCTTCTTTATTAACAGCTATTGTCCTAACTCCTAAGATTCTAACAACTTATACATTCTGTAACATGCACAATGTATTTGAAGCGAACAAGATTACGTCTGTTCTTTAAAGACAACTACACAATCTGGTTTTACCCCTTAAGCACTATAGTACTATACACTTGACACTTCATCAATATGCTGTTATGCACATCTATTTTTGCATTGACTCAATTTATACTGGGTACATGGCTCTTGCAACTTCTTACTTCTGGGATGGATGATTCATTCTTATTTTTGTTGGACAGGTCAAATTCACACCAGATCAACAAAGTAAACTCATTTCTGCAGCAGTTGATGGATTAATATGTGTTTTTGACACTGATGGTGATATTGACGATGACAATCATCTGTTATCTGTATGCATATACTCATAGTTCTCTACTGTTGTATTTTAAATAAATAAATACTTTATCATCTTTAACTTGTCAAAAAATGAAGTGTTCAATCTTATATACTTGCTAGTTAGCAGTGACCTATTCCATAGAGCTTTGAGTAATATTCCTTATGATCCTCTATATCAATGTCATCATGCTGTTGATTTTTTTATAGTAGTCCTGTAGTTCATTAAACAACCCATACAACTTTTTGTAGCTGGTGCACTTTCTAGCTTGTTGGTTGGCAAGTAAACTTGTGCTAAATACTAATTCAGGTGTTATACAAGATTGTGCTTTTAGGTTATCTCTACTTTTGTGATAACTTTTCCACAATTTGTATCAATTTCTGGTGTTTGCTCTCTGATAATTGATCTCCCATAGGTTATGAATGCGGAAACATCTGTTGCCAAGGTGGGTTTTTTTGGGAACAAGTATAAGAAGCTTTGGTGTTTAACCCATATTGAGACATTAAGGTAGCTTCTTTGTGCACAATTACATTATGGGTTAAATACATTTGATTAAGCTACCTTAATGTCTTTACCCCATTGGTAAAGAAATTCGTTTGAACTTTCTACTCATTGTCTTGATAGTTATGACTTATGACACATCCCTTTTTATTTGGGGTCTGATTGGTTGCATGTATTAGGCTTAGTTTGAATTAGACCTTATGCATCACTCTTAGATAGAGGGTACAAATGCTGCCTCTGGGCCTGCACGCCCCATTGGACCTCGTCCTAGATGATTAGGATAGATAGATTGATATCTAGTCTACGCCCTGTTTGGTGGGGCTTCTCTTTGGCTTTGGCTCTGGAGGAGCCCTACCAAACGTTTTTACTAAGAGGAGCTGTTTAGAGCCGTTTTACTGTGGAAAAAGGAGTCCTCCCAAACAAGACCCAATGTGGCAAGAAGCTCTGCTGGTTCTGTTTCTATAAATCTTGGCCATCCTTGCCTATATATGTGTAACACCTTATACCTTATAACCAATCTACTATATTTGAGCTTAATCTTACGTGGTATTGAAGCTATAGGTCTCGAGTTCAAATCATGTTTTAAATAAATAATTGTTGCTTGCTTCTATTCCACGTTTGAGACCTAAGGGAGTCTCTATGTGAAGGAGAGTGTTGGAGTATAAGTGAACTGTCCACCTCTCATCAATCACAACATATATCAGCATAAATGTATGCATTGCCTTCGTGTTTGGTTGTCTTGCATAAGAAAGCCACACATCTTGGTACTTCCGGAGTGAATGGAATAAGCTGAGTCGTGGGCCTCATTCAAGATCATCTGTCGAAGGTGATCACTTTCTGGCACACATATTCTATTCCTAAACCAAACGACAGTCGAAATCATACTTTACCAGGGTGAGGTTGAACCATGCTTTACCAGGGTGATACTGAATGTCTAAATTATAGCTCTTGATTAACTCAAGCCATCTTCGTTGCCTTAGGTTGAGATCCTTCTCGTTGAATTGTACTTCAGGCTCTTATGATCGGTGAATATGTTGCATTTATTTCCAATCATGTAGTGCCTCTAAATCTTTAAGGCGTGCACTACGACAGCTAACTCCAAATCATGGGTTGGGTAGTTCTTCTCATGCTTCCTTAATTGTCTTGATGCATAGGCTATCACTTTTTCCTCTTGCACCAGAATACATCACAATGCACATCGAATCCCTTATGGATATCTGGCATGACTAACACTGGTGCAGTGGTTAGCCTTTCCTTGAGTTCCTCAAAACATTTGGTTACCAAAGTAAACAATCTGGGTTCCAAAGTGAACTCCTTTTTGAAATTCTCTATCAAACAAAAGAAATGCTCCAAAGGATGAATGCACCACACAATTCAAACTCTACTTTTAAAAATAACTATCCCCTTCTAAGGTTTCATACTCAAATCAAAATGTTCTAAAGGAAGGACTTGAGGTGTTTACAGTAACTTGTGTCTTTGCCAAGGAAGTGTGGTTCAGGATCTTCAGCTTAGTAAATCTGCAGCTATTGGCTCCTAGCACCCCTCATATTGTTTTTCAAGACTGGTGGGCTAATCTGGAAAGCAAGGTACCTGTTGTGCCACGCAAGGGGATCGATTCTCTAGTTGTCTTGGTGGCTTTGGAAGCAAGGGAATGAATGTGTGTTTGAGGGGGCCTCCCCTAGTACCAATCAGATTATTCAAAACATCAAAGACGACGCTCATCGATGGTGCCTTGCAGGTGCTAGGGGCTGCATGCCCTTTGGCCTTAGTGTTGGTTGCTTGATCTTTCTTTTCTTTTTTTAGATGGACCATTTTCTATATTTTCATTTTTAGCCACCATGAGGTGGTTTTCCTTGTTGTCTATTTTAGACCTTTTCTATATTCTTCTTAATATATTGATGCACAGTTCTTCTGTGCGTTTACGAAAAAAAGCTCTCCGCCCGATGCCTCCAACTGCATGAGTCTCGCTGGTGCCTTTCAGTACCTGAAGTTGACTCACCCCGACTTAGCTTACATGGTTTGGTAGGCATCTCTTCATGCATGATCCCTGCAAGCTTCACCTCGCGTTGATCAAGTGGATTCTCCGCTACGTGAAGGACATTCTCTCCTTCGGTCTCCACATCGGTACTAGCTCCAAGCCTCCAACGACTCTTGACAACATACTTGGATGTTGTCTAAGCAAGATGCCCAGAATTCAGGCGGTCTACCTCCGGATATTGCGGCTACCTTGGCGAGAACTTGGTCTCCTGGTCGTCCAAGCGACAGACCACTATCTCCTGCTCACATTTAGGGCTTGTCATCGCCCACGCTATGTCCAAGTGTTGTTGGCTCCAATAGCTTCTCTAGTGGCTTCATTGCCAGTGCGACCATTATCTATTGTGAGAATGCCAGTGATATCTACATGATAGCCAATCCAGTTCATCAACGACACACCAGGCACATTGAGATTGACATACACTTCGTCCGAGGGTGGCTTTGGGAATTGGGACAGGTTCGGGTGCTTCGATCTCGTCTTCACATTGGTACACGGACATCATGAACAATGGCTTGCCTACACAGTTATTCACTAGGTTTAGGTCCAGTCTTTGCGTCCGAATCCTCATGCTACGACTATGGATGGGTGTTAGGGATATGTATAGGCGTGTATATCTTTGTACTCATCTTACTTGTTGTATACCAAGCCATATGTCCTATATAGTGAAAGGTCACCACACACGCCATCACACACAATGGGTGTGTGGTGTTTCTCCAATTCCCTACAATTTACATTTTATTGCATAGTCACCTTATGCGTTCTATTATAGGTCTCATGTTTCTAGTAAAGGTAAAGAATGTGTACATATGTTATTGTTGTATGCCCATCGGCTTATGCAAATCTGTATCGTCTAATAAAAAAAACCTGGTGTGATAGTTAATGCTCCATTGACCTGCTTTGAGCACTGTGCAAAGCCTGCATAAGAGCTTGTGCAGGCAACCAAACATGGGTAAACTGCACTGCACAAACCTGAATACATGCTAATGCAGTCAATCATTCAAACCCTGAGAAATTCAAATAATGGAAGAATGAGATCTTGAACATTGGACAATACGTTATTGTTCTTAAATTTTTGCAGTGTCTGGGACTGGAATGATGGGGCTAGAGAGTTGAATATAGAGGATGCTCGTTCCTTGGCCACTGATAGGTGGAACCTTGATCATGTGAGTATCTGTTAGGATCAGTTACTCTTGTACTTGTTTTTGTACATTTATGAAATTCGGCCTTGTATGGAGCTTCGATGTATGCTGATGGACTCGTATATATTATTACTCTTTCCCAAAATCTAGGGACTTTTGAGTTTTTCTTAAGTCAATAGTTTACGTTTGACCAAATTTATGGAGATGGGTTTTAACAGCTACCACATCTAAAGAGTAAAATATGAAAATCTTTCATAATGAACTCAATGGTGCTCATTTTATATCGTAAATGGTGCTCATTTTATATCGTAAATATTATTGTTCTTTTCTATAAACTTTATCAAACTTAGGATACTTTGACCTATGACAAAGTCAAAAGTCCTTTTGGGACAGACACAGTATCATAAAGCTTTTCTGGTAATCAAATAAAGATTATTATTTTTAGAAATAAGGCCCACCTGGTTTATTTCAATGTGAAACAAAGGCAACAGATCCAGTTAGGTGCAGCATATTTGAAGGCGAGCCCACTGCCCACCACACCACTCAAGTTCAGGTTATATAAACTAAGTACCAGCAAGACTAATGCCAATCACCTACGCTCTCCTGCTTAGGATTCCTCATATCTACCCAGGAAAGGGATGCCACTTGGCTTGCTGCATTTTTCACGTCTGAACACCTTCCTAGCTCTGATCTCGACATTGAACACCTTCCAACATTCTTATGATCCACCCTTGGTTCATCTTCCTGTCTGTACAGAATTTCACATCTTATCATCATCTTCACCTCCGCTCTTAGCACCCTATTCACATCTGATCAAACAAAGAGTATTTCAAATTTTGTAAATCCGGTCTGTATATCTAGAATCTGTGCATGGTCTTCTATTGTTTATTTTATGTTTGGTTTTTCCATTTTCTCAAATTCTACTGCTCTTTCTTTTCCTATGGCAGGTTGACTATTTCGTTGATTGTCACTATTCTGTGCCTGATGACCGGCTATGGTTGATTGGCGGCACAACTGCGGGGACGTTAGGTTACTTCCCTGTAAGAAATGACCATGATGGACCAATAGGTTCAGCTGAAGCAATCCTTGAAGGAGGCCATACAGGAGTCGTTAGGTCCGTGTACCCCTCTTCAGGAATCCATGGGAGACTTGGCCAAAACAGGGGCATCTTTGGATGGACAGGAGGTGAAGACGGTCGTTTGTGCTGCTGGCGCTCTGACGAAATTGCAGAGACAAACAAATCTTGGATCTCTAGCTCACTGGTGTGGAAGCAGCAAAAGAAAACCAAAAACCGGCATCAGCCCTACTAGCCGCAATGGATACCGTTTGGAACCTTCGGCACTGACAAGGGAAAGCCCTGTATGTGCTGTGAGCATGTTGTATCTTTTCTTTGAATTCTACTAGGTCGTGATGAAACAGAGCACATTGTAGGTGCAGTTTTGACGTTGCTTATTGTTTGACAATGCTTGTCTATTTCAGTAACTGATTATTAATCTAGCAAAGTATTGAAGTTTTCGTGCTCGGAACTTTTAGCAGCCTGGAATTGAGCAGGCGATGACGTGTCCATTTGGACCTGCTCAGGGTGTATTTGGTTCTTGGACATTGTCCGCATAAGAATTTCTTTCAGCCTTATTACTTCTGTGGCCAGTAGATTTGTACATAGTTTTGTACTATAGAGTGCATTGTTTACAAAATGTAGATTGGAATAGGAGTTGTGGATGAGTAACTTGCCAGAGATAGCCTTAGACACCCATGATGCGCAATCCTGCAGAAAGTATCCGAGCATCTCTAGTTCTAAAGTACATTTGGTAGTCTAGATATTGTCTTTTGTAGACCGTCATTGGTATGTGTGTTGTTTATCTCCTATGTCTATAGATGGCCAAACCGGTCGGCACGGCTTCATCCGGCACAGCCCGTTTTAGGCATGACTCGTTAGGTCTACCTAGCGAACCGTGTCGTGCCAAATGGGCCCACGTGCCGCGGTAGCGGCTCAGGCACGGCCTGTTAGCCGTGCCGGGCCAAATACACCCATCTAGCCAGTGCAGCTATAATTTTATTGTATTATATATTGAATTATTATACTAAATATATGTAAACTATTATTTTTAAAATAAAAAAAGTAATCGTGTCGTGCCCGTGCCAGCACTATGTGTCGAGATGATGGCTCAGGCACGACATTATAGCCGTGTCAGGCACTGGTACTATACTAGTCGTGTCTGGGTCGTGCTTTTTCGTGTCGTGCCTGGGCTGGCTGTCACACCCGGGTTTTAGGGTACCAAGACCCGGACGCGAACATAATCACCAGGTGTGCTGGAAACAAGTCTCACACATATGATAAATCATGGCACAGGATCGAATGTCACATCTTTACTACATAACAGAAGTTCTATACAAAATAAATAATTACATTATAAGGAGACAACGGTCTAGCAACCCAAAGTTGACTGGGAGACGACGGCCTAGACCACTCACGAACTCATCACAGCATCCTCCATGCGCCTCATCCTGTGGTACCTGTTCTTGACCTGTGGGGGGTGTAAGACAGCAAGAGTGAGCTCAGATACGTTCATAGCTCAACAAGTTGTGGGTAATAATGTGCATGAACTCGCCAAAGGTGGGAGCTCACGTGAAGGGTAAGGCTTACCAAAGGAGATGGTTAGAGCTGAGCATTGCTTTTAAAGTTGGTCAAAATTTTATTAGCAGTTACTAAGTATAAGTAAATACCAACCCAATTAAATAGTAGAACAAAAGTAACAACATCACCTACGATGCAATGCATATGATAAATTAAATTTAGTTCCATAAATTAATCATGTGAGTGTCCGAGCTGTTCATGACCGTGAGCACGGCTAGTACACCAGTTTTACACTCTGCAGACGTTGCGCATCTTTACCCACAAGTCATGTTACCCATCTGCCAAGAGACGACCAATCCCATACACCTCTACCGAGGAGGCGAGGCAGGGTAACACTACGAGGCCTTTACAAAGTTCCACTAGCTTCAGAAAACCCGCTACAGTTTATAGGAAGCTCCAATGCAGAAATCCCTCGTCTAACCGCCATCGCAGCAAAATCAACCTGAGGACCTCCCTACACTGACCACTCTCCTACTTCCCTTGCCCCTTTCGGGTAAGATAGTCTTCCACTAGCTTTCCTAGTTAGTTGGCCAAGGACGTCTCATTAAACCCTTGTGGTAGCACTGTTTTTCCGGGTGGTTCTCCATGTTCCAATTAACATAATAATCTTGTCATGAACAGTAATTAACCAACTGATAATAAAAGTATAATCATGAATAAAATATATCTCTATACCTAAAACCACATAAAGCAATAGCAGGTACTACCAAAAAATTCAGTGGTGAACAAGGTATAAAGATAGTCAAACTAGGGTAACCTATTGGGTCCCATCAAAATTAACCTATGCAGATCATTATGATTACTCAGAACATGACTGGGTAAAAAGAAGTGATCAAGGGCACAACTTGCCTGGCACTTGAGATTCCAAGTACCACTTGCTCTTCACATGACACGTGTCTCACTGCTAAACGTAGCAATACAAACAAACATGGCATATGCAAAATTAACATTACACCATACATAAGAACAAACTGAATAATAATAATCTACACGTTGCTACGAGATCGTGGGTTCGAGAGCCGCTAAATTCGGAGTTACGGTTAAGGGGTTATGATTTACCGAAATTATTTAGTGCTTAGATTAGATTAATCCTGATGAACGATTTTAATTCAAGTTTCATGGCTAAACAATGTTACTGGTTGGTAGACAATATTAATACAAAATTATAGGAACTGGAATGGATTAAAACAGAGTTAAAATGGATTAATTATAAATTTTCTAAGTTTTTATCCATTTTATATACCCATTTATGCACAAAATAGACTTAGGGGGCTTTATTGTAAATACCAGGGACCTAAACTCTATTTCTCCCTACACCACACGGATGGCGGGTTCAATTAAAAAAAATCTGAGGGCCACATTGTAATTTGTACCCGATGAAGGGGTATGGTCGATTTGGGCCCGCTTGATAGAAATTGGACGGCCCAGATCAGCTCCAATCCTTAAGTGAGCTGATAGAGATCCCAACCATCAGATCGCACTTCAATGATTCGGATTTAAAGCGCCAGGATTAAATCCCCACCGCACATCGGAGGATTCATGGTTCCGATCACACGCGCGAAGGGGCACATTAAAACCTAATCCCTACCGTTCATCAGGGATCGGATGGCCAAAACTCCATCTCCAAGCTCTGGCCGGACCCCAACGGCGGCGCAGGGCACCGCGGTGGCGCCAGACACCGGCGCAACCTGACAAGACTACACCCGAGCTCCAAACCCCGAACTAACTAGTGTAACTCGGTGCTACGAATGCAGCAGACACGCTTGAAGACTCACCTGCGATGGACACGATGCCCAGAGGGTTGCCCACGGCAAAGGGCGATCTCGCGGTGAGTAGGATCCTCTGGTGAGCGAATGGGGCTGCTGAAAGGGAAATGTGCCCTTGGGCCATTTCTAAGTATTTTGGTGATTGAGTGCCAACACAAGTGCTTTTGTGCTAATCTATGCAAAGTGGTGGACAAAGTGCAAATCATGTCAAAAGGTATGTTTCTAGACTTAGTACATTGTTTTATGGACTAATGTATTGTGTCTAAGTGCTGGAAACAGGAGAAATTGGATTGGAAATGAGATGACTTTGTTCAGCCAAAGTTTGCTCAGTCTGAGTGCACCGGACTGTCCGGTGGTGCACCGGACAGTGTCCGGTGCGCTGTCCGGTGCACCAGGCTAGCTCTGGCGAACAGGCTGCTCTCGGGACTTCGACGGCAGTGTACGGCTATAATTCACCGGTCTGTCCGGTGGTGCACCGGACTGTCCGGTGAGCCGTTCACAAGCGAACTCGTCGCTCCCGGGAGATGATTAACGGCGTATGGCTAAAATTCACCGGTCTGTCCGGTGGTGCACTGGACTGTCCGGTGAGTCAACAGTCAGCCGGGACAACGGTGGGCCGAGGATTCCGCGCGTGACGCGTGGCTGAGCCAACGGTCACATTAGTGCACCGGACTGTCCGGTGTGCACCGGACAGTGTCCGGTGCGCCAACAGCTCTCAATCAGCAACGGTCGACTTCGCCAAATAAGGAAGGATATCTGCACCGGACAGTGTCCGGTGGTGCACCGGACTGTCCGGTGCTCCAGTCGACAGAAGGCAAGATCTGCCTTCCAGGATTGCTCCCAACGGCTCCTAGCTGCCTTGGGGCTATAAAAGGGACCCCTAGGCGCATGGAGGAGGACACCAAGCATTCCTTGAGCACTCTTGATCACTCACACTCCATTCTTGCGCACTTGTTCGACATTCTAGTGATTTGAGCTCCGTTCTAGTGTGCTAGTCTCTTGAGCTTAAGTCTGGGTCTTGTGTGTGCGTATTTGCTGTGATCTTTGTGTCTTGTGTGAGTTGCTAATCCCTCTC
This sequence comes from Zea luxurians, assembly GCA_029449295.1. NCBI lineage: Eukaryota > Viridiplantae > Streptophyta > Magnoliopsida > Poales > Poaceae > Zea > Zea luxurians. The sequence goes on from JAOPSE010000023.1 coordinate 39,289,890, forward strand.
TTACTCCGTGCTTCTTTGTGAACTTTAAGTGTAAGGGCGAGAGGCTCCAAGTTGTGGAGATTCCTCGCAAACGGGATTAAGAAAAGCAAAGCAAAACACCGTGGTATTCAAGTGGGTCTTTGGACCGCTTGAGAGGGGTTGATTGCAACCCTCGTCCGTTGGGACGCCACAACGTGGAGTAGGCAAGCGTTGGTCTTGACCGAACCACGGGATAACCATCGTGCCATCTCTGTGATTGATCTCTTGTTGGTTATTGTGTTTTGTCGAGACTCCTCTCTATCCACTTGGCGATTATTGTGCTAATACTTAACCAAGTTTTGTGGCTTAAGTTTTAAGATTGACAGGATCACCTATTCACCCCCCCCCCCCTCTAGGTGCTCTCAATTGGTATCGGAGCCGTTCTCTTCACAAAGGGACTAATCGCCCGAAGAGATGGATCCTAAGGGGAAGGGAATCGTGATCAACGATAAGGAGAAGGAGTCCTTCGTCAACGAGTCTAAGGATGACAAGCCTACCGACTCGAGCTCGGGCCACAGACGCAAAGATGGAAAGAAGAAGAAGACGAGACGCATCAAGGAGATCGTCTACTACGACGACAGTGATGAGTCCACTTCTTCCCATAAGGACAACGACGACAACGACTACGACAAACGAAATACGGTTAACTCAAACTTTTCTTTCGATTATTCGCGTATTCCTCAAAGTTCAAATTCACATTTGCTCTCCATTCCTCTCGGCAAGCCTCCACACTTTGATGGGGAGGACTACGGATTTTGGAGCCACAAAATGCGTAGTCACCTATTCTCTCTCCATCCAAGCATATGGGAGATTGTTGAGAATGGAATGAAGTTTGATAGCTCGGATAGTCCTATTTTTATTAATGAACAGATTCATAGAAATGCACAAGCTACTACTGTGTTGTTAGCCTCCTTGTGCAGGGACGAGTACCATAAGGTGAGCGGCTTGGACAATGCCAAGCAAATCTGGGACACCCTCAAGATCTCTCATGAGGGGAATGACGTTACCTTGCTCACCAAGATGGAGTTGGTAGAAGGCGAGCTCGGAAGATTTGCGATGATAAGGGGCGAGGAGCCAACCCAAACATACAACCGGCTCAAGACCCTTATCAACAAAATAACGAGCTACGGAAGCACGCGATGGACGGACCACGACGTCGTCCGCCTAATGCTAAGGTCCTTTACCGTTCTTGATCCACATTTGGTGAATAATATTCGTGAGAATCCCAGGTACACCAAAATGTCGCCCGAAGAAGTCCTTAGAAAATTCGTAAGCGGGCGAATGATGATCAAGGAGGCGAGGTACGTGGACGACGCACTGAATGGTCCAATCAATGAGCCTCAACCCATTGCTCTCAAGGCAACGAGAAGCAAGGAGGTGTTACCTAGCAAGGTGGCGCAAGTTGAGGCGGCAGGGCTCAATGATGAAGAGATGGCCCTCATCATCAAGCGCTTCAAGACAGCGCTTAAGGGTCGCAAGGGACAGCCAAGCAAGACCAAGTCAAAGGGGAAGCGCTCATGCTTCAAGTGTGGTAAGCTTGGTCATTTTATTGCTAACTGTCCCGATAATGATAGTGACCAGGAAAAAGGAAACAAGAGGGAGAAGAAGAAGAATTACAAGAAGGCCAAGGGCGAGGCACATATCGGAAAGGAGTGGGATTCGGATTGCTCCTCCTCCGACTCCGACAATGAAGGACTCGCCGCCACTGCCTTCAACAAGTCATCCCTCTTCCCCAATGAGCATCACACATGCCTCATGGCGAAGGAGAAGAAGGTATGTACTCGAGACAGTACTACTTATGATTCTTCTAGTGATGATGAGTCTAGCGATGAGGAAATAGACTACTCTAGCTTGTTCAAGGGATTGGATAGAAATAAAATTGATAAAATCAATGAATTGATTGATGCCTTGAATGAAAAGGATAGACTTTTAGAAAAGCAAGAGGATTTGTTGTATGAAGAACATGATAAATTTGTAGAGGCACAAAAATCCTATGCTTTAGAAGTTAAAAGAAATGAAATGCTTTCTTATGAACTATCTACTTGTCATAAAACCATTTCTACTTTAAAAGGTGTTAATGATGATTTAAATGCTAAACTAGAAATAGCTAATAAATCTAACTCTTGTGTAGAACATGTTTGCACTAGGTGTAAAGATCTTAATGTTGATACTTGTAGTGAACACCTAGAGTGCATTTCTAAACTAAATGATGAAGCAGCTAGTCTTAATGCTCAACTTAAGACTAGCAAAAATGAATTTGACAAACTAAAATTTGCAAGGGATGCCTACACAATTGGTAGACACCCCTCAATTAAGGATGGTCTTGGCTTCAAGAGGGAAGTCAAGAACTTAACGAGCCATAAGGCTCCCATCTCCGCCAAGGAGAAAGGGAAGGCCCCTATGGCTAGTAGTGTGCAAAAGAACCATGCTTTTATGTACCATGATAGGAGACAATCTAGAAATACTCATAGGAGTTGTAATGCATATGATGCTTTTGATTCTCATACCATGTTTGCTTCTAGTTCTTCCTATGTGCATGATAGAAATGTTGGTAGGAGAAATGTTGTTCATAATATGCCTAGGAGAAATGTTGTTAATGTTCCTAGGAAAGTTAATGAACCTTCTACAATATATCATGCTTGCAATGCTTCATTTACGATTTGTAGAAAGGGTAAGAAGGTAATTGCTAGGAAATTAGGGGCAAGATGCAAGGGAGATAAATCTTGCATTTGGGTCCCTAAGACAATTGTGACTAACCTTGTAGGACCCAACAAGAGTTGGGTACCTAAGACCCAAGCCTAAATTTGTCTTGCAGGTTTATGCATCCGGGGGTACAAGCTGGATTATCGACAGCGGATGCACAAACCACATGACGGGGGAAAAGAGGATGTTCTCTTCCTACGTCCAGAACAAGGATCCCCAAGATTCAATAATATTCGGTGATGGGAACGAAGGCAAGGTAAAAGGGCTAGGTAAAATTGCTATTTCATCTGAGCACTCTATTTCTAATGTGTTTTTAGTTGAGTCGCTTGGATATAATTTGTTATCTGTTAGTCAATTATGCAACATGGGATATAATTGTCTGTTTACAAATGTAGATGTGTCTGTCTTTAGAAGATGTGATGGTTCACTAGCTTTTAAGGGTGTACTAGACGGCAAACTTTATTTGGTTGATTTTGCAAAAGAAGAGGCCGGTCTAGATGCATGCTTAATTGCTAATACTTGCATGGGCTGGCTGTGGCATCGCCGCTTAGCACATGTGGGGATGAAGAACCTCCACAAGCTTCTAAAGGGAGAACATGTGATAGGTCTAACTAATGTACATTTCGAAAAAGATAGACCTTGTGCAGCTTGTCAAGCAGGGAAACAGGTGGGAGGCTCTCATCACACCAAAAATGTGATGACCACATCAAGACCCTTGGAGATGCTTCATATGGACCTCTTCGGACCCGTCGCCTATCTAAGTATAGGAGGAAGTAAGTATGGTCTTGTTATAGTTGATGATTTTTCCCGCTTCACTTGGGTATTCTTTTTGCAGGATAAATCTGAAACCCAAGGGACCCTCAAGTGCTTCCTCAGGAGAGCTCAAAATGAGTTTGAGCTCAAGGTGAAGAAGATAAGGAGCGACAACGGGTCCGAGTTCAAGAACCTTCAAGTGGAGGAGTTTCTTGAGGAGGAGGGGATCAAGCATGAGTTCTCCGTTCCCTACACACCTCAGCAAAATGGTGTGGTAGAGAGGAAGAACAGGACACTCATCGATATGGCGAGGACTATGCTTGGAGAGTTCAAGACCCCCGAGCATTTTTGGTCGGAAGCCGTGAACACGGCTTGCCACGCCATCAACAGGGTCTATCTTCATAGCCTCCTCAAGAAGACTTCATATGAGCTGCTAACTGGTAACAAACCCAATGTGTCTTATTTTCGTGTATTTGGGAGCAAGTGTTATATTCTTGTGAAAAAGGTAGAACTTCTAAATTTGCTCCCAAAGTTGTAGAAGGGTTTCTATTAGGTTATGATTCAAATACAAAGGCGTATAGGGTCTTCAACAAATCATCGGGTTTGGTTGAAGTCTCTAGCGATGTTGTATTTGATGAGACTAATGAGTCTCCAAGAGAGCAAGTTGTTGATCTTGATGATGTAGATGAAGAAGACGTTCCAACGGCCGCAATGCGCACCATGGCGATTAGCGATGTGCGACCACAGGAACAATTGGAGCAAGATCAACCATCTTCCTCAACAATGGTGCATCCCCCAACCCAAGATGACGAACAGGTACCTCAAGTGGAGGCGCATGATCAAGGGGGAGCACAGGATGTTCAAGTTGAAGAGGAAGAAGCACCTCAGGCATCTCCAACCCAAGTTCGAGCGATGATTCAAAGGAATCATCCCGTCGACCAAATATTGGGTGATATTAGCAAGGGAGTAACTACTCGTTCAAGATTAGTTAATTTTTGTGAGCATTACTCCTTTGTCTCTTCTATTGAGCCTTTCAGGGTAGAAGAGGCCTTGCTAGATCCGGACTGGGTGTTGGCCATGCAGGAGGAACTCGACAACTTCAAGCGCAATGAAGTTTGGACACTGGTGCCTCATCCCAAGCAAAATGTTGTGGGAACCAAGTGGGTGTTCCGCAACAAACAGGACGAGCACGGGGTAGTGACAAGGAACAAGGCTCGACTTGTGGCAAAAGGTTATGCCCAAGTCGCAGGTTTGGACTTTGAAGAGACGTTTGCTCCTGTGGCTAGGCTAGAATCAATTCGTATTTTGCTAGCGTATGCCGCTCACCATTCTTTCAGGTTGTACCAAATGGATGTGAAGAGCGCTTTCCTCAACGGGCCGATCAAGGAGGAGGTGTACGTGGAGCAACCCCCTGGCTTCGAGGATGAACGGTACCCCGACCATGTGTGTAAGCTCTCTAAGGCGCTCTATGGACTTAAGCAAGCCCCAAGAGCATGGTATGAATGCCTTAGAGACTTTTTAATTGCTAATGCTTTCAAGGTTGGGAAAGCCGATCCAACTCTTTTCACTAAGACTTGCGATGGTGATCTTTTTGTGTGCCAAATTTATGTCGATGACATAATATTTGGTTCTACTAACGAAAAGTCTTGTGAAGAGTTTAGCAGGGTGATGACGCAGAAATTCGAGATGTCGATGATGGGCGAGCTGAACTACTTCCTTGGGTTCCAAGTGAAGCAACTCAAGGATGACACTTTCATCTCCCAAATGAAGTACACGCAAGACTTGCTAAAGCGGTTTGGGATGAAGGACGCCAAACCCGCAAAGACGCCGATGGGAACTGACGGACACACCGACCTCAACAAAGGAGGTAAGTCCATTGATCAAAAAGCATACTGGTCCATGATAGGTTCTTTGCTTTATTTATGCGCTAGTAGACCGGATATTATGCGTAGCGTATGCATGTGTGCTAGATTTCAATCCGATCCAAGGGAGTGTCACTTAGTGGCCGTGAAGCGAATTCTTAGATATTTAGTCGCTACGCCTTGCTTCGGGATCTGGTATCCAAAGGGGTCTACCTTTGACTTAATTGGATATTCAGACTCCGATTATGCTGGATGTAAGGTCGATAGGAAGAGTACATCAGGGACGTGCCAATTCTTAGGAAGGTCCCTGGTGTCATGGAGTTCTAAGAAACAAACCTCCGTTGCCCTATCCACCGCTGAGGCCGAGTACGTTGCCGCAGGACAGTGTTGCGTGCAACTACTTTGGATGAGGCAAACCCTTCGGGACTTTGGATACAATCTGAGCAAAGTTCCACTCCTATGTGATAATGAGAGTGCTATCCGAATAGCGGAAAATCCTGTTGAGCACAGCCGCACAAAGCACATTGACATCCGGCATCACTTTTTGAGAGACCACCAGCAAAAGGGAGATATCGAAGTGTTTTATGTTAACACCGAAAACCAGCTAGCCGATATCTTTACCAAGCCTCTAGATGAGAAGACCTTTTGCAGGCTGCATAGTGAGCTAAATGTCCTAGATTCGTGGAACTTGGATTAATTCATAGCATACATGTATTTATGCCTTTGATCATGTTCCTTATGCATTTTTGTTGCTTACTGTGGTGCTCAAGTTGTACAATCACTCCCCGGACCTCACAAGTCCCTTTGCAAGTGATGCACATATTTAGGGGGAGTTGTGTTACAACTTGACCCTTTGAAACTAACCGTTTGCTTGAGTTTGCTTGATTTAGTCTCAAAGGAAGTTTGAAAGGGAAAAGGTGGACTTGGACCATGAAAGACTTCCACTGCACTCCGATGAGAGGGTAACTTATTCCAAGTTCATCTCACATACTCTTATTGCCTTTGTGTTCTTATTTGAAGATTTTGGTGAGGCAATGGGGTTTAAGGGCCAAAATTGATCCCATTTTGGTGCTTGATGCCAAAGGGGGAGAAAATCAAGGTCAAAGCAATAGATGGATCAGCTACCACTTGAGAAATTTTGAAAATATTAGATTAGAGCTTTTGGTTTGTCAAAACTCGTTTATTGTATCTTTTGTCAAAAGTTGGCCTCTTGTGGGGAGAAGTGTTGATTATGGAAAAAGGGGGAGTTTTTGAAATCTTTGATCAATTTCCTTTGGAATACCTCTCTTTATGTCTCTACAAGTGAATTTGACTTAGAGATAGGAATTTGAGTTTGATTTGCAAAAACAAACCAAGTGGTGGCAAAGAGTGATCCATATATGCCAAAATTGATTCAAAACAACTTTTGGTTTTCATTTGCATTGATATTGCACTTGCTCTAGTTGCTTTATGTTGTGTTGGCATAAATCACCAAAAAGGGGGAGATTGAAAGGGAAATGTGCCCTTGGGCCATTTCTAAGTATTTTGGTGATTGAGTGCCAACACAAGTGCTTTTGTGCTAATCTATGCAAAGTGGTGGACAAAGTGCAAATCATGTCAAAAGGTATGTTTCTAGACTTAGTACATTGTTTTATGGACTAATGTATTGTGTCTAAGTGCTGGAAACAGGAGAAATTGGATTGGAAATGAGATGACTTTGTTCAGCCAAAGTTTGCTCAGTCTGAGTGCACCGGACTGTCCGGTAGTGCACCGGACAGTGTCCGGTGGTGCACCGGACAGTGTCTGGTGCACTGTCCGGTGCGCCAGACTGGCTCTGGCGAACAGGCTGCTCTCGGGACTTCGACGGCGGTGTATGGCTATAATTCATCGGTCTGTCCAGTGGTGCACCGGACTGTCCGGTGAGCCGTTCACAGGCGAACTTGTCGCTCTCGGGAGATGATTAACGGCGTATGGCTAAAATTCACCGGTCTATCCGGTGGTGCACCGGACTGTCCGGTGAGTCAACAGTCAGCCGGGACAATGGTTGGCCGAGGATTCTGCGCGTGACGCGTGGCTGAGCCAACGGTCACATTAGTGCACCGGACTGTCCGGTGTGCACCGGACAGTGTCCGGTGCGCCAACGGCTCTCAATCAGCAACGGTCGGCTTCGCCAAATAAGGAAGGACATCTGTACCGGACAGTGTCCGGTGGTGCACCGGACTGTCCGGTGCTCCAGTCGACAGAAGGCAAGGTCTGCCTTCCAGGATTGCTCCCAACGGCTCCTAGCTGCCTTGGGGCTATAAAAGGGACCCCTAGGCGCATGGAGGAGGACACCAAGCATTCCTTGAGCACTCTTGATCACTCACACTCTATTCTTGCGCACTTGTTCGACATTCTAGTGATTTGAGCTCCGTTCTAGTGTGCTAGTCTCTTGAGCTTAAGTCTGGGTCTTGTGTGTGCGTATTTGCTGTGATGTTTGTGTCTTGTGTGAGTTGCTAATCCCTCCCTTACTCCGTGCTTCTTTGTGAACTTTAAGTGTAAGGGCGAGAGGCTCCAAGTTGTGGAGATTCCTCGCAAACGGGATTAAGAAAAGCAAAGCAAAACACCATGGTATTCAAGTGGGTCTTTGGACCGCTTGAGAGGGGTTGATTGCAACCCTCGTCCGTTGGGACGCCACAACGTGGAGTAGGCAAGCGTTGGTCTTGACCGAACCACGGGATAACCATCGTGCCATCTCTGTGATTGATCACTTGTTGGTTATTGTGTTTTGTCGAGACTCCTCTCTAGCCACTTGGCGATTATTGTGCTAATACTTAACCAAGTTTTGTGGCTTAAGTTTTAAGATTGACAGGATCACCTATTCACCCCCCTCTAGGTGCTCTCAGCTGCCGGGATGGACGCCCTTCCCCACCCCGGCCACGGACGCATCCTTGGTGGTGAAGTGGATCCCCCCTGGATCGACATTGAGGCCACATCGATGACAAGGGCGCGCGTCAATGGTGGTGGCCATCAGCGTCATTCCCCCGCTTGCCTTCGCAAGCGCCTAATGGCCTATGCGTTCGCAACCCGATGGTGAGACAATCCTAGGGCCCGAATTTATACCCTGTCCCAAGCTACAACAACCCCCGACTAGCTGGCTAACTTGTTTGCGGCGAGCGCAAGAACCGCGGCGATGGTTCGGTGTTCTGTTGGGAAGACAATCCTGACGACCTGGGCCCACCGGGCAGCGATGACGGACGAGATGCGGGCGCGGCTGGTACGCGGAGGCTATCCGACCGACGCGCTGGGCCCATGCGTCACTGACCCAAAAAACGGACAAGGCAGTTTGTAACACCCTGAATTTGGGGGTATAAAATTTCTTTGCTCATATTCACAAATTCAGGTGTTACTTCCCTTTTCTCATCCTTCCCCAATCTTCTCTTTCTCATTTCTATAGGAGAAAAGTGGTTATTTTATTTGTAATTATAGTCTATTAGCTCAAACTCCAAGGGAGTATGAATTGTTGCATCATGTTGAACCCTAGATTTCACTTTTGTTTGGTGCATAATTCTTAGAAAGTCTAATTTGAATTTGTGGCTTATTTGAATTTGAATCAAATAGAGAAAATAAAAAGAAAAGAGAAAACAAATACCAGAATAAAAGAAAAAGGGAAAGAAGCCCAACCCTGCCGCCCCCTCGGCCTTTCGGCCCAGCCGGCCCAACCCCGCGCGCGCGCCTCTCCCCCACGCTCTCTCTGCCCTGGCGGGCCCGCCCGTCAGCGCGGCCGCCGTCTCCGCGCCCGCCTCTCTCTCTCTCTCTGCTCGCGGGCCCGGCCTGTCAGCCCCGTCTTCCCCGCGTAACCGCCGCCCGAGCTGCGCGTTGCCGCGGTCTCCGCGCCCACGTCGCGCGTGGAGCTCGCAACCGCCCCGTCCCCGGCCACTTGAGCCCAGAACCCCACTCGCCCTCTCTCCCTCCCTCATTTGCGCACCAATAGACCCCTCCCTCACCTCCCCCTCGCTGCGCGCACGCCAGAGCGCCGTCGCCACGAACCGCCGTCGTCCCGAGCTCGTTTCCTCGTCGCCGTTGGAGCTCCGCCGTGCCCTCAGCCACGCCGCGGAGGTCCGCCACCGCCGACCCGGGCTGTCGTCGCGCCATTGCCGCCACCGAGGAGTCGCCGGAGCCCGCCTTGAGGTAAGGAACCTCTCCCGCCCCCTCCCGACCTTTGTATTGCTCCCTGCTGTGCTTAATTGCTCGCCGGAGTCCCATAGCGCCGCCGCCGAGCCGCTTCGCCGTGGACCGCCCCCCTCCGGTGCCCCTGCCCCGACCTAGCCCCCACCGAACGATTCCCCGTGCCCTCCCCAACCTTCCCGGCCGCTCAGGTCACCCCAAAGACCCGCAGAGCGCCCGCGCCCCTCGTCTCCGGCGAGTTCTCCGCCGCGGAGATGAGCGCCGCCGCCTCTGCTAGCCGTAGGAAAGGCCAAGGCCGGCCACCCGACCCCCGCCGTTCATCCCAGATCGGGCGGCCCTGATTCAATTAGCCCGGGCCCAATCCTGGCCGTCCGCCAGAGATCCAACGGCCCAGGGCCGCTTCCCTCACACCCCGCGCCCGCTCTGCCCGCTGGCCCCGCCTGTCAGCCCGCCCGCGCCCGCTCTGCCCGCTGGCCCCGCCTGTCAGCCCGCCCGCGCCCGCTCTGCCCGCTGGCCCCGCCTGTCAGCCGCTCAGGCTGCCGCGCGCTTGCGCGCCCGCCCGCGGATCTAATCATGCGCGTTAATCTGAGATCCGACGGCCGTAGGAGCCCGATACCCCTTCGCCCGCGCGTTTTCTTAAAGAGACCCTCGGTTTTCTGAAATTTAACCCGCCGTCCCTGGATTCTCACAGTTAGGTCCTCGGACCTTTTATTTAATTCAAAATAAGTATTTAGGGTATATTTTTAACCCCTAAACTTGTAAAATTCATAACTTTGTCATATGAACTCCAAATTAGGTGTTTCAAATTGCAAAATGCTCATAGTATTTTTGTCTACCTATTTAACCAATGTTTCCCTGCTGTTTTTATGTCCCAATTAATAGTTGATCATTAGGATAAGTTTAAGGTTATTGGAACCCCTATTTGAGATAAATAAAAGATAGAAGACTTTAATAAAAGTTAGAGCACCTAAGTCTATGGACTTAAGCACCTAAGTTTAGGAACTTAAAACCATGTAATGATTTAACCCCACCACTGACTTAAACCTGATTAGTGGATAATGAATCACTTTGTATAGTCCTCTACCCTAGACCTAGGGAATACTAGAGTACCAATCCTTTTCTATTGTGAACTTGTGATCTCTCTGCTGCATATGTTTGGTATATTGCTTTTGTTTGTTACTTCCCAAGTGCATAGTGTGAATGATTACTTTACGTAGACAACGAGCAGTCTGTGTTTCCCGAGGAGGTTGCAGAGGAAGTTCCTGATCAACAGTTTGGTGAAGGCAAGTGTCCTCTGACCCATTATGTCCCATTCACTTTTAATTCACTTTCCCGCATTACTTAATTGAAACCTAAGGATTGACTAGCTTTATACTTTACCTCATCCTTGATGACCTGTTGGGTTATTATGGTTAGCATTTTGCTATTGCCTCAACCTAATCAATGAACATGATGTGACTATTTATGATACGATACTGTTATCCTGATGATGTTGATGATCTTGTGATACTCTAGGGGGCTCAGGCTGTTTCCTGAGTACCTCTCCGTAAGGACCTGTTCGTTGAGAGACCACCCGGGATAACAGTGCAACCATGAGGGTGAAATGGGATGCCCTTAGCTAATTAATTAGAGGAACTAGAGGTGTAGTTGCTTCGCCGTCGTGCCGTCAATGGGGTCCAGGCACAGTGCTTGCTCTGCCGAGGCTGAGTGCCGAGGTTCTTTCGTTTTGCTTTTGTTAGTCACTCTCCTGCGGGGAGGAGTACTGTGTTTATCAAACTGGAGAAACCTAACGGGCTCTAGGGAATCTTTGTAACAGCTACGTAGTGATACCCTGTCGGACCACCTAGGTAGTGGTCAATGGGGATTAGCTCTCCCTGGGCAGAAAGGGCATCATGACTCATGGGTAAAGTGTGCGACCTCTGCAGAGGGTAGTGAAACTGATATATCAGCCGTGCTCACGGTTAAGAGCAGCCTTGGGATCCTCTTTGATTAGAGATACAGATGGTTCGAGATACAAGGATTATGTTATGGTTTTGGTTCGAATATGATGATGTTGTTCCTCGATGAGGAAATGGTTTACGGGTTGGTTATATGATAAAACTTGGCTTCCACTAATAATAAATACCTGACCAACTAAAAGCAATCTGCTTTGACCTTAACCCCACATAAAGCTAGTCCACTTCAGCCAAACGGGACATTTGCTGAGTACGTTGATGTGTACTCATCCTTGCTTTACCACAAAACACCAGGTTGTCCGCATTGTAACCACTGCTCAGGAGAAGGCGAAGCCGTGGAAGGAGACTTCCAGGAGTTCCAAGACTACGACGAATTCTAGGTGTGGGTTGGCGGCAACCCCCAGTCAGCTGCCTGTGAAGGCCCTATCTTTACTGCGTTTCGCTAGCACTTTGATTTAACCGTTAAGTTGATGACTATGTGGATGACTATGACTCTGTGATGTAATAAATTAATACTCTTTTAAGTTATTATTCGAGCAATGTGCATTGATGTTCATTTATGTAATCGCTGTGTACGTGAGTTCTGATCCTGGCACGTACATAGTTCGCATTCGGTTTGCCTTCCAAAACCGGGTGTGACATAAGTGGTATCAAAGCCGTGCTGACTGTAGGACCGCTGACCTAGAGTAGCACTGGTCGTACTAAGGACTATTGACCCTCCCCCCTCACCTTGACCTCTGATGTTACTTCAAAAGTCGGTCACCTCGACCAACCCTATGTTTTACTACATATATATATATACTATATTATACCTTGTTAAAATTTTTATCTTATTCTGTCTATGGTTTATTCACTTGTCATATTAGTTCTGCTCTTACTCTTATGCTTACGGTGTCTTTTGTAGATGGCTCGTCTTAGACACACTGCACGTAAGTCGGTGATTCCTTTCCTGCCGTCTCGACTTGCGGAGCGTCCTCTGCGCCGCACCGTGTCCGGTCAGTCGAGTCACCTGGAGAGACTGCACCACCGCATGCGTGAGGAGCAGGAACGCCGGCGCCAGCACAGAGAGCAGCAGGGCTCTTCCTCCCCACCCCAGCAGGAGGTGGAGTCCGTGAGGCCCCGTTCCTCTGTTGCCCAGCTAGAGGCGCCCCCTGCACCACCGCGGGACGCCTCGGCTGTTGGAGGAGCTACCGGAGGAAGTCCTGGAGGAGACCCCGACGACGACGACTCAGACCACAGCATGGAGTCCTCTGAGCCGCAGGAGGCGGAAGGATGGGTCGCCCGACCCATCACCCGTGACGCCGCTCGCGGTTGTCACTTCCACGACGCACTCGACACCTTGCTGCGCCAGGCTTTCGACCGGCACACCTGGTCGATCGAGTATCGTTGTGTAGTCTACCAGCACAGCCGCGGGAGGTACCCGAACCGCTGGGAGGCTACCTGCCTAGTTCGCCGTCCGGAGGATGACCTCCGGGGTGCGGAGGCCGTTTCGGAGCACTATTCCATCTCCGAGAGGGACACTGCAGAGGCGGCTATGCAGGATGCAGCACGACGTGCACTCTCCCAGTACTGTTCTTTGTTCGGTGGGGTGGCCGACGGTCTTAACCTTCGGTACTACCCCCGCTGCCCTACTGGCAGCACAGAGAGTGTGGTTGTCTCACCTGTTGGTGAGGCTAACCCTAGGTTGAGCAGCACAGTCAACCTAGTCGCAGTGCTTAACACTGAGCTGGATCACTCTCTGGACGAGCTGAGCAGGGCTCGAACGGAGATTGCGGAGTTGCGTGCTGAGCTGGCAGAGCGCCATCACCAGGAGGGTGGTTCTCCCGCTCCTGTTGGGACTCAGCACCCATACCGCTCACCGCCACGAGGTCACCACACTTATGGTTCCCCTGCCTGTAAGACCAGGATAGATCTGGATCCTTAGATCGTTAGCGTCGAAGTTTGTAATAATTCTTAAGTCAGATGTCTCAGTCTTAGATAGTTAGTTTAGTTTGCTTATCAGTTGCTTCCATTTAGTTTAGTTTACTTATCAGTTGCTTTCATGCTTGTTATGATGAACTTGTGCTGGATTCGAATCTTTGTAATGACTGTTGCCAACCTGTGGATTTCCCCTGCGGGTTGGCCTAGCTAGTAATGTTAATGAAGTCAGTTGCTTAGTTGAGAAACCATTTACTTCTACTTTCCTTCTTATCTGAGAAGCTGTGTTGAATCATAATGAGGATCAGTGAAGCTCTTTGTTCACTCAGTGTCATGAAGAATTCCGTATTCTCTTTTCTTATGCTGAAGGGTTGTAAGATCAACGCTGATGTATGAATGTCTCCCACAGATGTCTGACAACAGGCGCCGATGCAACAGGCGTGCTCAGCAAGAGCAGCATGACCAGCAGGAGGAACAACAGAGGTAGCCTCCCCCACCACCCCCGATGTCAGTGGAGCAGATGTTCTTGATGCAGACTCAGGCAGTGCAGGCCATTGGGCAGACTCTGGCAGCCATGCAGCAGGCTCAACAGCAACCCCAACCCCAATTGCAAGTGCAAATGCCCCAGATGCCACGGGATAAGCGTGGTGAGTTCATGAGAGGGCACCCTCCTACCTTCGCCCAGTGGCGGATCCACAGTGAGGGCAAGGTGGGCCATGGCCCCACCTCAAATTTTATAATCTTCACAATATGATATAGGAAATTAGGAAGAGGAGCCAGCCGCCATCCAGGCTCCAGCCATTCCCCAGGAAACGAAAACCGCAGCTGCCCACCAGGCGCCAGCGCCCAGCAGCCGCAAACTCCGCCGTTCGCCCAGGCGCCCAGCCAGCCGGCCGTTCTTCTTCCACCGTTCGACCAGCCGCCAGCGTCCAGCGGCCTGCGGCCCCGCCGTTCGCCCAGCGGCCCCGCCGTCGAGGCCAGGACTCAGGAGCCCAGGACCCAGCCAGGCAGCCACCGAGCGGTAAATCCTTTGGTCCTTCCGGATCTACCTCTGCGCTCGCAAGGTGTTTAGTGATTTAGATAGCAGTTTATTGATTTAGATAGCAGTTTATTGATTTAGATTTATAGAGCCAATTTGGAGCAACAGTCCATAAGTCCATTGGTGAGCGCAAGGTGTTCGGCTAAATGCTCCAGCCCATAGAATTCAAGTTAACAATTTGTCAACTGTTGTGTTTTATTGGATATTGTTTCTATGATTTTTTAGGCCTTTAAACCTCACAGAAATATTGGGTGAAGCAAATGAGAAGGTTTTTTCAGCCACTTTCAAGAGGCTCTGGCACTAATGCTAATAATAATGTGAATAACACACCAATTGTTGGAGGGACGTTCAATCCGGATGACATAGTTGCAGATCCCGCTTTAAGGAGGCAAATTTATGAATATGATAAAGATGTCCAAGACCAAGTGAGAAGGGCATATGTTCTAAATGGTCCATGCCAACCAAAGGGTTTAGATTTCCCTCGTAGACAGTATGGACAAAGTTTAAGACCTTTTAAAGAGGAATGGTATGACAAGTATGATTGGTTGGAGTATAGTGAATCAAAAGATGCAGTGTATTGCTTTTATTGCTTTCTTTTTAAGCAAGCAGTGAAGGGTGATAAATATGAAGCTTTCACTAAAGTTGGGTATAATAATTGGAAAGATGCAGTTGAAAGGTTGAAATCACATGTTGGTGGTGTTAACAGTATCCACAACAATGCTAGGTTACATTTTGATGATTTTAACAACCAAAGACAAAGCATATCTACTATCATGTCTAGTGCCAGTCGTGAGGCTGAAGACCTTTATAAAATTCGTTTGACTTCTTCATTGGCTTGTTCCAGATTTCTTTTGATGCAAGGTTTGGCTTTTCGTGGTCATGATGAATCATCTAGTTCGCTAAATAAGGGAAATTTTCTAGAATTGATTTATTGGATGAAAGATAAAATTAAAGAAGTGAGAGATGCTTTTGAGCGTGCTCCAAGAAATTGCATTATGATATCACCACATATTCAAAAAGATCTTGCAAAGTGTTGTGCTCAACAGATCACAGAGAACATCCTAGGAGAAATAGGAGATAGAAACTTCTCTATTCTTATTGATGAATCATGTGATGTTTCTGTTAAAGAACAAATGGCGGTGATATTGAGGTAATAGTACTTTCATATTTTATTTGCATATTGTAGTTTCATATTTTATTTTCATGTCGTGTTGCCTAGCTAACTAATTTTTTGTAAGATAGATATGTGAATAATCAAGGCCATGTGATGGAACGGTTTCTTGCGCTCAAGCATGTTAAGGATACTACATCAGAAGCCTTGAAGGAAGCTATTTTTGGCCTTCTTGATCACCATGGATTATCTATATCCAAGATCAGGGGGCAAGGATATGATGGAGCATCGAATATGCGAGGTGAATTTAATGGCTTACAAAGAAAGATACTTGATATTAATCCACATGCCTATTATGTTCATTGTTTTGCACATCAACTTCAACTTGTGGTGGTTTCTATTGCTAGTAGTGCTTGTTGCCAATCAGTTCATGACTTCTTTGAGTACATCCACTTAATTGTCACCACCACAAGCTCATCTTGCAAGAGAAGGGATGCTCTAAAAGAAAAACACCACCAGAATATTTTAGAAAAACTAGAAAGGGGTGAAATTTTATCTGGTAGAGGTGTGAATCAAGAAACTAACCTTGCTAGACCTGGTGACACAAGATGGGGTTCACATTATTTAACATTGCTTCGATTAGAGACAATGTGGGACTCAGTATTGCATGTTCTTACCATTGTGCATGAAGATGGCCGTGTACCAACACAGGCAGCGGGGTTGATTGAAAAAATGGAGAGCTTCAAATTTGTTTTCATTTTAAAATTGATGTTGAAAATGCTTGCAATCACAAATGAGCTCTCTCAAACCTTGCAAAGGAAGAATGCCAACATTGTTCATGCTATGGAGTTGCTTGATGTTGTGAAAACCCGAATGGCTACAATGAGGACAGATAGTGGTTGGGAGTCATTCTTTCAAAGCGTGAAAGAATTCTGTGCTCAAAAGGGTATTCCTGTGGTAGATATGGATGAAGAAGTGCCTATTAGAGGTCGTTCAAGGCGAGATGGCTTCACAATCACAAACCTTCACTACTACCGCACCGAGATATTCTTTGTTGTTCTTGATAAAATCAACACTGAGTTATGCCATCGCTTTAATGAAGTTTCTAGCGAGTTGCTTGTTTGCTTTTCTTGCCTCGATCCAAAGAACTTATTTTGCGGTTTTGATATAGAGAAACTTGTTCGGCTTGGTACTCTATATGATAAGGATTTTTCAGTTATTGAATGTGCAATGTTAAGAGAGCAACTTGAGACATACATTGTCCACGTGCGAAGGCATGCTGCTTTTGGTACTTGTGAAGATATTGCATCTCTATCTATGAAGATGGTTGAAACTAAAAAGCATCTTGTGTTCCCTTTGGTTTTCAAGCTAATTGAGTTGGCCTTGTTATTACCCGTCTCAACAGCAAGTGTTGAGAGAATATTTTCGGCAATGAACATCATTAAGAGAGAATTGCGTAACAAAATTGAAGATGATTGGATGAATGATTTGATGGTTTGCTATACGGAGAAAGAGATATTCAAATCCCTTGATGATGAGACTATTACTAGAAGATTCCAGCGTCTTAAAACTAGAAGAATGCAATTGCCTCGAGTCACAACTACAAGATTGACAACTTAGTGGTATATTCACTGCACTATTTACATCAATGTACTTTTCTTGTATTGATGTTCATCTAATATACATCTTTTCTAACTGTAGATTGGATTTTTGTTGGTGATTTTGGTGCCGCACTGCAGATTAAGAGAGAAATTTCGGTATGCATGTTATTATGAAACATTTCTATTATTATTACTTAGTCTCTAGATTGTCATCACAAAACTAGTTTTATCTTGTGAGTTGTGATCTAGTCTAGTGATTTAGCTTTTTATAATGTCGCCCCACCTATAATTTTATCCTGCGTCCGCCACTGCCTTCGCCCATTCTGCTGACCCCATGGATGCAGAAGACTGGCTGCGCGCAGTGGAAAGAGAACTGCGCACCGCCCAATGTAACGACAGGGAGAAGGTTCTGTATGGTCCCCGTCAGCTAAGGGGAGCAGCCCAGTCCTGGTGGGAGTCCTACCTCGCCACCCATGCTGACCCCGAAGCCATCACCTGGGAAGAATTCAGCGAGAGTTTCCGCAGGTACCATGTGCCAGAGGGACTGATGATCGTGAAGAAGGAGGAGTTTCTGGCTCTGAAGCAGGGACCCCTGTCTGTTAGTGAATACAGAGACAAGTTCCTGCAGCTATCTCGTTATGCACCTAAGGATGTCAACACTGATGCTAAAAGGCAGTACAGGTTCATGAGGGGTTTGGTGGATCCCCTGCATTACCAGCTGATGAATCACACCTTCCCCACCTTCCAGCACCTGATCGATAGGGCAGTTATGACTGAGAAGAAGCGTAAGGATATGGAAGATCGGAAGCGTAAGATGAGTGGACCCCAGTCCGGAAGCATCAGCCGTCCACGTTTCTCAGGCAGTTCATCTCAGCAAGGCAGGCCTGGTCACCCACAGGGATATCAAAATCAGAATCAGCGTCCGCATCAGCAGCAGTTTCAGAGACAGTACCCACAACAGCAGCAGTATCGTCAGAACAGCCAACAGGGAGGTAATCAGTATCAGAAGCAGAACAACCAGGCACCTCGCCTTCCTGCCCCAGCAGCAAACCAGAGCAACCAAGCAGCCCCAGCACAAGGAGGAGGCAGAGGGTGTTTCCACTGTGGAGAACAAGGCCACTGGGCGATGCAATGCCCGAAGAAGATGGCGCAGCAGCAAACCAACCCCAATGCTCCAACAAGGCAAGGTGTACTGCAGCCGACAACAGGCAATCGTAACCAAGCGTACAACCGTGGAAAGGTGAACCACTTGGAGGCCGAAGCGATCCAGGATGCACCAGATGTGGCAGTAGGTATGTTCTCAGTCGAATCTCATCCCACGAAAGTGTTATTTGATACTGGTGCAACTCATTCATTTGTCACTGCAACCTGGGTAGAATTGCATAACATCTCAATAGAGGCAATGATGCCGCCCATGAGGATTAATTCGGTTGGTGGCAAGGTGCAAACAGATAAAATATGCTCAAAAATAATGGTGGAAATAAGGGGGATAGGATTCCCCAGTGACTTAATAGTAATAGACACCCCTGGGATAGATGTTATTCTAGGGATGAATTGGTTAATGAAGTATGAAGCAAATGTTAGTTGTGACAAGAGGACCGTAACATTGAAGTCCCCGTCAGGAGAAGAGGTAGTGGCCGAGCTAAGGATGCCTAAATCAGCGGAGGGTGTCTGTCACCAGATTTCAGTTGATAGTAAGGAGCCCAACCCGCTCGAGGCTATCAAGGTTGTGTCGGACTTTCCGGACGTGTTTCCCGAGGAGCTAACGGGCATGCCACCCGGGAGAAAAGTCGAATTTGCCATAGAGCTTATCCCTGGTACCGCCCCCATTTCCAAAAGAGCCTACCGAGTGTCTGGACCAGAATTGGTGGAACTCAAGAAGCAGATAGATGAGATGTTAGAGAAGGGTTACATCAGACCAAGTACCTCGCCTTGGGCCGCTCCGGTGTTGTTTGTAGAGAAGAAAGATGGTACCAAAAGGATGTGCATAGACTACAGAGCCTTGAATGAAGTCACTGTCAAAAACAAGTACCCCCTGCCAAGGATAGAAGATTTGTTCGACCAGCTCAGAGGTGCCAGCGTATTCTCGAAGATAGATCTGAGGTCAGGCTACCATCAACTCAGAATCCGACCCTCGGACATACCGAAGACGGCATTCATCACCAAGTACGGGTTATATGAATTCACAGTTATGTCCTTTGGTTTGACAAATGCGCCAGCCTTCTTTATGTATCTGATGAACAGCGTGTTCATGGACTATTTAGACAAGTTTGTGGTAGTGTTCATCGATGATATTCTCATATACTCTCAAGGTGAGGAAGATCATGTAGAGCATTTGAAGATGGTATTGCAAAGACTTCGAGAGCATCAGTTGTATGCCAAGCTGGGCAAATGCGAGTTCTGGATTCATGAAGTCCTGTTTCTAGGTCACATCATAAATCAAGATGGGTTGGCAGTGGATCCAAAGAAAGTGGCAGATATCCTGAACTGGAAAGCACCAAAGGATGTTCGTGGGATCAAGAGCTTCATTGGAATGGCTGGGTATTACAGGCGTTTCATCGAAGGCTTCTCAAAGATTGCTAGACCAATGACAGCGTTACTAGCGAAGAAAGTTGAGTTCAAGTGGACCCAAAAGTGTCAGGAAGCATTTGAAGAACTGAAAAATAGATTGACTACAGCTCCGGTGTTAGTCCTGCCTGATGTTCACAAGCCATTCTCAGTGTATTGCGATGCTTCTTACACCGGATTGGGATGTGTGCTAATGCAAGAAGGAAGAGTTGTAGCATATTCATCTCGACAGCTGAAGATCCATGAGAAAAATTATCCCACACATGACCTAGAGTTGGCAGCAGTGGTTCATGCTCTAAAGACATGGAGACATTACCTGTATGGGCAGAAGTGCGACATTTACACAGATCATAAAAGTCTGAAGTACATATTCACCCAGTCAGAGTTAAACATGAGACAGCGAAGATGGTTGGAATTGATCAAGGACTATGAGTTGGAGATACATTACCATCCAGGCAAAGCCAATGTGGTTGCAGATGCTCTGAGCAGGAAGAGTCAAGTCAATATGATGGCCACGTACCCAATGCCATATGAGTTAGCCAAGGAGTTCGACAGACTGAGTCTCGGTTTCCTGAACAGTACGCAGGGAGTAACAGTGGAATTAGAGCCCACCCTAGAGCGGGAGATCAAAGAAGGGCAGAAGGATGATGAAAGCATCAACAAGATCCGGCAGCTAATCTTAGAAGGAAGAGGCAAAGACTTTCGAGAGGATGAAGAGGGGGTAATATGGTTCAAGGACCGATTGTGTGTCCCCGACCTCAAACCTATTCGGGAGCTGATCCTAAAGGAAGCTCATGAGACAGCCTACTCCATACACCCGGGAAGTGAAAAGATGTACCAGGATTTAAAGAGGAGGTTTTGGTGGTATGGCATGAAAAGAGAAATCGCAGAATATGTCGCCATCTGTGATAGCTGTCAAAGGACCAAAGCAGAGCATTAAAGGCCCGCCGGATTGTTGCAGCCATTGCGGATTCCTCAGTGGAAGTGGGATGAGATCGGGATGGATTTTATAGTTGGCCTACCTCGTACCTGGGCCGGCTATGATTCCATCTGGGTGGTTGTGGACCGCTTAACAAAGGTGGCCCATTTCATACCTGTGAAGACAACATACACCGGAGCAACGTTAGCTGAGTTATACATGTCACGGATAGTCTGCCTTCATGGTTGTAACACCCTGAATTTGGGGGTATAAAATTTCTTTGCTCATATTCACAAATTCAGGTGTTACTTCCTTTTCTCATCCTTCCTCATTCTTTTTTCTCTCATTTCTATAGGAGCTAAGTGCTTATTTTACTTGTAATTATAGTTTATTATGTTAAACCCTAAGGGAGTATGAATTGTTGCATCATGTTGAACCCTAGAGTTCACTTTTGTTTGGTGCATAATTCTCAAAAGGTCTAATTTGAATTTGTGGCACATTTGAATTTGAATCAAATGGAGAAAATAAAAAGAAAAGAGAAAGGAAATTACAAAATAAAAAGAAAAAAGGGAAGCAGCCCGTTACCTCAGCCTGCTCGGCCTTTCGGCCCACCCGGCCCAACTCGCGCGCCCGCGCGCGCGCTCTCCCTCCCGCCCCTTCTCTCTCTGCGCGAGCGGGCCCGCCTGTCGGCGCGGCCGCCGTCTCCGCGCTCGCTCCCTCGCTCTCTCTGGTTGCCCGGTCCCGCCTGTCGGCGCTCCCGCCCGCGCGTGCGCCATCTCCCTCGCTCTCTCTCTGCCCGTGGGCCCTCCCGGTCAGCCCCGCTCTCCTCGCGCCCGCGCCCGACTTCTTCTCTCTCTCTGCGTCGCGGGCCCCGGCTGTCAGCTTCGCCGTTCTCGCGTAACCGCCGCCGAGCCGCGCGCGCCCGCCTTCCTCGCGCCCACGTCGCGCGTGGGGAGCTCGCCCCACCTCGCCCTCGGCCACTTGAGCCCCGAACCTCACTCGCACTCGCCCCCTCCCTCATTTGCGCACCAACCGGCCCTCTCTCTCGCCCTCTCCCTCGCTGCGCGCACGCCCGAGCGCCATTGCCGCGATCCGCCGCCGCCCGAGCTTGTTCCGTCGTCGCCGTTGGAGCTCCGCCGCGTCCCTTGCCACGGTGAGCTCCGCCCCGACGTCCACGACCCGGGACGCGCCCCAATTCCCTCTCCCCCTCCCTAATTCTCTCTGCCCGCGCTCACCCGTCGTCCGCCGTGCAGCCGCCGCCGTCGCCTCGGGCCACCGTCGCGTCTCCGTCGCTGCCGAGAGGTCCCTGGGTTTCGCCTTGAGGTAAGGAACCTCCCCTGCCCTCTCCCTCCCCTTCTATTGCTCCCTGCTGCACTTAATTCCTCGCCGGAGTCGGTTAATGCCGCCGCCGAGCCATTCCGCCGTGGACCGCCCCCCTCCGGTGCCCCTACCCCGACCCAGACCCCACCATTAGGTTTCCCGTGCCCACCCCGACCTCCCCAGCCACTCAGGTCGCCCCGGGAGCCCGCCAGGCCCCCGCTCCCCTCGTCTCCGGCGAGCTCCTCCGCCACTGGCGCGAGCGCCGCCGCCCCAGCTAGCCGTAGGAGAGGCTCAGCCTGGCCACCCAATCCCCGCCGTTCACCCGAGAACGGGCGGCCCTGATTTAATTAGCCCCGCCTCTCTGCCGCCCGACCCCGCTTGTCAGCTCGCCCGCGCGCTCGCGCTGTCCGCCCGGCCCCGCCTGTCGGTCCGCCCGCGCGCTCTGCCCGCTCGGTCCCGCCTGCCAGCCGCCCGCGCGCGCTCTGTCCGCCCGGCCCCGCCTGTCAGCCACCCCGAGCCGCCGCGCGCCCGCGCGCCCGCCGCAGGATCTAATCCTGGCCGTTGATCTGAGATCTAACGGCTGTAAGCGCCCGATACCCCTTCGCCCGCGCATTTTCTTAAAGAACCCCTCGGTTTTCTGGATTTTGCGCCCGCCGTCCCTGGTTTTTCGCAGTTAAGTCCTCAGCCCTTTTATTTAATTCAAAATAGGTCCTTAGGGTATATTTTTAACCCCTAAACTTGTAAAATTCATAACTTGGCCATATGAACTCCAAATGAGGTGCTTCAAATTGCAAAATGTTCATAATATTATTATCTATCTGTTTATGCAATGTTTCCCTGCTGTTTCCATGTCCCAATTAATGGTTAATCATTAGGATAAAGTTAATGTTATGGGAACCCTATTTGAGATAAATAAAAGATAGTAGACTTTAATAAAAGTTGGAGCACTTAAGTTTATAGACTCAAACCCTTAAGTTTAGGAACTTAAACCAGATAATTATTTAATTCCACCACTGACTTAAACTTGATTAGTGAATAATGAATCTTTTGTATAGTCCTCTACCCCAGACCTAGGGAACACCAAAGTGCCTATCCCTTTTCTGTTATGAGCTTGTGACCACTCTCTGCTGCATATGTTTGGTATATTGTTTTTGTTTGTTATTTTCCCAAGTGCATAGTGTGAATGATTGCTTTACGTAGACAACGAGCAGTCTGTGTTTCCCGAGGCAGTTGCAGAGGAAGTCCCTGATCAGCAGCTTGGTGAAGGCAAGTGTCCTCAGTCCCATTATGTCCCATTTACTTTATAATACACTGTCCCGCATTACTTACTTGAAACCTAAGGATTGACTAGCTTTACACTTTACTTTATCCTTGATGACCTTATGGGCTATTATGGTTAGCATTCTGCTACTGCCTTAACTTAATCAATGAACATGATGTGAATATTTATGATACTGTTATCCTGGTTATGTTGATGATCTTGTGATACTCTAGGGGGCTCAGGCTGTTTCCTGAGTACCTCTCCGTAAGGACCTGTTCGTTGAGAGACCACCCGGGATAACAGTGCAACCATGAGGGTGAAATGGGGCGCCCTTAGCTAAATAATTAGAGGAACTAGAGGTGTAGTTGCTTCGCCGTCGTGCCGTCAATGGGGTCCAGGCACAGTGCTTGCTCTGCCGAGGCTGAGTGCCGAGGTTCTTTCATTTTGCTTTTGTTAGTCACTCTCCTGCGGGGAGGAGTACTGTGTTTATCAAACTGGAGAAACCTAACGGGCAGCTATGATCTCTAGGGAATCTTTGTAAAAGCTACGTAGTGATACCCTGCTGGACCACCTAGGTAGTGGTCAATGGGGATTAGCTCTCCCCGGGCAGAAAGGGAATCATGGCTCATGGGTAGTGAAACTGATATATCAGCCGTGCTCACGGTTAAGAGCAGCCTTGGGATCCTCTTTGATTAGAGATACATAGGTTCGAGATACAATGGTTCCATTCATGGTTTTGGTCTGATGATGATAATGTTGTTCCTCGAGGAGGAAATGGTTCGTGGGCTGGTTAATGATAAAATCTGGCTTCTACTAATGATAAATATCTGACCAACTAAAAGCAACTGCTTGAGCCTAACCCCCACATAAAGCTAGTCCACCTCAGCCAAACAGGACATTTGCTGAGTACGTTGATGTGTACTCACCCTTGCTTTACCACCAAACACCAGGTTGTCCGCATTGTAATCACTGCTCAGGAGAAGGTGAAGCCGTGGAAGGAGACTTCCAGGAGTTTCAAGACTACGATGAATTCTAGGTGTGGGTTGGCGGCAACCCCCAGTCAGCTGCCTGTGAAGGCCCTTTTATTTACTGCGTTTCGCTAGCACTTTGATTTAACTGTTAAGTCGATGACTATGTGGATGTCTATGACTCTGTGATGTAACAAGTTTTTTTACTCTTTTATGTTATTACTCGAGCATTGTGCGATGATGTTCATTTATGTAATCGCTGTGTACGTGAGTTCTGATCCTGGCACGTACATAGTTCGCATTCGGTTTGCCTTCCAAAACCGGGTGTGACATAAGTGGTATCAAAGCCTTGCTGACTGTAGGACCGCTGACCTAGAGTAGCACTGGTCGTATTAAGGACTATTGACCTTCCCTCTCACCTTGACCTCTGATGTTACTTCAAAAGTCGGTCACCTCGACCAACCCTATGTTTTACTACATATATATGTACTATATTATACCTTGTTAAAATTTTTATCTTATTCTGTCTATGGTTTACTCACTTGTCATATTAGTTCTGCTCTTACTCTTATGCTTACGGTGTCTTTTGTAGATGGCTCGTCTTAGACACACTGCACGTAAGTCGGTGATTCCTTTCCTGCCGTCTCGACTTGCGGAGCGTCCTCTGCACCGCACTGTGACCGGTCAGTCGAGTCACCTAGAGAGGCTGCACCACCGCCTGCGTGAGGAGCAGGAACGCCGACGCCAGCACGGAGAGCAGCAGGGCTCTTCCTCCTCATCCCAGCATGAGGTGGAGTCCGTGAGGCCCCGTTCCTCTGTTGCCCAGCTGGAGGCGCCCCTTGCACCACCGCGGGACGCCCCGGCTGTTGGAGGAGGTTCTGGAGGAGACCCCGACGACGACGACTCAGACCACAGCTCGGAGTCTTCTGAGCCGCAGGAGGCGGAAGGATGGGTCGCCCGACCCATCACCCGTGACGCCGCTCGCGGTTGTCACTTCCACGACGCACTCGACACCTTGCTGCGCCAGGCTTTTGACCGGCACACCTGGTCGATCGAGTATCGTTGTGTGGTCTACCAGCACAGTCGCGGGAGGTACCCGGACCGCTGGGAGGCTACCTGCCTAGTTCGCCGTCCGGAGGATGACCTCCGGGGTGCGGAGGCCGTTTCGGAGCACTATTCCATCTCCGAGAGGGACACTGCAGAGGCGGCTATGCAGGATGCAGCACGGCGTGCACTCTCTCAGTACTGTTCTTTGTTCGGTGGGGTGGCCGACGGTCTTAACCTTCGGTACTACCCTCGCCGCCCTACTGGCAGCACAGAGAGTGTGGTTGTCTCACCTGTTGGTGAGGCTAACCCTAGGTTGAGCAGCACAGTCAACCTAGTCGCAGTGCTTAACACTGAGCTGGACCACTCTCTGGACGAGCTGAGCAGGGCTCGAACGGAGATTGCGGAGTTGCGTGCTGAGCTGGCAGAGCGCCATCACCAGGAGGGTGGTTCTCCCGCTCCTGTTGGGACTCAGCACCCATACCGCTCGCCGCCACGTGGTCACCACACTTATGGTTCCCCTGTCTGTAAGACCAGGATAGATTTGGATCCTTAGATCGTTAGCGTCGAAGTTTGTAATAATTCTTAAGTCAGATGTCTCAGTCTTAGGTAGTTAGTTTAGTTTGCTTAACAGTTGCTTCCATTCAGTTTAGTTTGCTTATCAGTTGCTTGCATGCTTGTTATGATGAACTTGTGCTGGATTTGGGTCTTTGTAATGACTGTTGCCAACCTGTGGGTTTCCCCTGCAGTTTGGCCTAGTTATAATGTTAATAAAGTCAGTTATTTAGTTGGGAAGCCATTTACTTCTACTTTCCTTCCTATCTGAGAAGCTGTGTTGAATCATTATGAGGATCAGTGAAGCTTTTTGTTCACTCAGTGTCATGAAGAATTCTGTATTCTCTTTTCTTATGCTGGAGGATTGTAAGATCAATGCTGATGTATGAATGTCTTCCACAGATGTCTGACAACAGGCGCCGATGCAACAGGCGTGCTCAGCAAGAGCAGCATGACCAGCAGGAGGAGCAACCGAGGCAGCCTCCCCCGCCACCCCCGATGACAGTGGAACAGATGTTCTTGATGCAGACTCAGGCAGTGCAGGCCATTGGGCAGACTCTGGCAGCCATGCAGCAGGCTCAACAGCAACCTCAACCCCAGTTGCAAGTGCAGATGCCCCAGATGCCACGAGATAGGCGTGGTGAGTTCATGAGAGGGCACCCTCCTACCTTCGCCCATTCTGCTGACCCCATGGATGCAGAAGACTGGCTGCGCGCAGTGGAGAGAGAACTACGCACCGCTCAATGTGACGACAGGGAGAAGGTTCTGTATGGTCCCCGTCAGCTAAGGGGAGCAGCCCAGTCCTGGTGGGAGTCCTACCTCGCCACCCATGCTGACCCCGAAGCCATCACTTGGGAGGAATTCAGCGAGAGTTTCCGCAGGTACCATGTGCCAGAGGGACTGATGATCGTGAAGAAGGAAGAGTTTCTGGCTCTGAAGCAGGGACCCCTGTCTGTTAGTGAATACAGAGACAAGTTTCTGCAGCTATCTCGGTATGCACCTGAGGATGTCAACACTGATGCTAAAAGGCAGTACAGGTTCATGAGAGGTTTGGTGGATCCCCTGCATTACCAGCTGATGAATCACACCTTCCCCACCTTCCAGCACCTGATCGATAGGGCAATTATGACTGAGAAGAAGCGTAAGGATATGGAAGATCGGAAGCGCAAGATGAGTGGACCCCAGACCGGAGGCATCAGCCGTCCACGTTTCTCAGGCAGTTCATCTCAGCAAGGCAGGCCTGGTCACCCACAAGGATATCAGAATCAGAACCAGCGTCCGCATCAGCAGCAGTTTCAGAGGCAGTATCAGCAGCAGCAGCAGCAGTATCGTCAGAACAGCCAGCAGGGAGGTAATCAGTATCAGAAGCAGAACAACCAGGCACCTCGCCTTCCTGCCCCAGCAGCAAACCAGAGCAACCAAGCCGCCCCAGCACAAGGAGGAGGCAGGGGATGTTTCCACTGCGGAGAGCAAGGCCACTGGGCGATGCAGTGCCCGAAGAAGATGGCGCAGCAGCAGACCAACCCCAATGCTCCAACAAGGCAAGGTGTACTGCAGCCAACGACGGGCAATCGTAACCAAGCGTACAACCATGGGAAGGTGAACCACTTGGAGGCCGAAGCAATCCAGGATGCACCAGATGTGGCAGTAGGTATGTTTTCAGTCGAATCTCATCCCACGAAAGTGCTATTTGATACTGGTGCAACTCATTCATTTGTCACTGCAACCTGGGTAGAATTGCATAACATCTCAGTAGAGGCAATGATGCCGCCCATGAGGATTAATTCAGTTGGTGGCAAGGTGCAAACAGATAAAATATGCTCAAATATAAGGGTGGAAATAAGGGGGATAGGGTTCCCCAGTGACTTAATAGTAATAGACACCCCTGGGATAGATGTCATTCTAGGGATGAATTGGTTAATGAGGTATGAAGCGAATATTAGCTGTGACAAGAGGACTGTAACATTGAAGTCCCCGTCAGGAGAAGAGGTAGTGGCCGAGCTAAGGATGCCTAAATCAGCGGAAGGTGTCTGCCACCAGATTTCAGTTGATAGTAAGGAGCCCAACCCGCTCGAGGCTATCAAGGTCGTGTCGGACTTTCCGGACATATTCCCCGAGGAGCTAACGGGTATGCCACCCGAGAGAAAGGTTGAGTTTGCCATAGAGCTTATCCCTGGTACCGCCCCCATCTCCAAAAGAGCCTACCGAGTGTCTGGACCAGAATTGGTGGAACTCAAGAAGCAGATAGACGAGATGTTAGAGAAGGGTTACATCAGACCAAGTACCTCGCCTTGGGCCGCTCCAGTGTTGTTTGTAGAAAAGAAAGATGGTACCAAAAGGATGTGCATAGACTACCGAGCCTTGAATGAAGTCACGGTCAAGAACAAGTACCCCCTGCCAAGGATAGAAGATTTGTTCGACCAGCTCAGAGGTGCCAGCGTATTCTCGAAGATAGATCTGAGGTCAGGCTACCATCAACTCAGGATCCGACCCTCGGACATACCGAAGACAGCATTCATCACCAAGTACGGGTTATATGAATTCACAGTTATGTCCTTTGGTTTGACAAATGCGCCAGCTTTCTTTATGTACCTGATGAACAGTGTGTTCATGGATTATCTGGACAAGTTTGTGGTGGTGTTTATCGATGACATTCTCATATATTCCAAAAGTGAGGAAGAGCATGTGGAGCATTTGAAGATGGTATTGCAAAGGCTACGAGAGCAACAGCTGTATGCCAAGCTAAGCAAATGCGAGTTCTGGATTCATGAAGTCTTGTTTCTGGGTCACATCATAAATCAAGAAGGGTTGGCAGTGGATCCAAAGAAAGTAGCAGATATCCTGAACTGGAAAGCACCAAAGGATGTTCGTGGGATCAAGAGTTTCATTGGAATGGCTGGGTATTACCGGCGTTTCATCGAAGGCTTCTCAAAGATTGCAAGGCCAATGACAGCGTTACTAGCGAAGAAAGTTGAGTTCAAGTGGACCCAAAAGTGTCAGGAAGCATTTGAAGAACTGAAAAATAGATTGACTACAGCTCCGGTGTTAGTCCTGCCTGATGTTCACAAGCCATTCTCAGTGTATTGCGATGCTTCTTACACCGGATTGGGATGTGTGCTAATGCAAGAAGGAAGAGTTGTAGCATACTCATCTCGACAGTTGAAGATCCATGAGAAAAATTATCCCACACATGACCTGGAGTTGGTAGCAGTAGTTCATGCTTTGAAGACCTGGAGACATTACCTGTATGGACAGAAGTGCGACATCTATACAGATCACAAGAGTCTGAAATACATATTCACCCAGTCAGAGTTAAACATGAGGCAGCGAAGATGGTTGGAATTGATCAAGGACTATGAGTTGGAGATACATTACCATCCAGGCAAAGCCAATGTGGTTGCAGATGCTCTGAGCAGGAAGAGTCAAGTCAATATGTTGGCCATGTACCCAATGCCATATGAGTTAGCCAAGGAGTTCGACAGATTGAGTCTCGGTTTCCTGAACAGTACGCAAGGAGTAACAGTGGAATTAGAGCTCACTCTAGAGCGGGAGATCAAAGAAGGGCAGAAGGATGATGAAAGCATCAACAAGATCCGGCAGCTAATCTTAGAAGGAAGAGGCAAAGACTTTCGAGAGGATGAAGAGGGAGTAATATGGTTCAAGGACCGATTGTGTGTCCCCGACCTCAAACCTATTCGGGAGCTGATCCTAAAGGAAGCTCATGAGACAGCCTACTCCATACACCCGGGAAGTGAGAAGATGTATCAGGATTTAAAAAGGAGGTTTTGGTGGTATGGCATGAAAAGAGAGATCGCAGAGTATGTCGCCATCTGTGATAGCTGTCAAAGAACCAAAGCAGAGCATCAAAGGCCCGCCGGATTGTTGCAGCCATTGCGGATTCCTCAGTGGAAGTGGGACGAGATCGGGATGGATTTTATAGTTGGCCTACCTCGTACCCGGGCCGGTTATGATTCCATCTGGGTGGTTGTGGACCGCTTAACAAAGGTGGCCCATTTCATACCTGTGAAGACCACATATACCGGAGCAACGTTAGCTGAGTTATACATGTCACGGATAGTTTGCTTTCATGGTGTGCCGAAGAAGATAGTGTCAGACCGAGGAACGCAGTTCACCTCTCATTTTTGGCAGCAGCTACAAGAAGCCTTGGGCACCCATTTGAACTTCAGCTCGGCTTATCATCCGCAAACAGACGGTCAGACTGAAAGAACTAATCAGATCCTAGAAGATATGCTGAGAGCCTGTGCGTTGCAAGACAAGTCAGGATGGGACAAAAGGTTACCTTATGCAGAATTCTCCTACAACAATAGCTATCAGGCTAGCTTGAAGATGTCACCGTTTCAGGCACTCTATGGACGGAGTTGTAGGACTCCGCTGCATTGGGACCAGCCTGGTGAGAGACAGGTGTTTGGCCCCGACATCCTGCTTGAAGCCGAAGAGAATATCAAAATGGTTCGGGAGAATCTGAAGATAGCACAGTCAAGACAGCGAAGCTACGCGGACAGAAGGAGAAGAGAACTAAGTTTCGAAGTGGGAGATTACGTCTATCTGAAGGTGTCACCTATCAGGGGAGTCAGAAGGTTCGGAGTTAAAGGCAAGTTAGCACCCCGGTACGTTGGACCATATCAGATTCAAGCAAAGCGTGGAGAAGTGGCTTATCAACTCGACCTACCAGAAAGTTTGTCGGCAGTGCACAATGTGTTCCACGTGTCACAATTGAAGAAGTGTCTGCGAGTACCAGAAGAACAGTTGCCCGTGGAGGGTTTGGAAGTCCAGGAGGATCTGACATACATAGAGAAGCCAACGCAGATTCTGGAGTTTGCAGACAGAGTCACCCGGAGGAATACCATCAGAATGTGCAAAGTCAGATGGGGTCACCATTCGGAGGAAGAAGCAACCTGGGAACGAGAAGATGACCTGAAGGCCAAATACCCTGAACTCTTTGCTGACCAACCTTGAATCTCGGGGGCGAGATTCTTTTAAGGGGGATAGGTTTGTAACACCCTGAATTTGGGGGTATAAAATTTCTTTGCTCATATTCACAAATTCAGGTGTTACTTCCTTTTCTCATCCTTCCTCATTCTTTTTTCTCTCATTTCTATAGGAGCTAAGTGCTTATTTTACTTGTAATTATAGTTTATTATGTTAAACCCTAAGGGAGTATGAATTGTTGCATCATGTTGAACCCTAGAGTTCACTTTTGTTTGGTGCATAATTCTCAAAAGGTCTAATTTGAATTTGTGGCACATTTGAATTTGAATCAAATGGAGAAAATAAAAAGAAAAGAGAAAGGAAATTACAAAATAAAAAGAAAAAAGGGAAGCAGCCCGTTACCTCAGCCTGCTCGGCCTTTCGGCCCACCCGGCCCAACTCGCGCGCCCGCGCGCGCGCTCTCCCTCCCGCCCCTTCTCTCTCTGCGCGAGCGGGCCCGCCTGTCGGCGCGGCCGCCGTCTCCGCGCTCGCTCCCTCGCTCTCTCTGGTTGCCCGGTCCCGCCTGTCGGCGCTCCCGCCCGCGCGTGCGCCATCTCCCTCGCTCTCTCTCTGCCCGTGGGCCCTCCCGGTCAGCCCCGCTCTCCTCGCGCCCGCGCCCGACTTCTTCTCTCTCTCTGCGTCGCGGGCCCCGGCTGTCAGCTTCGCCGTTCTCGCGTAACCGCCGCCGAGCCGCGCGCGCCCGCCTTCCTCGCGCCCACGTCGCGCGTGGGGAGCTCGCCCCACCTCGCCCTCGGCCACTTGAGCCCCGAACCTCACTCGCACTCGCCCCCTCCCTCATTTGCGCACCAACCGGCCCTCTCTCTCGCCCTCTCCCTCGCTGCGCGCACGCCCGAGCGCCATTGCCGCGATCCGCCGCCGCCCGAGCTTGTTCCGTCGTCGCCGTTGGAGCTCCGCCGCGTCCCTTGCCACGGTGAGCTCCGCCCCGACGTCCACGACCCGGGACGCGCCCCAATTCCCTCTCCCCCTCCCTAATTCTCTCTGCCCGCGCTCACCCGTCGTCCGCCGTGCAGCCGCCGCCGTCGCCTCGGGCCACCATCGCGTCTCCGTCGCTGCCGAGAGGTCCCTGGGTTTCGCCTTGAGGTAAGGAACCTCCCCTGCCCTCTCCCTCCCCTTCTATTGCTCCCTGCTGCACTTAATTCCTCGCCGGAGTCGGTTAATGCCGCCGCCGAGCCATTCCGCCGTGGACCGCCCCCCTCCGGTGCCCCTACCCCGACCCAGACCCCACCATTAGGTTTCCCGTGCCCACCCCGACCTCCCCAGCCACTCAGGTCGCCCCGGGAGCCCGCCAGGCCCCCGCTCCCCTCGTCTCCGGCGAGCTCCTCCGCCACTGGCGCGAGCGCCGCCGCCCCAGCTAGCCGTAGGAGAGGCTCAGCCTGGCCACCCAATCCCCGCCGTTCACCCGAGAACGGGCGGCCCTGATTTAATTAGCCCCGCCTCTCTGCCGCCCGACCCCGCTTGTCAGCTCGCCCGCGCGCTCGCGCTGTCCGCCCGGCCCCGCCTGTCGGTCCGCCCGCGCGCTCTGCCCGCCCGGTCCCGCCTGCCAGCCGCCCGCGCGCGCTCTGTCCGCCCGGCCCCGCCTGTCA
Source organism: Zea luxurians (assembly GCA_029449295.1). NCBI lineage: Eukaryota > Viridiplantae > Streptophyta > Magnoliopsida > Poales > Poaceae > Zea > Zea luxurians. The sequence continues at coordinate 39,322,223 of JAOPSE010000023.1, forward strand.
GCCACCCCGAGCCGCCGCGCGCCCGCGCGCCCGCCGCAGGATCTAATCCTGGCCGTTGATCTGAGATCTAACGGCTGTAAGCGCCCGATACCCCTTCGCCCGCGCATTTTCTTAAAGAACCCCTCGGTTTTCTGGATTTTGCGCCCGCCGTCCCTGGTTTTTCGCAGTTAAGTCCTCAGCCCTTTTATTTAATTCAAAATAGGTCCTTAGGGTATATTTTTAACCCCTAAACTTGTAAAATTCATAACTTGGCCATATGAACTCCAAATGAGGTGCTTCAAATTGCAAAATGTTCATAATATTATTATCTATCTGTTTATGCAATGTTTCCCTGCTGTTTCCATGTCCCAATTAATGGTTAATCATTAGGATAAAGTTAATGTTATGGGAACCCTATTTGAGATAAATAAAAGATAGTAGACTTTAATAAAAGTTGGAGCACTTAAGTTTATAGACTCAAACCCTTAAGTTTAGGAACTTAAACCAGATAATTATTTAATTCCACCACTGACTTAAACTTGATTAGTGAATAATGAATCTTTTGTATAGTCCTCTACCCCAGACCTAGGGAACACCAAAGTGCCTATCCCTTTTCTGTTATGAGCTTGTGACCACTCTCTGCTGCATATGTTTGGTATATTGTTTTTGTTTGTTATTTTCCCAAGTGCATAGTGTGAATGATTGCTTTACGTAGACAACGAGCAGTCTGTGTTTCCCGAGGCAGTTGCAGAGGAAGTCCCTGATCAGCAGCTTGGTGAAGGCAAGTGTCCTCAGTCCCATTATGTCCCATTTACTTTATAATACACTGTCCCGCATTACTTACTTGAAACCTAAGGATTGACTAGCTTTACACTTTACTTTATCCTTGATGACCTTATGGGCTATTATGGTTAGCATTCTGCTACTGCCTTAACTTAATCAATGAACATGATGTGAATATTTATGATACTGTTATCCTGGTTATGTTGATGATCTTGTGATACTCTAGGGGGCTCAGGCTGTTTCCTGAGTACCTCTCCGTAAGGACCTGTTCGTTGAGAGACCACCCGGGATAACAGTGCAACCATGAGGGTGAAATGGGGCGCCCTTAGCTAAATAATTAGAGGAACTAGAGGTGTAGTTGCTTCGCCGTCGTGCCGTCAATGGGGTCCAGGCACAGTGCTTGCTCTGCCGAGGCTGAGTGCCGAGGTTCTTTCGTTTTGCTTTTGTTAGTCACTCTCCTGCGGGGAGGAGTACTGTGTTTATCAAACTGGAGAAACCTAACGGGCAGCTATGATCTCTAGGGAATCTTTGTAAAAGCTACGTAGTGATACCCTGCTGGACCACCTAGGTAGTGGTCAATGGGGATTAGCTCTCCCCGGGCAGAAAGGGAATCATGGCTCATGGGTAGTGAAACTGATATATCAGCCGTGCTCACGGTTAAGAGCAGCCTTGGGATCCTCTTTGATTAGAGATACATAGGTTCGAGATACAATGGTTCCATTCATGGTTTTGGTCTGATGATGATAATGTTGTTCCTCGAGGAGGAAATGGTTCATGGGCTGGTTAATGATAAAATCTGGCTTCTACTAATGATAAATATCTGACCAACTAAAAGCAACTGCTTGAGCCTAACCCCCACATAAAGCTAGTCCACCTCAGCCAAACAGGACATTTGCTGAGTACGTTGATGTGTACTCACCCTTGCTTTACCACCAAACACCAGGTTGTCCGCATTGTAATCACTGCTCAGGAGAAGGTGAAGCCGTGGAAGGAGACTTCCAGGAGTTTCAAGACTACGATGAATTCTAGGTGTGGGTTGGCGGCAACCCCCAGTCAGCTGCCTGTGAAGGCCCTTTTATTTACTGCGTTTCGCTAGCACTTTGATTTAACTGTTAAGTCGATGACTATGTGGATGTCTATGACTCTGTGATGTAACAAGTTTTTTTACTCTTTTATGTTATTACTCGAGCATTGTGCGATGATGTTCATTTATGTAATCGCTGTGTACGTGAGTTCTGATCCTGGCACGTACATAGTTCGCATTCGGTTTGCCTTCCAAAACCGGGTGTGACAATGGTGTGCCGAAGAAGATAGTGTCAGATCGAGGAACGCAGTTCACCTCTCATTTTTGGCAGCAGCTACAAGAAGCTTTGGGCACCCATTTGAACTTCAGCTCGGCTTATCACCCGCAGACAGACGGTCAGACTGAAAGAACTAATCAGATCCTAGAAGATATGCTGAGAGCCTGTGCGTTAAGACAAGTCAGGATGGGACAAAAGGTTACCTTATGCAGAATTCTCCTATAACAATAGTTACCAGGCCAGCTTGAAGATGTCGCCGTTTCAGGCACTCTATGGGCGGAGTTGTAGGACTCCGCTGCATTGGGACCAGCCTGGAGAGAGACAGGTGTTTGGCCCCGACATCCTGCTTGAAGCCGAAGAGAATATCAAAACGGTTCGGGAGAACCTGAAGATAGCCCAGTCAAGACAGCGAAGCTATGCGGACCGAAGGAGAAGAGAACTGAGTTTCGAAGTGGGGGATTTCGTCTATCTGAAGGTGTCACCTATCAGGGGAGTCAGAAGGTTCGGAGTTAAAGGCAAGTTAGCACCCCGGTACGTTGGACCATATCAGATTCAAGCAAAGCGTGGAGAAGTGGCTTACCAACTCAACCTACCAGAAAGTTTGATGGCAGTGCACAATGTGTTCCACGTGTCACAATTGAAGAAGTGTCTGCGAGTACCAGAAGAACAGTTGCCAGTGGAGGGTTTGGAAGTCCAGGAGGATCTGACATACATAGAGAAGCCAACGCACATTCTAGAGTTTGCAGACAGAGTCACCCGGAGGAATACCATCAGAATGTGCAAAGTCAGATGGGGTCACCACTCCGAGGAAGAAGCAACCTGGGAACGAGAAGATGATCTGAAGGCCAAATACCCTGAACTCTTTGCTGACCAACCCTGAATCTCGGGGCGAGATTCTTTTAAGGGGGATAGGTTTGTAACACCCTGAATTTGGGGGTATAAAATTTCTTTGCTCATATTCACAAATTCAGGTGTTACTTCCCTTTTCTCATCCTTCCCCAATCTTCTCTTTCTCATTTCTATAGGAGAAAAGTGGTTATTTTATTTGTAATTATAGTCTATTAGCTCAAACTCTAAGGGAGTATGAATTGTTGCATCATGTTGAACCCAAGATTTCACTTTTGTTTGGTGCATAATTCTTAGAAAGTCTAATTTGAATTTGTGGCTTATTTGAATTTGAATCAAATAGAGAAAATAAAAAGAAAAGAGAAAACAAATACCAGAATAAAAGAAAAAGGGAAAGAAGCCCAACCCTGCCGCCCCCTCGGCCTTTCGGCCCAGCCGGCCCAACCCCGCACGCGCGCCTCTCCCCCCCCGCTCTCTCTGCCCTGGCGGGCCCGCCCGTCAGCGCGGCCGCCGTCTCCGCGCCCGCCTCTCTCTCTCTCTCTCTGCTCGCGGGCCCGGCCTGTCAGCCCCGTCTACCCCGCGTAACCGCCGCCCGAGCTGCGCGTTGCCACGGTCTCCGCGCCCACGTCGCGCGTGGAGCTCGCAACCGCCCCGCCCCCGGCCACTTGAGCCCAGAACCCCACTCGCCCTCTCTCCCTCCCTCATTTGCGCACCAACAGACCCCTCCCTCACCTCCCCCTCGCTGCGCGCACGCCAGAGCGCCGTCGCCACGAACCGCCGTCGTCCCGAGCTCGTTTCCCCGTCGCCGTTGGAGCTCCGCCGTGCCCTCAGCCACGCCGCGGAGGTCCGCCACCGCCGACCCGGGCCGTCGTCGCGCCATTGCCGCCACCGAGGAGTCGCCGGAGCCCGCCTTGAGGTAAGGAACCTCTCCCGCCCCCTCCCGACCTTTGTATTGCTCCCTGCTGTGCTTAATTGCTCGCCGGAGTCCCATAGCGCCGCCGCCGAGCCGCTTCGCCGTGGACCGCCCCCCTCCGGTGCCCCTGCCCCGACCTAGCCCCCACCGAACGATTCCCCGCGCCCTCCCCAACCTTCCCGGCCGCTCAGGTCACCCCAAAGACCCGCAGAGCGCCCGCGCCCCTCGTCTCCGGCGAGTTCTCCGCCGCGGAGACGAGCGCCGCCGCCTCTCCTAGCCATAGGAAAGGCCAAGGCCGGCCACCCGACCCCCGCCGTTCATCCCAGATCGGGCGGCCCTGATTCAATTAGCCCGGGCCCAATCCTGGCCGTCCGCCAGAGATCCAACGGCCCAGGGCCGCTTCCCTCACACCCCGCGCCCGCTCTGCCCGCTGGCCCCGCCTGTCAGCCCGCCCGTGCCCGCTCTGCCCGCTGGCCCCGCCTGTCAGCCCGCCCGCGCCCGCTCTGCCCGCTGGCCCCGCCTGTCAGCCGCTCAGGCTGCCGCGCGCTCGCGCGCCCGCCCGCGGATCTAATCCTGCTCGTTAATCTGAGATCCGACTGCCGTAGGAGCCCGATACCCCTTCGCCCGCGCGTTTTCTTAAAGAGACCCTCGGTTTTCTGAAATTTAACCCGCCGTCCCTGGATTCTCACAGTTAGGTCCTCGGACCTTTTATTTAATTCAAAATAAGTATTTAGGGTATATTTTTAACCCCTAAACTTGTAAAATTCATAACTTTGTCATATGAACTCCAAATTAGGTGTTTCAAATTGCAAAATGCTCATAGTATTTTTGTCTACCTATTCAACCAATGTTTCCCTGCTGTTTTTATGTCCCAATTAATAGTTGATCATTAGGATAAGATTAAGGTTATTGGAACCCCTATTTGAGATAAATAAAAGATAGAAGACTTTAATAAAAGTTAGAGCACCTAAGTCTATGGACTTAAGCACCTAAGTTTAGGAACTTAAAACCATGTAATGATTTAACCCCACCACTGACTTAAACCTGATTAGTGGATAATGAATCACTTTGTATAGTCCTCTACCCTAGACCTAGGGAATACTAGAGTACCAATCCTTTTCTATTGTGAACTTGTGATCTCTCTGCTGCATATGTTTGGTATATTGCTTTTGTTTGTTACTTCCCAAGTGCATAGTGTGAATGATTACTTTACGTAGACAACGAGCAGTCTGTGTTTCCCGAGGAGGTTGCAGAGGAAGTTCCTGATCAACAGTTTGGTGAAGGCAAGTGTCCTCTGACCCATTATGTCCCATTCACTTTTAATTCACTTTCCCGCATTACTTAATTGAAACCTAAGGATTGACTAGCTTTATACTTTACCTCATCCTTGATGACCTGTTGGGTTATTATGGTTAGCATTTTGCTATTGCCTCAACCTAATCAATGAACATGATGTGACTATTTATGATACGATACTGTTATCCTGATGATGTTGATGATCTTGTGATACTCTAGGGGGCTCAGGCTGTTTCCTGAGTACCTCTCCGTAAGGACCTGTTCGTTGAGAGACCACCCGGGATAACAGTGCAACCATGAGGGTGAAATGGGATGCCCTTAGCTAATTAATTAGAGGAACTAGAGGTGTAGTTGCTTCGCCGTCGTGCCGTCAATGGGGTCCAGGCACAGTGCTTGCTCTGCCGAGGCTGAGTGCCGAGGTTCTTTCGTTTTGCTTTTGTTAGTCACTCTCCTGCGGGGAGGAGTACTGTGTTTATCAAACTGGAGAAACCTAACGGGCGGCTACGATCTCTAGGGAATCTTTGTAACAGCTACGTAGTGATACCCTGCCGGACCACCTAGGTAGTGGTCAATGGGGATTAGCTCTCCCCGGGCAAAAAGGGCATCATGACTCATGGGTAAAGTGTGCGACCTCTGCAGAGGGTAGTGAAACTAATATATCAGTCGTGCTCACGGTTAAGAGCAGCCTTGGGATCCTCTTTGATTAGAGATACAGATGGTTCGAGATACAAGGATTATGTTATGGTTTTGGTTCGAATATGATGATGTTGTTCCTCGATGAGGAAATGGTTTACGGGTTGGTTATATGATAAAACTTGGCTTCCACTAATAATAAATACCTGACCAACTAAAAGCAATCTGCTTTGACCTTAACCCCACATAAAGCTAGTCCACTTCAGCCAAACGGGACATTTGCTGAGTACGTTGATGTGTACTCATCCTTGCTTTACCACAAAACACCAGGTTGTCCGCATTGTAACCACTGCTCAGGAGAAGGCGAAGCCGTGGAAGGAGACTTCCAGGAGTTCCAAGACTACGACGAATTCTAGGTGTGGGTTGGCGGCAACCCCCAGTCAGCTGCCTGTGAAGGCCCTATCTTTACTGCGTTTCGCTAGCACTTTGATTTAACTGTTAAGTTGATGACTATGTGGATGACTATGACTCTGTGATGTAATAAGTTAATACTCTTTTAAGTTATTATTCGAGCAATGTGCATTGATGTTCATTTATGTAATCGTTGTGTACGTGAGTTCTGATCCTGGCACATACATAGTTCGCATTCGGTTTGCCTTCCAAAACCGGGTGTGACACAATTGGGCCAGTGCGGGATGTGGAGAATGTGGGCCGCAGGGTGAGGTGTCGGCCCACGCAGGTGGTTTTCTCTCTTTTTTTATCCAATTCAAGTATCCTAACTCAATTTAAATCCTTGTTTTGAATTCTAGATTTAAAAATCACACAATAGTATAATAATACTTCTTCTACCTATACTAATATTATTTATTTATTTATTATTATTATTTATTATTCTCCCAATTGTTTAATTACGGAAGAAAGGAATGGCTTTATTAAAATCCCTTTTTCATATATATTTTCATTTATAAGTTAAGGTAAATTTAAATTATGATTCCTTGATTCAACGAGAATGCATCACAGGAATAACATCCGCATGAGATGCACATTTTTTATTTCTTTATTTGTTATTATGCCATTAGTTGAGTATGTAGAGAAAAATAAAAAGAAAATCAAGGGATCCCCGAAACACCCACTTATAAATTTACTTATTTATTTATTTTATTATTTTTTTTCTCCTACCAATTTTGGGCTTTACAGTGGCCCATCGTGTTAGTGCCAAATGGACATCTATACCTATGTCATATATTCTATATAAATCGCATAAGTGCTCAGTACAAAATATCAATCTATAGTGGCAACCCCTCTAGCATGGTATTAGAGTATATCCAATTTTTCTCGGTTTCCGTAAAAATTAGGGGCTGGTGGTTGTTACCGATCTTGAGAAGAAGGCCTACACAGCTAAAAGGTCGTTGTCGTCTTCCTCAATTGTGGATTCCTCAATTATGAAGACCATGACTAACACTTGTTGCCATTGTTGCCAACCTCCACATCTAGGCGATAGTTGCTTAGAATGTATGTTTATTCCCTTACCAACATCGTTTTGGATGCCTCATCGACCAATTAAGCTTGTTGGCCTGATCTCATGTTGTTGTCCTTGACAAGATACACCCTTGCTGACCATGTGAGACCGATGTCGCCCTTCTCATCGATCTCGACTGGATCCGGATAGAGCTGTCGTCCTCTGCTGGCTCACCAACACGATCTTCCCTAGTCTTCAGGAGGTATTCTGAGAACATAGTCACACAATGCAGCAGGATGTACCCCTCTCAACTGTTCCCCACGGAGGTGTCCGCGACAACATACACCCTTGCTGACCATGTGAGACCGATGTCGCCCTTCTCATCGATCTTGACTGGATCCGGATGGAGTTGTCGTCCTTTGTTGGCTCACCAACACGATCTTCCCTAATCTTCAGGAGGTCGTGTGAGAATGTAGTCGCACAATGCAGCGGGATGTACCCTCTCAACCGTGTCAGGCATCGGCCACATACGGAGTAGTTCAGCAAAGAAAAAATGCAGCGGAATGTACCCCCTCAATCACAAAGATCGCTGACGGCTCGGGAACATCCTCAGAGCCGCCGGGGAGCCTGTAAGGCTGTAACCCCCCTTGCGGATAAGCCCACAAGAGATGAGTGCATCTAAGCGGCCTTGCTCGACCAAGGAACAACTCTAGAACCCCATGACTCTCGAGGACAGAAGGCAGAAGTAGGGGTTTGCGGTGAGTAAGAAGCGGCAACAAAGAGCGGTGGCAAACAAGAAGATAGAATCATGCGTCGCCTCCTCCCCGAATCAAGAACGGATGACCCACCAACACACGATTGATAAATCGAAAATGCACCTCAGTAAGTGGTTAATATGTAAGCTAACATATCACTGATATTTGTGAATAGGCCCCGACCGAATATTAGGGAAGGACACCGATCCCGAGGTGATTTGACCCCCGGACCCGACCTACGCGATGGATGACGATCGCACGACGTTGGTACAAAACTAGGGCCCGACCGCTGCATGACTTTGCCCGAGTAAGATGACTTATCTCGCCTCGTCTGTAAGGAAAATGGACCCCGGGCCATTTGGCTAATTGAGTTTTGGTGTTTGATGAACAACACAATCCGTGAACTAATATGTTTGCTAGTGTTTATGATTATAGTTCACAGGATGCAAAGAGAATTGGACCAAGGCAATGAGGATGCAACACCTCAAAAGAAGACATAAAAAGATGCATAGGAGTCCAATACTCAAGAACAAAAGAAGCCCGAAGAAATCAGCGAAGAAATCCAAGATGAGTGCTGTCAGCCAGCGCCTAGTGGCGCACCGGACACTAGTGTATGGTGTGCACCGGACTGTCCGGTGAGGCACCGCACAGTCTGCGCAGAGAGGCCGCAGACAGGCGCTCTCTGGCTGTAGCACCGGATTGTCCGGTGTGCACCGGACTGTCCGGTGTGCCAATGGGCAGACGGCAACGGTCGGATCCAACGGTCGACTGCTACAGGCGTCAACGGTCGGCTGACGTGGCGTGCACCGGACATCTACTGTGCAGTGTCTGGTGGTGCACCGGACTGCCCGGTGCACCCGACGATAGAAAGCTGCTGCTTTCTGTCCAACGGCTAGTTGGGGGTGTGGAGGCTATAAATACCACCCCAACCGGCCATTCTCTAGTGTGAGAGCCCAAGAAACATACCAAGACACATAGTGCATATTTCCAAGAGCTCAAACACCCAAGTGCTTAATAGAATCACTCGATGATTAGCGTAGGTGCTTTGCGAAGTGCTTAGGTTAGTTAGACCACTTTAGCGCTTGCTCTAGGTGAACCCTAGTTAGTTGAGTGAGTTTTGTAAAACCTCACAACCCCTCGGCTCTTGCGTGAGTCATTGTAATTGTACCGAGTGGGGCGAGAGTCTTGCGAGACCGTGACAACCGCGTTTGTGTCACGGCCGCCACCGTGTACCGGAGGGAACGAGGCCCGCGGCGTTTCGGCCAGAAGCTCGATAGTGGAGACGGCGGGGAGCGTCCGAGAGGAGCCGGAAGCGGAGCACCACTTGCGTGTGGAGAAGGCCCGCGGCTCTCTACGGAGTTACTCGACCGTGGTGCTTGGCCCTCGCGTGGGCTTCCCTTTGCGTAGGGGCACCAACGAGGATTAGTCGGGACCTTGTGCGGTTCTGGATACCTCGGTAAAAATACCGGCGTCATCCACGAGAGTTTGCTTCTCTACTTAGCTCTTTACATTCCGCATTTATATTAAGTATTTAAGTTTCAATCTTGTGGTCATACTTATTTAGTGTAGATTGAAACTTAGCCTTTGCGGTAGAGATAGCAACACTTAGACAAAACCTAGGTTGCACATTCTAGTTTTGATTATTTGCATAGGTTTTGCTCTAGGGATTTAATTGTGGCCTAGTTAAGTAAAAGTTTTAGAAGTCCTAATTCACCCCCCCCCCTCTTAGGTGTCACCCGTTTCCTACAAGTGGTATCAGATCCCGGTTTGGCTCATTTGAAACACTTTAGCTTCACCGCTAAAAGAGCCGACGCTTTTTAGAGGAAGGGATGGATACCCATAGGCCACCACACTTCGACGGCACTAACTTCCCATATTATAGTGCTAGAATGGCTTGTTACCTAGAGGCCGTTGATCTAGGTGTTTGGAGAGTCACTCGTGACGGGATGAAACCCCTCAAGAAACCCGAGAAACCCACCACGAGTGAGGAAAAAGAAATTCATTTAAATGCTAGAGCCAAAAATTGCTTGTATGAATCTCTTAGCATGGATATTTTTAATCAAGTATTTACCTTGAAAACTGCTAATGAGATTTGGCTAAAATTGCATGAGCTCCATGACGGCACATCCAATGTCCGTGAGCAAAAACATTGCCTAGTCTTAAATGAGTATAATTCTTTTGCTATGAAAGATGATGAGCTTGTTAGAGACATGTATTCTCGTTTGAATCTAATTATCAATGAGCTCAATTCGATTGGCATTAATAAGCTAGGTGATGCGGACATTGTGAGGAAGATTATCTCCATGCTACCACAACAAAGATATGGGAGCATCATCACCATCCTTCACAACATGGAGGACTTGAGCAGCATGACCCCGGCCATTGTGATTGGGAAAATCGCGGCTTTTGAGATGTCGCGAAAAATGAGTCGGGGAGAGAAGCCAACTTCCTCAAGACCATATGCTTTTGCATGTGATGAAAGGAAGGGCAAAAAGAAGGCTCCCACTCCAAGTTCCTCAAGTGAAGAAGAGGAGGAAGAAGAAAGTGATGATGATAAAGATAATCAACCATGTACTTCATCCTCCGAGGACGAAGAAACAATCCGACGCGTCGGAAAGGTAATGGGGATGATCCGCAAGATTAATCTAATGGGTGTGCCCCTGCAGGTCGAAGATCTTCTCTTTAACATTGACAGGAAAAAGCAAAGGAAGAGAGGATGCTTCGCATGTGGGGAGAAGGGCCACTTCAGGGACAACTGTCCAAATATGGCCAAGCCCAAAAAAGAGAGGAGCAAAGGCAAGGCGCTAACAAGTGTTAGAACTTGGGATGATTCTTCAAGTGAAGATGAACCTCCAAGGACGCGCAGCCACCGGTCCTCGTCACGATCATCACGGTCATCACACAAATGCCTTATGGCAAGAGGTAACAAAAGCACTCCATCCTCTAGTGATGAAAGTAGTAGTGATGATGAAGGTGAGGGAAAGCCCTCTCTAGATGAGCTTGCGGAAGCCGTAAAATTTTTCCAGGATGTTTGCACTAAGCAAAAAAGCTCAACTTAAAACATTGAAAAATAAGTTGGTTAGCTCTCAAAATGATTACAAAGATTTGCTAGAAAAATTTGAAACTTTTGCAAACTTAAATAGTGAGCTATCAACTAAAATTGAGCTATTAGAATCTAGTGCTCCATCCACTGCTACCGATGATAGCCTTATTAAAAAGAATGAAAAACTTAAGGCTAAGTTAGCTAGCTCCCAAGAAGCTATTGAAAATTTGCTAGAGAAAATGGAAATTCTTAGCATACACAACAATGAGCTAACTACTAAGCTAGAAAACATTGGTAGCACCCCAGCAGCATCTTTAGTTAAAATACCTGAAATAATTAAGAAAGATGCTTCTACTTTCTGCTTTGATTTAATTGATGATTCTAACCCCTGCAACCAAGTCGTTGTTGAGAATATTGTTGTAGACACATGTACGGATGAGGTTGCAAAGGAAAATGAACAATTAAAGCAAGACGTGGCTCGCCTTGGCAAGGCTTTGTATGACAAGAAAGGCAAAGCCAAACAAATCCAACCTCCACAGGATAACACCACTGCGGGAGTGAACAAGCCTATGGAGGGAGAAACTGTGATTTGTAGGCTATGCCACAAGGAAGGCCACAAGTCTTTCCAATGCAAGGCGATGACCGGGGATAAACAAAGGCAAAAGCTCAAGCAAAAGCCAACAAGCAAAATCTCCAACACCTACATCAAAAAGGTGAACAAAAAGGATGCTACACCATATTTGATCAAGAAGAAAAAGAATGGAAAGGTGATAGCAATCAAGGCCAACAAGCAAGCCAACAAAGGAAAGGGGGCCAAACGCATCTGGGTGCCAAAAGAAATAATTTCAACCATGAAAAGCACCAAGAAGGTTTGGATCCCGAAAGGGAAGTGAGTGGACCGAAAGGTCTCCGGGAAATTTGGAGACTTGGCAAAATTGGGATGTATATCATGGGATACATCATATTGGATCAAGTTTATTGCCAAGTGGGTTAGTAAAAATTTTGGACCCAAATTTCCCACCCATGACTAAGGTAACTAGATTTATTGTATTTCTTGTTTTTAGATATGCGTATCTACTTACCTTGTATCTAGTTTACCTTTCTTGCCTAGTATTACATTTGTTATGTACTTTTGTTTAGAATCATGCATACTAGGTAAATCATATGGTAGGATTACGTGTTTTCAATTCATATACTTGAGCAAACCTACATGGCTTAAAATGTTTATTTAAGCACGGCACATAGCTTCTATATCACTCCATAGTAAATGATGCATCAATTGAAAATTTTGACTTCTACAAGTTGTATCATTTAACTTATATGTGCCAAAGTTCGGATTATAGATAATTTGCCCCTCTTGATATCAAATCAAAGTGCATGTCTCCTACAAGTATTTAAAACTTGTATGCACACCTTTAGGGGGAGATTACTCTATAATCTAACGCTTTGATACTAACACCTTTTCAAGTCTATTTTATGTGATAGTCTCATTGTAAGGAAAATAAGGTCCCCGGAGAAAGACAACAATCTTCCACTGCAAAATCTCCAAGAACTCTCATGTCTCTCAAGCTCGCCATTGATCTCCAATTGGTATCTTTTGAGACTACATTCAGTATCATTTACATGTCTTCTCCAATATTTGATTAGACTATATTTCATATCATATGCTTCCGTGTTGCCAAAAATGTATAAGCAGTTAACTCATATTCTGTTACCTATGCATAAGGGAAGTCAGTCTTTTCAAATCATGTCTTGCACCTCTAATTTTCACATGCTTTTTCCTAAGTAGAGGATCTCTGTCAGGGGGAGTATTTCTTTATCTCTGAAAAGGGGGAGAAACTTCTTTCTAAAGAAAACACTCATTTAGGAGGAGAAATCTTTTCAACTGATATCACTCATATTGTTTAATTTAATATCCTTCTAGTGGTATCATTTGATAGAATTCTTGTCGAGGGCAAGTTTTTATTTACTTCCTACATGTTTTTAATGTCTTCCTTTTCGGTGGTTGATGCCAAAGGGGGAGAAGTTTAGGGACCAAAGTAATGAAAACTATATCAAACACCAAACACCACCATTTTAAAATTTTATATCTACAAATGGTTTTTCAAGTGGTTTTGGTTATTTGGTAAAAAAATAGGAAGTAAGTGAATTATGGAGTTAGGGGGAGACTTAAGTCCATAATATCACATTGTGGGGACAATCATGCATCTTAGCAAGTAAAATGCATATTTTTATTCAAATACTTGTATTATTTGCTTGCTTTGGTTGTGTTGTCATCAATCACCAAAAAGGGGGAGATTGTAAGGAAAATGGACCCCGGGCCATTTGGCTAATTGAGTTTTGGTGTTTGATGAACAACACAATCCGTGAACTAATATGTTTGCTAGTGTTTATGATTATAGTTCACAGGATGCAAAGAGAATTGGACCAAGGAATGAGGATGCAACACCTCAAAAGAAGACATAAAAAGATGCATAGGAGTCCAATACTCAAGAACAAAAGAAGCCCGAAGAAATCAGCGAAGAAATCCAAGATGAGGGCTGTCAGCCAGCGCCTGGTGGCGCACCGGACACTAGTGTCCGGTGTGCACCGGACTGTCCGGTGAGGCACCACACAGTCTGCGCGGAGAGGCCGCAGACAGGCGCTCTCTGGCTGTAGCACCGGACTGTCCGGTGTGCACCGGACTGTCCGGTGTGCCAACGGGCAGACGACAACGGTCGGATCCAACGGTCGACTGCTACAGGCGCCAATGGTCGGCTGACGTGGCGTGCACCGGACATCTACTGTGCAGTGTCCGGTGGTGCACCGGACTGTCTGGTGCACCCGACGACAGAAAGCTGCTGCTTTCTGTCCAACAGCTAGTTGGGGGTGTGGAGGCTATAAATACCACCCCAACCGGCCATTCTCTAGTGTGAGAGCTCAAGCAACATACCAAGACACATAGTGCATATTTCCAAGAGCTCAAACACCCAAGTGCTTAATAGAATCACTCGGTGATTAGCGTAGGTGCTTTGCGAAGTGCTTAGGTTAGTTAGACCACTTTAGCGCTTGCTCTAGGTGAACCCTGGTTAGTTGAGTGAGTTTTGTAAAACCTCACAACCCCTCGGCTCTTGCGTGAGTCGTTGTAATTGTACCGAGTGGGGCGAGAGTCTTGCGAGACCGTGACAACCGCGTTTGTGTCACGGCCGCCACCGTGTACCGGAGGGAACGAGACCCGCGGTGTTTCGGCCGGAAGCTCGATAGTGGAGACGGCGGGGAGCGTCCGAGAGGAGCCGGAAGCGGAGCACCACTTGCGTGTGGAGAAGGCCTGCGGCTCTCTACGGAGTTACTCGACCGTGGTGCTTGGCCCTCGCGTGGGCTTCCCTTTGCGTAGGGGCACCAACGAGGATTAGTCAGGACCTTGCGCGGTTCCGGATACCTCGGTAAAAATACCGGCGTCATCCACGAGAGTTTGCTTCTCTACTTAGCTCTTTACATTCCGCATTTATATTAAGTATTTAAGTTTCAATCTTGTGGTCATACTTATTTAGTGTAGATTGAAACTTAGCCTTTGCGGTAAAGATAGCAACACTTAGACAAAACCTAGGTTGCACATTCTAGTTTTGATTATTTGCATAGGTTTTGCTCTAGGGATTTAATTGTGGCCTAGTTAAGTAAAAGTTTTAGAAGTCCTAATTCACCCCCTCTTAGGCGTCACCCGTTTCCTACATCGTCCATTCGCGATATTTTTTTCATGTGTAGGGATAGGAAAGTTGGGCCCGTGCCGACCGATGACAGCGAGAAGGACGAGCCGAGATCAAAAACTTGGAGTTCAAAGGTTGGCCCACGAAGGGTTCGCGATCGCTCCCGAAACCATAGAGCGAGGGGCAATTAGGAGGTGGACACCTAGCGGCCAGGACCCTAGCGCATGAGCACCAAGGGCATTTATAAATCATGTTCGAGTCTCAAGAGACATCATACACATGGTTTATCGCGAAGAGAGGCAACGAGCCGCTAGGCCCGACCAAATGGGTCTAAGAACTATATGAGTTGATACCTGAGAGTATGAGGACGAGGACGGTTCTCAGCGGACCCTGTGCCTAGAGCCTGCAAAAGGCACTAGGGCCTCACTCGGATCGCCCATTTGGAGCTCACCGATTGCCATGAACTCGATCAACGAGGGAAGCATGGTACATCTCACTCTTTCTCTTTTCGGCGAACGGAATGCACAAGGAGTAGTAAAAAATGAGACATGCCCCGAGACGAATCCGCTGTGACGAACAGAGGGCTCGGGGGCTTGCTTCTCATACATTAAAAAGGGGATTGAAAAGCCTAGAAGGGGCGCAGAAGAGCGGAGAGGGAAGGAGAGTCGGGCCTCACGCATGCAACGGCGTGACGAACCCTGAAGCAGAAATACGGCCTCGCGACGGTCAGTCCACACTCACCACCTCCTCCCCCGTTCAAAGTTCTCATTCCTTCCGAGGCACACGGGCCGATACTGCCCAACGAGGTCGCGCCGACACCACGAGAGTCGGAGCCCAAAGGCCCGCCCGCTAAAGCTCACAAACCGCCCCCGAAACAACTGAATAAGGCATGGTCAGGAGACTGACTGACCAATAAACAGGGCCACGGAACGCGAACACCGAAGCACACTTCCAGGCTGACCCTAAGTGTTGCAGGAGAGGAAATCTCCACCACGCGACCAAAATAAGGCGAGCGATAGAAGGCATCCAACCATTACAAGGCATGCTAAGAGGCAAAATGTGGCCTGGTAATCCCGCGATCACAGCTGCCTAAGGTCGCACTCTGGCCAAGGGGAACTGTTGATGACACCTTCAACGAGACGAGGTCAACTACAGTCTCGGCGGCTACACCAAAGGCGTTCTCCATATCCTCCAGAGCGCCGCGGCGACATCTTGTGACAGGCCACCGACACCGCGTAGCTCGATCTGAACTGAACAAAAGCTACGGCGTCGACGGCGCCGCGACGGGCACCACAGCGGACGGCTTGATGGACCCGGTTTGGGAAGTCGAGAAGGCGCTCCTCCCGTTCAGGCGAAGACCCAGCGTGATGAGTACATGTACGTCAACTATATTGTCAATGCCTAATTAATGATAAAGTCTCAAAGTCAAGGAGAGTCGAAGTCCAAGTTTATTCGCGGAACTTGTTCGGATTACAGCATGGGTCTCACGAAAACATATTAGCTTTAGTATTATGGTACTAGATTTCTTTATAGTGAGTTTGCCTAGGAAAACTAAACCAAACAGTGAGTTTGCCTAGGAAAACTAAACCAAACAGCGGATTAGCTCGGTTGGTCGGCCCTACGGAGTATACGGACAGTGAAATTTAGAAATCTGGAAGACGCTGGAAGATTGGAGGGGCGTGCCAGATGCAGGCATGTAGCTGCTGATGTTGCCAACACAAAATCCATCCAGATTGGAGATTCCAGTGCAAGTCCAGCCGCTGAACGAACAGGGGCTTGGACACTGGAGATTATACTTCTCAATTGCTGCACATAAACCATACACACATTCCAGAGAGCACACAAGTATTTACGCCGAGTTTCAGTTTCAGGGCATCCGTGTATGCATACGAAGAGGGATCGCGTCGGTAGTAGTCAGCGTCAGGTGTTTAGCTGCAAGTAAAGTAGCCACAAGATACGGGGACTTGTGTACACCATTCATCGGTCCTGTTATTTATGTACTAGTGCGCACACAACACCTGCTACAACTGGTCTCTCCTGCTGCCGGCTTCCAACGCGTCCAGTTCGTGGCTCGTGCGCGCCCCGGCAGTTTCGGTGGACCGCTGCGTTCGGCTCTCCTCCTCCTCCACCCTCTCGCTGACGAACCTCAAGTGCGCGTGCGGCCAGAATCCTGCCATGGCGCAGACGGTGGTCAGGTCAGTGCATGCGTTTCGTTTTTAGCCATGCAGAGAGCAGCGAAGCACAGGCACAGGCACTGCACTGGAGTTCCAGAGTTGTGCAGCGCTAGATGTGATGTGAAGCGATTGCATTCAGGTTCAGGCAAGGTAAACGGACGAGGCAACAATAACAATACCTTTCTCATCTGACGGGGCTGGGAAGAACTGGAGGTAGCAGACTGAAGCGACCACCAATCCTGGAACGAACATGACAGAAACTCATCAGCTAGCACACCCCCACCAAGGAGAACGACACGTTTGCGAGCAGTTATTAGCAGCAGTGCACCTACGCACGTACCGAGGACGCCGCCAGTGCAGACGTCTTGCCAGTGGTGCCAGTAGTCGTCCACCCGCGAGACGGCGACCAACGCGGCGACGAGCAGAGGCAGGAGGACCACGCAGAGCTTGGCGACGTGCCCTCTCCGGTCGAACGCCGTCATCTTCCCGGCCAGGTACCACGACAGGAAGCCTAGCCCCGCAAACGACCCTGCCACACGTACGTACGCGCCCACGAAAACAAACATTGAAGAAATGCTGGCACGTGTGGGACTATGACTATGGATGCCATTTCACTTCGCTATGCTTCTTGGAACTAGTGGATGGGCTTTAATTTAGTGCTACGTACGTACGGTTCATCGGTGCTGTTCATTATTAGCAAGGAGATTAATGGCCTTTTTGTTGTGAAGAAGAAGAGTTGTTGGTTAACGAATTGGTGATGATATATGTCGTTGTTGTTGCAAAGTTGCAGTGAGGACGACGACTCACAGGAGGTGTGGCCGCTGGGGAAGCTCTTGTGGCCTTCCTTGATCACGCTAGGATCGCCATGGCATATGACTCCCGTTGTGATGTTGTTGTACACCTATAGTAGATATGGGACAGCCGAGGAAAACTACTCAAGGTTAGGTGGATAGCAAGTAGTCCACTGCATTTCGACGACCCATGCATGCGTACGTACTACCAGGCTAGGATGGACTGAAATGCAGCCTAAAATTGAAAGCAATGGAGTTGGCGGAGCTGCTTGGTTACCGCTTCTCCATCGGGGAAGCAACGCCAGTAGAAGTTGGGGCGCGGCCGGCCGACGGCGTCCTTGATCGCGTCGGTCAGGACGCCCGTTATCAGCACGGCGAACAAGATACCTGCGCTTGATTTGCCGGCCGGGCGGTCACCATGGGTGTGTAATGTACTACGTACCTCTCTGGCGAGCACTATATAGAACACAATGAAAGTGGTGGTGGTGGAGAAGATATATATACCTAGGATGGCATGGTGCAGATCGTACGCATTCCTCCTCCTGATGTAGACGACGGCGAAGATAGTCACGGGCCCAATGACAGCGATGATCTGCGAGGAATTAATTAAGCAGCAGCAGGTACCATTTACATACATACATACAGCAGTGACGACCCTGACAGAAAGTACTGGTTATGCAGCGCACCGGAACGGCCCAGACGGGGACGGTGTTGCCTTTCATGGGGTATCTGAGGTCCGCCATCATGCCGGCGCCGACGAACCGGTGGAACGGCTCGATGACGTTGAGCAGCACGTCGACGGCGACCAGGAGGAGCAGCGCCACCCAGTCCCACGCGTGCGACCGCGCCACCCCGGGCATCGTCGGCAGCGGAAGCGCGCACGCCGGGGCAGCAGCGGCCTGCGGCATCTCCAGCGGAACGACAGCAACTAACTGCAGGTTGGCCTTCAATTCGTCGGGGACCTCGCGCGGTGCAGAGTAACAATGCGCCGACGACCTCGATTGAGCTGCCTAGCAAGAAGCCAAGAAGGAGAAGACGATCGAACAATGCCGGCGCCGGTGTCGTACTCTCGTACGTTGCCTTGCTCCTGGGATTCTTCTGTCGGGCTACGGATCATGCGTGATGATGTTTTATAGGATCGAACGAACCCAACAGTTATATGATAGTACAATGGGAGGCAATGACGGTGATAGTGCGCCGTTGCGGGCAATTATTTCGGTTGTTGGTTTTGGGGAATTGCTTGGGAGTTCCCTTCTGCGGTTTTTTTTACAGTACCGGAACGGTTCCTTTCTGCAGTTACAGCATGTCTATAGTCTATAGATGGGTGGTGTGTTTTTTTATTGACGTGAATCAAGATCGGCATGCATGATGCATGTGTGAGTTGGTTTCGGGCGGGAAACTTTGGCGCGCGCGGGACGCGTAGGAATGGTGGAATCGCGGTAAGTTGGTAGCTGGGGCGAGCAGCGCGATGCCATGTTTACGCGCTAGCCTAGTTGGATATATACTTGATGGTGAGGTTACTGTTGGCAGCGCGTCCAGAGCGTGTCTGCACCGCGGCAGGATCGCAGTGGTCACCCCCCCCCCCCCCCACACACGTTTGGTGGGGAGTTGGACGGACCTGCCAGAATCAGCAGCTCAGGTTTTTTCTGCGCAATTGCGAGGCCCCGATGACTCGAGTCTCCCGATCTCGTCGTCGTTTTAAAACAAAACATCCATTGGAGGAGCCATGAGAAGTCAAGGCTGTTCGGTTTAGATTAAAGTTAGGAGTGTACGTTCGGGTTACTTGAAAATTTCGGATCACATAATTTCGGGTATTTAAAATTTCGGATTTTGAGAATCGATACTCGAAATTACAACGGGTTTACCATAACCGAAAATTCGGGTAACCGAAATTTCGGATTCGGGTATTCCCGATCTACCCGAACTATTGTGTCAGCTTCATAAAACACATGCACCCTATTAAATTATTATTAAAATACAGTTTGAATAATGATATACATGGACATAAAAAACACAAGCAATCTATAATCACAAGTCATGCACACTTGCACATAATTATAGGTGTACAAATTAATAATTAAAAATGACATGAGTACATGACACATGAAAGTTTAGGTAATTTAGGTACCCAATTATGAACCCGAATTACCCGAAAATAAATCCGGGTTTTGCAAGTTGCTATCCGAAACTCCCGAACAAAATTCGGTTTTCAGGTATTTCAGGTTCGGGTGAGTATTCCGGGTTGCGGGTTTTTTGCCCATCCCTAATTATAAGCCAGTTGTTTAGATTATTGTATCTGCAATCAGGGACGGATCCACAATGTGAGCAAAGTGGGTCATGGCCCACCTCAATTTGGACTCTTTATACATACCTTTTATATATACTATAAAATAAAAAATATAAAGTATATGATGAGACCAAATTAGATAAACATCAGTTCCACCACATCATACCATTGACTAACCCACAAGGTCTAGCCCATCACTCTAGGCCGCGACCTATGTCGACTAAAACACAGAATGAGAAAGACATCAACTGTACGTCCATAGCATCCAACCCTCGTTTAGAGCTCATCCTGTCCTAGCGTTGTGCCCACTGTCCAACCGCCGTCCAACAGTCAGCTCATCATTGTTGGCCTACTGTACAGCCGTCCACCCAACCGTCATCGCCAGATGCCAGGACACCGTCGCTAGCCTGCGACTCGTCTGCCATCGCCGCCAGCCTATCGTCTAGCCGAGCCCGTCATGGCCAGCCCGCCTCCACTCGCCCACGGTCCCTCACTAGAGTATAAGCTGCCACAACACCATAATTTTATTCTTTTACTTACATTGATGCTTACCTAATGCCTTTTTTCTAATTGTAGATTGGATTTTCTATCGGTGATTTGGTGTCACTAAAAGGATTTTCGATATCCATATTATTTTGTAGTAGTCATGATATTACAATTTAACTTTTATGCTATTACCAAGAAACCACTTATAGTTTACCATTTTTTCTTTAATCATTACGGATTAGACCCACTGGACAATCCGTTTTAAACTAAAGCTAAAAGCTTGTTGCCAGGCGAACAACTGTATCAAACGAGCGTGCGCTGCTGTTGACGATTGGGAAAATGAGTTGGCCTACGGCGGAATGGGTCTCCCTCTTCATCCAGTGCCTGCAACCATAGAGGCAGGGGGTTAGGGAGATTATCTAGCTAACAGACGCATTGTCCATAGCAGACCTGCCTATTATTAACTTGATAATCTTAAACCTTGGTTTAGGATTGTAGGGTTCTCACACCTTCGAAAAGGAGGGACCCTTCCAGAAATTCTCAGTGGCCCGAGGGCCAAAGAGGGGGTTTGGAAATAGTTTTCAACCAGCAATTGACGCGCCTCGGTATGACCTCATAAGCTGCGTCATTGCCCCAAGCGCAAAGATGAGTCTCTACTGCCACCTGACCCCTGTACTTATGGCTTAATCCCCCTCTCGCCCAGTCATCACCCGTCGATGTGGCACAAAATCACACAAACCATCAGGCATCGACCACGCAGCCGTTTATTTGCGCCGGTTGGAAGCCCAGTTAGCACCATGGGCTGGTCGGTCACACGTCCGGCCCACGAGAGGCGATGCTCAGCGGCCAGATCGTCTTCCCTTCTCCGGTTCTCCCTTCCCGTGCGTGTCTGCTCCCTCTCCTCTGGCTGCCGCTCTCCACAGTCCTCGGGCTCCAAGCCTTGCGTAAACCCCGACCCCCACGCGCATAGATGAAGACTAGGTCGCAGACGTCGCCGAAGCCTCTCAAGACGGTGGCGATGGCTCCCAGGCCGAGCAGCACCAAGCGGAAGCCGAGGCCCAAGCCGGCGGGGAAGGGCGACCCCCGCGCACCCAAGAAGCCACCCACCGCCTTCTTCTACTTCATGTGTGTTCTCTGCTGCTCCCTCCCCTGTTAATTTGCCTGCTACGGATTTCGTGTCTGCTGGGTGTTACTGCTCTAGCCTCGGCTAAGCGATTGGTTAGTTAGGGGTTCCAGTTACCTATCAGGGAATTCTAGTGTATGCTAGTATTAGGTGCAAGGTACTGCTTGATATCTGTGGTATGTATTGGTTTGCTAGCCGCTGAATGGGCTCACCATTGTAGTTTCTTTCTTTTGATTTGGGAATTGGGATCCTGGGAGGTTAGGTTACTTGAAGTTTTTTTTTCTCGAACTTTTTTTTCTCGAACTTTTTTTTCTCGAACGCACAGGAGAGCTGCGCATCATTATATTAAGAGAGGAAATGTCCAAAGTGGACCGAAATATAACACCTAGAGGGCAGAAAAAAAAGAAGAAAGAAAAAACAGACTAAGACCAAACCCTCAAGCATCCACTCCAGTCTCCAGCACCCCCACAAGGGGGGAGGGAGCCTGAAGGGGGCCCTACTAGACCCTATTTAAAGTGACAATAATCCCCAAACTGTCTAAATGCTTCACTCCCGCCTTATTCCAACATATCAATTCATCTAGAAACAACCTCTTAGTCAAACTAATGGAAGGGCTCACTCCATCAAAAACAGCCCTATTACGAGTGAGCCATAAGCACCAAGCTCCAAGAATAATGACACTATTGAAACCCTTCCTCTTGTACCTATGCACTCTTTTAGAAACCTTTTCCCACCACACAGCAAATGACTGTTCAGCAACAATAGGAGTGAGGTTACCAAGCCCGATGAACGACAAAATGAGATGCCAAAAATCCTAGAAAAACTGCAGGTGCAGAGGATATGCTGGATTGTTTCCTGCTCCTGATCACATAGGGGGCAACACACCGGGTATTGCAACCCTCTCCTTTGGAGTCTGTCCGTACTCCAACATTTATTCCTTAAAGCCAACCAAAGGAAAAACTTGCATTTAGGGGGCCCAAGTCTTCCACAATCGTTTCCAAGGCTCAAAGGAAATGGACCCGAAGAAGAAGGCATTATAACAGGACTGAGGAAAACTACCCAGAAGCCGTGTGTCTCCAAACAAGCATGTCCGCCTCCTGTGAAAGAGTCACTTGTCCAATCTCATCCTATAATTTTAAATACTGTTGCAGCCCAACCATAGAAAGATGACTCCCAATATCCCTAACCCAACGCCAGTTGTCCATAGCCTGAGCAACCGTCCGGGTCGAGCTGACTCTACTGTCCACCAAACAGACAACCTCTGGTGCAATATCAAAGATAGCCTTCCCATTCAACCATTTATCAAACCAAAAGAGAGTGCTTGTCCCATCTCCGACCACATGAAAGACCGAAAGATTAAAAAACTGTCTTACTTGCTGCTGAATAGGAAGATTCATTCCCTGCCATGGTCTAGACGGATCAGTTTTTTGCAGCCATAACCATTTCACCTGTAAAGCCCAACCTTTGAATTGTAAATTAGAAACTCCAAGGCCGCCATATTTTAGGGGCTTGGTAACTATCTCCCAAGAAACAAGACAGCTTCCACCGTTAACATTCTTCCTTCCTTTCCATAGAAACCCCCTCCTGAGTTTATCGATGGATTTGATCACCCATTTAGGAACACTCATGGCCATAAGGATATAAACAGGAATTGCCGAAAGCACATGCCTCACTAACGCTGTCCTACCAGCCAGACTGAGCAGACGAGCCTTCCAGTTGGGAAGCCGGTTAGCAATCTTATTAAGTTGAAGGCATCATTTGGAGAGTGTTTGGTTCCGGCCGTCTGGGAGATTTTAGAGAGCCAGAGCATTTGAGCAGAATAAATTGGGAGGTCCCACCATACTCCGGAACCAAACACTATGTTGGTGAAGCAATTTGAATTTTCCTCTTTCCAGGCTCAGATTTGCCCGTTTGTGCTTTTTGTGCAATGTGATTTTGTCTTTCAGTTTCATTTAGGGTTGAGATGATCGGTTAATGTCATTGCTGAACTTCTCATATGACGCTCGTGTGAAGAACATTTGACTTAACAAAGTAATCATCTTACCGTACTAACAGTCCAGGTCGACTTCACACGGGTTTATAAAAAAAACATGTGTTGTTACTTATCGAAATCTTATTTAACATAAATGCTTTATGCTGCAACCACCATATTGACACACTGTCATTTAACATATTGATTACTCCCTGAGGTTTCTCCCATATTTTTAGTTGTAACACGAATGTGAAAGCTCTTTCAGTTATTTGGCTTTGTGTTATACGCCAATCTATAATGAAACTCTGTTGTGCTGAAGGGAGGATTTTCGCAAGATCTATAAGCAAGAAAAACCAAGTGTAAAATCAATGCAGGAAGTAAGTTTTCATTACTTGAATGTTAAGCCTTCAAATCTTTAGTCTTGTAGTAATATACCTTGCCCTGCAGATAGGGAAGGCATGTGGCGAAAAATGGAATACAATGACATTTGAGGTCAGCATTTTCTCCTTGCAGCCTGATAGTCGTGTTCCATTAGTTATTTACCACCTTATGCTGCCTGCTGATGTAAATTGCTTGATTCCACAATGGTGATGCAAATTTGACCACGGTGCACTGGATATGCAGTTTGGGTTTTGCCTATACTTCTTTTTTTTTCCTGATCAACCATTTTATGTGGGAAACAATATATAGGGATCAGAAGGTCTTTATATTATGCTTTATTTGGTTAATGTCCAGTTCAAACTTCAAAGAACATGAGCTATTGCCACCCTTTTATTCTAATGGTGAGGAAGCGATTTCCCTTGGGCCCATGGCCCATTTCTTGTTTAAGTTCTTTCACAAGTTTATACTTTAGAGAGTTTGAAGGGACAATTGGCATGGCTGTGTTAACTATGAATTTTTCTGACCTACATGCTCAAAAAGTCAAAATGAAGTTTATGAGTACTGTAGCTTTGGTTCATTTGGATTATTCTACATCAGTGCACATTTGCTATTATTTCGTATGTTACATTAAGTGTATAGTTGCTACTTACTGTCCCAGTATTTGAGCTCCCCACTTATGAGCTGCTTTAGGGGTGTTCACTGACAGTTTTACCAGTTTGATCAAAGCAGATCAATACTATTACTCATAATTAACTTGGTGTGTACGCTGCTCTGTCGGTACTGGGCAGCTAGGTTGCTTAGCATGTATGTTTGAATGGTTTCAACCGTTTTGGAACATCTTCACCCCTAGTACATCTTCACTCAACCTTGGTTTGGTGCCCACGGGCCATTCTAGCTACTCTTACTGTGCATGGTAGCAAACGACTCGAAACACGAAAACAGTAGGATTTTTGCAAATATAAAGATAAACTATGGATTCTTTAAATTGCAAATACTGCACGCTTGTGCCTTCTATATGATTATGAAATTTGACTTCTAGAAACAATAGTTTTCACTTAATTCATTTCACAGGAAAAGGTCAAGTATTATGATATAGCTACTGAGAAACGTGCAGAATTTGAGAAGGCGATGATTGAATATAACAAGAAAAAGGTGTATATTATACTTGCCCCGCCTCTTGGATAGCCTCCCTCCCCAGCCCCTGTTTTTCTTATGGGTGAAAGCATAACCATCTTCCATATTCTCATGCAGGAAAGCTGAACATTTGTCTGTTCCAAATTCCCGATGGTTCACTGTAACTGGATGAATCAATCAGCTGTATATTACAGAACTGTGATTTTTAGTGGAATTTATAAATACCACTAGTTGGAACCGTCAGCTCACGCAGATATGTATCTTTTGTAGTCGACTTGCACATTTTGATGACACCGAGTCTTCTACCCGGTGGTTTTCATCTGGAGATAATTTGTGTTTCGTGCTAACTGCTCGTTAAATTGCTTATTATAGAGTTGTATGTATGATTGTGTATATAATAATGTCCTCCAACGCAAAAAAAATATTATCACAGCTAAAACAAATGATATCCCTACTGTCAAGTATAGTATTTAGACTGTAGATATTGATACCGAATACTCATATATCGAATTCATTTATCCAGAAATTTGGGTGTGAATTAGGGCCTATTTGGTTTGTTGACTATCACACTTTGTCAACCTTTTCTTTTCTTTTAAGGTTAGTTCTTCAATCCGGACGACTAATCTTAAACAAAGTAGCGTAGTTAGTCGTGAACCAAAAACATGACCTAAATCATCCTATGTGATCCACTATGGTCAAGATGGAATGAAGCAGATACATAATATTGATTCTTGGAAAGAGAGATATTTTCCTATTATTTCGAAGTTTCAGAATACATACAATAGAATTTATGTACCAATGTTTTGGTTAGATCTTTAATATTACTGTGTAGTTATAGAACAATGTTTGTTATGCGTTGAACAATTTAGTTTCTTCGAACAATTGCAGGGCATCCAAAGGACGCCTGATGTTCTAGTGTAAAATCATTGTGGCATTATCTAGATATGTGTACAACAATATTCTGCAACACCGGCAGTACTTGCAAACGCTATATCTTGAATATGACTGTACTGGGTCAAAAGAGACTTTACAGTAAGCGTTCCATGAGAATGCATGAAAACAGACCACTACAGCTGCTAGACTGCTACTTGGGAAGGACATGCAAGCACATATACTAGCTAGCTGGGTAGGTCATCACTGGCTGAAGAGGCCTGTTTTTCAGTAATCAACTTTTCCAACCGTTTCTTCAGGTAAGCTTGCCTGAGTTTCTCTCTACGAGCAGCATCCTGCTCTTGTCGTCGAGATCTTACTGTTGAGGCCTTCTGCCTTGCCTCAGTTACTTCCTCATGAACTTCCCTGCAGATGTACCATCATGCAAATCAATCAAAAGGTCACAACACATCATTGTGACATAGTACAAACTCCTAAGGGCTAGTTGGATTGAGGGGGATTGGAGGGGATTAAGTGCATGTTTGGTGTGGCGCCTACGCCGCCACACCGCGCCTAACCCGCGGCGGCCGCTTGAAAAGTGTGGCGACTTAGGCGCCACACCAAACATGCCTTAAATCTCTTCCTATTGAACCCCTCAATTCACGTGCAACCGAAGAAGGCTTAAGTGGGCACACAATATTGCCAAGATAAATCAAGGTGTTGAAGTCAAAAGATCAATAATATATTACAAAGAGAGGGAAAATGCGTTGAAGTCAAGAGGTTCAGTGATATACCGATATCACTACTTCACTAGTGGCAATGGAGTTCACTGTTTAGTGATCTCACCATGTCACAAATATAGTCTGAAACTGATATAAGTACCAAACTATATATTATTCATTTTTTGCTCGATATTTCAAATCAGGTATCTAATATATATATCTGAAGTGATTGGACATAAAAGATAGTATGCCAAGGGCATAACTTAGATGGACCTCAATCCAAGCAGTGAAACTATGCCAATCCCCAGCACAAGGACATGGATAGAGAGGGAGACATGAAGTCTAGATCTATTTCTTGATTAACCGCAATCCCATTTTCATATGGATAGGGTGACTCGACTTTTAAGAAACCAATCCCTAAATGAAGAAACCAACTCAATCTATCTTATTTTAAATAACAAATTTAATACTAAGAACACCATGCAATGGCATGAAAAATGTGCTAGCACTGGCATAGTCTGGGGCTGCTCCGTTTCATGCGCCCCAATGGGCTAACACATAAACAATAACATAACACCTAAAATCTCAATAGGTCATGATGAAAGCTCAATTCATATTCATTTTTTTTTTTGCCTATGCACTAAATGCTCAGTGCTAGGAGTATATTACCATTTTTTATTTCATTCTTCACCTGTCCTAGAGAAAGCTAAATTATTTTGTTTTTTACATCTACAAAATAATAAGGGAAAAATAGAAGTGCTTAATGCAAAAGAGTGTCCGCGCAGACCGCAGAGAGTGCCCATAGAAAACAGTACCTCACAAAGCGCTTGTGCTCATCTCTGTCGATTGTAGTGCTTGCTCGGCCAAGCCCCAACGGTTTCGCATTAGGCATAGAATCTTCATGATCATTTACCGGCTCTGCAGCATCAGTGGCTCTGTGGCTAATCTCTGGCATCTGAGGCTCATAGATACGATCGGAACTTTTTTGGAAGAAATCCACACAGTATTTCTCTTTGTCTTCTTCGTCAGGTAGCTCGCCTCTGGATAATTTTTCATACAACTCTGCTTTCTTTTCTAGAGCAGCATAGCTTGCAGAACAGTCTTTCACGGCTTTAAGCTCCAGCTTATCCCTGTGCACAAAGCGCAACGGTAGAGGAGGCATTTAGTTCTGGTCAATACTGAAAACTCAACAGCATGAAAAAAAGGACTTATGGCTACATGAGGCTGAAAACAGAAGACAGTTGCTTACTTGCATTGAAACCTTGGCAGCTGGAAATGCTGTATAAAGAATAAAAAAATAGGACTAATTCGAATGGAAATACTTAAACTGCAAAGTAACAGAAAATTGTGGCCAGGGTAGCAGTTAACTGCACGGAGAAAAAGAACAACACCATATTACTTTTCATATAAAAATATATTTCATTCTATCTTTTGTTAGTTTATTTAAATTCTAAACTGCAAGAGAAAAACTGGACTGTGGTTTGGGATAAACCCAAAGTTGTATGACATAGCTAACAACAGCTACATTGTTTTGTTTTGAGTTGGTAATTACTAAGAAAATGCTTAAAAAGTGTTCACTTCCCATTCAATAAACAATGTGAATCACATTCCCTGAAATCATCAAGTTGCAGAGTGATCAAGGTCAATTAGTGCTCGACCATCCTATTGGAGTACACGAATTTACAAAGTAACAAGCATATAACAATGATATGACGAAATGCTTCTTTTCTTAGTTTTCTATATGCTACATAAAAAAACTTTCGTAAACCAAATAAATTTGGGATATGTTTTTGTGGTGAAAGGGGCTATTTGTCCCTCCCCCCCCCCCCCCTCTTACCAAAGCTCTCAAACTAACCATCTAGGGCATCTAAATCCTAAAAAGGGATCGCCACAGGTTAATCAATTCCACACAAAACTGCAATCAAATAGTCATACAACATCTGCACCAAACTGACTGCAAATCTATACACGAAACGTACTTGTGGGCCCGGGATTCAACGCCGGAGTTCTTGGCCCCGAGAGGGTCGGTGGGTGCGGAGCGTATCTTTGCGCGGCGGAACTCCCCGCCGGAAGCAGCGGCGCCGGGGGCTGTGGGGTTTCGGGCCTCCTCCTGGGTGCGGTAGAGCTGGGCCTTGAGGTCGAGGATCGAAGCGGCGCCGACCCCCTCGATGGCCTTGTGCTTCTTCGGCATCACCGCCGACTCCGTCAGCCATCCCAGCGACTCCACCCGCCGCTCCCTCGAGCCTCCCTGCTGCTCCGTGGGCTGCGTCGCCCCCGAAGAGGACGGCGCGGTCGCTGCCGGCAACGACATCGCGGCGGTGCCGTACGTGCCACGAGGGTGGGTTCGTCGGCTCGCCGGCAGATGAGACCGGAAGAGGAACCAACCGGTGGTGGGGGAAAGGGGGGAGAAGAAAGGTCGGTATGGGCTGGGCTGGTGGCTTCCGACGTTCTAGAGCGAGCGAGCGAGCGGCGACCAAATATTAGTTGGGCCGCTCCCTTTCCGGTCGATTTTAAGCCCACGCGACGCGGCATCCAATCGAGAAGGCCGGTGGTCGTTCCAGAAAAGAAATATTTTGTGGCCCCGCCGTCCGCTAGATCCCAAGGAAGGTCGAACATGTGGTGCGCCGCGGCCGCGCCAACTCTCCGCTCGCCGGTCACGGCAATTTTCTGTGGCGGAGACAGGCGGCGCCACCGGTGACGCTAGAAATTGGGGAATTGATTTGATATAGCACACGAGGAACTAAATACTCTCTTCGGCGTTCTTCGGTCGTTGCTCTGTATCCTTACCTACCTTCGTGGCAACCTGCGCTCGCGCCATCAGCGCGTCGATCCATCGACTCCATGGCGTGCAGCTTCCCGCCTTCCTCCGCCACGAGGCTCCATGCCTTGGACGCCGCGGCGGCGGGGGTGAAGAACGGCAGGGTCCCCCTCAAGGCCTCCGTCGCCCCCGCGCAGAGGGCACTCGGTTGCTGCAGGGCGACCGCGCGGCAGGAAGGCGCTACACAGGAACCCAGTGTTGCAGGTACTTGCACTCAACTTATCGTTTGATTCCGTGCTTACTGCTTAGCATGGTCTGCACAAAAGATAACATGTTAGTTTACACTTGATAAAAGTTGTTTCCATGATCGACGTGGACTTTCATAAGCTCTATAACGTGACGACAGTGTTCTTAAAAAGTTGTAAATCTTTTCTCCAAATCGCTTTTCGTGACCGTTTTAACCTTTTCCCTTTTCCCCCTTTCGTGACCTTTTTCCCGGTTTTTCTTTGCTTTCCCGTTTTTCCTTATTTTTTCTTAACAGTCTATCTCCCGTCCGTCTTTTTTCGTTCCCACTCAATGACTAGTTTTTCGTTTCTTTGGTATATCCAAATTCTTTTCATAATAAATGAAAGGATATGTCACTTACATGATGTTATGTTACTTGGATCTCAAAACTTAACATAATGTGTCATTTGGGACTCTAAAATTTGATTAGTGTGTTAAATAACATGGCATAGAACGTCGGCATCTGGTTCCAGTAAACATGGTTTTGTACGATTTTATATGAACCGGCTAAGTTAGAGGACCCGTTTTAATGGTTTTCTGAGTTCGGTGATCCAAGTGATAAAGTGTGTCAAGTTTGAGGACTACTACCGTATTTTACTCCTTATAAAAGTACATAGTATGTGCTCGTGTGTTCCCACGAGGCAGGAGAGCTACGTGTAGACTGTAAATATAAACATAATGTGCCACTCTGCACTATCTTTTACGCGCGCTGCGCGGGCGCTAGGCGTGAGGAGAGTAAAGTCGTGGTAGCAACCAGGTGTCAATATTAGGTTCTTAATAGAGTAATTAGATTAAGATAACTAAGGGTATGAGAGAGGCCTATGTAAACTATGATAAAATCATAAAAAATAATGTTTAGTATCTTATAGATTATTTGATCAATCAATTCTTTGGTAGATGAAAGGAGCTTCGGTGCATAGAGAGCAAATATGTTCTACTAAAATTTTTTAGCACTATTATCACATAAAAGTTGTACTTGAAGTACAACGCAACGGAGACGAAATCGATCTAGCCGATATAGTGTGTCCATCTAGCCAGTTTTGACCCTGGCCGTTTTGTGATGGACTGGCCGGGACGCCGGGTTGTTAGAACTTTTGACCCCTACCAAAACTTCCCGTAACTGACACCACCCAAATATGTTTTCAACTTTTTGCCTTTTCTAAGGCCATCTCCAGCAGATCTATGTCTTATCTCTTATTTTAAACTCTACGCTGCGAATAATGTCATATACAGTTTCATGTCTCCTATTTTACGTTAACCACTGAATACAACCTAAATTGATGCAACTTGGGCCAATATGTCTTTCTTGTGAGTGTATGAATACTTTCGCATACTTCATGCAATTACAAATCACCACATCTGAGTAGCATAAGTGAAATCACATGTATGAATATGCAATCCCAATGAGTGCAAGACAAACCATAAGGTGTCCTACTTCTCCATTCTAGAAGTCGGTCAGTGATCAAACAATGTCTGCTGTTGGTCAGACCCAAAACATCTTTTCGCCTTTCCACTAAGGGCTGATTTGGTGACAAGGATCACGGGGGTTGGAGGGAATTGAGGGGGAACTAATTTCCCCCTCAATCCCCTTCAACCCCGTGATCCCCTTTCACAAAATCAACCCTAAAGACTTGTTCAGTTAGAGATAGATTGAGATAGATTTGAGGGGATTAAATCCATCCTATTCAAATTTAAATAGAAGTGGATTTAATCCACCTCAATCCACTGCAATCCCTGTTGAAATGAACAAGGCCTAAGGAGTCTTCTCTCCTCTTTCAGTGGAAAAAACTAATTCTTCTTATCAGAATCACCACAGCAGCCCACACCTTTAGATACTTGTCGGTGATACTTTGCCACATAGGAGCAAAGTTAAGGGCTAGTTTGAGAACTGCATTTTTCCAAAGGATTTTTATTTTTCCAAGAAAAAATAAACTAATTTTCTTGGGAAAATGGAAATCCATTTAAAAATAAGGTTCCCAAAATTGCCTAAGAGTACAAATGCAACAAACCAAGGATCTTTGACTTGCTCAAGAATGGGACAACTCTCACTAGGCTTCTCAAGCTCTCTAATGCTACAAAAGCAAGCTCCCAAACTTTGGGACCATTCTCTAATTAGGGAGTGGTATTTATAGACACTAACCCCAAATTAGTCGTTGGAGTTGACTCGACAAGTATGACCTAGCTAGGAAGGGGATCCAATCTAGATAAGTGTTTTCAAATAGTTAGACATTGGAGAAAAAGGCGACACGGTTGACCTAGAGATGGCAATGGGTAAAAACCTGCCGGGTATTACTTGCCCAAACTCATACCCACGAAGAAAAAATACACTCGCTAAAAAACTCATACCCATGACGGGTACAAAATTCTGTCGAAACCCATGCCAATGCAGGGTTCGGGTACCCAACGGGTTTCCCATACCCACTAACATCAATATAAAAAATAATTCATCATGTAAATGACAATCAATATATTAAAAAGTCAGGATAGCTAATTTTAACTTACACTTTGTTACATAAAGTTTATTTCAATTAGAATATATTCAATTAATAATATTATGAGACATATTTATAAGATATGTTAATTTTAAGACGGGTTTTAAAAATGGCACTGGGCACTAGATATGAGTGAAATAAAACAAAACAAGAAAAATCTTTCAGCAAAAAAAAAATTGTCTGATGATATATGGAGTTTATGCACATAGATGTATTTGGGAAACATCAAGAGAAAACAATTAAAGCCAAAGAAATAAGTAATTTTAAAAACTAATATGTAAAAAAACTAATGGCTACATTAAAAAGCCTAGGTACCCGTGAGGGGCACCTCGCTAGTTTATGTTTGGTTCAAGCATGTGAGATTTTGCTATTGACGATGTACTGGGAAAAAAACAATAATGTGAATCCAAGAGCAGAGATTGTGGTACTCATCAGATCTGAATTGGCCATTCAAAGCTATACTTGAGATGAAACAAAAACGCATCAGCGAAAGTGACGGGTGTTCGAAATGCCCGGCGACTTACTACTGCCAGATGTTTCAAGCATGCCAACTGCCGTTTTGATTCACTGGATGAAGTGGCTAATGTTACCATGTTGTGTTCTGAAGCTTCTTCGGCCCGTGCACAGCTGGACCTCCTGGAGCAACTGACGTCCGCCACACCTGATGACACTGCGGCTGGTAAAGATCCATACTGCACACAAGGTTACAAATACTCTGTGTCGCCATATATTACCTGATCGAACCCAACTCTCACGACAAGCGCTCATCGTCAGGCCTGGAGAACGGCATGCCTCCACCACCAGAACCGCGTCGGCGTGCTACCATCCGCGAGCAGCTGTCAGCGCTAGCCAACGGTAAGGTCGACGAGTTCACCCTCCCACTGGGCAAGAGGCTGAAGGAAGGTCTGAAGAGGCTCAACTCCCTCACCGTGTCGCAGAGGAGGAACATCAAGAGGCAGGCCCTGCTCACCCAGGTCAGCGGGCGGAACGACTCGGTGTTCTTCGCGACCGTTGGCGCGTTCGTGCTCGTCCCGCCTCTCGCCATTCTAGCTATCGGTGTCCTCACTGGGTATATCCAGCTCTTCCCATGAGCACCAAGATGCTGCATGCTATTTAACTAGCTATCTCCACACTGTCATATATACATATATAGGACTGTATATATATGCACGCGTAGCAGTATTTTGTATGTGGGGTCAGCAGGTTTTATATGCTGCATGGCGAGAAAAATGCAGAATATATATACTGAACACCAGCAGTAAAAACATGGTAGTATCATGTTGCACCTGTACTGTCTGTCTGCTGGCAACAGACTGCATCCTCAATTCAACCGTGAAAAAAGCTGTACAATATACATTCTGGAACCGGAATGCACGCTCTCAGTCACATGAGACATGTTCTAAATTAAAGAACTCCACACCTCTCTCAAAGCAAACAAGCCACAAAAGACCATCAGCAGCACTCTACCGTCTTCTTCAGCAAGTCTGAAAGCACCTCTCGCCTTTCCGTTCGGAGATTCACTCACTCCTGCACCACGGTCAGCTCCTTCCGAAGGGTGGTCGGGTAGGTTCTGCGGCTATCGGTCGGCCTTATTAGCTGCTCGACGGTGGCGCGGCCTTGCTTCAGCATGTAGCTCCATCTGTCTACCATGAGGTAAAAGAAGGCGAGGAAGGCGACCTCGACGGTGAGGAGCGCCGTCCAGAGCCTCACGCTCTTGGCGGTCCTCTCGTGGTAGGTGCGGAGGCCGATGTAGACGTTGACGATCCCCGTGGCGCAGATCGCGATCCCGAGGAGCCAGTGGAAGAAGTACCATAGGCTCCTCACCTTGACGCCTCTGCAGAAATATATGAGGAAGGAGATGGTTTAGATGGCACAAGCTTTCTTGGAAGAAATAGAAAAAAAGGTAGCTGTGGTGCAAATGGATTGGAAAGTTATATATTTTCTTCTACTACCTTTCTGGCCTGAAGAAGCCGAGAATTGGCTGGAGCCACATGACTCCGTACAGCGCCAGCCCCACTCTCTGGTGGCTGTTGCTGAAGGAGTTCTCGAAGTTCATCAGCGACAGAACAGCGCCGCCGGTGGCGAGGAGGACGGCCACAGTCTGCATGCAAAATCGAACTCAGTTGGGTTACCTGACGACGTGTTATCCTCTGACGCTCAAGAAACCAAGGAAACCTGCGAGATGGCATGGCAGTAGAAGAGGGCTCTGACGCATCTGCCGCCGCGGCACTTGCTCGACATTCTCACCAGGATTATCCCCAGAGGCATCAAGAAACCAAACGAAGACCAGTGGAACAGCGCGTGCAGCCTGAGCTGGAACGACACTCCCGGTGTCACCTGGAAGAAATAGGCAAGCAACCTGTGCGCTCAGTAAAAACGGAAGGTTTGTTTGTGTTTCCCAGCCAGCATATGGCTCAGTCAGAACCAGAAATCCGAGTGTTACTGGAAGACCTAAAGACGGAGGCTGGAAACGGAGCTCTGCTTAATTTACCTCCAGAGGATGGCTGCTGGTCCTGTTGCGGCTCTCGCCGAGATTATTCCCCGTGGAGTTCGATGCGCCATTGGATGGCCCGAGGAGTGAAAGAAGCACGAGGCTTGCGCACACAAGGAGGAGCCTTCTTCTCCCTAGCAGCATCTGTGCTAACCAATTCGACCACCCTTCCTCAGAAGGCAGGCACAGATACGAACCCTTGCTGCGTGTACTAAACAATGGCAGGAGAAGAGGAGCAGCAGCAGCAAGCTGGACCTGTATGGCTGTATCTCTGCCCTGTACTCTCCACTCATGCCCACCTCAAAAATCCAGGGGCATCTTTTTTTCTTCCAAACTTCTGAAATGCTCAGGCCTTTTACCTCGCAAAACGCTCTACTAGACCAGCAGGGAAACTGAACAAAACCAATCCGAAAATGAATAAAAAGCAGCACAAAAGCAGCTTGGATGGGGCACAGTGTTGGCTTGAAGCTTGTGGAAGGTCTTGGTATGGTATGATGATCATGGAAGAAGCTCCCCTTTTGCCCGCTGCCCTGCAATATGTTATGGCGCGCTTCGGTTCGGTAGCTTAGGAGCTATGCGTGGGGGGACCGACCGCGTTGGGGACGGTGCGAGATGAGAGGAGGGACGAGGCCTTTTGAGCGCATTTCGCCGGGCGGGGTGTGATGATGGTGCGTGTGGTAGGGCGACGACGAGGAGAGGCTTTTCCTCTGTGTGTGTGTGGTAGTCCGGTGCGGTGGTGCGGGACGTACGCCGGACGCGGCAAGGAAGCGATTGCCCATTTGCGCTTTCCGGTGTGCGCGCCTCCAGCTGAAACGCACGGTTTGGTTGGGTTTGGGTGCCGCCCAGCTGTTCCCGGCGGCGCCCGGTTCTGTTTTGCTTTGCTTCCCTTTCACCAACTACTCCACGTTCCATCTTTTGGTGTTCATTCACGCATGGGCTTATCGAAACGAGATACCTCCTGGCTAGCTACAACTCAGATCTGGAGTTGCCGTCACTTCGATTCGTGTGGTTCTCTCCGACTCCTTGAGCACAGAAGGTGAAAGGAACAGGGGTCGGCAGATTCGTTCGTTGCATGGCGTAAGAGTCCGCAAAAGCTAGCAGTCGTTGCTAGTGGGAAGTTCGGTTAACGAGTCCTTTGTCATCTAAACCTGGAGAATTTCCTTTTTTGTCCCCCCCCCCCTCTCATCTCAATCTACCATTGTTTGGGCGCTATTAAGGTCTCTACCCGCGGAACTGCAGAAATGCTAATGACTCGTCAGTCGTCATCTCCAAGCTAGGGCGTGGACGTGTGGTAACTGTATTACCAAGGTGATGTGTGACAGGTCTCTTATCATTTCTGAGTGATTCACAAGCGCTAATTAACGGGACAAACTGATTGTTCTTGAAGCTTACTCGTTCTATGTAGGCGAAACCTAGACTGTCCTAGATCTCTGCACCGTCTGTGGAATTCATTTACATAAACTTTTGTATATTTCGTACGTATACTTTTTTAGGCTCCCAAACGCAATAATCTTCCCCAAGGTGATATCGATAAACGACGAGACAGTAGTGTTGAGTGTTCGTCAAAAACCTGTCACACGGTGTCCGAACTGTACGCTCACGAGGAGACCGGTAATAATCCTCCTGTCACACTGGTGCAGCAGTCTCACTCATTAATTAGATTCTGCGGTCCTGGACCAGTGCTCTCGGTCTGTCCACGGAGATCCAGTGACGAGACCAGCAGCGGAAAAGGGCTAGAGCTATGCGTCCGGTCCAACTGTGACAGCCTTTGGTCTCCTCCATACCACCATCATGCATGCATTCATGTTTGCTGTGGATGTTTCTTGTACTCAGCTGTCAGCTCCGATCCAACACTGAGTTCAACACCACACAGAGGTCTACTTCTACCAGTCGCTCCTACTTTCTCAAGAACAGGCAATCTTGCAGTATGGCGTACACAAAACAGAGGCAGTTGATACCAGCCAGCCATGTGGTTGCGGAACCAGAAACCGATACAGTTGAGCCTAACAAGTCGTTGCAAGCACTGATGCATCCTCCTCCACTCCACACACACGGTCGATCGCCTGCTTACTTTCTTCGAGTATAAGCCAGTAAGCAGCTAGGCCACCAGGCGGCGAGCTAAGAAGTAGCTCGTTGATTTGGAAATGCAGTTCGTTTGAAGAATAATGATGGCTGCGATCTCCTTTTCCAACAACCGCGATTCACCAATGATCCGATGAGCTCCACCGAAATTCCAATCGGTTTGTGCTGTGTCATTAGTATAAAATACGGCTTCGGTTACCGAGATGAAATCTCACCATAGATTTAATATGGATCTGGATTAGGTGAATCAATACATCTCACCCAATCCCATGGTGCCTAAACCGGATGCAGGATCGCATCAGTGGCCCCTGATTAGCATGCGGATTAGTTTTGCCGTGGCTATGTGACCGGTGACCCATTGAAAGATACGCAGATTGGAAGGCATCATCCCATCCCAGTGAAGTACTGTGACTGCCACTCTGCGGGCTGGTTTGGATAGCAAAGGATATAATTCCCTCGTCAGCAAACCATACCTGCCCGTGACAGTAGGTGGTGCCTGTGAGTCTGTAACAATTTGCCGGCAGGAAATTAGCGTTATTTCCCCCTTTTTTGTATGATCCTGTAAGCAATTTGTAGCAGTACGATCACACATCTACATGCAGATCAAAGACTCACAAGCCATCCATTCGTCTAATAATCAAACCGATCTGCTTCAGTTGACACTAGCATAAACTTGAGCAATAAAGTCAGCATGGTTTTCTTTCATTGTCCCAATTTCTATTAATTACTTGTGGGCAAGTAACTAGAGGCGCTCATGGCATTCTTTTGTTCAGTAGGTTAAACATACAATGCAATGCAATGCAATGTTTATTGGCATATCTTTTGCATGAAGTGACACGGGATCTGTTTATAAAGAGCAGTGACTCGGTTTGCTTTATCCCTACACAAAGAAAGAATAAGAAAGCAGGGAAAGAAAAAGGAACGTTGCAAAGGATATGTTAAATAAGAGAACGAGAATCTTCTCTGTCCAATCTATGTACCAATTGTTGATGAATATTCCCAACAACGAACGGAACAAGAAGCTTTGGAAACTTAAGCTCCCCTTAAAAATAAAAGTTTTTTTGTGGAATTTATGTCGTGGAGCAATCCTTACTAAAGATAATTTAGCCAAAAGGCGGTGGAATGGTAGCTTGACATGTTGCTTTTGCAATCGAAATGAAAGTATTCACCACCTCTTTTTTGACTGTTATATGGCCAAAAGCATATGGAGAATAATTTACTTTGCCTTAAAATTAGAAATGCCCGTTAGCATTAATCATATTATCGGGTCTTGGGGAACTAATAGGGGTCCGGGGTATAAAAATTTTTTACTCTCTGGAATAGCAGCTTTATTTTGGGCTATTTGGCTCAGTCGAAATGAGGTGGCTTTTAATCATAAACCAATTCCATCAATTATGCAGGTTATTTTCAGATGTACTCACTGGTTAAGATTCTGGAGACTGCTACAAAAGGAGGAATCACAACAACAAATCCTCGTTGCTTCGCACGTTTTGGAAGTGGTGGCGATGGAAGTCTTCGCAAATCATAGATGGCGCTCAAATACAAGAATTGAGTATGGCTAGTGTTAGTCATAGTCTTATAATTTAGTTCCTTTGAGCTAGTATCACTATTCATGCAACAGTGCTTAATTGTAATAATCGACTTGTATTGGCTGTACGCATTATCATGCTAAAGCCGGAACTCTTGTTTCCATTATCAAAAAAAAAGAGAACGAGACGTTTCTTTTATAAATCTACTTGTCCACTGCTTTGTAGAACAAACCTACCAACCGTGTTTCCAGAAACTGTATTATCTTCTGAAGGAAATGGTAATTTGTCTCTGTAAATTACGCGGTCCTATTACAATCTCTCTGCTCCCTGTACCAAAATCGACAGGCAAAAGTTCACTTACATTACACTGAGCTTCCTCTCTAGGTCGCTTTGTGGTATTTTTTTTTCTCTGTAAACTGAGTATAGGTATAGCCCTTTTGTCATTGCGTCAGTTGACCTTTTGCTCTGCACACCACAAGGCGTTGAGGCGATTAGATAAAATATGCCAACCACCGTTGCTGAAAAGCAAAAGGCACTCAAAAGCTTAACCATCCATGTTTTGTACTGGATGATTCGTGGATTCATGCACCAATACCATGACCTAAACACCACTGGCCGACAGATCAATACAGCAGGACCTAACAAAAGGTACTGAATAACACAACCTACCAACGGAGTGTACCATCTTCTCTGCAGATATAGGAACCGAATACAATTTCCTCAATAAAAACTAAAGCTCTACACAACTGTAATAGTCCCATGAATAAAAAAAAACTTTCACATGCACGGCCATATCCATACATGGCGTTACAGCTCATTTTATTGCATGTCAAAGTACATTTGGCTATAACCTGCTAGAATTTAAAGGACCTTCCCCATGAACTCTAGCTACTAGATTAAGAATAGTAACAATTTTCTTTTTAATATAATGATATTTGGCTCTCCTATTTATTCGAGAGAGAGAAAAGAACAATAACAATTTATACCTTCTATGTTCAATGACTGGCCATTGGATGCTCTTCCTCTTGTTCCCCTTCTTCCCTGGTTACAGCGGTGGCCTTCTCTTCACTTCCCTTACGCTAGACTTAGATTGGATAGGTACGTTGGTGTGAGCTGATCTTAGAAGTTGGAACAATGGTTCCAATTCTAATGCCTTTAGCTTTTTATGTAGCGCAGGCAGTCAGGCACGAAAGAAGGCCGCAACCATAATCTTTGGTATGCCGGATCTAGATAACATAGACTAGGACCTAGTCAGTTTATGACAAGCTAGAACAAACATGGTCACTGAGATCAATCCAACATTCTTCCCCTTATCTCGTACTTAAAACTTACTTTGTTAATTATTTAATTAATATAGCACATGTGATCTTCTATGACACTCTTATTACATCACAAATAGGAGTTTTTCGTCATAGTTTTTGTTCTTGTGACAACTCCACGACGAAAAGACCATTGTGACAGAAGGTGCGTGGTAAAGGGACTTTTGTGATAAAAGACAAAAAAAACATCATAAATATAGTGATGGAAAATCTATTCGCATAAAATCTATGAAGTTCTAAAACGTCATAAGCAAGGTCTAAAAACGTAATAGAATGTAGCATTGGATCATTGTCAAGTGACAGTTTTGTGACAAATATGTTCATCATAAATTACGAGGTGTTCGCTTGGCTTTAATCCTTACCGGTTTCTACTGCTTCTGCAGTATTTTCTCTCTATTTATTACAGTTGCATCAGTCCAAACAACTGACTTTAATCCGATAGATGACATGTCAGCTGATGTGGCAAAAAGTTGTAATGATTAATTTTGTCATAAGTTGGATGAAATGGCAAATGACATAACTACCGTGTCAAGTAAATTGTGACAAATATTTTCGTCATCATGCTTGATGACGTGGTGGATAACTGAAAGCATCTAGGCCCCTGGTTGGTTTTAGTGATTAATGACAACGTAATATTATATGTGACTAACGTATGTTTTGCAGAGACAAATGGTAAGTTAGGTCGCATGACAGGTAGAAGTACTACAACGGTGAAAACAATCCCGGAGATAAGAACTCGAAGCGACGACTAAAACGACGAAACAAAAGGTGAAGGTCTACGGAGTCCGAGTGTCAAGGAGATGTGGACACTCGCGATTTAGTTAGGTCTTTTATTCTTTTTTAGTCGTACTATAAAGAGGGGTTGTCGATGAGTAGTTTGACCAAGAGAGTTCTAGTGTAGTGTTGGTGCACAATCACACTCACATACAGTGCTAGGTGTCACTCTAGAACTCACTCACAAGTTAGAACGAAAACCGATTTAAAAATCAGCTGAAAAATAAGAGTTAGGGTTTCTGGCCCTGGGGCACCGGACTGTCCGGTGCACTCTCTGCCAGGTGGGGCCAGGCTGGCCCGGGGAAGATCCTTCTCCTCGCAGAAACCCGAGAGCGCAGGTTTCATAGTTGAATTTTAGTGGCGCACCGGACATCGCACCGGATATCGCACCGGACTGTCCGGTGTGCACCGGACAGTGACTGTTCACTGTTCGGTGCGCCATGAGTCCAACGGCTAACTGTCAGAACTAGCCGTTGGAAACAACCGTTGGCGCACCGGTGGCGCACCGGACTGTCCGGTGCGCCATTGCGCAGTGAGATGCCTGTAACGGCTAGTTGGTGGGTGAGGGCTATTTATACCCCTTCCACC
Organism: Zea luxurians; assembly: GCA_029449295.1. NCBI lineage: Eukaryota > Viridiplantae > Streptophyta > Magnoliopsida > Poales > Poaceae > Zea > Zea luxurians. The sequence continues at coordinate 39,363,172 of JAOPSE010000023.1, forward strand.
CACCATATTCAATGTCTTGCACTCCACATTTATTCCAGCACATTGCTAGAGCATTGAAAGCACCAAAAGCCTAGTGAGGAGATTAGAGAATCTTAATCCACGTTTGTTCCTCATTAGCGCTAGCGAGAGCCACCTAGAGCACGCACCACTTGCATTAGGCTTCTCTTGGTCAAGCAAAAGTCTACGACTTGTTACTCTTGGTGATCGGCATCACCTAGACGGCTTGGTGGCGTTGGGAGCTCGGTGATCACCGTGAAGATCTTGTTGGTGACCCGACTCAAGTTTGTAAGCGGTCTCGAGAGATCCACCGCGCCGGAGTGGCAAAGGATCATCTCGTAGTGAGCACTTGGTTCTTGCGAGGACCAAGGGGGAGCGATACCCTTGCGCGGGTGCTCCAACGAGGACTAGTGGAGAGTGCCGACTCTTTGATACCTCGGGAAAAATTGGAGGAGTCTTCTAAACCTTGCTTTACATTCCGCACTTAATTCAAGCACTTTACATTATGTATTTGTTTAGCAAGTATTTAAAGTATTGTCTTAGCATTGTTGCATTTCTAGTATTATATTCTTAGTGCTAGTTGTTGGGGTGAAGTTGGGCTCTTGCTTAGCTCTTGCTTAGGTTTTAATTAGTGTTGATTTTTAGAAAAGCCCAATTCACCCCCCTCTTGGGCATCATGATCCTTTCAATTGGTATCAAAGCCTTGTTGCTCGTAGATTAGCTTAACCACTAGAGTTACGATGTCCGGTGGGGATGGACCTCCTCCCGTTTTTGATGGTGACGATTTTCCTTATTGGAAAATTCGTATGGAAGCATATTTAGAGGCTATAGACATTGGTGTCTATAAAGCCGCCACACAAGGATTCCCCGAATCTAGAGATCCCACAAATCTTGTAGGTGATGAGTTCAATTATGAGAAATGGAATGCTAAGGCCAAAAACACCCTTTTTAGAGGCCTTTGCAAAGATGTGTTCAATAGAGTAAGAAATCATAAAAATGCTCATGATTTGTGGATGGACATTTGTGCTCTACACAAAGGAACTAGGAGTGAGCGTGAGGAGAGATATCACATAGCCATGAGAAAGTTAAATTCTTTTGAAATGCTTGCTAATGAAAATGCAAATGCTATGTACTCACGTCTCAATATTCTTGTAGAGGAAGTTAATGGATTGGGGCTTACTCAAATCTCACAACCGGATGTTGTGAGGAAGATTCTCAGTGTCCTCCCAATAGACAAATATGGAGACATTGTCACTGTGCTACATCAAATGGATCTTTCAGTTACCACACCTACACAGATTTTGGGAAAGATCAATGCCCATGAAATGTACATGCACATCAACGACAAAGAAGAATCATCTTCCAAAAGAAAGGATTTGGCTCTCAAAGCAAATCATGAAAGAAAAGGAAAAGCAAAAATACAAGTTGAGGAAGAATCCTCAAGTGATGATGACCTTGATGCAAACATTGCCTTGATGGTAAGGAAGACCACCAAGATGTTGAAGAAGCTAAATAGAGAAGGCATCAAATTTGATTCAAGAAAGAAGAAATTCTTTTCCAACAAAAGAAAGCCCATTTCTGAGATGGACTGCTACAACTGTGGTGAGCTCGGTCATCTTGCTCATCAATGTAACAAGCCCAAGAAGAATAAGTTCAAGGGCAAGAAAGAAGATGACAGCGATGATGAAAAGAAGGAAAAGAAATTCTTCAAGAGGAAGGATGGGAAGCAAAAGAGGTTCCACAAGAAGAAGAATGGAAAGGCATATATTAATTGTTGGTGACTGGCTCACCGACATTGAATCATCAAGTGGATCTTCTTCAAGTCAAGAAGAGAATGATGAAAAAGTTGCTGCCATCGCCAGGGACTTCTCTTCACCACCACCATCGCCATCATCGACTTCTCACCTATGCCTCATGGCTAGGGGTGAACGGAAGGTACAAAATGATATTAATATTGCTGATGATAGTGATAGTGATGAGGAATTTGCTTCACCTTCATATGATGAGCTAGCTGACTTGCTTAAAGAATATACTCAAATCATTAGAAAGTCAAAAGCTAAATGTGATAGGTTGAAAAATGAAAATGAATCTTTAAATGCCAAATATGACATAGTTATAAAAGCTAGTGATGAAATAAAAGAAGAAAATAAAACTATGTCATCAACTGTAAATGAGCTCACAAACTCCCTAAAAGATGCTAAGGATAAATGTGACAAATTAAATGAAGCTAATAGGGAGTTGCAAAATAGACTAGTAAAAATCAAGGAAGACTATACTCAAATTAAATTTGATCATGACAATCTTCTTGTTGAAAATGAACTTTTATCTTGCAAAACACATGAGGCTATTAACCTTGTTGTTAAGATTGATGTAGCAACCTCATGTGATGATTTGAATCAAGAAGAGCAAACTAGTCTACATGCTGAATTGACTGAAAAAGTTGAAGTCCTGACTTTAGACAACCAAAAATTGAAGAATTACTTGACTGATGCAACTACTAGAGGAAAGGTTGCTATTGAGAACAATGATTTCAACAATGAGTTGGCAGTGGATAATCAAAGGCTTAAAAATGAGGTCAAGAAACTAAAAAGTGAAAATGAACATCTTGCAACAAGTGTGCAAAAGTTCAACAAGGGTCAATACCTCCAAAATGAGCTGCTTATGAACACTGTCATGAAAAACAACAAGAGTGGTATTGGATACAATGCTTTTGTGCAAAAGAAAGCTACCACTCAATACAAGCCAAAGCAGACTCATAGGCCTATCAAATGCTTTGAGTGTGGAAATGAAGGTCATTTTGCCCACAACTGCAAAGCCAAACCACCAACTCCCTTGCCTAAGCACTCAAGACCATTTGCTTTCAATGCTCATTATGTTCTAAGAAAGGTTGCAAATGGAAAGGTCAAAGTTACATTCCTAGGTCCACCAAACAAGAGTAGACCTAGACAAATCTGGGTTGCAAAGTCCTTGATTGAGAGAGTCACTGGTCCTATGCAATATAGGGCCCTCAAAACTCAAACTTGAATTGTCTGTGGATGTAGGTGAACTACAAGACCGGTGGGAGCCATTGGGTTATTGACAGTGGATGCACACAACATATGACAGGCAACCCACGGATGTTCACCTCACTTGATGAGAATGTTGATGGACAAGATAAAATCACATTTGGAGACAATTCAAAAGGAAAAGTGCAAGGACTTGGCAAGGTGGCAATTTCAAATGATTTATCAGTATCAAATGTTCTCTTAGTTGCACCTTTGAGCTTCAATTTCTTATCAGTGGGTCAACTCTGTGATCTTGGACTTCAATGCTTATTCACTCCAACAGAGGTTATTGTAACAAAGATGGATGATGAATCAATGGTATTCAAGGGATTTAGATACAACAACCTCTACTTAGTGGATTTCACTTCAGAAGATGCAGACTTAAGAACTTGCCTCTTCACCAAAGCTTCACTTGGATGGCTTTGGCATAGGAGGCTTGCACATGTTGGGATGAGAACACTCAAGAAGGTATTAAAGAAAGACATGGTTAGAGGATTAAAAGATGTGGTGTTTGAAAAAGATAAGCCATTCAGTGCTTGTCAAGTTGGAAAGCAAGTTGCTAATACACATCCTACTAAAGCTTTCATGTCAACATCAAGGCCACTGGAACTACTTCATATGGATTTATTTGGACCTACAAATTATGTAAGTGTCGGTGGCAACCTCTACTGTCTAGTGATTGTTGATGACTTCTCAAGATACACTTGGGTGTTCTTTCTCCATGACAAATCAGAAGTTGCATCTATATTCAAAAAGTTTGCCAAGAAAGCTCAAAATGAATTTGATTGCAAGATCAAGAAGATTAGAAGTGACAATGGCAAAGAATTTGACAACACCAACATTCATGAGTACTGTGATGAAATTGGGATCAAGCATGAAGTATCTGCCACATACACACCTCAACAAAATGGAGTTGTTGAAAGGAAAAAATAGGACCTTGATCACTCTTGCAAGAACAATGATTGATGAGTATAACACACCAGAGAGGTTTTGGGCCGAAGCTGTCAACACTGCTTGTTATGCATCAAACAGGCTATTTCCTCACCGGCTACTTGCGAAGACTCCCTATGAACTGCTAAATGGGAAAAAGCCAGACGTCTCCTTCTTCCGGGTGTTTGGGTGCAAATGCTACATCTACAAGAAACACCATCATCTAGGGAAGTTTCAAAGACATTGTGATATTGGTTTTCTTTTGGGTTATTCATTAAAGTCCAAAGCATATCGAGATCGAGTATTCAACCATGCCACTAGCGTGGTAGAAGAAACATATGATGTGGAATTTGATGAGACTAATGGCTCCCAATGAGCACTTGAAAATCTTGATGATGTAGGTGATGAGCCACTTAGGGAAGCAATGAAGAACATGCCTATTGGAGCTATCAAACCAAAAGAAGATGAAGAAGAGGTGCAAATCATTGACAGGCCTTCTTCATCAAATGTACCACAAGATGATGAAAAAGATGAGAGGCATGCAAATGAAGATACATTTGTCTCTCATGAACAAGCAAGGGTACTGAGAGCACCTAGAGGGGGGGTGAATAGGTGATCCTATAAAACTTAAACTTATAGCCACAAAAACTTGTTAAGTGTTAGCACGATAATTGCCAAGTGGCTAGAGAGAAGGTCTTGCACAATACGATAATCACAAAGAATTCAACACAGAGAAGACACAGTGATTTATCCCGTGGTTCGGCCAAGTACAAAACTTGCCTACTCCACGTTGTGGCGTCCCAACGGACGAGAGTTGCACTCAACTCCTCTCAAGCGATCCAATGATCAACTTGAATACCACAGTGTTATGCTTTTCTCTTCTTATCCCTTTCGCAAGGAATCTCCACAAATTGGAGTCTCTTGCCCTTACAAGTATATGATCACAAAGAAAGCACAGAGTAAGGGAGGGAAGCAACACACACAAATCCACAGCAAAAGCGCACACACACGGCCAAGAATCAAGCTCACAAGACTATCTCAGAGTTCTCACTTAGAACAGAGCTCGAATCACTTAGAAACACAAACGAATGCGCAGAGACTTAGTGTGGATGATCAAGAATGCTCAAAGGTTGCTTGTGTATCTCCTCCATGCGCCTAGGGGCTCCTTTTATAGCCCCAAGGCAGCTAGGAGCCGTTGAGAGCAATTCTGGAAGGCCATCCTTGCCTTCTGTCGACGGGGGCACCGGACAGTCTGGTGCACACCGGACACTGTCCGATGCCTGATTTGTTTCCATAACTGGCGCTTCCGACCGTTGCCGACCGTTGTAGATCTGGGAGCCGTTGGCGCACCGGACATGTCCGGTGCACACCGGACAGTCCGGTGCCGTCTTCCGACCGTTGGCTCGGCCACGTGTCCCGCGCAGATTGCGCGGCCGACCGTTGGCCCGGCCGACCGTTGGCTCACCGGACAGTCCGGTGCACACCGGACAGTCCGGTGAATTTTAGCCGTACGCCGTCGGCGAATTCCCGAGAGCGGCCAGTTTGAGCCGAGTCAGCCTGGCGCACCGGACACTGTCCGGTGCACACCGGACAGTCCGGTGCTCCAGACCGAGCTGAGACTTGACTGCACACAGCCAAGTCTTTCTCTCCCCTTTTCTCTTTTTCTTCTTTCTGTTTCTAACACTTAGACAAATATATTAGTACACAACACCAATGTACTAAGGCTTAGAAACATACCTTTCTTTCATGATTTGCACCTTGTTCATCCATGTACATAAATTCACAATTAAGCACATGTGTTGGCACTCAATCACCAAAATACTTATAAATGGCCCAAGGGCACATTTCCCTTTCAATCTCCCCCTTTTGGTGATTTATGCCAACACAACATAAAGCAACTAGAACAAGTGCAAACTCACTTCAAATAAAACTTAAATTTATTTTGAATCAATTTTGGCATATATGGATCATCCTTTGCCACCACTTGGTTTGTTTTTGTAAATCAAACTCAAATCTCTATCTCTAAGTTAAACACACATGTTGAAGCATAAAGAGAGTCATTCCAAGAGAGATTGATCAAGAATTTCAAAAACTCCCCCTTTTTCCCATAATCAATACTTCTGAAAGGGAAATGTGCCCTTTGGGCCATTTCTAAGTATTTTGGTGACTTAGTGCCCAACACAGGTGCCTAACTGTAAAATGGGACAAAGTACAAATCATGGAGTAAAGGTATGTTTCTAAGCCTTAGTACATTGGTTTTGTGTACTAATATATTTGTCTAAGTGTTAGAAACAGAAAGAAGAAAAAGAGAAAAGGGGAGAGAAAGACTTGGCTGTGTGCAGCCAAGTCTCAGCTCGGTCTGGAGCACCGGACTGTCCGGTGTGCACCGGACAGTGTCCGGTGCGCCAGGCTGACTCGGCTCGAACTGGCCGCTCTCGGGAATTCGCCGACGGCGTACGGCTAAAATTCACCGGACTGTCCGGTGTGCACCGGACTGTCCGGTGAGCCAACGGTCGGCCGGAGCCAACGGTCGGCCGCGCAATCCGCGCGGGACACGTGGCCGAGCCAACGGTCGGAAGACGGCACCGGACTGTCCGGTGTGCACCGGACATGTCCGGTGTGCACCGGACATGTCCGGTGCGCCAACGGCTCCCAGATCTACAACGGTCGGAAGCGCCAGTTATGGAAACAAATCGGGCACCGGACAGTGTCCGGTGTGCACCGGACTGTCCGGTGCCCCCGACGACAGAAGGCAAGGATGGCCTTCCGGATTTGCTCTCAACGGCTCCTAGCTGCCTTGGGGCTATAAAAGGAGCCCCTAGGCGCATGGAGGAGACACACAAGCAACCTTTGAGCATTCTTGATCATCCACACTCAGTCTTTGCGCATTCGATTGTCATTCTAAGTGTTTCGAGCTCCGTTCTAGTGAGAACCTTGTGATACTCTTGTGAGCTCGATTCTTGGCCGTGTGTGTGCGCGTTTCGCTGTGGATTTGTGTGTGTTGCTTCCCTCCCTTACTCTGTGCTTCTTTGTGATCATATACTTGTAAGGGCAAGAGACTCCAATTTGTGGAGATTCCTTGCAAACGGGATAGTGAAAGGAAAAACAAAACACCGTGGTATTCAAGTGGGTCTTTGGACCGCTTGAGAGGGGTTGATTGCAACCCTCGTCCGTTGGGACGCCACAACGTGGAGTAGGCAAGCGTTGGTCTTGGCCGAACCACGGGATAAACCACTGTGTCACCTCTGTGCTTGATATCTTGTGGTATTGTGTTTTGTTGAGACTTCTCTTAGCCACTTGGCAATAATTGTGCTAACACTTAACAAGTTTTTGTGGCTTAAGTTTCAAGTTTCACAGGATCACCTATTCACCCCCCCTCTAGGTGCTCTCAATTGGTATTAGAGCCGTTCTCTTCACAAAGGGACTAACCGCCCGAAGAGATGGATCCTAAGGGGAAGGGTATCGTGATCAACGACAAAGAGAAGGAATCCTTCGTCAACGAGCCGAAGGACGACAAGCCTATCGACTCCGGCTCGGGTCATAGACGGAAGGAAGGGAAGAAGAAGAAGACGAGGCGCATCAAGGAGATCGTCTACTACGACAGCGATGAGTCTACTTCTTCCCAAAAGGACGAAGACCACAACGACTACGAGAGAAGGAAACCGGTTAATTCGAACTTTTCTTTTGATTACTCTCGTATTCCGCAAAGTTCACATTCACATTTGCTCTCCATTCCACTCGGCAAGCCCCCACACTTTGATGGAGAGGACTACGGATTTTGGAGCCACAAAATGCGTAGTCACCTATTCTCTCTCCATCCTAGTATATGGGAGATTGTAGAGAGTGGAATGCACTTTGATAGTTCGGATAGTCCCATGTTCATTAATGAACAAATTCATAAGAATGCACAAGCTACTACTGTTCTTCTAGCTTCCTTGTGCAGGGATGAATACCATAAAGTGAGCGGCTTGGATAACGCCAAACAAATCTGGGACACCCTCAAGATTTCTCATGAGGGGAACGACGTCACCTTACTCACCAAGATGGAGTTGGTGGAAGGTGAGCTTGGACGGTTCGCAATGATAAGGGGCGAGGAGCCGACGCAAACATACAACCGGCTCAAGACCCTTATCAACAAGATAAGGAGCTACGGAAGCACACGATGGACGGACCACGACGTCGTCCGCCTAATGCTCAGGTCATTTACCGTTCTTGATCCTCATTTGGTGAACAATATACGTGAAAATCCCAGGTACACCAAGATGTCGCCCGAAGAAGTTCTTGGGAAATTTGTTAGCGGGCGAATGATGATCAAGGAGGCGAGGTATGTGGACGACGCCTTGAATGGTCCGATCAACGAGCCGCAACCCCTTGCTCTCAAGGCAACACGAAGCAAGGAGGCGCTACCCAGCAAGGTGGCACAGATTGAGGCGGCCGGACTCAATGATGAAGAGATGGCTCTCATCATCAAGAGATTCAAGACGGCGCTAAATGGTCGCAAGGGGCAGCCAAGCAAGACCAAGACAAAGGGGAAGCGTTCATGCTTCAAATGCGGTAAGCTTGGTCATTTTATCGCTAACTGTCCCGATAATGAAAGTGACCAGGAAAAGGGGAACAAAAGAGAGAAGAAGAAGCAATACAAGAAGGCAAAGGGCGAGGCGCATCTAGGAAAGGAGTGGGACTCGGATTGCTCCTCCTCCGACTCCGACAATGAAGGACTCGCTGCTACTGCCTTCAACAAGTCTTCCCTCTTCCCCAACGAGCGTCTCACATGCCTTATGGCAAGGGAGAAGAAGGTGAGTACTCAAGACTCCACTTATGCTTCGTCTAGTGATAATGAGTCTAGTGATGATGATGACATAGATTATTCATGCTTGTTCAAGGGCTTAGATAGATCTAAGATAGATAAAATCAATGAATTGATTGATGCATTGAATGAAAAGGATAGGCTTTTAGAAAAGCAAGAGGATTTATTGTATGATGAACATGATAAGTTTGTACAGGCACAAAAATCATATGCTTTAGAAGTAAAAAGAAATGAAATGCTTTCTTATGAACTATCTACTTGTCATGAAACCATTTCTACTTTACAAGGTGTTAACAATGATTTAAATGCTAAGTTAGAAGTAGCAAATAAATCTAATTCTTGTGTAGAACATGTTATGATTTGCACTAGGTGTAAGGATTTCGATGTTGATGCCTGTAGTGAACACCTAGTTTTAATTTCCAAATTAAATGAGGAATTGGCTAGTCTTAACGCCCAACTTAAGACTAGCAAGAGTGAAGTTGAAAAGATAAAATTTGCAAGGGATGCCTATACAATTGGAAGACATCCCTCAATTAAGGATGGGCTTGGCTTCAAGAGGGAAGCCAAGAACTTAACAAGCCATAAGGCTCCCATCTTCGTCAAGGAGAAGGGGAAGGCCCCTGTGGCTAGTAGTGCGAAAAAGAACCATGCCTTTATGTATAATGATAGGAGAAATGCTAGAAATGCTTATAATGATTTTGATTCACATGTTTATGATTCTCATGCCATGTTTGCTTCTAGTTCTTCTTATAAGCATGATAGAGATATGCGTAGGAGAAATGTTGTACATATGCCTAGGAGAAATATTGCTCATGTGCCTAGAAAGAATGTTATTCATGCTCCTAGGAAAGTAGTGAATGAACCTTCTATAATTTATTGTGCTTTAAACACTTCCTTTGCTATTTGTAGAAAGGATAGGAAAATAGTTGCTAGGAAGTTAGGGGCAAAATGCAAGGGAGACAGGACTTGCATTTGGGTCCCTAAGGATATTTGTGCTAACCTTGCAGGACCCAACATGAGTTGGGTACCTAAGACCCAAGCCTAAATTTGCCTTGCAGGTTTATGCATCCGGGGGTTCAAGCTGGATTATCGACAGCGGATGCACAAACCATATGACAGGGGAGAAGAAAATGTTCACCTCCTACGTCAAAAATACGGATTCCCAAGATTCAATTATATTCGGTGATGGGAATCAAGGCAAGGTAAAAGGGTTAGGTAAAATTGCAATTTCTAATGAGCACTCAATTTCAAATGTGTTTTTAGTTGAGTCTCTTGGTTACAATTTGCTATCTGTTAGTCAACTATGCAACATGGGATACAATTGCCTTTTTACTAATGTAGATGTGTCTGTCTTTAGAAGATGTGATGGTTCACTAGCTTTTAAGGGTGTACTAGACGGCAAGCTTTACTTAGTTGATTTTGCAAAAGAAGAGGCCGGTCTAGATGCATGCTTAATGGCTAAGACTTGCATGGGCTGGCTGTGGCATCGCCGCTTAGCACATGTGGGGATGAAGAACCTCCACAAGCTTCTAAAAGGAGAACACGTGATAGGTCTAACAAATGTTTATTTCGAAAAAGAGAGACCTTGTGCAGCTTGTCAAGCAGGTAAACAAGTAGGAGGAGCACATCACAGCAAGAATGTGATGACCACATCAAGACCTCTGGAGCTGCTGCATATGGACCTCTTCGGACCCGTCGCCTATCTAAGCATAGGAGGAAGTAAGTATGGTTTAGTTATTGTTGATGACTTTTCCCGCTTCACTTGGGTGTTCTTTTTGCAGGATAAGTCTGAAACCCAAGGGAACCTCAAGCGCTTCCTCAGGAGAGCTCAAAATGAGTTTGAGCTCAAGGTGAAGAAGATTAGAAGCGACAACGGGTCCGAGTTCAAGAACCTTCAAGTGGAGGAGTTTCTTGAGGAGGAAGGGATCAAGCACGAGTTCTCCGCTCCCTACACACCTCAGCAAAATGGTGTGGTAGAGAGGAAGAACAGGACGCTAATCGATATGGCGAGGACGATGCTTGGTGAGTTCAAGACCCCCGAGTGTTTTTGGTCGGAAGCTGTGAACACGGCTTGCCACGCCATCAACAGGGTCTACCTTCACCGCCTCCTCAAGAAGACGTCATATGAGCTATTAACCGGTAACAAACCCAATGTATCTTACTTTCGTGTTTTTGGGAGCAAGTGCTACATTCTAGTGAAGAAGGGTAGAAATTCTAAGTTTGCTCCCAAAGCCGTAGAAGGGTTTTTATTAGGTTATGATTCAAATACAAAGGCGTATAGGGTCTTCAACAAATCATCGGGTTTGGTTGAAGTCTCTAGCGACGTTGTATTTGATGAGACTAATGGCTCTCCAAGAGAGCAAATTGTTGATTGTGATGATGTAGATGAAGAAAATGTTCCAACGGCCGCTATACGAACCATGGCGATTGGAGACGTTCGGCCACAGGAACAAGATGAACGAGATCAACCTTCTTCCTCAACAACGGTGCATCCCCCAACTCAAGACGATGAACAGGTTCATCAAAAGGAGGCGTGTGATCAAGGGGGAGCACAAGATGATCATGTGATGGAGGAAGAAGCGCAACCGGCACCTCCAACCCAAGTTCGAGCGATAATTCAAAGGGATCATCCCGTCGACCAAATTCTGGGTGACATTAGCAAGGGAGTAACTACTAGGTCTCGACTAGTTAATTTTTGTGAACATTACTCTTTTGTCTCCTCTATTGAGCCTTTCAGGGTAGAGGAGGCCTTGCTAGATCCGGATTGGGTGTTGGCCATGCAGGAGGAACTTAACAACTTCAAGCGCAATGAAGTTTGGACGCTGGTGCCTCGTCCCAAGCAAAATGTTGTGGGAACCAAGTGGGCGTTCCGCAACAAACAAGACGAGCACGGAGTGGTGACAAGAAACAAGGCTCGACTTGTGGCAAAAGGTTATGCCCAAGTCGCAGGTTTGGACTTTGAGGAGACTTTTGCTCCTGTGGCTAGGCTAGAGTCCATTCGTATCTTGCTAGCATATGCCGCTCACCATTCTTTCAGGTTGTACCAAATGGATGTGAAGAGCGCTTTCCTCAACGGGCCAATAAAGGAGGAGGTGTACGTGGAGCAACCCCCTGGCTTCGAGGATGAGCGGTACCCCGACCACGTGTGTAAGCTCTCTAAGGCGCTCTATGGACTTAAACAAGCCCCAAGAGCATGGTATGAATGCCTTAGAGATTTCTTAATTGCTAATGCTTTCAAGGTTGGGAAAGCCGATCCAACTCTTTTCACTAAGACTTGTGATGGTGATTTGTTTGTGTGCCAAATTTATGTCGATGACATAATATTTGGTTCTACTAATCAAAAGTCTTGTGAAGAGTTTAGCAGGGTGATGACGCAGAAATTCGAGATGTCAATGATGGGCGAGTTGAACTACTTCCTTGGGTTCCAAGTGAAGCAACTCAAGGACGGCACCTTCATCTCCCAAACGAAGTACACGCAAGACTTGTTGAAGCGGTTTGGGATGAAGGACGCCAAGCCCGCAAAGACTCCGATGGGGACCGACGGACACACCGACCTCAACAAAGGAGGTAAGTCCGTTGATCAAAAGGCATACCGGTCAATGATAGGGTCATTACTTTACTTATGTGCTAGTAGACCGGATATTATGCTTAGCGTATGCATGTGTGCTAGATTTCAATCCGATCCTAAGGAATGTCACTTGGTGGCGGTGAAGCGAATTCTTAGATATTTAGTCGCTACGCCTTACTTCGGGATCTGGTATCCAAAGGGGTCTAACTTTGACTTGATTGGGTACTCAGATTCCGACTATGCTGGATGTAGGGTCGATAGGAAGAGTACATCGGGGACGTGCCAATTCTTAGGAAGGTCCCTGGTGTCATGGAACTCTAAGAAACAAACCTCCGTTGCCCTATCCACCGCTGAGGCCGAGTATGTTGCCGCAGGACAGTGTTGCGCGCAACTACTTTGGATGAGGCAAACCCTCCGGGACTTTGGCTACAATCTGAGCAAAGTCCCACTCCTATGTGACAATGAGAGTGCTATCCGAATAGCGGAAAATCCTGTTGAGCACAGCCGCACAAAGCACATTGACATCCGGCATCACTTTTTGAGAGACCACCAGCAAAAAGGAGATATCGAAGTGTTTTATGTTAGCACCGAGAACCAGCTAGCCGATATCTTTACCAAGCCTTTAGATGAGAAGACCTTTTGCAGGTTGCGTAGTGAGCTAAATGTCTTAGATTCGCGGAACTTGGATTGAATTGTAGCATACATGTACTTATGCCTTTGATCATGTTCATTCTGCATTTTGTTGCTTATTATGGTGCTCAAGTTGTACAAACACTTCCTGGACCTCACAAGTCCGTTGCAAAGTGATGCACATGTTTAGGGGGAGATGTGTTACAACTTGACCCTTTGAGACTAACCATATGCTTGAGTTTGCTTGATTTAGTCTCGAAGGAGAATTGACAGGGAAAAAGGTGGACTTGGACCATGAAAGACTTCCACTGCACTCCGATGAGAGGGTAACTTATTCCAAGTCCATCTCATGAACTCTTATTGCCATTTGCTCTTAATTAAAGATTTTGGTGAGGCAATGGGGTTAAAGGGCCAAAATTGATCCCGTTTTGGTGCTTGATGCCAAAGGGGGAGAAAATAAAGGCCAAAGCAATAAATGGATCAGCTACCACTTGAGAGATTTTGAAAATAGTAGAGTAGAGTTTTTGGTTTGTCAAAACTCTTTTATTGTCTATTGTCTCTTTTGGCTTCCTGTGGGGAGAAGTAGTAATTATGGGAAAAAGGGGAGTTTTTGAACTCTTTGATCAATCTCTTTTGGAATGACTCTCTGTATGCTTCAACATGTGTGTTTAACTTAGAGATAGAGATTTGAGGTTAATTTGCAAAAACAAACCAAGTGGTGGCAAAAGATGATCCATATATGTCAAAATTGAATCAAAATAATTTGAATTCTTATTTGAAGTGTTTTTGTACTTGTCCTACTCGCTTTATGTTGTGTTGGCATTAATCACCAAAAAGGGGGAGATTGAAAGGGAAATGTGCCCTTTGGGCCATTTCTAAGTATTTTGGTGACTTAGTGCCCAACACAGGTGCCTAACTGTAAAATGGGACAAAGTACAAATCATGGAGTAAAGGTATGTTTCTAAGCCTTAGTACATTGGTTTTGTGTACTAATATATTTGTCTAAGTGTTAGAAACAGAAAGAAGAAAAAGAGAAAAGGGGAGAGAAAGACTTGGCTGTGTGCAGCCAAGTCTCAGCTCGGTCTGGAGCACCGGACTGTCCGGTGTGCACCGGACAGTGTCCGGTGCGCCAGGCTGACTCGGCTCGAACTGGCCGCTCTCGGGAATTCGCCGACGGCGTACGGCTAAAATTCACCGGACTGTCCGGTGTGCACCGGACTGTCCGGTGAGCCAACGGTCGGCCGGAGCCAACGGTCGGCCGCGCAATCCGCGCGGGACACGTGGCCGAGCCAACGGTCGGAAGACGGCACCGGACTGTCCGGTGTGCACCGGACATGTCCGGTGTGCACCGGACATGTCCGGTGCGCCAACGGCTCCCAGATCTACAACGGTCGGCAACGGTCGGAAGCGCCAGTTATGGAAACAAATCGGGCACCGGACAGTGTCCGGTGTGCACCGGACTGTCCGGTGCCCCCGACGACAGAAGGCAAGGATGGCCTTCCGGATTTGCTCTCAACGGCTCCTAGCTGCCTTGGGGCTATAAAAGGAGCCCCTAGGCGCATGGAGGAGACACACAAGCAACCTTTGAGCATTCTTGATCATCCACACTCAGTCTTTGCGCATTCGATTGTCATTCTAAGTGTTTCGAGCTCCGTTCTAGTGAGAACCTTGTGATACTCTTGTGAGCTCGATTCTTGGCCGTGTGTGTGCGCGTTTCGCTGTGGATTTGTGTGTGTTGCTTCCCTCCCTTACTCTGTGCTTCTTTGTGATCATATACTTGTAAGGGCAAGAGACTCCAATTTGTGGAGATTCCTTGCAAACGGGATAGTGAAAGGAAAAACAAAACACCGTGGTATTCAAGTGGGTCTTTGGACCGCTTGAGAGGGGTTGATTGCAACCCTCGTCCGTTGGGACGCCACAACGTGGAGTAGGCAAGCGTTGGTCTTGGCCGAACCACGGGATAAACCACCGTGTCACCTCTGTGCTTGATATCTTGTGGTATTGTGTTTTGTTGAGACTTCTCTTAGCCACTTGGCAATAATTGTGCTAACACTTAACAAGTTTTTGTGGCTTAAGTTTCAAGTTTCACAGGATCACCTATTCACCCCCCCTCTAGGTGCTCTCAACTTCTCCCCACAAGAAGCCAACTTTTGACAAGAGAGACAACATAAGAATTTTGACAAACCAAAAACTCTATTCTACTATTTTCAAAATCTCTCAAGTGGTAGCTGATCCATTTATTGCTTTGGCCTTTATTTTCTCCCCCTTTGGCATCAAGCACCAAAACGGGATAAATCTTGGCCCTTTAACCCCATTGCCTCACCAAAATCTTCAATTAAGAGCAAATGGCAATAAGAGTTCATGAGATGAACTTGGAATAAGTTACCCTCTCATCGGAGTGCAGTGGAAGTCTTTTATGGTCCAAGTCCACCTTTTTCCCTTTCAATTCTAAATCAAGCAAACTCAAGCATATGGTTAGTCTCAAAGGGTCAAGTTGTAACACATCTCCCCCTAAACATGTGCATCACTTTGCAACGGACTTGTGAGGTCCAGGGAGTGTTTGTACAACTTGAGCACCATAATAAGCAACAAAATGCAGAATGAACATGATCAAAGGCATAAGTACATGTATGCTACAATTCAATCCAAGTTCCGCGAATCTAAGACATTTAGCTCACTACGCAACCTGCAAAAGGTCTTCTCATCTAAAGGCTTGGTAAAGATATCGGCTAGCTGGTTTTCGGTGCTAACATAAAACACTTCGATATCTCCCTTTTGCTGGTGGTCTCTCAGAAAGTGATGCCGGATGTCTATGTGCTTTGTGCGGCTGTGCTCAACAGGATTTTCCGCTATTCGGATAGCACTCTCATTATCACATAGGAGTGGGACTTTGCTCAGATTGTAGCCAAAGTCCCTGAGGGTTTGCCTCATCCAAAGTAGTTGCGCGCAACACTGTCCTGCGGCAACGTACTCGGCCTCAGCGGTGGATAGGGCAACGGATGTTTGTTTCTTAGAGTTCCATGACACCAGGGACCTTCATAAGAATTGGCACGTCCCCGATGTACTCTTCCTATCGACCTTACATCCAGCATAGTCGGAATCTGAGTACCCAATCAAGTCAAAGTTAGACCCCTTTGGATACCAGATCCCGAAGCAAGGCGTAGCGACTAAATATCTAAGAATTCGCTTCACCGCCACCAAGTGACATTCCTTAGGATCGGATTGAAATCTAGCACACATGCATACGCTAAGCATAATATCCGGTCTACTTGCACATAAATAAAGTAAAGACCCTATCATTGACCGGTATGCTTTTTGATCAACGGACTTACCTCCTTTGTTGAGGTCGGTGTGTCCGTCGGTTCCCATCGGAGTCTTTGCGGGCTTGGCGTCCTTCATCCCAAACCGCTTTAGCAGATCTTGCGTGTACTTCGTTTGAGAGATGAAGGTGCCGTCCTTGAGTTGCTTCACTTGGAACCCAAGGAAGTAGTTCAACTCGCCCATCATCGACATCTCGAATTTCTGCGTCATCACCCTGCTAAACTCTTCACAAGACTTTTGATTAGTAGAACCAAATATTATGTCATCGACATAAATTTGGCACACAAACAAATCACCATCACAAGTCTTAGTGAAAAGAGTTGGATCGGCTTTCCCAACCTTGAAAGCATTAGCAATTAAGAAATTTCTAAGGCATTCATACCATGCTCTTGGGGCTTGTTTAAGTCCATAGAGCGCCTTAGAGAGCTTGCACACGTGGTCGGGGTACCGCTCATCCTCGAAGCCAGGGGGTTGCTCCACGTACACCTCCTCCTTTATTGGCCCGTTGAGGAAAGCGCTCTTCACATCCATTTGGTACAACCTGAAAGAATGGTGAGCGGCATATGCTAGCAAGATACGAATGGACTCTAGCCTAGCCACAGGAGCAAAAGTCTCCTCAAAGTCCAAACCTGCGACTTGGGCATAACCTTTTGCCACAAGTCGAGCCTTGTTCCTTGTCACCACTCCGTGCTCGTCTTGTTTGTTGCGGAACACCCACTTGGTTCCCACAACATTTTGCTTGGGACGAGGCACCAGCGTCCAAACTTCATTGCGCTTGAAGTTGTTAAGTTCCTCCTGCATGGCCAACACCCAATCCGGATCTAGCAAGGCCTCCTCTACCCTGAAAGGCTCAATAGAGGAGACAAAAGAGTAATGTTCACAAAAATTAACTAGTCGAGACCTAGTAGTTACTCCCTTGCTAATGTCACCCAGAATTTGGTCGACGGGATGATCCCTTTGAATTATCGCTCGAACTTGGGTTGGAGGTGCCGGTTGCGCTTCTTCCTCCATCACATGATCATCTTGTGCTCCCCCTTGATCACACGCCTCCTTTTGATGAACCTGTTCATCGTCTTGAGTTGGGGGATGCACCGTTGTTGAGGAAGAAGGTTGATCTCATTCATCTTGTTCCTGTGGCCGAACGTCTCCAATCGCCATGGTTCGTATAGCGGCCGTTGGAACATTTTCTTCATCTACATCATCACAATCAACAACTTGCTCTCTTGGAGAGCCATTAGTCTCATCAAATACAACGTCGCTAGAGACTTCAACCAAACCCGATGATTTGTTGAAGACCCTATACGCCTTTGTATTTGAATCATAACCTAATAAAAACCCTTCTACGGCTTTGGGAGCAAACTTAGAATTTCTACCCTTCTTCACTAGAATGTAGCACTTGCTCCCAAAAACACGAAAGTAAGATACATTGGGTTTGTTACCGGTTAATAGCTCATATGACGTCTTCTTGAGGAGGCGGTGAAGGTAGACCCTGTTGATGGCGTGGCAAGCCGTGTTCACAGCTTCCGACCAAAAACACTCGGGGGTCTTGAACTCACCAAGCATCGTCCTCGCCATATCGATTAGCGTCCTGTTCTTCCTCTCTACCACACCATTTTGCTGAGGTGTGTAGGGAGCGGAGAACTCGTGCTTGATCCCTTCCTCCTCAAGAAACTCCTCCACTTGAAGGTTCTTGAACTCGGACCCGTTGTCGCTTCTAATCTTCTTCACCTTGAGCTCAAACTCATTTTGAGCTCTCCTGAGGAAGCGCTTGAGGGTCCCTTGGGTTTCAGACTTATCCTGCAAAAAGAACATCCAAGTGAAGCGGGAAAAGTCATCAACAATAACTAAACCATACTTACTTCCTCCTATGCTTAGATAGGCGACGGGTCCGAAGAGGTCCATATGCAGCAGCTCCAGAGGTCTTGATGTGGTCATCACATTCTTGCTGTGATGTGCTCCTCCTACTTGTTTACCTGCTTGACAAGCTGCACAAGGTCTCTCTTTTTCGAAATAAACATTTGTTAGACCTATCACGTGTTCTCCTTTTAGAAGCTTGTGGAGGTTCTTCATCCCCACATGTGCTAAGCGGCGATGCCACAGCCAGCCCATGCAAGTCTTAGCCATTAAGCATGCATCTAGACCGGCCTCTTCTTTTGCAAAATCAACTAAGTAAAGCTTGTCGTCTAGTACACCCTTAAAAGCTAGTGAACCATCACATCTTCTAAAGACAGACACATCTACATTAGTAAAAAGGCAATTGTATCCCATGTTGCATAGTTGACTAACAGATAGCAAATTGTAACCAAGAGACTCAACTAAAAACACATTTGAAATTGAGTGCTCATTAGAAATTGCAATTTTACCTAACCCTTTTACCTTGCCTTGATTCCCATCACCGAATATAATTGAATCTTGGGAATCCGTATTTTTGACGTAGGAGGTGAACATTTTCTTCTCCCCCGTCATATGGTTTGTGCATCCGCTGTCGATAATCCAGCTTGAACCCCCGGATGCATAAACCTTCTTCTCCCTTGCCATAAGGCATGTGAGACGCTCGTTGGGGAAGAGGGAAGACTTGTTGAAGGCAGTAGCAGCGAGTCCTTCATTGTCGGAGTCAGAGGAGGAGCAATCCGAGTCCCACTCCTTTCCTAGATGTGCCTCGCCCTTTGCCTTCTTGTATTGCTTCTTCTTTTCTCTTTTGTTCCCCTTTTCCTGGTCACTTTCATTATCAGGACAGTTAGCGATAAAATGACCAAGCTTACCGCATTTGAAGCATGAGCGCTTCCCCTTTGTCTTGGTCTTGCTTGGCTGCCCCTTGCGACCATTTAGCGCCGTCTTGAATCTCTTGATGATGAGAGCCATCTCTTCATCATTGAGTCCGGCCGCCTCAATCTGTGCCACCTTGCTGGGTAGCGCCTCCTTGCTTCGTGTTGCCTTGAGAGCAAGGGGTTGCGGCTCGTTGATCGGACCATTCAAGGCGTCGTCCACATACCTCGCCTCCTTGATCATCATTCGCCCGCTAACGAATTTCCCAAGAACTTCTTCGGGCGACATCTTGGTGTACCTGGGATTTTCACGTATATTGTTCACCAAATGAGGATCAAGAACGGTAAATGACCTGAGCATTAGGCGGACGACGTCGTGATCCGTCCATCGCGTGCTTCCGTAGCTCCTTATCTTGTTGATAAGGGTCTTGAGCCGGTTGTATGTTTGCGTCGGCTCCTCGCCCCTTATCATTGCGAACCGTCCAAGCTCTCCCTCCACCAACTCCATCTTGGTGAGCAAGGTGACGTCGTTTCCCTCATGAGAAATCTTGAGGGTGTCCCAGATCTGCTTGGCGTTATCCAAGCCGCTTACTTTATGGTATTCATCCCTGCACAAAGAAGCTAGAAGAACAGTAGTAGCTTGTGCATTCTTATGAATTTGTTCATTAATGAACATGGGACTATCCGAACTATCAAAGTGCATTCCACTCTCTACAATCTCCCATATACTAGGATGGAGAGAGAATAGGTGACTACGCATTTTGTGGCTCCAAAATCCGTAGTCCTCTCCATCAAAGTGTGGGGGCTTGCCGAGTGGAATGGAGAGCAAATGTGAATGTGAACTTTGCGGAATACGAGAGTAATCAAAAGAAAAGTTCGAATTAACCGGTTTCCTTCTCTCGTAGTCGTTGTGGTCCTCGTCCTTTTGGGAAGAAGTAGACTCGTCGCTGTCGTAGTAGACGATCTCCTTGATGCGCCTTGTCTTCTTCTTCTTCCCTTCCTTCCGTCTTTGGCTCGACCCGGAGTCGGTAGGCTTATCGTCCTTCGGCTCATTGACGAAGGATTCCTTCTCTTTGTCATTGATCACAATACCCTTCCCCTTAGGATCCATCTCTTCGGGCGGTTAGTCCCTTTGTGAAGAGAACGGCTCCGATACCAATTGAGAGCACCTAGAGGGGGGGGGTGAATAGGTGATCCTGTAAAACTTAAACTTATAGCCACAAAAACTTGTTAAGTGTTAGCACGATAATTGCCAAGTGGCTAGAGAGAAGGTCTTGCACAATATGATAATCACAAAGAATTCAACACAGAGAAGACACAGTGATTTATCCCGTGGTTCGGCCAAGTACAAAACTTGCCTACTCCACGTTGTGGCGTCCCAACGGACGAGAGTTGCACTCAACTCCTCTCAAGCGATCCAATGATCAACTTGAATACCACAGTGTTATGCTTTTCTCTTCTTATCCCTTTCGCAAGGAATCTCCACAAATTGGAGTCTCTTGCCCTTACAAGTATATGATCACAAAGAAAGCACAGAGTAAGGGAGGGAAGCAACACACACAAATCCACAGCAAAAGCGCACACACACGGCCAAGAATCAAGCTCACAAGACTATCTCAGAGTTCTCACTTAGAACAGAGCTCGAATCACTTAGAAACACAAACGAATGCGCAGAGACTTAGTGTGGATGATCAAGAATGCTCAAAGGTTGCTTGTGTATCTCCTCCATGCGCCTAGGGGCTCCTTTTATAGCCCCAAGGCAGCTAGGAGCCGTTGAGAGCAATTCTGGAAGGCCATCCTTGCCTTCTGTCGACGGGGGCACCGGACAGTCCGGTGCACACCGGACACTGTCCGGTGCCTGATTTGTTTCCATAACTGGCGCTTCCGACCGTTGCCGACCGTTGTAGATCTGGGAGCCGTTGGCGCACCGGACATGTCCGGTGCACACCGGACAGTCCGGTGCCGTCTTCCGACCGTTGGCTCGGCCACGTGTCCCGCGCAGATTGCGCGGCCGACCGTTGGCCCGGCCGACCGTTGGCTCACCGGACAGTCCGGTGCACACCGGACAGTCCGGTGAATTTTAGCCGTACGCCGTCGGCGAATTCCCGAGAGCGGCCAGTTCGAGCCGAGTTAGCCTGGCGCACCGGACACTGTCCGGTGCACACCGGACAGTCCGGTGCTCCAGACCGAGCTGAGACTTGACTGCACACAGCCAAGTCTTTCTCTCCCCTTTTCTCTTTTTCTTCTTTCTGTTTCTAACACTTAGACAAATATATTAGTACACAACACCAATGTACTAAGGCTTAGAAACATACCTTTCTTTCATGATTTGCACCTTGTTCATCCATGTACATAAATTCACAATTAAGCACATGTGTTGGCACTCAATCACCAAAATACTTATAAATGGCCCAAGGGCACATTTCCCTTTCAGGTACAAGCCGAAGATGTTGATGCTCTAGGATCTTCTTCCCAAGTGGTTGACAGGAGAAACTCATCACTACTTCAAGCTCATCCTCAAAACCAAATCATCGGGAGTCCTTCACAAGGGGTTATTACTCGATCACATAGACATGCTTCTTTTATTGAACATCACTCCTTTGTTTCTTGTGTTGAGCCTACTTGTATAGATGAGGCGCTACAGGATCCGGACTGGGTGAATGCCATGCATGAAGAACTTAACAACTTCACCCGTAACGAAGTTTGGACCCTGGAGAAGCCCCCACAAGATGCAAGAATCATTGGAACAAAGTGGGTGTTCAGAAACAAACAAGATGATCAAGGTGTGATTGTAAGGAACAAGACAAGACTTGTTGCAAAGGGATTCTCTTAAGTTGAAGGCTTAGATTTTGGAGAGACCTTTGCACCGGTTGTTGGGGCCATGCTTCGTTGCGCCGAAGGTCTTACACGAAGAAGCAGCTTCGGCTGAAATTGTCCCCAAGAGATGGCCGAAGGTTCCTTTTTATGGAGCTTCGGCGTTACAAACCGACATAGAGATAGAATGACCTTTTTATCCATAGAGGTCTAAGTTAATGTTGTAAACTTTTGTAAGGGGCATAATTGTAATTCGTCACAGGCTGCGTCCTGTGTCTATAAATAGATGAACAGTACCCCTGTACTGTTCACGCGAACCTGTCATTTGCCTTCGCATCACACTTGTATTTTTGTCTTCTTCAGGACCGAAGGTACATTTATAATTTAAAGTCATTTACATTTGTTTATAATAATAAAAATGCAGATAATTCTATGATAACATTTAAGTGTTTACTTCATATCTCACGATTTATGTGAATACTTCGTCCCTCGTTGTTATGCTTACGAAGGTACGTCCTTCGTAACCTTCGTCCGAGATGCTTTATATCCCGAAGGGATATAATGTTGTGGAGGACGAAGGACTTTAACACTTAACATTTTCTGTGTTGCCTTGTTCTTAATTCTTAGCATTTGAGAACAAGTCCCCAACACCGGTTGCTCGACTGGAAGCCATCCGTATCCTACTTGCATATGCATCATGCTATGATATAAAACTTTATCAAATGGATGTAAAAAGTGCATTTTTTAAATGGCTTCATAAATGAACTTGTATATGTTGTGCAACCGCCTGGATTTGAAGACCCTAGATATCCTAACCATGCTTACAGGTTGTCCAAGGCACTTTATGGGCTAAAGCAAGCTCCAAGGGCTTGGTATGAGCGCCTTCGCGACTTCCTCATCGAAAAGGGCTTCAAGATCGGGACCGTCGACACAACACTCTTCACAAAGAAACATAACGGTGATATTTCCATTTGTCAAGTATATGTTGATGATATAATCTTTGGCTCGACAAATGACTATCATTGCAAGGAATTTGGTGAGTTGATGTCGAAGGAGTTCGAGATGTCAATGATTGGTGAGCTAACGTACTTCCTCGGCTTTCAAGTCAAGCAAATGAAAGATGGTAACTTTCTCTCACAAGAGAAGTATACCAAAGACTTGTTGAAAAGGTTCAACATGGAGAAGTGCAAACCAATCAAGACCCCCATGCCTACAAATGGACATCTCGACTTAGATGAGGGAGGTAACCCGGTTAATCAAACTCTCTACCGCTCTATGATTGGTAGTTTATTGTACCTTACCGCATCTAGGCCCGATATTATGTTTAGTGTCTGCATGTGTGCTAGATTTCAATCTAATCCTAAGAAAGCTCATCTTCGCGCTGTTAAGAGAATTCTTAGGTATCTCAGGCACACCACAAGCGTTGGTCTGTGGTATCCCAAAGGAGCTACTTTTGATTTAATTGGCTATTCCGATTTGGATTATGCCGGTTGCAAAATTGATAGGAAAAGTACTTCTGGGGGATGCCATCTGCTTGGTAGATCACTAGTTTCATGGACATCCAAAAAGCAAAACAGTGTTGCCTTGTCAACTGCCGAAGCGGAATACATTGTCGTAGGTGCTTGTTGCACACAAATTTTGTATATGAAACAAACTCTTCTAGACTATGGCGTAGTTCTAGAAAAGGTACCTTTGTTGTGTGATAATGAGAGTGCTGTTAAAATTGCTAATAATCCTGTACAACACTCTCGCACCAAGCACATTGATATCTGTCATCACTTCCTTAGAGATCATGTTGCTAAAGGAGATATCATTTTAGAAGGAGTGAGGTCGGAAGATCAATTAGCAGATATTTTCACTGAGCCACTTGATAAGACCCGCTTTTGCATGTTGAGGAATGAACTAAATATTCTTGATCTCAGAAATTTTATGTAAAATGTCAAATGATGTTGTCAAGCTTGCATTGCATGTTTAAATTTCTTGTATTGCATCTAGGGCTTGTCTAACCTAGTTGAGATAACCGCCAACAAAGCGACTGAAAAATCTTAACTCGGATCAAACTTGACAAGTCTTAGTTTTAAGCTTTTAGCACTTAAATTCTTACTTTTTATGCAATTGTTGGTTCTTGAAATATGCATGAGGTACTGCACTTAGGGGGAGTATTCAAAACTCAAATCACTCATGAAAACCCCTAGTGCAAGCCAAAATGCAAATTTCACCATTTGCCTATTTTCTCTAAAAATTATCTAGCCTATGGCAAAATATTTTGAAAAATATGAGAAAATATATGAGGGTGCCAATACCTGTCCCAACAAGTGTTATTTTGTGTGTTTATAAGTTGGGATTTGGTTTGGTTGGGAACTAGATAGAGAGTTTCAAAAAATTCAAATTTTCCCTCTGTCTGGGCTCACCGGACAGTCCGGTGTGCACCGGACGCTGCACTGTGCAATGTCCGGTGCACCGGCTGCCGCGCGCTGGAACTCCATTTTCTTGTGCGCTGTCCGGTGGTTCACCGGACAGCTACTGTGCGCTGTCCGGTGTGCACCGGACATGCACTGTAGACTGTCCGGTGCGCCCATATCCGGTTTTTAAAAAATCTTTCCCCCTCTCGCGCCCGAGGCCTGGCACTTCCTCTCTGTTCTCTGCCTTGGCTCTCTCGGTCTCAGGCGATTTCTCCCATCACCGGCGATCTCCCCTCCCCGGCGGCGATCCTCCGGCGACCCTGCTCCTACGCTTATCCCTTTCCCTCCTCTGGTGAGCTGCCCTGCACTTTCTTCCTCAGTCTTTTCTCTCTCTCTGTTTCTCTAGGATGAGCACCCCTTTTCCACCCTTTGAGTTCAATTCCAATTTCTGTGAAATCCAGTGAAACCAAGTGGTCATATGTGTCCCTCTGTGTGCCTTGAGTATCCTTGCAGGTTCCTAGCTCCTTCGGGAGGGTTTTTCCACCTCAAATGGCCATTTCCCTAAAACCCTAATTCCTCGCCCTCCACGTGTTCGGTGAAATGCCCAAACCAGCCAAAAATGCTCCAATTGAACCCAAATTTTTCAGGCACCTTCACAACACTTCCAGTAACCTATTTGCCAAATTTCACACCAATCCAAAATTCCAGGCTTTAATTTCACCAAATTCCTCGTTTCGAGCGATCGTTTCCGAGCTGAGTGCCCAAATCTCATTTTCTTCACCTAAATTCAAACCAAGCACACACTTCACTCATATTCACCTATATAAACCTATTCGTGAAGTATCGGCTCAATTCCATGTCGTTTCGTGCCTCAATTCAAATTCCAAACCTCCTATGGCACTGTTTATCGTTCAAACGTCGTGTTCACGTTGTTTGACCTCTCGATCGTCTCATCTCGTGTTTTCTGTGCCATATTTCTCTGTGTATGTATTTTTTCACATTTCATATACTTATGACTATGTGACTAATACGTGCTCACCTCTTCTGTCATTTCAGTGACCTTGATTGCCCGTGTGCCGTCTCCTGTCCTGCCTAGATCGTCACCTCTCGTGTGAGCTTTCTAGGTAGTCATCTCATCCTTTGCTATTTCTATCGGATACTATCGATCTATGCTTAGTCACTCTCTCTCATTTGCAGTCATCAGTTCAGGATGCCACACACGAAGAATGTGTCGGCGCCAGGGGGAGGCGATGATGAGGATCCTCGTCGCCCCTTCAGGCAGGTCAAGGGCAAGACAATTTACTTGGAGCAGCAGGAAGGCCGCAAGAAGCGGCGTACGGATAGAGCAGCCCGTGCAGCGGCAGCAGCAGCAGCAGCCGCTGCGTAGGCCGAGCTTGGAGATCAGCCGCAGACTCCGTCAGATCAGATTGCATACTGTGTTCGTCGTCTCGCCTCCCGGCCTCGCTCCTCCACTCACACCACTGCTTCCACTCCACCACCCACTCTGCCTGCTCCCGTCACCCCTGTTGCGCCATCCACCACCACAGCCATACTCGCTACCTCCACTACGCCAGCTTCCACTGCTCCTCCTCCCGCAACCGCTTCAGCTCCTCCTGTCCCTCCACCTCGATTTCGGGAGCACGATGAGACTGAGGTACGACCACTTGCTGCGGATCCCAGACTTTTTGACCTTCAGCGTGCTACAGCGGCATGGGTACGTAGGTTCAGATACGTACCAGTGGAGTCTTGGTTACCAGCTCAGAGGGACCCTGCAGCAGTTGACCTATTCAGCACACGTATTCAGGAGTCTTTTTTCAGAGCTCAGATGTCTGCACAGATAGCTCTGCGAGTGCACCGGCTCTTGGACCTTCTAGCTTTTCTGCTCGCCGTCGGTGCTGACTCTGAGGCGCACCTCACATATCTGCCTGGCCTTCTGACCCTTTTGACTACCAGCGGCAGGTATGTTGAGGAGTGGGTCCGAGTCTTCTACACGTATGTATGGATAGACCCGGATCATCACTGGATGAGGTTTCGTTTTGAGCGAGAGGATGTCACCATTACTGCCACTCAGATTCGCCAGCTCTTTGGATTTCCCGAGTCGACGACTCGACTTCACAGCCTCTGCTACGGCACCTCTGACCCTCCTCGTCGCCCTCACGGCGGTGTGGCTCCGGGTACAGCTCACGTCGCGGCTCTGTTCCGCCCGCCCTTCACAGATGGGTCGCGACGTTCACCGACAGATTTTACTACAGTAGCCAAGTACTTATTTGAGCTTATCAGACGGACTCTTCTGCCGAGGATGGGATACAGGGAGGCTACCACACATATTCAGCTCTGGCTCCTTGGTGCCCTGGTCTCTCACTCTGAGTTTGACGTCGTGGATTTCCTTATTTGTGAGATCGAGGACACCGTTTTGGATGGGATTCGTGCTCGTCGACAGTTGCCATATGCTCACTACTTGTGCCACATCTTTGCGCAGCTGATTCAGCCTCCTCGGTTTCAGGGCAGTCTTGAGGCCTCACGCCTTGTCTTTGGATCCTACCGTCCAGCGCCTGAGGCTCCTGTGCCAGCTTCTGCTCCTATTTTTGACTCTCAGGCCGAGGATGCTGCTCTTCGTCAGTTTGACACTCAGGATACAGCAGTTGATGATGATGATGATGATTATTTTGGGGTTCCTCCTCCGCCTCCGCCTCCTATGCCTCCACGCTCCCATGATCATGAGGCTGGGAGTTCTAGTGCTGCCCCTGCTGCCCCTCTGGCTATTGACCCTGCTCTTGCTTCGATTCTCCAGTCTCTCACTCAGCAGCAGGCTCACCTGGCAGCCGAGCAGACCCGGTTATTCGAGAGGATGCTCTCGATGTTTCAGACCATACAGGACAGGCAGGATTCGCTTCAGCAGCAGCTTCTCCAGGATCGGGCTGAGAGCAGGGCATTCATGGCTCTTATGCTACAGCAGTCTGGTGTCTCAGTTCCTCTGGTTCAGTCTGCTCCACCTCCTCCGCTTCACGCTCCTGTTATGCCAGCAATTCAGTCAGGACCCCCTGTTCCTACTGTTGGTCCTTCTCCGCTCTAGCCGGTCACTCTGGCTTTCACGTCATCGGTTCTCAGCTCTGTCTGCCCTCAGCCGTCAGTGCCTCCAGCATCTGTTGTTACCACTACTGTTGTAGCAGTATCTGTGACCACTTCTGTTCTGGCAGCTCCTGCAGCGCGGCCTCAGTCCAAGTCAGTACCAGCTCCAGCTTCTACCGCAGATCCTGGATCCGAGACTGACTCTGACCCTCCGCCGGCGTTCACTCTGCTGCCTCGACCGCGACCGGATGCGCCCCCGCTGCCTCCTCCCGCTTCAGATGTTTAGGTTCGGGTGTCCTTTTGGTGTTTGATGCCAAAGGGGGAGAGATATGAGTTGTGAGAGCTAGGGGGAGTTAGAGAGTTAGTAGAGAGTCATTTTGATGTAATATATGTGCTTGCTACTCTCTGTACTAGCTTGATCTTTTTGGCTCACAAACTCGATATATACTCTCGTTGCTTATGATTGACTGTGTGTATTATGTTTTCACCTTATATTTTATCACCAGTCTTCTAGTTCTTGATTCATTGATTTAACTTCACTTTTATATGAACAAGAATCTTATGATGTGTATGCGCTCACTCTTATTATTATGGTAGACGTTCTTTCTGTCAAAGACTACTGAGTATAACTAACCATCCTTTTTATTGACAGAAACTTCAAAACAAACTACTCTCACAAAACTTGTAGGGTTGTCATCAATCACCAAAAAGGGGGAGATTGAAAGCATCTAGGCCCCTGGTTGGTTTTAGTGATTAATGACAACGTAATATTATATGTGACTAACGTATGTTTTGCAGAGACAAATGGTAAGTTAGTCGCATGACAGGTAGAAGTACTACAACGGTGAAAACAATCCCGGAGATAAGAACTCGAAGCGACGGCTAAAACGACGAAACAAAAGGTGAAAGTCAACGGAGTCCGAGTGTCAAGGAGATGTGGACACTCGTGATTTAGTTAGGTCTTTTATTCTCTTTTAGCCGTACTATAAAGAGGGGTTGTCGATGAGTAGTTTGACCAAGAGAGTTCTAGTGTAGTGTTGGTGCACAATCACACTCACATACAGTGCTAGGTGTCACTCTAGAACTCACTCACAAGTTAGAACGAAAACTGATTTGAAAATCAGCTGAAAAATAAGAGTTAGGGTTTCTGGCCCTGGGGCACCGGACTGTCCGGTGTGCACCGGACTGTCCGGTGCACCCTCTGCCAGGTGGGGCCAGGCTGGCCCGGGGAAGATCCTTCTCCTCGCAGAAACCCGAGAGCGCAGGTTTCATAGTTGAATTTTAGTGGCGCACCGGACATCGCACCGGACTGTCCGTTGTGCACCGGACAGTGACTGTTCACTGTCCGGTGCGCCATGAGTCCAACGGCTAACTGTCAGAACTAGCCGTTGGAAACGACCGTTGGCGCACCGGTGGCGCACCGTTTGCGCACCGGACTGTCCGGTGCGCCATTGCGCAGTGAGATGCCTGTAACGGCTAGTTGGTGGGTGAGGGCTATTTATACCCCTTCCACCCACCATATTCAATGTCTTGCACTCCACATTTATTCCAGCACATTGCTAGAGCATTGCAAGCACCAAAAGCCTAGTGAGGAGATTAGAGAATCTTAATCCGCGTTTGTTCCTCATTAGCGCTAGCGAGAGCCACCTAGAGCACACACCACTTGCATTAGGCTTCTCTTGGTCAAGCGAAAGTCTACGGCTTGTTACTCTTGGTGATCGGCATCACCTAGACGGCTTGGTGGCGTTGGGAGCTCGGTGATCACCGTGAAGATCTTGTTGGTGACCCGACTCAAGTTTGTAAGCGGTCTCGAGAGATCCACCGCGCCGGAGTGGCAAAGGATCATCTCGTAGTGAGCACTTGGTTCTTGCGAGGACCAAGGGGGAGCGATACCCTTGCGCGGGTGCTCCAACGAGGACTAGTGGAGAGTGCCGACTCTTCTATACCTCGGGAAAAATTGGAGGAGTCTTCTAAACCTTGCTTTACATTCCGCACTTAATTCAAGCACTTTACATTGTGTATTTGTTTAGCAAGTATTTGAAGTATTGTCTTAGCATTGTTGCATTTCTAGTATTATATTCTTAGTGCTAGTTGTTGGGGTGAAGTTGGGCTCTTGCTTAGCTCTTGCTTAGGTTTTAATTAGTGTTGATTTTTAGAAAAGCCCAATTCACCCCCCCTCTTGGGCATCGTGATCCTTTCAATAACATTATGGGTGGCATGACATATCATTTGTAATGTATATATTCGTCATAGAATCAAACAATATGGTAACAAACTATTTATTACGTTTTTAGTTCATCGTCAATTAATAAAAATTTGTATACAATTGAATTATATCCAAATCATGCGTACAATTTCATCAAACAACGCGAGTACACTACATTTTCTAGCATCCACATATAATTGAAGCATAAAACATTCACCACGATATATTTTATATGACGTTAACAACCACACGATACCTAACCTCTTGCCTATCTCCTGGCAAACAAATATTTCTTTATTATCCGGGAGGCAATACAATAAGTCGTCATCATTAGTGCCATTGAACACTAAAGCTCCCTTCGGATATTTCAACTTTTGCGCATAGTGTCTGGCTTCCAGAGTTTCTTCTTCAGACAATTTCTTTCCAGAAGCGTGTCGAATGATGTAGTCAACATTTTTTACTAGAGCTTCGGGAGCAGGAGTCTCGATCTTTTCAGGTGCAATTTGCTCTGCCGTCTTTTCCTTAGGCGCGACAGTCTTCACCGCGGCGGGCGCTGAAGCTCTAGCTTCGGCCTCAGCCTGAGTTTTTGTAGCTTCGGCTTCTGCTTGCCCAGTTTTGGCTTCGGCTTGCGCTATGGCAGCTTCAGTAATTTTCTTTATAGGAGTAGGGCTCAATGCCTTAGTACTCTCCAGCACAGCATCCAGCACGTTAGCCATTCTCCTCCTCTTAGGAGTTGTGACAGAAGCCTTTTGCACCTTCGACAGTTTTGTCTCTGTCGAAGGGCTCAGAATTTTTGGCACTTTTATTATTTCTTCAATCTTTGACTCTTCAGCCTTATCAACCTTAGCCTCGACTAGCTCGGCTATGGGTACCTTCGGCACTACAGTCGCCTCTTCAGTGCTCTGTGCAATCGGGGCAGTTTGTGTTACTTCGGCTATTGAGGAGGACTCTGCGCCGAATTCAGGCACTACGGCCGGTTCAATATAACACGACCGATGGGTCAGAACCTTCACCTTTTTACTCTTCGGCATAGGCTCAGCTGGGATGACCGAAGCAACAATCTTCTTCTTTTTCTCTTGCCCTCGCAGCGGGTAGCGATAATCGGGGTATATGAAGCCGATCGCATCAAAAACCATGTTTAGTCTTTTCTTCCCCTGACCTCCGAAGGCTGCGGACAGAGCATTATCTTCGGCCTTGGAGTAAGCTCCAAGCAGCTCATCGCTGGTAGCTTCAATACACTTCAGCCAATCGTCGTTTGGCTCATCAAACTTCTCCCTAAATCTGAAGGTATATTTCAGTCGGACCAGACCACCATCACTAGAATCAGTGGTGGTCTCCTTCAGCATTTCCCAGCTTTCCACAAGCGGCCATACCCTGAAGGATATATGTTCTTGAATCAAATCTCTTGTGCCAATGAAGGAGCAAACAATGCTGAAAGCCCTCTGGCACGCTTCGACAGCGTCATCAATTTCCACCTTCGGCCTTCGAAGGCCGAAGCGTGACCAGATAGGGCGCTGGATAATCTCTTTAATGTCTTTCCTTGCCTTTAAATCATTCTTCACATAAAACCATTCCTCCATCCAGGCTCTGGGCCATCTCTTCCGGAATGTTGGCACCGGGTGGCTTGCGTTGGGGCGAGCGATAAATCCATAACAACCGAAGTTATTGTGGTACTGTTCTTTGCTAGTAGCTTTCGTCTCATATAAGAGCTCGTGCATACTGCAGAAGCACTTCGCCCTCGGCTCCAGCCCTTGACTTCTTACAGCCCACACAAAAATTCCCATCCTCATCACAGCTTCGGGGGTGATCTGATGAAGAAAAATCTGGTATGTCTTCAATACTTCAACTACAAACTTGCTCAAAGGAAACCGAAGTCCAGCCTTAAAAAAGCTTCGGTAGATAACAACCTCATTTTCCTCAGGGGCAGGGACAATGTTGTCTCCACCAACTCTCATGATAGACATGTCACGAAAATACCTTCCTCTCATGTTGTCAAGATGACTGTTTCATAGTTGATTTCCCGAAGACAGCATGGCTTGGTCGCCAGGGCCGATCTTCGGAACCTTCATCCCCACTTTCCACGTCATAACTATCACTGTCATCAGTATCTTCAGACAAACCTTCCAGTATCTCTTTAGTAATCTTCTTGGTGTTTGTTTTTGACATAGACTCAATAAACCCGGCGATAAAAGGATCCGCAGCTTTCTTTTCTTTGAACAACTTTGTCTCGTCAGCCAGCTTCGTCTCCGCAGCCATCCTTTTTTCCTCAGTCATCTTCTTTTCCTCAGTCATTTTTCCCAGACATGGTGAAAGCACGACTTTAAACCGAAGCTCGAAAAGCTTGAAAACCAGGCGAGAGTTAGTGAGCAAGAGTTAAAAAGTTTGAGAAAATAACGCGAATGCTAGAAATGGCGTATCAAATATTGTCGGTGTGGGTTCATATTTATACGCTCAGTGCCTTGCAATTTGGTAGACCCCATCTATCAGTAACTATTTCTATTCTTGCAAAAGGGAAGATGTTTTTTCGGACCTTCGGCTTAAGTCCTTCGTTCATGTCGCGGTCTGAATTCGTTGATTATAATAAATTAATACTGCAAGGGGCTACTGTTGGGGGCCTTCATCTTCCGAAGGTCCTCAAAAACATGATTTAACAATGTTCCCCAAGTATAATATACAGGTACCTTCGGATTCGAAATAAAATTGTACACGATATGGAAAGCATGGTCGAGACGAAGGTCGATGCAGTTCTGAACCTACGCGCAAGGGAGCTTCGGCTCAACGGCAGAAAGAGGAACCGACTTAAAGGGGAAAGGGCTATCTAGTCCTCGATGGATTGTCCCTAAGTCAATAGTAAGCATAAAGGGCATGAATGTAATTTTACACAGGCTGCACCCTGTGCCTATAAATAGATGAACATTACCCCCATAATGTTCACGATGACTTGTACCTCGCTCGTGCGTCACGCTTGTACTTTTGCCTTCTGTCAAGCCGAAGGTACAAATGTAATTCAATATTGTTCTTATTCATCCATGATTATATAATAAGGACATATAAACGATGTTATATGATTATTCATGTTATTTCTCATGTTTCATATGCTTCTTTTTTCATCAATGTAAACTGTGATGATGAAGGTACGTCCTTCACGACCTTCGTCCGAAGATCGTTATATCCTAAGGGAAATAATGCTTCGAAGAACGAAGGGCATTAACCATTAACTTCTTTCTGTGTTGCCTTGTTCTTAACTCATAGCATTTGAGAATAAGTCCCCAACATTGGCGCCCACCTCTGGTGTACTCACTCCACAACCTTCGGCAAAGCATCGACCTTCGTCATGCCGCCGAAGAAGACAACAACGCCAGGGGTTGCACTGCAGCCACTGGACACAACCAAGACACACTCTCTCTCTCCAAGAGGCCAGAAGCCAAAAGAGGAAGGCCACCAGTCCAACACTTCAGGAGGAGGAGTTGGACCAGGAGATCAGGGACCTAGAAATCATTCACTAGCAGGTGCAAAGGAAAAAGGAGAAAATGGCTCGGCTGGCCGACCTTCAGAAGAAGATCAACGAAGCTACTGAGGAAGTGCGTCATCTTACTCAAGATGATCACGACCGAAGGCCCCAACAACGGGAGCTTTGTCAAGAGGGCTCATTGAACGAAGATGAATGGTACGATGATTTTAATCATGGTACCTTTGCTTTTGATGATGCTTCTCCACTGGCAGCAGAATTGCAGGCTATCCCATGGCCACAATCCTACAAGCCACCTCAGCTACCCATGTACGATGGGCACTCGGACCCAAAGCAATTTTTGATGAGCTATGAGGCAACAATATCCTCATATGGAGGCAACACAACTATTATGGCAAAGTCCTTCGTCATGGCGGTCCGAAACGTGGCACAGACATGGTACTCTTCTCTTCGGCCAGGGACAATCACGTCATGGCAGAATCTCAAGGACATGCTGGTTACCAGTTTCCAGGGCTTTCAGACGAAGCCAGTCACAGCTCAAGCCTTGTTCCAATGCACACAAGACCATGAGGAATACCTGCAGGCGTATGTCCGAAGGTTCTTGCGACTGAGAGCACAAGCGCCCACAGTGCCCAATGAAATTGTCATTGAAGCCATGATCAAGGGTCTTCGGCCAGGACCTACAGCCCAATACTTCGCCAGGAAACCTCCCCAAACTCTGGAGAAGTTACTTCAGAAAATGGATGAGTACATTCGGGCTTACAATGACTTCCGACAAAGAAGGGAGGAAGCTTACAGATTTTCTGAGATGACTAGGGGCTTCGGAGGGAGAGTCCACCCTAGGCATGTCAGATCAATCCATAGCTCCAGTTAGAATGATGACAAAGGAAGCCAGCTTCAGAGGCCACAGCACACCTCACAGTCTTCGGGACAGCAACAAAGCTCCTTCAGGCCGCCAGCTCCAAGGGGCAGAGGTGCCAAGGGCTTTGGAGGAAGATATGGGGATCAGCCCAGGAAAATCTATTGCTTATTCTGTGGAGAGGACAAAGGTCACACTACAAGAACCTGCCAGATCACCATCCTAAAGCAAAAGGAGATTGCCGAAGCAGAAGCTCGGCAGAATCAGCCGAAGCAAGTCCTACATACTGCTTCGTGCCATTCTCCTTACATACCAGAATATGTGGGCAATCAACCTGCAGCTTCTGTTGCTTCGGCAAGCCATTCACAGGCTTCTTGGCCTCAGCTCCCACCGCCACCACTATTGCAACCTACTTACTCTCGAAGCCAGCAGCCAGAAGGACGCCAGCACTCCCAACAACAACATGAATTCAGGGAGGAATCCGAAGCTCGTACAGTCAATATTATTGTACCAGAATCGAAGCACATATACTGAACAATATCCTGCTTCTGAAATACTTTTATGTTCTATGCCATTTTGCTTTTTTAATAAGGAACAAACACTGTCAATTTAGATTTAATTTCTTGTAATGATTTTGCTTCTATCAGAATGAAATATATCTTCTTCACAGATTTACGAAGCTCAAAAGTCGTTCCTATGGGAATGCAAAGCTAAATTTGCCGAAGCTACAAAAAAAGTTGTTCCTAAGGGAGCACAGTGTAAGTTACGAAGCTCAAAAGTCGTTCCTAAGGGAATACATAGCCAAATTTGCCGAAGCTACAAAAAAGTCATTCCTAAGGGAGCGCAGCGTAAGTTTTCTGCTTAAAAGTCGTTCCAAAGGGAATGCAGAGCCAAATACCGCCGAAATATAAAGCGAAGAAGTTCAAAAGTCGTTCCTAAGGGGATGCAAAACTTATACCGCCGAAATAGAAGGCGAAGAAGTTCAAAAGACGTTCCTAAGGGGATGCAGAACTTATACCGCCGAAATAGAAGTTGAAGAAGCTCAAAAGTCGTTATTAAGGGGATGCAGAGCTTGTGTGTTCCAGTGTGAGCGTGCGGGTGTGTGTCTTCGGCATCCTCGTCATTTTGCATCATATCATCGCATTATTTCGCATAACATCACATCATACATCATATTGTATCAATGACACGAGGATTGAATACGAAGCTCATCTTCGGAAAATGCTTCGTCAAAATAAAAAGGTGCTAAGGCACGAAGTAAGTTTTGGGAGATACAGTCTTATCAGCCTTGTCACAAGAAGGGATATCTCTTTACAAAGCATGGATATCTTTCTTTACGAAGCATAGATCTTTTTCTTTACGAAGCATGAAAAGAAGGGAAGGTGTTTGTTCGCCGAAGGCTCAAAAACGGTATGTGTGCAAATTTCATACATCGTAAAGAAATAAATTGCAATAATTTACATATTCAATTCAACATTGTACACTCCAAATATTACATAGTTTTGTTATAGTAGAAATCTAATCTTCCTTCATTTGTTATACACATCAAACTTTTCAAAAATTTTATTACAATAAAATCTATTCCTCTTCAAGAACTTTCTCTACAACTTCGTTCAACACTTTGTTGACGACTTCATCGACTATGGATTCAGCCATGTTTATGATGTCTAGCGCTTCCTTCATTTCTGGATCAGCTAGAGGATCGAACGGTTCCGGTGGCGGATATAATTCAGCTAAAATAGAAAAAAATTAATCAGTCAGAAGCCACAAAAACAAATGACGAAGCTAAAAACCAAAAAATAATACCTATACGCTTTTCGCGCTCAGCAACTTCTTCAACTCGCCTTGCTTCTTCTCGGGTGTCATGGGTGTCTTTTTCACTTTTCTTTATAATTTCATGGGCCATCTCTCGGCCACCATTCACCCAGACATCATTGTAAAATTTCCCGCCCATCAAGGTTGCTTCAGCTGAAGGATCCTTCGTATCATCTACGGAGAAGGCAGCTTCGGCCTGGGCCATGGTCTTAATGTGATCACATCCCGCCTTCTCTAAGATGGCTGAAATTCCCCGCGCCCCAAAAAACGCGCAAACATCCCCGCGATCACTCAAAATTGCTTCGAAGGTCTCGGCTTCTTCACTTATCCATTCAACAACACCTTCGGGGTCGCCTCGTATGAAATTTTCTTTAGCAGAATAGGCACCCACTTTGGCGAAGCTAGCTTTTATTTTATTCACGCAATCCAAGGATTTTTCAAAGCACCTTTCCTTGGATGTGCGAAGTTCTTCAACATTTTTCTCTAGATGATTTTTTCAATATTCGCTAATTTCTTGGTTAGCTTGTGCGAGTGCGCATTTTTCCTTAGCTTCGGGCAGTTGTCTCCGAAGGTCTTCAATTTTAGTCTTTTGGGCTTCGGCCTGAGCTTTGAAACTAGCTTCGTCTTCCTTCACTTTGTTTACCAGTGAAATTAAGATTTTGTCTTTTTCAAGACCTTCGTTTCTCAATTCAATCACCTCTGAACGAAGGTTGTTCAGAGCCATTGTATAGCTTTCGTCTTCAATATTCTTCTGTGCCCTCAGGGCATTACTAAGAATCAAGCCCTGTAGCAAAAGAGAAGAATTGAGCATGATAAATAAAGTACGTCATTCTCAAATCCAAAGCTAACTTCTATACCTTTATACTATTGTATGCTAGGCTGTCAGCAAGATCATCCTTTGACAAAATCGAAAGACCATCTTCTAGCTTCGGGAATCCCATACTCTTGCCTATCTCCCGGCAAACAGATATTTCTTTATTATCCGGGAGGCAATACAAGAAGTCGTCATCATTAGTGCCATTGAACACTAAAGCTCCCTTCGGATATTTCAACTTTTGCGCATAGTGTCTGGCTTCCAGAGTTTCTTCTTCAGACAATTTCTTTCCCGAAGCGTGTCGAATGATGTAGTCAACATTTTCGATTAGAGCTTCGGGAGCAGGAGTCTCGATCTTTTCATGTGCAATTTGCTCTGTCGTCTTTTCCTTAGGCACGACAGGCTTCACCGCGGCGGGCGCTGAAGTTCCAGCTTCGGCCTCAGCCTGAGTTTTTGTAGCTTCGGCTTCTGCTTGCCCAGTTTCGGCTTCGGCTTGCGCTATGGCAGCTTCAGCAATTTTCTTTATAGGAGCAGGGCTCAAGGCCTTTGTACTCTCCAGCACAGCATCCAACATGTTAGCCATCCTCCTCCTCTTGGGAGTTGCGACAAAAGCCTTTTGCACCTTCAATAGTTTTGTCTCTGTCGGAGGGCTCAGAATTTTTGGCATTTTTATTATTTCTTCAATCTTTGACTCTTCAGCCTTATCAACCTTAGCCTCAACTGGCTCGGCTATGGGTACCTTCGGCACTACGGTCACCTCTTCAGTGCTCTGTGCAGTCGCAGCAGTTTGTGTTGCTTCGGCTATTGAGGAGGACCCTACACCGAATTCAGGCACTACGGCCGGTTCAATATAACGCGGCTGGTGGGTCAGAACCTTCACCTTTTTGCTCTTCGGCATAGGCTCGGCTGGGATGACCGAAGCAACAATCTTCCTCTTTTTCTCTTGCCCTCGCAACGGGTAGCGATAATCAGGGTATATGAAGCTAATCGCATCAAAAACCCTGTTCAGTCTTTTCTTCCCCCGACCTCCGAAGGCTACGGACAGAGCATTATCTTCGGCCTTGGAGTAAGCTCCAAGCAGCTTATCACTGGTAGCTTCAATATACTTTAGCCAATCGTCATTTGGCTCATCAAACTTCTCCCTAAATATGGAGGTATATTTCAGTCGGACCAGACCACCATCACTAGAATCAGTGGTGGTCTCCTTCGGCATTTCCCAGCTTTCCACAAGCGGCCATACCCTGAATGATATATGTTCTTGAATCAAATCTCTTGTGCCAATGAAGGAGCAAACAGTGCTGAAAGCCCTCTGGCACGCTTTGACAGCGTCATCAATTTCCACCTTCGACCTTCGAAGGCCGAAGCATGACCAGATAGGGCGCTGGATAATCTCTTTAATGTCTTCCCTTGCCTTTAAATCATTCTTCACATAAAACCATTCCTCCATCCAGGCTCCAGGCCATCTCTTCCGGAATGTTGGCACCGGGTGGCTTGCGTTGGGGCGAGCGATAAATCCATAACAACCAAAGTTATTGTGGTACTGTTCTTTGCCAGTAGCTTTCGTCTCATACAAGAGCTCGTGCATACTGCAGAAGCACTTCACGCTCGGCTCTAGCCCTTGACTTCTTACAACCCACACAAAAATCCCCATCCTCATCACAGCTTCGGGGGTGATCTGATGAAGAAAAATCCGGTATGTCTTCAATACTTCAACTACAAACTGGCTCAAAGGAAACCGAAGTTCAGCCTTAAAAAAGCTTCGGTAGATAACAACTTCATTTTCCTCAGGGGCAGGGACAATGTTGTCTCCGGCAACTCTCATGATAGACATGTCATGAAAATACCTTTCTCTCATGTTGTCAAGATGACTCTGTTTAATATTCGATTTCCCGAAGACAGCATGGCTTGGTCGCCAGGGCCGATCTTTGGAATCTTCATCCCCACTTTCCACGTCATAACTATCACTGTCATCAGTATCTTCAGACAAACCTTCCATTATCTCCTTAGTAATCTTCTTGGTGTTTGTTTTTGACATAGACTCAATAAACCCGGCGATAAAAGGATCCGCAACTTTCTTTTCTTCGAACAACTTCGTCTCCTTAGCCAGCTTTGTCTCTGCAGCCATCCTTTTTTCCTCAGTCATCTTCTTTTCCTCAGTCATTTTTTTCAGACATGGTGAAAGCACGACTTTAAACCGAAGCTTGAAAACCAGGCGAGAGTTAGTGAGCAAGAGTTAAAAAGTTTGAGAAAATAACACGAATGCTAGAAATGGCGTATCAAATGTTGCCGGTGTGGGTTCATATTTATACGCTCAGTGCCTTGCAATTTGGTAGACCCCATCTGTCAGTAACTATTGATATTCTAGCAAAAGGGAATGTGTTTTTTCGGACCTTTGGCTTAAGGCCTTTGTTCATGTCGCAGTCTGAATTCATTGATTATAACAAATTAATACTGCGAGGGGCTACTGTTGGGGGCCTTCGTCTTCCGAAGGTCCTCAAAAACATGATTTAACAATGTTCCCCAAGTATAATATACAGGTACCTTCGAATTCGAAATAAAATTGTACACGGTATGGAAAGCATGGTCGAGACGAAGGTCGATGCAGTTCCGAAGCTACGCGTAAGGGAGCTTCGGCTCAACGGCAGAAAAAGGAACCGACTTAAAGGGGAAAAGGCTATCTAGTCCTTGATGGATTGTCCCTAAGTCAATAGTAAGCATAAAGGGCATGAATGTAATTTTACACATGCTGCGCCCTATGCCTATAAATAGATGAACAGTACCCCGTACTGTTCACGCTGACTTGTACTCGCTCATGCGTCACGCTTGTACTTTTACCTTCTGTCAAGCCGAAGGTACAAATGTAATTCAATATTGTTCTTATTCATCCATGATTTTATAATAAGGACATATAAACGATGTTATATGATTATTCATGTTATTTCTCATGTTTCATATGCTTCTTCTTTCATCAATGTAAACTGTGATGACGAAGGTACGTCCTTCACGACCTTCGTCCGAAGATCGTTATATCCTAAGGGAAATAATGCTTCGAAGGACGAAGGGCATTAACTATTAACTTCTTTCTGTGTTGCCTTGTTCTTAAGTCATAGCATTTGAGAACAAGTTCCCAACAAATACATCAAAAATAAATCTGACATGTAACAAAACATTGTTTAACCGTGCAGAATAACCAAAACAAAGTGACATGTGGACTGGTAAGTGGGGTAGCTGGTGGTTGGCCACTTGGATTGGATGGATGGGTGCTTAAAAGGGTTGAGAGATGTAGAGTTAGTTGTTGGGGTTTATTGTCTATTAGATGTCACACATAATTTTACTTTAATAGTGACATGTGGACTTGTACTTTAATATTGATCTTGTTTATGGCATACACATTCTCTACCATTGTCATCATTATTCCTAAGAACGTTTGAAATACCAGTACTATATAGCAACCAATTCTTAATTTATCACTATACAAATATAGAGATGTACCCACCTTATGATCAATAGTTTTATCCGATGACTAAGACCACGATCTTTGACAAAAAGATAACATACAAAGCCC
This sequence comes from Zea luxurians, assembly GCA_029449295.1. NCBI lineage: Eukaryota > Viridiplantae > Streptophyta > Magnoliopsida > Poales > Poaceae > Zea > Zea luxurians. The sequence goes on from JAOPSE010000023.1 coordinate 39,403,247, forward strand.
ATTTAGGTCGACTCCAGCAGATTATCTAAAGTTTACCCATACACTATTTTGCACTGTTTTGTATTGTAGACACTGTTCGCACAGTGGAGTTTAAATATAGGTATGAGCATGGGTAAGCTGCTGGAGATGGTCTTAGGGCTTGTTCATTTTAGTGCTAATCCATGTGGATTGAATGTGATTGGGTGAGTTTAAATACATAGTAAGTCAAAATTATTTTTGAATTTTTCTAATCCCATCTAATCCATGTGGAATAGAAATAACCGAACAAGTCCTTAGTCTGTTCATTATGTACACCTTCAATCTTGGACTGGCAGACTCTTCACATGGCGCATGTTCATCTTCTCCAAGTGGCATCACTCGTGTCACTGGTACAGTGTTCTACTTTGGCTAGACATTAATTGTGTGTTTGGTTTATGGAGTCAACCTATGCTTAGTAAGGTGATGCATCATAAGTTTATTCCATAAATTTTGATGGAATCAATTTATTCCTCATATATGTACTAATTATTATCTTATGAGGAATGAGGTGGTGATGGATCAACTCATCTATTCCACAAATCAAATAAAAAAGGTGAGGATTGAGAAAAAAATGGACCACCTCATTGCTCCAACCAAACACACTCTAAATGTTAGAGAGTCGCTCACTTTTCATTTAGTATTAAGTTAGAGTAGACGATAAACTAGACGGATCAATGATTTTCACTATAGCAACAAATATGCATATAAACACTATAATGCCATACTCCATTCATCAAAGAAATAGATGTAACTATAGAATTTATATCAGTCAAATAACTTAACTTTGACCAAATTATAATACTAGTATTAACATTTTATATCTATAACTAGATTTACTATATGTATTATAATTCATTTGATGATATATATTTTATATCATAAATTGTTAATTTTTTGTATAACTTGAGTCAAATTTCAAATTATTTGAATACTCGAAAAGACTTAGTTTCATTTGTCTTGGATGTAAAAGGGTGCTGACATTTAACATAATTAAACAACAAAAACATAAACAATTAGACATACACAATGTCATAGAGAATAGACGTGTAAGTGTCTCTTTGGTACGACTTCAAAGACAACTAGTTAGGTACTAGTGTGTTGCTACAGTTTCTATATATCACGTAGATAGACTTAATTTAAATGTAATAATTTTTCAAACATTTACAATGAGCAATCAAAAGTTCTGAACGGCTTACGAATATGATGGTTGTGGGATCCTCTTCATGCTCTTGTGATTTCATGCCTCGCAGACCGGCGGGTGGCGGCGCCACGACCGGTGCCCACGCCTCTCTTAATCAAACAACTACAATCTTAAATCGAACTTAACTAATCTTAATTTACTAAATTGAAAACTCATATACCTCAATCAATGATCGGACAGCTCTGTTGCATCGTCTTGCTTGCGTTGCTACCTGCCTGCGTGGCGCATCACCAGTGTACAGGTATACATGTCCAAATGGGCGGCATGTTGGAGAACCCATGGCCCGACATGATTTAGCCTGGCCCGACCCAATCACCGTATCCGAGCCTTAGGTGCGGCATAACAGGCTACGCCTAGTCCGACCCGATGTTATTTTTCCCTATTTTCATAAAAATGTCTATAATATGCTTGAGTGTAGAGTATAAATCAGAAAAACATGTGTGTTTTGTTGGCTAGATGTGTGTGAATATAGAGTTAACAACCATGGTTGGAACCTTCACTTATACATATGTTTTGCTACCATTGGCGTGTGACCGCACAAGGATTTGGGATGATGACAAGTGTGGTGAAAGATAAAGAAGAGATACGAAGAAGAGAAAATAGGGGATTCACAAGTGAGTTCAATAATAAGTCAACAAGTAGATCATGTAAAAAGATGAGTTAAATGCGTGAGCGGTCTTTGAACTTGTCAAGAAATGTCACTTAGATCCACAATTAGGTCTTTGAACTTATTAAGTGGCATACTGGTATGATCCAGAAATAGACATGCAATATCATTTTTATAAGTTTAGGGATGTGTGGTAAATCGCTTAACAAGTTTAAGAACATATAAATGTATTTTCAATGTCCGTGAATCTAAATGACATCTTCACTAGTTCAAGGATCATCGATACATTTAACTCAAAAAATATTTTAGTAAACCGTACTCTCTCAATCAAAGTTGAAGCCAACTAATCAATTAGGAGTTGAACTAATCAAATTTTTGCTAACTTCCACGCATGGCCTTAACAAACATGTGTGGAAGTTTCTCATACTTTATTTTTGCATAACCGAGGAAACTGGTAGGCGTGTGCATTGAAGTTGATGTTTGGATTGCAGGTTTGATTAGAAAAAGTATGAGAACTTTTTTGCAAAAGCGACGACCTTGGAAACTAGGAAAATTTATGCTTTATAGTAGCAGAGATTAATTGCCATCAAATATCAAATCGTTATATAAGTCGTTTCTATGACTAAAGACTAAGGCTGAGTCCAGTGCACAGCCTCCCTTTCGCCCCTGTCACGTCAGCTCTCGCCTCCACTCTCGCCTCTGCTGCTCAAGTGCACAGGCTGCAGCAGGCTACAGCCTCAGGCTATAGCCACGTCAGCCTTTCTATTTCAGAATTATGGACCAATCAGAAGCCGCCACCTCACTGTCGCCCCTCGCTCTCGCCCGCGGAGATGCCATCGCCAACGCGTCACCCACCTCCCGCCTGCCTATCGCCGGGCGGTGGCAGTAGCGCCCGCCGGGTCGCTCTCGCCCACCTCCAGCCCTGCTCTCGCCTCCTGCTGGGCGCTATTGCCCTCACTATAGGCTGCATTGGCACCGGCCTAAGTTTAATCGTCCCAACTAGAGTTTAATTGTGTTAGTTTAAACTTTTTTACTGTTTTAACCGACTTTTTTTTTCTTAATTCACTTCACTCTTTATAGAGTATTTTCTCTGTCCCAAAATATAATTTATTTTAGACTAATCATACATTTATTAAGTAATATATAAATGTAGTTTGTATTTATATCTATATTCATTATCCTTTGAATAACTGTGAACGGAAAAAATAGGCTACAAAGGACTATATTTTAGTCTATATTCATTATCCTTTGAATAAATGTGAACGGAAAATATAGGCATTTTAGGATGGAGAGTATAAACAATACGTACGCTCACAATTTAGGAATTACACACGACATATTATGACGCGTGTCACGTACGAAATTTCGAATTCCACGAGTTCAAAAATTTGGAACGCTTTTTCCATGAGACTACCATTACCATTCGTTCATTCAGTAACGCAGGAGAAGCGATGAGCGAGGTAAGGAAATAAATCACCCACTCCAGATAGATCAACATAAAGTGTGCCGAGTACGAACAACTCGGCAGTCGGCACAAGTCGATGCACAAATGGTTCACCAAGCACGTTTCAAAACGAGTTGAATCATCAAACCACCCAAGTCTTAGCGTCAAAACTTAAAACACAGATTCTTACGATCACATACACTGATCACAGCTAAATCACATGAACAGGTTCGGCCTCGAAGCCTTGAACGTGGTCTTCAGCTTCCTGGTCGGCGGCCTGACCTTGCGGTACACGAGTGGGAACTTGATCTCACTGTTGTGAAACTGCTTGGTGTTGTCCCTCTTGCACAGCTTGAAGTGTACTGTGGCGGTCTTGATGATCTGGATGCAGGGGGACCTCACGCGGTGGCGAGAAGCCATCTCATTGTACATCTGCTCTACAGCGCCGTTCAGGGTTGTGTCGCGGTACTCCTTGTACATGTTGTGGTAGCCGGTTCTGCTCTGGTAGCGCAGCCAGATGCCGTAGTTCTTGATCGTCGTCGGGTTACGCTCGAAGATCTGCCACATCATACAGGACTTTAGCAAATGACACAACACAAAGGATTCTTTCGAGTAATAAGATTCAGCTGCAAGGACAAGGGACCACCATCATTCATCTAAGTCAATCCCACTACCCAACTGGATCCAGACTCAGCTTAATATACAGCTAACGAAACCATGGCACTACAGTGTTGCAGGAGAGTCACAAAGGTCAGATATAAGCAACCTAGGAAGACAGCAAAACTGGTAGTAGCAAAGGAAAATAAACTCATTTTTTTGAATATCCCAACGAAATCTAAAATCGATTGTTGCAAATAGACAAACTGTCAGAATTGTAGTTAGCAAACAATGCACAACTAGCTGATGGTGGATAAAACGCAACCTGACCACACATTTGGTGAAGAAACTACCGAATAAAGTATGACATATGTATGTTTACCAGTCCCAAAGAGTAACAAAACACTGTTTTCAACAAGTCACACCCATCTATATATATAAATCGCTCATACTATCATCAAAAATGGATATTGACACAAGTAAGGTTGGGCAGCCGGCACACAGTCGCAATCGCAAGGCACTAAACAAGCAACTAAAGGATGGCAAGGTTCACATGTAGCAGCCCTTGATGCTAAAAAAGTGCCGTATCAGAGCAGAGACATACCTCGTTGATGGCCAGGACCTGACCGTTGCTCTTCTTAACCTTCTTCAACTTCCTTAGGAAGTACCTACGCACAGACAACAGCAGTACATTAATCGACGACTCGCACCTAAGACGAAGAAATCCTTCAACAGGAAACATAAAGGAAGCGCAGATATAGATGGCAGCTCACCAGAACTTGCTCTTGGCGCGGACTTCGTTGGTGGCCCAGAGCTTCATGCGGTAGATCTTGGGGTGCTCGTCGCCGGGCGTCGGCAGCGCGCGCCCCACCACCTGGTACTGATGGAACTGCACAGGTGCGAAAGCAGGGGCTAAATCAAACCCATGGATCAAATTATAATCACCGTAGTCGGATGGACGGAGCAAGAGAAGACTCACCCTGAAGGCCACCATTTCCGCGAGCTGGTCGACACCCTAACCTAACCTAGTCTAACGAGACGAAGATGACGGGAGGAAGCGGCGACGAGTGGAGGCGGCGGCCGTGGGCGTGAGAGAAGTGTTTATAGGCGCCTGGTTTGGAAATAAACCCTAATGGGCCCTAGTTGTCGTCGTCCTGGCCCATTTGTTGCACAAATTGTGATTGGGCTTCCCTTGTTTTCGACAAGGCCGTAAGCTTGTCACAATCCTAATGATCAATACAATAAATAAATAACTCAATCAAAATAATAATATGTATGATACTAAAACATTATACATAACATACAATAGCTACTTTGTTATATATAATACTTATATTAAAATTAAAACTAATAAATAAAAATACTAAAAAGAGAAAATGAACCCTAGGTGGTGGTTGCTTATGCCTCACCAACAAACCAACAAGCGAGACCTCCCATTCCCTACTCTCTCACATGTCTCTCTTGCATCTCCGTCGGTCCCCTTCTGTGCTATGTGCCACCCTCCTCTCCAACCTAAAAGTGAAATGTGCCTTTGGGCCATTTCTATAAGTATTTTGGTGATTGAATGTTCAACACATAGTGATTGAATTCTTATATACTAAACATGTGAGAATTGCAAAAATCAAAGAACAAGGTATGTTTCTAGACTTAGTGAATTGGTTTTAATACTAACATTGTTATCTAAGTACTAGAAACAGTGCCAAGTAAAGAAGAAAGACGTTGGAAAAGAGTTGGTTGTGTATAGTCAAAACCAGCTCGGGCCTGGCACACCGGACTGTCCGATAGTGCACCGGACAGTGTTCAGTGTCCCAGGAGGGCCGACGGTGAATTGGCTGCTCTCGGGAAACAGCAGGCGACTTCGCAAAAAAAATCACCGGACTATCCGGTGGTGCACCGGACTGTCCGGTGAGTCTTCAGCGCCTGCGCCAGGGACTTCGGCGACGAACTCGTCGCTCTCGGGAAAAGAAAAAGCGCCGCGGCTAAAATTCACCGGACTGTCTAGTGGTGCACCGGACTGTCCGGTGAGCCAACAGCGTCCGCGGCCAACGGTCGGCAGCGAAATCTGCGGGCGACACGTGGCCAAGCCAATGGTCGGTTGGGCACACCGGACTGTCCGGTGTCCGATGCGCCAACGGGACCGCCGACTCAACGGTTGGACGCGCCCGATATGGAAGGAGATCGCGCACCGGACAACTACAGGACCTATCCGGTGGCGCACCGGACTGTCCGGTATGCCACTTGGCAGAAGGCAAGAATAGCCTTCCATGTTGATCTCCAACGGCTCCTAGCTGCCTTGGGGCTATAAAAGGGACCCCTAGGCACATGGAGCATTACACCAAGCTTACAAGAAACATTCTAAGACACCTAGACTCTGCATTCACGCAATCAGATCATCGTTCTTGAGATTTGAGCACTTTTCGAGTTGTAAACTCCTTGCGCTGTGTTTGTGTGCTCACTTCTTCACTTGTGTGTGGTTGTGCTGCGGATTTGAGTCTTGCGTGTGTTGCTCTCCCATCCTTACTCTTGTGCTTTCTTTGTGATTTACATTGTAAGGGCGAGAGGCTCCAACTTGTGGAGATTCCTCGCAAATGAGAAGAATACTCAAAAGAGAAAAAGACCATGGTATTCAAGTTGATCATAGGATCACTTGAAAGGGTTTGAGTGCAACCCTCATTCATTGGGACACCACAACGTGGAAGTAGGCAAGTGTTATTTGGCCGAACCACGGGATAAAAATCGCGTGTCTCTTGTGTTGCTTTTCTGTGATTGTTTTGTTCACAAGAACTCGCTTTATAGCTACTTAGTCGCACTAACACTTTAATAATAAAGTTTGTGGCTATTTAGTGTTTGATTTTACAGGATCACCTATTCACCCCCCTCTAGGTGCTCTTAATTGGTATCGGAGCGGTACTCTTCATTTAAGAGACTAACCGCCCGAAGAGATGGATCCTAAGGGCAAGAGGATGGTGGTCAACGACAAGGAGAAGGAATCCCTCTTCAATGAGCCAAGAGACGACAAGCCCACAGACTCAGGCTCGAGTCACAAGAAGAGGGACGGGAAGAAGAAGAGGCGCATCAAGAAGATCATCTACTACAACAGCGATGCCTCATCTTCTTCACTAAGGGACGATGACGACGACTCCTCGTCAAAGAAAAAGACGGTCAATCAAAATTATTCTTTTGATTACTCTCGCATTCCCTATAATTCAAATGCTCATTTACTATCAATTCCCCTTGGAAAACCTCCACACTTTGATGGAGAGGACTATTCGTTTTAGAGTCATAAAATGCGTAGTCATTTATTCTCTCTCCATCCTAGTATATGGGAAATTGTAGAAAATGGGATGCATTTTGATAGTACAGATAATCCTGTGTTTATTAATGAGCAAATCCATAAAAATGCCCAAGCCACTACTGTTTTGCTAGCATCTCTGTGCAGGGATGAATACAACAAGGTTAGTGGCTTGGACAATGCCAAACAAATCTGGGACACCCTCAAGATATCACATGAGAGAAATGATGTCACCATGATCACCAAGATGGAACTGGTGGAGGGCGAGCTAGAGAGATTCATGATGATAGGGGAGAGGAGCCAACACAGACCTACAACAGGCTCAAAACCCTGGTCAACAAAATCCGAAGCTATGGAAGTACAAGATGGACGGATCATGACGTCGTTTGACTCATGTTCAGGTCATTTACAGTAACTGACCCTCATCTTGTGAACCTTATTTGTGAAAACCCCAGGTACACCAAGAAGACGCCCGAGGAAATCCTCGAAAAATTTGTGAGCGGGCGCATGATGGTGAAGGAGGCGCGATACGTGGACAATGCACTAAATGGTCCACTGCCCATCTACGAGTCGCAGCCCGTTGCTCTCAAAGCAACTAGTAACAAGGAGGCTCTACCAAGCAAGGTGGCACAAGTGGAGGCTATCGGGCTCAATGAAGATGAAATGTCGCTTATCATCAAGCGCTTCAAGACCGCACTAAAAGGACGCAAAGAGTACCCCCAACAAGAATAAAACAAGGGGAAAGCGCTCCTGCTTCAAATGCGGTAAGACTGGTCATTTCATAGCTCAATGCCCCGATAATGATAATGACTAGGGACAAGAAAAGCATGGGAAGAGAGAGAAGAAGAAGAACTATAGGAAGGCGAAGGGCGAGGCGCACCTTGGAAAAGAATGGGATTCTGACTGCTCTTTATCCGACTCCGACGATGAAGGACTGGCTGCCTCGACCTTCGATAAATCTTCGCTCTTCCCCAATGAACGCCATACTTGCCTTATGGCTAAGGAGAAGAAGATACGTATCCGAGATACCCCCAAGTACTCTTCTTCTAGCGATGAGGAATCATCTGATGATGAAGTAGATTACACTGATTTATTTAAAGGACTAGATAGAGCTAAAGTAGACAAAATAAATGAACTAATTGATGCCCTTAATGAAAAGGATAGACTTCTAGAAAAGCAAGAGAACATTTTGTATGAAGAACATGATAAATTTGTTAATGTTCAAAAATCCCTTGCTTTAGAAATTAAAAAGAATGAACTGCTATCCTCTGAAGTGTCCACCTGTGATGAATCTATATCTAGCTTAAATAATTTAAATGATGAATTAAATGCTAAGTTAGAGAAAGTTAAGGAAACTAGTTCATGTGTAGGGCATGTAATTATTTGCAATAGATGTAAGGACTTTGATGTTGATGCTTGTGAAGAACATCTTACTTCTATTGATAAATTAAACATTGAGGTGGCAAGTCTTAATGCTCAACTTAAGACTTGCAAAGATGATTTTGATAAATTAAAATTTGCTAGGGATGCCTACACTGTTGGTAGACACCCCTCAATTAAGGATGGACTTGGTTTTCGAAAGGAAACCAAGAACTTAACAAGTCAAAGGATTCTCGTTCTCAACAAGGAGAAAGGGAAGGCTCCTATGGCTAGTAGTCATCAAAGGAACCATGCCTATATTTATGATAGGAAATTTACTAGTCGCGCTCATTATAATAAATGTTATGATCATGCTGCTTATAATGATTCACACGCTATGTTTGCATCTAGTTCCACTTTTGTTCATGGTAGAAGTAGGCCTAGGAGAAATCATGTTGTGTCTCATGCGCCTAGGAGAGTGTGCAATGGTCCTACTACTATTTACCATACTTGCAATACTTCCTTTGTACTTTTATGTAAGAATGCAAAAGTAGTTGTGAGAGCACCTAGAGGGGGGTGAATAGGTGATCCTGTAAAAACTTGAAACTTAAAGCCACAAAACTTGATTAGGAGTTAGCACAATGAAGTCAAGTGGCTAAGGAGGGCTCTTGTGAAGCACAATAGACACAGTGAGAACAAGCACAAGAGACACGAGGATTTATCCCGTGGTTCGGCCAAGTACAACACTTGCCTACTCCACGTTGTGGCGTCCCAATGGACGAGAGTTGCACTCAACTCCTCTCAAGTGATCCAATGATCAACTTGAATACCACGGTGTTCTTCTTTTCTTTACTCTTTCCCGTTTGCGAGGAATCTCCACAACTTGGAGTCTCTCGCCCTTACAATAAGGATCAAAGTGAAAGCACTAGAGTAAGGGAGGGAAGCAACACACACAAATCCACAACAATACGCACACACACGGCCAAGACTTGAGCTCAAATGAATATCACAAAGTTCTCACTAGAACGGAGCTCAAATCACTAAGAATGTCAAACGAGTGCACAAAGACGGAGTGTGAATGGTCAAGAATGCTCAAAGTATGCTTGGTGTACTCCTCCATGCGCCTAGGGGTCCCTTTTATAGCCCCAAGGCAGCTAGGAGCCGTTGAGAGCAATCCAGGAAGGCAATTCTTTCCTTCTATCGGTTGGTGCACCGGACAGTCCGGTGCTGATTTCTTTCCTATTTTGGCGCAGCCGATCGTTGAAGATTTGGAGCCGTTGGCGCACCGGACACTGTCCGGTGCGCACCAAACAGTCCGGTGCCCCCATCTGACCGTTGGCTCAGCCACGCGTCACGCGCGGATTGCGCGGCCGACCGTTGGCCCGGCCGACCGTTGGCTCACCGGACAGTCCGGTGCACCACCGGACAGTCCGATGAATTATAGCTGTACATTGTTGACTTGATTCCCGAGAGCGGCGACTTCACCGCAGCCGACTCACCGAACAGTCCGGTGCACCACCGGACAGTCCGGTGATTTATAGCCGTACGCCGCCGTCGAGACCCGAGAGCAGCTAGTTGACCAGACGCCAGCCTGCACCACCGGACAGTCCGGTGCACCCAGACTGAGCAGAGTCTTGGCTGCTCGAGCCAAGTTTTTTCCAATTGTATTTTCTCTGATTCTAGCACTTAGACAAACATGTTAGTACACAAAAACCAATGTACTAAGTCTAGAATCATACCTTTGTGTTGACTTTTGTAACACCCTAAAGTTCAATCTTGTGAAGACAAGGAAAAATACTCAAAGATTTTAAATCAAAACACCTTTCCTTAGAGATAATCATAATTTAGGAGTTTCCACTCATGAGTATGTTAAAAAAAAAATACATAATTAAAGATACTTAGATAATCTAAATTACCTTTTGGGTTAGGATATATGAAAGAATTAGGGTTAAACTATTTCTTAATATATATAAGTCTAAATTTGATTTCCCTAGAATTAATGAGGTAGGGATTATTCTACTATATGATTAAAAGCTTGTCTAAAAGAACTAAAATAAATAAAGAAATATATAAAATAGGTTTTTGCACATTATGCTAAAGTTCTATATGTGTATCCAAATTAAGTGTTTGAACTTCAAACTTGTGTTGGTTTGAAATTCAAATGGAAAGGAAAAATAGAAAATAGAAAATAAAAGGAATAGGGAAAATACTACATAAAACAAAATAAAATCAGAATAAAAATTCTTCATACTTATATTATTAAATTATACCTTTCAAACTGAGGACAATTTAATCACAAAGTTTGAATTTAAGTTTGAATTCAAATTGGATTTGAAAATGGGAAAAAGAAAATAGAAAATAAAATAGAAAAAGGATACTATACCTTCATGGGCCGGCGGCCACGAATTCGGCCCACCTAAGGAAACCTACCCGCGCGGCCCAGCTAACCAACACCCGCCGGCGCCGACATGTGGGCCCCACCGGGCAGCCTCTCACCTCCTCGCGCGCGTTTCTGTTGTCTCGCTGATACGTGGGGCCATCCCGTAAGCCTCTCATCTCGCGCGCGCCCGCTCTCTCTCTGGTCCGCGGGGTCCACCTGTCGGGCTCGCCCTCAACAACTCGCCGCGACGCACGCGTGCGGACTCCGAAGCTCGCCGGCAATCTCGGCCTCCGTGCAACGGCCGCGGGTCGCTCCCAGGGTATAAAACCGAAGCTCCGCGACCCCCCTTTCCCATCCTCACCCTCGCCCGCAGCCTTTCGCCGGCCACCGTCGCGATTCTCGCGGACCAAGTTCGCCGCCGTGACCGAATCACGTCGTCGTCGACGTCGGGTCCCCGGTAATCGGTCTTGGAGCGTCTCCAAGTTCATCCGAAGGGTGTCAAGTCGTTCGCGGGCGAAGCAGGCCACTGTGCACAGCGCAATTCCTCGCCGTCGTTCTTCCACCACCGCGGATCCGCCTCGCACCGTGGCCGTGTGCCTCCGCGCCACAATCGCCGGTATGGGGTCTTCCTTTGTGTTCATCTTCGCCCTCTCTACGCGTAGCGCCGTTTAATTTGAATTTGGGGCGGTATTGCGCCGGATTGCGCGCTCGCCGGCGAAGCTCCGCCGTGGGAGCGCCACCGCCGCCGCTCGGGATGCTGGGGATTGGGGGAAGGACTCCTGACCGTTGGATCTTATTCAACGGCCACGATTAGATCGGGGCGTACCCCTTCGCTATGTTACATCTGTGCCGTTAGATCATATCGGACGGTCCAGCAGGGTTGGCGCGCGTGTTTGGATCTCGGCCCCTGATCGCTGATCCGACGGTGAATATAGCGTACCGGTTCAGTCGGGGTTAGATCTAATCTGAGCCCTCCGTTTCTGATCGGACGGCTCAGCCCGTCCGATACCCCTTCGGCTGGGTATTTTTCTAAAGAGTCCTCGGGGTTTTATGAAATCAACCCGCCGTCCACCGCGGGTGAAGTCTGAGTCTTAGGGAAACTTGCGCCGAGCCCCCTGATCTTTCTTATAATTGAGGCCCAGTCCAGAACATAGTAAAATCAGAGAAAATAGTTATTAATTAGATTTTTAATACAAAAATAATTGCTAGAACTTAGATAATTCATAGAAAATCCATTTTAGCTCCAAATTGAGTCATTCCAATTCCTAGAATTTTGTAATAATAATCTCTATCATTTAGAATCACTGTTTTGACATGAACTCTGTCAGAAAATTTATTTATCATTTAACCATATTTTAATCACATTAAACCTTAGGAAATTCATAACTTGAATTCTACAACTCCAAAATTAATAATTCTTTTTCCTGTGATCTTATTTTAATATGTAGATTATTAATATGAATTTTGCATATATGTTTGGTGTAATGTTAATTTTGCCTATACCATGTATGTTTGTATTGCTACGACTAGCAGTGAGGTCACGAGTCATCAGGAGATCATCCTGCTACCTGGAATCTCAAGGCCCAGGCAAGTTGTGCCCTTGATCACTTCTTTTCACCTACTCATGTTCTAATTAATCATAATGATCTGCATAGGTTAATTTTGATGGGACCCAATAGGTTACCCTAGATTGTTTATCTCATCACCTTGTTTACCCCTGAATCACTTGGGTAGTTTGCTATTGCTTTATATGGTTTTGGGATATTCATTTATTACCTCCATGTTCCAATTCTTGTTGTTATTCTGTTTATGTTCATGTTGATATCATTAATGTTAATTGGAACATGGAGCGACCACCCGGGAAAACAGTGCTACCACAAGGGTAGTATGGGATGCCCTTGGCTGATTAATTAGGAAAGCTAGTGGAAGACTACCTTACCCGAAAGGGGCAAGGGCAGTAGGGGAGAGGTCAGTGCGGGAAGTGCCCTCGGGAGGATTTTGCTGCGATGGCGGTCCTGCAAGGGATTCCTGTACTGGATCTTCCTATAAACTGTAGCGGGTTTTCGGAAGCTAGTGGAACTTTGTAAAGGCCTCGTAGTGCTACCCTGCCTCACTTCCTTGGTAGAGGTGTATGGGATTCATGACCCCTTGGCAGATGGGTAACACGACTTGTGGGTAAAGATGCGCAACCTCTGCAGAGTGTAAAACTGGTATACTAGCCGTGCTCACGGTCATGAGCAGCTCGGACCCTCACATGATTAATTTATGGAACTAAATTCAATTTGTCATATGCATTGCATCGCAGGTGAAGTTGTTACTTTTGTTCTATTACTTAATTGGGTTTGGTATTTACTTATACTTAGTAATTGCTAATAAAATTTTGACCAACTTTAAAAGCAATGCTCAGCTCTAACCATCTTCTTTGGTAAGCCTTACACTTTATGAGCTCCCACCTTTGGTGAGTTCATGCACATTATTCCCCACAACTTGTTGAGCGATGAACGTATGTGAGCTCACTCTTGCTGTCTCACATACACCACAGGTCAAGATCAGGTACTGCAGGATGATGCTCATGGAGGATGCTGCGATGAGTTTGTGAGAGGTCTAGGTCGTCGTCTCCCAGTCAACTTTTGGGTTGCTGGACCGTTGTCTCCTTATAATGTAATTATTTATTTTGTATAGAACTCCTGTTATATATAAAGATGTGACATTCGATCCTGTGCCACTATACATCATATGTATGAGACTTGGTCCCAGCATACCTGGTGTTTATGTTAACCCCGGGTTTTGGATCCCTAAAATCCGGGTGTTACAGAAGTGGTATCAGAGGAATGTTGACTGTAGGACGAAACCTAGATAGAACTGGACAACCAATATTTACTTACCTTTGCTACTCTGATTCTTTTCTAAACTTATCTTAATCTTTTCTCATCTAATTCCGCTTTACTCTGATTATTCTTACCTTTTCCTTCTAAAGACAAAAGTGGATTTCACACTTTGAAATCCTGTGCCCAAAGTGACCTTTAGGAATAGGAGACCTAATATTAGGAACAAAAACAAAACTATTTTTTTTTTATATATATATCCCTACACTTGAATGTTTGTTCTTATGATACTTGCCTGATTTGGATCTTTGATTGAGTGTGATGAGTTGTGGAGTAATGTCCACAATTACATCTGCATATACATCTAAGTATAAAGGATAGCATTTGTAAGATAACTAGACAAACTAGATTATCCCCTTAGAAAATATATGTAGTATTCCGTATCAATCTCATCTTGACATATTCTATCTTACCTTTGGACATTCACCTCGTACAACTAATTACCCTAGTCTTGACATAGAATATCTGGCCCAGCCCTGCCAAAGAAGTTTCAGTACATAACCAACTATTAGCTTATTCATTCTGTCTACTAAATGATTCCCTTACAAAGCTATCTTACCATATGCTTCTAACTTAGATGGTCAATACCAGGCGGGGAGGTGGAATTGATTTACCTGCTAACCAACAACCTCACCCACAGTCAGCAGCAATGAATCCTCCTAATCCTCCACAAGGCGGAGTTGATCCACTAGTCGCAGCTCAAATGAGAATGATGCAGCAAATGGCGGACACCATGGCAGATATGCGCACCCAAATGCAGCAAGAACGCCGAGAAATGCACCAGGAAAGAGAGGATGCACGTCGGGAAATGCGCCAAGAACGGGAAGAGATACGCCAGGAGAGGAGAGTACAACAACAACAGCTGCAGCAACAACTTCAACAACAGCAGCAACAACAACAAATGCCATTGCCTCCACCACCTGTTCCACTCCGGGACAAGCACCGGGAATTCATGAGCCACAAACCACCCACCTTCTCCAACTCCGCAGATCCACTGCAAGCAGATGATTGGTTAAAGTCCATCGAGAAGATGCTCAACATAGCCCAGTGCTCGGACCGGGAGAAAGTACTCTATGCTTCGGGTCGTCTTGCTGGTCCCGCTGCAGATTGGTGGGATGCGTACTGTGCAGCTCATGCTGCTGCCGATACAATTACCTGGGAAGAATTCTCCGCACAATTCAGGAATTACCATATTCCTGCTGGACTCATGAAGATTAAGAGGAAGGAGTTCCTATCCCTCAAGCAAGGAAGTATGTCCGTAAGTGAATATAGAGACAAATTCATCCAGTTATCGCGATATGCTCCCAGAGATGTTGAAGATGATGAGCAAAAGCAGGAGCTCTTTCTGGATGGTTTGATTGGACCCTTGCAATATCAGCTGGTATCGCACACCTTCCCATCCTTCCAACGGCTATTGGATAAAGCTATTGCTGTAGAAAACAAGAGAAGTATATTTGGAGAGAAAAGAAAGGCTGTCAACCAAGGGCAGGCTGGAAGTAGTTCCCGTCCTCGCTATACTACCACTCCCAATACACCAGCTAGTGGCAGTTCTGGACAACAAACCCAACAGACACCAACTGCTCCTCCAAAGGCAAGCACTCCAGTGGGATCCATTGCTCCCAACACAACCGCCATCAGGACATGCTTCAAGTGTGGACAACCGGGACACTATGCCAACTACTGTCCCAACAGAGCTGCCTACACTACACCGGCACCGATGAAGCAAGGACAAGCCTCGGCAGGGAAGAGTCAGCCCCTATCCATCAACCGAGGATATGCCCATCATACAGAAGTAGAAGCTGAACCCGGTGAACTTGAAATTCAAATTCAAGAAGAAGAGCCAGTTGGAGATGAAGTAGTCGGTGAAGAAGTCAACGAGCAACAAGAATAAAGAGATAAACATAGATATAGATATATATATAAATATATTTTACTATTTGTAAGACTTAAATATTAGTTTAGCCAGTAGTAGTATTTTACTATTTTAGTAATAATAATAAGGTCCATTGACCCTGTGTTTTGCTAATAAGATATGCATCATGCCGAAATTTTGTTTATGCATATGTGTTGAATTAATATGAGCATGCACCCTTTTTCCTTACAAATCTCGAGGGCGAGATTATTTTTAAGGGGGGTAGGATTTGTAACACCCTAAAGTTCAATCTTGTGAAGACAAGGAAAAATACTCAAAGATTTTAAATCAAAACACCTTTCCTTAGAGATAATCATAATTTAGGAGTTTCCACTCATGAGTATGTTAAAAAAAAAATACATAATTAAAGATACTTAGATAATCTAAATTACCTTTTGGGTTAGGATATATGAAAGAATTAGGGTTAAACTATTTCTTAATATATATAAGTCTAAATTTGATTTCCCTAGAATTAATGAGGTAGGGATTATTCTACTATATGATTAAAAGCTTGTCTAAAAGAACTAAAATAAATAAAGAAATATATAAAATAGGTTTTTGCACATTATGCTAAAGTTCTATATGTGTATCCAAATTAAGTGTTTGAACTTCAAACTTGTGTTGGTTTGAAATTCAAATGGAAAGGAAAAATAGAAAATAGAAAATAAAAGGAATAGGGAAAATACTACATAAAACAAAATAAAATCAGAATAAAAATTCTTCATACTTATATTATTAAATTATACCTTTCAAACTGAGGACAATTTAATCACAAAGTTTGAATTTAAGTTTGAATTCAAATTGGATTTGAAAATGGGAAAAAGAAAATAGAAAATAAAATAGAAAAAGGATACTATACCTTCATGGGCCGGCGGCCACGAATTCGGCCCACCTAAGGAAACCTACCCGCGCGGCCCAGCTAACCAACACCCGCCGGCGCCGACATGTGGGCCCCACCGGGCAGCCTCTCACCTCCTCGCGCGCGTTTCTGTTGTCTCGCTGATACGTGGGGCCATCCCGTAAGCCTCTCATCTCGCGCGCGCCCGCTCTCTCTCTGGTCCGCGGGGTCCACCTGTCGGGCTCGCCCTCAACAACTCGCCGCGACGCACGCGTGCGGACTCCGAAGCTCGCCGGCAATCTCGGCCTCCGTGCAACGGCCGCGGGTCGCTCCCAGGGTATAAAACCGAAGCTCCGCGACCCCCCTTTCCCATCCTCACCCTCGCCCGCAGCCTTTCGCCGGCCACCGTCGCGATTCTCGCGGACCAAGTTCGCCGCCGTGACCGAATCACGTCGTCGTCGACGTCGGGTCCCCGGTAATCGGTCTTGGAGCGTCTCCAAGTTCATCCGAAGGGTGTCAAGTCGTTCGCGGGCGAAGCAGGCCACTGTGCACAGCGCAATTCCTCGCCGTCGTTCTTCCACCACCGCGGATCCGCCTCGCACCGTGGCCGTGTGCCTCCGCGCCACAATCGCCGGTATGGGGTCTTCCTTTGTGTTCATCTTCGCCCTCTCTACGCGTAGCGCCGTTTAATTTGAATTTGGGGCGGTATTGCGCCGGATTGCGCGCTCGCCGGCGAAGCTCCGCCGTGGGAGCGCCACCGCCGCCGCTCGGGATGCTGGGGATTGGGGGAAGGACTCCTGACCGTTGGATCTTATTCAACGGCCACGATTAGATCGGGGCGTACCCCTTCGCTATGTTACATCTGTGCCGTTAGATCATATCGGACGGTCCAGCAGGGTTGGCGCGCGTGTTTGGATCTCGGCCCCTGATCGCTGATCCGACGGTGAATATAGCGTACCGGTTCAGTCGGGGTTAGATCTAATCTGAGCCCTCCGTTTCTGATCGGACGGCTCAGCCCGTCCGATACCCCTTCGGCTGGGTATTTTTCTAAAGAGTCCTCGGGGTTTTATGAAATCAACCCGCCGTCCACCGCGGGTGAAGTCTGAGTCTTAGGGAAACTTGCGCCGAGCCCCCTGATCTTTCTTATAATTGAGGCCCAGTCCAGAACATAGTAAAATCAGAGAAAATAGTTATTAATTAGATTTTTAATACAAAAATAATTGCTAGAACTTAGATAATTCATAGAAAATCCATTTTAGCTCCAAATTGAGTCATTCCAATTCCTAGAATTTTGTAATAATAATCTCTATCATTTAGAATCACTGTTTTGACATGAACTCTGTCAGAAAATTTATTTATCATTTAACCATATTTTAATCACATTAAACCTTAGGAAATTCATAACTTGAATTCTACAACTCCAAAATTAATAATTCTTTTTCCTGTGATCTTATTTTAATATGTAGATTATTAATATGAATTTTGCATATATGTTTGGTGTAATGTTAATTTTGCCTATACCATGTATGTTTGTATTGCTACGACTAGCAGTGAGGTCACGAGTCATCAGGAGATCATCCTGCTACCTGGAATCTCAAGGCCCAGGCAAGTTGTGCCCTTGATCACTTCTTTTCACCTACTCATGTTCTAATTAATCATAATGATCTGCATAGGTTAATTTTGATGGGACCCAATAGGTTACCCTAGATTGTTTATCTCATCACCTTGTTTACCCCTGAATCACTTGGGTAGTTTGCTATTGCTTTATATGGTTTTGGGATATTCATTTATTACCTCCATGTTCCAATTCTTGTTGTTATTCTGTTTATGTTCATGTTGATATCATTAATGTTAATTGGAACATGGAGCGACCACCCGGGAAAACAGTGCTACCACAAGGGTAGTATGGGATGCCCTTGGCTGATTAATTAGGAAAGCTAGTGGAAGACTACCTTACCCGAAAGGGGCAAGGGCAGTAGGGGAGAGGTCAGTGCGGGAAGTGCCCTCGGGAGGATTTTGCTGCGATGGCGGTCCTGCAAGGGATTCCTGTACTGGATCTTCCTATAAACTGTAGCGGGTTTTCGGAAGCTAGTGGAACTTTGTAAAGGCCTCGTAGTGCTACCCTGCCTCACTTCCTTGGTAGAGGTGTATGGGATTCATGACCCCTTGGCAGATGGGTAACACGACTTGTGGGTAAAGATGCGCAACCTCTGCAGAGTGTAAAACTGGTATACTAGCCGTGCTCACGGTCATGAGCAGCTCGGACCCTCACATGATTAATTTATGGAACTAAATTCAATTTGTCATATGCATTGCATCGCAGGTGAAGTTGTTACTTTTGTTCTATTACTTAATTGGGTTTGGTATTTACTTATACTTAGTAATTGCTAATAAAATTTTGACCAACTTTAAAAGCAATGCTCAGCTCTAACCATCTTCTTTGGTAAGCCTTACACTTTATGAGCTCCCACCTTTGGTGAGTTCATGCACATTATTCCCCACAACTTGTTGAGCGATGAACGTATGTGAGCTCACTCTTGCTGTCTCACATACACCACAGGTCAAGATCAGGTACTGCAGGATGATGCTCATGGAGGATGCTGCGATGAGTTTGTGAGAGGTCTAGGTCGTCGTCTCCCAGTCAACTTTTGGGTTGCTGGACCGTTGTCTCCTTATAATGTAATTATTTATTTTGTATAGAACTCCTGTTATATATAAAGATGTGACATTCGATCCTGTGCCACTATACATCATATGTATGAGACTTGGTCCCAGCATACCTGGTGTTTATGTTAACCCCGGGTTTTGGATCCCTAAAATCCGGGTGTTACAACTTTGCACTTCTTCCACCATTTGGCATAGTTTCACACTTAAACCATTTGTGTTGGCACTTGATCACCAAAATACTTAGAAATGGCCCAAGGGCACATTTCCCTTTCAATCTCCCCCTTTTTGGTGATTTATGCCAACACAACAAAAAGCAACTAAAAGAAGTGCAACATCAATGCAAATGAGAACACAAATTTATTTTGATTCAAATTTGGCATATTTGGATCATTCTTTGCCACCACTTGGTTTGTTTTTGCAAATCAAACTCATTTTCCTATCTCTAAGTCAAAGTCACTTGTTGAGGCATAGAGAGAGGTATTCCAAGAGAAATTGATCAAAGATTCAAAAACTCCCCCTTTTTCCCATAATCAAACATTCTCCCCACAAGAAACCAACTTTTGACAATATGAGACAATAAGAGTATTTTGACAAACCAAAAGCTCTAATTCTATCATTTTCAAAATTCTCAAGTGGTAGCTGATCCATTTCTTGCTTTGGCCTTATTTTCTCCCCCTTTGGCATCAAACACCAAAATGGGATTAATCTTGGCCCTTAAACCCCATTGCCTCACCAAAATCTTCAAATAAGAGTAAAAAGGCAATAAGAATATGGAGATGAACTTGGAGTGAGTTACCCTCTCATCGGAGTGCAGTGGAAGTCTTGCATGGTCCAAGTTCACCTTTCCCTTTCAATCCTCCTTTGAGACTAAATTAAGAAAACTCAAGCACACGGTTAGTCTCAAAGGGTCAAGTTGTAGCATTTCTCCCCCTAAATATGTGCATCAATCACACATGGACTTGTGAGGTCTGGGAGATCTTTTGCACAACTTGAGCACCATAAATAAGCAATAAAATGCATAATAGAACATGATCAAAGGCATAAAACACATGTATGCTTTATATCAATCCAAGTTACGCGAATCTAAGACATTTAGCTCACTACGCAGCCTGCAAAGGTCTTCTCATCTAAAGGCTTGGTAAAGATATCGGCTAGCTGGTTCTCGGTGCTAACATAAAACACTTCGATATCTCCCTTTTGCTGGTGGTCTCTCAAAAAGTGATGCCGGATGTCTATGTGTTTTGTGCGGCTGTGTTCAACAGGATTGTCCGCCATGCGGATGGCACTCTCATTGTCACATAGGAGTGGGACTTTGCTCAGATTGTAGCCAAAGTCCCTGAGGGTTTGCCTCATCCAAAGTAGTTACGTGCAACACTGTCCTGTGGCAACGTACTCGGCCTCAGCGGTGGATAGGGCAACGGAAGTTTGTTTCTTAGAACTCCACGACACCAGGGACCTTCCTAAGAATTGGCATATCCCTGATGTACTCTTCCTATCGACCTTACATCCAGCATAGTCGGAGTTTGAATATCCAATTAAGTCAAAGGTAGACCCCTTTGGATACCAGATCCCGAAGCAAGGCGTAGCAACTAAATATCTAAGAATTCGCTTAACAGCCACAAGGTGACACTCCCTTGGATCGGATTGAAATCTAGCACACATGCATACACTAAGCATAATATCCGGTCTACTAGCACATAAATAAAGTAGAGACCCTATCATAGACCGGTATGCCTTTTGATCAACGGACTTACCTCCTTTGTTGAGGTCGACATGTCCATCGGTTCCCATTGGAGTCTTTGCGGGCTTGGCGTCCTTCATCCCAAACCGCTTGAGCAAGTCCTGCGTATACTTCGTTTGAGAGATGAAGGTGCCGTCCTTGAGTTGCTTCACTTGGAACCCAAGGAAGTAGTTCAACTCGCCCATCATTGACATCTCGAATTTTTTAGTCATCACCCTGCTAAACTCTTCACAAGACTTTTGGTTAGTAGAACCAAATATTATGTCATCGACATAAATTTGGCACACAAATAGATCACCATCACAAGTCTTAGTGAAAAGAGTTGGATCGGCTTTCCCAACCTTGAAAGCATTAGCAATTAAAAAGTCTCTAAGGCATTCATACCATGCTCTTGGGGCTTGCTTAAGTCCATAGAGCGCATTAGAGAGCTTACACAGATGGTCGGGGTACCGTTCATCCTCAAAGCCAGGGGGTTGCTCCACGTACACCTCCTCCTTGATTGGCCCGTTGAGGAAAGCGCTCTTCATGTCCATTTGGAACAACCTGAAAGAATGGTGAGCGACATAGGCTAACAAAATACGAATCGACTCTAGCCTAGCCATAGGAGCGAAAGTCTCCTCAAAGTCCAAACCTGCGACTTGGGCATAACCTTTTGCCACAAGTCGAGCCTTGTTCCTTGTCACCACCCCGTGCTCGTCTTGTTTGTTGCGGAACACCCACTTGGTTCCCACAACATTTTGCTTGGGACGCGGCACCAGTGTCCAAACTTCATTTCGCTTGAAGTTGTTGAGCTCTTCCTGCATGGCCAACACCCAGTCTGGATCTAGCAAGGCCTCTTCTACCATGAAAGGCTCAATAGAAGAGACAAAAGAGTAATGCTCACAGAAATTAGCTAATCTAGAGCGAGTTGTTACTCCCTTGCTAATGTCACCCAAAATCTGGTCGACGGGATGGTTCCTTTGAATCATCGCTCGAACTTGAGTTGGAGGGGCCTGTGGTGCTTCTTCCTCTTCAACTTGGACATCCTGTGCTCCCCCTTGATCACACGCCTCCTCTTGAGGTACCTATTCATCATCTTGAGTTGGGGGGTGCACCGTTGTTGAGGAAGAAGGTTGATCTTGCTCCTTGTGTTCCTGTGGTCGCACGTCTCCAATCGCCATGGTACGAATTGCGTCCGTTGGAACATCATCCTCATCTACATGATCAAGATCAACTTGCTCTCTCGGAGAGCCATTAGTCTCATCAAATACAACGTCGCTAGAGACTTCAACCAAACCCGATGATTTGTTGAAGACTCTATACACCTTTGTATTTGAGTCATAACCTAACAAAAACCCTTCTACAGCTTTGGGAGCAAATTTTGAATTTCTACCTTTCTTCACCAGAATGTAGCATTTACTCCCAAAAACTCGAAAATAAGAAACGTTGGGTTTGTTATGGTTAGTAGCTCGTATGACGTCTTCTTGAGGAGGCAATGAAGGTAGACCCGGTTTATGGCGTGGCAAGCCGTGTTCACAGCTTCCGACCAAAATCGCTCGGGCGTCTTGAATTCTCCAAGCATCGTCCTCGCCATGTCTATAAGCGTCCTGTTCTTCCTCTCCACCACACCATTTTGCTGTGGTGTGTAGGGAGCGGAGAACTCGTGCTTGATCCCTTCCTCCTCAAGAAACTCCTCCACCTGCAGGTTCTTGAACTCGGACCCGTTGTCGCTCCTTATCTTCTTTACCTTGAGCTCAAATTCATTTCGAGCTCTCCTTAGAAAGCGCTTGAGGGTCCCTTGGGTTTCAGATTTATCCTGCAAAAAGAATACCCAAGTGAAGCGGGAAAAATCATCAACAATAACAAGACCATACTTACTTCCCCCGATGTTGAGGTAGGCGACGGGTCCGAAGAGGTCCATATGTAATAGCTCCAGAGGTCTTGATGTAGTCATCATATTCTTGATGTGATGAGCACTTCCCACTTGTTTACCTGCTTGACAAGCTGCACAAGGTCTATCTTTTTCGAAAGTTACATTTGTTAGACCTAACACATGTTCTCCCATTAGAATCTTGTGAAGGTTCTTCATCCCCACATGTGCTAGACGGCGATGCCACAGCCAGCCCATGCTAGTCTTAGCCATTAAGCATGCATCTAGACCGGCCTCCTCCTTTGCAAAATCAACTAAATAGAGTTTGTCGTCTAGTACACCCTTAAAAGCTAATGAACCATCACTCCTTCTAAAGGCAGACACATCTACATTTGTGAATAAGCAATTGTATCCCATATTACATAATTGACTAACCGATAGAAGATTATAACCTAGCGACTCTACTAAAAATACATTGGAGATAGAGTGCTCATTTGAGATGGCTATCTTGCCTAAACCTTTAACCTTGCCTTGATTCCCGTCACCGAATATGATTGAATCTTGGGAATCTTTGTTCTTGACATAGGAGGTGAACATCTTCTTCTCCCCTGTCATGTGGTTTGTGCATCCGCTGTCGATAATCCAGCTTGATCCCCCGGATGCATAAACCTGCAAGGCAAATTAGGCTTGGGTCTTAGGTACCCAACTCTTGTTGGGTCCTACAAGGTTAGTTACAATAGCCTTAGGGACCCAAATGCAAGTCTTATCTCCCTTGCATTTTGCCCCTAATTTCCTAGCAATCACTTTCTTATCCTTTCTACAAATTGCAAAGGAAGCATTGCAAGCATGGTAAATTGTAGAGTGTTCATTACTTACATTCCTAGGTACATGAACAACATTTTTTCTAGGCATATGATGAATAACATTTTTCCTAGCCAAATTTCTACCATGCATAATAGAAGAACTTGAAGCAATCATGGTATGTGAATCAAAAGCATTATAACTTCTATCATAATGAACATTCCTAGAATATCTCCTATCATGATACATGAAAGCATGGTTCTTTTTAGCACTATTAGTCATTGGAGCCTTCCCTTTCTCCTTGGTGGAGATGGGAGCCTTATGACTTGTTAAGTTCTTGGCTTCCTTCTTAAAGCCAAGCCCATCCTTAATTGAGGGGTGTCTACCAATAGTGTAGACATCCCTTGCAAAATTTAGTTTATCAAAATCATTTTTGCTAGTCTTAAGTTGGGCATTAAGACTAGCCACTTCATCATTTAATTTTGCAATAGAAGTAAGGTGCTCAACACATGCATCAACATTAAGGTCTTTACACCTATTGCAAATTACTACATGTTCTACACAAGAGGTTGATTTATTAGCTATTTCTAACTTAGCCTTCAAGTCATCATTGATACTCCTTAAGCTAGAAATAGATTCATGGCACGTAGATAAATCACATGAAAGCATTTCATTTCTTCTAACTTCTAAAGCAAGAGAATTTTGCGCACTTACAAATTTATCATGCTCTTCATACAAAAGATCTTCTTGCTTTTCTAAAAGTCTATTCTTCTCATTCAAGGCATCAATCAATTCATTGATCTTATCAATTTTGGTTCTATCTAATCCTTTGAATAAACATGCATAGTCTATTTCATCATCACTAGATTCATCATCACTTGAAGAAGCGTAAGTACTAGTATTGCGAGTGCTTACCTTCTTCTCTTTTGCCATGAGACAGGTGTGATGCTCGTTGGGAAAGAGGGATGATTTGTTGAAGGCGGTGGCGGCGAGTCCTTCGTCGTCGGAGTCGGACGAAGAACAATCCGAGTCCCACTCTTTGCCAAGGTGTGCCTCGCCTTTAGCCTTCTTGTAAGTCTTCTTCTTTTCCCTCTTCTTTTCTTGATCCTGGTCACCATCATTATCGGGACAATTAGCAATAAAGTGACCAACCTTACCACACTTGAAGCAGGAGCGCTTTCCCTTCGTCTTGTTCTTTTTGGGATGCTCCTTGCGACCCTTTAGCGCCGTCTTGAAGCGCTTGATGATGAGGGCCATTTCTTCCTCGTTGAGCCCCGCTGCTTTAACTTGCGCCACCTTGCTAGGTAGCGCCTCCCTGCTACTTGTTGCTTTGAGAGCAACGATTTGAGGCTCGTGGATTGGACCATTCAACGCCTCATCGACGTATCTTGCCTCCTTGATCATCATTCGCCCGCTTACAAACTTTCCAAGTATTTCTTCGGGCGACATCTTGGTGTACCTAGGATTCTCACGAATAGAGTTTACAAGATGTGGATCAAGGATAGTGAAAGACCTTAGCATTAGGCGGACGACGTCGTGGTCCGTCCATCGCGTGCTTCCATAGCTCCTTATTTTGTTGACGAGGGTCTTGAGCCTGTTGTATGTTTGGGTTGGCTCCTCCCCCTGATCATCATGAACCTTCCTAGTTCGCCTTCCACTAACTCCATCTTGGTGAGCATGGTGACGTCGTTCCCCTCATGCGAGATCCTGAGGGTGTCCCAAATTTGCTTGGCATTATCCAAGCCGCTCACCTTATGGTATCCATCCCTGCACAATGATGCTAAAAGAACAGTAGTAGCTTGTGCATTTTTGTGAATTTGTTCATTGATGAACATGGGACTATCCGTACTATCAAATTGCATTCCATTTTCTACTATCTCCCATATACTTGGATGGAGAGAGAACAAGTGGCTACGCATTTTGTGACTCCAAAATCCGTAGTCCTCTCCATCAAAGTGAGGAGGTTTACCAAGAGGAATGGAAAGCAAATGTAGCATCCCAAAAATTCAAATCTTGAAATTTTCTCAAACTCGCTCTAAATTCAAAATGAATTTCAAATTTCATTTCAAAATGTTTGCTTGCGAGTTGATATCAGCAAATAAAATATAGTGGTCTTTATTCTCTCCAAAATCCTCCTCAAATATCCTACAAATGTTTCTCAAGTGATCCCCCTCAAATTCTTTCCAGAAATACTGCTCAGATATTTCCCGAGTAATCCCCTTCAAGTTCTTTCCAGAAATATTGCCCAAATATTCCACCAATATATCTCCAAGTATTTTCTTCCTAAGAAATACCTTCATAATCATTTTTCAAGTCCCTACAAATATTTTCTTCATAACTTTCTTCATGCTCATACGTATACGTATGCCTCTAGTGTCATACGGTGAGCTCTACAAGCTAATCTCACTTATACAAGACAAATACATGCTAATCTCCCACTAATCCTCTCATCCTCCCACTAATCCTCTCATCCCTCCCCCTAATCCCCCCACCATGGCTATAAATAGAGGGGCAAGGGCCTCCTCTCATCCCACCCCAAGCCATTTCATGGCAACTCTCTTCCCCCCAACACCCACTCCATGTTCCACACAAGCACACACTAGCACAAGGATCGTTCGATCGTTCTTCGATCGTTCGTCCCATGTTCTTAGTTTGTTTGTTCGTTCGTCCGATCGTTCGATCGTTCGTCCGATCGTTCATGGTTCGTTCGTCCGTTCGTCCGACCGTTCGATCGTTCGTCCGTTCGTTCGTCCAAATAATCTTTTTCCTACCGTTATGCTGCCGAAATTCCGATCGTTCGTTCGTTCGATCCTTCGATCGTTCATCGTTCGTTCATAGTCCCTATTCATCGTTCTTCCAGATAATCTTTGTCCTGTCGTTATGCTGCCGAAATTCTGATCGTTCGTTTGTCCGATCATTCTATCGTTCGTCCGTTCGTTCATCCAAATAATCTTTTTCCTGCCGTTATGTTGCCGAAATTCCGATCGTTCGTTCGTTCGATCATTCGATCGTTCATCGTTCGTTCATAGTCCCTATTCATCGTTCTTCCAGATAATATTTGTCCTACCGTTATGCTGCCGAAATTCCGATCGTTCGTTCGTCCGATCATTCGATCATTCGTTCGTTCGTTCATAGTTCCTATTCATCGTTCATCGTTCCTATTCATCGTTCATCGTTCGTTCATACGAACTATTCACCATCACTATTCACCTTTACTATTCATCATTACTATTCACTGACACTATTCACCATCGTTACTATTCAATGTTACTATTCATCATCGTTACTATTCATCATCGTTACTACTCATCGATGATATCTATGTAACTTTTTTTGTCATCACTATTCATCGTTACTATTCATCGATTAGCCGATCACCCCAAATTTCAACTACTCATACATCATGTTGTCCAGTCCACCTAAGACCAGCCAGACCCATACTCCAGTCATACGAACTCCGATGACTGTGATTTTCCTTCCAGTGGGAACTTCCCATCTGGTCACCCATCCTAGGTTTCTCCAAGTTGAGCATGCTTAACTTTGAGATTCCTTTGAACCAGGCTTCCAAACTCAGATTCCAATAATTCTTGTTTCTAAATTCTTATCGAATTATTCCCTATCCAACCATGTCATCCCTTAAGCATGGTTCATATTCCAGAAAACTCCCAAAATACTCTTGTCCCATATTCTGCCTATAACTCTCCTGTTCATACTAAGTCAGACGATTCATTCGTCACTATTCTCACCAACAGTGAACTTCACTGTTGTAGGAAACGGGTGACGCCTAAGAGGGGGGGGGGGTGAATTAGGACTTCTAAAACTTTTACAAAACTAGGCCACAATTAAATCCCTAGAGCAAAACCTATGCAAATAATCAAAACTAGAATGTGCAAGCTAGGTTTTGTCTAAGTGTTGCTATCTCTACCGCAAAGATTAAGTTTCAATCTACACTAAATAAGTATGACTACAAGATTGAAACTTAAATGCTTAATATAAATGCGGAATGTAAAGAGCTAAGTAGAGAAGCAAACTCTCGTGGATGACGCCGGTATTTTTACCGAGGTATCCGGAACCACGCAAGGTCCCGACTAATCCTCGTTGGTGCCCCTACGCAAAGGGAAGCCCACGCGAGGGCCAAGCACCACGGTCGAGTAACTCCGTAGAGAGCCACGGGCCTTCTCCACGCGCAAGTGGTGCTCCGCTTCCGGCTCCTCTCGGACGCTCCCCGCCGTCTCCACTATCGAGCTTCCGGCCGAAACGCCGCGGGCCTCGTTCCCTCCGGTACACGGTGGCAGCCGTGACACAAACGCGGTTGTCACGGTCTCGCAAGACTCTCGCCCCACTCGGTACAATTACAACGACTCACGCAAGAGCCGAGGGGTTGTGTGGTTTTACAAAACTCACTCAACTAACTAGGGTTCACCTAGAGCAAGCGCTAAAGCGGTCTAACTAACCTAAGCACTTCGCAAAGCACCTACGCTAATCACCGAGTGATTCTATTAAGCACTTGGGTGTTTGAGCTCTTGGAAATGTGCACTATGTGTCTTGGTATGTTGCTTGGGCTCCCACACAAGAGAATGGCCGGTTGGGGTGGTATTTATAGCCTCCACACCCCAAACTAGCCATTGGACAGAAAGCAGCAGCTTTCTGTCGTCGGGTGCACCGGACAGTCCGGTGCACCACCGGACACTGCACAGTGGATGTCCGGTGCACGCCACGTCAGCCGACCGTTGGCGCCTGTAGCAGTTGATCGTTGGATCCGACCGTTGCCGTCTGCCCATTGGCACACCGGACAGTCCGGTGCACACCGGACAGACCGGTGCTACAGCCAGAGAGCGCCTGTCTGCGGCCTCTCTGCGCAGACTGTCCGATGCCTTACCGGACAGTCCGGTGCACACCGGACACCAATGTCCGGTGCGCCACTAGGCGCTGGCTGACAGCCCTTATCTTGGATTTCTTCGCTGATTTCTTCGGGCTTCTTTGTTCTTGAGTATTGGACTCCTATGCATCTTTTTATGTCTTCTTTTGAGGTGTTGCATCCTCATTGCCTTGGTCCAATTCTCTTCGCATCCTGTGAACTACAAACACAAACACTAGAAAACTTATTAGTTCACGGATTGTGTTGTTCATCAAACACCAAAACTCAATTAGCCAAATGGCCCGGGGTCCATTTTCCTTACAATCTCCCCGTTTTTGGTGATTGATGACAACACAACCAAAGCAAGCAAATAATACAAGTATTTGGATGAAAATATGCAATCTACTTGCTAAGATGCATGATTGTCCCCACAATGTGATATTATGGACTTAAGCCTCCCCCTAACTCCATAATTCACTTACTTCCTATTTTTGGACCAAATAACCAAAACCACTTGAAAAGCCATTTGTAGATATAAAATTTTAAATTGGTGGTGTTTGGTGTTTGATATAGTTTTCATTGCTTTGGTCCCTAAACTTCTCCCCCTTTGGCATCAACCACCGAAAAGGAAGACATTAAAAGCATGTAGGAAGTAAATAAAAGCTTGCCCTCATCAAGAATTGTATCAAATGATATCACTAGAAGGATATTAAATTAAACTATGTGAATGATACCACTTGAAGGAGTCCTCAAAAGATTACTCCCCCTAAATGAGTTGTCTCCTTTAGAAAGAGTTTTTCTCCCCCTTTAGAGATGAAGAAATACTCCCCTTGACAGAGATCCTCTACTTAGGAAAAAGCATGTGAAAATTAGAGGTGCAAGACAAGATTTGAAAAGACTAACTTCCCTTATGCATAGGTAACAGAATATGAGTTAACTACTTATGCATTTTTAGCAACATGGAAGCATATGATATGAAATATAGTCTAATCAAATATTGGAGAAGACATGTAAATGATACTGACTGTAGTCTCAAAAGATACCAATTGAAAGTCAATGGTGAGCTTGAGAGACATGAGAGTTCTTGGAGATTTTGCAGTGGAAGATTGTTGTCTTTTTCCGGGGACCTTATTTTCCTTACAATGAGACTATCACATGAAATAGACTTGAAAAGGTGTTAGTCTCAAAGTATTAGATTATAGAGTAACCTCCCCCTAAAGGTGTGCATACAAGTTTTGAATACTTGTAGGAGACATGCACTTTGATTTGATATCAAGAGGGGCAAATTATCCATAATCCTAACTTTGGCACATATAAGTTAAATGATACACTTTGTAGAAATCAAAATTTTCAATTGATGCATCATTTACTATGGAGTTATATAAAAGCTATGTGCCGTGCTTAAATAAACATTTTAAGCCATGTAGGTTTGCTTAAGTATATGAATTAAGAACAAGCACTCCTACCATATGATTTACCTAGTATGCATGATTTTAAACAAAAGTACATAACAAATGTAATACTAGGCAAGAAAGGTAAACTAGATAAAAGATAAATAGATACGCATATCTAAAAACGAAGAGTACAATAAAGCTAGTTACCTCAGTCATGGGTGGGAAATTTGGGTCCAAAGTTTTCACTAACCCACTTGGCAATAAACTTGATCCAGTATGATGTACCCCATGATATACATCCCAACTTTGCCAAGTCTCCAAATTTCCCGACGACCTTCGGTCCACTCACTTCCCTTTCGGGATCCAAACCTTCTTGGTGCTTTTCATGGTTGAAATTATCTCTTTTGGCACCCAGATGCGTTTGGCCCCCTTTCCTTTGTTGGCTTGCTTGTTGGCCCTGATTGCTATCACCTTTCCATTCTTTTTCTTCTTGATCAAATATGGTGTAGCATCCTTTTTGTTCACCTTTTTGATGTAGGTGTTTGAGATTTTGCTTGATGGCTTTTGCTTGAGCTTTTGTCTTTGTTTATCCCCGGTCATCGCCTTGCATTGGAAAGACTTGTGGCCTTCCTTGTGGCATAGCCTACAAATCACAGTTTCTCCCTCCATAGGCTTGTTCACTCCCGCAGTGGTGTTATCCTGTGGAGGTTGGATTTGTTTGGCTTTGCCTTTCTTGTCATACAAAGCCTTGCCAAGGCGAGCCACTTCTTGCTTTAATTGTTCATTTTCCTTTGCAACCTCATCCGTACATGTCTCTACAATAATATTCTCAACAACGACTTGGTTGCAGGGGTTAGAATCATCAATTAAATCAAAGCAGGAAGTAGAAGCATCTTTCTTAATTATTTCAGATATTTCAACTAAAGATGCTGCTGGGGTGCTACCAATGTTTTCTAGCTTAGTAGTTAGCTCATTGTTGTGTATGCTAAGAATTTCCATTTTCTCTAGCAAATTTTCAATAGCTTCTTGGGAGCTAGCTAACTTAGCCTTAAGTTTTTCATTCTTTTTAATAAGGCTATCATCGGTAGCAGTAGATGGAGCACTAGATTCTAATAGCTCAATTTTAGTTGATAGCTCACTATTTAAGTTTGCAAAAGTTTCAAATTTTTCTAGCAAACCTTTGTAATCATTTTGAGAGCTAACCAACTTATTTTTCAAAGTTTTAAGTTGAGCTTTTTGCTTAGTGCAAACATCCTGGAAAAATTTTACGGCTTCCGCAAGCTCTTCTAGAGAGGCCTTTCCCTCACCTTCATCATCACTACTACTTTCATCACTAGAGGATGGAATGC
This sequence comes from Zea luxurians, assembly GCA_029449295.1. Lineage (NCBI taxonomy): Eukaryota > Viridiplantae > Streptophyta > Magnoliopsida > Poales > Poaceae > Zea > Zea luxurians. The sequence goes on from JAOPSE010000023.1 coordinate 39,434,439, forward strand.
TTTTGTTACCTCTTGCCATAAGGCATTTGTGTGATGACCGTGATGATCGAGACGAGGACCGGTGGCTGCGCGTCCTTGGAGGTTCATCTTCACTTGAAGAATCATCCCAAGTTCTAACACTTGTGAGCGCCTTGCCATTGCTCCTCTCCTTTTTGGGTTTGGCCATATTTGGACAGTTGTCCCTGAAGTGGCCCTTCTCCCCACATGCGAAGCATCCTCTCTTCCTTTGCTTTTTCCTGTCAATGTTAAAGAGAAGATCCTCGACCTGCAGGGGCACACCCATTAGATTAATCTTGCGGATCATCCTCATTACCTTTCTGACGCGTCGGATTGTTTCTTCGTCCTCGGAGGATGATGTGCACGGTTGATTATCTTCATCATCATCACTTTCTTCTTCTTCTTCCTCTTCTTCACTTGAGGAACTTGGAGTGGGAGCCTTCTTTTTGCCCTTCCTTTCATCACATGCAAAAGCATATGGTCTTGAGGAAGTTGGCTCCTCTCCCCGACTCATTTTTCGCGACATCTCAAAGGCCGCGATTTTCCCAATCACAATGGTCGGGGTCATGTTGCTCAAATCCTCCATGTTGTGAAGGATGGTGATGATGCTCCCATATCTTTGTTGTGGTAGCAGGGAGATAATCTTCCTCACAATGTCTGCATCACCTAGCTTATTAATGCCAATAGAATTGAGCTCATTGATAATTAGATTCAAACGAGAATACATGTCTCTAACAAGCTCATCATCTTTCATGGCAAAAGAATTATACTCATTTAAGACTAGGCAATGTTTTTGCTCACGGACATTGGATGTGCCGTCATGGAGCTCATGCAATTTTAGCCAAATCTCATTAGCAGTTTTCAAGGTAAATACTTGATTAAAAATATCCATGCTAAGAGATTCATACAAGCAATTTTTGGCTCTAGCATTTAAATGAATTTCTTTTTCCTCACTCGTGGTGGGTTTCTCGGGATTCTTGAGGGGTTTCATCCCGTCACGAGTGACTCTCCAAACACCTAGATCAACGGCCTCTAGGTAACAAGCCATTCTAGCACTATAATATGGGAAGTTAGTGCCGTCGAAGTGTGGTGGCCTATGGGTATCCATCCCTTCCTCTAAAAAGCGTCGGCTCTTTTAGCGGTGAAGCTAAAGCGTTTCAAATGAGCCAAACCGGGCTTTGATACCACTTGTAGGAAACGGGTGACACCTAAGAGGGGGGGGGGTGAATTAGGACTTCTAAAACTTTTACAAAACTAGGCCACAATTAAATCCCTAGAGCAAAACCTATGCAAATAATCAAAACTAGAATGTGCAAGCTAGGTTTTGTCTAAGTGTTGCTATCTCTACCGCAAAGATTAAGTTTCAATCTACACTAAATAAGTATGACTACAAGATTGAAACTTAAATGCTTAATATAAATGCGGAATGTAAAGAGCTAAGTAGAGAAGCAAACTCTCATGGATGACGCCGGTATTTTTACCGAGGTATCCGGAACCACGCAAGGTCCCGACTAATCCTCGTTGGTGCCCCTACGCAAAGGGAAGCCCACGCGAGGGCCAAGCACCACGGTCAAGTAACTCCGTAGAGAGCCACGGGCCTTCTCCACGCGCAAGTGGTGCTCCGCTTCCGGCTTCTCTCGGACGCTCCCCGCCGTCTCCACTATCGAGCTTCCGGCCGAAACGCCGCGGGCCTCGTTCCCTCCGGTACACGGTGGCAGCCGTGACACAAACGCGGTTGTCACGGTCTCGCAAGACTATCGCCCCACTCGGTACAATTACAACGACTCACGCAAGAGCCGAGGGGTTGTGTGGTTTTACAAAACTCACTCAACTAACTAGGGTTCACCTAGAGCAAGCGCTAAAGCGGTCTAACTAACCTAAGCACTTCGCAAAGCACCTACGCTAATCACCGAGTGATTCTATTAAGCACTTGGGTGTTTGAGCTCTTGGAAATGTGCACTATGTGTCTTGGTATGTTGCTTGGGCTCCCACACAAGAGAATGGCCGGTTGGGGTGGTATTTATAGCCTCCACACCCCAAACTAGCCGTTGGACAGAAAGCAGCAGCTTTCTGTCGTCGGGTGCACCGGACAGTCCGGTGCACCACCGGACACTGCACAGTGGATGTCCGGTGCACGCCACGTCAGCCGACCGTTGGCGCCTGTAGCAGTTGATCGTTGGATCCGACCGTTGCCGTCTGCCCATTGGCACACCGGACAGTCCGGTGCACACCGGACAGACCGGTGCTACAGCCAGAGAGCGCCTGTCTGCGGCCTCTCTGCGCAGACTGTCCAGTGCCTTACCGGACAGTCCGGTGCGCCACCAGGCGCTGGCTGACAGCCCTTATCTTGGATTTCTTCGCTGATTTCTTCGGGCTTCTTTGTTCTTGAGTATTGGAATCCTATGCATCTTTTTATGTCTTCTTTTGAGGTGTTGCATCCTCATTGCCTTGGTCCAATTCTCTTCGCATCCTGTGAAATACAAACACAAACACTAGAAAACTTATTAGTTCACGGATTGTGTTGTTCATCAAACACCAAAACTCAATTAGCCAAATGGCCCGGGGTCCATTTTCCTTACAACTGTGCTACACCACAGACACCCAGCTATAAATACACCTAGCTAGCCTCTCCCTCTCCACACACACTCAACACCCTCAGCCAAGGCAAACACCCCACCCACTCAGTTACTCCGCTCTGCCGGCTACACGCATAGTGTCGTTTCGCCTCCAGTCCACCCTCCTGGTAAGCGCCTCCACTCCACCATGAGTAATATCACAACACCACATGACACAGATTCTACTCAAGACTCTACCCATCCATATATCACTATTCTGACCACTATACTAAATATTTGTTGGTATACTTGTTGGTTTGTATGTTTGCTTGTTCATGTTGCATAGTTATTGGAGCGTTCGTGCCGTCTCGTGGAGGCCAGATCTGCAAGTCTACGCCAGGCAGTGGAGCCAGAAGCCAGTTCCACGAGCTCTCCTTCCCCCTTCGCCGGATAAGCACGGTAAGCTCACTGGATCCCTTTGATGCATAAATTACCTATGTTTTACAACCACAACCCTCAGCCTGTTATTTTATGCATGATATGATTTTGAGACAAGTTATTATGGCCACCCAGCCGCTTGCCGCAATCAATCCCTGATATATTTGTTACAAATGATTTGAGAAAATGTGTGAGTTTCCAAAAGAAAATGCTTTTAAAAATGTGTTTGATGAAGGGTTTTCACCCTTGTCACCTTTGAGTAGGGATGATCAGGGACTCCCTGGTTTAGGGGAGTGCCTAAGGTGATGGCTCAGCTGGTTTAGGCGTGAGCAGAAGGATTGTCCCCTCATATAAGGACCGGTTTGTCATCCTTCACTACCTGTACTCATGATAAGTACAACCACTCGAGACTGTGTGGGTAGTCACTCAATCTGAACTCGTACGGTTCAAACCCCAGGGTTATGAAGGCTGGGGAGCACCGGGAGGATAAGGAGGGGGAATGTTTTGTCTGGTTTGGACATGGCGGTGGCCTGACCCCTTCCGGTATAACCGTTAAGGTTAGGACGTGCGAGGAAAGAAAGAGATTCAGATTCGGGTCTCACTAGCTATGAGATCGCAGAGCCGGACTAGTGGGTAAAGTGTACCCCTCTGCGCAGAGTTGAAAACCTATTCGAATAGTCTGTGTCCACAGGAATGGATGAGTCTGGTGTGGTATGGAAATTAGTGTTTTGTTTTTAAAAAAGATGTGCTTTTGAGAAAAGTGGTTTTTAAAAAGGTTCGGCGGTTGAGCCATGAGCTATGGTGGACGGGAAGTCCAGTAGCTGTTTTTGAAAAAGGAAAAAACCAGTGGGAAACTGCGGAGATACCTGGATGGTTTAGTCCAGGGGATTTTGTTCTAATATTGAAAAACTTCCTACTCCTTTTGGAGAGGATGCGCTTTGCAAAATACAAAATGTTTTTCAAAACAACCCTGCATAAAATATTGTTGTTTCTGCAAATATCCTGAGCTCTACATATTCCATGCATTATATCTGATTTCCCCATTCTGCGGCTGAAGGTGGGCTGCTGAGTACGTTTGTACTCACCCTTGCTTATTTGTTGTTTTTCAGGAAAAGGAGATCGGGTAAGAGTTACGACTGTTCCCAACCTTGCCTGTGGCTGTTGGACCGCTGATTTGCTTCGCTGCGTATATCGGGCTGCTTCAGCCCCACTCTGATGATATGTCTCGAGTTGTGGACCAACTCTTAAAGTTGTTCGCCACCTTTGTAGGTTTGTCTCGTTTAAGCAGATTTGGTATCATCTGATGTATAAATGTGTTTACTAGCCTCCTGGTACTAGTAATTGTATCACATTTGAGTCCCAGAGGATTGGGGACACTTCAGGTGGTATCGGAGCTGTTAGGTTGGCCGCAGGACGTAACCCTTAGCCTGATCAAAAGTTTTTGAGTCAAAACTATTTTCTTAAAAAAAATCTTGCTCTCATCCCTTCATTTCAAAAATGCTTTCCCCCTTTCCTTCTCTCAGAAGTCAGATAGAGGTTCGCTGCCAAACCAGCTTGTGCCAGAATGAAGATGGTTTCCCCAAGTTACTGAGAGCATGCACAGTTCGCCTCGGAATCAGGAGCCAGCCAGAGTATGATGGTCGTGAATTCGTCGAGCATGGCACAGAGAAGTGTGTTGTGACTGTATACATTGGATCCAGTCCGCGCCATGTGGAATGGAGTGTCACTGCTGCTGGGCACAGATTCAGAGACACTTGCCAAGTCGTCGCTCGCAAGGCATTGAGGGCCCTATGTCAGATCTATGAAGAAGAAGTGGCCGACACCCCGCTTAGATTCTTTCCGCCCTTTCAGAGAGACCGTCCCACTTGGATGGCCAGGATGCGTGCATTGGAAGAGCAGCAACTGCTTGAGGACGACCCCACAGTCGTGTACCTCACTGCATACCTGCTCACCCTTGATACACAGTATGATTTCTTGGTTCGGCACCACCGTCAGATGATTGCCCGAGCAGAAGATGCAGAGAAGCGCAACCGTCAACTCCATGTGGATCTCACCACAGCTCAAGCCCGTGTAGCTGCCTTGGAAGGTCGTGAAGTCATTGCTGTGGAAGCCCTGAAGCAAGCCAAGGATGAGCACGTCCAGAAACTGATGGAGGCCTACTTGGTAACCCATAACCAACATAGAGCCCTGCGGATCCAAGAGCCCGCTTCATCCAACCCAGTTCAACCCAGGGGAGCTGAAGATCCCCAGATTCTTGAAGGTCACCCGGTCTCTGTAACACCCGGATTTTAGGGGTCCAAAACCCGGGGTTAACATAAACACCAGGTATGCTGGGACCAAGTCTCATACATATGATGTATAGTGGCACAGGATCGAATGTCACAACTTTATATATAACAGGAGTTCTATACAAAATAAATAATTACATTATAAGGATACAACGGTCCAGCAACCCAAAGTTGACTGGGAGACGACGGCCTAGACCACTTCACGAACCCAACACAGCATCCTCCATGAGCATCATCCTGCAGTACCTGGTCTTGACCTGTGGTGTATGTGAGACAGCAAGAGTGAGCTCACATACGTTCATCGCTCAACAAGTTGTGGGGAATAATGTGCATGAACTCGCCAAAGGTGGGAGCTCACATAAAGTGTAAGGCTTACCAAAGAAGATGGTTAGAGCTGAGCATTGCTTTTAAAGTTGGTCAAAATTTTATTAGCAGTTACTAAGTATAAGTAAATACCAAACCCAATTAAGTAATAGAGCAAAAGTATCAACCTCACCTGCAATGCAATGCATATGACAAATTGAATTTAGTTCCATAAATTAATCATGTGAGGGTCCGAGCTGCTCATGACCGTGAGCACGGCTAGTATACCAGTTTTACACTCTGCAGAGGTTGCGCATCTTTACCCACAAGTCATGTTACCCATCTGCCAAGGGATCGCGACTTCCCATACACCTCTACCGAGGAGGCGAGGCAGGGTAACACTACGAGGCCTTTACAAAGTTCCACTAGCTTCAGAAAACCCGCTACAGTTTATAGGAAGATCCAGTGCAGGAATCCCTTGCAGGACCGCCATCGCAGCAAAATCCTCCCGAGGGCCTCCCTACACTGACCTCTCCCCTACTGCCCTTGCCCCTTTCGGGTAAGGTAGTCTTCCACTAGCTTTCCTAATTAATCAGCCAAGGGCGTCCCATTCCACCCTTGTGGTAGCACTGTTGTCCCGGGTGGTCGCTCCATGTTCCAATTAACATAATGATCTTATCATGAACAATAAATAACAACTGATAACAAAAGTGTAATCATGAATAGTGTATCTCCATACCCAAAACCACATATAGCACTAGCAAGTACTACCCAGAAAGTTCAGTGGTAATCAAGGTATAAAGATAGACAAACTAGGGTAACCTATTGGGTCCCATCAAAATTAACCTATGCAGATCATTATGATTAATTAGAACATGAGTGGGTAAAAAGAAGTGATCAAGGGCACAACTTGCCTGGGCCTTGAGATTCCAGGTACCAGGATGATCTTCAGGTGACTCGTGACCTCACTGCTAGTCGTAGCAATTCAAACAAACATGGTGTAGGAAAATTTAACATCACAACAAACATATATGCAAAATACATATTCATAATCTACATATTAAAATAAGATCACAGGAAAAAGAATTATTAATTTTGGAGTTGTAGATTTTAAGTTATGGATTTCTAAAGATTTTATGTGCTTTGTACAAGATTAATTAGGATATCAATTTTAATATGGCTTTTATGTTAAAACAGTGACACAAAATGATAAACAATATTATTACAAAATTATAGGAACTGGAATGGATTAATTTGGACTTGATATGAATTTTCTATGGATTATACAAGTTTTACAATTATTTTTATACTCAAAATCATTTTCTAAATCACATTTTCCTATTTTCTTTAAATACTGGACTGGGCGCACCATAATCAGAAACTGCAGGGGCTTCTGCGTAAACATCCAACAGACCCAAAGCCCACAGCGTAGGACTGCGGGTTTAATCCGCAGAAACGGAGGGGCTCATGTGTAAAACCGCGGTCGCGAAGGGGTATAGATCAATTCTGGCCATCCGATCCCGCATCAAGGGCCAGGATTAGATTCCGGTGCAATGACGAACCCGCACACACCCAGGCCCTCCATCTTTAGATCTACGGTCACCAAGTGAAGCCATTGGATCCGAGATCCATGGCACAGATTCGCCCACGCCAAATCGCACCCGAGCCCACGGATTTGATCTCAACGGTCACGATATAATGTTCTGGATCGGTATCCTGCTTTTGATCTACGCCGTCTACAAGTAATCAAATGGCCAGACTGAAGGGATGAAAGGGGGTACCAGCCTGGTCAGATCAGGACCGTTCATTCACGGATCAAGGGCCCACATCAGATCCACGGTTAGATCTAATCTAAGCCACCCATTTCACGATCAACGGCACAGGCGTGGTCTTCTTCCTCCCGGTTCTCTCTCTCATCTCACTGCAACCCGAGCTCAACGGAGCTACAGCCAACAGCCCTCATGGCGGCGCCCTGTTCCGCACGCACGGCGCGCCCCCGCCGGAGTGCGCACCCCGACCATCCAGGCCCATTATCCAAACCGAGATATGCGAGTAGAAGAACAAAGCGAATCGCACGGAGTGATGCCCACGCGATGTCTTCTGCCGCGCCGCTCTCTGCGCATTAGCGGAGATTCGCCCAGCGGCCCGCATTAGCCGCGACGGAGATCGCCGTCGTGCCCGATAGGTGAGCCATGATGAGCAGAATCAAGTGCAGAAAAGCATGATCTTTGACGAACCATAAAACGAATCGGTTAGGGACCCTACCGAATGCGGAGACGGCAATGGCGGCACCGTGCTTTTCCTCCCCAATGGCGGCGAGGCTAGTAGAGGCGAGATGGACAAGAGGACCGCGGCCAGGGCCTCCATATATAGACCGGGGGAAAATAACTACAAGGAAATCCCAGGCGAGATTCGTGGTGCGCGCGAGAAGCTCGGTGAAGTCCGCCTGGGTTTGTTACGGCTTCAGTTACGGTGAAGGAGGAAAGTGATGACGAGCGGGTCCCACATGTCAGTATGACACCAAGAGAGGAGGAGTTGGGCTGCTAGGAACAAATGGGAAATTGGGCCGGCGGGTGGAGTGGGACTTTGGGCCTGGCCGTGGGATTTGGCCCAAGCGCGGTTAGGAGCTCTACACTCTTCTCTTTTTTTTTTCTATTTTCATTTCCAAAATTTAAATTGGGTTCCAATTTCAAATTTAAATTCTATTTAAACTTTCCAAACATTTATAAAAAAAAAATCCTAAGATGAAGATAACGCCTATTATATATATATATTATTTTTATAGTATATATTCTTTTCCTTTTCTATTCTTTCATCTTTTCTATTTCAAATTTTAATTATCAAGATTCAAATCCCTGTTTGATTTCACTCTCAAATATAATTCTAATGTAAAGGTAAATCATATTTTCATTATTATTTATTTCTTATTTGCATAATTTAATGCCCTTAGTTGAGTATGTAGAGAAAAATAAAAGAAAATCAAGGGATCCCCAAAAACTCCCTCATATAAATTTATTTATTTATTCATAATATATATATTTTTCTTATACCAATTTTAGGCTTTACAAATCCTACCCCCCTTAACAGAAATCTCGTCCTCGAGATTTGTAAGGAAAAAGGGTGCATGTTCATATCGTCTCAACACATATGCACAAACAAAATCTCAGCATGATGCATATCTTATTAGCAAAACACAGGATCAAATGGACCTTATTATTGTTACTATAATAGTAAAATACTACTACTGGCTAAACTAATATTTAGGTCTTACAAATAGTAATATATATATATATATATATATGTATCTATATCTATGTTTATCTCTTTATTCTTGTTGCTCGTTGACTTCTTCACCGACTACTTCATCTCCAACTGGCTCTTCTTCTTGAATTTCAAGTTCACCGGGTTCAGCTTCTACTTCTGCATGATGGGCATATCCCCGGTTGATAGATAGGGGCTGACTCTTTCCTGCCGAGGCTTGTCCTTGTTTCATCGGAGCCGGTGTAGTGTAGGCAGCTCTGTTGGGACAGTAGTTGGCGTAGTGTCCCGGTTGTCCACACTTGAAGCATGTTCTGATGGCGGTTGTGTTGGGAGCAACGGTTCCTCCTGGAGTGCTTGCTTTTGGAGGAGCAGTTGGTGTCTGTTGAGTTTGTTGTCCAGAACTGCCACTAGCTGGTGTATTGGGAGTGGTAGTATAGCGAGGACGGGAACTATTTCCAGCCTGCCCTTGGTTGACAGCCTTTCTTTTCTCTCCAAATATACTCCTCTTGTTTTCTACAGCAATAGCTTTGTCAAGTAGCCTTTGGAAGGATGGGAATGTGTGCGATACCAGTTGATATTGCAAGGGTCCAATTAATCCGTCCAGAAAGAGCTCCTGCTTTTGCTCATCATCTTCAACATCTCTGGGAGCATATCGAGATAACTGAATGAATTTGTCCCTATATTCACTCACGGACATACTTCCTTGCTTGAGAGATAGAAACTCCTTCCTCTTAATCTTCATGAGTCCAGCAGGAATATGGTAATTCCTGAATTGTGTGGAGAATTCTTCCCAGGTAATGGTATCGGCAGCAGCATGAGCTGCACAGTACGCATCCCACCAATCCGCAGCGGGACCAGCAAGACGACCCGATGCATAGAGTACTTTCTCTCGGTCCGAGCACTGGGCTATGTTGAGCATCTTCTCTATGGACTTTAACCAGTCATCTGCTTGCAGTGGATCTGCGGAGTTGGAGAAGGTTGGTGGTTTGTGGCTCATGAATTCCCGGTGCTTGTCCCGGGGTGGAACAGGTGGTGGAGGTGGAGGCAATGGCACTTGTTGTTGTTGCTGCTGTTGTTGAAGTTGTTGTTGCAGCTGCTGTTGTTGTACCCTTCTCTCCTGGCGTATCTCTTCTCGCTCTTGGCGCATTTCCCGACGTGCATCCTCTCTTTCCTGGTGCATTTCTTGGCGTTCTTGCTGCATTTGGGTGCGCATATCTGCCATAGTGTCCGCCATTTGCTGCATCATTCTCATTTGAGCTGCGACTAGTGGATCAACTCCGCCTGGTGGGGGATTAGGAGGATTCATCTCTGCTGGCTGTGGTTGGGGTTGTCGATATATCCACCGAGTGTGTCGATTAGCAGGTAAATCAATTCCACCACCCCGCCTGGTATTGACCATCTAAGTTAGAAGCATATGGTAAGATAGCTTTGCAAGGGAATCATTTAGTAGACAGAATGAATAAGCTAATAGTTGGTTATGTACTGGAATTTCTTTGGCAGGGCTGGGCCAGATATTCTATGTCAAGACTAGGGTAGTTAGTTGTACGAGGTGAATGTCCAAAGGTAAGATAGAATATGTCAAGATGAGATAGATACGGAATACTACATATATTTTCTAAGGGGATAATCTAGATTGTCTAGTTATCTTACAAATGTTATCTTTTATGCCTAGATGTATATGCAGATGTAATTGTGGACATTACTCCACAACCCATCACACTCAATCAAAGATCCAAATCAGACAGATATCATAAGAACAAACATTCAAATACATAAACACTTATAAAAATAGTTTTGTTTTTGTTCCTAGGATTAGGTCTCCTATTCCTAAAGTCACTTCAGTCACAGGATTTCAAAGTGTGAAATCCACATTTGTCTTTAGAAAGAAAAGATAAGAATAATCAGAGTAAAGCGGAATTAGATGAGAAAAGATTAAGATAAGTTTAGAAAAGAATCAGAGTAAGGTAAGTAAGTAATGGTTGTCCAGTTCTATCTAGGTTTCGTCCTACAGTCAACATTGCTCTGATACCACTTCTGTAACACCCGGATTTTAGGGGTCCAAAACCCGGGGTTAACATAAACACCAGGTATGCTGGGACCAAGTCTCATACATATGATGTATAGTGGCACAGGATCGAATGTCACAACTTTATATATAACAGGAGTTCTATACAAAATAAATAATTACATTATAAGGAGACAACGGTCCAGCAACCCAAAGTTGACTGGGAGACGACGGCCTAGACCACTTCACGAACCCAACACAGCATCCTCCATGAGCATCATCCTGCAGTACCTGGTCTTGACCTGTGGTGTATGTGAGACAGCAAGAGTGAGCTCACATACGTTCATCGCTCAACAAGTTGTGGGGAATAATGTGCATGAACTCGCCAAAGGTGGGAGCTCACATAAAGTGTAAGGCTTACCAAAGAAGATGGTTAGAGCTGAGCATTGCTTTTAAAGTTGGTCAAAATTTTATTAGCAGTTACTAAGTATAAGTAAATACCAAACCCAATTAAGTAATAGAGCAAAAGTATCAACCTCACCTGCAATGCAATGCATATGACAAATTGAATTTAGTTCCATAAATTAATCATGTGAGGGTCCGAGCTGCTCATGACCGTGAGCACGGCTAGTATACCAGTTTTACACTCTGCAGAGGTTGCGCATCTTTACCCACAAGTCATGTTACCCATCTGCCAAGGGATCGCGACTTCCCATACACCTCTACCGAGGAGGCGAGGCAGGGTAACACTACGAGGCCTTTACAAAGTTCCACTAGCTTCAGAAAACCCGCTACAGTTTATAGGAAGATCCAGTGCAGGAATCCCTTGCAGGACCGCCATCGCAGCAAAATCCTCCCGAGGGCCTCCCTACACTGACCTCTCCCCTACTGCCCTTGCCCCTTTCGGGTAAGGTAGTCTTCCACTAGCTTTCCTAATTAATCAGCCAAGGGCGTCCCATTCCACCCTTGTGGTAGCACTGTTGTCCCGGGTGGTCGCTCCATGTTCCAATTAACATAATGATCTTATCATGAACAATAAATAACAACTGATAACAAAAGTGTAATCATGAATAGTGTATCTCCATACCCAAAACCACATATAGCACTAGCAAGTACTACCCAGAAAGTTCAGTGGTAATCAAGGTATAAAGATAGACAAACTAGGGTAACCTATTGGGTCCCATCAAAATTAACCTATGCAGATCATTATGATTAATTAGAACATGAGTGGGTAAAAAGAAGTGATCAAGGGCACAACTTGCCTGGGCCTTGAGATTCCAGGTACCAGGATGATCTTCAGGTGACTCGTGACCTCACTGCTAGTCGTAGCAATTCAAACAAACATGGTGTAGGAAAATTTAACATCACAACAAACATATATGCAAAATACATATTCATAATCTACATATTAAAATAAGATCACAGGAAAAAGAATTATTAATTTTGGAGTTGTAGATTTTAAGTTATGGATTTCTAAAGATTTTATGTGCTTTGTACAAGATTAATTAGGATATCAATTTTAATATGGCTTTTATGTTAAAACAGTGACACAAAATGATAAACAATATTATTACAAAATTATAGGAACTGGAATGGATTAATTTGGACTTGATATGAATTTTCTATGGATTATACAAGTTTTACAATTATTTTTATACTCAAAATCATTTTCTAAATCACATTTTCCTATTTTCTTTAAATACTGGACTGGGCGCACCATAATCAGAAACTGCAGGGGCTTCTGCGTAAACATCCAACAGACCCAAAGCCCACAGCGTAGGACTGCGGGTTTAATCCGCAGAAACGGAGGGGCTCATGTGTAAAACCGCGGTCGCGAAGGGGTATAGATCAATTCTGGCCATCCGATCCCGCATCAAGGGCCAGGATTAGATTCCGGTGCAATGACGAACCCGCACACACCCAGGCCCTCCATCTTTAGATCTACGGTCACCAAGTGAAGCCATTGGATCCGAGATCCATGGCACAGATTCGCCCACGCCAAATCGCACCCGAGCCCACGGATTTGATCTCAACGGTCACGATATAATGTTCTGGATCGGTATCCTGCTTTTGATCTACGCCGTCTACAAGTAATCAAATGGCCAGACTGAAGGGATGAAAGGGGGTACCAGCCTGGTCAGATCAGGACCGTTCATTCACGGATCAAGGGCCCACATCAGATCCACGGTTAGATCTAATCTAAGCCACCCATTTCACGATCAACGGCACAGGCGTGGTCTTCTTCCTCCCGGTTCTCTCTCTCATCTCACTGCAACCCGAGCTCAACGGAGCTACAGCCAACAGCCCTCATGGCGGCGCCCTGTTCCGCACGCACGGCGCGCCCCCGCCGGAGTGCGCACCCCGACCATCCAGGCCCATTATCCAAACCGAGATATGCGAGTAGAAGAACAAAGCGAATCGCACGGAGTGATGCCCACGCGATGTCTTCTGCCGCGCCGCTCTCTGCGCATTAGCGGAGATTCGCCCAGCGGCCCGCATTAGCCGCGACGGAGATCGCCGTCGTGCCCGATAGGTGAGCCATGATGAGCAGAATCAAGTGCAGAAAAGCATGATCTTTGACGAACCATAAAACGAATCGGTTAGGGACCCTACCGAATGCGGAGACGGCAATGGCGGCACCGTGCTTTTCCTCCCCAATGGCGGCGAGGCTAGTAGAGGCGAGATGGACAAGAGGACCGCGGCCAGGGCCTCCATATATAGACCGGGGGAAAATAACTACAAGGAAATCCCAGGCGAGATTCGCGGTGCGCGCGAGAAGCTCGGTGAAGTCCGCCTGGGTTTGTTACGGCTTCAGTTACGGTGAAGGAGGAAAGTGATGACGAGCGGGTCCCACATGTCAGTATGACACCAAGAGAGGAGGAGTTGGGCTGCTAGGAACAAATGGGAAATTGGGCCGGCGGGTGGAGTGGGACTTTGGGCCTGGCCGTGGGATTTGGCCCAAGCGCGGTTAGGAGCTCTACACTCTTCTCTTTTTTTTCTATTTTCATTTCCAAAATTTAAATTGGGTTCCAATTTCAAATTTAAATTCTATTTAAACTTTCCAAACATTTATAAAAAAAAAATCCTAAGATGAAGATAACGCCTATTATATATATATATTATTTTTATAGTATATATTCTTTTCCTTTTCTATTCTTTCATCTTTTCTATTTCAAATTTTAATTATCAAGATTCAAATCCCTGTTTGATTTCACTCTCAAATATAATTTTAATGTAAAGGTAAATCATATTTTCATTATTATTTATTTCTTATTTGCATAATTTAATGCCCTTAGTTGAGTATGTAGAGAAAAATAAAAGAAAATCAAGGGATCCCCAAAAACTCCCTCATATAAATTTATTTATTTATTCATAATATATATATTTTTCTTATACCAATTTTAGGCTTTACAGTCTCTATCAGAGGAGATAAGAAGACTTGGGAACTACCGGAAGGAGCCATAGTCTTGGAAGGAATTCCAATCTTCCCTCAGGCTATGAATAAGCAAGAGCACCCTGAGTCCTCCCAAGATCCCTCGCCAGAGTTGTTTGAGCCCCTCACCTTGAAGAAGATTCCAGCACCGTCCCGTGAGGTCAAGGAAGAAGCTGCAAGCACCCCGCCAGCACCACCGCCCTCTGAGGAGCTACAAGAGCCAGTCCAGCTTGAAGAAGAGTTCGACCGCGTCTTGCCATCTCAGTCGCCGCCAGAAGAAGTCATCAACATTAGCTCCCTCTTGACCCATCCAGGAGATGTCTCAGATTGAAGTTGTGCGCTAGCCTTGCCAGAAGAGAAGCTGCCAGATCTGAGTTAGTTATACCCAGTCCTCTGCGTGCATTGGGTAGTGAAGTTTTTCTTCACTTTGGTAGAGCCCTGCATGTATGAGAGGTAACCGTGTAGCCGCGTGTTTTGAAAAACTCTAATTGTGTTGCCCCCTAGGGCATTTCAAAATGAATTTCGCTTGATGTTTTCCTCCCTTTTGAGTGCATATGTGATGCTTTAATGTTAGTGCTCATAAGTTGCATTTAGCATAGTTCTCAATTCAGGAACCAAGCAATAGTAGTTATGCTTAGCCCCCGAATCTGAGTAGTTCGTGCTTTGGAAAAACTCTATTCTTCCCCTATTCAAAATATTTGATTTGTTTGTGCTTATCATTGCTGAACTTATGTGTTTTCTTTCTTTTTAAGAAAGGTTTTATCTAAAAACATAGATCACAAATTAGAGCGAATCCTCACCTTATGCTCCCATTCTCATCTTAACCCATCTCAAGAGAAAAGTGCCTTACCCAAGAAGATACCGGGAAGCTTACCCTTGAAGCCTGGAATAAGCTACAGAGGAACCTATCCAGTCGCTCAGTCAAAAGGACCGACCGTGAGAATCAAAGCACTGCCCCTGAGTCAAAGTAAACAGGAAAAGAGGACAGAAGGAGTTATTACCATACAGAGAGGCAAAGATTCTTGGAACCAGAGACCACAAACATTAGGGTCATCGACCCCACCACTCACCCGTGCCCCCGCATGCGTGCCCGCCTCCATGCGCACTAGCACCGCCGCCCATGCCCCCTTTGCAGCGCACTACCGCCGCCCACCCCCCTTTGCAGCGCACCCACCGCCGCCATCATCGCCGGCACCAGGCCCCCCCTTCCCCTCCGTCGCACCTGTTGCCACGTAGCACCAACTCCATCACCACTACTCCACAACCGAACACCAACGCTCGCCTATAAACCCCCCCACCAGCTCCCTCAACTCCCATCTCGCTCAAAGCAAAGCACACTCTAGATAGACCCCCCTACCAAATAGCAAGCAACTCCATTTTCCACTCTCTCGCCCCTAGGATCACAATGCTTGGTGATTCTTGGGTTGAAGACTGTTGTACATGGTTCAACATCTTCGGTTTCCTCCTTTGTATGATGGTAATACTCTTTGATAGAATCCTCCAGTGGGAAGAGCAAAGAGAAAGAAAGGGTCAGTGAAAAGAAGATAGTGAAGAGAAGATAAGAAGAAGGTTCTCCCAGAATCAACCCTGTGTCAGTCATTTCTCCGCAGCCTGCTCAAGCAGCAACAACAGAAGAAGGACCCGTAACACCCTTGTTATGAGGTATTTCAAGGACTTCAAATCCCCAAGATTCAAGAATTCTACCCTCATTCTTTTTAAGTGGGGTAGTGTTCCAGTAAAGTTCCTGCTATGGAGAAAAAGAAGAAGTCCTGTAGCAAGCTCGTGAAGGACCAGATCATCAAAGCATATAAGTTTCTGGATGAGAAGTGGTCACCCAAGTTCCGTTAATGAAGCACCAAAAGACCAATCAAGTAAGGAATCCATGTGGGAGTTTGCAAGAGAAAGGTTTGTATGTTGGCATCGATGCTTTTTCAATAAGCTAGTTGCCAAGCGAAAGCCAGAAGCCTGAAGATGATCTTTGAGTAGCCGGAATCAGCGTTTGCAATTAGCAACCGGATGCCCCTCAAAGGCCAGATTTTGTTGAAGTTCCATCTCCTCGAAGAGTCTGCAAAGTGAAGATATGTAGCTGAAGTAAAGCTATACCCATAACCCTTCTAAGCCGAATCTCGAGGACGAGATTCATTTTAAGTGGGGTAGATTTGTAGCATCCCAAAAATTCAAATCTTGAAATTTTCTCAAACTCGCTCTAAATTCAAAATGAATTTCAAATTTCATTTCAAAATGTTTGTTTGCGAGTTGATATCAGCAAATAAAATATAGTGGTCTTTATTCTCTCCAAAATCCTCCTCAAATATCCTACAAATATTTCTCCAGTGATCCCCCTCAAATTCTTTCCAGAAATACTGCCCAGATTATTCTCGAGTAATCCCCTTCAAGTTCTTTCCAGAAATATTGCCCAAATATTCCACCAATATATCTCCAAGTATTTTCTTCCTAAGAAATACCTTCATAATCATTTTTCAAGTCCCTACAAATATTTTCTTCATAACTTTCTTCATGCTCATACGTATACGTATGCCTCCAGTGTCATACGGTGAGCTCTACAAGCTAATCTCACTTATACAAGACAAATACATGCTAATCTCCCACTAATCCTCTCATCCTCCCACTAATCCTCTCATCCCTCCCCCTAATCCCCCCACCATGGCTATAAATAGAGGGGCAAGGGCCTCCTCTCATCCCACCCCAAGCCATTTCATGGCAACTCTCTTCCCCCCACACACACCCACTCCATGTTCCACACAAGCACACACTAGCACAAGGATCGTTTGATCGTTCTTCGATCGTTCGTCCCATGTTCTTAGTTTGTTCGTTCGTTCGTCCGATCGTTCATGGTTCGTTCGTCCGTTCGTCCGATCGTTCGATCGTTCGTCCGTTCGTTCGTCCAAATAATTTTTTTCCTACCGTTATGCTGCCGAAATTCCGATCGTTCGTTCGTTCGATCATTTGATCGTTCATCGTTCGTTCATAGTCCCTATTCATCGTTCTTCCAGATAATCTTTGTCCTGCCGTTATGCTGCCGAAATTCCGATCGTTCGTTCGTCCGATCATTCGATCGTTCGTCCGTTCGTTCATCCAAATAATCTTTTTCCCGCCGTTATGCTGCCAAAATTCCGATCGTTCGTTCGTTCGATCATTCGATCGTTCATCGTTCGTTCATAGTTCCTATTCATCGTTCGTTCATAGTCCCTATTCATCGTTCTTCCAGATAATCTTTGTCCTGCCGTTATGCTGCCGAAATTCCGATCGTTCGTTCGTCCGATCATTCGTTCGTTCGTTCATAGTTCCTATTCATCGTTCATCGTTCGTTCATCATTCCTATTCATCGTTCATCGTTCGTTCATACGAACTATTCACCATCACTATTCACCTTTACTATTCATCATTACTATTCACTGACACTATTCACCATCGTTACTATTCAGTGTTACTATTCATCATCGTTACTATTCATCATCGTTACTACTCATCGATGATATCTATGTAACTTTTTTTGTCGCCACTATTCATCGTTACTATTCATCGATTAGCCGATCACCCCAAATTTCAACTACTCATACATCATGTTGTCTAGTCCACCTAAGACCAGCCAGACCCATATTTCAGTCATACGAACTCCGATGACTGTGATTTTCCTTCCAGTGGGAACTTCCCATCTGGTCACCCATCCTAGGTTTCTCCAAGTTGAGCATGCTTAACTTTGAGATTCCTTTGAACCAGGCTTCCAAACTCAGATTCCAATAATTCTTGTTTCTAAGTTCTTATCGAATTATTCCCTATCCAACCATGTCATCCCTTAAGCATGGTTCATATTCCAGAAAACTCCCAAAATACTCTTGTCCCATATTCTGCCTATAACTCTCCTGTTCATACTAAGTCAAACGATTCATTCGTCACTATTCTCACCAACAGTGAACTTCACTGTGCTACACCACAGACACCCAGCTATAAATACACCCAGCTAGCCTCTCCCTCTCCACACACACTCAACACCCTCAGCCAAGGCAAACACCCCACCCACTCAGTTACTCCGCTCTGCCGGCTACACGCATAGTGTCGTTTCGCCTCTAGTCCACCCTCCTGGTAAGCACCTACACTCCACCATCAGTAATATCACAACACCACATGACACAGATTCTACTCAAGACTCTACCCATCCATATATCACTATTCTGACCACTATACTAAATATTTGTTGGTATACTTGTTGGTTTGTATGTTTGCTTGTTCATGTTGCATAGTTATCGGAGCGTTCGTGCCGTCTCGTGGAGGCCAGATCTGCAAGTCTACGCCAGGCAGTGGAGCCAGAAGCCAGTTCCACGAGCTCTCCTTCCCCCTTCGCCGGATAAGCACGACAAGCTCACTGGATCCCTTTGATGCATAAATTACCTATGTTTTACAACCACAACCCTCAGCCTGTTATTTTATGCATGATATGATTTTGAGACAAGTTATTATGGCCACCCAGCCGCTTGCCGCAATCAATCTCTGATATATTTGTTACAAATGATTTGAGGAAAGGTGTGAGTTTCCAAAAGAAAATCCTTTTCAAAATGTGTTTGATGAAGGGTTTTCACCCTTATCACCTTTGAGTAGGGATGATCAGGGACTCCCTGGTTTAGGGGAGGGCCTAAGGTGATGGCTCAGCTGGTTTAGGCGTGAGCAGAAGGATTGTCCCCACATATAAGGACCGGTTTGTCATCCTTCACTACCTGTACTCATGATAAGTACAACCACTCGAGACTGTGTGGGCAGTCACTCAATCTGAACTCGTACGGTTCAAACCCCAGGGTTATGAAGGCTAGGGAGCACCGGGAGGATAAGGAGGGGGAATGTTTTGTCCGGTTTCGACATGGCGGTGGCCTGACTCCTTCCGGTATAACCGTTAAGGTTAGGACGTGCAAGGAAAGAAAGAGATTCGGATTCGGGTCTCACTAGCTATGAGATCTGTCGGCGTTTCGACCTCGGTGGGTCCCTGGACCGACGAGTAAATTGTCACCGCGTGCCCCAGCCCAGATGGGTCGGCGCGAGACGGAGCGCGAAGAGGGGAAGAAGCCGGAGGGAGACAGGCGTAAAAGGGGTAACCCGCGGCCTTCGTGTTTGTCCCGCGCCCAGGTCGGGTGCGCTTGCAGTAGGGGGTTACAAGCGTCCACGCGGGAGGGAGCGAGAGGCTTACGTGAGCGCCGTCCCGTCCTTCCCCGTGTGGCCAACCCTCTATAAGAGGGCCCTGGACCTTCCTTTTATAGGCGTAAGGAGAGGATCCAGGTGTACAATGGGGGGTGTAGCAGTGTGCTAACGTGTCTAGCGGAGAAGAGCTAGCGCCCTAAGTACATGCCGTCGTGGCAGCCAGAGAGGTTTTGGCACCCGGTTCGTGTGGTGTTGTGGCCGTTAGAGGAGCGCTGGAGCCTGGTGGAAGGACAGCTGGTTGGGCTGTCGAGTCCTTGCTGACGTCTCCTTGCTTCCGTAAGGGGGCTGAGAGCCGCCGTCGTCATGGAGCATGCGGGGCGCCATCATTACTTGTTTATCAGGCGAGCCAGATGGGACGCCGGTCTTGTTCCCTGTAGCTTGAGTTAGCTTGGGGTAGGGTAATGATGGCGCCTCCTGTGACGTGGTCGGTCCGAGCCCTAGGTTGGGCGAGGCTAGGCTCCTCCGAGGTCGAGGTCGAGTCTGTCTTCCGAGGCCGAGGTCGAGTCCAAGCCCCTGGGTCGGACGAGGCGGAGACTGTCGGCTGAGGCCAGGGCTGAGTCCGAGCCCTGGGGTCGGGCGATGCGGAGTTCGTCGTCTTCCGGGGCTGAGCCCGAGTCTGAGCCCTGGGGTCAGGCGAAGCGGAGTTCGTCGTCTTCCGGGGCTGAGCCCGAGTCCGATCCCTGGGGTCGGGTGAAGCGGAGTTCGTCGTCTTCTGGGGCTGAGCCCGAGTCCGAGCCCTGGGGTCGGGCAAAGTGGAGTTTGTCGTCTTCCGGGGCCGAGCCCAAGTCCGAGCCCTAGGGTCGGGTGAAGCGGAGTTCGTCGTCTTCCGGGGCTGAGCCCGAGTCCGAGCCCTGGGGTCGGGCGAAGCGGAGTTTCCTATGGCGCCTGAGGCCGGACTTGGCTGCTGTCAGCCTCACTCTACCGAGTGGCACAGCAGTCGGAGCGGCGCAGGCGGCGCTGTCCTCTTATCAGGCCGGTCAGTGGAGCGGCGAAGTGACTGCGGTCACTTCAGCTCTGTCGACTGAAGGGCGCGCGTCAGGATAAGGTGTCAGGCCACCTTTGCATTGAAGGCTCCTGCGATATGGTCGGTCGGCGTGGCGGCTTGGCCAAGGTCGCCTCTTTGTGAAGTCTGGGCCTCGGGCGAGCCGAAGGTGTGTCCGTTGTTGGAGGGGGTCCTCGGGCGAGACGTAAATCCTCCGGGGTCGGCTGCCCTTGCCCGAGGCTGGGCTCAGGTGAGGCGAGATCGTGTCCCTTAAGTGGACCGATCCTTGACTTAATCGCACCCATCAGGCCTTTGCAGCTTTGTGCTGATGGGGGTTACCAGCTGAGATTAGGAGTCTTGAGGGTACCCCTAATTATGGTCCCCGACAGTAGCCCCCGAGCCTCGAAGGGAGTGTTAATACTCGCTTGGAGGCTTTTGTCGCACTTTTTTGCAAGGGGACCGGCCTTTCTCGGTTGCATTTTGTTCCGGTGGGTGCGCGCGAGCGCACCCGCCGGGTGTAGCCCCCGAGGCCTCGGTGGAGTGGTTTGACTCCTTCGAGGTCTTAATGTGTTTCGCAATGCTTCGGCCGGTCTGGTTGTTCCCTCATGAGAGCTGGCCGTAGCCCAGGTGCACGGTCGGGTCCCAAGTTCTCGGGCTGGTATGTTGACGCTGTCAACGGTTTGGCCGGAGCCGGGTTTGCGAGAGCAGCCCCCGAGCCTCCGCACAGGGCGAGAGGACGGTAAAGGACAGACTCGACTTCTTTACATACGCCCTTGCGTCGCCTTTCCGCAAGGAGGAGGGGGGGGGAGAAAGCGCCATGTTGCCCTTGGAGGGCGCCGAACATGGTGTCTCCGGTGAGTTGCTAACGGGTAATCCGAGTGGACGCCCGTGCCCCATTTGTTAGGGGTCGGCTAGAGGCCCGGAGGCGCGCTCCAAAAGTACCTGCGGGTGATCTGCCAGACCCAGTCCCCTTTTGACAGGGTCCGAGGGCTTGATGCCTCCCTCTGATGGGATTCCGTTACAAGATCGTTCCCGCTGGTCTCGGAAATGTCCTAGGGTACCTCGGGAGCATAGCCCGAGCCTTGGTTATGTATCGAACGTACCCAGGGACATCCCTCACTCTGCGTCTGAGGTGGCTGTGAACCCTTCGAGGGCCAGCCTACGAACCCCTGATCAGTAGTGGGCGCGGAGCCCGAGTGGCCTGAGGCGGTCGTTGAACCCTTCCGAGGGGCCGGCCTTTGAACCTCTAACCAGTTGTGGGCGTGGAGCCCGAGCGCTCTGAGGCGACTGTTGAACCCCTCCGAGGGGCCAGCCTTCGAACCTCTGATCAGTAGCGGGGCTCGTGGCCCGTTTCCTTCACGGGGAAGGATCCCTTTCGGGGTATCCCCTTTCCCGGTCCCTGTTGCAAGAGAGAGAAAGAGGAACAGGAAGAGGATGCGAAATCGAATGACGTGGCGTACCTTTTTGGACGCGGTCATTATGGCGAAAGTGAAGCGTCGCCCGTTTCTCCTGCCAAAGGTGCCGCCTGTCCCGCAACGGAGTTAATGCGGCGGGACGAGTGGTTCGCGGGGTAGCCGTTGCGCGTGCGCGAGCCGTTCGAGGAATGGGACACGGGCGCGCCGTCTTCACGCCGTGGGAGAGGGCTCTCCCGCTGTCCCAGGAGGGGACATGAGCTTGGCTGATGACTTGACCGCTGCTTTCGCTCGCCTGCCACCGCCATTACTGCTGGCCCATTTCTGGCCGCATCGACCATCGCGCCTTCTCCTGCAGCTGATCGGCCCGTGACCGTTGTGCCTGGTTGGCACTGTTGGGTCATGCGCAGGGTTGCCTCGAGTCGCGGTACTAGTTCCGCAGTCGAGGAGGCGCGGTAGTGGCGCGAGTGGCGGTGCGGTTTCTTGCACGTTGTGACCGGCGCGTCGGTTGCATGACACATGGGCCTGGGCCTCCATGCTGGACACGTCGAAGTCGAAAGGGTGCGCCCCTTCGGTGCGGTTGCATGCCGCCTGCATGGCGGTCCGCCCTTTCACCCGCTGGTCTGGGCGAAAGTGGGGGAATGCTTGTAACCGCTGGGCAGTTGCGCGTGCCGCGCGCGGTGGTTTGTCTTCTTCTGCCCTGGGCCAGCTTGCATGACGCGTGGGACCCAGCCCCCGTGTCGTAGGGGGAGGACCTTGGAGCGTGTTGGAGAAGACTCTGCCCGCGACGGCTGAGGACGCAAGCGGGGAGAGTTGCCTTTAAAAGGAGGGCGACCCCCTTGAAGGGCAACCATGTCTTTGCGCTCCCCTCGTGCATCGTGTCTTTCCACCTTTCGAGCCCCCAGATGGGGGGCGCCCGTGGTTCTTCCGCCTTGTCGTCGTTGGGGAAACGCAACTTCGCGAAAGTTAGTACCTTTCAGCCATCGTTTGGCTTCAAGGATTTTCGTCAGGCAGCCCGGCTGCACTCCCCCACCAATGGGCAGTTTGGTGGAGGGAAGCGAGCCAGGCTGCGGCCTCCGCCCCGCCCTCAGCTTCAAGGATTTTTGTCATTCAGGCTGAGGCGGAGGGGCGCACCGAGTGGGGGGTTGCCTCCATGTGGGCCGGTAACCCTTTTCTTCCCCCAGCGTTTGGGGAAAAAAAGGCATCCTCCAGCCCTGCGGAGGCTTCCTCCAGCCATGCCGGGGAAGGCGAACTGCTGCTGCCCAGCCAGGGTGCAGCATTCCGTCCCCTGTCCGGGCAATGGTCGCGCCGCGTACGGGCCGGCCATGTCCGGGTCTTCCTTGCACCAACGGTCGCGCCAGAGGGTTGCCCAGCATGTTGTGTGCCGCGAGGGCGGCGCTCATGTTCTGGGGCGGCCTCGGCGAAGGCGGGAGCGAGGACCTGCCGGTGCGCTTTGGGGCGCCCAGCGCCCGCTGGTGCGGTGTTGAGGTGGTGGCAGCCGGAGAAGGCTTCTCTGCCGACGAGATTGCCTACTCCGTCTCCTCCCCTGGACCTCCGTCCCCTGACTCGAATGGATGGTTCTCGTCCTTCGCGGGCGAGAGCCCTTCAGCCGCAGCATCTGCCCGGAAGCCGTTGCTGCAGCTGTTTCGCCGCCCAGGGCGAAGGTTGTTGTCGCTGCTGCTGGGGCGAGCGGCGGTGCGCCACCCGTCGGCCTTCTGTTGCTCCGCAGGTCCCCCAATTGTGTGGGGTTGTTCGTACCTGCGGAGGTGGAACCGGAGTTCCGTTTGTAATGGCACCTTGAGTGCCGGAGTCTGTTCATTGTGGCTGTCGGGGCCTGAACATGTATGTATTTTCGGCATGGAGCCGTGTTTTTTCTTTATTTCGAGCATTAAGACTCGCCTGTCGGCTATCTGAACCGCTTCACCAAGCGTGAGTTGCCTCGTGCGAAGGTGACGAGTGAGGTATCCGTATCCCGGAGGCGTAGGAGTCCCTCGGCTCGATCGGCCTTGCTGTCCGAGGTTTCTCTTGCTTAGTTAAAGAAACCCTCGGCCGCTCTTCGATGAGCCGAAGCCAGAGGTAGCGGTGTCAGCACAGACAGAGGCGGAGTTAACTCGAAAAGAAGACTTCGTCGGCCGAAGCCCGGCCGGGCCGTCCACTGGCGGGACCAGCGTCGGAGTTGAGTTGCCGAGGCCACGAGCCGAGCTGATGTCCTCGGGGGACAGCTGGCTGAGGCTTCGGGGTGGCCGGCCGAGCCGTCTGCTCAAGCCGGACTCCTGGAAGAGACCCTGGCGGCGATGGCCCGGACGTGGTGCTGATGTCGTCCTTCAAAGTGGATATCCTCCGACCGCGTCGCCGTCCAAGGCTAGGTTGGACCTCGCCGAAGGTGTAGTCGACACCGAGGGTGCTGCTGCTCCCTTCAACCGTCAAGGTCCGAGCCTGCAGGATCGGGTTATCTTGTAGTGTGCATATATTTTCTGCGGCCGTCGAGGCCTAAACATACTGTCGTCGTGTTGTAAAGCTGCGTGTCTTTTCCCCTTGCTTCGAGTATCTGGACTTATTTGTCGGTAACAGAGTTGTTTGTCCAAGCGAGAGTTACTTTTCACGGAAGGTGATGAGTGAGGTATCCGTATCCCGGAGGCGTAGGAATCCCTCAGCTCGGTCGGCCTTGCCGCTTACGTGTACTCTTACTCGTCCGCCAGATTCTGCTATCGACGTAGTCGAGAAGGCCTGAAAAATCGTTTTGGCAGAAGGGTCTTCGAGCGTTGGGACTTGTTCGATCAGCGGAATCGCTTATCCAAGCGTGAGTTACTTATCGCAGAAGGTGATGAGTGAGGTATCCGTATCCCGGAGGCATAGGAGTCCCTCGGCTCAGTCAGCCTTGGCTGCTTACGTGTACTCCGTTGTTTTCAGGATCCACTTTCGAGGTAGTCGAAAAGCACGAGAGATATTCTGGCAGAAAAGATCTTTTTCCGAGGAAAAATTTTGACGCAGAGGGGTTCCCCCCTTCTAGCCCCTGAGGGAGGGTCGGGCTTCTTGCCGAGGCAAGGCCGACCCTTCCTTGATGGTTAGACTTTGTGTGTGAACGAGGTGTATGAACGACTTGAAAGCATCTTAAGGGTAGAAGCGACGTAGCTGTCGGATGTTCCAAGCGTTGCTGTAGACCTCGCCTTGACTGTTGGCCAGCTTGTACGTCCCAGGCTTCAGAATTTTGGCGATGACGAACGGCCCTTCCCAGGGAGGCGTGAGCTTGTGCCGCCCTCGGGTGTCTTGTCGCAGCCGAAGCACTAGGTTGCCCACCTGGAGGTCTCGGGACCAAACCCCTCGGGCGTGGTAGCGTCGCAGGGACTGCTGATACCGCGCCGAGTGTAGCAAGGCCATGTCCCGAGCCTCCTCCAGCTGGTCCAGTGAGTCTTCTCGGTCAGCTCGGTTGCTTTGATCGTCGTAGGCCCTTGCCCTCGGGGAACCGTGTTCTAAGTCTATGGGCAAGATGGCCTCGGCCCCATAGACTAGAAAGAACGGTGTGAAGCCCGTGGCTCGGCTCGGCGTCGTCCTCAGACTCCAGACCACCGAGGGGAGCTCCTTCATCCATCGCTTGCCGAACTTATTGAGGTCGTTGTAGATTCGCGGCTTGAGTCCTTGCAGGATCATGCTGTTGGCACGCTCTACTTGCCCATTCGTCATGGGGTGAGCCACAGCGGCCCAGTCCACCCGGATGTGGTGATCCTCGCAGAAGTCTAGGAACTTTCTGTCAGTGAACTGGGTGCTGTTGTCGGTGATGATGGAGTTCGAGACCCCAAAGCGATGGATGATGTTGGTGAAGAACGCTACCGCCTGTTTGGACCTAATGCTGTTTAGGGGCCGGACCTCGATCCACTTGGAGAATTTGTCGATGGCGACCAGCAGGTGCGTGTAGCCCCCGGGTGCCTTCTGCAAGGGGCCAACAAGGTCCAGACCCCACACAACAAACGGCCGAGTGATGGGTATGGTCTGCAGAGCCTGAGCGGGCAGGTGGGTCTGCCTTGCGTAGAATTGACACCCTTTGCAGGTGCGCACAATTCTAGTGGCGTCGGCCACCGCGGTCGGCCAGTAGAAGCCTTGTCGGAAGGCGTTTCCAACAAGGGCTCGAGGTGCTGCGTGATGACCGCAAGCCCCCGAGTGTACCCCTTGTAAGGGCTCCTGGCCTTCGACGATGGATATGCATCGCTGGAGGATGCCTGAGGGGCTGCGGTGGTAGAGCTCCTTCCCGTCCCCCAGCAAGATGAACGACTTGGCGCGCCGTGCCAACCGCCGAGCTTCGGCTCGGTCGAGGGTTAGCTCTCCTCGGTGGAGATATTGCAGGTATGGGGTCTGCCAGTTTCGATTAGGCGTGACCCCGCTTCGCTCTTCCTCGACGCGCAGTGCCTCATCATCGGGGGCCGAGGTTGCCTCGGGCTGAGCCGACGATGTCTCAGGCAGAGCCGAGGGTGCCTCGGGCCGGGCCGAGGATGCCTCGGGCTGGGCCGAGGCCTTCTCGGGCTCGGGCGTGTCGTCGGTCTTAACGGAGGGTTGGTGCAGGTCTCGGGAGAAGACGTCCGGGGGAACCGTTGTTCGCCCCGAGGCTATCTTAGCTAGCTCGTTCGCAGTCTCGTTGTAGCGTCGGGCGATGTGGTTGAGCTCGAGCCCGTAGAACTTGTCTTCCAGGCGCCGAACCTCATCGCAGTAGGCTTCCATCTTCAGGTCGCGACAGTGGGAGTTCTTCATGACTTGGTCGATGACAAGCTGCGAGTCACCACGAGCGTCGAGGCGTCGGACCCCTAGCTCGATGGCGATGCGCAACCCGTTGACCAGAGCCTCGTACTCGGCCACATTGTTGGACGCTGGGAAGTGGAGGCGTAGCATGTAGCGCAGGTGCTTTCCGAGGGGCGAGATGAAGAGCAGGCCCGCGCCTACCCCTGTCTTCATCAGCGACCCGTCGAAAAACATGGTCCAGAGTTCCGGTTGGATCAGAACTGTCGGGAGCTGGGTGTCGACCCATTCAGCCACAAAGTCCGCCAAGACCTGGGACTTGATGGCCTTCCGAGGGGCGAACGAGATCGTCTCGCCCATGATTTCCACCGCCCACTTTGCGATTCTACCCGAGGCCTCTCGGCACTGGATGATCTCCCCCAGGGGGAAGGATGACACCACAGTCACTGGATGAGACTCGAAGTAGTGTCGCAACTTCCGCCGCGTCAGGATTACCGCATACAACAGCTTCTGAATTTGTGGGTAGCGGATCTTAGTCTCGGACAGTACCTCACTGATGAAGTAGACTGGCCTCTGGATGGGCAATGCATGCCCTTCTTCTTGTCTCTCAACCACGATCGCGGCGCTGACCACCTGAGTGGTGGCAGCGACGTAGATCAAGAGGTCTTCTCCGGCGGTGGGAGGCACCAAGATGGGCGCGTTCGTGAGGAGCGCCTTCAGGTTTCCGAGGGCTTCCTCGGCCTCAGGGGTCCAAGTGAAGCACTCGGCCTTCCTTAAGAGGCGGTACAGAGGCAGGCCTCTTTCGCCGAGGCGTGAGATGAAACGGCTCAGAGCCGCAAGGCATCCTGTGACCCTCTGTACGCCCTTCAAGTCCTTGATGGGCCCCATGTTGGTGATGGCCGCGATTTTTTCCGGGTTGGCCTCGATGCCCCGCTCGGAGACGATGAACCCCAAGAGCATGCCTCGGGGGACCCCGAAAACGCACTTCTCAGGATTGAGCTTTACACCTTTCGCCTTGAGACATCGGAATGTCACTTCAAGGTCGGAAAGGAGGTCGGAGGCTTTCCTCGTCTTGACTACGATGTCATCGACGTAGGCCTCGACCGTTCGACCAATGTGTTCGCCGAACACGTGGTTCATGCACCTTTGGTATGTCACACCCGCATTCCTCAAACCGAACGGCATGGTAACATAGCAGTACATGCTGAAGGGTGTGATGAAAGAAGTCGCGAGCTGGTCGGACTCTTTCATCCTGATTTGGTGATACCCTGAGTAGGCATCGAGGAAAGACAGGGTTTCGCACCCAGCAGTGGAATCCATGATTTGATCGATGCGAGGCAGAGGGTAGGGAACTTTCAGACATGCTTTGTTTAGACCAGTGTAGTCTACACACATCCGTCATTTCCCTCCTTTCTTTCTCACAAGCACAAGGTTGGCAAGCCATTCGGGATGGAATACCTCTTTGATGAACCCTACTGCCATTAGCTTGTGGATCTCCTCGCCTATGGCTCTGCGCTTTTCTTCGTCGAATCGGCGCAGAGGCTGCTTCACGGGTCGGGCTCCAGCTCGGATATCCAGCGAGTGCTCGGCGACATCCCTCGGTATGCCGGGCATGTCCGAGGGACTCCATGTGAAAACGTCAGCGTTCGCGCGGAGAAAGTCGACGAGCACTGCTTCCTATTTGGGGTCGAGCTCGGAGCCGATCCGGATCTGCTTGGAGGCGTCGTTGTTGGGGTCAAGAGGGATGGACTTAACCGTCTTCGCCGGCTCGAAGTTGCCGGCATGGCGCTTCACGTCTGGCGCCTCCTTAGAGAGCCTCTCCAGGTCGGTGATGAGGGCCTCGGATTCGGCGAGGGCCTCGGCATACTCCACGCACTCCACGTCGCATTCGTACGCGTGTCGATACGTGGGGCCGACGGTGACGACCCCGTTGGGGCCCGACATTTTTGAGCTTGAGGTAGCTGTAGTTGGGGATGGTCATGAACTTGGCGTAGCATGGCCTCCCCAGCACTGCGTGGTAGGTTCCTCGAAACCCGACCACCTCGAACGTGAGGGTCTCCCTTCGGAAGTTGGAGGGTGTCCCAAAAGCAGACGGGTAGATCGAGTTGTCCGAGGGGCTGGACGCGTTTCCCGGGGATGATCCCGTGAAAAGGCGCAGCGCCTGCCCGGACCGAGGACAAATCGATCCGCAGGAGCCCGAGGGTCTCGGCGTAGATGATGTTGAGGCTGCTGCCTCCATCCATGAGGACCTTGGTGAGCCTGACGTTGCCGATGACGGGGTCGACAACGAGCGGGTATTTCCCCGGGCTCGGCACACGGTCGGGGTGTTCGCCCTGGTCGAAGGTGATGGGCTTGTCGGACCAGTCTAGGTAGACCGGCGCCGCCACCTTTACTGAGCAGACCTCTCGACGCTCTTGCTTGCGGTGCCGAGCCGAGGCATTCGCCACTGGCCCACCGTAGATCATGAAGCAGTCGCGAACCTCGGGGAACTCTCCTGCCTTGTGATCCTCCTTCTTATCATCGTCGCGGGCCCTGCCACCTTCCGCAGGTGGCCCGGCCTTGTGAAAGTGGCGCCGAAGCATGGAGCACTCTTCAAGGGTGTGCTTGATGGGCCCCTGATGATAGGGGCACGGCTCCTTGAACATCTTGTCGAAGAGATTGGCACCTCCGGGAGGTTTCCGAGGGTTCTTGTACTCGGCAGCGGCGACAAGGTCCACGTCGGCGGCGTCGCGTTTCGCTTGCGACTTCTTCCTGCCTTTCTTCTTGGCGCCGCGCTGAGTTGACGCCTCGAGGACATCTTCCGATGGGTGGCCCTGGGGCTGCTTATCCTTCCGGAAGATGGCCTCAACCGCCTCCTGGCCAGAGGCGAACTTGGTGGCGATGGCCATCAGCTCGCTCGCTCTGGTGGGGGTCTTGCGACCCAGCTTGCTCACCAGGTCGCGGCAGGTGGTGCCGGCGAGGAACGCGCCGATGACATCCGAGTCGGTGACGTTGGGCAGCTCGGTGCGCTGCTTCGAGAATCGCTGGATGTAGTCCCGAAAAGACTCCCCCGGCTGCTGGCGGCAGCTTCGGAGATCCCAGGAGTTCCCAGGGCGCACGTACGTGCCCTGGAAGTTGTCGGCGAAGGCTTGGACCAGGTCGTCCCAGTTGGAGATCTGCCCCGGAGGCAGATGCTCCAGCCAGGCCCGAGCGGAGTCGGAGAGGAACAGGGGGAGGTTACGGATGACGAGGTTGTCATCGTCCGTTCCACCCAGTTGGCAGGCCAGCCGATAGTCCGCGAGCCACAGTTCCGGTCTCGTCTCCCCCGAGTACTTTGTGATAGTAGTCGGGGTTCGAAACCGGGTCGGGAACGGCGCCCGTCGTATGGATCGACTGAAAGCCTGCGGACCAGGCGGTTCGGGCGAGGGACTCCGATCCTCCCCGCTGTCGTAGCGTCCCCCACGTCTGGGGTGGTAGCCTCGGCGCACCCTCTCGTCGAGGTGGGTTCGACGGTTGCGGTGAGGGTGTCCGTTGTCGAGGCGATCTGGGGCTGCAGGCGCTGTGTTGCGCGTGCGCCCGGTGTGGACCGAGGCTTCCCGCATGAATCGGGAAGTCGCGGCGCAATGTTTCGAGGGGTACCCCTGCCTTCGGGAGGCGAAGCTTTCGGCCCGTCGGACCGCGGCATCCTCTAGGAGATTCTTGAGCTCTCCCTGGATATGCCGCCCCTCGGTGGTAGATGGCTCCTGTTGGCACTTGCTCTCAGGTGCAAGGGGATCCAACAAGGGTGAACAGTGATGACAACAGGGCACTCGCGCTAGATGGCAAAAGCTCTGTTAATCTGGCCTCTCACGGGCACTGTACGGGGGTATTTATAGGTACCTGAGCGCGCAGCACCTCGAGCTAAGGACGCATGTGCCCTCAGGTACCTAGGTTATGCCAAGAATATTCCCATAAAGCGGGGTTACAGACCGTAATTACAGGAATGCTTTTACAAAATAGGCCCGTAACACAGGGCGGCCAGGCGGGGCCCGTCACGACGGGCCGGATTGTACGTGGGTCTCCGAGCTGGCCGAGGCCACGCCGTGGGATGCCCTTCGTCGCCAGTCTTCGCCTGGAACGGAGGGAGCGAAGTGTGTCCCCGCCTGCTTTGTTTCTGTCAGTTCAGCTGCTGCAGCGAAGGCTTCGAGCGAAGGGTGGCGCCTTTGCCTTCGCCCCAACATTTGCCCTCCGAGGGACCAGTTCGACAAAGTCACCTGGTGCCGAAGACGTCGCTAGATGGCGGAGACGCTGCCCTCGCTCGAAGTGGTTCCGCGGGGATTTTTGATGTGACCGTTGATTGACGGCGTACTGTTGGATTGCGGGTTTCCCGAAGCGCCGCGCCCTGTCTATAAAAGGGGGCGGGAGACGGCGCTTTTTGAACTTCACCTTCCGCGCTCCGCGAAAAACCCTAGCCGCCCTTTCCGCCGACTTGCTGCTCGTCTGCCTGCCGTGGTCTTGTTCGCCGGAGATCTGGCTCGAGTGAAGCAGACCCCCCGCCGCCGCCGACGGTACGTTGCGATGCCATCCTCGTCTTCTTCCGCTGCCGCTACGCCGCCGGCCGTTCCCTCGCCGCCGGCCGCCGCCTCGTCTGAGGAGACGCAGAGTAGCTTAATGGTGGAGGAGTTGCACGCCGGCGACTCTGTTGATTTCGGCGTATCGCGGATCTCGTCGGCCCGCGTGCAAGATATGCAGCGGTTGGGTTACTTCGGCGGTGGAGTTGGTCGAGTCCCGGGGGCGGAGGAAGTCCCCGAGCCGGAGGGCGAGTTGGTCGTTTTCGAGGCGTTCTTCACCGCCGGGCTCCGCCTGCCTGCGCACCGATTTGTTGGCGAAGTCCTGCGCAGGTTCAACGTTCAAATACACCAGCTGACACCGAATGCCATAGTGGCACTGTCGAAGTATGTCTGGGCGACGACTTCGTACGGCGGGCAGCCATCGGTGGAAGTTTTTGCGAAGTATTATTGTTTGCATTGGCAGAAGAGGATGATTGGAGGCGAAGTCGCTCAGTTTGGATCCTGCACATTCACGCCGAAGACCAGCAAAACCACTATGCAGGTGGTCGAGTTGGTTCCTTGCGCCCGCAACAAGTGGGGCAACTGGAATGAGTTTTGGTTTTACGTCGCTGAGGGTACCGTCGAAGGCCATGAGGGAATCCCCGTGTCTGCGATGTGTTCTCATTTTTACTCAGCGTATCCGCCCTTTGAAGCGGCGGAGGAGGATGAGGACGAAGGGGCTCTTCGGTGCGCCGCCGGCCTGAGCAGTGGGCGCGACTTGGTTGAAGAGTTTGTGGCGTACGGGGTGTGGCCATTGGCGCGTGGCTGGGCGTTGGGCGAAGTATGCCCTCGCCAGATGCCTTTTCATGGTGGAAGGGTGGTGCGGAGCCTCGCCTTCGCCCTGAATCTGCAAAGTCGCGAACCGGCCGCCGTTGTGCGTGAGGCGGAGAATGGGGCGGTGCGGCTTGTTGGACGCTATGTGCCGAGGACAGAGGGCCAGCGCAGCTGGGATATCCGCGGGTCGAATGACCGCTTGAACAGGGTTTTTGAATTAAATCAATTGCCGTATGATGGCTACCCTGGTCAAGACGATGTGGATCGCCGTGGGAAGAGACCGGTGGTGGAGACCGGAGACGACCCTGCGCCGGCGGCCGCCCCGTCCTCTAAAAAGAGAAAATTAGGTACTGCTATGGAGGACTTGGGGTTTCTGATCGTTTTGCTAGAGAGTTGACGAAGACGTGCGCGGCCCCGGGGGAAAGGATGTCTTCGCCCGAGCTCCGGGAGTCTTCGGCTCGGATGCTGAGGGTTACCGGGGGTTGCTGGCCTAGGAATGTTCCTGTCCCCCGCGCGGCTGGCGAGGACTTTTTTACATCTCGCATGGTTCGTGAATGGAGGGTTTTTCCTTACGGGCGGAATATTGCTGCTGTTGTGTCAGCAGTGATGGACAAGGATCGCCAGGGAGCTGCACAAAAGCGCCAGGCGGCTATCAGGCTCGTTGAAGCCAGGCCGAAAGGCAGCGGGGGCCTGCGAAGGCTGCGGCCTCCGGCGGAGGCCGGCCGTCGCTGGCGGTGAAGTCGAGCGTCCCTGCACCTAGCAAGGCGCTGGAGGCAACGGTGAAGTCGGCGAAGGCGGTGCCGCCGACTAGCGGAGTGGTGGAGGTCGCGAGGGCGGCCCGAGCGTTGCCGTTGGCGGGCAAACGTGTCGCCGACTTCGCCACCGATATTAGCGTGGACGACTATCTCGGTGGTAGGTCGTTGGCTTTTTTTTTAATCGGTTCATTGGTACGCTGCAGGGCTGGGCGAAGGCCAACTTGCTGTGATTGCGCCTGGCGCGGCGACCACGACGGCTGCCGCAGCGCCGAAGGCGAAGGGCGGGGCTCTTAGCACCGGTGGCGAGGCGTCGGCCCTCGCGGTTGTCATGGATGAGGCGAGCGCTGCGTCCCACCGGCTGGCGGAGGCGACGGAGGCGCTACGTCAGGTTCACGGAGCTGGACCTCGTCCCCCCCTCTCTTTTTTTTTCTGGACCGCAGTCTTACGATTGTTCTGCAGGTGGCTGACTTCGCTAGCCGCACTGTGTCGGGGGCCCTCACGGCAGCCGTGGCTGCCGAATTCGAAAGACTTCGGACGCAACACGCTGACGCCGTCCGCGAAAAATCGGCCGCCGACAGCAAGTGCCGCAAGCTGGCGGAGAAGGTGGCCACACTGGAGGACGAGAAGGCCGCCCTCCGTCGCCAGCTGGCGGGGGAAAGGAGGGAGACCAACGAAGCCCTTGTTAAGGCGCAGGCCGCGCAGGCGGAGGCCAGCCTGGCACGGGCGGAGGGCAATCTTGCCAGGGAGCGCGCCGAGCAGTTGCAGGAGCGGCTCACCGCCCTGGAGAGCCGCGTGAAGGGGGCCGAGGCCGCGGCACGGGCGGAGGCAGAGCGGACGCGCCAACTGCTCGTAGATACATACCGTGGTCTGGGCGCGGGGACTGGTGAATTCGAAGTACCGGACCGAGAGCCCGGACTTCGGTGCCTGGAGTGGGTGCAGGAGGAGTTGCAGGCACTCCCCACTGTCGTGGAGGGCTTTATGGCGTATGCCTCCCTGGTCACCTGCGAGGGGGCGATGAACGCGCTCTCCCGCGAAGGGTGCCGGCACTTCGAGGTCTTCGACCAAATGGAAGAAG
Source organism: Zea luxurians (assembly GCA_029449295.1). Classification (NCBI taxonomy): domain Eukaryota; kingdom Viridiplantae; phylum Streptophyta; class Magnoliopsida; order Poales; family Poaceae; genus Zea; species Zea luxurians. The sequence goes on from JAOPSE010000023.1 coordinate 39,468,218, forward strand.
ATTTTGAGCAAGATATCTTCAAGGTTGAGGACCCCGTTGTGAAGGAATCCGCTGGAGCTATTTTCGACCGGCTGTGGGGTCCATACGGTCGCGAGGTGGTCAGGGAGCGCGCCGCGACGGCGAGGACTCAGGTAACGTTTTCGCTTGTTTGGTATTTGTTGGACGTGGGCTGTGTGTGTGTTTGATGAATTTTGTGTGTTTTGGCCTAGGCGGCGCGTGGCGAGAGAGTCGACGACTTCGGGGCGCTGAACAGCATGTTGGCTGACCCGGAGTCGGCCCCGGCGGAGGCTGTGTCCGAGGTCGCCCTGGCGCCGACCCCGGCCGCATCCGCTGCGGCCGGCGAAGGCCTGCCCCCAGAAGTCGCCGAAGGCGCGCCTGATGCGTCTGCAGCTGCCGCGCCGAGTGCTGAGGATCTCGCAGCAGTAGCGGTGGAGATAACAACGGAGGCAGCGGCAGAGCCAACAGCGGAGGCACCCGCAACGTCAGGGCCGTCGCAGGTGGCGTAGTAGGTGTAGAGGGTTGGGGAAGTTTGTACATGTTACTGAATTTTGGTTGCTGCGCAGGTTCAAGATTTTGGGCCTGCGCACGCAACCGCTACTACTAAATTTTTGGCGGCTACGACCGCGGAAGATGGTAATGAATGTGGTGGTTCTTCATCTGGGTTTTTTGATTGTGCTGACTCTGGGAGCTCGGTTGAGTGGACGGAGTCGTCGGAGGACTTGGACTACTTTGCGGCCTTGGATGTGGCTGCGACGGAGGCCTCGCCGCACGCTGCGGATGCAGGAGATGTGCCTGGTCCTTGCACCGGGCGACGGCGGCGAAGGGCAGTTGCGAAACGTATGGTTAGTGGGGCGGAGGGGGCTCGGCTTCGTGTGAGTGGGGCTGGTCGGCAGGAACTGTTGTCTTTGCCGACCGCCGAGAGTATAGGTGAAGGGGAACTGCGAAGTCTTTTTGCGGGTGAGGAGCTCAGGATAATGTTATTTAATTATAGGGAGATGGGAATTATTCCTAAGGTTGAGCCGATGTAGAGTGTGGTGCCCTCGCTTGTATATGTAGGGGCTTGTATGAGGAAATTGTGTGCCCTCGCGTGCATATGTGTGTGCGAAGGCGTTGTGTACTCTGTCTGGTTTGTTTTGTTGCGCTGTGTTGGCGTGATTATAGTTGGTCTTGGCGTGGATGGTTTGATGTTGTCGCTTCAGCCGTTGTTGTGCTAGTCCGGGTGTACCCTTAGGTGTCTTCTGCACAGATAGTCTTTGGTTTTTTCGCACTTGTTGTGCTAATCCGGCTGCACCCTTAGGCGACTTCTGCGCAGATAGTCTTCGCGACAGACTTAGATTTTTTTCCGCACTTGTTGTGCTAATCCGGCTGCACCGTTAGGCGACTTCTGCGCGGATAGTCTTCGCGACAGACTTAGATTTTTTTCCGCACTTGTTATGCTAATCCGGCTGCACCGTTAGGCGACTTCTGCGCGGATAGTCTTCGCGATAGACTTAGATTTTTTTCCGCACTTGTTGTGCTAATCCGGCTGCACCCTTAGGCGACTTCTACGTGGATAGTCTTCGCGATAGACTTAGATTTTTTTCCGCACTTGTTGTGCTAATCCGGCTGCACCCTTAGGCGACTTCTGCGCGGATAGTCTTCGCGATAGACTTAAATTTTTTTCCGCACTTGTTGTGCTAATCCGGCTGCACCCTTAGGCGACTTCTGCGCGGATAGTCTTCGCGATAGACTTAAATCTTTTTCCGCACTTGTTGTGCTAATCCGGCTGCACCGTTAGGCGACTTCTGCGCGGATAGTCTTCGCGATAGACTTAACTTTTTTTTTCCGCACTTGTTGTGCTAATCCGGCTGCACCGTTAGGCGACTTCTGCGCGGATTTGTCGCACGCGAGGGTAGCTAGCGCTTAGCCTCGCGGTGACCTCGTGGTGGTCGAATGTCGAAGACCGTCATCGCGGTCTTTTTCGACGCATGTCTTTGCGGGGGATTTTTCACGCATATATTACATGGCTCCGCCTCGTTAAAAACCTCACCCCCCGGGAGGAAAAGAGTGCAGGCCGGTGCAAGATTGTTTTTGCGAATTACAAGGGCGAAGACAGCCCTGAGGAATCAAACAAAAAATTTGCGGAGGTTGTCGATGTTCCAGGAGTGCTCCAGGTCCTCGCCGTTTGGCATTGTGAGCCTGTAAGCGTTGGGGGAAGCTTTTGTCTTGACAATGAAAGGGCCCTCCCACCTGGGCTCCAGCTTGCCCTTGGACTCCGTCCGAGCTGTTCGAATGAGTACGAGGTCCCCCTCGCTGAACTCCCTCGGGATGACTGAGTGGTCGCGCCATGCTTTGGTCTGGGCTTGATATTTGTTCAGGGCCTGTAGGGCGAAGACACGGTCTCCGTCGATGAGATCCTTTGAAGTTGGCTCGTCCACCTCAGGGACGGCTGACGGAACTGTTCGCGGGGACCCGTGCTTTAGTTCTTGCGGGGTCATGGCCTCCGATCCGTATAGAAGTCGGAATGGGGTAAACCCGGTCGCCCTGCACTCAGTCGTGTTTAGTGCCCAGACTGCCTCAGGTAAGAAATCGGTCCATCTGCCCTTCTTTTCATCAAGGAGCATTTTCTTGATAGCTGTGAAGATTTTCCCGTTGGCGCGCTCCACGACCCCGTTGGACTGCGGGTGATAGACTGAGGCGAAGGCAAGCTTGGTGCCAATGGAGAAACAAAAATCCTTGAAGTCTTGGTTGTCAAACTGCTTGCCATTGTCGACGGTTAGTTCGGACGGTACTCCGAAGCGGCAAACGATGTTCTGCCAGAAGAATTTTTGGGCAGTCTTTGATGTTATTGTAGAAACAGCCCGTGCCTCGATCCATTTGGTGAAGTACTCGACCGCGACGAAGGCGAACTTAAGGTTCCCCTGAGCGGTGGGCAGGGGTCCGACAATGTCGAGACCCCAGCGCTGGAGAGGCCATGTATGGGCGATCAGCTTTGTATACTGCGAAGGGCCGCCTGACTGAGGAGAGAACTTCTGGCAGGCTTCGCAGGACCGAGTGACCCGATTTGCGGCGCAGATCATTGCGGGCCAGTAAAAACCCTGGCGGATCACCTTAGCAGCTAGGGCCCTCGGCCCCGCGTGTGAGCCGCACGTGCCACTGTGGACTTCACGTAGAATCTGCATGCCTTCGGCCTCGGTGACGCACTTAAGCATTGGCTGACTGACCCCTTTTTTGTAGAGTTGGCCTTCAATCAGAGCGAAGTCTCGGCTTCGAAGTCTGAGACGCTTGGCCTCACTGATGTCGGCTGGATGATAATACCCCTGCAGGAACAGGGTTATGGGTGCCCGCCAGTCTTCGGTCATGATGAGGTTGACTGTGCGGTGGCCCTCGCTGTCATTGGTTATTTGGAGCCATTCGGGGCTGCGGACTGCTGGCGTGCCGATGACATGAAAGAACACGTCGGAGGGCAGAGTTTCGCCCCTGGCCGCAGCCTTGGCCAATGCGTCGGCCTCCTCATTCTTGGCCCGATCCACATGCTGCAAGGTGAACCCCTTGAACTGCCTCTCGAGACTTCGGATGGCCGCGAGGTACTGCATGAGTGCGGGGTCCTTGGCTGCATAGTCTTTCTCAACTTGGCCGGCAACTACCTTGGAGTCTGTTTTGATGATGCAGGTGGTGACTCCGAGGGCCCTTAGCTTGCGGAGGCCGAGGATGACTGCTTCGTATTCTGCTATATTATTTGTGCATCTGTCGGATTCCAGATTGAAGCGGAGTCGTGCTGCATATCTGTGCTTGACCCCGACTGGTGAGGTTATGACTGCAGCGACGCCTGCCCCCGCATGGCACCATGCACCGTCGCAATGGATCGTCCAAGTGTTCTCTGCGGACGGGTCTGGCTGTGTTGTTGGCCCAGTCCAGTCGACGACGAAGTCTGCCAGGACTTGAGACTTGATAGCTGTCCTGGGCTCGAAGCATATGTGGTAGCCGGAGAGTTCGGCCGCCCACTTGGCAATCCTCACTGACGCCTCCGGGTTTCTGAATAATTCACCGAGCCCCCTGTTTGAGGTGACTCGGACCTTGAATGCTTCGAAGTAATGGCGCAGTTTGCGCGACGACATGACGACTGCGTAGGCAATCTTCTCCAGCTCTGTCATGTTGCACTTGGACGGTGTCAGCACTTCGGAGACATAATATACGGGGCACTGCCGGACCACGCCCTCGACAGTCTGCTCCTGCACTAGTGCCGCGCTGACCGCATGTGGCGAAGCCGCGACGTAGAGCAGCAGGGGGAGCGAGGGGTCGGGGCTGGTAAGGACGGCCAACTCTGTCAGGTATGTTTTAATGAGGCGAAGGCCGCCGCCTGCTCTGGTCCCCAGGCGAAGTCTTTTGCACCACAGAGTGTCTTGAGGAAGGGGAGACTTCGCTCGGCGGACCTGGATATGAATCTGTTGAGAGCGGCCAATCTGCCTGTCAGGCGCTGGACATCCCTGACGGACTGCGGAGGCGTCATGTCCAAGATAGCCTGAACCTTGGTTGGGTTGGCCTCGATGCCGCGGTGGGATACCAGGTAGCCCAATATTTTGCCCTGGCGAACGCCGAAGACACACTTTTCCGGGTTTAGGCGGAGCTGTGCGTCCCGCATGTTCGCGAATGTTTCGGCGAGGTCGGCGAGGTGGTCCTCCTTGCTCTTGCTGGCGACGACAATGTCGTCTACATATGTGAATATGTTTCTGCCAACCTGCCCCTCGAGCACTGTTTTGGTGAGCCTGGAGAAGGTGGACTCGGCGTTCTTGAGTCCCTCCGGCATTCTAATGAAGCAATATGTGCCGAAGGGTGTTATGAAGCTGGTGCTAGCCTTGTCCTCTTCCTTCATGTATATCTGGTGGTAACCGGAGAAGCAATCGAGGAGGGACATGACCTCGCATCCGGCCACGCTATCGACTATTTTGTCGATCCGCGGCAACGGGAAATTGTCCTTTGGGCAGGCTTTATTGAGACTGGTGAAGTCGATGCACATTCGCCACTTCCCGCTCTTTTTCTGCACCATTACGACATTGGAGAGCCATGTGGGGTAAGCCACCGGCTCGATGAATTTGGCCTCCAGGAGACGGTGCACCTCTGCCTTGGCGGCCTCCGTCTTTTCGTCGGACATCTTGCGAAGCCGCTGCTTTTTTGGCCGTACCGAAGGGTCGATTCCCAGACTGTGCTCAATTATTGAACGGCTGACCCCGACCAGATCGAGGGCCGACCAGGCGAAGACATCTTTGTTCTTGGACAGGCAGCAGAGGAGCTTTTCTTCTTCATGCGAAGTAAGGTCTTCGCTGATAATGACTGTCTGCCTGGGCGTGGCCTGGTCGAGGGGGACGGTCTTGGTCCCGTCGTGGCTCTGCAGCTGCGCCTTGTCATGTTGCTTATTGGTTGGGCTGGCAGGCGCGGGGGCTTCGCGTTGGGCCGTGAGGCAGTGCACGTTTCTTTGACCGGGCACGAAGTCCCGCTCTATGTTACGCGCAGTCTGTTGATTGCCGAAGACTGTGATAACGCCTAACGGACCTGGTATCTTCATACATAGATACAGTCCGTGAATGGCTGCTTCGAACTTATTGATGGAGCCCCGGCCCATGATGGCATTGTAAGGGTATACCATATCCACAATGTCGAAGGTTATTTGCTCGCTTCGGGCATTGGGCGCTACACCGAAGGAGAGAGGCAGCTCTATTTTGTCGACGGGGAAGGTGCCTTTGCCGCCGAAGCCATACAATGGGTTGTCCGAAGGCTTAAGCAGGCTGTGGCTTATGCCCATGCGGTCGAAGGCGTGGAGGAAGATGATGTCCGCCTGGCTGCCGTTGTCAACGAGGACCTTGTGCAGGTCCCAGCCTGCCACGCTGCAATTGATGACCATGGCATCGCAATGGGGGGCGCTGCGCAAGTCGACGTCCCGTGCGTCGAAGGTTAGCGGTATATGGGACCACTTTGTCTGCACGACTGGGCCCGTGACGGCGACATGGTTGATGCTGCGGTAGTGGTCCCGCTTCTGCCGCTTGGTGTCGAAGTCGGTGCTGGACCCCCCCAGTTATCATGTGGATGACTCCGCGATATGGTTGATCGGCGAAGTCTTCCTGCTTTGGGGCATGCGAGATGTTTTGGTGTTGTTGGTGTGGTGGTGGGGGTGGAGGAGGTACGATTTGTACTTCCTGATGGTGTTGGTAAGCGTGGTGCGGTGGATGCGGGGCAGGAGCGTGGATATATGGCGGAGGGGGTTGCTGGTAATTGTGCGCGACAATTCTGGGGTTGTCGGCTGGCTGCGCTCGTGCCATTCTGTCTCTGGTAGCCTTTGTTTCGGGGCAGTCTTTGGTTGGGTGGGCGCAGTCTTCGCCATGGAAAAGGCAGTAGAATCGGCGCGGCTGCTGCGCACGCCCTCGGCCCATGCCACGAGTGCCGTTTCCGCGGCCCTGGGGGGGATAGTCCTGGCGACGAGGGGGGTCGGCAGCGGGATGCTGGTTGGCGATGTTGTGCACCTGCTGCTGATTGCGGCCTCCGTCTCGACCGGAGTCTGGCTGCGGAGTCCTTGTCCACGTGCGGCTGGACTGTGGAGCATCTTTTGGCTTCCGCTGGGACTCAATCTTGCGCTGGTGGAGGTCTTCGGATCTGGCGTACTTTTCAAACAGCTGATATAACTCTTGGAGGTTCTTTGGCGGATCTCTGATGCAGTGGCTGTAAAGTACGCCGGCGCGAAGACCACTGATAGCATAGTGGATGGCAATCTGGTCATCGACTGAGGGTAGCTGTGACTTGAGTGTTAGAAATTTGCGATAATACTCCCTCAGGGTCTCCTTTTCCAGCTGCTTGCAGAGCGAAAGTTCGGCCAAGGCATCGGTGTCTGGGCGGTACCCTTGGAAGTTGAGCAGGAACTTGTCCCGGAGGCTTCTCCAGGAATCAATGGACAGCGGAGGCAACCTGGTGAACCAGGTGAGTGCGGGGCCCTCGAGGGCGATGATGAAAGACTTCGCCATTGTGGCGTCATCCCCCCCGGACGATGCAACGGCGACCTGGTAGCTCATTATGTATTGAGCCGGGTCGGTGCTGCCGTTGTACTTGGGATAGGTCCCTGCCCGGAAGTTGGCTGGCCACGGCGTCACTTGCAGGTGAGGCGCCAGGGGACTTCGCTCATCGAGATAGTTGACCCCTTGGAATGGCGCGGCGTGCGGGAAGGTGTAGTCGCGCTGAGGGAAACGCGGGTCCTCCGGTTGCGCGCGGTGTTGCAGGGGTGGCCCATGCTGCAGGCCGGGGTGGCCTTCGCGCGTGTCTTCGTCCTGTGCGCGCTGCTGGAGGGGTGACTCGTGCTGCAGGCCGAGGTGGCCTTCGCGCTGCATCAGCGCAATCTCCCGCTCGAGTTCCTGGGCCTTGTGCTCTTCGTCGCGTATCATCTGCCGCACTTTGGCGAGTGCGGACACACGTTGGCGCTTGGCCTCCAGTATCTCCTTCTGCCTCTGGAGGTTGCGGTTCTTGAGGCGCAGGGCGCGCAGCTGTAGCTGTTCTTCTGCTGAGACGCCGAGGACCTCACCGTCCTCGGCGAGGTCCGCGCCCTCCGGTGGTGCGAAGTCTGAGGGTGGTGCGAAGCCTGAGGGTTGTCCCTCAGGGTCGCAGGTGCGGAGGGTGTCGTCTTCAGTGGCCTCTTGGTGGGTGGATTGGGTGAGGGCGAGGGCCTTGCCCTTTCTTGCGACGAGCAGTGCTGCCTTCGCAGCCTCGTCAGCCTTCGGGTTAGCTCTCTTGGGTGCCATCGCGGGTGGTTTTCTCGTAGCACGAACAGTGGGCGCCAAATGTTGGCACTTGCTCTCAGGTGCAAGGGGATCCAACAAGGGTGAACAGTGATGACAACAGGGCACTCGCGCTAGATGGCAAAAGCTCTGTTAATCTGGCCTCTCACGGGCACTGTACGGGGGTATTTATAGGTACCTGAGCGCGCAGCACCTCGAGCTAAGGACGCATGTGCCCTCAGGTACCTAGGTTATGCCAAGAATATTCCCATAAAGCGGGGTTACAGACCGTAATTACAGGAATGCTTTTACAAAATAGGCCCGTAACACAGGGCGGCCAGGCGGGGCCCGTCACGACGGGCCGGATTGTACGTGGGCCTCCGAGCTGGCCGAGGCCGCGCCGTGGGATGCCCTTCGTCGCCAGTCTTCGCCTGGAACGGAGGGAGCGAAGTGTGTCCCCGCCTGCTTTGTTTCTGTCAGTTCAGCTGCTGCAGCGAAGGCTTCGAGCGAAGGGTGGCACCTTTGCCTTCGCCCCAACAGCTCCAGCATCGCGCGGAGAAGTATTGCCGCTGTAGCCAGGTTCTGGCCGACCCCACTGGAAGCCGGTGGCGGCCTTGCCCTGACATCGTCGGCGATGCAGTGCTGGATGCCCTGGGGTAGATGACGTGCTTCTCTGGCCGGAGGTTGGCCTGCCCATTCCTGCCCGATGTTCCGGTGGAACAGCTCAAGTGTTCTTGCTCCCTCGTCGAGCCTGGCCTGCATCTCGCGGATTTGCTCGAGCTGTGGGTCATGACCCCCCGCCGGGACGGGGACCACAGCTAGCTCCCGAAGGATGTCAATGCGTGGCGCAGGCCTAGGGGGATCACCGTTTTCCGGCGTACCAAGATGGTTGCCTTCGCCGGGACCCCCTAGATCAACGTGGAAACATTCACGACTTGGGCCGCAGTCCTCGTCGCCGAGGCTGCGGCTACAGTCGGAACAATCGGAAAGGCAGTAGTCGCATGCGGTCATGAAGTCCCACATGGTACTGGGGTTACCAAGTCCGGAGAAATCCCAACAAAAGTCGGGCTCGTCGTCTTCCTCGGAACCCGAGGGCCCATAGGTCGAGACGACCGTCAGCCGGTCCCAGGGTGACCGCATACAATACCCCAGAGGGTTTGGACTCGCTTCTATGAGAGCGTCCACCGAAGCGAAGTCGCTTGGTGGGTCGAGGCTGAATCCAAAAGGCACGAGATGGGAGTCGGTCGGTACCTCTTGGTCGACGAGCGGTGACGAAGCCGCGTCAGGAGCAGACTGCACCGTCGTCTCAGGTACGAGGGTGACACCCAGCAAGTCCTTTGCGAGTGTGCTGGCGTCGTCCGTTTGCTTGGAGTTGGCGTGTTGCGGGGAGACGTCGCTCGTCTTCGTCTCAGACGCGAGGTCGATGCCCGACGTGCCCCCCGTTGGGGCACCGGCGCCGTCGACTCGCTCGACAGCCGACGAGATGCCGCCTCCTGCTTGGCCTTGGTTGCCCCACCTCCTCCTCCGTCGGCGGGGTAGGGGACGGGACAAGCTCGAATGTCGTTCTTCCGCCACGTGGGGAAGACGTCATCGATTCCGCCGCCGGTGGGCGGATTGTCGGCCGCCATTGTCGCTGTCGTGCGGCGGGGGAAGGAGTATCATGTCGTAGCTGCCGTCGAGGGACATGAACTCAAGACTCCCGAAACGGAGCATCGTCCCGGGCTGGAAAGGTTGCTAGAGACTACCCATTTGGAGCTTGACGGGAAGCTATTCGTCAACACGCAGCAGGCCCCTACCTGGCGTGCCAACTGTCGGCGTTTCGACCCCAGGGGGTCCCTGGACCGACGAGTAAATTGTCGCCGCGTGCCCCAGCCCAGATGGGTCGGCGCGAGACGGAGCGCGAAGGGGGGAAGAAGCCGGAGGGAGATAGGCGTAAAAGGGGTAACCCGCGGCCTTCGTGTTTGTCCCGCGCCCCGGTCGGGTGCGCTTGCAGTAGGGGGTTACAAGCGTCCACGCGGGAGGGAGCGAGAGGCTTACGCGAGCGTCGTCCCGTCCTTCCCCACGCGGCCAACCCTCTGTAAGAGGGCCCTGGACCTTCCTTTTATAGGCATAAGGAGAGGATCCAGGTGTACAATGGGGGTGTAGTAGTGTGCTAACGTGTCTGGCGGAGAAGAGCTAGCGCCCTAAGTACATGCCGTCGTGGCAGCCGGATAGGTTTTGGCACCCGGTTTGTGTGGTGTCGTGGCCGTCGAAGGAGCGCTGGAGCCTGGTGGAAGGACAACTGTTGGGGCTATCGAGTCCTTGCTGACGTCTCCTTGCTTCCGTAAGGGGGCTGAGAGCTGCCGTCGTCATGGAGCATGCGGGGCGCCATCATTACTTGTTTATCGAGCGAGCCAGATGGGACGCCGGTCTTGTTCCCCGTAGCCTAAGTTAGCTTGGGGTAGGGTAATGATGGCGCCTCCTGTGATGTGGTCGGTCCGAGCCCTGGGTTGGGCGAGGCGGAGGCTCCTCCGAGGTCGAGGTCGAGTCTGTCTTCCGAGGCCGAGGTCGAGTCCGAGCCCCTGGGTCAGGTGAGGCGAAGACTGTCGGCTGAGGCCAGGGCTGAGTCCGAGCCCTGGGGTCGGGCGATGCGGAGTTCGTCGTCTTTCGGGGTTGAGCCCGAGTCCGAGCCCTGGGGTCGGGCGAAGCGGAGTTCGTCGTCTTCCGGGGCTAAGCCCGAGTCCGAGCCCTGGGGTCGGGTGAAGCGGAGTTCGTCGTCTTCCAGGGCTAAGCCCGAGTCCGAGCCCTGGGGTCGGGCGAAGCGGAGTTCGTCGTCTTCCGGGGCCGAGCCCGAGTCCGAGCTCTGGGGTCGGGCGAAGCGGAGTTCGTCGTCTTCCGGGGCTGAGCCCGAGTCCGAGCCCTGGGGTCGGGTGAAGCGGAGTTTCCTATGGCGCCTGAGGCCGGACTTGGCTGCTGTCAGCCTCACTCTGCCGAGTGGCACAGCAGTCGGAGCGGCACAGGCGGCGCTGTCCTCTTGTTAGGCCGGTCAGTGGAGCGGCGAAGTGACTGCGGTCAATTCAGCTCTATCGACTGAAGGGTGTGCGTCGGGATAAGGTGTCAGGCCACCTTTGCATTGAATGCTCCTGCGATACGGTCGGTCGGCGTGGCGGCTTGGCCAAGGTCGCCTCTTGGTGAAGTCTGGGCCTCGGGCGAGCCGAAGGTGTGTCCGTTGCTGGAGGGGGTCCTCGGGCGAGACGTAAATCCTCCGGGGTCGGCTGCCCTTGCCCGAGGCTGGGCTCGGGCGAGGCGAGATCATGTCCCTTGAGTGGACCGATCCTTGACTTATTCGCACCCATCAGGCCTTTGTAGCTTTGTGCTGATGGGGGTTACCAGCTGAGATTAGGAGTCTTGAGGGTACCCCTAATTATGGTCCCCGACAAGATCGCAGAGCCGGACTAGTGGGTAAAGTGTACCCCTCTATGCAGAGTTGAAAACCTATTCGAATAGTCTGTGTCCACAGGAATGGACGAGTCTGGTGTGGTATGGCAATTAGTGTTTTGTTTTAAAAAAAGAGGTGCTTTTGAGAAAAGTGGTTTTTAAAAAGGTTCGGCGGTTGAACCGTGAGCTATGGTGGACGGGAAGTCCAGTAGCTATTTTTGAAAAAGGAAAAAACCAGTGGGAAACTGCGGAGATACCTGGATGGTTTAGTCCAGTGGATTTTGTTCTAATATTGAAAAACTTCCTACTCCTTTTGGAGAGGATGCGCTTTGCAAAATACAAAATGTTTTTCAAAACAACCCTGCATAAAATATTGCTGTTTCTGCAAATATCCTGAGCTCTACATATTCCATGCATTATATCTGATTTCCCCATTCCGCGGGTGAAGGTGGGCTGCTGAGTACTTTTGTACTCACCCATGCTTATTTGTTGTTTTTCAGAAAAAGGAGATCCGGTAAGAGTTACGATTGTTCCCAACCTTGCCTGTGGCTGTTGGACCGCTGATTTGCTTCGCTACGTATATCGGGCTGCTTCAGCCCCACTCTGATGATATGTCTCGAGTTGTGGACCAACTCTTAAAGTTGTTCGCCACCTTTGTAGGTTTGTCTCGTTTAAGCAGATTTGGTATCATCTGATGTATAAATGTGTTTACTAGCCTCCTGGGACTAGTAATTGTATCACATTTGAGTCCCAGAGGATTGGGGACGCTTCAGCAAATGTGCATTTGAATTATGCGGAATACGAGAGTAATCAAAAGAAAAGTTCGAGTTAACCGTCTTCTTTTTCTCGTAGTCGTTGTCATCGTCGTCCTTTTGGGAAGAAGATGACTCGCCGCTGTCATCGTAGTAGACGATCTTCTTGATACGCCTCTTCTTCTTCCCACCCTTCTTCTTATGACTTGAGCCCGAGTCAGTAGGCTCGTCGTCTTTTGGCTCATTGATGAAGGACTCCTTTTCCTTGTCGTTGATCACCATCCCCTTGCCTTTAGGATCCATCTCTTCGGCCGATTAGTCCCTTTCGTGAAGAGAACGACTCTGATACCAATTGAGAGCACCTAGAGGGGGGTGAATAGGTGATCCTGTAAAAACTTGAAACTTAAAGCCACAAAACTTGATTAGGAGTTAGCACAATGAAGTCAAGTGGCTATGGAGGGCTCTTGTGAAGCACAATAGACATAGTGAGAACAAGCACAAGAGACACGAGGATTTATCCCGTGGTTCGACCAAGTACAACACTTGCCTACTCCACGTTGTGGCGTCCCAATGGACGAGAGTTGCACTCAACTCCTCTCAAGTGATCCAATGATCAACTTGAATACCACGGTGTTCTTCTTTTCTTTACTCTTTCCCGTTTGCGAGGAATCTCCACAACTTGGAGTCTCTCGCCCTTACAATAAGGATCAAAGTGAAAGCACTAGAGTAAGGGAGGGAAGCAACACACACAAATCCACAGCAATACGCACACACACGGCCAAGACTTGAGCTCAAATGAATATCACAAGGTTCTCACTAGAACGGAGCTCAAATCACTAAGAATGTCAAATGAGTGCGCAAAGACGGAGTGTGAATGATCAAGAATGCTCAAAGTATGCTTAGTGTACTCCTCCATGCGCCTAGGGGTCCCTTTTATAGCCCCAAGGCAGCTAGAAACCGTTGAGAGCAATCCAGGAAGGCAATTCTTTCCTTCTGTCGGTTGGTGCACCGGACAGTCCGGTGCACCACCGGACACTGTCCGGTGCTGATTTCTTTCCTATTTTGGCGCAGCCGACCGTTAAAGATTTGGAGCCGTTGGCGCACCGGACACTGTCCGGTGCGCACCGGACAGTCCGGTGCCCCCATCTGACCGTTGGCTCAGCCACGCGTCACGCGCGGATTGCGCGGCCGACCGTTGGCCCGGCCGACCGTTGGCTCACCGGACAGTCCGGTGCACTACCGGACAGTCCGGTGAATTATAGTCGTACGTTGTTGACTTGATTCCCGAGAGCGGCGACTTCGCCGCAGCCGACTCACCGGATAGTCTGGTGCACCACCGGACAGTCCAGTGATTTATAGCCGTACGCCGCCGTCGAGACCCGAGAGCAGCTAGTTGACCAGACGCCAGCCTGGCACACCGGACACTGTCCGGTGCACCACCGGACACTGTCCGGTGCACCCAGACTGAGCAGAGTCTTGGCTGCTCGAGCCAAGTCTTTTCCAATTGTATTTTCTCTGATTCTAGCAGTTAGACAAATATGTTAGTACACAAAACCAATGTACTAAGTCTAGAATCATACCTTTGTGTTGACTTTGCACTTCTTCCACCATTTGGCATAGTTTCACACTTAAACCATTTGTGTTGGCACTTGATCACCAAAATACTTAGAAATGGCCCAAGGGCACATTTCCCTTTCAAGTTGCTAGGAAGTTGGGATCCAAATGCAAGGGAGACAAAACTTGCATATGGGTTCCAAAAACTGTTGTGACTAACCTTGCAGGACCTAACAAGAGTTGGGTACCTAAAACCCAAGCTTAAATTGTCTTGCAGGTTTATGCATCCAGGGGCTTAAGCTGGATTATCAACAGCGGATGCACAAACCACATGACGGGGGAGAAGATGATGTTCACCTCCTACGTCAAGGACAAGGATTCCCAGGATACGATCATCTTTGGAGATGGGAACCAAGGCAAGGTCAAAGGCTTGGGCAAGATAGCCATCACTAATGAGCATTCAATATTGAATGTATTTCTAGTAGAGTCGCTCGGGTACAATCTTCTGTCTGTAAGTCAGTTGTGTCACATGGGTTACAATTGTCTGTTTACAAATGTTGATGTATCTGTCTTTAGAAGAAGTGATGGTTCATTAGCTTTTAAGGGTGTATTAGACGACAAGCTCTATTTAGTTGATTTTTCGAAAGAGAATGCCGATCTAGATGCATGCTTAATCGCTCAGACTAATATGGGCTGGCTGTGGCATCGCCGTCTAGCACATGTTGGGATGAAGAACCTTCATAAGCTTCTAAAGGGAGATCATGTGTTAGGACTAACCGATGTCTGTTTTGAGAAAGACAGACCTTGTGCAGCATGTCAGGCAGGGAAACAGGTGGGAAGCACTCATCACAGCAAGAATGTGATGACGACATTAAGACCACTGGAGATTCTTCACATGGATCTCTTCGGACCCGTTGCCTACCTCGGCATCGGGGGAAGTAAGTATGGTCTTGTAATAGTTGATGATTTTTCCCGCTTCACTTGGGTATTCTTTTTGTAGGACAAGTCAGAAACCCAAGGGACCCTAAAGTGCTTCTTAAGGAGAGCTCAAAATGAGTTTGAGCTCAAGGTGAAGAAGATAAGAAGCGACAATGGGTCCGAGTTCAAAAATCTACAAGTTGAAGAGTATCTTGAGGAGGAAGGGATCAAGCACGAGTTCTCCGCTCCCTACACACCACAGCAAAATGGTGTGGTAGATAGGAAGAACATGACGCTAATCGATATGGCGAGAATGATGCTTGGTGAATACAAGACGCCTGAGCGGTTTTGATCGGAAGCTGTGAACACAGCTTGCCATGCCATAAATCGGCTCTACCTGCACCGTCTCCTCAAGAAGACTTCCTACAAACTTCTTACTGGTAACAAACCCAATGTCTCTTATCTTCGTGTATTTGGGAGCAAATGCTACATTCTGGTGAAGAAAGGTAGAAATTCTAAATTTGCTCCCAAGGCAGTAGAAGGGTTTTTACTAGGATATGACTCAAATACAAAGGCGTATAGGGTCTTCAACAAATCATCAGGATTAGTTGAAGTCTCTAGCGATGTTGTATTTGATGAGACTAATGGCTCTCCAAGAGAGCAAGTTGATCTTGATGATGTAGATGAAGAAGAAGTTCTGATGGCCGCAATGCGCACATGGCAATAGGTGATGTGCGACCACAGGAACAACAGGAACAAGATCAACCATCCTCCTCGACATTGGTGTATCCCCCAACTCAAGACGATGTACAGGTACCTCAAGAAGAGGAGCAAGATCAAGGGGGAGCACAGGAGGAACATGTTGTGGAGGAAGAAGCACCACGGGCCCCTCCAACTCAAGTCCGAGCAACGATCCAAAGACATCACCCCGTCGATCAAATTCTGGGTGACATCAGCAAGGGAGTAACTACTCGCTCACGATTAGCTAACTTTTGTGAGCATTACTCGTGTGTCACTTCTATTGAGCCTTTTAGGGTAGAAGAGGCATTGCAGGATCCGGACTGGGTGTTGGCCATGCAGGAAGAGCTCAACAACTTCAAACGGAATGAAGTCTAGAGCCTGGTGCCACGTCCGAAGCAAAATGTTGTGGGAACCAAGTGGGTATTCCGCAACAAACAAGACGAGCACGAAGTGGTGACAAGAAACAAGGCTCGACTTGTGGTAAAAGGTTATGCCCAAGTCGCAGGTTTGGATTTTGAGGAGACTTTTGCTCCTGTTGCTAGGCTAGAGTCAATTCGGATATTATTAGCCTATGCCACTCACCATTCTTTTAGGCTGTTCCAAATGGACGTGAAGAGCGCTTTCCTCAATGGGCTAATTAAGGAGGTATATGTAGAACAACCCCCTGGCTTTGAGGATGACAGGTATCCCGACCACGTGTATAAGCTCTCTAAGGCGCTCTAAGGACTTAAGCAAGTCCCAAGAGCATGGTATGAATGCCTTAGAGATTTCTTAATTGCTAATGCTTTCAAGGTTGGGAAAGCTGATCCCACTCTTTTTGCAAAGACTTGTGATGGTGATCTTTTTGTGTGCCAAATTTATGTCGATGACATAATATTTGGTTCTACTAACCAAAAGTCTTGTGAGGAGTTTAGCAGGGTGATGATGCAAAAGTTCGAGATGTCGATGATGAGCAAGTTGACCTACTTCCTTGGATTCCAAGTGAAGCAACTCAAGGACGGCACCTTCATCTCCCAAATGAAGTACACTCAAGATCTTCTCAAGAGGTTTGGAATGAAGGATGCTAAGCCCGCGAAGACACCGATGGGGACTGATGAGCATATTGACCTCAACAAAGGAGGTAAGTCCGTTGATCAAAAGGCATACCGGTCAATGATAGGTTCATTACTGTATCTTTGTGCTAGTAGACCAAACATTATGCTTAGTGTATGCATGTGTGCTCGATTTCAATCTGACCCCAAGGAATGTCACCTTGTGGCTGTTAAGTGAATTCTTAGGTATTTAGTTTCTACGTCTTGCTTCGGGATCTAGTATCCAAAGGGGTCTACCTTTGACTTGATTGGATACTCAGACTCCGACTATGACGGGTGCAAGGTTGATAGAAAGAGCACATCTAGGACGGGCCAATTTCTAGGAAGGTCCCTGGTGTCCTAGAGTTCCAAGAAGCAAACATCCGTTGCCCTATTCACCGCTGAGGCAAAGTACATTGCCGCAGGACAGTGTTGCGCGCAACTGCTTTGGATGAGGCAAACCCTCTAGGACTTTGGCTACAATCTGAGCAAAGTCCCACTCCTATGTGACAATGAGAGTGCAATCCGCTTGGCGGATAATCCTATTGAACATAGATGCGCTAAGCACATAGACATCCGGCATCACTTCCTGAGAGACCACCAGCAAAAGGGAGATATCGATGTGTACCACATTAGCACCGAGAACCAGCTAGCCGATACCTTCACTAAGCGTCTAAGCCTTTAGAAGAGAAAAGGTTTTGCAGGTTGCGTAGTGAGCTAAATGTCTTAGATTCGCGTAACTTGGATTGATCTAGAGCATACATGTGTTTCATGACTTTGATCATGTTACTCTATGCATTTAAATCAGTTATTGTCTATTTGTGGTGCTCAAGTTGTACAAGTCATCCCCGGACCTCACAAGTCCGTATGTTTAGGGGGAGATGCGCTACAACTTGATACCTTTGAGACTAACTTGTTTGTTTGAGTTCATTAAAGTAGTCTCGAAGAAACATTGAAAGGGAAAATGGACTTGGACGACGAAAAGACTTCCACTGCACTCTGGTATTAGTGTATTCAATTCCAAGTTCATACTAATGCTCTAGTTGCCTTTTTTGCTCTTATTTGACATTTTGGTGAGGCAATGGGGTTGAAGGGCCAAAAATAATCCCATTTTGGTGCTTAATGCCAAAGGGGAGAAATTAAGGCCAAAGCAAATGGATCAGCCAACCACTTGAGAATTTTGAAAATAGTAGAGTTAGAATTTGTGATTTGTCCAAATTCTCTTATTGCAAAAATTGGTCTCTTATGGGGGAGAATTTTGATTGCGGGAAAAGGGGGAGTTTTTGGCACTCGATCAATTTCACTCTTGGAATATCTCTATATTTGCAGAAACAAGCGTGTTTGACTTAGATATAGGGAAAAGAATTTGATTTGCAAAAACAAACCAAGTGGTGGCAAAGAGCGATCCAAATATGCCAAATCCTAAGTAAAAAGAATTTGGTCTTCATTTGCATTGATGTTGCACTTCATTTGTTGCTTTTTAGTGTGTTGGCATGAATCACCAAAAAGGGGGAGATTGAAAGGGAAATGTGCCCTTGGGCCATTTCTATAAGTATTTTGGTGATTAGATGCCCAACACATAGTGATTGAATTCTTATGTTCTAAATATGTGAGAAGTGCAAAATCAAAGAACAAGGTATGTTTCTAGACTTAGTGAATTGGTTTTAATACTAACATGGTTATCTAAGTACTAGAAATAGTGTCAAGTAAAGAAGAAAGGCGTTGGAAAAGAGTTGGCTGTGTATAGCCAAAACCTGCTTGGGCCTAGCACACCGGACTATCCAGTGGTGCACCGGACAGTGTCCGGTGCCCCAGAACGGCCGATGGTTGAAAGGGAAATAGGGTCAAACTTTTTCCTAAATGATTTTGGTGGTTGAATTGCCCAACACAAATAATTGGACTAACTAGTTTGCTCTAGAGTAAATGTTCTACAGGTGCCAAAGGTTCACATCAAATCAATACAAAGATAAAAGAAAGGGCTCAAAAAATAGGAGCAAAGGAAACCGAAATGCTCCCTGGTCTGGCACACCGGACTATCCGGTGCACCAGGGAGGATCGACCTCAAACTCTTCAGCTTCGGGTTTCTCAGGCGCAGCTCCGCTATAATTCACCGGACTGTCCGGTGGTCCACCGCACTGTCCGGTGTGCCAGCGGAGCAACGGTTATCTGCGCGCAACGGTCGACTCTGCAAAGTGAACAGTGCAAATCAGATGTCAGAGCAGACGGTCAGAGGGGCACCGGACTGTCCGGTGCCGCATCGGACTGTCCGGTGCCGCATGAGGACAAAGCCTCCAACGGTCGACCAGCTCCAAGCCCTAACGGGAGGATGACGTGGCGGCACACCGGACACTGTCCGGTGCGCCCATCGCCAGTAGCCTTCTCCAACGGCTACAATTTGGTTGGTGGCTATAAATACCACCCCAACCGGCCACTTCAAGGCGTGGGAGCCCAAGCAACATTCCAAGTCATCTAGTTGACATATTCAAGCCCTCCCAACCACCTCTATTCATTGGTCCATCCTATACACAAGATTTAGACCACTACAACCAACACAAGTGCCACAAAAGATAGAGCAAGCAAGAGAGAGCTACTCATTTGAGTTTAGCACTAGTGCCTTGTGAGATTCATTGAGAGATAGTGTGTGCTACTTCTTTGTGTTCATTTGCGCGTGGAGTTTTGACTCCCATTGAACTTCCTCCAAAGTTTTGGAGGCTTGTAAAGCTAGCAAGAGACACCAAAGAGTGTGGTGGTCCTTGCGGGGTCTTAAGTGATCCTTGAGAAGAAGAGCTCGCCGGTCTTGCGTGATCGGTGGAGAGAGGGAAAGGGTTGAAAGAGACCCGTCCTTAGTGGACTCCTCAACGGGGACTAGGCCTTCGAGGGCCGAACCTCGGTAAAACAAATCACACATGTCTCGTGTGCTTATTGCTTGTGATTTGTTTGTTCTTTCCCTTTCTAAGTTTCTTCTTGCAATATTCTCTGCTAATACTATTTGGTGTTGCTTTAAGTTAAATTCTCATTTGGTGAAGCAACACTGTGCAAGAAAGAACTTGTGTTATTGCTCTTCTTATCTAAGCCCCCCTTGCTTTATTCTCATAGACCTATTAGTTGTATTGTTTTATCAATTCCGCATTATTTGAAAGCAATACTCTTTACAAGCAAGGACTTAGTTTTTATACTCCGATAATTGTATATCTTGTTCTAACCACTAATCAAAGGATCTAGTTGGGGGATAAAGTTTTAATTTTCAGGTTTCGCCTATCCACCCCCCTCTAGGCAACTTTCAATTGGTATCAGAGCTAGGCACTTCATCTTGAGTCTAACAACTCGAAGTGATGGCTCGTAGAAGATCCCAAAAGAACAAGAAGAACCAGGAGAACAAGGAGGTAACTCTTGAGATATTACTTTCCGATTGTTCTAATTATGATTCATGGTCTACTAGGGTGATAAATGCTTTTAGAACGGTAGATCCACAATTAGAACAAATTTTAGACAAGAGTATTATTCCTCCTAGTTATGATAGAAAAAATGCTTCCGAGGAAGATCAAAGATGTATACGCTTAAACTACCTAGCTTATGACATCTTAAGTAATTCTCTTAGCAAAGAAGATTATCATGCCTTCATAATGAATTATAATGAATCTATTCGTAATGCACATGATATTTGGACTAGAATTAAAAGCAAATTTAATGAGTCCAAACATGATAGTTCATTTTGTGCTTCTACTTCCTTTGGTCTTCGTGATACTAACCCTTGCAAGGAAGAAGAAGAAAATGACCGATGGAGACCAAACGACGAATCCACCTCTCCAAGAGGTTTGTCTTCCCATTTCGATTCCCACATATGTTGTGTGGCTAATGAAAATGATAGCGGAAGCACAAATGAGGATGAGGAGGAAGAAAGAAGCTTCATGCACCTCTACGCTTGTCTAAGCCAAGAAGATAAGGCGGTCATGCTCAAACTTCTAGAAAGAGTGAGAGAGCAAAGCGAAGCTCGTCAAAGGCTAGAAAATGTTCTCTCCATGAAAATGCTACACTTTGACGAGTTGACTAAAGAACATGAGGAGCTAAAGTGCTCTCATGTTGATTTGGTCCAAAGATATGAAACTATTTCAATTGAGCAAGATAACGCTTTACATTGTATCGCTCAATTAGTAAATAGGAATGTCTTGCTTAAGGACCAAGTAGAAAAGCTAAAAGTTGAAAATCTAGCTTTTCAAGAAAAATATGATATGCTTCTATGTTCTCATGAAAATCTTATGGATAATCATATCATATTGAATTTGGCTCATGAGGTTGTGATAGAAAACTTAAAATCCCAACAACCTCACTCATGCACATGTATTCAAATTGAAACTACATTATCATGTGCTAATGCTTGTTGTGCGTCGACAAGTAAATCTTCCTTTGAGCTAGAATTTGCAGGAACGAAAGATGATACATATCAAAAGCTCAAAGAAGAAAATGAGAGGCTAAAGATGAGCTTGACACAACTAAAAGGGAAGTGCACTACTCAACCTTCTCAAGATAACCGTGATCATATGGTGAAGAAGCTTGAGATGGGAACAACCGAGGCATGCACTAAATCCCTTGAAGAAAATGTCAAGGACTTGAGGATTGCCAAGAGGAAGGAACAAAAGAAGAAAATCAATACCTCTTCCAAAAGCCTCAACCACGCCTCCATAAAAGGTAACATTCAAGGTAATAATCAAGTCACACTTCACACTAAGAAAAATAAGAAGTGTAGTGAATGCTTTGAAAAGGGGCACTGGATTAGGTCATATCCCTATATTAAAAATGACTTGATTATTAACAAGGATGATAAACTTTGTTTTAAATGCTCTAAGAAGGGACACTTATTTAGATCTTGTCCTCATTTAAAACAAAAAGGCATAATGTTAGAAAAGAAAATATTCACTAACCATGTAGCAAGCAAGAGACGAGGAAGGAAGAAATCTTCAAGGATTGAAGATCGCTTATGCTACATATGTCGAAAGAATGGACATCAATGCAAAGATTGTCCCATTGGTAACAATTCCACTCCTATCTTGTCAATTAATTCTCTTGTAACTAGGCAACCCAAAATTGCAACTTGTGCTAGAAAGGTAATGAGTTTACCTAGTGCTAACACAAAGGACTTTTGGGTTCCTAGATCTTTGTTGACTAACAGTAATGGACCCATCAAGCGATGGGTACCAAAATATGCTTGACAAGCTTTGTAGGAGAAGGAGATGATATGAAAACTTTGGGATGCTTGAGAGAGTCCATTCAATTCTTATCAACTCAAGCTATCAATCTTTAATGATCTATATCCATGATTGATCCAAGGTTATTTTTCAAATTACTATGTCTTAAACTCATATCATCTCGAGGAAGATATTGATGTTGTAGGAAATAAAGAATCATCTTAAGCGGAAAGATCGAGGCCTACAACATGGAGGAAAGTCAAAGGATGGTAACACTTATGTTTTTTAAAGGTGCAAGTATCTTAAATTATCATTTCTCATGTGTCTTGTGTAGTCACATAGAAAAGGAAGCACTTTAAATGTCCTTAAAATTATGTCACCATTCTTTGAAGAAACTCCTCTCATATGGTAGATTGCATATTCATCATTTCTATTCTATGGCAATCTACATGCTTTAAATTGTTGTAAGTACCACATGGCATGTCTTTTTCACTAATTATCTTATTATTGCCATGATTCTAGATATAGATAGATATTCCAAGTTCTTAAAAGAATAAGGTGTCATGTAGGGAATTCAAATCCTTAGGACACTTATAAAAGGAAAACTCTCTCTATAACTAGAATAGTGAGACTAATGATTTTATTTAAGTAACCCAAGTAGTCTCACTTGTAGAGAATAAGTTTCTCTTTGGAAATGCGTAATCTAACATGAAAAGAAAATTCAATCCAATGATTTATGATGTGTTTCTACTTGCTTAAATTGGATATGATTCTTTCACATTTATCGCTTTCTATATCATGAATTAGATTTATTCCCACAATCTTAAAGGATTATTTATGCTTGTTTTATGAGCTAAAATTGAGCATAACATCATCTATGGATAATCTAGTTCATGCTATAAAGTTTCCATGTTTTAGTAATCCACTTTTCATTCCTTGTCAAAATGATTACAAAAAAAAGAAACTTGCACTTGTGTTACTAACCATGTATCTCTTAAGCTTACTTATGGAAATCTACAAAAGAGAAAGTGCATGTCTAAAGTCACAAGCCTCCAGGGTTGCTCTTCACCCTAAGGAAGAAAGGTAAAAGCAAAGGGATGGGAACTCTTTTTTTCCCATCAATGGTTATTTACCCTTAATTATCTTATTCTACCTATGTGAAGAATAGATTCTTTATTGGACTTAACCTTTGCTAAGTGTGCTTTCAATATCATTCTCATAAATGCACTAGTCCATTAGAATCCATTTCATGCCTTTGCTATATATGTTCTCATATTGATTTGCTTCTAAGTAATGATTAATGAATTCAATATGAATAAGTAAATTTTTTATGATTGATCAGAATGTTTAAATGGTGCATACTCCTTTTTCCTAAAAGATGTGCACTAATGTTAAGAAGTTTACTTCATGTCTATGTGACTTATGGATGATGAATTGTTTTTATTTCCTATCTAAAGAAATCATCCTTCATCATATACTCCCTTATGCTTCTAACATCTCTCTTTAGTATTTTCAATAAGTTTGGAAGGAAAAAGAGATAACTACAAAGGGAGGACTCTCAAATGAAAGAGGAGGACATCAAGAACGACAACACCTACTTGGATAGTAAGATCTTCAAAACAATCAATGGTGTGGTTGTAAGCATTCTAAATCCTTTTCATTGTGAGAATACCCCAGGCATAAGTTGTTTATTGCAAATCTTATAAGCCTTGATCAAGATGTATATTGCTTCTTCCTATTCGTCTCTAAAATTGAATTCATCTATTCATTTCATTCTAATACCTTGATGCATATCTCTAGGGGGAGCCTATTTCTATATCTTGATCATATTGAGACTAATACTTTATCTTAGTAATTTTATATAGTCTCAAGTATGAGAATAAGTTTCTCATGAAGTAGTGCTACTACATATCAATCCAACTTGTTAAAATAATGTCGCTTTTTAAAAGGATTGTTGCTTTCATTGCTAAAGTAGCATACTTAATGGATTCTTCTATTTTATCGAATGCATATGTTGTTCTTTTGATCACACCTGTTATTTGTTTGATCATTGAATAACTTCAATTAACACCTATGTTTCTTAGTGCCTTATATACTATTAATCGATATCTCTCTTGATGTGCACTAAGTTAAAAGGAAAATTCATGATACATTTATGCAATTTGTGATCCACTTAATATATGCTAACAATGACTTGGAGAAGGATCACTAGTTGTAGAACTCTCTCTTGTGCAAAATATTTCCATATATTGTCTTGAGTATAGGTCTTAAGCAGCTAAGACTGAGGACAAAGCACAATGAAGAGAGCGTCTCTATGTGAAGGTACAAAAGGGTAAAACTATCTCCTTTCATTTAAACTTGTACCTAAATCTTCCTTTTCTATACTTTCTTTGCATATCTTGTATAAAAGGAAGAAAAAGCATGACCATGCATTATCCCTGCTTCATACCTAGTTTAACCTCTTAAAATTTCATTCCTGCATTAATGCATCCTTGTTTAAACTAGATGAAGTGATTTAATTGTCAAAGAGCTTAAAGCTTAACCTTGTAACGAGGATAAGCTGCCTTTATTCCAAAGGTGGATGGTCCTTAAGCCTCTTTGAAATCCTTAAGGGTAAATGCTTAAGATGTTTTAACATGCTTTCATAAGTGCATAAACTGTCATGAGCATCACACTTATACTATGACACAATGCACTTCACATTCTGTATGATATATATATGTTCTCATTAACCTAATTATGTGCATTTGGCATTTTAGGCCAAAAATTTGTATTATATAGAACTATGATTATGCACATATTTAGGGGGAGCAATCTATATTATATAGAACTATGATTATGCTTAATTGATCATATCTCTTTTTGTCTATGACTAACGTGTTTTCAAGTATAATCTTATGCTTAGTCATAGAATTGAAAGGGAAATGGAGTATTCGACAAAGATGACGCTTCCACTCAACTCCATCGGTATTATCCATTCTTTGCCGGTATTCCGCATAGTTCTCCACTTTGGTATAATCTTCACTCATATTTATTTGTTTGCCATTGGGGAGAAAGTAAGAAAGGGCTTATATTTAATTCACAAGTATCCGTTTTTGGTGATTCATGCCAAAGGGGGAGAAAGTATGAGCCCAAAGCAAAAGGAACGCAGGACCGCACCACCACCAAATTTTAAAAATGAAGTTTTTCAAATTGATATCTTATTGTGTTCAAAGGGGGAGAAAGTATCTTCAAGAATTTTGTAAAACCCTCTTAAACACTAAGAGGAGAATTTCATTGAGGGGGAATTTTGTTTTAGTCAAAGGAAAAGCATTTGAAACAGGGGGAGAAAATTTCAAATCTTAAAAATGCTTCTTTCAATATTATTCATGTACCTTTGACCATTTGCAAGAAGATTTTGAAAAGAATTTTACAAAGAATTTGCAAAAACAAAACTAGTGGTGCAAGCGTGGTCCAAATTTTTAAATAACAAGAAGAAAAACAACCATGCATATCTAGTAGAAATAATATATTGGTTTAACTCCAAGCAACCTTTGCACTTACTTTATGCAAACTAGTTCAATTCTGCACTTATATATTTGCTTTGGTTTGTGTTGGCATCAATCACCAAAAAGGGGGAGATTGAAAGGGAAATAGGGTCAAACCTTTTCCTAAATGATTTTGGTGGTTGAATTGCCCAACATAAATAATTGGACTAACTAGTTTGCTCTAGAATAAATATTCTACAGGTGCCAAAGGTTCATATCAAACCAATACAAAGATAAAAGAAAGGGCTCAAAAGATAGGAGCAAAGGAAACCGAAGTGCTCCCTGGTCTGGCGCACCGGAGTGTCCGGTGCACCACCGGACAGTGTCCGGTGCACCAGGGAGGATCGACCTCAAACTCTTCAGCTTCGGGTTTCTTAGGCGCAGCTCCGCTATAATTCACCAGACTGTCTGGTGGTCCACCGGACTGTCCGGTGTGCCAGCGGAGCAACGGCTATCTACGCGCAACGGTCGACTCTGCAAAGTGAACAGTGCAAATCAGATGTCAGAGCAGACGGTCAGAGGGGCACCGGACTGTTCGGTGCCGCACCGGACTGTCCGGTGCCGCATGAGGACAAAGCCTCCAACGGTCGACCAGCTCCAAGCCCTAACGGGAGGATGACGTGGCGGCACACCGGACACTGTTCGGTGGCGCACCGGACACTGTCCGGTGCGCCCATTGCGAGTAGCCTTCTCCAACGGCTACAATTTGGTTGGTGGCTATAAATACCACCCCAACCGGCCACTTCAAGGCGTGGGAGCCCAAGCAACATTCCAAGTCATCTAGTTGACATATTCAAGCCCTCCCAACCACCTCTATTCATTGGTCCATCCTATACACAAGATTTAGACCACTACAACCAACACAAGTGCCACAAAAGATAGAGCAAGCAAGAGAGAGCTACTCATTTGAGTTTAGCACTAGTGCCTTGTGAGATTCATTGAGAGATAGTGTGTGCTACTTCTTTGTGTTCATTTGCGCGTGGAGTTTTGACTCCCATTGAACTTCCTCCAAAGTTTTGGAGGCTTGTAAAGCTAGCAAGAGACACCAAAGAGTGTGGTGGTCCTTGCGAGGTCTTAAGTGATCCTTGAGAAGAAGAGCTCGCCGGTCTTGCGTGATCGGTGGAGAGAGGGAAAGGGTTGAAAAAGACCCGTCCTTAGTGGACTCCTCAACGGGGACTAGGCCTTCGAGGGCCGAACCTCGGTAAA
The DNA here is from genome assembly GCA_029449295.1 of Zea luxurians. Taxonomy (NCBI): domain Eukaryota; kingdom Viridiplantae; phylum Streptophyta; class Magnoliopsida; order Poales; family Poaceae; genus Zea; species Zea luxurians. Next base: position 39,494,319 of record JAOPSE010000023.1, read on the forward strand.
ACAAATCACCCATGTCTCGTGTGCTTATTGCTTGTGATTTGTTTGTTCTTTCCCTTTCTAAGTTTCTTCTTGCAATATTCTCTGCTAATACTATTTGGTGTTGCTTTAAGTTAAATTCTCATTTGGTGAAGCAACACTGTGCAAGAAAGAACTTGTGTTATTGCTCTTCTTATCTAAGCCCCCCTTGCTTTATTCTCATAGACCTATTAGTTGTATTGTTTTATCACTTCCGCATTATTTGAAAGCAATACTCTTTACAAGCAAGGACTTAGTTTTTATACTCCGATAATTGTATATCTTGTTCTAACCACTAATCAAAGGATCTAGTTGGGGGATAAAGTTTTAATTTTCAGGTTTCGCCTATCCACCCCCCTCTAGGCGAATTTCAATGGTGAACTGGCTGCTCTCGTGAAACAGCAGGTGACTTCGCAAAAAATCACCGGACTGTCCGGTGGTGCACCAGACTGTCTGGTGAGTCTTCAGCGCCTGCGCCAAGGACTTCGGCGACGAACTCGTCGCTCTCGGGAAAAGAAAAGGCGCAGCGGCTAAAATTCACCGGACTGTCCGGTGGTGCACCAGACTGTCCGGTGAGCCAACGACGCTCGCAGCCAATGGTCGGCAGCAAAATCTGCGGGCGACACGTGGCCAAGCCAACGGTCGGTTGGGCACACCGGACAGTGTCTGGTGCGCCAACGGGACCGCCGGCTCAACGGTTGGACGCGCCTGATATGGAAGGAGATCACGCACCGGACAGCTACAGGACCTGTCCGGTGGCGCACCGGACTGTCCGGTGCACCACTCGGCAGAAGGCAAGAATAGCCTTCCGTGTTGATCTCCAACGGCTCCTAGCTGCCTTAGGGCTATAAAAGGGACCCCTAGGCGCATGGAGCGTTATAGCAGGCTTACAAGGAACATTCTAAGACACCTAGACTCTGCATTTACGCAATCGGATCATCGTTCTTGAGATTTGAGCACTTCTCGAGTTGTAAACTCCTTGCGCTGTGTTTGTGTGCTCACTTCTTCACTTGTGTGTGGTTGTGCTATGGATTTGAGTCTTGCGTGTGTTGCTCTCCCATCCTTACTCTTGTGCTTTCTTTGTGATCTATATTGTAAGGGCGAGCGCAAATAGGAAGAATACTCAAAAGAGAAAAAGACCGTGGTATTCAAGTTGATCATAGGATCACTTGAAAGGGGTTGAGTGCAACCCTCGTCCATTGGGACACCACAACGTGGAAGTAGGAAAGTGTTACTTGGCCGAACCACGGGATAAAAATCGCGTGTCTCTTGTGTTGCTTTTCTGTGATTGTTTTATTTACAAGAACTCGCTTCATAGCTACTTAGTCGCACTAACACTTTAATAATCAAGTTTGTGGCTATTTAGTGTTTGATTTTACAGGATCACCTATTCACCCCCTCTAGGTGCTCTCACAACCCTACCCTCTCGTTGGCGAGGTGGCTATCCATATGGGTGAGTAATGCATCTAAGCCCTAAAATGATCATTTTTTTGTTTTTAGTGATTAATAAACATAAATATTATAACTAACGTGTATTTTACAATGTTATATGTAGTTGGGTTAGTTACAATGAGAATGTCCATGAGTCTCTTAGTCCCAAAACTTGGTTTATTGATTGAAGCATGGCGTAGATGATATTTAAGAAGACAAACGACACTATATAGCATACCTGATAGGACCAAGATGGATAGAATGAGGACGAATAACCTATAAAAATTTTCAAATAGAACTTATCAAAAGAAACTAGAGATAATATAAAAACTTGTATACAAAAAATTATGTCTTACTCTAGTTCTAGTTCTAGTTTTCTTCGCATTAGTAGCATGTAAAGGATATGAACAATAATAGGAAAGCTACTCAACAAGAAATATATTAATTTACACAAGATGATGTAAACTATGAGATATGATATGTAAATGAAATAACATGTATAATTTAGAATGCAAACACATAGGGCAAGAGATGGACACAATATTTATATCTGAGATTTGGTTGCTTGTCGACAACCTATGTCCTTGTTGTGGCAAGTCTAAACAAGATGATTCACATGCTTATTGGCATAATGGGTCAAGCGCGCAAAGTGCACCTTAAGACTTACTCTAGGAAGACACTTCAGCAAGCCACTAATTTACTAGAGTTGCTCTTTGTGAATCTCCCATGGAAAATGAGCATAATAAACATTTACAAGATGATGATTAGAACCAGTAGCAATCACCAAAGTCACTCAACAATCGTTTGTTGTCTCTAAGATGTCTAGATGGTGACAACCACCAAGAGTAATAAGAATCATGCAAGTCAATACGATCACTAGTGCCACTAGTTGCAATCACCTAATGCAACTCATTAGAGATCACTCTCGATCACACTTTGGATGAATCACTATCACTAGATGTGAGTGGGAGATATTTTCTTGGGCTTACTAACATGTGTACCAAGTTAGGAAGCTAGTATACTCCCCCAAACCCGCATGAAATGATCAAGATGCCCAAGAGGGGGTGAATTGGGTTTTTTTAAATTCTTGCAATAATTAAAGCCTAATCGCATGCCCAACTTCACCAAATGTTCTAGCAAGATAATAACAAGCTAAGCACATTAGAACATACCCTAAGCTACCATGACAATGCTCAAAGTAAAATGCTCAAAGTAAATTGCTCAAAGTGAATGCATAATATAAAGCAAAGGGTAAAGGTGACTCCTCCGAATTTTTTCCCGAGGTATCGAAGAGTTCGCACTCTGCACTAGTCCTTGTTAGAACACCCACACAAGGGTATAGGTCCCCCTTAGTCATTGCAAGAACTAAGTGCTTACTATAAGTCGATTCTTTGGCACTCTAGCACAGTGAATCACTTGTAACTGTGTACAACTCCTGAGTTGTGTCACCCACAACTGGCCATAAGCACCCCAGTTGATCACCGCACTTCAATCGCCGTCAATCCATCTAGGTGACATCGATCACCAAGAGTAACAAGCAATAGACTCTCACTTAACCATGACAAGTCTATATATGAGTGGTGGATGCATTTGATGGCTCTCTATACACTAATGAGGTTGCTAATCGTGAGATTATGTCTTCTCTAGTCACCTCATCATCCAATGGGTATCCCTAACTCTCACAATGAATGCTTTATATGTTACAAGAGGCCAAACATTTAATAAGGCAGGTTGGAGGGGGTATAAATACCAACAACCCCCAAACTAGTTGTCACTTTTCCACTAAGAATTTGTGTGCACCAAACATGTCCAGTGGTGCACCAGATCTGCCAATTGACGTTACTAACGGCTAGTTCTGCCATACTAGACGTCATAGTACAAAGGTCCAGTGTGCCACTAGTGGCACACCAGATATGTCGGATGTGTAGAGTCTGGTTGGTGCATAAAATACCCTCTTTGGATGCCCTGTCATGTGCCACGTCCGGTGGGCACGCCGAACAGGTCCGGTGAATACTCAGTCGAAGTGTCCAAATAACACCCTCTCTGTGTGTCATGTTTAGTGCCATGCTCGGTGGCACATCGAACATATCATGTGATTGTGGATCAAAATGTGCATAGAATTAGGCTCTCTGCGAGCTGTGTCCAGTATGACATCCGTTGTCACACTAGATGTGTCATGTGCTCTCTATGCCAAAACCAAAAAGAGCACAACGTTTGCATGGTGTGTCTGGTGTGACATCGTTGTCACACCAGACGCCAGCTAGGGGAGAACTTGTTCATTTCGACATGTGAGAGTGTAAGGAAAATGGACTTCGGGCCATTTGGCTTAATTGGTTTTGGTGTTTGATGATCAACATAACCTGTGGACTAATGTGTATGCTAGTGTTTATGTTTGTAGTTCACAGGATGCTAAAGTTACTTGGACTAAGGCATTGAGGAAAGCAACACCTCAAAAAAGACATTATGAAGATCAAATGAAGATCAACAAGTATCAAGCAAAGTCCAAGAAACGAAGACTAGTGTTGCCACTGGTGGACTGTCTGGCTGAGAGCACCGGACTGTCTGGTGGCACACCGGACTGTCCAGTGCCACACGCCGGACTGTCAGGTGCACCAGTGAACAGTAGCCGAACGGCTAGTTCCAGGTGACACTGGTGGAGAGAAGCCACCGGACTGTCTGGTGTGACGTTCGGACTGTCCAGTGTAAAAGCCTGCAGCGCCAATGGTCACCCGTGGTGTCAGATACAACAGCTAGGCGCACCGGACAGGGGCACCAGACTATTTGGTGACCCCACCGGACTGTCTGGTGTGCTGCAGAGAGCAGCAGCTTTTCTCCAATGGCTAGATTTGTGTTGGGGCCTATAAATACCACCCCAACTGGCCATTCCAAGGTGTGGGAGCCCAAGCAACATAGCAAGGCATATAGTAGACATTTCCAAGTGCTCATACACCCAAGTGCTTAATAGAATCACTCGTTGATTAGCGTAGGTGCTTTGTAAAGTGCTTAGATTAGTTAGACCGCTTTAGCGCTTGCTCTAGGTGAATCCTAGTTAGTTGAGTGAGTTTAGAAAAACCACACAACCCCTCGGCTCTTGCGCAAGCCGTTGTAATTATACCAAGTGGGGCGAGAGTCTTGCGAAACTGTGACAACCGCGTTTGTGTCACGGCCGCCACTGTGTACCGGAGGAAACGAGGCCCATGGTGTTTTCGACCAGAAGCTCGATAGTGGAGACAGCGGGGAGCGTCCGAGAGGATGCGGAAGTGGAGCACCACTTGCGCGTGGAGAAGGCCCGCGGCTCTCTACGGAGTTACTCGACAGTGATGCTTGGCCCTCGCGTGGGCTTCCCTTTGTGTAGGAGCACCAACGAGGATTAGTCGGAACCTTGCGTGGTTCTAGATACCTCGGTAAAAATACCGGCGTCATCCACGAGAGTTTGCATATCTACCTTGCTCTTTAGCTTCCATATTTATATTAAGCATTTAAGTTTCAATCTGGTCTTTACACTTAAGTTGTTTAGGATTGAAACTTAGCCGTTATGGTAGAGATAACAACACTTAGACAAAACCTAGTTTGCACATTCTAGTTTGATTATTTGCATAGGTTTTGCTCTAGGGGTTTATTTGTGGCCTAGTTTAGAGAAAGTTTTAGAAGTCGTAATTCACCCCCACCCCCTCTTAGGCGTCACTCGTTTCCTTCAATTGGTATCAGAGCCTGGTTTGGCTCATTTGAAACGCTTTAGCTTCACCGCTAAAAAAGCTGACGCTTTTTAGAAAAATGGGATGAATATCCATAGGCCACCACACTTCGACGACACTAACTTCCTATATTACAGTGCTAGGATGGCTTGCTACCTAGATGCCGTTGATCTAGGTGTTTAGAGAGCCACTCGTGATGGGATGAAACCACCCAAGAATCTCGAGAAACCCACCACGAGCGAGGAAAAAGAAATTCATTTAAATGCTAGAGCCAAAAATTGCTTGTATGAATCTCTTAGCATGGATATTTTTAATCAAGTTTTTACATTAAAAGCTGCTAATGAGATTTGGCTAAAATTGCATGAGCTCCATGACGACACATCCAATGTCCGTGAGCAAAAGTATTGCCTAGTCTTAAATGAGTATAATTCTTTTGCTATGAAAGATAATGAGTTTGTTAGAGATATGTATTCTCGTTTGAATCTAATCATCAATGAGCTCAATTCTATTAGCATCAATAAGCTAGGTGATGCGGACATTGTGGGAAAGATTATCTCCCTACTACCACAACAAATATATGGGAGCTTCATCACTATTCTTCACAATATGAAGGACTTGCGTACAATGATCCCGACCATTGTGATTAGGAAAATCGTGGCCTTTGAGATGTCGCGAAAAATGTGTCGGGGAGAGGCCCAGCCGGCCCAACCGGCCTAACCGGCCGCCAGCCGCCTCCACTCCCTCTCTCCCTCTCACTTACAGGCGGGGCCCACCCTGGCCCCTTCTCCCTCCTCGCGTGGGGCGCGCACGCGCGCCTGCACCCGCCGCCGCCACCACTTTGGCGTCCGCGCCAGTCGAGCCGCTCGCCAAACCGGCTGTGCCACCCGACCGCGCCTCCTCAACTCCCTCCGCACCAGAAACTGTTGCGCCCCTAGCTCTTCCTCTCCCTTCCCCGTTCACTCTCTCATTAACCGGTGCCATCAATGGTGATTGAAGCCGCCGCCGGCCATCTCCCTCCCCCGACGCCCTCTCCTCTTCCCCTCTCTCTCTATAAAAGGGGCCGGCCAAGCTCTCCTCTTTCCCTCCTCTATCCACGCTCTCTCCTCTCTCTTCCTCGCCTCGCTGCCGCGCCGTGCCCAACCCACCCCACCAAGCCTTGCTCGTTCTGGCTGTGTGCCCGCCTCACCGGAGCTCACCACCTACGCCACTCGCCGGAGTCGCGCCCTGCCCGGCCATGCCCCCGTTTCCCATCCGCCACCGTCTATCCCGTCCCCCCCCCTCGTCGAGCTCCTTGCACACGAGCACAAGCCCAAGGTAGAAGAAGCACTTTTTACATTTTAGCCCCTGCGCTTGAGAAAAATTAATTCCAAGATATACGGTTTAAAAACTATTAAAAAGAGACCCCTGGTGTATATGTTTAATTGTGAATCAACCTAATAACAATATTTTAGATGTGGACATTATTTTTTATATTTTGAAAATAAATAATGTTAGGGTTCATTAACCTTGTACAAGAAGTGTTTATGTTTGACTTCTCATTTTAGCATATAAAACAACTAGATGAGTGCCCCGTGCGTTGCAACGGAAACACACAATACCATGATAACTTATATATATAATGTGTCTTATATTGTTATAAGAAAATGTTTCATAATTCATTTGTGATCCTAGCCATATATAAATTTTGTTATTTTAATTTAACTGTTTCACTACTACATTACAACCATCAGTATCATACAGACTTCGATATATACCATGATTTGCATGGTCTCATCATTGGAGAGCACGTGCCACACCTATCGGTAGAAGTTCCCTCGTACATCGTCAGTCATCAGGCACGCACAACCATACATGTTTGCTTAAATAAAAAGGCAAGTGTGTGCGTTTGCGAAGAGAATTAAAGGCAGGCCAGCACAAAAGCTACCTCGGCGATGGCAAGTGGTCATTGTTGTCGGTCCTCCTCTGCGTCACCTCTGTCGCTAAGATGACGCCATAGTCTTTGATATAGTAGTCGTCGAACGCGCGTGACATGGCGAGTACCGATGACTTTTGGCTGGGCTGCTAAACGAAGTGCACCCCGGGCTCATCAGCGAGGTAGTACACCTAGCCGTTGCACCTCCAGATGTGCTACTCCTCTACATACATCTTGTTCGAGGACACTCACACAACATCAACAACAACCGTCGTCCCAGCGCACAAGAATTTATGGCCGGTCAGTAGCGACTTACGTGGCCGGTTGAGCTTCAGGTGGATGATGAGCTAGATGGCGTGACGGCGCCGTCGTCGAATGCGGTGCCCAGAACAACCCGAGAGTCGCCGGCGTTGGCAACGACTATGAGGTCCCTCGTTTGAATATGGACAGCGGTGTAGCCGCTCTGGACCGCGTCCAAGCGACGGCTGCGCCGGAGCTTGCCGAACATAGCGACGCATGCGACCAAGTAGGACTGCTTCCAGAGGTCGAACTGGCAGTTGCCAAGCTTCTTCTCATCGTCGATGAGCGACACCAACGCGAGCGCCTCCTGCCAGTGGTGTTTGTTCGGGGTTTCCAAGTAAGAAACATGGATTCATCTTTGGCGTTAGTTTATAAAAATGACTCACAAGTCAGATCCATGGACAAAATATTACGGAGAATAAATGTCACACATATAAAAAAGGAATTTAAGTTGAAAACTTATTCAAACAAAAGAAGTTGCATGCAAGGCTCTTCTTTAAATACTACTCTCTCCATCCAAAAATATAATTCGGGAATCTCGTTGATAATTATCTACTAATACACATTGTGTAAGGGTAGCAGGTGGGCTTTGAGAGAGATGTAGTAGATATTTTTACTGTAACAAATATTAACATAAACACACATGTGGTGTAGTGGTAGCTACGAGCACATTTACTTGAGAGGTCGCGGGTTTGAATCCCATTAGGGGGCCACATTTGTGTTTTTTTATTTAATTTTAGCTAGGCGTGGGATGCACGTGGGAATGGGAATGAGCTTTGCGGGGAGAGGAAATGAGAAAGACAGTGCGGGGAGGGACACAATTGGGAATGGGAAACGGGTCAGGACACAGTTGGGAATGGGAATGAAAACACACAGGGCGCATGAGAATGGGAATGAAAACACACAAGAGTTCGGAATGGGAATGGCAGAACCAGGAATGGGGCAGCCTACCCCTTAGAGTCTTAATAGGTAGTATAGATATTATGTAGTAGTGGTTCAAGTATAATTTTACTGATATAAAAAAGTGAAAGAGATACTAGGCCACATCTTGTCGACCAGGTTAAATATAGATTTTCACTAATCATGGTATAAGTATTCATACACATATCGCGTATTAACTTAGAATTAGTAAAATATCTAACCATGTCGAAATAACCACGGTTATGTAACTAAAGTCCGAAATTAGTAATTTACATTAATTCTTAGAACATTAATGTTATGTGAATTATAAATAAACATTTGTAGCGATACGTATAATTTCTATTTAGAAAAGAAAGGATAAAACCAAAATATTATTATTTAGTCATAGAGAAAATAGTTAATCAGTAATTTATTTCCATAAAATTTGTTAAGTCATTTTATCTAAGCTATATTAGATAAAATAGCTTTGTAGTCACATGCCCATGTAATTTTCACTAATGATAACTCAAAGTGGAAAATTTAGTGGATTAATAAAATAATTATAATTTAGGCATTATTTATAAGTATAGTTGCGTGGTATGTGATTGTTTATGTAATGGTGAATGTTACCCATGTAATGGTGTATGTTTATTTATTTGACGTATGTATTATTTTGTATGTATGATATACGAATCGATGTTAGAAGCTGGCTCTGAGGTAGACGAACCTAACTCGTTCGAGGACGACCCGTAGGACATGTTAGAGCAAGGCAAGTGGATTCTCCCTCTGCATTTCTATTTGTACCCAAGTAATGCATATAACAATGTTTACTTTTTGGATATTTACATAATTTGATAGGATTTGTCTAAATAGGATTTCCTAGAAATACCAACCATATTCTTTGGTTACCCTGGGATAAATGCTATGCTTAGCAATTTTGGCTATTGCTTAACTTGACAATCAAGATGTCACTCTTTTATGATAATATTGTTCTGGAAATGAAATCCTTGTTGTGATGTTAACCTGATGGTTAAACAAGATTATTTCATATTAAATAAAACATGGATTGACCACCCAGGATAACAGTGCAACCACAAGTGTTATAATGGCTCTAGCTTTGGTAATTAGCTCTATATACTTAGTGCTTAGCAACCCTACCTGAAAGATAAGCAAGAGGGGGCGACAGTGGTTTGGTGGCAGTGTTAACATGGGGTGGTAGTCTTGGCTAAGTTACCTCGCCCATAGGGCCATCAATACTGATGTGGAAACTTTAACGGATGACTTTGTACTAAGGATATTTTGTGAAAGACTCATAGTGGATCTCTAGCCATTCACTTAGGAAGTGTTTACGAGTCGGATCAGCCCAGCCTAGATGGGATACACGGTTTGTGGGTAAAGTTGTTCCACCTCTGCAGAGTGTAAAACTGATATGTCAGCCGTGCTCACGGTTAAGAGCAACCTGGACCCTCACATGATAATTGAACTTAAAGATGGAAAATAAATTATGATCCGATGATCCATAAGTGGTTTGCTTAAGTGGTTTCACTTAACTGATTTTGATATAATTATGTACTTATGTTTAATTGGGAATTTAGGATACACTTATAATTAGTAAGTCAGACGTTGTTAATAAAATATTGAACAACTAAAATGCTTAACGCTTATCCATAGCCTACCTTGTTAACTTTGCATTATTCTTCCCACTTGCTGAGCTCCGACCATAAGTGAGCTCACCCCTTGCTAATATTTTGATCAGAGGGTGATGATGAAGACATTGCAGATGATGTCGACGAATACTAAGTCTAACAATGCGTTAGTCACCTTCCTATGGAAGAGTGTCCATGTTTAATTCTGTCGTACTTTGATAATGATACTTGTTAAGATATTGTGATCTGGATGATGTAATATAGTTACTCTACTCCCTTTTACGTCTTTATTGCATTGTCTTTTAATATATTACACTTGTGACGTCAATATATGTGAAAAATGGATCCTGACACATATGCTATGCATTCGGTTTTGCCCCCAAAACCGGCTGTGACAATATTAAAGCACCAGTTCACCCACGTTAATATTTTTCAAAAAACCCTACATTTCTTTATAATCAACATATACTCCTATAATCTTTACTACTATAACAAGAAAGTTTTTATGATAAAATTTGTTTAATAAAGCACAAAATATATATTTTCTATTGGTTAGGTGGGTGTGAATGTAGAGCCATCAACCAATGTTCAAATACTCACTTATACATATAGTATGCTTTGATGGTTGGCATCCTGAAGAAAACAGACGGCTTGATGTTGTTTTCACCTTTTTTTTAAAAAAAAAAAGAGAACATCCTTTCACCTTTTTAAAAAGAACATCCAAATAACATGATTGTGGTTCGCGAAGTATTTCTAGAGATGTTGTCAGGCAATCAAACTTCATTGACTATCAGCATTGTTCCTTTTGATCTCTCTAAACGATAGTGTTTTGCCACATACAACCAGAGGCTACACCGGCCATTGGTTAGATTATTTTCTAGCGATATCACAGGATGCAGCAAACAAATTATTTAATGAACAACTCAGCTGCAAGCCTCTGGTGGCGATCCAGAGTTCATAAACAACCAGAAGTGCAGTTGCAGGCTTCCACTGGAACAGCTCAGATCTTCGGTGGTGGATCCTGGATACCGCAGACCAAATTGGCAGGTACAGCTACATCCATCATCTTTGGATATGACAAATTCAAGTCTGCCCAAGATGAGACCAAATTATCAGACTTCTTTCTTTCATTCCAAAACAAGAGGATTAATTTGGTAAGCAAAGTGAGCATGTCAGCAGAAATGTGGGAATTCGGTATGAACCAAATGTACATATCCACTTGAGAGAACTTACTATTCATGATCGTCTTGAAAGTTTCCTGTTCAAAAAATATATATAATTAGCAAAAAAAAAACGAAAGCAAAAAATTGGTAGGTGAAATCTAAGAATTTCTTTCGCTTGAGCTATTTACGAATTTCGGCCTAAATACGAACTACCAATTACCTTATCTTTCGTGAGTCGAGCATTATAGGCAACCTCCTCTTCAACAGTACTTACCTGCAAGAACATAGATCAAGTGACTGCTAACATGGCTGGTGAACTTCAAGGCCCTAAGTGGTGACTAGTAAGGCCTTGTTCGGTTATTCCTAAGCCACACACATGGATTGAATGGGATTAAGAGAATTTAGTAATAGAGATTTTGACTTACTATAGATTTAAATCCACTCAATATTCTCCAATCCACATGGATTGAGATAAAAACAAACAAACCCTAAGGGCCTTTTCGGTTTGAGGTGGTTTGAAGGGGCCTCCAATCCTTCTCAATCCATCCCTAACCGAACAAGCCCTAAATTGGAGAGGATCCATGGGTGAGGAATCCCTTTGCTACTCAAAATTGAATAGCAAGTGATTTCCTCTCCCATGGATCCCCTCCAATTCTCTTCTCTGGTCACCAATTCAGCTCTAAGAAACTCACCGTGAAACCTTTATAGTCATGAGCAGGATAAAGTAGTGTATCCTTTGGCAATGTGAAAATCTGATCACGATACAAAGTTTCAGTTAGTTAAGTCCATATGTTGCCATACAATGAAACAGGCCAAGATTCTGCATGCTTGCCTGTGAATGCACTGACTGATACAGCTGTTCAGAACTTCCTCCCTGCAACAATACGGGATAAATGCAAACTATTAATAGAAATCACATATCTATGGTTAACCAAGATTTCTCCGACATGAATTCATAACTTTGCCTCGTAACTTCAAACACTTGTATGTAATGGTGCTTCATTAAGCTTAACATGATTAGAAAGACCACAGTTACTATTTTACTGTTTGCTAGCTTCTGAAGAAACTACCTAGCCATATTACCTGGAAGTCAGTCCTTCCACATGCCCGGATAATTAAGGCATCACCAGTAAAAGCCATCCTTGGTGAAGGTTGCCCATCAGCATCACCTGTAACATAAGTCACACAGCCAGAGGTATGGCCAGGAGTAGCTCGCACCTGAAATGGAATATTTTATTTCCATATAAAATTCCATATCCACCAAAGCAACAAGATTTCATTAAAAGTCGATCCATTTTAATGCACGTTCTCAGCTGAAGGCTGTATCTTGTATGTAAGTATATGCATGGATTCTGTCCATATTTTAGCAGCTAATGATGTGAGAAGAATTGCAATCATTTATAAGCGCAAAATTTCAGTTCAGAGAATTCCGTTGTGAGACATAATATATGTACAAACAAAGATAGATGGATTCAAAAGACAAACAGCAATAAAAATACATGAAACATATTGCATAACAACTTACTAAATCATTTACAATAAAATCACTTAATTTTCTATGAACTAAATTAAAGCCATATTTATAAAAGTCGTATGTCAAACATTTCACTATTCAAATGTGAATTGTGTATAAACAACAGATCAGCTTACAAGTACTATAAAATCATAAAAAAATCACGGGAGAAAAAAATAAACGGAAAGCATACAGAATTGTTTTATAGAAACATTTTAAGAATTCAAAGTCCAGACTCTTGTATTTAACAGAAGCATAAAAAAATCTCCAACATAAGTTACTGACTGCAACTTCTACATTTCATGAAACACAGGATGAAGACTTTCAAAATTCTTGATCCAAAATCAGGACCACTCACCCATTAAGTTCAAGGAAACCAGATAGCTTAAGATAACTAGTTACAGTATTCTCCATGAATGTGACATTTTAAATCTTGGAATTTATGTGAACTAAATGAATAAAGCAGAACAGAGTAAAGTAGCTTGTTAGAATGTGGTTGTACCTCAAGGAAAAGGTTACCAAAGTGTATTTTGTCCCCATGATCAACAAAATGATCAGCTTTTGCTCCACTAGCTTTTGAAATAACAGACTTAACTCCAGGTAGCTTAGTCTGCAAGTTCATACCATTAGCTAACCATATTACCAAGGATAACAAAGTGTGTGACTGTGAAAAGCAAAATCTATCAAAACATTCCTAGAAGCACAAAACTTCTTACTTTTATTAGTCCTGTTCCAGTGACGTGATCAGCGTGTACATGAGTATTCATAGCATACACGAGCTTTAAGCCCAATTCCTTGATAAGATTAAGATCTCTGTCAACTGTTCTGTCGACAGGGTCAATCAGCTAATCACACAGAATGAAACAGATCAGATGGAATCATGGTATTGACCAAATGTATATATTTATACATCAATCAAGTATGGATAACATTATTGAAAATAATTGCTCCTGCTTTAGTTAATAGTTAATTACTTATGTGGCATATCCTATGGCAAGTCTTGAAATTTTGGTTCACGGCGTTTGTCAGACAAACCCATATGCACATCAGAGAATACCAATGTAATATTCAAAAGGAAAAGGGAAGAAGACAAATTCTCCCCTGGTTTGATTCAGTCAATACACTCCTGAAATACTGGTCAGATGCAAATGTGAATCGTCCAAAACTCCAAACTAAGCACTGAAATCAGAAATGGGTGTAGGATAAGCAGTTTGAACACCAACTACTACTGAATTGATGCAATCCAATTGAACAAACTGAACTCACTTCCATATAACTTATATAAACGCAGATTCTAAATTGACGAACTACACTCGTTCTCACTGATTGCAACATACACATGAGAGTGGTAAAATAATCCCTAAAGATCAAATTCGGCCACGAGTTACAAAAAGGGAGTAGTAGCAGTTGCGTAGATGGAAGGCAAATCAGCTAATCCTGATGCTAATTTGTTCACTACTGATAATTGCACCCACCGCATCTACATTCCGATTCTACAATGGTCTGAATTCGATGCATATAGTAACAGTCCAGTTTATTGTGTGCAGGCACATGAAACCCAATACTGGACATGCGATCAAGCCACATAGCAAATCCACTCCCACCAAAATCAACTACACAAGCCAATGCTAGTCCAGTTCCAGGAGTCAAAATAGCCTGAAGCTCTGAGCCAATCCCAATCCCAACCTATGAAGCGCTGGATGGACATGGACTCACCACGGCGGGCCTGTCGGGGTCGGCGACGTCGGCGAGGAGGTAGGTGTACGTGGAGCTCTCCTTCTCGAACAGCTGCCTGAATAGCAGCCTCCTGCCCGCGCCGTAACCGGCGCTGTACGCCGACGCCATCGCGAGGGCCGGTAGCAACGGCGCGCGCCGCAGGAGCAGCCGGGGAGCGCAGGAAGTCGCGGGCGTCAACCTGGCTGCGGCAGCCAGGCGCGGGATCAGGCGGAGCGGAAGAACCATTGCCACGCCCGTCGCCAGCTATATACGGGAAGGAAGGAAGCGGCAAAGGAAGGGGGACGGCCTGGTTGTTATCGCGTGGATTTGGACGGTATCGCGGACCTCGCGGGGTGGCGTGGAGGGTGGGAGTGGGACGGGCCGGCGATGAATGATTTGAGTAAATAATTCGGACGGGGAGCGAACGGGCGACGGGGGCAATGGGGGATGTGGCGAGTTCCGCGAGGGCCGAGGAGCCGCCGGGAGAGGAGGGCTGGCGCGGCCGCGAGGCGAAAACCCGCGGCGGAAGGAGTAGCGTTGTCTGGACTCCGGAGATTTTACGAAAGGAGTCGGCGAGGGCCGAGGGGGACGTGGTGTCCGCCGCAAACTTGATCGGACCTCCAGAATTCAAATTTTCTACGGAATATTTTCTTTAGGAAAAAAAGTATCCAAGCAATCGACAGTCAGTGGGACTGTAGTCTGTAGATGCGGATACAGGTAATTTGGCTAAAAACAAACTTGGTAGTAGTAATTGACAGTCGTCGTCGTCGTTTGAATGAAATTGAAGAAGCAGGTAGGACAGCTCGTCTTGTGCAAGCGCAGATGTGCATCGTGTCAAGCTTCGTGTCGGACAAATCACGAACCATGCCGTGCAAAGCTAGTGATCAGTGACATCATGCACCGTGACATCTTTGCGTAATATTTAAAGTTGGCGCGTGGGTGCAATGCCGATCACTTGCGTAACCAATTAAACATTTTTTTAAAACGTGTCTTCGTCTGATTGAACCCTTTTTCAGTCAGCTTATTGATAGGGCACCAAAGATGAATGCCAACGGATTAGCTTCGCTGTCCGATCAAGCGAGCCGAGTAATCACGCACTTGTTCAGGTGGATACCAGCAGCGCCGAGAAGAAAAAGGTCCTTTGGATCAGCAAACAGGCGGTTGGACCTATAACAAATGGGCCCAAGGTTAATGTGGCACATTTTCATCTGAAATTAATCTAATGCGGATTAGAGCCCAGATGCCGTGCTGTTTGTAGGTCCTTGGGCCGAATAGTGTGTGTGGCCCAACAACATAATCGAATAAGGCAAAAACATCTGCCCTACTTCTCCGAAATTGCTTTGTATTATATTTTGAATCACAGTACATATGCTACACAGTCACATCAACATACATACTAATCTTATGAACGTCTTCAACAAACTAGACACGTATCTCTTAAATTTAATAAAATCACCAACCATGCTACGACAACGATGCTACAATAGTGTCGCTGCTGTGCATGTTTCGACTGGTTCCAACCGAAAACAGCCGAGCTACAATAACGATGTTACAGTATCAATTTAGCATGTTTCCGCCCTTTTGCTAGCGTGCTAGCTTCGACTAGTTCTAGCTGCAGTAACAACGCAAGAGTACACGAACTACAGTGTCTTTTGTTCTGTCTTTTTTTTTGTTTTGGTGTTGCATTTTTTTTAGATGGTCATCAGGGGAGTCTTCTACCCGAGGACGTTTTGCTCTCAATCCATATGTATTAGATGGGATCGACTACCACCGACTAACGTGTAGTGGAGCTGCCGCTTACCGACGAGGCCACGAGGGGTGGACGGAGCGACCATGCGGCGGATCGTGGAGGGCGCAGGGTGTTACCACTCCGACGCGAGTGGTCGTCGACCCATCGTAGGCCCTGTTTGTTTCGGTTTCTGACAGCTTCTGGCCACCAAAAGCTGTTGCGGACTGCCAAACGCTCAGCAGCCAGCTTTTATAAAATTCGTTGGGGGCAAAATCCATCCAAAATCAACATAAACACATAATCGGTTGAGTCGTTGTAATAGTAAGAATCCGTCACTTTCTAGATTCTGAGCCCTATGAACAACTTTATCTTCCTCCACACGTAATCGTAATTATACTCAGATTCTCTCTACAGCCAGATTTTCTCTACAGCCAGATTTTCAGAAAAGCTGGTTAGAAAAAGCTGAACCAAACAGGCTCGTAGTTGCAGCGGGCAGTGATCGTCGTCCGTCGAGCACCTCGAAGCTCGAGCTAGCACGACCAGAATGACAATCAGCGTGATTGGATGTTGTGTCGGTGGGAGCCAGGCCGGTACGAGCCTGGTGACCAGCGAAGCCTCTCCCCCACATCTCTGCACGTGCAGACCGAGATATAAGAAAATAACTAGGCTGCGCCCGCGCATGCAGGCTGTGCTCGGCCCGTGCAGGCCACCAATCACATAGATGCACATGGTCAATGCACGTGGTGGGCCTGGACGCGATCATCTGGGCATCCAATCACGTAGAATGGGTATGTACTCACTCGCGTGTATGACATTATATTCATACGATTATATAAGTATGTAAAAAAATCGTCGAGTCACCCACACTTATAAGATACATGTTAAACACATTAATTTTCTTAAATCCAACAAATATATAACATTTTTAAAATTATAATTGAGTAAATAAAAGAAGAAAATAATTAATAATATAGAAACATGCAAGTTCATCATATTTTTAGCTAACTAAGTGAATGCCCGTGCGTTGCAACGGGGACATATAATACTACGGTAACTGATATACAAAATGTGTGTTATACTGTTATGAGAAAATGTTTCATAATCCATCTGTGATCCTGGTCATACATAAATTTTTTTATTTTAATCTAGTTGTTTCACATCTACATTGCAACCATCAGTATCATGCAGACTTCGATATATGTCATGATTTCTATGGTCTCATCAATGGAGAGCACGTTCCACGCCTGCCGGAAGAAGTTCACTCATACATCGTCAGTCATCAGGCACGCACCACCATACGCGCTTGCTCAAACAAAAAAGCAAGTGTGCGTGTTTGCGAAGAGAATTAAAGGCAGACGGCACAAAAGCTACCCCGACGGTGGCGAGGATGATGAACTGATCATTGTTGTCGGTCCTCCTCTGCGTCACCTCCGGCGCCGAGATGGCGCCACAGTCCATGATATAGTAGTCGTCGAACGCGCGCAACATGGCGAGTACCGATGACTCTTAGCTGGGCTGCCACACGAAGTGCACCTCGAGCTCATCAACAAGGTAGTACACCTGGCCGTTGCATCACCGGATGTGCTACTCCTCTACATACATCATGTTCGAGGACACTCACACAACGTTAACAACGACCATCGTCCCAGCACACAAGAATACACGGCCGGTCAGTACCGACTTACATGACAGTTTGGGCTTCAGATGGACGATGAGCTGGACGACGTGATGGCGCCGTCGTTGGATACGATACCCAGAATAATCCGAGAGTCGCCGGCGTTGGCAATGACCATGAGGTCCCCCTGATTGATGATGGACAATGCGGTGCAGCCGCTCTAGACCGCGTCCAAGCGGCGCCTGCGTCGGAGCTTGTCATACACAGCGGCTCATGCGACCACGTAGGACTGCTTCCAGTGGTCGAACTGGCAGTCGTCAAACTTCTTCTCGTCGTCGATGAGTGACGCCAACGCGAGCGCCTCCTGCTAGTGGTGTTTGTTCGGGGTTTTCAAGCAAGAAACATGGATTCATCATTGGCGTTGGTTTTTGAAAAGACTCACAAGTCAGATCAATGGAAAAAATATTACGGAGAATAAATGTCACGCATGCAAAAAAGGAATTTAAGTTAAAAACATTATTCAAACAAAAGAAATTGCATGCAAGGCTCTTCTTTAAATACTACTCCCTCCATCCAAAAATATAATTCAAGAATCTCGGTGATACTTATCTAGTACTACGTATTGTGCAAGGGTAGCAGGTGGACTTGGGGAGAGAAGTAGTAGATGTTTTCCTGTCATAGATGTAGACATAAACACACATATGGTGCAGCGGTAGCTACTACTCGTATTTGCTTGAGAGGTTGCGGGTTTGAATCCCTTTAGGGTCATCTGTGTTTTTTTATTTTAGGTAGACGTGAGCTGTACGTGAGAATGAGAATGAGCTTTGCGAGAAGGGGGAAATGAGAAAGATAGAGGGTAAAACCAGGATTTTTGGGCTACATGGCAGCCACGATCCTGACGATCTGGGGCCTACATTTGCCTCTGCTGTCATGGGTGGGTAAGTTTAGAGGGTGTTTGAATGCACTAGAGATAATAGTTAGTGACTAAAATTAGTTGAAACATCCAAACACCTCAGCTAATAGTTCAGTTATTATCTATTTTTGGTAAATCAGTTAATAATTTGATAGTTATTTGTTAGCTAGCTAATTACACTAACAATGTTTAATCAACTAACTATTGGTTTTAGTGCATTTAAATATCCCCTTAACCTGTCCGCTCACATATACGGAGGAAGACGAAGAAACGAGGTTGATAAAAGGGTCTATTTGTTACTGTGAGAAATTAAAATAGTTTTTTTCTTTCAAAAAACACAATTTTAAGCTAAGGTCCCGTTTGTTTTTTATGGATTGGATTGCTACGATTGCTAGCCGAATTGGTTCAGTAATTTATATGTTGATCAAGTGGAACGGTTTAATCCGATACAAACGAACACTATCTAAACGATTTTTAATTTTTTTTATATCCTTTACTCATGTCAACAACCACGTGCCCATCACCTGCGAGAGCGCAGTAAAAATTCGGTCCAGACTCCAGACACGTACACCTGAAGAGACCATGGACGCTGATGAATGCGTGGTATTTGTATCCCGGCCGCGGCCGGCCGGTTTCTCTGCTTCACGGGAGCGCAGTATCAGCCGGAAGCCGCCAACCTCGCCACCGCCGCACCCACATGCGCTCGCCTTCCACTGTTTGGCCGCACACCTACAAACAAGGCCCTCCTTTTCCCTGGCTTGTCCCGCTATCGCGCCGCTTCCGCCCGCTGGCCGCTGTCCGTCAGCTCTCGCGCTACCGGCTGCGGGATAAGGCAAGCTTGTCGCTCGCCTTGGTGGTGTGCTTCCAGTTCCAGCCACCAGCGCTAGCTTCCTCTGCGTTGCACGTCGGAAATGGATTCCTCTAGCAGAGGCATCCGCTTCCTCGTCCACCGCCGCGCGCTGCTGCTGCTGCTGCTCGTCGCGTCGTCGTCCCTCGTCGGCACGTCGCGTGCCAGGGAGGCGCAGCCGCTGCCCGCGGCGGCGGCCACGGCCCTCGGCAGCAGGCGGGCGCCGGAGCGGCACGGCCTGGCGCTGGACTTCTACGCCAGGACGTGCCCCGCTGTCGACCAGATCGTCGCCAACGTCACCGCCGCCCAGTACAGGGACTTCCCCGCCGCCGGACCCGCCGTGCTCCGCCTCTTCCACCACGACTGCTTCGTCGAAGTACGTAACCGCCCGAAGCTAGCTAGTTACAAGCAAGAGCTGAGCAATTGTTTGTGAACTAGCGCATTGCGTTCGTTGGTGTCCTCGTGCCGATTTTGATGTGAAATGCACACGCGCACGCAGGGGTGTGACGCGTCCATTTTGATCGCGCCGACGGCCGACGCGGCCGCGCCCGCGCGCCCGCCGCCACCCAGGGTGGAGCGCGACATGGAGGAGAACAGGAACCTGCCACAGGAGGCGTTCGACACGGTGGAGCTCGCCAAGGCGGCCGTGGAGAGCAAGTGCCCCGGGATCGTCTCCTGCGCCGACGTCCTCGCCCTCGCCGCCCGAGACTACGTCCAGCTGGTACCTACCTTTACCTACGCACGCAACGCAAGCTATCTAGCCCGTTCATCTCTCTGGCTTGATTCACGCGGGATAAAAAAAACGCGGGGGGTTGAGTTTAGCGGTGCGATCAGAGAAGACGGAGCTGGGTCGAAACCGTCTGACCACGTACAGCATTATGCAACCGAAGGCACGAGCAGAGCCTTGGGTTCCGGCGCGCGAGAGAGAGAGAGAGAGCGCGCGATGTGACTCTAGTGCATCACCGCGTTTGCAACTGAAACCCAACTGACGACAGTTAAAGTTAGTAGGGGTACAGGCACACTACACTGGCAAGTTAGGACCAAAGCGGCGCGAGGCGGCCGGGGACGGGGAAGAAAAGGTTTACCTGCTTTAATCTGGACTGCTTTTGCACCGCATGTGGAAAAAAAAGGCGCAACCGCACGTCGTGCCCATGGCGCCCGGCATGTGTACGTCGTTAGGGACAGGGCGGCGTTTCGCTGTTGGCTTAGCTGCCTAAGCAGGCCAAGCGTCAGGGGCGGTGATGATGATTACGTGACCGTGAAGGGAAACGAAACCATGCTATCCTTGCCGGACCTGGAATTCAATCGCTGTATCGGTGGTCGGTGATCTGCTCAGCGAACTGCTTCTGCTAATTATGGCGCGTCAGTGTGGCTGCAAAGCCTGCAACCGTGACCGCCCATCATGCTGCATATACGAGTAGTAGTAGTAGGAGGAGGTTTAAATTTGATTTGCTTAAACGTTTGCTTCTGAGACGATTAGCACCATCGTCCATAAGTAGCTTTTACGTAACGGCAATTTTGCCTGAACCGTTTCTGCCTTTCCGAATTATAGTGTCTGTACGATTTCCTAATATAGCTAGCTAGGAAGACAAAGTGACAGCCTCAACGTCTAACACCAGTTGAGTTAAGCTAATCTAATCTTGGGATTCGGCACTCCTTGTCCTGGCTTGGATCTTATGGCCACGAGGCAACACAACTCAAGGCCAGCTGATTTGGTGCTGCAATGAGAGTAATTTAGGGCCACATGGGCGTGTTTGATAAGTGCGTCAGGTGACACTTGACATGTGGTCGTCTATGACATGACAGCCTCTGAGCGAGTCAAGTGTCGTGTTCTTCCCTCCCCCAGCAATAGTCAAGCGTCCAACCTGGCGCTGCCTTTGTTGCCTAGTACCACGGTCGCCCATCCTTCTCCTCTCCTGCATCTTTCTGGACCACGCTGGCTGGCTGGCTTGCTAGAAACGGCCGAAAGTCTACGGCTCATAATTTTTTTCTTTTAAACTTTTAGGACAACTTTATCCATTCAGCTTTCTTTCTTTCTTTTTTTATTATTTTCAGCCTATATAATATAAGCATTCGGCTGAGAAACTCTCAAACGGCCCTAATGGGATCGGGCCCAGCCCAACAATAGTGGCCCATCACATGCAACTTTTTGACCTTTTTCTGTTTGCGCAGGTGGGTGGGCCGTACTACGCGGTGAAGAAGGGCCGGAAGGACAGCAAGGTGTCCCTGGCGGGGAAGGTCCGCGGCAGCCTGCCGCGGGCCAACTCGACGGTGGACGAGCTCCTGCGCGTGTTCGCGGGCAAGGGCCTGGGCGCGGCGGACCTGGTGGCGCTCTCCGGCGCGCACACCGTCGGGTTCGCGCACTGCGTCCACGTGCTGGGCCGCATCTACGACTTCCGCGGCACGCGGCGGCCGGACCCGGTCATGGACGCCCGCCTCGTGAAGGCGCTCCGCATGTCGTGCCCGTCGTCGGGCGGCAGCGCCCGCGTCGTGGTGCCCTTCGACGTCAGCACGCCCTTCCAGTTCGACCACGCCTACTACGCCAACCTGCAGGCCAGGCTGGGCCTGCTGGCCTCCGACCAGGCGCTGTTCCTGGACGCGCGCACCAGGCCGCTCGTGCAGGACCTCGCCGCCAACAAGACCCGCTTCTTCCAGGCGTTCGTGGCCAGCATGGACCGGATGGGCTCCATCCGGATCAAGAAGGGGAGGAAAGGAGAGGTCAGGAAAGTCTGTAGCCAGCACCTGTTTTCAGCCTGATCTGCGTCCGTACGTCGTCGTCGGTGTCAGTTCATCAGCGTGCCAGCATACACACGGGACTAGCTCGTTCGTGGTTACTACGTTTGGGGCCTCGCGTTGCGTGATTAGAGCTATCTTTGATGCATGTGACGGCAGTTTAGTTTAGAGAGGAGTAGCTTGGCCATTGGTTTTAGGGTCGCGTGTGTTTGTGCAAGAAAATGTGTATGCATGCAACTATGCAAGTACAGTGTTCTGTTGTGTGTTTTTTTATTTAGGCGTGCCTAGGAATTTATACGAGCATGCCCGCTATGCTAGTGTGTCTGTGTGCCATTCCATCTGTTTTATTATATTGAAAAACTGCAGGATGCAGAGCACAATAGACACGTAGCCACTTAGGCTATCCGCACACATACAACTCTAAATTTCTATCCTAATTAAAACAAATATTCTCACTTTGTCAACAAAATTCGTTATCCTATACCATAATACTCTATAGTCATATTTACTCTATAGGTTAATCATATACCAACTACAACATATTATATTATTTTTTAAAATTCAATTCTACACACATGTGGCGAAATGCAATGGAGACACTAGATTTAACGTGGATACACCCCTACATTAAAATAGAGTAGCACATACAGTGCTCCGATGCAGCAAATTTTCTTACACTACCTCGATACAGCGCTACATCGAGTGGCC
This sequence comes from Zea luxurians, assembly GCA_029449295.1. Lineage (NCBI taxonomy): Eukaryota > Viridiplantae > Streptophyta > Magnoliopsida > Poales > Poaceae > Zea > Zea luxurians. Next base: position 39,517,155 of record JAOPSE010000023.1, read on the forward strand.
CACTACGGGCAGCCTTAGTACAATTACATCAACTTTTGTGTTGGTAATGCTAATGGGTTTATCTTGATAAAACTATATTTATAATTAATATCTATTTATAATTAAGCCGCTAAATCATCCAATTTGTTAGTGTGACACAATTAAATGCAAATAAAACTTGGATAAAACTCCCACTCAACAGTCTCAGTGCTAGAAGCCATAAGAGCAAGTACTAAGCCTTAAGCCTGTTTACATGGCACTTTTGTTTAAGTGGATGATAGAGATATAAATAAGTAGAGGAAGTGGGCTCTCATGCAAGAGCCAGTTGCTGCACAAGCTCTAAGGCAAAAGGATAAAAGAAAAAGAGACAAAAAACAATTTAAGAGTCAACTTTACATCTAACTTTATTATATAAATATTTTTATTGTTGGTTATAGATGACATGGCAAGGTTTTAAACCCACTGTGGGCTATATTACTAACCTTGTTCTAAGCAGTTTCTATGCCTATTTAATTTGGATAGATACTAGACATAGAAACTATGCTTGATGTTTTTAATAGACAATTTATATAGAATGATCATTTTGTCCAATCATATGTCTTCTCTCACTCATCTATCTATCAATCACGTTTCTGCATTATTTGTTTTCTGCATAGACATGATTTTTTATTAAGAAACCATTTTCCTATCTTCTTTAATTACAGTGTCATATTAGATATCTTAATTAATAAACTGAAGGTTACATTTTTATATGCATTTGAGCAATAAGAATATTTACTTCTCAAAAACTGAAGGTTACATTTTTTAGCATCGATGGAGTATCTTTTATGACCATCCGTTTCTTTCTCATTCCTTATACTTTTTTCGCATTCCTTAGTCCTTACACACTAAGGTTCCGTTTCAATCTCACGGGATAAACTTTAGCTTCCTGCTAAACTTTAGCTATATGAATTGAAGTGCTAAAGTTTAGCTTCAATTATCACCATTAGCTCTCCTGTTTAGATTACAAATGACTAAAAGTAGCTAAAAAAAGCTGCTAAAGTTTATCTCACGAGATTGGAACATGGCCTAAATCTTTTTTTTAATTTCACGTTACAACGAGTATAATAAGGGATGCATGGCATGGCATGGCATGTCAGCACGTGTGCGTTGTATACTGAGGTGGGGTATGAGTAGGGATTGCAACGGGTTTGAAACCCGCGGGTAGATGGTTTTCAAACCCGCCTCCGCGGGTTTAATATTAAACCCGCACCCGTACCCGTTACCCGCGATGGGTACAATATGCTACCCATACCCGCGACCCGCAGGTGCCACAAACCCGCGGGCACATAATTATACACATATATTTATACATATATCATCTATATATACATATATTTATACACACATATAACTATACATATACAAATATGTATATATATAATATACACACATATAAAATTACATATATACACACATACACACACACACACACACACACACACACATATATATATATATATATATATATATATATATATATATATATATATATATATATATATATATATATATATATATATATATATATATATATACATTGTGGGTACGCGGGTTTGCGGGCACGGGTATAACATTTTCATACCCGCGAGAAAAAACCCGTCGTGTTGAGAATCAAACCCGCACCCGTACCCGCGGGTACAAACTCACACCCAAACCCGCACCCTATAGGGTTTTTACCCGCGGGCACGCGGGTAAAATGTGCCCGTTGCCATCCCTAGGTGTGAGAGGAGATGGGTTTGAAGAGAAGCGAAGGGCTTGTTTGTTTCAGCTTATAGATTATATAATCTGGATTATAATCTAAATTATATAATCTAGATTATAATTTATATATATTATAATCTACATGTAGTTGTTTGGTATTCTAGATTATACAAATATAGATTATTCATAAAGACAGGAGTACCCTTGTTTGTTTATTTGAGGTGAGAAAGAAAGATGACATATATTGTAATTTCTATTTACGTAAAAATGGGTAGTGAGTCTTTTACCAAAATAATCTCAAATAAGCTAGTCTTGAAGAGATTGTGAGATTATCATAATCTGGACTCTAGATTATATAATCTGAACTCATAATTTAGGTGTTTGTTTACCTGCTAGATTATTTGCGTTGGATTATATAATCTAAAGTGATTATAATCTGAAACAAACAGGGCAGAAGTTAGTTTATTCACAAGAGCTTAAAAACTTGACGAGGAAAATAAGGGCCTGTGTTTGGTTTAGGGCTTATTTTCAAAATCTCATTTTAGAATCTGATTATTAACCAAACAGTTTAGACTGTACATTGGATTTTGTGCCCAGAATCTCACAATCTTCCTGTAAACCGATAATCCCATGTACATTGGATTTGATGCAATATCAGATTTACTAGAATACCAAACGCCGCTGCTAAAACTTACTACAAATTTATACACAACCCATAGATATAATAGGCTTTCTCTTAGCTAAAATGGTACTCCACTGCTTGCTATAGTGCTATTGGACAGAGAGTAGCATTAAAAGGTAAGAAACACACTCATTTGATGTGCTGAAATTTCAGCAGATGGCCAAGCGAGCACCGGTCAGTCAACAATCAACACCGGTCGTGCCCAGGAGATCGAAGAACGAGAAGCAAGCTGACCCGACATGGCACCAATGGTCTCGGGACACATCAATCAACTGAGACAGGAAAAGGATGCGAAAGTGGAGTGAGCACACAGGCACACACGCACGCACACTCTCCTATACTATAGTCCCCTGTGCTGTGCCGGGTACGAGTACGTAGGACGTAACAGCGTATTGTAGGCACTAGCTAGACCTGCTTCTCGATAGGCTATGTGAAGTCCCGTCGTCAGATCCTACGTTTTGCCTCACTCTCCGTCTGTCCCCGGCCAACATCGAGCTGACGAGCCCACACGATCAGAGAGGTGCCAACATTCAAACTATCTCACCGCCCGTATCCATACCAGTATACTTGATTCGTCACAAAATAACATTTTAAAAAACCAAACTTTTTCAAAATGTAACTAAGTTTATCAAAAAATATATTAACCAACAATGTATAATAAATATCATTAAATTGGTTGCAGAATATAATTTTATAATAAAGTTATTTAGAGATATAAATATTAGTACTTTTTTATGTACTTAGTGAAATTTTAAAATAGTTTGACTCCTCAATAACTAATATGTGCATTTATTTTAAAATATATATTTCTAATATGATACATCATGAACTATTCCGGGTATGTAGAGTACCGAAAAGAAGAGAAAGCGGTGGAGTAGACGAGCGATGTGTTGAACCTGGGCACGGTCTAGAACCAGTTTACAGGTAGTTTAAAGAGATTCGGACTGCAATGTGCATAATATCTTACATTCTCGTCTATCTATTTATTGATTAATAAACATAAAGGCGAAAAATATTGTAGGCTCAAGAATCTAACAATCATTATGATCTCCTAGCTCACATATACCACTTGATTATGGTGTGACTTCTATTTTTGGTCCCTAATCCATTATGCATGTCTTTGATGTAGCATTTATTAGATGATGTGAAGTTATCTCTTTGGCTTGCTAGAACAGTGCTCGTGTGCCCCAGTCTTATGCTTTCGAATTGATCCACTATTCTTTACTCAACTCTCTCTTTTATAGAGCAAGAAAGAAGAGCGTTTACATGTTAGCCAGACCATGGGTCCGGTCTCAACAAGACAACAACCCTAATCTTATCATGATCGTGAAACTATATACAGTCGTGCCTTTGGTCCTGACAAAATGTTAGGAATGTCCTTCTTTAGTGGTTGGCATACATGCTTTAGGGGAAGTTATGTTATGTCAATTCTACATATGCTTGAGTCTATGTTGTTGTGTACGGTGTAGTTGGTAACCGATGTAGCAACCTGTATTTGATAATACGTTATGGTACACTATCATGCACATGCATGACTATAGCATCAATGCACATATCGAGTAGCAGTCTTCAGTACCCTACTGCTTATGTCATGGCAACAATGTACCTAACAAGAGGTAATGTCACACTTCACATGTTTAATGTGTCGTGCAGGGATGTTATATAAAATGCCAGGGTTATGGGCCTTAAAGAGTAGGCCTCAAAAACGGTGTTGCTATTTCTAAGGCTATAATGCCTTGGCGGGATCCAACACATTCTTCTATCTTGCGACCAACTTTACACTTATTACTAGTAGCAAGAGTCACTTGTTCCCAGGGAGGACCTAGGCCCTTGGGGGCTCGAGGACTAACCTTTCATATTTTATGGTGTCGAGGTCCTTAAGGACCTAAGGGCCATTAATAGAGGGTCTCATACAACTATGTGTTTGTGCTATTATGAGTGTCCTAGGACTCGAAGGGCCCTAGGCACTTAAATGCTTCACCTTAAGCGCCATACTACATGTCCCTCTAGGATATAGATTATTCTCTGGGGGTATCTTAGGGCACAAGGCCCCCATGTCTTAGACCATTCTTATGAACTAATTCCCATAAGTGTGGGAGCACTCCAACCATTAGAGTGCTTCAGGGCCATGATTGCCTTGGAATGCTTGGTCATTCTTAACATGACATGGTATTGTGGTTGATGTTCCCTTCGAGTGCCCTAAGATCAAGTTGCCTAGAGGGTTAGGCCCATGTCTTGTCTAGAGATAGGGTAGATCCCTAGGGAATAGAGCCCCAAGAAAGATGGTCCCAATAGTCGGGCCTCACTATAGCTTCCTATACATAGATCCTTAAATGCATCTTGGCAGCATCCGGGGGTATGACCTTACTCTGGTGCTGATAGAGGCCCCTAGGTCTACTACTAGACTAGTCCTGCAAGTAGGCCCATCTTTCTAACTAGACGTATGATGAAACAGATTCTAAGTATGCCAAGCTGGTACTATGCATCTCATCGTTAGGGGTTGTAAAAATTTGGTCCTCGAGGATTGAACCAAGCAAGGAAAAAGCGACACATCATGGTAGAGCAGATCCATATCGTAATTTCGCTCCTATTTAATTTGGGTTCCATCTCTAGGCATTACTAATATGCTCGTGTGGGGCTAATTGTTAGCCATTGTTTCCATCAACTTAGAAGATGTGGTGTTGGTAGCAGTAATATTTCATGTATGTACCCCTTTTGATATGGTCTATCGTACATTGGGCCCACAACCCAATAATTAAGCTGAGGAAAAAGAATTACCATATACATTTCTGTGGGGAGATTAATCTGTAATTGCAAGTAGATTCCAAGCAGGGGCTCATTTCGCAAGTGCATATGATGAAATTATCTCATCACATACGATAGGAATTTTGGGTTTAATAACTATTGTGGATGGATGCTTATCTTCTATGCTTCAGTCATGTTGCATGTCTCACCTTTTCATATGGGTCACATGATGCTTTGACTTTTTTTACTCGACAACAAAGAGAGGGAAAGATATGATTCAAATAGGCCTCTATATGATATTTACCTTTCTTTTTCACACTGGCCTTTCATATTTTGCCCTTGCCTTTTCTCCCATAAGTTGTCTTCCTCCTCCAACTATTTTTCCTCTTTGGTAGATGCTTTTCCTGTCCTTCTTGTTGTCTGCAATAGCTACAACCTCTGTCCTTGATCAGCTACCTCAAGGGATAGAGCTGAAAGTGAAGGGTTTAGATAAGGTGTGAGAGCTCCTAGGAAGAATCACATTGTCGTCTTCCAACAACGTCTGCCTAGTGATATCTCTATCGTGGACCCCTCATGAGGAGTTAGGAGAATATACCATTTTATATTCTAATGTAATGTTGGGCCTGTACTTTCTTCTGTCTCACTTCCTTCTCTCCATCCTTGACTACTACAATGTCTATATTAGGAATCTTATGCCAAATGTTGTTCTTGCCCGCTCGACCTTCGCAGATTTGTGTGAAGTGTTCATGAGGGTGAGCCTATGCATAGAACTCACCTACCATTTTTGTTTAGGAATTTAGTGGCTTAAATCCTTTTGGAAAAATTTACCACCAACTTCATATTTTGCTCTAGTACCCATCTACATGCATGACCATCGATCTTTTGGGAGGTTGGAGCACTGGTGCATTTCGTGGGTCTAAGTCACTACTCATGCATCTTCGTACTTAGGGAAGATGACTATAGAGCTAGTGATGGACCAATCTAGATTTAGATCATAAAGACCCAACCAGTTGATAGATGGATTAGGCCCAATCTTCTGAAAAGTAGGTTGATTGTGATGGAGATCTCACTACAAAACAAACCCCCTATAGCAACGTATACCTGGCAACATATAGTTATATGCGTTGGAAGTTATTAGGTTCCAACGCTTGTTATGTGTTGCAACCTATATCCGTTGAATTACAATGATACTAGCAACATTTAACATGTGTTGCAAACCGTATGCGTAGAGTAAATACAATCATAGCAACATTTACCATGTGTTGCAACTGTATGCGTAGAGTAACTAGAATTCTTGTAACGTTTACATGCGTTGTAAACCGTATCTGTAGATTAATTTTGGTACTTAAGCAATTTTGCAACTGCGACTTTTATTTTTAACTAAAGCATAGTAGTTGGGGATGCTAATTGCGCAAAAACTGTGTAAAGTGAGGAATTGAACAACAATACAAAGTCTTTTACTCCACTTCATAACGTTTTATTTGTTAAAAAAATCATTTTATCTTGTTTGTTACTGTGTTGCACTTATTAAAATATTTGTTATGTCTCTATTTATTTGTCAAAAACATGTGAAATATGTTTTCGACGACTCAGTTGCACTTATTAAAATATTTTTGTTATATTGCCTTTTATTAAAAGGAACTCGGGATTCAGATGTCTAAAGCGATCCAGGTCATCCAGCGCCTCTTCCACAAGCATCTGTTGACGCGTGTCGTATGGACGGCCATGAACGCGTGCCTTCGTTTAGGGCGCTCAACGTCGGGTCGCCGCCCCCCCCCCAATTCCTCCCCGCGCCGCCAGCCTCACCGGCTTCCTTCGCGGCCGCACCGCCGCCCCACCGGCTTCCACACCCAGCGTCGCGTCGCCCCCTATCGGCTGTCCCCACGACTCAACTCCACCACTTGCAAAACAAAGGTATGGTTTGCCTCCCCCGCCCTCCTCACGCTCTCCCGCCTCACGAGGCAAGGACCACACGTCCCTGTTCACACCTCTGTAGCTGCCCGACCGAACCCCTCCTACCCCGTGGAATCCTCCCCCCGATGCGGCGCCTATAAGGGGGCGAGACCAGCGGAAGAGCGGGCAATGGCGGGGCGCGGCGAGAAGTGGCGCCGGACAGGAGGGGCCCACGAGGAGCCCGAGGAGGAGGACCGCATCTCGGACCTTCCCGACGTGCTGCGCCTGCAGATTCTGAGCCTGCTGCCACTCAAATCGGCCATCCGCACCGGCGCGATCTCCTTGCGCTGGCGCCGCCTCTGGGCGTACCGCTGGCCGGAGCCGTCCTCGGTGAGCATCCGCCTCCCGCGAGGTGAGATTCTTGCTGAAACAAATCTGTAATCAGTTAAGTCTTGCCATTGTAAGCAATAATTGCATTTATTTTTTCCCAATTATTTACATGTAGTTAATTGATTTGTTCTGCTCAAGTTTGACTACACTGTCCTTCATGTTGTAAATAAACTTATAATTGCGTCGATGCCAGTAGATGTTGCTACACTGTCCTTCATTCGTGTTGTGGATTGCACCGAGATAGCCTTAAAGCAATTCACTAATCTGCTGACACACACTGTTGGAACCAATCTGATAGTGTAGGATATTGAAATTCCATAGAAGCCTCCCCTCATGTAAATTGTTTGTTGGTATTTTAATATTTCAAAATTAGTAAGTTTCACGTGCCTGAACCTTGATATGTGGCTTCTGTTGGGTTTCAACTTGAGCCTATCCCAATTTGCCTGCGACTAAAATGCTCTGTTTGTTGTTGGTATCTTGCTGACTTCAGTTGCTGATGTACATATGTACTCTGATTATTCTCAGCAGCCATGCATTGAATGGCACCATCTAAGTTATATCTTATATTGTTGTGTTGAACCTGAACATTCATGTAATATTGTTATTTATTCTTCACGGAATATGATGAAGAAAATCCCCGTTCTATAACTAAATGCGAGCATCATTTCCATATTTGCTGCATTCTCGAATGGATGGAGCGAAAAGATACTTGCCCAGTTTGTGACCAGGTTAGTACTGAAATCAGTATCGCCTCTAATATATTGTATTAGACATGGGTGTTTTTTTCCCTTTGCTATCATTTACTGTATATACATGGAGATCCATTCTTTCTTTTTAAAAGGTAACCTTTTTATCAAGCATTCAAGCTTAATAAAAACTTAGTAAACTCATGTAGAATGAGAACACACGGACTTCATCTATGTGGCTCTGTTATGGGAGGTGTTTAATTACAACATGTATATTGTTTTTTTTTCAGTTCAAATCACTAGGTTAGATACTGTTGCTTTTGCGCAAATTTTTGCTTGAAGACATGGTTTCCCTTTTTTGCTGTAAGTATTGCCATAAATCTGAGCAAATGTTGCCATAAATCTGAGCAAATGTTGCCAAATCCAATACGGGTCAACCCGTCTTTGCCGGTACAAACACATGTAAGCATTGCAATAGGGAATAAATATTCGTTGCAGCACAACAACGCTTATAGCCATGGTTTACCAACATATATATAAGTGTTGCAGTAGACCCTAGCAACGGCAGCATAGGCAACACATAATTATGTGTTGGTATAAGCCTTAGCAACACTTATTTTAACTTCTAGCAACGCATAAATGCGTTGCAATGGGGGGGGTATTTTTGTAGTGTCTCGACGTTAATAATCCAAGGCTCCAATCAAATAGATCCTCACAATCACTACACCATTGCTCTATTACTTATAAGGTATGCCTTTATGGATAAGGGAGATATTGCCCCCAAAATACACTCTGGTTAGAATTTTTTAGGTCATTAATAAATCTATTTCCAACATAGATTACACCTTAAAAATAAAGTTTTCTTGAATTCTTGTAATTGATAATGTTGGTCACTCGTTTTTGACTCACTAAGGATATAAAAAACATGGCAACACAAAATGAATTAGTTTACTACTTCACCCTTTAATTAACTCTCTTCGAGAAGAGTTAATTAGAGGGAGAAGTTATGAGGGATAAATGAAGTATAAATAACTGATGACATGAATAAAGCAAGTAAAACAAAGAGGTGAAATGACTCATCTTGTTTGAACATTATTTTACTTCATTTTTTATTACATGACAAATGATTACAATTGTACTTTCGGCTTTGCAAGCGACAAAGCGAACATAAGAGAAAAACAGCTTTGTTAGTGGAGCTGAGTCAATTCTCTCAGCCACGAAAAACATACTTATGCATGGTACTATACCCCTATTTATATTCATGGCATACAACTCTGTACAAATTATAATCATGCCATGTGCTATAAAGTTGATTAAGGGCATTAGCATCATTTTCCTTTGTAGTCTTGCTGAACAAGTCTTGAGGATTTTGCCTTGCACTTGCTGGTTCCTTCATCACGCATGCATGCCGCTAAACTAAAGCTTGTAACTTCATCTTTGCAATCGCAACTACATATCATCTCGATCCGAAGGTGTCCTGCGACATTTCTCCTATCACACCTAAAACATACTCAGAAATAACTGGTAAGTCAATGTTTCAAGGATCTTTGACTAAAGAGGTCCCCAATAGACAAATTTGTAGATAATTCTATAAGCTTTCTAAAAAGTACTAGAACAATAAAATCCAAGGTTGTTTGAAAGATTTATGATCAAATACCAAACTAGACAAAAATTAATCTGATAATGATGAGTTCAAAAATGACATAATCTCATGATGCACAACTCAAACCACACTGAAAACTTAATCTAAACCAGTAACAAAACCTTAATGAGAGCACAAACTCAATACGTTAGACTCTGAAACCGAATTATCCAAAGGATGTGGCCCAAAAGGTTCGACAGAAAACAAACATGGTAGCTGTCGGAGAGGAAATCTCCCCGGCCGGGTGGCGGATTGCACCCGCCCTAGATCCTAAAAAGAGGAGGGCTTAAGCGTTTTGCTTGTTACGAGACTGGTGGATCAGCACACGGGAGCACGCAAGGGTTTAGAGTGGCTCGAGCCGCCGGAGCGTAATACCCTACTCCATTGTGTGATGTATTGCTTTGCGAGCTTGTATGAACTTATGAGTGTCTGCCTAAGATTGTGTGTCTTATAACGCCGCATGCCTCCCCTTTTATAGCCGAAGGGGGGCATGCACAAAGGTACTGAGCCCCGACATGTGGGCCTAGGGGCTTAACGAATATTGTACTCGGAGCCACGAACGTGTGCTGCTGAGGCGATCTTCTAGCGCTCTGACACCTGAGATCTGCGTATCCTTGACGTGCAGGGGAAGCTTCTTGTAGAAGGGATGATGAGTACGGTGCACCGTTCGTCACGGGCACACTGTTCACCAACAGACCGGTCAGACGTGCCGTCTGCTGGATGACCCTGACGCCGCCTGCCATTGGATTGGACAGGACGCATTAAATGCTGGGAGGGCGCGTCGCTTGCTGGCATGCTGGCAGGCGGCGCGTCCTTTCAGCAATAAATGTAGAGGCCGCTCGGCTGGGTGGGCTTTATGCCAGGCTTGGCCCGCTGGTTTATGCGTCGGGCCACAAGCCACGCAACAGCAGTGGGCAGTGCAGGACAAGGTCTGGACACGTGCCAGCACCGGACCCCTACCTTAGCCGGGGTCCTCCCCGTCTCGGGACCCTGCCAATGCTGAGGCCTTCTAGGGGATCCGGCATACCTTCTTGAAGTCCCGGATTAGTATGTATAGGGGTCCGGTGTCTTCCTGAGGGGGTCTGGTTCTAGCGACGAACACCAGGATGTACTCCCTTTCCTTGCCACGCGGCGTTCCTGGACCTGCCCCTTGGGCGCCATCCTCCTTGTGGCTCTGAGGCGTTGCATGGGTGCGGTGGCTTTATGCGGTAGCAGAAGGTACCCCTGATTGAGGGTACTGACAGTGGCCCCCGAGCCCGCCTTAGGGGAGGAGGCGAGCCTGCAGGTGGGGCCAGAGCCTGATTGACGATCTGCCTGCTGCTCTTGTGGGCCTGTTGGCGCAATTACTGCCGGCCCGCCTATGGCTGTGCCGACTGTCGCGCCCGTTCCCACGGCTGACCTGCCCGTGACCTTCGTCACCAATGGGCCATGCGCGGGGTGCCTCGAGTCGCTGCGTCGGCCCTGAAAGCTTATCTTTTTCAGTCTTCTACGACGGCCCCGAGGGGGCGCGTCATTGGCACAAGCAGCGGTGCGGTTCTTCCGCACCTAGTAGCCGATCGCGCCGGCTGCATGACGCGTGGGCCTCGATCCGCATGTTGGACCGTTGATTGTGGCGAAGCCGAGGGGGCGCACAACCGTGGGGCGGCTGCTCGCCTCCCGCATGATGGTTCGCCTTCTTGACCGCCAGTTTTGGCGAAAAATGAGGGGGCATCTAACCGCGGGACGGTTGCATGCCCCTTGTGCAGCGGTTCACCTTCCCGACCGCTGGTTGCTTCGAAAGTGAGGGGGCGCATAACCCCGGGGCGGTTGCAGGCCCCCTGTGTGGTGGTTTGCCTTCTTCGCTCTTCGGGGCGGCCTCCACGACGCGTGGGGCCTGGCCCCCGTGTCATAGGGCGGACCTTTTGGTGCACACCGAGAGACTTTGCTCGTGGCGCTCTGGGACGCAAGAGGGGGGGACATCTCCCTTTAAAAAGGGGTCGACCCCTGGGTAGAAGCCATGTCCTGCTCCTCTTGCATCCTTCGCGCCCTTCCGCCTTCTGGGCCTCTGGATGGGGTGCGCCAATGTTCTCTAGAGGGGAGCGCGTCAGAGCCATCCCCTCCGGTGGTCCTATCATCAGAGAGCTTGCGATTGTAGTTGGGCTACCGATCTTGTCTTCCTTTTGCTGCTGTTAGAGGAGCGCAACCCCGTGAGGGTCGGCGCTCTTCCGTCACCACTCGGCTTCAAGGATTTTCATCATGCAGCCCGGCTGCAGTCCCCCGCCAGTGGTCATACATAAGGATGACCACCAGCCTCGCGGTGGGGAGAAGCAAGCCGGGCTACGGCTTCCCCCCCAGCCTCAGCTTCAAGGATGTTCATCATCCTTGTTGGGGCGGGGGGCGAGCCAAGTCGGGGCCCTGCCCTCCGCGTGGGCTGGCGACCAGCTTCTTCCTCCAGCATTCGGAGGAGAAGGGTGTTCACCAGCCTTGCGGAGGAGGCGAACCTCGGCTACACGGGGCCGGCTGGCTGCAGGCCGCCAGCTGCAGCATGTCCGGCCCTTTGGGCTGGACGGCTTCGGCGCCGCCTCCGACGCTGCCTCTTGCCGCTCTGGCCAGGGCGTGGCTGTCCGTCCACCGCACGGGCGACAGTCGCGCCGTGTGCGGGTCTAGCACATCCACCCCTTCTCCTGTCCGCTGGCCACACTAGGGGGATCGTACAAGACGTCGTACGCCGCAGTGGTAGCGGCGACGTTCTTGGATGGTCTTGTCCTCACTCCTGTTGGTCAGACGGGAGCGAGGACCCCTTCGTGTGTGCTGAGGCAGCCGCCGTCGACTGGTACAGAGGTGGTCACTGCCGCTGGTGAGGCTACCCCTTGCAGAGGTGGTTGCCTCCGCTGGCGAGGGCATCAGAGCCATCTGCCGCTGAGTCCACGACTTTTTGTCTTTAATGGCCTCGTTGTCGCCCCCCATAGGAGGACAGGGGGGAGGACCTTCTCACAGTGGCGCTCACCCTAAGGTGGCCACTGTTGCTAGCAAGCCACATGGAGCGGAGGTCATTGTCGCTGCTGGTGCAGAGGTGGTCGCTACCGCCGGCGATCCACTGATGTAGAGGTGGCCGCCGCCGCTGGTGAGGTTGCTCGGAGCCAGCTTCCAGCGCGACTCCTGCTGGTGCAGCGTAGTTCGTTCCTGAAAAATGGAGCTAGGGCCCCGCTTGTAAGGGAATGTAATAACATATGTTTGCTCGGAAGCAAAATGTAATAACATATGCATACAGGATCTTAGTCTGGGAAGCCAAGTTGTGTATTCGGACCCCCTGGATGGTGGTTCTAGGTACTAGGACACCTGCCGTAGGGTGGTGGAGTGTGCAGGCCCACGGTACGGGACCAGGCTGAGCGGCTACACGGCTCCGGACCACCCCAGGAGACAAGCATCGCTTCTCTAGTTCTGGACCCTAGGTTGTCGGATGCACAGGACTTATAGTTCCAAGTACTTGGGCATCCATCATGGAGCGGTGGAGTGTGCAGGATTTCGGAAACGGAACCAGGCTAACCGGCCACATAGGCTTCGAACCACCCTGTGGAACGGGCACCCGTTCTTTAGAACCGGCCCCCAGGCTTTTTCCCTATTTTTTGTAAGGTACTTCTGAGTATTATTTATAAAGTACTATTTGACACTTATCTGTGCATCGCTCGTTCCTGCTGTGTGAGGTGTCACGCTGTTGACACCCCTTGGTATCTGGCCCCCCGCCTGGGATGCAGGCTTGACGTGTCGAGATTGGATTCCAGCGCGTCTGAAAGAGTTGTCAACAATTCTCAGGAGGTAGCTTCGCCGAGACCCGAATCTGCACATAGCTTTAGCTAAGGCGCGTTAGCAGTACACCCGTAGGACCCGCCATCTGACACTAGCCATCCTTTGATATATGCTCGGGACTTGCAGGGTCTAGCCTGAGGGAGCAAAGTTGTGCGTCCGGACCCCCTGGATGGTGGTTCTAGGTACTAGGACACCTGTTGCAGGGTGGTGGAATGTGTAGGCCCACGGTACGGGACCAGGCTGAGCGGCTACACGGCTCTGGACCACCCCAGGAGGCATGTATCTTTTTCCTAGTTCTAGACCCCAGGTTGCGGACCCACAGGACTTATAGCTCTAAGTACTAGAGTACCCTTCATGGAGCGGCGGAGTGTGCAGGGTTCTGGGTACGGAACCAGGCTAACCGACCACACAGGCTCTGGACCACCCCATGGAACGGGCTCCTGTTCTTCAGAGCCGGCCCCCAGGCTGTCGGGCCCTCCTGCTTTCGCATAGAGGTCCTAAGCTGCAAGCCTGGCTGTTCAATTCAGATGTCATCATGCCTGATAGTATGGGAACTGGTCGGGTGGGTTAGCTAGAATATAATCCGGGAACTACAGGAGAAGACCTTGGGGCAGTAGGATAATATTATCATAGAGGTACATCTGAGAGGGTAGCTTTCTTTCATAATTTATCATGCATGGGTGTGGACCAACAGGCCGGGTTTATGGGATAGACCCCACCGGGTTGGCGTGCTCGTATGCGCTACCTAGTTACAAAAGGGAAAAAACTCCGACCCCTCAGACTTGCTCTATAGATAAAAACTTACAGAGATATTTCGGCTCCAGGGGAGGCACTCCTTTAGTCGTAGCTAGGTAGTTGCCCTCGGGTCGGGGGATTCCCATTATCATGAAGGGTCCTTCCTGGCTGGGGGAGTGTTACGGAGCCCTAATTTGGTCTGGTACTTCCATAAGATTAGGTCCCGACCCTGGGTCCCCATCTACGTTCGATGAAGGAGGCCCCGCCTTTGGCTGTGGTCATTCTTGGATGAACCTGTCAGAAACCTAGATCCGTGGGGAGTCCAGATGGGTTTTCGGAGGAAGGAGGGCTTCAGCTCCGTAGGCCGGGGACATGGGGTCCCGCCGGTGGTCCATTTAATCATCGCCATCAGAGTGGGAGTCTTTTGCGAAGACGTCCTTTAGGTCCCCCTCGGGCGACTGGTACCCGAGGTCTCGCTCAGCCGCGTCTACCTCATCGTCGTCGACCTTTTCCTTGCCAGGGCGGCGACGAGGCAGGGATTCGTCCTTGGAAGACTGCTCACGCCGCTCGCTGGCGCGCTCGCTGACGCGCCTTGCGAGATCAATGATCTCGCGACACTCCGCGGCACTGTGGCGACCGTTGGGGTGTACAGGGCATGAGCCGCTGCTACCCCTTCGTGGCCGTGGGCACTTGTTGCGGTTGCCCCGACCCCCGGTCACAGCTACAACGACTAGCGCGGTTGACTGCGGCCTTTTGTAGCCGTGGCCCTTCTTTTTCTTTTTGCCGTCCCGAGGGGCGGCGCCCGAGCCACCTGTCTGGGCGACTCCGGTTTGTGGGGCCAAGTGCCATGCACGGCCCTCGGTGGCTTTGGCGCATTTGTCAGACAGAGCGAAGAGCGTGGGGACGGTCTCCACGTCGTGTGTGGCCAGCTTCTCCAACATTTTCTTATCACGTACCCCCAGACGGAAGGCTGTGATGATGGAGGCATCGGAAATAAGAGGAATAGTACCTCGTACCTTGGTGAAGCGAGAGATAAACGTCCGGAGGGTCTCTCCGGGCTTCTGCCTTACTGGGTGTAGGTGGGCCTCCACGCCATGCTGTTGGTAAGCGCTGGTGAAGTTCGCAACGAACCGTGCACAGAGCTCTTCCCAGGTGTAGATTGACCCTAGGGCGAGGTTCATAAGCCAAGTCCGGGCAGGCCCAGACAGGGCGACATGAAAATACGTCGCCATCACCGCGGTGTTTCCACCTGCTGCCGTGATGGCGGTGATGTACACCTGCAGGAACTTCGATGGGTTTGATGTTCCATCGTATTTTTCCTGCAGGTGCGGCCGGAACTTGGGCGGCCATGACGCCGCGTGTAGATGGTCTGCGAGGGCGGCGCAGCCCACGCCGGCCAAGGGGACACCCATTTGGGACCGGGCGCCCATTGGTGTCTGTGGTGCTTTCGCAGCGAAATCTCAGTCAAGGTTCCGACCCTCAATGTTTTGTCGGCGCTCCCGTGCCCTCTCCAAAGAGATCCGGGCGCCCTCCCCCCTACGCCTATGGTTAAGCTCTGCCTGGAGATCGTCGGTCTGTGCTCCCCTTACGGAGGGCGAGCGCATAGACGTCGTCGCCTCGCGTTGGCGTCGGGATGACCAAGGCCTAGACCTGGTCGGAGTGGAATGCGCCATGCTGAGTAGCCGGTTGACGTTGTCACGCCACTATTTCATAGCCCCTGGCGAGGCCGTGGAGCTAGGGTGTGGCGTAGCAACTCTCTGGCTGCAGACAATGCCGTGGGCGCTGCCCTCGACGGAGTCCGGGACGCCTGAGCTGGCGTGTGTTGCTGTACGGCGTGTACGGCAGCAGTCCCAGAGTCGAGGCGATCGAGTACTTGTGGTGCAGGGGATGCTACCTCTTGCTCCATCGCGAAATCCTTCGATGCCCTGGCTCGGTGCTCGATGATCCGCACCATCATGCTGAGCAAGAAAACAAGCAAAAACTTGAAGCCTAGCCCCTACCTAGCGCGCCAAATGTCAGAGAGGAATCTCCCCGGCCGGGTGGCGGATTGCACCCGCCCTAGATCCTAAAAAGAGGAGGGGCTTAAGTGTTTTGCTTGTTACGAGATTGGTGGATCAGCACACGGGAGCACGCAAGGGTTTAGAGTGGTTCGGGCCGCCGGAGCGTAATACCCTACTCCACTGTGTGATGTATTGCTTTGGGAGCTTGTATGAACTTGTGAGTGTCTGCCTAAGATTGTGTGTCTTATAACGCTGTATGCCTCCCCTTTTATAGCCGAAGGGGGCATGCACAAAGGTACTGAGCCCTGACATGTGGGCCCAGGGGCTTAACGAATATTGTACTCGGAGCCACGAACGTGTGCTGCTGAGGCAATCTTCTAGCGCTCTGACACCTGAGATCTGCGTATCCTTAGCATGCAGGGGAAGCTTCTTGTAGAAGGGATGATGAGTACGGTGCACCGTTTGGCACGAGCACACTATTCACCAATAGACCGGTCAGACGTGCCGTCTGCTGGATGACCCTGACGCCGCCTGCCATTAGATTGGACATGACGCATTAAATGCTGGGAGGGCGCCTCGCTTGTTGGCGTGGTGGCAGGCGGCGTGTCCTTTCAGCAATAAATGTAGAGGCCGTTCGGCTGGGTGGGCTTTATGCCAGGCTTGGCCCGCTGGTTTATGCGTCGGGCCACAAGCCACGCGATAGCAGTGGGCAGTGCAGGACAAGGTCTGGACACGTGCCAGCATCGGACCCCTACCTTCGTCAGGGTCCTCCCGTCTCGAGACCCTACCAATGCTAAGTCCTTCTAGGGGATCCGGCATACCTTCTTGGGGTCCCGGATTAGTATGTATAAGGGTCTGGTGTCTTCCTGAGGGGGTCCGGTTCTAGCGACGAACACCGGGTTGTACTCCCTTTCCTTGCCACACGGCGTTCCTGGACCTGCCCCTTGGGCGCCATCCTCCTCGTGGATCTGAGGGTTTGCATGGGTGCGACACCTTTATGCAGTAATAGAAGGTACCCCTGATTGAGGGTACTGACAGTAGAGAATGATGGGACAACAACAAAAACACTCGATCTAGGGATGGATGTGAACCTGATGGTATAATAAAGTTCTGATTACCACTTGATGGGGCTAGGGTGACAATCTTCTATCAAGTTTATGATAGCTGTTGATTTGTTGAAGAGCGACACACCGATCTGGCTTTAGATAAAAAGAACTCAAACCCTAGAACCTTAGAATGACGTCTCCTATGGTTATCAATCGTTCTACAATCCGTTGATCTCACCAAGGAGGTTGATCCCTGCAAGTTGACTCAAAGAACACAAGAACAAACTCGAAAGTATACAACTCAATTGAAGTGGCACTGTAGATGCATAATGAAATATGAAATGTGAAGCTTCACAAATTGATAACGATGACTATCCAAATACAGATTGATCTAAAGCAAAATCCAAGTTATAATTTAGGTAGTGTTAGCTAAATATAGAGTCTAAAGGAATTGCAAGACCTCTAGACATGTCTTTAATGTACTCGAATACGATACATGATCAAATGAGCCAAAATATAGTAACACTGTACTAGGACAAAATATACACATTGTATTGTTTCTATAAATCTCGTTCATTCTAAAGGAATTTGGACCTCAAACCAATTTCATTGGTTAGGTAATCAAATTAGCTTCCCATCCATACGTGGATCATTAGAAAAGAAAGTTTGTATGCATCCTGGGCAATAATTTTAGTGTGGACTCGTCATGGAGTCCAAAGGGTTGTTAGGCTTGGACTCCCATGTGATGTTGACATCCTAGCTAATTTTGCTTGACACTTTGGCCTTTTGCAAGTTCATTTGGGTACACTCTTATGTTCCTAATCAACAAAATAGTCTTTCCACCAACTGTAAGGTTAGAAAAATAATTGACTAAGAAAGAACACAACCTAGATATTCAATTGATGTGTTCGTGCTCTTGTAACTGGACCTTGCAATGCATCCAAGGAAGTGATGTCCTCATCAAGGTTCCAAAGAACACTTTCGCTAAGGTTGGAGAAGGCCATAAGACATCATAGGTGTCTGATGGAGACCAGAAGTCATACTAGAGGCTCAATCTCCAGTTGTTGCTAGTGGCTAGGAGTCCAACAGCTAACAGACGTGGATGCACCAAACATGCTTGATGGGTGCTCCAGATGTGTCTAGTTGGTGCATTGGACATGTTCGATGCCTACGTAGAGACCTATTGTGCAGCCTAACAACTACATTTGAATTTGGGAGCTATATATACCCCCTTGGCTAGCCAAGTGAGACTGTGGAGCTCAAGCTAGAGTTGTATGAGTTAAGGCTCATCTCTAGTAACTTTAGGCACCAAAGTGCTTAGTGGCAGATTTGGTGATTAGCGTAGGTGATTTGTGAAGTGCTTAGGTTAGTTATACCACCACTTCAATGCTTGCTCTTTGTTTAGTGTTTAGTGAGATTTGCATATCTCTTACCACTCGGTGCTTATGTGCACCATTGTTGTATAACGAAGGGGCTTGTAGTCTTGCGATATCACACCATCCACATTTTTATGTGGTAGCTGCCATGTCCCTAAGTAAACTAGACCGAGACGATTGAAACTCGATAGTTAAGACAATTGTGAGTGGTTCAAGAGAGACCATCTCGAGGACCTAGTTGCATGTGGGAAAGGTCCCGAGGCTATCCACAGAGTTATATGATTGGGTGCTTGGTCCTTGTGAGGGGCTCTAATAAGAACTAGGGGGAAGCTTGTGAACTTCTTGATATCTCGATAAAAATATCAATGTCATTAACATGAGATTACATCTATCTCAATTAAGTTTATGTATTTATATTGTACACCTTGGTTATGTGTTTTACATTCGTAGCTTAATAGATGGGCTAATTGATTGGATTGGAACCTTGCGATAGAGATAGCAATAAAAGTAAGAAAACCATAGTTGCTCATTTAAATAGAGTATTTATTGCATAGGTTTTGAACATGATGATATTTAAAGGCTTTAGCTTTAGAGTAGTGTTTTAAGTTAGCTAATTCATCCCCTCTTAGATGTCACAGTACATTTATATGGCATGTTTGGTACAACTCAGATTGATCAATGAATTAGTTTTTTTACTTTGCTTTCATAAGCATCTTCATCAATGAAGCTAAAACTGTTTTAAAAATCATTTGATAAAAGGAAGATAATATAGAGAAAGCTAACAAAAGATAGTATTCACTTCATCATGCTTATGTGCATGAGAGGAGCTAAAAATAGTTTCTAGAGAGATGTATCAAAAGGGCATGTTTGGTATAAGCTAAAAACAACTCTACAAGATTGTTTCATAAGCTATTCTAAATATGCCCAGTTTGGTGCAACTCGGTCTTACTGGTGAAGCTATTCTTTCATTTCAACTTCATAAACAACTTTCTCGATAAATCTAAAATTATTTTAGAGAATCCTTTGGTAAAACTGTTGTGCATATAGTTTGTTTAATGGTTGTTTGGTTTGTTGTCTCACTTGCAACAGTTTGCCATGCTAAAAGTTAGGCAATGTTAACCGATTTAGGCATGAGTTTGGTTTGTAACCACAGTTGTGACAAGTTTTTTCTTCTGCTACGTAGACACCACTTGTCAATGACTTGTAAAAGTGTGACAAGATTCCCTTAGGCATGACAAGATGTTACCAAGAATTTGCGCGCTTAACCTTATACAAAAGTTATAAAATATGTGGCAACTTTTGGCAACTTAGGCATACAACTAAACATGCCCTAAATAAGTTCTCGTAGAATCTTGGACATGGCACACGAGTGTGAAGTGGAGATATGAAAAGCTATTGTTTTTAGCTTCATCACGCCTTATTCTCATGTAAGAACATGATTCAAAGACGTTTATGGGTGAAACTGTTTTTTAAACAATCTATTTAGTCGTTTAGAAAAAAGAAAGTTCACAACAACTTTAAAACTCATGAAGCTATTAGGAGGTGTTTGGTTCCGTCACTAAATTTTAATTCGTGTCACATCAAATATTTGAATATCAATTACGAGTATTATATATATAGGTTTAATAAATTCATCTCGTCTTTTCATCTTCATCTGTATAATTAATTTTATAATTAGACTGTATTTAATACTCGTAATTACCATTCAAACATTTGGTGTGACATGGACTAAACTTTAGATGGGTGGAACTAAACACCCCTTTAACAAAGTTGCGGAAAATAAGATCTAACACTACCAAAATCCGGCTCTTTGCCGAGTGCCGACAGCTTTGCTGAGTGCAATTTATGGGGCATTCGACAAAACATGCTTTGCAGAGGATGGCAAATATGTTCTAGTACATGCAGACCCTTGGCGCCGCACAGGGTCTTGCTCTACGACCTCCGTTGTTCTCTACAGCTGACCCTGCTCAGTTCCATACTTATGCGAGTATAAAATTTTAGTGATGCATGACATACATTCATCTGGTCTGACACATGCAATCTCTTCTCTATACAGGGACAATCTGCAGTATCAAACAACCCTCATGTATAGCCCAGCCCATCGCCGAACCAGTCCAAACACCCACCTCGCTGATGATATCTTAGTTGTGCTTGTGAGACTTATGCAGTTTCAAACTTGAGATACTTATGTTTGTGTTGGTCCGGTAATACTTATGTTTATGAAACTTGGTCTGAACTTGTGAGATTTGTGGTCTTTGTGATACATATGTTTGTGATGGTACTTATGTTTGTGAAAAACTTGTGAGATTTGTGGTTTTGTGAGATATGTGGTCTCTATTATTTATCTGATGATTCTGTGAACTTTGTGATGTATATGTGAAATATGTTTTTTGGATGGATGGAATAATAAAAACAAATAAAAGGGGGTTTCTGGTCACTTTGTTGAGTGTTACACTCGACAAAAAAGGCACGCCTGGAAACCAATAAAGCTTCTTTGCCGAATGTTGTAGTCCTAGCACTCGGCAAAGAAGCTCCCTTTGCCGAGTGTCTCCCAGCACACTCGGTAGAGCGACTGCCAAAGGGGCCCACTAAAGCCTTCTTTGCCGAGTGTCAGGCCAGCAGACACTCAGTAAAGGCTCCCTCTTTGCGAGTACCTCGCAGCGCTCTCGGCAAAGGGACTAGCAAAGGGGCCCACTAGATCCTTCTTTGCCGAGTGCCAGACCAATAGGTACTTAATAAAGAGGAAGTCTTTGCCGAGTGTCAGCGAGTATTGAGTACACTCGGTAAAGTCTTTGTCTCAGTCACTTGTCGCCATTAGGATGACTTTTCTTTGGCAAGCACTAGATGACACTCGGCAAAGACTCTACCAAGTGCCCTACAAAAAGTACTCGGCAAAGAAGCCATTGCTGATGTACAATTCAATGAAGCCTCTTTGCTGAGACTCACACTCGGCAAAGAGTTTGCCAAGTGTTCTTCGGGCTTTGCCGAGTGCTTGCAGCAATCCGCAAAGCAGGCTGTTCTGGTAGTGTAACAATCAAGGATCCACAAACTGAACGACTAATCCGGCTAATTGACTAGCTAGCCGGTAATCGGCGCCGGTCAGCTCCGCCTGGTTTTGGAATTTGAATTTGGAAAATTTATAAATTTTGAAAACTTTTGATGCCAATTTTCGTATAAATAATATGGATTATCTGAAGACTTCCTACTGAAACCAAATTTCAAAATACACAATGGATTTAAAACTTAAAAAATCATAGAAGTTTCGGGAAAATACAAAAAAAACTAATATATCGGCTAGGATTACTGATTAGCCACTCTCCAAAGCCGATAAATCGATGTGTAGTGCTGAGTAACCGACGGACGAGTAGGGGCTAGGGTTTGGAGGATTTTTTATCCTTTTTGATAGAAAATTAGGGATCTAACCGTGTATACTCTACGAGGCACTTAATTAATTAATAGAAGGGTTGATCTACACTTGTGTACACATTGTTAAGACACCCAACAATATCATCTTTGTTCTCTACATTTCTTATACTCAACCTTTCTGGATTACATCCCTTGACAGGTTCACACATCGAGACCAATGTGTGACAATGACGGGTTAAGTATCACCGCACTCATTGACTACAATACGCTCTCCTGCTTGTTGTCGGCTAACTGGTTCATTATATCGATTTATCATGTGTGCTTACCGTAAACCTGCCAGCAAGTAGGAGCTAGGTTAGGGAGGTTTGTTCTCGTTTCACGTCAAATCATTTTGAATTTACACCGCTACTTGCAATACATGTTAATAACAGTTCACATTATTGCTATTTTCAGAGATGTCAAATCAGATCGATCTAGTTTGGGAACATGGAGACAACATATATCCTAGATTCAAGTGCAAGTATTACAAGAAACATTGGAAGGGGGGAGGTGCTACACGTTTCAAGCAACACCTTGCATCGCGGGGGGGGATGTGCAAGGTTGTCGCAACGTTCCACCAAACACTGCCGATTACTTTCGGCGGGAGATCGACAAGGTCCATGATAAAAGGAAAGCAAGAGTAGCGGTTAGACTTGGGCAGTATACAAGGCACATTTGATGCGTGAGCAAGGTATTATGTTGGTATCAATGGAGGAGTACAATATGGCACAAGCACAATATCAGTGGAATGCACCCTATGAGAATGATATTCGATGGAGGCTGTATTTATATCTTTGATGTTGTTCGTGAACTGTGAAACAATGTCATGTAATGTATTTGAACTGCTAAATGTTGTTATTGGACTTGTAATAATATTTGGGGACCATCTTTTGTTCAAATTATGGTATCTCAAGTTCTCAACGTGCTTTATTTGCAAAAATACATATGGCTCGGTTTCTGCTTCTGTGACGCTGGTTTATCAGGCCATAAGCTAATTATCGGCCGATTTATCGGCTTCGAACCGTTTAGAATTCAAAACTGAGGTGATTTTGATTTTGGCCAGTTTCTACTTGTTTTCACCGATTTATCGCGATTAATCGGTTATCGGTGGGCGCCGGTAACAATGTACTTCTATTATTGAT
This sequence comes from Zea luxurians, assembly GCA_029449295.1. Classification (NCBI taxonomy): domain Eukaryota; kingdom Viridiplantae; phylum Streptophyta; class Magnoliopsida; order Poales; family Poaceae; genus Zea; species Zea luxurians. Next base: position 39,540,405 of record JAOPSE010000023.1, read on the forward strand.
GATATGTGTCGGGGACCATAATTAGGGGTACCCCCAAGACTCCTAAACTCGGCTGGTAACCACCATCAGCACAAAGCTGCAAAGGCATGATGGGCGCAATTCAGGTCAAGGCTCCGTCCGCTCAAGGGACACGATCTTGCCTCGCTCGAGCCCAGCCTCGGGCAGGAACAGTAGACCAAGGCAGATTCACGCCTCGCCCGAGGGCATCCTCAAGTAATAGGCGCACCTTCGACTCGCCCGAGGCCCAGCTCGGGCAGGCTTCACAGTGAAGCAACCTTGGCCAGATCGCCACGCCAACCGACTGCATCACAGGAGCATTCAATGCAAGGATCGCCTGACACCTTATCCTGACACGCGCTCCTCAGTCGACAAGGCCGAAGTGACCGCAGTCACTTCGCCCCTCCACTGACTGACCTGACAGGAAAACAGCACCGCCTGCGCTGCTCCGACTGCTGTGCCACCCGCTCGGGTGAGGCTGACAACAGCCAAGACCAGCCTCGGGTGCCATAGGAAGCTCTGCCTCGCCCGACCCCAGGGCTCGGACTCAACCTCGACCCCGGAAGACGGTCTCCGCCTCGCCCGACCCCAGGGCTCGGACTCAACCTCGACCCCGGAAGACGGTCTCCGCCTCGCCCGACCCCAGGGCTCGGACTCAACCTCGACCCCGGAAGACGGTCTCCGCCTCGCCCGACCCCAGGGCTCGGACTCAACCTCGACCCCGGAAGACGGTCTCCGTCTCGCCCGACCCCAGGGCTCGGACTCAGCCTCGACCTCGGAGGAGCCTCTGCCTCGCCCGACCTTGGGCTCGGGCCGACCACGTCGCAGGGGGGTACATCATTACCCTACCCCTAGCTAGCTCAGGCTACGGGGAACAAGACCGGTGTCCCATCTGGCTCGCCCCGGTAAAACAAGTAATGATGACACCCCGCGTGCTCCATGACGACGGCGGTTCTCAGCCCCCTACGAAAGCAAGGAGACGTCAGCAAGGTCCCGACAGTCCCGACAGCTGTGCTTCTACATGGTTTAAGTGCTCCTCCGATGGCCACGACGTCACATGAACAGGGCACCAACACCTCTCCGACAGCCACGTCGGCATGTACATTGGACTCTAGCCCCTCTCTGCCGGACACGTTAGCACACTGCTACACCCCCCATTGTACACCTGGGCCCTCTCCTTACGTCTATAAAAAGAAGGTCCAGGGCCCTCGTACGAGAAGGTGGCCACGCGAGAGGACGGCCTGACGAGCAGGCTCTCTCTCTCTCCCTCGCGAACGCTTGTAACCCCCTACTGCAAGCGCATCCGCCCTGGGCGCAGGACAACACGAGCCGCGGTTCCCCTTATTGCTTTCCCCCTTGTGTTCCGTCTCGCGCCGACCCATCTGGGCTGGGGACACGCAGCGACAATTTACTCGTCGGTCCAGGGACCCCCGGGGTCGAAACGCCGACAGTTGGCGCGCCAGGTAGGGGCCTGCTGTGTGTTGATGAACAGCTTCCCGTCAAGCTCCAGATGGGTAGTCTTCAGCAACCTCTCCAGCCAGAGACACTGCTCCGTTTCGGGAGTCTCGAGTTCATGTCCCTCGACAGCAGCTACGACATGGTACTCCTTCCTCCACCACGCGACAACGACAATGGCGGCCGTCAGCCTGCCCGCCGGCGGCGGAATCGACGACGTCTTCCCCGCCTGACGGAAGAACAGCATCCGAGTCTGTCCCATCACCTTCCCCGTCGACGGAGGAGGAGGCGGGGCAACCATGGCCAAGCAGGAGGCGGCACCTCGTCGGCTGTCGAGCGAGTTGATGATGTCGGCGCCCCAGCGAGGGACACGTCGGGCGTCGACCTCGCGTCTGAGACGAAGGCGGGCGTCGTTTCCCCGCAACACGCCAACCCCAAGCGGACGAATGATGCCAGCACGCTCACGAAGGAACTGCTGGGCGTTAGCCTCGTACCTGAGATAACGGTGCAGTCCGTCCCCGACGCGACTCCGTCACCATCCGTCGATCAAGAGGTACCGTCCGTTTTCCACCCTTTGCCTTTTAGATTCAGCTTTGATCCACCAAGTGACCCCGCTTCGGTGGACGCTTTCATAAAGGCATATCCGAACCTTCCGAGGTATCATATGTGGTCAACCTGGGACCGATTGACGGCCGTCTCGACCTATGGGCCCCCGGGTTCCGAGGAAGATGACGAGCCCGACTATGGTTGGGATTTCTCCGAGCTCGAGAACCCCAGTGCTGAGAGCACCTAGAGGGGGGTGAATAGGTGATCCTGTAAAACTTCAAACTTAAGCCACAAAACTTGGTTAAGTGTTAGCACAAATAATGCCAAGTGGCTAGAGAAGAGTCTCAACAAAACACAGAAACCACAGAAGATTAATCACAGAGATGACACAGTGGTTTATCCCGTGGTTCGGCCAAGACCAACGCTTGCCTACTCCACGTTGTGGCGTCCCAACGGACGAGGGTTGCAATCAACCCCTCTCAAGCGGTCCAAAGACCCACTTGAATACCACGGTGTTTTGTTTTCTTTTCTTTATCCCGTTTGCAAGGAATCTCCACAAATTGGAGTCTCTTGCCCTTACAAGTATATGATCACAAAGAAGCACAGAGTAAGGGAGGGAAGCAACACACACAAATCCACAGCGAAATGCGCACACACACAGCCAAGAATCGAGCTCGAATGACTATCTCAAAGTTCTCACTAGAACGGAGCTCGAATCACTTAGAATCACAAACGAATGCGCAAAGAATGAGTGTGGATGATCAAGAATGCTCTAAGGTTGCTTGTGTGACTCCTCCATGCGCCTAGGGGTCCCTTTTATAGCCCCAAGGCAGCTAGGAGCCGTTGAGAGCAAATCTGGAAGGCTATCCTTGCCTTCTGTCGTCGGGGGCACCGGACAGTCCGGTGCACACCGGACACTGTCCGGTGCCCGATTTCTTTCCTTAAACAGCGCTGCCGACCGTTGCAGATCTGGGAGCCGTTGGCGCACCGGACATGTCCGGTGCACACCGGACAGTCCGGTGCTGTCTTCTAGCCGTTGGCTCGGCCACGTGTCCCGCGCAGATTGCGCGGCCGACCGTTGGCCCGGTCGACCGTTGGCTCACCGGACAGTCCGGTGCACACCGGACAGTCCGGTGAATTTTAGCCGTACGTCGCCGGTGAATTCCCGAGAGCAGCCACTTCGCGCCGAGCCAGCCTGGCGCACCGGACATGTCCGGTGCACACCGGACAGTCCGGTGTACCCAGACTGGGCAGACTTTGGCTGCTCGAGCCATTTCTTCTCCAACTCGATTTTTTTCTGTTTCCAGCACTTAGACACAATACATTAGTCCATAAACAATGTACTAAGTCTGAGAAACATACCTTTATCCTTGATTTGTACTTTGTCCACCATTTTACAATTAGGCACTTGTGTTGGGCACTAAATCACCAAAATACTTAGAAATGGCCCAAGGGCACATTTCCCTTTCAATCTCCCCCTTTTTGGTGATTTATGCCAACACAACATAAAGCAAGTAGAACAAGTACAAGAACACTTCAAATAAGAACTCAAATTATTTTGATTCAATTTTGGCATATATGGATCATCCTTTGCCACCACTTGGTTTGTTTTTGCAAATCAAACTCAAATCTCTATCTCTAAGTCAAACACACATGTTGAAGCATAAAGAGAGTCATTCCAAAAGAGATTGATCAAAGATTTCAAAAACTCCCCCTTTTTCCCATAACCACTACTTCTCCCCACAAGAAGCCAACTTTTGATAAGAGAGACAACAAAAGGGTTTTGACAAACCAAAAGCTCTATTCTACTATTTTCAAAATTCTCAAGTGGTAGCTGATCCATTTATTGCTTTGGCCTTTATTTTCTCCCCCTTTGGCATCAAGCACCAAAACGGGATCAATCTTGGCCCTTTAACCCCATTGCCTCACCAAAATCTTCAATTTAGAGCAAATGGCAATAAGAGTTCATGAGATGGACTTGGAATAAGTTACCCTCTCATTGGAGTGCAGTGGAAGTCTTTCATGGTCCAAGTCCACCTTTTCCCTTTCAATTCTCCTTCGAGACTAAATCAAGCAAACTCAAGCATATGGTTAGTCTCATAGGGTCAAGTTGTAACACATCTCCCCCTAAACATGTGCATCACTTTGCAACGGACTTGTGAGGTCCAAGGAGTGTTTGTACAACTTGAGCACCATAATAAGCAACAAAATGCAGAATGAACATGATCAAAGGCATAAATACATGTATGCTACATTTCAATCCAAGTTCCGTGAATCTAAGATATTGAGCTCACTACGCAGCCTGCAAAAGGTCTTCTCATCTAAAGGCTTGGTAAAGATATCGGCTAGCTGGTTCTCAGTGCTAATATGGAACACTTCGATGTCTCCCTTTTGCTGGTGGTCTCTCAAAAAGTGATGTCGGATGTCTATGTGCTTAGTGCGGCTGTGTTCAACAGGATTATCCGCTATTCAGATAGCACTCTCATTATCACATAGGAGTGGGACTTTGCTCAGATTGTAGCCAAAGTCCCTGAGGGTTTGCCTCATCCAAAGTAGTTGCGCACAACACTGTCCTGCGGCAACGTACTCGGCCTCAGCGGTGGATAGGGCAACGGAGGTTTGTTTCTTAGAGTTCCATGACACCAGGGACCTTCCTAAGAATTGGCACGTCCCCGATGTACTCTTCCTATCGACCTTACATCCAGCATAGTCGGAATCTGAGTACCCAATCAAGTCAAAGTTAGACCCCTTTGGATACCAGATCCCGAAGCAAGGCGTAGCGACTAAATATCGAAGAATTCGCTTCACAGCCACTAAGTGACACTCCTTAGGATCGGATTGAAATCTGGCACACATGCATACGCTAAGCATAATATCCGGTCTACTAGCACACAAATAAAGCAAAGAACCTATCATGGACCAGTATGCTTTTTGATCAACGGACTTACCTCCTTTGTTGAGGTCGGTGTGTCCGTCGGTTCCCATCGGCGTCTTTGCGGGCTTGGCGTCCTTCATCCCAAACCGCTTTAGCAGATCTTGCGTGTACTTCGTTTGGGAGATGAAAGTGCCATCCTTGAGTTGCTTCACTTGGAACCCAAGGAAGTAGTTCAACTCGCCCATCATTGACATCTCGAATTTCTGCGTCATCACCCTGCTAAACTCTTCACAAGACTTTTGATTAGTAGAACCAAATATTATGTCATCGACATAAATTTGGCATACAAACAAATCACCATCACATGTCTTTGTAAAAAGAGTTGGATCGGCTTTCCCAACCTTGAAAGCATTAGCAATTAAAAAGTCTCTAAGGCATTCATACCATGCTCTTGGGGCTTGCTTAAGTCCATAGAGCGCCTTAGAGAGCTTACACACATGGTCGGGGTACCGTTCATCCTCGAAGCCAGGGGGTTGCTCCACGTACACCTCCTCCTTTATTGGCCCGTTGAGGAAAGCGCTCTTCACATCCATTTGGTACAACCTGAAAGAATGGTGAGCGTGAAAGGGAAATGTGCCCTTGGGCCATTTCTAAGTATTTTGGTGATTGAGTGCCAACACATGTGCTTAATTGTGATTTTATGTACATGGATGAACAAGGTGCAAATCATGAAGTAAAGGTATGTTTCTAAGCCTTAGTACATTGGTTTTGTGGACTAACATATTTGTCTAAGTGTTAGAAACAGAAAGAAGAAAAAGAGAAAAGGGGAGAGAATGACTTGGCTGTGTGCAGCCAAGTCCCAGCTCGGTCTGGAGCACCGGACTGTCCGGTGTGCACCGGACAGTGTCCGGTGCGCCAGACTGACTCGACTCGAACTGGCCGCTCTCGGGATTTTGGCCGGCGGCGTACGGCTAAAATTCACCGGACTGTCCGGTGTGCACCGGACTGTCCGGTGAGTCAACGGTCGGCCAGGGCCAACGGTCGGCCGCGCAATCCGCGCGGGACACGTGGCCGAGCCAACGGTCGGAAGACGGCACCGGACTGTCCGGTGTGCACCGGACTGTCCGGTGCGCCAACGGCTCGCAGATCTACGGCAGTCTTCCAACGGTCAGAAGCGCCAGAAAAGGAAACAAATCGGGCACCGGACACTGTCCGGTGTGCACCGGACTGTCCGGTGCCCCCGACGACAGAAGGCCAGGATAGCCTTCCAGAATTGCTCTCAACGGCTCCTAGCTGCCTTGGGGCTATAAAAGGAGCCCCTAGGCGCATGGAGGAGACACACAAGCAACTCTTGAGCATTCTTGATCATCCACACAAGTTCTTTGCGCATTCGTTTGTGATTCTAAGTGATTCGAGCTCTGTTCTAGTGTGAACTCTGAGATAGTCATTCGAGCTCGAGTCTTGGCCGTGTGTGTGCGCTTTTGTTGTGGATTTGTGTGTGTTGCTTCCCTCCCTTACTCTGTGCTTTCTTTGTGATCATATACTTGTAAGGGCAAGAGACTCCAATTTGTGGAGATTCCTTGCAAACGGGATAGTGAAAGGAACAACAAAACAACGTGGTATTCAAGTGGGTCTTTGGACCGCTTGAGAGGGGTTGATTGCAACCCTCGTCCGTTGGGACGCCACAACGTGGAAGTAGGCAAGCATTGGCTTGGCCGAACCACGGGATAAACCACCGTGTCCCTCTGTGCTTGATTCTTGTGGTATTGTGTTTTGTTGAGACTTCACCTTAGCCACTTGGCATTAATCGTGCTAACGCTTAACAAGTTTTTGTGGCTTAAGTTTGAGGTTTTTACAGGATCACCTATTCACCCCCCCCCCTCTAGGTGCTCTCAATTGGTATCAAAGCCGTTCTATTCACAAAGGGACTAACCGCCCGAATAGATGGATCCTAAGGGGAAGGGTATAGTGATCAACGATAAAGAGAAGGAGACCTTCGTCAACGAGCCGAAGGATGACAGGCCTACCGACTCCGGCTCGGGCCAAAGACGGAAGGAAGGGAAGAAGAAGAAGACCAGGCGCATCAAGGAGATTGTCTACTACGACAGCGACGAGTCTACTTCTTCCCAAAAGGATGAGGACCACAACGACTACAAACAAAAGACGGTTAACTCAAACTTTTCTTTTGATTATTCGCGTATTCCGCATAGCTCAAATACTCATTTGCTTCCCATTCCACTTGGCAAACCTCCTCACTTTGATGGAGAGGATTACGGATTTTGGAGCCACAAAATGCGTACTCACCTGTTTTCTCTCCATCCAAGCATTTGGGAGATTGTGGAAAGTGGAATGAAATTTGATAGCTCGGATAGCCCTATGTTTATTAATGAACAGATTCATAAAAATGCACAAGCTACTACTGTGTTGCTAGCCTCTTTGTGCAGGGACGAGTATCACAAGGTGAGCGGCTTGGACAATGCCAAGCAGATCTGGGACACCCTCAAGATTTCTCATGAGGGGAACGACGTCACCTTGCTCACCAAGATAGAGTTGGTGGAGGGAGAGCTTGGACGGTTCGCCATGATAAGGGGCGAGGAGCCGACGCAAACATACAACCGGCTCAAGACCCTCATCAACAAGATAAGGAGCTATGGGAGCACGCGATGGACGGACCACGACGTCGTCCGCCTAATGCTCAGGTCCTTTACCGTACTTGATCCTCATCTCGTGAACAATATTCGTGAGAATCCCAGGTACACGATGATGACGCCCGAGGAAGTGCTTGGAAAATTCGTAAGCGGGCGGATGATGATCAAGGAGGCAAGATACGTCGACGAAGCGTTGAACGGTCCGATCAACGAGCCGCAACCCCTTGCTCTCAAGGCAACACGAAGCAAGGAGGCGCTACCTAGCAAGGTGGCACAGATTGAGGCGGCTGGCCTTAATGATGAAGAGATGGCTCTCATCATTAAAAGATTCAAGACGGTGCTTAAAGGTCACAAGGGACAACCAAGCAAGACCAAAGCCAAGGGGAAGCGCTCATGCTTCAAATGCGGTAAGCTTGGTCATTTTATTGCTAACTGTCCCGATAATGAAAGTGACCAGAAAAAGGGGAACAAGAGAGAGAAGAAGAAGCAATACAAGAAGGCCAAGGGCGAGGCGCATCTAGGAAAGGAGTGGGACTCGGATTGCTCCTCCTCCGACTCCGACAACGAAGGACTCGCCGCCACTGCCTTCAACAAATCGGCTCTCTTCCCCAACGAGCGTCTCACTTGTCTTATGGCAAGAGAGAAGAAGGTAAGTACTAAAGACTCCACTTATGCGTCTTCTAGTGATAGTGAGTCTAGTGATGATGATATAGATTATTCTTGCTTGTTCAAGGGCTTAGATAGATCTAAGATAGATAAAATCAATGAATTGATTGATGCATTGAATGAAAAGGATAGGCTTTTAGAAAAGCAAGAAGATTTATTGTATGATGAACATGATAAGTTTGTAGAGGCACAAAAATCATATGCTTTAGAAATGAAAAGAAATGAAATGCTTTCTAGTGAAATATCTTCCTGTCATGAAACCATTTCTACCTTAAGAAGTGTTAATATTGATTTAAGTGCTAAACTAGAAGTAGCTAGTAAATCAAATTCTTGTGTTGAACATGTTGAAATTTGTACTAGGTGTAAGGATTTTGATGTTAATGCTTGTAGTGAACACCTAGTTCTAATTTCCAAATTAAATGATGAAGTGGCTAGTCTTAATGCCCAACTTAAGACTAGCAAGAATGAAGTTGATAAAATCAAATTTGCAAGGGATGCCTACACGATTGGTAGACACCCCTCAATTAAGGATGGGCTTGGCTTCAAGAGGGAAGCCAAGAACTTAACAAGCCATAAGGCTCCCATCTTCGTCAAGGAGAAGGGGAAGGCCCCGATGGCTAGTAATGCTAAAAAGAATCATGCTTTTATGTATTATGATAGGAGACATGCTAGAAATGCTTATAATCATTTTGATTCACATGCTTATGATTCTCATGCAATGTTTGCTTCTAGTTCTTCTTATAATCATGGTAGAGATATGTGTAGGAGAAATGTTGTACATATGCCTAGGAGAGATATTGCTCATGTACCTAGGAAGAATGTTATTCATGCTCCTAGGAAAGTAGTGAATGAACCTTCTACCATTTATTATGCTTGTAATGCTCCCTTTGCTATTTGTAGAAAGGGTAAGAAGGTAGTTGCTAGGAAATTAGGGGCTAGATGCAAGGGAGATAAATCTTGCATTTGGGTCCCTAAAGATATTTGTGCTAACCTTGCAGGACCCAACATGAGTTGGGTACCTAAGACCCAAGCCTAAATTTGCCTTGCAGGTTTATGCATCCGGGGGTTCAAGCTGGATTATCGACAGCGGATGCACAAACCATATGACGGGGGAGAAGAAGATGTTCACCTCCTACGTCAAGAATAAGGATTCCCAAGATTCAATTATATTCGGTGATGGGAATCAAGGCAAGGTAAAAGGGTTAGGTAAAATTGCAATTTCTAATGAGCATTCTATCTCAAATGTATTCTTAGTGGAGAGTCTTGGATATAATTTGCTATCTGTTAGTCAATTATGTCAAATGGGATACAATTGCCTTTTTACTAATGTAGATGTGTCTGTCTTTAGAAGATGTGATGGTCACTAGCTTTTAAGGGTGTACTAGACGGCAAGCTTTATTTAGTTGATTTTGCAAAAGAAGAGGCCGGTCTAGATGCATGCTTAATGGCTAAGACTTGCATGGGCTGGCTGTGGCATCGCCGCTTAGCACATGTGGGGATGAAGAACCTTCACAAGCTTCTAAAGGGAGAACACGTGATAGGTCTAACAAATGTTTATTTCGAAAAAGATAGACCTTGTGCAGCTTGTCAGGCAGGTAAACAAGTAGGAGGAGCACATCACAGCAAGAATGTGATGACTACGTCAAGACCTCTGGAGCTGCTGCATATGGACCTCTTCGGACCCGTCGCCTATCTAAGCATAGGAGGAAGTAAGTATGGTTTAGTTATTGTTGATGACTTTTCCCGCTTCACTTGGGTGTTCTTTTTGCAGGATAAGTCTGAAACCCAAGGGACCCTCAAGCGCTTCCTCAGGAGAGCTCAAAATGAGTTTGAGCTCAAGGTGAAGAAGATTAGGAGCGACAACGGGTCCGAGTTCAAGAACCTTCAAGTGGAGGAGTTTCTTGAGGAGGAAGGAATCAAGCACGAGTTCTCCGCTCCCTACACACCACAGCAAAATGGTGTGGTAGAGAGGAAGAACAGGACGCTAATCGATATGGCGAGGACGATGCTTGGAGAGTTCAAGACCCCCGAGTGCTTTTGGTCGGAAGCCGTGAACACGGCTTGCCACGCCATCAACAGGGTCTACCTTCATCGACTCCTCAAGAAGACTTCGTATGAGCTACTAACCGGTAACAAACCCAATGTATCTTACTTTCGTGTTTTTGGGAGCAAGTGCTACATTCTAGTGAAGAAGGGTAGAAATTCTAAGTTTGCTCCCAAAGCTGTAGAAGGGTTTTTATTAGGTTATGATTCAAATACAAAGGCGTATAGGGTCTTCAACAAATCATCGGGTTTGGTTGAAGTCTCTAGCGACGTTGTATTTGATGAGACTAATGGCTCTCCAAGAGAGCAAGTTGTTGATTGTGATGATGTAGATGAAGAAGATGTTCCGACGGCCGCTATACGAACCATGGCGATTGGAGACATTCGGCCACAGGAACAGGATGAACGAGATCAACCTTCTTCCTCAACGACGGTGCAGCCCCCAACTCAAGACGATGAACAGGTTCATCAAAAGGAGGCGTGTGTTCAAGGGGGAGCACAAGACGATCAAGTCATGGAGGAAGAAGCGCAACCGGCACCTCCAACCCAAGTTCGAGCGATGATTCAAAGGGATCATCCAGTCGACCAAATTCTGGGTGACATTAGCAAGGGAGTAACTACTCGATCTCGATTAGTTAATTTTTGTGAACATTACTCTTTTGTCTCCTCTATTGAGCCTTTCAGGGTAGAGGAGGCCTTGCTAGATCCGGACTGGGTGTTGGCCATGCAGGAGGAACTTAACAACTTCAAGCGCAATGAAGTTTGGACGCTGGTGCCTCGTCCCAAGCAAAATGTTGTGGGAACCAAGTGGGTGTTCCGCAATAAACAGGACGAGCACGGGGTGGTGACGAGGAACAAGGCTCGACTTGTGGCAAAAGGTTATGCCCAAGTCGCAGGTTTGGACTTTGAGGAGACTTTTGCTCCTGTGGCTAGGCTAGAATCCATTCGCATCTTGCTAGCATATGCCGCTCACCATTCTTTCAGGTTGTACCAAATGGATGTGAAGAGCGCGTTCCTCAACGGGCCAATAAAGGAGGAGGTGTACGTGGAGCAACCCCCTGGCTTCGAGGATGAGCGATACCCCGACCACGTGTGTAAGCTCTCTAAGGCGCTCTATGGACTTAAGCAAGCCCCAAGAGCATGGTATGAATGCCTTAGAGATTTCTTACTTGCTAATGCTTTCAAGGTTGGGAAAGCCGATCCAACTCTCTTTACAAAGACATGTGATGGTGATTTGTTCGTATGCCAAATTTATGTCGATGACATAATATTTGGTTCTACTAATCAAAAGTCTTGTGAAGAGTTTAGCAGGGTAATGACGCAGAAATTCGAGATGTCGATGATGGGCGAGTTGAACTACTTCCTTGGGTTCCAAGTGAAGCAACTCAAGGACGGCACCTTCATCTCCCAAACAAAGTACACGCAAGATCTGCTGAAGCGGTTTGGGATGAAGGACGCCAAGCCCGCAAAGACTCCGATGGGAACCGACGGACACACCGACCTCAACAAAGGAGGTAAGTCCGTTGATCAAAAAGCATACCGGTCAATGATAGGATCTCTACTTTATTTATGTGCTAGTAGACCGGATATTATGCTTAGCGTATGCATGTGTGCTAGATTTCAATCCGATCCTAAGGAGTGTCACTTGGTGGCGGTGAAGCGAATTCTTAGATATTTAGTCGCTACGCCTTGCTTCGGGATCTGGTATCCAAAGGGGTCTAACTTTGACTTAATTGGGTACTCAGATTCCGACTATGCTGGATGTAAGGTCGATAGGAAGAGTACATCGGGGACGTGCCAATTCTTAGGAAGGTCCCTGGTGTCATGGAACTCTAAGAAACAAACCTCCGTTGCCCTATCCACCGCTGAGGCCGAGTACGTTGCCGCAGGTCAGTGTTGCGCGCAACTACTTTGGATGAGGCAAACCCTCAGGGACTTTGGCTACAATCTGAGCAAAGTCCCACTCCTATGTGATAATGAGAGTGCTATCCGAATAGCGGAAAATCCTGTTGAGCACAGCCGCACAAAGCACATTGACATCCGGCATCACTTTTTGAGAGACCACCAGCAAAAGGGAGATATCGAAGTGTTTTATGTTAGCACCGAGAACCAGCTAGCCGATATCTTTACCAAGCCTTTAGATGAGAAGACCTTTTGCAGGCTGCGTAGTGAGCTAAATGTCTTAGATTCGCGGAACTTGGATTGAAATATAGCATACATGTATTTATGCCTTTGATCATGTTCATTCTGCATTTTGTTGCTTATTATGGTGCTCAAGTTGTACAAACACTCCCTGGACCTCACAAGTCCGTTGCAATGTGATGCACATGTTTAGGGGGAGATGTGTTACAACTTGACCCTTTGAGACTAACCATATGTTTGAGTTTGCTTGTGTTAGTCACAAAGGAGAATTGAAAGGGAAAAGGTGGACTTGGACCATGAAAGACTTCCACTGCACTCCGATGAGGGGTAACTTATTTCCAAGTCCATCTCATGAACTCTTATTGCCATTTGCTCTTAATTGAAGATTTTGGTGAGGCAATGGGGTTAAAGGGCCACAATTGATCCCGTTTTGGTGCTTGATGCCAAAGGGGGAGAAAATAAAGGCCAAAGCAATAAATGGATCAGCTACCACTTGAGAGATTTTGAAAATAGTAGAATAGAGTTTTTGATTTGTCAAAATTCTTAAGTTGTCTCTCTTATCAAAAGTTGGCTTCTTGTGGGGAGAAGTATTGATTATGGGAAAAAGGGGGAGTTTTTGAAATCCTTGATCAATCTCTTTTTGAATGACTCTCTTTATGCTTAAACATGTGTGTTTAACTTAGAGATAGAGATTTGTGTTTGATTTGCAAAAACAAACCAAGTGGTGGCAAAGGATGATCCATATATGCCAAAATTGATTCAAAATAAATTTAAGTGTTATTTGAATTGAGTTTGCACTTGTTCTAGTGGCTTTATGTTGTGTTGGCATAAATCACCAAAAAGGGGGAGATTGAAAGGGAAATGTGCCCTTGGGCCATTTCTAAGTATTTTGGTGATTGAGTGCCAACACATGTGCTTAATTGTGATTTTATGTACATGGATGAACAAGGTGCAAATCATGAAGTAAAGGTATGTTTCTAAGCCTTAGTACATTGGTTTTGTGGACTAACATATTTGTCTAAGTGTTAGAAACAGAAAGAAGAAAAAGAGAAAAGGGGAGAGAATGACTTGGCTGTGTGCAGCCAAGTCCCAGCTCGGTCTGGAGCACCGGACTGTCCGGTGTGCACCGGACAGTGTCCGGTGCGCCAGACTGACTCGACTCGAACTGGCCGCTCTCGGGATTTTGGCCGGCGGCGTACGGCTAAAATTCACCGGACTGTCCGGTGTGCACCGGACTGTCCGGTGAGTCAACGGTCGGCCAGGGCCAACGGTCGGCCGCGCAATCCGCGCGGGACACGTGGCCGAGCCAACGGTCGGAAGACGGCACCGGACTGTCCGGTGTGCACCGGACTGTCCGGTGCGCCAACGGCTCGCAGATCTACGGCAGTCTTCCAACGGTCAGAAGCGCCAGAAAAGGAAACAAATCGGGCACCGGACACTGTCCGGTGTGCACCGGACTGTCCGGTGCCCCCGACGACAGAAGGCCAGGATAGCCTTCCAGAATTGCTCTCAACGGCTCCTAGCTGCCTTGGGGCTATAAAAGGAGCCCCTAGGCGCATGGAGGAGACACACAAGCAACTCTTGAGCATTCTTGATCATCCACACAAGTTCTTTGCGCATTCGTTTGTGATTCTAAGTGATTCGAGCTCTGTTCTAGTGTGAACTCTGAGATAGTCATTCGAGCTCGAGTCTTGGCCGTGTGTGTGCGCTTTTGTTGTGGATTTGTGTGTGTTGCTTCCCTCCCTTACTCTGTGCTTTCTTTGTGATCATATACTTGTAAGGGCAAGAGACTCCAATTTGTGGAGATTCCTTGCAAACGGGATAGTGAAAGGAACAACAAAACAACGTGGTATTCAAGTGGGTCTTTGGACCGCTTGAGAGGGGTTGATTGCAACCCTCGTCCGTTGGGACGCCACAACGTGGAAGTAGGCAAGCATTGGCTTGGCCGAACCACGGGATAAACCACCGTGTCCCTCTGTGCTTGATTCTTGTGGTATTGTGTTTTGTTGAGACTTCACCTTAGCCACTTGGCATTAATCGTGCTAACGCTTAACAAGTTTTTGTGGCTTAAGTTTGAGGTTTTTACAGGATCACCTATTCACCCCCCCCCCCCCTCTAGGTGCTCTCAGAGCGGCATATGCTAGCAAGATACGAATGGACTCTAGCCTAGCCACAGGAGCAAAAGTCTCCTCAAAGTCCAAACCTGCGACTTGGGCATAACCTTTTGCCACAAGTCGAGCCTTGTTCCTTGTCACCACTCCGTGCTCGTCTTGTTTGTTGCGGAACACCCACTTGGTCCCCACAACATTTTGCTTGGGACGAGGCACCAGCGTCCAAACTTCATTGCGCTTGAAGTTGTTAAGTTCCTCCTGCATGGCCAACACCCAATCCGGATCTAGCAAGGCCTCCTCTACCCTGAAAGGCTCAATAGAAGAGACAAAGGAGTAATGTTCACAAAAATTAACTAGTCGAGACCGAGTAGTTACTCCCTTGCTAATGTCACCCAGAATTTGGTCGACGGGATGATCCCTTTGAATCATCGCTCGAACTTGGGTTGGAGGTGCCGGTTGCGCTTCTTCCTCCATCATGTGATCATCTTGCGCTCCCCCTTGATCACACGCCTCCTGTTGATGAACCTGTTCATCGTCTTGAGTTGGGGGATGCACCGTTGTTGAGGAAGAAGGTTGATCTCGTTCATCTCGTTCCTGTGGCCGAACGTCTCCAATCGCCATGGTTCGTATCGCGGCCGTTGGAACATCTTCTTCATCTACATCATCACAATCAACAACTTGCTCTCTTGGAGAGCCATTAGTTTCATCAAATACAACGTCGCTAGAGACTTCAACCAAACCCGATGATTTGTTGAAGACTCTATACGCCTTTGTATTTGAGTCATAACCTAACAAAAACCCTTCTACAGCTTTGGGAGCAAACTTAGAATTTCTACCCTTCTTCACTAGAATGTAGCACTTGCTCCCAAATACACGAAAGTACGATACATTGGGTTTGTTACCGGTTAGTAGCTCATACGAAGTCTTCTTGAGGAGTCGATGAAGGTAGACCCTGTTGATGGCATGGCAAGCCGTGTTTACAGCTTCCGACCAAAAGCACTCGGGGGTCTTGAACTCACCAAGCATCGTCCTCGCCATATCGATTAGCGTCCTGTTCTTCCTCTCCACCACACCATTTTGCTGAGGTGTGTAGGGAGCGGAGAACTCGTGCTTGATCCCTTCCTCCTCAAGGAACTCCTCCACTTGAAGGTTCTTGAACTCGGACCCGTTGTCGCTCCTTATCTTCTTCACCTTGAGCTCAAACTCATTTTGAGCTCTCCTGAGGAAGCGCTTGAGGGTCCCTTGGGTTTCAGACTTATCCTGCAAAAAGAACACCCAAGTGAAGCGGGAAAAGTCATCAACAATAACTAGACCATACTTACTTCCTCCTATGCTTAGATAGGCGACGGGTCCGAAGAGGTCCATATGCAGCAGCTCCAGAGGTCTTGACGTGGTCATCACATTCTTGGTGTGATGTGCTCCTCCCACTTGTTTACCTGCTTGACAAGCTGCACAAGGTCTATCTTTTTCGAAATAAACATTGGTTAGACCTATCACGTGTTCTCCCTTTAGAAGCTTGTGGAGGTTCTTCATCCCCACATGTGCTAAGCGGCGATGCCACAGCCAGCCCATGCAAGTCTTAGCCATTAAGCATGCATCTAGACCGGCCTCTTCTTTTGCAAAATCAACTAAGTAAAGCTTGCCGTCTAGTACACCCTTAAAGGCTAGTGAACCATCACTTCTTCTAATGACAGACACATCTACATTTGTAAAAAGACAATTATATCCCATATTGCACAGTTGACTAACAGATAGCAAATTGTAACCAAGAGACTCAACTAAAAACACATTTGAGATTGAGTGCTCATTAGAAATTGCAATTTTACCTAACCCTTTTACCTTGCCTTGATTCCCATCACCGAATATAATTGAGTCTTGGGAATCCTTATTTTTGACGTAGGAGGTGAACATCTTCTTCTCCCCCGTCATATGGTTTGTGCATCCGCTGTCGATAATCCAGCTTGAACCCCCGGATGCATAAACCTGCAAGGCAAATTTAGGCTTGGGTCTTAGGTACCCAACTCATGTTGGGTCCTACAAGGTTAGTGCAAATATCCTTAGGGACCCAAATGCAAGTTTTGTCTCCCTTGCATTTTGCCCCTAACTTCCTAGCAACTATTTTCCTATCCTTTCTACAAATAGCAAAGGAAGCATTTAAAGCACAATAAATTGTAGAAGGTTCATTCACTACTTTCCTAGGAGCATGAATAATATTCTTTCTAGGCACATGATGAATAGCATTTCTCCTAGACATATTTCTACCATGCATATAGGAAGAACTCGAAGCAAACATGGCATGAGAGTCAAAATCATCATAAGCATTATAACTCCTATAAGCATTTCTAGTTTGTCTCCTATCATGGTACAAGAAGGCATGGTTCTTTTTAGCACTACTAGCCATAGGGGCCTTCCCTTTCTCCTTGACGAAGATGGGAGCCTTATGGCTTGTTAAGTTCTTGGCTTCTCTCTTGAAGCCAAGCCCATCCTTAATTGAGGGATGTCTTCCAATTGTGTAGGCATCCCTTGCAAATTTTAACTTATCAAATTCATTTTTGCTAGTCTTAAGTTGGGCATTAAGACTAGCCAATTCATCATTTAGTTTGGAAATTGAAACTAAGTGTTCACAACAAGCATTAATATCAACATCCTTACACCTAGTGCAAATTTCAACATGTTCAACACAAGAGTTAGATTTACTTGCTACTTCTAGTTTCACATTTAAATCATTAATTTCACCTTTTAGAGAAGAAATGGTTTCATTACAAGTAGAAAGTTCACAAGAAAGCATTCCATTTCTTTTAACTTCTAGAGCAAGTGAATTTTGTGCACTAACAAATTTATCATGCTCTTCATATAAAAGATCTTCTTGTTTTTCTAAGATTCTATCCTTTTCATTCAAGGCATCAATCAATTCATTGATCTTAGCTATCTTAGTTCTATCCAATCCCTTGAATAAACTAGAATAATCTATTTCATCCTCACTAGACTCATCATCACTAGAAGAATCATAAGTATTAGCATTACTAGTGATTACCTTCTTCTCCCTTGCCATGAGGCAAGTGTGATGCTCGTTTGGGAAGTGAGCCGATTTGTTGAAGGCAGTGGCGGCGAGTCCTCCGTCGTCGGAGTCGGACGAAGAGCAATCTGAATCCCACTCTTTTCCAAGATGTGCTTCGCCTTTGGCCTTCTTGTAAACCTTCTTGTTCTCCCTCTTCCCATTCTTCCCTTGCTCCTGGTCACTATCATTTTCGGGACAGTTAGCAATAAAATGACCAACCTTACCGCATTTGAAGCATGAGCGCTTCCCCTTGGCTTTGGTCTTGCTTGGTTGTCCCTTGTGACCTTTAAGCACCGTCTTGAATCTTTTGATGATGAGAGCCATCTCTTCATCATTAAGTCCGGCCGCCTCAATCTGTGCCACCTTGCTAGGTAGCGCCTCCTTGCTTCGTGTTGCCTTGAGAGCAAGGGGTTGCGGCTCGTTGATCGGACCATTCAAGGCGTCGTCCACATACCTCGCCTCCTTGATCATCATTCGCCCGCTAACGAATTTCCCAAGAACTTCTTCGGGCGACATCTTGGTGTACCTGGGATTTTCACGTATATTGTTCACCAAATGAGGATCAAGAACGGTAAATGACCTTAGCATTAGGCGGACGACGTCGTGGTCCGTCCATCGCGTGCTCCCGTAGCTCCTTATCTTGTTGATAAGGGTCTTGAGCCGGTTGTATGTTTGCGTCGGCTCCTCGCCCCTTATCATCGCGAACCGTCCAAGCTCTCCCTCCACCAACTCCATCTTGGTGAGCAAGGTGACGTCGTTCCCCTCATGAGAAATCTTGAGGGTGTCCCAGATCTGCTTGGCGTTATCCAAGCCGCTCACTTTATGGTATTCATCCCTGCACAAAGAAGCTAGAAGAACAGTAGTAGCTTGTGCATTCTTATGAATTTGTTCATTAATGAACATGGGACTATCCGAACTATCAAAGTGCATTCCACTCTCTACAATCTCCCATATACTAGGATGGAGAGAGAATAGGTGACTACGCATTTTGTGGCTCCAAAATCCGTAGTCCTCTCCATCAAAGTGTGGGGGCTTGCCGAGTGGAATGGAGAGCAAATGTGAATTTGAACTTTGCGGAATACGAGAGTAGTCAAAAGAAAAGTTCGAATTAACCGGTTTCCTTCTCTCGTAGTCGTTGTGGTCATCGTCCTTTTGGGAAGAAGTAGATTCATCGCTGTCGTCGTAGTAGACGATCTCCTTGATGCGCCTTGTCTTCTTCTTCTTCCCTTCCTTCCGTCTATGACCCGAGCCGGAGTCGGTAGGCTTGTCGTCCTTCGGCTCGTTGACGAAGGATTCCTTCTCTTTGTCGTTGATCACGATACCCTTCCCCTTAGGATCCATCTCTTCGGGCGGTTAGTCCCTTTGTGAAGAGAACGTCTTTGATACCAATTGAGAGCACCTAGAGGGGGGGGTGAATAGGTGATCCTGTAAGACTTCAAACTTAAGCCACAAAACTTGGTTAAGTGTTAGCACAAATAATGCCAAGTGGCTAGAGAAGAGTCTCAACAAAACACAGAAACCACAGAAGATTAATCACAGAGATGACACAGTGGTTTATCCCGTGGTTCGGCCAAGACCAACGCTTGCCTACTCCACGTTGTGGCGTCCCAACGGACGAGGGTTGCAATCAACCCCTCTCAAGCGGTCCAAAGACCCACTTGAATACCACGGTGTTTTGTTTTCTTTTCTTTATCCCGTTTGCAAGGAATCTCCACAAATTGGAGTCTCTTGCCCTTACAAGTATATGATCACAAAGAAGCACAGAGTAAGGGAGGGAAGCAACACACACAAATCCACAGCGAAATGCGCACACACACAGCCAAGAATCGAGCTCGAATGACTATCTCAAAGTTCTCACTAGAACGGAGCTCGAATCACTTAGAATCACAAACGAATGCGCAAAGAATGAGTGTGGATGATCAAGAATGCTCTAAGGTTGCTTGTGTGACTCCTCCATGCGCCTAGGGGTCTCTTTTATAGCCCCAAGGCAGCTAGGAGCCGTTGAGAGCAAATCTGGAAGGCTATCCTTGCCTTCTGTCGTCGGGGGCACCGGACAGTCCGGTGCACACCGGACACTGTCCGGTGCCCGATTTCTTTCCTTAAACAGCGCTGCCGACCGTTGCAGATCTGGGAGCCGTTGGCGCACCGGACATGTCCGGTGCACACCGGACAGTCCGGTGCCGTCTTCTAGCCGTTGGCTCGGCCACGTGTCCCGCGCAGATTGCGCGGCCGACCGTTGGCCCGGCCGACCGTTGGCTCACCGGACAGTCCGGTGCACACCGGACAGTCCGGTGAATTTTAGCCATACGTCGCCGGTGAATTCCCGAGAGCAGCCACTTCGCGCCGAGCCAGCCTGGCGCACCGGACATGTCCGGTGCACACCGGACAGTCCGGTGTACCCAGACTGGGCAGACTTTGGCTGCTCGAGCCATTTCTTCTCCAACTCGATTTTTTTCTGTTTCCAGCACTTAGACACAATACATTAGTCCATAAACAATGTACTAAGTCTGAGAAACATACCTTTATCCTTGATTTGTACTTTGTCCACCATTTTACAATTAGGCACTTGTGTTGGGCACTAAATCACCAAAATACTTAGAAATGGCCCAAGGGCACATTTCCCTTTCAAGTGCCATGCGGGACTTTATGACCGCATGTGACTACTGCCTCTCCGATTGCTCCGATGATAGCCACAGCCTCGGCATTGAGGACTGTGGCCCAAGTCATGAATGTTTCCACGTCGATCTAGGGGGTCTCGATGAAGGCAACCACCTTGGTATGCTGGAGGACGGTGATCCCCCTAGGCCTACGCCTCGCGTTGACATCCTTCGGGAGCTAGCTGTGGTCCCAGTCCCTGCGGGGGGTCAGGATGCACAGCTCGAGCAAATCCGCGAGATGCAAGCCAGGCTCGACGAGGAAGCAGGACAACTTGTGCAGCTCTGGCAGAACATCGGGCAGGATGGGGCAGGCCGAGCACCAGCCGGAGAAGCGCGTCATCTGCCCCAGGACGTCCAACACCACATCGCTGACGATGCCAGGGCAAGGCTGCCCCCGGCTTCCAGTGGGGTCGGCCAGAACCTGGCTGCAGCAGCAATACTACTCCGAGCGATGCCGGAACCATCCACCATCGAGGGACAGCGTATCCAGGGAGAACTCAAGAATCTCCTGGAGGATGCCGCGGTCCGACGGGCCGAAAGCTCTGCCTCCCGAAGGCAGGGGTACCCCCCTGGAGCATCGCGCCGCGACTTCCCGTTTTGTGCGGGAAGCCTCGGTCCACACCGGGCGCACGCGGGACACAGCGCGTGCGGCCCCGGGTCGCCTCGGCAACGAGCACCATCGCCGCGACCGTCGAGCCCACCTCGACGAGAAGGTGCGCCGAGGTTACCACCCTAGGCGTGGGGGACGCTACGACAGCAGGGAGGATCGGAGCCCCTCGCCCGAACCACCCGGTCCGCAAGCTTTCAGCCGGGCCATACGACGGGCGCCGTTCCTGACCCGGTTCCGGACCCCAACTACCATCACCAAGTACTCAGGGGAAATGAGGCCGGAACTGTGGCTCGCGGACTACCGGCTGGCCTGCCAGCTGGGTGGAACGGACGATGACAACCTCATCATCCGCAACCTGCCCCTGTTCCTCTCCGATGCCGCCCGAGCCTGGCTCGAGCATCTGCCTCCTGCGCAGATCTCCAACTGGGACGACCTGATCAAAGCCTTCGCCGGAAACTTCCAGGGCACATACGTGCGCCCTAGGAACTCCTGGGATCTCCGAAGCTGCCGCCAGCAGCCGGGAGAATTCCTGCGGGACTACATCCGGCGATTTTCGAAGCAGCGCACCGAGCTGCCCAACATCACCGACTCAGATGTCATCGGCACGTTCCTCTCCGGCACCACTTGCCGCGACCTGGTGAGCAAGCTGGGTCGCAAGACTCCCACCAGGGTGAGCGAGCTGATGGACATCGCCACCAAGTTCGCCTCTGGCCAGGAGGCGGTCGAGGGCATCTTCCGGAAGGACAAGCAGCCTCAGGGATGCTAGCAGGAAGACGTCCCCGAGGCGTCCACTTGGTGCAGCACGAAGAAGAAGGGCAAGAAGAAGTCGCAAACGAAACGCGACGCCGCCGACGCAGATCTTGTCGCCGCTGCCGAACACAGGAACCCTCGGAAGCCTCCCGGAGGGGCCAACCTGTTTGACAAGATGCTCAAGGAGTCGTGCCCCTATCATCAGGGTCCCATCAAGCACACCCTTGAGGAGTGCGTCATGCTTCAGCGCTACTTCCACAAGGCCGGGCCACCGGTGGAAGGTGGCAAAGCCCACAACAACGACAAGAAGGAAGGCCACAAGGCAGAGGAGTTCCCTGAGGTCCATGACTGCTTCATGATCTACGGTGGGCGGGTGGCGAATGCCTCGGCTTGGCACCGCAACCAGGAGCGCCGGGAGGTCTGCTCGGTGAAGGTGGCGGCGCCAATCTACCTAGACTGGTCCGACAAGCCCATCACCTTTGACCAAGGCGACCACCCCGACCGCGTGCCGAGCCTAGGGAAGTAGCCGCTCGTTGTCGATCCCATCATCGGCAACGTCAGGCTTACCAAGGTCCTCATGGACGGAGGCAACATCCTCAACATCATCTACGCCGAGACCCTCGGGCTCTTGCAGATTGATTTGTCCACGATCCGGGCCGGTGCGGCGCCCTTTCATGGGATCATCCCCGGGAAGCGCGTCCAACCCCTTGGGCAACTCGATCTGCCCGTCTGCTTTGGGACTCCCTCCAACTTCCGAAAGGAAGCCCTCACGTTCGAGGTGGTCGGGTTCTGAGGAACCTACCACGCAGTGCTGGGGAGACCATGCTACGCCAAGTTCATGGTCGTCCCCAACTATACCTACCTCAAGTTCAAGATGTCGGGCCCCAACGGGGTCATCACCATCGGATCCACATACCGACATGCGTACGAATGCGACGTGGAGTGTGTGGAGTACGCTGAGGCCCTCACTGAGTCCGAGGCCCTCATCGCCGACCTGGAGAGCCTCTCCAAGGAGGTGCCAGCTGCGAAACGCCATGTCGGCAACTTCGAGCCAGCAGAGGCGGTTAAGTCCGTCCCTCTCGACCCCAGCAACGACGCCTCCAAGCAAGTCCAGATCGGCTCCGAGCTCGACCCCAAACTGGAAGCAGTGCTCGTCGACTTTATCCGCGCAAACGCCAAGGTTTTTGCGTGGAGTCCCTCGGACATGCCTGGCATACCGAGGGATGTCGCCGAGCACTCGTTGGATATTCGAGCTGGAGCCCGACCCGTGAAGCAGCCTCTGCGCCGATTCGATGAAGAAAAGCGCAGAGCCATAGGCGAGGAGATCCACAAGCTGATGGCTGCAGGGTTCATCAAAGAGGTATTCCATCCTGAATGGCTAGCCAACCCTGTGCTTATGAAAAAGAAAGGTGGGAAATGGCGGATGTGTGTAGACTACACTGGTCTAAACAAAGCATGTCCGAAGGTTCCCTACCCTCTACCTCGCATCGATCAAATCGTGGATTCCACTGCTGGGTGTGAAACCCTGTCATTCCTTGATGCCTACTCAGGGTATCACCAAATCAGAATGAAAGAGTTCGACCAGCTCGCGACTTCTTTCATCACACCCTTTGGCATGTACTGCTATATTACTATGCCATTCGATTTAAGGAATGCAGGCGCGACATACCAAAGGTGCATGAACCACGTGTTCGAACAGCACATTGGCCGAACGGTCGAGGCTTACGTCAATGACATCGTAGTCAAGACGAGGAAAGCCTCCGACCTCCTCTCCGACCTTGAAACGACATTCAAGTGTCTCAAAGCGAAAGGCGTAAAACTCAATCCCGAGAAGTGTGTCTTCGGAGTCCCCCGAGGCATGCTCCTGGGGTTCATCATCTCTGAGCGGGGCATCGAGGCCAACTCGGAGAAAATCGCGGCCATCACCAACATGGGGCCTATCAAGGACTTGAAAGGAGTACAGAGGGTCATGGGATGCCTTGCGGCTCCGAGCCTCTTCATCTCGCGCCTCGGCGAAAGAGACCTACCCCTGTACCGCCTCTTAAGGACGACCGAGCACTTCACTTGGACCCCCGAGGCCGAGGAAACCCTCAGGAACTTGAAGGTGCTCCTTACAAGCGCGCCCATCCTGGTGCCCCCTGCTGCCGGAGAAGCTCTCCTAATCTACGTAGCCACAACCACTCAGGTGGTCAGCGCCGCGATTGTAGTCGAGAGACGAGAAGA
This sequence comes from Zea luxurians, assembly GCA_029449295.1. Taxonomy (NCBI): domain Eukaryota; kingdom Viridiplantae; phylum Streptophyta; class Magnoliopsida; order Poales; family Poaceae; genus Zea; species Zea luxurians. The sequence continues at coordinate 39,564,186 of JAOPSE010000023.1, forward strand.
AGGGCATGCATTGCTCGTCCAGAGGCCAGTCTACTTCATCAGTGAGGTACTGTCCGAGACCGAAATCCGCTACCCGCAAGTTCAGAAGCTACTGTACGCGGTAATTTTGACGCGGCGAAAGTTGCGACACTACTTCGAGTCTCATCCGGTGACTGTGGTGTCATCCTTCCCCCTGGGGGAGATCATCTAGTGCCGAGAGGCCTCGGGTAGGATTGCAAAGTGGGCGGTGGAGATCATGGGCGAGACAATCTCGTTCGCCCCTCGGAAGGCCATCAAATCCCAAGTCTTGGCGGATTTCATGGCAGAATGGGTCGACACCCAGCTTCCAGCAGCTCTGATCCAACCGGAACTCTGGACCATGTTTTTCGACGGGTCGCTGATGAAAACAGGAACGGGCGCGGGCCTGCTCTTCATCTCACCCCTCGGGAAGCACCTCCGCTACGTGCTGCGCCTCCATTTCCTAGCGTCCAACAACGTGGCCGAGTACGAGGCTCTGGTTAACGGGTTGCGCATCGCCATTGAGCTAGGGGTTCGGCGCCTCGACGCTCGTGGCGACTCGCAACTTGTCATCGACCAAGTCATGAAGAACTCCCACTGCCGCGACCCAAAGATGGAAGCCTACTGCGACGAGGTTCGGCGCCTGGAAGACAAGTTCTACGGGCTCGAGCTCAACCATGTCGCCCGACGGTACAACGAGACTGCGGACGAGCTGGCTAAAATAGCCTCGGGTCGGACAACGGTTCCCCTGGACATCTTCTCCCGAGACCTACATCAACCCTCCGTCAAGACCGACAACACGCCCGAGCCCGAGAAGGCCTCGGCTCAGCCCGAGGCACCCTCGCCTCAACCCGAGGCACCCTCGGCCGCCGAGGGTGAGGCACTGCCCGTCGAGGAGGAGCAGAATGGGGTCCCGCCTAATCGAAACTGGCATACCCCGTACCTACAATATCTCCACCGAGGAGAGCTACCCCTCGACGGAACCGAGGCTTGGCGATTGGCGCGGCGTGCCAAGTCGTTCGTCTTGCTGGGTGACGGAAAGGAGCTCTACCACCGTAGCCCCTCAGGCATCCTCCAGCGATGCATATCCATCGCCGAAGGTCAGGAGTTATTGCAAGAAATACACTCGGGGGCTTGCGATCACCACGCAGCGCCTCGAGCCCTTGTTGGAAACGCCTTCCGACAAGGTTTCTACTGGCCAACCACGATGGCCGACGCCACTAGGATTGTACGCACCTGCCAAGGGTGTCAATTCTAAGCAAGGCAGACCCACTTGCCCGCTCAGGCTCTGCAAACAATACCCATCACCTAGCCGTTTGCTGTGTGGGGTCTGGACCTCGTCGGTCCCTTGCAGAAGGCACCCGAGGGCTTCACGCACCTGCTGGTCGCTATCGACAAATTCTCCAAGTGGATTGAAGTCCGAGCCCTAAACAGCATCAGGTCCGAATAGGCGGTGGCGTTCTTCACCAACATCATCCATCGCTTTGGAGTCCCGAACTCCATCATCACCGACAACGACACCCAGTTCACCGGCAGGAGGTTCTTGGACTTCTGCGAGGACCACCACATCCGGGTGGACTGGGCCGCCGTAGCTCACCCCATTACGAATGGGCAGGTAGAGCGTGCCAACGGCATGATTCTACAAGGACTCAAGCCGAGGATCTACAACGACCTCAACAAGTTCGGCAGGCGATGGATCAAGGAACTCCCCTCGGTGGTCTGGAGTCTGATGACGACGCCAAGCAGAGCCACGGGCTTCACGCCATTTTTTCTAGTCTATGGGGCCGAGGCTATCTTGCCCACAGACTTAGAATACGGCTCCCCGAGGACGAGGGCATACGACGCCCGAAGCAACCAGACCAACCGAGAAGACTCACTGGACCAGCTGGAAGAGGCTCGGGACATGGCCTTACTACACTCGGCGCGGTATCAGCAGTCCCTGCGACGCTACCACGCCCGAGGGGTTCGGTCCCGAGACCTCCAGGTGGGTGACTTGGTGCTTCGACTACGACAAGACGCCCGAGGGCACCACAAGCTCATGCCTCCCTAGGAATGGCCATTCATCATCGCCAAGACTTTGAAACCCGGAACATACAAGCTGGCCAACAGTCAAGGCGAGGTCTACAGCAACACTTAGAACATCCGACAGCTACGTCGCTTCTACCCTTAAGATGTTTTCATATACCTCGTTTACATACACAAGTAAAGTATAACCATCAAGGAAGGGTCAGCCTTGCCTCGGCAAAGCCCGACCCCCCCTCGGGGGCTAGAAGGGGGGAACCCCCTCTGCGTCAAAATTTTCCTCGGAAAAAGTCTTTCGGCTAGAACATCTTTCGTGCTTTTCGACTACGTCGATAGTGGGATCCTGAAAACGACGGAGTACACGTAAGCAGCAAGGCCGACCGAGCCGAGGGACTCCTATGCCTCCGGGATACGGATACCTCACTCATCACCTTCTGCGATAAGTAACTCACGCTCGGATAAGCGATTCTGCTAATCGAACAAGTCTTAACGCTCGAAAATTTCTCTGCCGAAATGGTTTTTCGTGCCTTCTCGACTATACCGATAACAGAATCCTGCGGACGAGCAAGAGTACACGTAAGCGGTGAAGGTCGACCGAGCCGAGGGACTCCTACGCCTCCGGTATACGGATACCTCACTCATCACTTTCCGCGATAAGTAACTCTCGCTCGGATAAATGATTCTGCTATCGACAAGCAAGTCCTGATACTCGAAACAAGAGAAAAAGAAACGTAGCTTTACAACACGACAATGCCATGTTTGGGCCTCGGCGGCCGCAAAAAGCATGCGCACACTACAGACAAACTGTTCCTGCAGGTTCAGACATCAATAGGGGGAGCAGCAGCACCCTCGACATCGTCTCCACCTTCGGCGGAATCTGACCCGACCTCGGACGGCAACACGGGTGAAGGATCTCCACCTCGAAGGAAGATGTCAGCACTGCGCCTGGGCCATCGCCGCCAGGGTCCCCTCTAGGAACTCGGCCCAAGCAGACGGCTTGTCCAGCCGCTCTGTGGCCTCAGCCAGCTATCCCCTGAGGACACCAGCCCGGCTCATGGCCTCGGTAGCCCGACTCCGGGGTTGGTCCCGCCAGTAGACGACCCGGCCAGGCTCCGGCCACCGCTGCTACGCCTCCTCGGCCTGGGCCGACGAAACCCCCCTTTTTCGAGCCAACTCCGCCTCTGTCCGTGCTGACACCGCTACCTCCGGCTCCGGCTCATCGCAGAGCGGCCGAGGGTCCCTTTAACTGGGCAAGAGAAGCCTTGAGTGGCAAGGCCGACCGAGCCGAGGGACTCCTACGTCTCCAGGATACGGATACCTCACTCGTCACCTTCCGTGCAGGGCAACTCACACTTGGTTATGCGGTTCAGCTAGCCGACAGGCGAGACCTAGTGCTCGAAATAAGGAAGAAACACGGCTTTACGCCCAAATACACAGATGTTCAGGCCCCGACAGCCGCAATGAACATACGCCGGCACTCAAGATGCCATTACAAACGGGACTCCGGTTCCGCGGGACCGGCACTCAAGATGCCATTACAAACAGGACTCTGGTTCCGTTCCCGCGGGTATGAACAACCTCCACATCGGAGGGCCTGCGGGACGACAACTTCCAGGTGGCTCACTGCCGCCCACTCCTGCAGCAGCGACAACGACCTCCGCTCCGGGCGGCCAAAGAGCAGCAGCGATGACCTCAGGGCAGACGCTGCTGCGACAAGGCCCTCGCCCACCTCCCCACTCGAGGGGTGAGGACAAGCTATCAAAGCCAAATTGCCGGAGGCCCGGAGCGCAGATGCACCGACGATCTCATCGGCGACGAGGACTTCTCCAGCTGCCACCACCTCATCGCCGACGACGGCAGCCACCTGCCTACCGGCAGATCCCCACTCAAGTCCTCCCGGGCGGGCAAGCACCGACCTCCGCGCGGAAGCATCGTGCCGGAGCACGGGCAGGACAGCCCAAGAACACGAACGCCGCCCTAGCAGCGCGCGACGTCTTGGACGGTCCCCCGGTACGCGCGGCGCGACAGCCGCCCGTACAGCGGCTAGATAGCCACACTCCGCCCGACGGCGTGAGGGGGCACCGAAAGCTGAGCCAGAGCCAGCTGAGCCAGCGAGCCCAACGCGCTGAAGCTGACGACGCTCGCGGCCGACCAGCCCCGCGTTGTCGAAGTCCGCCCCCTCCGCTAGACCGGTGGGCGCCCTCTCCCCTGAAGGCTGAAGAAGAAGGTGGCCCACCTACCCATGCGGGAGGTAGGGCTCTAGCTCAGCTCGCCCTCCGCCCCAGCAAGGATGATGAAGATCCTTGAAGCTGAGGGCGGGGCAGAGGCCGCAGCCCGGCTTGCTTCTCCCCACCATCGAACTGGTGGTCACCGTCTTGGGTGACCATTGGTGAGGAGATGCAGCTGGGCTGCACGACGAAAATCCTTGAAGCCGAACGATGGCTGAAAGGTACCGATCTCCACGAGATCGTGCTCCCCCAACGGCAGCAAGACGAAGGCAACGCGGGCGTACCCCTCCTGGGGGCTCGGAAGGTGGAAGGGCGCAATGCATGAAGAGAATGCGGAGGCGTGACTGCCACCCAGGGAGCCTTTCCCTTTTTAAAGGCAACTCACCCCACCCGCGTCCTCAGGCGTCGCGGACTAAGTCTTCACCAACGCGCTCAAAAGTCCTCCCCCTACGACACGGGGGTTGGGTCCCACATGACATGCAAGCTGGCCCAGGACAGAAGAAGCCAAACCGCCGTGCGCGGAGCGTGTAACCGCCCAGCGGTTACAAGCATTCCTCCGTCTTCGCCTAAACCAGCGGGTGAAAGGGCGGACCGCCATGCAGACAGCATGCAACCGCGCCATGGGAATGCACCCTTTCGACTTCAACGCATCCAGCATGGAGTCCTAGGCCCACACGTCATGTAACCGGCGCGCCGGTTACTACGTGCAAAAAACTGCAGCGCCACTTGCGCCAGCGTCGCGCCTTCTCGACTGCGGAACTAGAGCCGCAATTCGAGGCAACCCTGCGCGTGGACCAGCAGTGCTAGCCAAACACGCCGGTCACGGGTCAGTCAGCCGCGGGAGAAGGCGCGACGGTCGATATGGCCAGAAGTGGGCCGACAGTAATGGCGGCAGCAGGTGAGCGGAAGCGGCGGTCAAATCGTCTGCAGGCTCACGTCCCCTCCTGGAGCAGCAGGAGAGCCCTCTCCCACGGCGTGAAGACGACGCGCCCGTGTTCCGTTCCTCGAACGACTCGCGCATGCACAACGACTGCCCCGCGAACCACTTGTCCTGTCGCATTAACTCCGCGGTAGGGCAGGCGATACCTTTGGCAGGCGAAGCGGGTGACGCTTCACCTCCGCCATAATGACCGCGTCAAAAAAAGGTGTGCCACGTCGTTCAATTTCGTATCATTTTTCTCTTCCCCTTTCTCTCTCTTGCTACAGGGACCGGGAAAGGGGATACTCCGAAAGGGATCCTTCTCCGCGAAGGAAAAGCGGGCCCCGAGCCCTCTTACTGATCAGAGGTTCAAAGGCTGGCCCCTCGGAAGGGTTCGATAGCCGCCTCAGAGCGTTCGGGCTCCGCGCCCACTACTGGTCAGAGGTTCGAAGGCTGGCCCCTCGGAAGGGTTCGACAGCCGCCTCAGGCCGCTCGGGCTCCGCGCCCACTACTGATTAGGGGTTCGTAGGTTGGCCCCCCGAAGGGTTCGACAGTCACCCCAGAACATGCAGAGTGAGGGATGACTCTGGGTACGTTCGATACATAACCAAGGCTCGGGCTACGCTCCCGAGGTACCCTAGGACATTTCCGAGACCAGCAGGAGCGATTCTGTAACGGAATCCCATCAGAGGGAGGCATCGAGCCCTCGGACCCTATCGAACGGGACCGGGTCCGGCAAATCACCTGCAGGTACTTTTGGAGCGCGCCTCTGGGCCACTAGCCGACCCTTATCGAACGGGGCATGGGCGTCCACTCGGATCACCCGTTAGCAACTCACTGGAGACACCATGTTCGGCGCCCTCCAAGGGCAACATGGCGCTTTCCCCCCTCCTCCTTACGGAAAGGCGATGAAGGGGCGTATGAAAAAAGTCGAGTCAGTCCCTGACCGTCCTCTCGCCCTGTGCAGAGGCTCGGGGGCTGCTCTCGTGAACCTGGCTCCGGCCAAACCGTTGACAGCGTCAACATACCAGCCCGAGAACTCGGAACCTGACCATGCACCCAGACTATCATCAGATCGCATGAGGGAACAACCAGACCAGCCGAGGCATCACGAAAGGCACTGAGACCTCGGAGGAGTCAAACCACTCCTCCGAGGCCTCGAGGGCTAAACCCGGCGGGTGCGCTCGCGCGCACCCACCGGAACGAAGTGTGACCGAGAAAGGCCGGTCCCCTTGCAAAAAAGTGCGATAAAGCCTCCAAGCGAGTACCAACACTCCCTTTGAGGCTCGGGGGCTACTGTCGGGGACCATAATTAGGGGTACCCCCAAGACTCCTAAACTCGGCTGGTAACCACCATCAGCACAAAGCTGCAAAGGCCTGATGGGCGCAATTCAGGTCAAGGCTCCGTCCGCTCAAGGGACACGATCTCGCCTCGCCTGAGCCCAGCCTCGGACAGGAACAGTAGACCAAGGCAGATTCACGCCTCGCCTGAGGGCATCCTCAAGTAACGGGCGCACCTTCGACTCGCCCGAGGCCCAGCTCGGGCAGGCTTCGCAGTGAAGCAACCTTGGCCAGATCGCCACGCCAACCGACCGCATCACAGGAGCATTCAATGCAAGGATCGCCTGACACCTTATCCTGACGCGCGCTCCTCAGTCGACAAGGCCGAAGTGACCGCAGTCACTTCGCCCCTCCACTGACTGACCTGACAGGAAAACAGCGCTGCCTGCGCTGCTCCGACTGCTGTGCCACCCGCTCAGGTGAGGCTGACAGCAGCCAAGACCAGCCTCGGGCGCCATAGGAAGCTCCGCCTCGCCCGACCCCAGGGCTCGGACTCAACCTCGACCCCGGAAGACGGTCTCCGCCTCGCTCGACCCCAGGGCTCGGACTCAACCTCGACCCCGGAAGACGGTCTCCGCCTCGCCCGACCCCAGGGCTCGGACTCAGCCTCGACCTCGGACGACGATCTCCGCCTCGCCCGACCCTAGGGCTCGGACTCAGCCTCGACCTCGGAGGAGCCTCCGCCTCGCCCGACCTTAGGCTCGGCCCGACCACGTCGCAGGGGGGTACATCATTACCCTACCCCTAGCTAGCTCAGGCTACGGAGAACAAGACCGGCGTCCCATCTGGCTCGCCCCGGTAAAACAAGTAATGATGACACCCCGCGTGCTCCATGACGACGGTGGTTCTCAGCCCCCTACGAAAGCAAGGAGATGTCAGCAAGGTCCCGATAGCTCCGACAGCTGTGCTTCTACAGGGTTTAAGCGCTCCTCCGATGGCCACGACGTCACATGAACAGGGCACCAACACCTCTCCGACAGCCACGTCGGCATGTACATAGGACTCTGGCTCCTCTCTGCCGGACACGTTAGCACACTGCTACACCCCCCATTGTATACCTGGGCCCTCTCCTTACGTCTATAAAAGGAAGGTCCAGGGCCCTCGTACGAGAAGGTGGCCGCGCGGGAGGACGGGCTGACGAGAAGGCTCTCTCTCTCCCTCGCGAACGCTTGTAACCCCCTACTGCAAGCGTATCCGCCCTGCGCGCAGGACAACACGAGCCGCAGTTCTCCTTATTGCTTTCCCCCTTGTGTTCCGTCTTGCGTCGACCCATCTGGGCTGGGATACCTAGCGACAATTTACTCGTCGGTCCAGATACCCCGAGGTCGAAACGCCGACAATATATATTGTGTTTAATATACTTATGATATTTCAACCTCTCATTGCGTAACTTCTTTGTTTAGAAATTGGATGAACGTCTATATATAGTTGATTTAAATGAACGGCAATCCATATCTGAGCTATCGGATATTTGAATATATATTCGTATATAGACGGAAATATATTAGTAATATTCATGTCGGATAGTATGCGAGTTCGTCCAGTTTGCCCTAAAAGCCCTGATCCGCTGCACCTGTCTGGTGGCCGCAGCTGCAGCACTGCAGAAATCCAAGCAAACTGAAAGGCCCTGTAGATTAGCACTGCTGCTATAGCCACACCAGTTGGATCTGCCGAACAAGTGCAGCCGAGATCAGGCTTGGTTGGTTGGTAATCACGAGCACGAGCGCACGCATGCATCCCATGGCATGCCATGGCATGATCTGATCTGACCCCTGCCGTGTTGACGACAACAGCAGACCAGACATGCATCGTACCAGAGTCCAGAGCTGCTTGACTGACGAGACAGAGCCCGAGACCAGGCAGTCAAAGAAGGCAAAAGGCCAAAGGCAAAGAGGGGCGTCCGGTTGGTCTGCAGACGCCGGACGGGAAGGACAGTCCTGTCCTGTGCTGCGACATTCGTAGGGCGCAACAGATAGGAGATAGGAGTAGCTGTCTGTCCTGCGCATGTGTGTGGAGCTTCGCGCGCTGTCTGCCTTTCCGCCCAGCTGCCACGGCAGGGGCAACGGGGGCCCTGGCTGGCCTGACTGATTGCTCCCTGCGGCACGGGAGAGGCCTGTCCACACGTAACTCATGTAGTATCGTGTAACCCGCCCATGCGCGGGCCATGCGCGCGCGCGCGAGCTCAACCACAGTGCCAACTGCCAACAGCAACAGCACAGGCTCCAGTGAGGAAGACTGGAAGAGAGACTGCCAGTGAGATCGACCGGCCGAGGAAAAAAGCGGCATGCATGCCGGTGCCCGGCTCCGTGCGCGAGCGACACGCCGGTGCTGCGGTGCAGCACAGGCCTCCGATCTGTGATCTGTCCGTTGTCTCCATGAATTCTCACTTCTACTAAGACTAGCTCCAGCAAGGAACCCTAAAGGATTCTGTACTCTAAATATAGAGGACTAAATGATCCTCTACACCCTCCAACAGCGTTCTCTAAACGGTCCTCTAAATTTAGAGGACGCTGCTGGATTCTCTATATATAGAGTTTCTCTAAACGGTCCTCTATCCATTTGAATACTTTAAATAACTGATTTAGCAAAACTAAAATATGTATAATACATTTGAGAGTATGACAAATACGTATGTACAAAAAATAAAAATAAAAAATGTTTCTAATATAGATATTTGAGTATAGAGGACGTGATTTAGAGGATGTTGTTGGAGAGGAAGGAGATATAGAGGATAAAATCTTTTAGAGGAGACTGTAAAGGACGGATATAGATGATGAATATAGAGGACGTTGCTGGAGACAGTCTTAAGAAGGCTTGAATGATTGAATCTCATAACTCACGGCCGACAAAACTAGCCTGGTCTACTTTCCCGACTAACTTCGGGTTTTAGTATATTCACCGCAAGTCCGCAACAAAACGTAAGGGCTTAATTGCCGATAAGATGCATCTAAAATTGTTTTAGGGTCATCAGGCCACTTAGAAGCTACACAAACATTGTTGAAATCTTTATAGAACAATAGATTTGGTGGTTGAAGGAGTTAGGATCTGAAAAGGAATAAAACTAGCACCACCCCGTCTAGGCGCGCGTAGATTTGGTATTGAAGTTATTAGAGATGTTAGAATCCAATATCAAATCTAAATTAATTAAAATTGTTAAAATCTAAATTAATTAGTTCTCAAAAAAAACTTATCAGAATTTGCTAGAACAACATGAAACCTTTGCAAATTTAGATATTGAGCTATATAATAAAATTGAGCAATTAGAATCTAGTGCAAACACCACTACTGATGAGTACCTAATGAAAAAAGAATGAAAGTCTGAAGGCAAGGATAGCTAGCTCTCAAGATGCTTATTATAGTTTGCTAAACAAAATAGAAATTATAAGCATATATAATGATGAGCTATCTAACAAGGTAAAACTATCGGTAGTACCCTTCCCAAAGATATCTTAAATCGAAACGACTAAATGTGATAAAATGGGGAGTACTCTTTCCTCTTTTTATATAGTCGAGAGGCCTGATGCACAATTCTAGCCCTAGTTGACTAGATGAGTCCTGATCCTATTACAAAGATTATCTTTGCTTAGTTGACTAAGTTGATTTGCTTTCTATGGAAGCAATACCACCTTGTTTTGTGTCATATCAATAATATGTGGGTCGATCCATATCCTTGCCACATAGTCGTCCCTATTGAGAACCCTTTAGACCTTGGTTCATGACCATGTTCTATTTATTAAGAAGGATGGATCCATGGTGGTGTGTGTGCATTACCAAAACATAAATTTTGTGACCAGCTAAGTGAAAGGGAAATGTGCCCTTGGGCCATTTCTAAGTATTTTGGTGATTTAGTGTCCAACGCAAGTGCCTAAGTGTTAAATGGTGGACAAAGTACAAATCAAGTATAAAGGTATGTTTCTCAGACTTAGTACATTGTTTTAGAGACTAATGTATTGTGTCTAAGTGCTGGAAACAGGAACAATCAAGTTGAAATTAAAGATGACTTTGTTCAGCCAAAGTCAGCCCTGTCTGGGTGCACCGGACTGTCCGGTGCGCCAGGCTGGCTCAGGCGAACTTGCTGCTCTCGGAAAGTGATTAACGGCGTACGGCTATAATTCACCGGACTGTCCGGTGTGCACCGGACTGTCCAGTGAGCCAACTGTCAGCCGGGCCAACGGTCGACCGCGGAATCCGTGCGCGACGCGTGGCAAGTGCCAACGGTCAGATGGGGCACCGGACTGTCCGGTGTGCACCGGACAGTGTCCGGTGCGCCAACGGCTCCAAGGCTGCAACGGTCGGCTTCGCCAAAGAAGGAAAGAAATCCGCACCGGACAGTGTCCGGTGGTGCACCGGACTGTCCGGTGCGCCAGGCGACAGAAGGCAAGAATTGCCTTCCTGGAATGCACTCAACAGCTTCTAGCTGCCTTGGGGCTATAAAAGGGACCCCTAGGCGCATGGAGGAGTACAACAAGCATTCTCTAAGCATTCCTAAGCATCAAGACTTCGATTTCGCGCATTTGATTCTTTGTGATAGCAACTAGAGCTTCATTTGAGTTGTGAACTCGCCGGGTTGTGTTGTGAGCTCTTGTTGTGACTTGTGTGCGTGTTGGTACTCTGATTTCGTGTCTTGTGTGCGTTGCTCATCCCTCCCTTACTCCGTGCTTCTTTGTGAACTTCAAAGTGTAAGGGCGAGAGGCTCCAAGTTGTGGAGATTCCTCGCAAGCTGGATATAGTAAAGTGAAAGCAAAACACCGTGGTATTCAAGTGGGACTTTGGACCGCTTGAAAGGGGTTGATTGCAACCCTCGTCCATTGGGACGCCACAACGTGGAGTAGGCAAGTGTTGGACTTGGCCGAACCACGGGATAAACCATCGTGCCATCTCTGTGTTGATATCTTTGTGGTTATCGTGTTGTGCAAGTTCTCCTCTCTAGCCACTTGGCTTATTCGTGCTAACTCCTAATCAAGTTTTGCGGATTAAGTTTCAAGTTTTTACAGGATCACCTATTCACCCCCCTTCTAGGTGCTCTCAATTGGTATCAGAGCCGTTCTCTTCAAGAAAGGGACTAATCGCCCGAAGAGATGGATCCTAAGGGCAAGGGGATTGTGATCAATGATAAGGAGAAGGAGTCCTTCGTCAACGAGCCGAAAGATGACAAGCATACCGACTCGGGCTCGGGCCACAAACGAAAAGATGGAAAGAAGAAGAAGACGAGGTGCATCAAGGAGATCGTCTACTACGACGACAGCGACGAGTCCTCTTCTTCCCAAAAGGACGACGACAACGACTACGAGAAAAAGAAGACGGTTAACTCAAACTTCTCTTTCGATTATTCTCGTATTCCGCATAGCTCGAATGCACATTTGCTTTCCATTCCTCTTGGCAAACCTCCTCACTTTGATGGAGAGGACTACGGATTTTGGAGTCATAAAATGCGTAGTCACTTGTTCTCTCTCCATCCAAGCATATGGGAGATAGTCGAGAATGGAATGAAATTTGATAGTACGGATAGTCCCATGTTCATTAATGAGCAAATTCACAAAAATGCACAAGCTACTACTGTTCTTCTAGCTTCTTTGTGCAGGGACGAATACCATAAAGTGAACGGCTTGGATAACGCCAAGCAGATCTGGGATACCCTCAAGATCTCACATGAGGGGAACGACGTCACCATGCTCACCAAGATGGAGTTGGTGGAGGGAGAACTCGGGAGATTCGCGATAATAAGGGGGAGGAGCCAACCCAAACATACAACAGGCTCAAAACCCTCGTCAACAAGATAAGGAGCTATGGAAGCACGCGATGGACAGACCACAACGTTGTCCGACTAATGCTAAGGTCCTTTACCGTCCTTGTTCCACATCTTGTGAACAATATTCGTGAGAATCCTAGATACACGAAGATGACGCCCGAAGAGATCCTTGGAAAGTTCGTAAGCGGGCGGATGATGATCAAGGAGGCTAGATACGTCGACGATGCATTAAATGGTCCAATCCAAGAGCCTCAAACTATTGCTCTCAAGGCAACAAGAAGCAAGGAGGCGCTACCTAGCAAGGTGGCACAAGTTGAGGCGGTCGGGCTTAATGATGAAGAGATGGCCCTCATCATCAAGCGGTTCAAGACGACGCTAAAGGGTCGCAAGGAGCACCCCAACAAGAACAAGACGAAGGGGAAGCGCTCCTGCTTCAAATGCGGTAAGATTGGTCATTTTATCGCTAATTGTCCCGATAATGATAGTGACTAGGAAAAGAAGAGTGGAAAGTGGGAAAAGAAGAAGAACTACAAGAAGGCGAAGGGCGAGGCACATCTTTGGAAGGAGTGGGATTCGGATTGCTCCTCGTCTTACTCCAACAACGAAGGACTCGCCGCCACCGCTTTCAACAAGTCATCCCTCTTCCCCAACGAGCATCACACATGCCTCATGGCAAAGGAGAAGAAGGTATGTACTCGAAACAATACTACTTATGCTTCTTCAAGCGAGGATGAGTCTAGTGATGATGATGAAATAGACTATTCATGCTTATTCAAGGGCTTAGATAGAACTAAGATTGATAAGATTAATGAATTGATTGATGCTTTGAATGATAAGAATAGATTACTAGAAAAACAAGAGGACCTTTTATATGAAGAGCATGATAAATTTGTTAGTGCACAAAATTCTCTTGCTCTAGAAGTTAAAAGGAATGAAATTCTTTCTTGTAAACTATCTACTTGTCATGAAACCATTTCTACTTTAAAAAGTGTTAATGATGATTTAAATGCTAAACTAGAAGTAGCAAGTAAATCTAACTCTTGTGTAGAACATGTTATGATCTGCAATAGGTACAAAGATTTTAATGTTGATGCTTGTAGTAAACACCTAGTTTGCATTTCTAAATTAAATGATGAAGTGGCTAGTCTTAATGCCCAACTTAAGACTAGCAAGAGTGAATTTGACAAGCTAAAATTTGCAAGGGATGCCTACACGATTGGTAGACACCCCTCAATTAAGGATGGTCTTGGCTTCAAGAGGGAAGTCAAGAACTTAACAAGCCAAAAGGCTTCCATCTCCGCCAAGGAGAAAGGGAAGGCCCCTTTGGCTAGTAGTGCTCAAAAGAACCATGCCTTCATGTATCATGATAGGAGACATTCTAGAAATGGCTATAGAAGTTATAATGATTTTGATTCTCATGCCATGGTTGCTTCTAGCTCCTCTATTATGCATGATAGAAACTTAGCTAGGAGAAATGTTATTAATAACATGCCTAGAAGAAATGTTGTTTATGTGCCTAAGAAAACAAATAGTGAACCTTCTACAATTTATCATGCTTTAAATGCTTCCTTTGCTTTTTGTAGAAAGGATAGGAAGATAATTGCTAGAAAATTAGGGGCAAAATGCAAGGGAGATAAAACTTGCATTTGGGTCCCTAAGGCTATTTGTACTAACCTTGTAGGACCCAACATGAGTTGGGTACCTAAGACCCAAGCCTAAATTTGCCTTGCAGGTTTATGCATCCGGGGGATCAAGCTGGATTATCGACAGCGGATGCACAAACCACATGACGGGGGAAAAGAGGATGTTCTCTTCCTACGTCAAGAACAAGGATCCCTAAGATTCAATTATATTCGGTGATGGGAACCAAGGCAAGGTTAAAGGCTTAGGCAAGATTGCAATCTCAAATGAGCACTCTATTTCTAATGTATTCTTAGTTGAGTCGCTTGGATATAATTTGCTATCCGTAAGTCAATTATGTAATATGGGATATAATTGTCTATTCACAAATGTAGATGTGTCTGTCTTTAGAAGAAGTGATGGTTCATTAGCTTTTAAGGGTGTATTAGACGACAAACTCTATTTAGTTGATTTTGCAAAAGAGGAGGTCGGTCTAGATGCATGCTTAATTGCTAAGACTAGCATGGGCTGGCTGTGGCATCGCCGCTTAGCACATGTGGGGATGAAGAACATTCACAAGCTTCTAAAGGGAGAACACGTGATAGGTCTAACTAATGTTACTTTCGAAAAAGATAGACCTTGTGCAGCTTGTCAAGCAGGGAAACAGGTGGGAAGCTCTCATCATGCCAAAAATGTGATGACAACATCAAGACCCCTGGAGTTACTTCATATGGACCTCTTCGGACCCGTCGCCTATCTAAGCATAGGAGGAAGTAAGTATGGTCTTGTTATAGTTGATGATTTTTCCCGCTTCACTTGGGTATTCTTTTTGCAGGATAAATCTAAAACCCAAGGGACCCTCAAGCGCTTCCTAAGGAGAGCTCAAAACGAGTTTGAGATCAAGGTGAAGATGATAAGGAGCGACAATGGGTCCGAATTCAAGAACCTTCAAGTGGAGGAGTATCTTGAGGAGGAAGGAATCAAGCACGAGTTCTCTGCGCCCTACACACCACAGCAAAATGGTGTGGTAGAGAGGAAGAACAGGACGCTTATAGACATGGCAAGGACGATGCTTGGAGAGTTCAAGACCCCTGAGCGCTTTTGGTCGGAAGCCGTGAACACGGCTTGCCACGCCATCAACCGGGTCTACCTTCATCGTCTCCTCAAGAAGACTTCGTATGAGCTACTAACCGGTAACAAACCCAATGTTTTGTATTTCCGAGTTTTTGGGAGTAAATGCTACATTCTAGTGAAGAAGGGTAGGAATTCCAAATTTGCTCCCAGAGCCGTAGAAGGGTTTTTGTTAGGATATGACTCAAATACAAAGGCGTATAGGGTCTTCAACAAATCATCGGGTTTGGTTGAAGTCTCTAGCGACGTTGTATTTGATGAGACTAATGGCTCTCCAAGAGAGCAAGTTGTTGATCTTGATGATGTAGATGAAGAAGACGTTCCAACGGCCGCAATACGCACCATGGCGATTGGAGATGTGCGGCCACAAGAACAAAATGAGCGAGATCAACCTTCTTCCTCAACAATGGTGCATCCCCCAACTCAAGACGATGAACAGGTTCATCAAGAGGAGGCGTGTGATCAAGGGGGAGCACAAGATGATCATGTAATGGAGGAAGAAGCGCAACCTGCACCTCCAACCCAAGTTCGAGCGATGATTCAAAGGGATCATCCCATCGACCAGATTTTGGGTGATATTAGCAAGGGAGTAACTACTCGGTCTCGATTAGTTAATTTTTGTGAGCATTACTCTTTTGTCTCTTCTATTGAGCCTTTCAGGGTAGAGGAGGCCTTGCTAGATCCGACTGGGTGTTGGCCATGCAGGAGGAGCTCAACAACTTCAAGAGAAATGAAGTTTGGACACTAGTGCCTCGTCCCAAGCAAAATGTTGTGGGAACCAAGTGGGTGTTCCGTAACAAACAAGACGAGCACAGGGTGGTGACAAGGAACAAGGCACAACTTGTGGCAAAAGGTTATGCCCAAGTCGCAGGTTTGGACTTTGAGGAGACTTTTGCTCCTATGGCTAGGCTAGAGTCCATTCGTATTTTGCTAGCATATGCCGCTCACCATTCTTTCAGGTTGTTCCAAATGGATGTGAAGAGCGCCTTCCTCGGGCCAATCAAGGAGGAGGTGTACGTAGAGCAACCCCCTGGCTTCGAGGATGAACGGTACCCCGACTGTAACACCCTGGTGTTACTGTAACTAAAATTTGAGCATGGCATCATAAACATTGGCATTGCATATGTTTGACACACCTAGAGTGCATTCACTAGGCAAAAATTTCAAACAAGTTGTATTGTTTTAAGTGTTTTTGCAAATAGCACCCTAGATGGGAAACTTAACCCTAAATAGGGATTAAAGGGGTAAAACTTAACCCAAGATGAGAAAACCTAAAGACTTTAGGGAAAGAGTCATAAAATATCCCCAAAAACAAAGTGGAGTCACATTTATACCCCTGGGATACAAGAAACCCTAAATGGAACCCTGGAAAACCCTAAAACTAAACCCTAGGGGTCTATGTGCAAAATTGGTCCACTTTTGGACTAAAGTGCAAAAATCAAGTCAAATAAGGTTCTTAAGTCCCTTGGTTCCCAAATGTGTGGACTTGAAAGCCAAATATTTGATTTTGGACTTATTTGCAAAAAAGTCACATTTGAACTCTTTTGACTAAGTCTAATTTTAGTGTATTGTACTCATCTTTGTGACCTTGTAACTTCTAAACAAAGGAGATTTTGCCCTAGGTCACCACACCAAATTTGAAGATCTATCAAAGGAGAACAACTTTGCTTAAGGTTGCAAGCTCACTTGTTGAGAAAAATCCAGAGATATTTAAGCCTGAAGTCAGGCTGTCAGACTGATTTGGTCTGAATTTTCAGACTAGCAGTGAATTATCACCAACTTCAAACCCAATTTCAGACATGATTCAGTGACTTTTTGTGACAACACCATGTAGCAAAGTTGTAGCTGGTTTATAGCACTCCACTATTGCTGTAGAGATTTGGACTTGGTACCATAGAAAATCTGGAGAAAAAGAGCTCTGATGTTGCTCTGTCAGTTGCTCTTTGAAGCGCTCACCATGGTACAGTGTCACGACTGAAGGAGATCAGACCGCCAGCTGGATCGCTCGTCGCTGGCGATAGGGATGCCGCGGTGGCCCAGTATGGTCGTCGGCGGTCACGGAAAAGTTACCGGCGATGTGTCCATGAGTTACCGAGGTGGCAGGCTCCGGTTAAACGGCGACCGCCGCGCTGTCCCCGGAATCCGCCGCGTGGTACGCTCGCCAGCGCGATCCTGAGCTCCCCAAGCCTCATCCGTCGCCGGCCAGCCGTCTATAAATTGAGCGCGTCTTCAACTCCGTCAAGAATTCACGCAGCTATAGCACCCACTCTCATCTCCACTCGTTCACCGTAGCCCCGCAATTCGGGTTTCTTCCCAAATCCATTCTCCGCCGCCGTGAACCAAGCTCGTCGCGGCCAGCCCATTTCAGGTCGGTTCATGTTGCTTTGTTGCTCGTTCTAGCATCCCTAGGCTCTTCTAAAGCTTCCTAAACCCCTTAATTATACTGGACCGCCATGAATCCACGGGAACGCGTTCATCCACCCGCAACATCCACGGTCGCCGTAGCCAGAGCAAACCGGGTAGCTATTCATGAAATTGTTTGAGGGGAAACCCTCGTTAGGTCTCAGATTTGATCTCTACCAAAGATTAGCGCCGGTCCTTGCGTAATTCGGCCGGTGCGTGAGCTCGCCGGAGCTCTGCAGCGCCGCTCGGCGACGAGGACTTCACCCTGCGAATAAATAGAAACCGAGGGACTTCACTGCAAACGGTCAGCGACACAAGAAACAGTAAACGAACTTGTATCCAGTTAGTCTATAACCCGAGGGCCCTTCTGCAAGAATCCCACCGCGGGCGCGGGCGCCTTTCTCTCTGGATTGGGCCTATGGGCTGAAACCAGCCCATTGCTGTTGAAGCTTTTTCCTTTTCTTTTTCGGCAGAACTTTAGAAATTCATGGAAAAATGTAGAAAAATGCTAAAATTGTGAAACTAATTTTCCTAGGCTTGTTATTTTCCCTAGTATTTAGTAAAAATAGTTTTATGATTTTTAGTGGAAATAGGAAATTTTAGGGTATTTAAAGTGGTTAAAAGTATTGGTTATGGATTTTTAGAAAATAATTGGTAAGTCCAAAAATGCCCAAACCTTTTGTGGGAACTTAAAACAATATTTAGAAGCCTTGGGTAGAATTTGGGTTAATTTGGACCTTGTTTGATCACTAAACCCCAAAACACCCCCCCTGCCCTATGAACTCCTTTACTGACTCCGGAAACCCTAGGTTCTCGGAGTACCGTGAAGGAAAGTTGTACTCAAGACTTAGATAATAAGTTTATATTATCTTCGCATCCTCATGAGCATCCCATGGCATCCATTCTTATGCATATATATGGTTATGTTAGAACACGAAGAAGAAGAAGAAGTCACTGAAGAGGGGACTCCACCAACCTCAGATCCTCAAGCAGGCAACTGCTTTTATTTCGATATTTGTGGATCCGAGCAGGACTCACCTGCTAACAAAGGCAAGCCCCGGTGCATTTGCCACCTCCTTGTGTTTTAAAAATCTTTTTCACTTGCTTGATGCATTAGGTGATAGGAGTTGATTGCTAAAACAATTCCTGCATTACCTTCCTTGAATTTGATTACCTTCCTTGATCACCCGTTTTATAAAAGATTTTTGATGCTTAGTCTTGCTTTAGAAAAACAAAATGTTTTGTTTTTACAAAAGTTGATGTGGCAAAAGTGGGTGGGATGTTTTCGAAAATAAAACTTGATGGTGAATCCATCACGGCCGTGATGGATTCAACATCGGAAAAGATGTACCTCTGCCAGGTACCAAGTTTTTGGGTTGAAAAGATTAAGCTGAGACCGGGCGGGTGACTTGCACGAGAAAGGAGTCTCGGTGTAGTGTCTCCGTCTGAGTCGATTAAGGACCTTGTCGATGTAGGCTTGATGATCGAGGACCCTTTAACTGGTCACATACCTCGTCATGGGTAAGCCTTGCCTCGGGCAGACTAAGGCCGGAATAAGATAACACGAAATGGGCGTGGAGCGGTGGCGAGAGTAGCGTGTACCCTCCGTGGCAAGAGGCTGGACGGTGGTGTATCTGTGCTCTCGGTTTGCGTGAACCTGATCCGGTCTTAAGAACCTCGGTGGCGGGTTGACATATGCAAGGGTTAAGTGCTACATATGTCGTGTGATTGGAGATCCTCAGCTGAGTATAGTCGATTCGGATCGCCGTACCTTCGCGGTTATGAAGACTTGGTCACTACCCTACACGTAGCATTCCACTAAAGATGATGGGTATTTGTCAAGAAATTGGCTAGTACAGGACCAGCGATTGAACTAGGGTAGAAAGAACTCTAGTTGCAGGTAATTGAACTTAACTTGACAAATAAAATTGGATTTTTAAGGATCCACTTTAGTAAGCATTTCTGCAAAACAGAGTCTTTGAGTATTGAGAAGCCTTACCTTGACTCCCTAAAAGCCAGCATACCCTTGAGAGTTTTTTCTTTAGTCGGGTAAGTCTTGCTGAGTAATTCCATACTCAGGGTTTATCCCTTCGTTGTTTTTAGGTGAGGAAGTAGCAGATTTCTGCTGCTTCTGTGCCAAGGTGGTTCCCAAAGAAGAAACACAAGACTGAAGTGCGGGAGGACTTGGTCCTCCATATAGATCTTTTACTTAAATCTTCTCGGGAGGAGTTTTTGCCTCCCTTGGTTTGTATAATATTACTACTCAGCACTCGCTCTTAGTTCTGGTCTGTAATAAAACAACTTGAGCTTGCTTTTAAATAAATGTGAATTATGTAATCGCTTCCGCAATTCTTTATCTCCGATGTTCTGTAATGTTTGCAAGACGGGTGAATCGTTCCTGGTAAGGTAAGGAAAGATACCAAACTTGTCAAGTAATTCAGGGGCACCTACAGGGTTGTCTGAAGTCCGTTGGACAAGGACAACTGTAGGTGGGCCTAATTACTTGGGAGGTTCCGTCACAGCTGGTATCGGAGCGTAGCCTTTCTTTGCAGACATTATGAGGCATCTTCAAAAGGATTTTCGAAAGTCTTACCTAAAAATTCTTTTCTCTTCTTACCTAAGTATTCTGAAGAGTCTATCTTAAAGACCAGATAGGAGGAGTGCAATGTATAGAAGGTTGAATCGACTAAGGTTGATTCTGTACTTATTCATGCATCATGCTAAGAATTATGCTAATAAATTTTCCCCCTTAGAAAGATGCCGCCACGCACAAGGCTAACGGCACGTAAGTCAACGGGACCAATTAGAGTACCCCGGCATCAACTAGCCCCTCGACACGAAAGTAGCAGCAGCGGAAGTAATGACCCCATAGGAGACCTTGAAGCCCGAGTGAGTCGACTTCAAGCAGAGCTGCAACACAGGACCAATGCTTGGGTCGCAGACGGAGATAGAATCAATGAATTAAGAAGGGATATCCGTCACCTGCAGGATCAGCTTGCTGATCGAGACTTAGCTCTTGACTGGGCAGTACAGTCTCATTTGCTGGCATGTGCTAAGGAAGCAAGGGCTCAGGCCCGAATTAAAGAACTTAGCTCAACTGTCGACGACCTGCAGGTCTACTGCAATACGTTGCATGAGGAAGTCCATATACTATACTCACAATTACACCCTAGTGTGCCTGCACACTCTGCTGAGGCAGAAGCCGGACCCTCTCACGTTGCGGGACACGCGTTGGGTGGGGAGTTAGACCTTTTTGAACCCCCTCCTTCTTTGAGGTTGGTTGACGTCTGGACTCCCACACCTGACGATGAGGCCGCCAAAAGTAACGGAAAGCAGGACTAATGGTGTAATAGAAGTAGAGTAGTGTATTGTAGAATGCACGGTTGTATAATAGGTTGAACTTTTGGGTAATGTATCATGTTATGTAATATCGAGTCTGTATCATTACTTTTTATAGTAATGTAAAATGGAAGGTCTCTTTGGCATATTATGTTTATCCAAATGTTTTTGCCTCAGATGCCGACCAGGACTCGTGGACAGGACGCAGCCGGAACTTCTGGGGGTCGGGATGTCACCCCAAATCCACCTCCGGTTCCACCCACGCTAGCCGAGGCGACTGCCGCCTTGGTGAATGCCACCGCAGACAATACCCGCTTCCTTAGGGAAATGGCGGGTCAGCAGCAGTTCCAGCAGCAGGCAGGAAGAGGTTTTCAGCAAGGTCCCCGTGAAACCACCTATCTGGACTTCTCCGAAACTCGACCACCTCTATTCACCAAGGCAGAAGACCCGCTAGAAGCCGACGAGTGGATACGAGTTATTGAACAAAAGTTTGGTCTTCTTCGTTGTTCTGAAACGCAGAAGCCATTGTTCGCGGCACAGCAACTACGTGGCCCTACCAGTACTTGGTGGGGAAATTTTGTGGCTATCCAACCTGACAACCATCAAATCACCTGGGAAGAATTTAAAGCAGCCTTCCGTGAGCACTACATACCGGAAGGGGTGCTGCATATGAAACAAGAGGAATTCATGAAGCTGAAACAAGGAGGAGACACCATCAATCAGTATCTTAACAAGTTTAATCACCTGTCGCAGTATGCCATCGACCAGGTGAATACTGATTTGAAGAAAAAGAACTGTTTTATGAGAGGTCTAAATGACCGGTTGCAGCGAAAGATGGCCACATGTATTGATCTCACATATGGAAAGGCTGTCAGTACAGCCTTATCTGTGGAAGCAAAATACGCAAGTTCTGGGAAGAATAAGAGATTCAGTGGTGAGAGGCCTAATCAGGGCCAGGCGAAGAGGCAACGGTTCGTCATCCGGCCTTCTAGCCAAAACCGTACTTTTTCCCGTCCACCAGCATTCCCTTTCAAACAGCCCATTATTATCCGCCCCAACAATACCTCCACTTCCCCAAATCAGCCGGGTGCCCCAGGCACTCGATTCCCTACCTTGCCTAGCTCTTCAACTGGGTGTTTCAACTGCGGCAAGTCAGGACATTTTATCAAAGACTGCCCATACCCCAAGCAAAATCAATCCAATGCTCAGCAAGGAACTGGGAAGTCCACTTAGCCCAAGGGAAATGCTGTGGGGAGAAATACCAAGAAAATGGGGCGTGTATACTACACTCAAGTGGCCACTACACCGGAAGGAGTGCCGGTGATGATGGGTACGTTTCCCGTGGCCAGTCACCCTGCAATTATTCTTTTTGATTCTGGTGCTTCGCATACCTTCATTAGCAAGAAATTTGTGGAGCAACATCACATTGCATGCCATGAATCAAGAGAGGGATTTAAAATTCATTCACCTGGGGGACACATTTTTACTAGAGAAGTGGACTGTGAAGTGCCAGTAACAATGGCCGGACGGAACTTTCCTGCTAACATGATTGTTCTGAAAGGCCAGGATATAGATGTAATTTTGGGTATGAATTGGTTAACCCAACACAAGGCAATCCTCAACACTGAACTCAGAACTGTTAGGTTGAGCTATAATCAAGAAGAAATTCTTTTGTCTCTCCCCGTAACCAATCCAGCCAAAGCTTCTGGTAGAATATTTGAAGCCATTGTACCGGAAATCAAGAACATTCCGGTAGTATGTGAGTTTCCAGATGTATTTCCGGAAGATTTGCCTGGACTACCCCCTGAAAGAGATGTAGAATTCGTAATTGAGCTAAAGCCCGGTACGGCTCCCATCTCCCGAAGATCGTACCGTATGCCCCCTAATGAGTTGGTGGAATTAAAGATTCAATTACAAGATCTACTTAATAAGGGATTCATCCGGCCAAGCTCGTCCCCATGGGGTTGCCCCGCCATTTTTGTTAAGAAGAAGGATCAAACCTTGCGGATGTGCGTGGATTATCGACCCCTGAATGAGGTCACCATCAAGAATAAGTACCCTCTTCCAAGGATTGACATCTTATTTGATCAACTGACTGGGGCGAGGGTATTTTCCAAAATTGATCTCAGGTCGGGCTATCATCAAATCTGTATTCGGCCCGAGGATATACCGAAGACCGCATTTACTACGCGGTATGGATTGTTTGAATACTTGGTAATGTCTTTCGGGCTCACAAATGCTCCTGCCCACTTCACCTATTTGATGAACTCGGTGTTCATGCCCGAGTTGGACAAGTTCGTGGTGGTCTTCATCGACGATATTCTGATATACTCTAAAAATGAAGAGAAGCATGCTCAGCATCTACGGATTGTATTGACGCGCCTGAGGGAACATCAGCTGTATGCCAAGTTCAGCAAGTGCGCGTTCTGGCTGGAGGAAATTCAATTTTTGGGGCATGTGTTATCAGCTAAAGGAATTGCGGTAGATCCTAGCAAGGTCAAAGATATTCTGGAGTGGAAACCCCCAACCACTGTTCACCAAGTCCGGAGTTTTCTTGGACTAGCTGGATATTATCGCAGATTCATACCCGATTTTTCTAAGCTTGTGAAACCAATCACAAGTTTATTGAAGAATGATATTAAATTCAATTGGTCTTCTAAGTGTAATGAAGCCTTTGAGCAATTGAAGACATTATTAACCACTGCTCCGGTATTGGCTCAACCGGACATCACTAAGCCTTTTGATGTATATTGTGATGCATCTGGCAGTGGGCTCGGCTGTGTACTGATGCAAAAAGGCCGAGTAATTGCGTATGCTTTAAGGCAGTTGCGCCGACATGAGGAGCATTATCCAACTCATGATCTGGAGCTAGCTGCTGTGGTTCATGCCCTGAAAATATGGCGTCACTATCTGCTGGGAAATATCTGTCACATATATACAGATCATAAAAGTTTGAAGTACATCTTTACCCAGTCAGAGTTAAATATGAGGCAAAGACGATGGCTTGAGCTCATTAAAGACTATGAACTGGAGATCCATTATCACCCAGGCAAGGCCAATGTGGTGGCAGATGCATTGAGTCGTAAGACTTCCTGCCACTGTCTTATGGCAAAGACCTCCGAAAACACTTTATGTCAAGAAATGGAGAAGCTAAACCTGGGGATAATCCAACAAGGGACTCTGAATCAGCTAAAGCTTGAGTCAACCATTTTGCAAAGGATAATTGATGCTCAAAAGGATAATCTGGGTATGAAGCACATACGAGAGAAGATAAGGGCTGGAACAGCCAAATGTTTCAAGGAAGACGATCAAGGTGTGTTATGGTTTAACAACCGCATAATAGTGCCAAAGAATGAAGAACTCCGCCAGCAAATCTTAGATGAAGCACATCTTAGTCGCTATTCTATTCATCCGGGAAGCACTAAGATGTATCATGATCTAAAACAACACTACTGGTGGACGAAGATGAAAATTGAAATTGCACGCTATGTGGCTAAGTGTGACACTTGCAGACGTGTCAAGGCCATACACATGAAAACTGCCGGTCCATTGCAGTCATTACCAATACCAACATGGAAATGGGAAGACATAAGCATGGACTTCATTGTGGGATTGCCCAGGACCGCAAAAGGGTATGACTCTATCTGGGTGATTGTTGATCAACTTACAAAGGTTGCTCATTTTCTGCCGGTCAAGACATATTACCCGGTACTTACCTATGCGGAATTATATATTGCTCGTATTCTCAGTTTGCATGGTGTTCCAAAGACTATAGTGTCGGATCGTGGACCACAATTTGTATCCAAATTTTGGGAAGAACTTCATAAATCCCTGGGTACTAAGTTACTCCACAGTTCGGCCTATCATCCTCAAACCAGTGGACAAACTGAGAGAGTGAACCAAATACTTGAAGATATGCTGCGGGCATGTGTCCTAGATTTCTCACCAAAATGGGATGAATGTTTACCTTTGGCGGAGTTTTCATACAATAATAGTTATCAAGAAAGTATCAAGATGGCACCCTTTGAAGCTTTATATGGATGACGGTGTCGGACTCCGCTAAATTGGTCTGAACCTGGTGAGAGGTGCTTCTTTAGACCTGATCTGGTGAAAGAAGCCGAGGATAAGGTTCAGAAAATTATTCATAATCTGAAGCAAGCACAAGCTCGTCAGAAGAGTTATGCAGACACACGACGAATGCCCTTATATTTCCTGGAAGGAGACTATGTTTACCTGAAAGTCTCACCAATGAAAGGAGTATCGCGTTTTGGGGTTAAAGGGAAGCTTGCACCCAGGTACATTGGTCCATTCCTGGTACTTGAGCAATGTGGACCAGTGGCATACCGACTCCAACTACCCGAAACCTTGTCTGCTGTGCATAATGTGTTCCATGTGTCACAATTGAAAAAGTGTCTTCGGGTTCCCGATCGAACCATTGAAGTGACAGATGTTGTCCTGGAACCAGACTTAACGTACTCGGAACATCCTATTCGAGTTCTGGATCAAAAGGACAGGGTTACCCGGAGAAAGACTCTCAAGTTCTACAAGATACAATGGAACCAGCATTCTGAGGATGAGGCTACGTGGGAAACTCAAGACTTCTTGAATAAGAATTTCCCAGGCTTTCTAGCCTCATGTAATTTGTAAAGTGTATATAGTCATTGCAATAAAGAAGTGAACCCCCACACCACCCCTGCCTTGTACCAAAAATAAGGAAATAAAAATGTGACACATTTCCTTTTCCATTACTCACCCTAGGACTTTTAATCTCGGGACGAGATTCTTTTATGGGGGGAAGGATGTAACACCCTGGTGTTACTGTAACTAAAATTTGAGCATGGCATCATAAACATTGGCATTGCATATGTTTGACACACCTAGAGTGCATTCACTAGGCAAAAATTTCAAACAAGTTGTATTGTTTTAAGTGTTTTTGCAAATAGCACCCTGGATAGGAAACTTAACCCTAAATAGGGATTAAAGGGGTAAAACTTAACCCAAGATGAGAAAACCTAAAGACTTTAGGGAAAGAGTCATAAAATATCCCCAAAAACAAAGTGGAGTCACATTTATACCCCTGGGATACAAGAAACCCTAAATGGAACCCTAGAAAACCCTAAAACTAAACCCTAGGGGTCTATGTGCAAAATTGGTCCACTTTTGGACTAAAGTGCAAAAATCAAGTCAAATAAGGTTCTTAAGTCCCTTGGTTCCCAAATGTGTGGACTTGAAAGCCAAATATTTGATTTTGGACTTATTTGCAAAAAAGTCACATTTGAACTCTTTTGACTAAGTCTAATTTCAGTGTATTGTACTCATCTTTGTGACCTTGTAACTTCTAAACAAAGGAGATTTTGCCCTAGGTCACCACACCAAATTTGAAGATCTATCAAAGGAGAACAACTTTGCTTAAGGTTGCAAGCTCACTTGTTGAGAAAAATCCAGAGATATTTAATCCTGAAGTCAGGCTGTCAGACTGATTTGGTCTGAATTTTCAGACTAGCAGTGAATTATCACCAACTTCAAACCCAATTTCAGACATGATTCAGTGACTTTTTGTGACAACACCATGTAGCAAAGTTGTAGCTGTTTTATAGCACTCCACTATTACTGCAGAGATTTGGACTTGGTACCATAGAAAATCTGGAGAAAAAGAGCTCTGATGTTGCTCTGTCAGTTGCTCTTTGAAGCGCTCACCATGGTACAGTGTCACGACTGAAGGAGATCAGACCGCCAGCTGGATCGCTCGTCGCCGGCGATAGGGATGCCGCGGTGGCCCAGTATGGTCGTCGGCGGTCACGGAAAAAGTTACCGGCGACGTGTCCATGAGTTACCGAGGTGGCAGGCTCCGGTTAAACGGCGATCGCCGCGCTGTCCCCGGAATCCGCCGCGTGGTACGCTCGCCAGCGCGTTCCCGAGCTCCCCAAGCCTCATCCGTCGCCGGCCAGCCGTCTATAAATTGAGCGCGTCTTCAACTCCGTCAAGTATTCACGCAGCTATAGCACCCACTCTCATCTCCACTCGTTCACCGTAGCCCCGCAATTCGGGTTTCTTCCCAAATCCATTCTCCGCAGCCGTGAACCAAGCTCGTCGCGGCCAGCCCATTTCAGGTCGGTTCATGTTGCTTTGTTGCTCGTTCTAGCATCCCTAGGCTCTTCTAAAGCTTCCTAAACCCCTTAATTGTATTGGACCGCCATGAATCCACGGGAACGCGTTCATCCACCCGCAACATCAACGGTCGCCGTAGCCAGAGCAAACCGGGTAGCTATTCATGAAATTGTTTGAGGGGAAATCCTCGTTAGGTCTCAGATTTGATCTCTACCAAAGATTAGCGCTGGTCCTTGCGTAAATCGGCCGGTGCGTGAGCTCGCCGGAGCTCTGCAGCGCCGCTCGACGACGAGGACTTCACCCTGCGAATAAATAGAAACCGAGGGACTTCACTGCAAACGGTCAGCGACACAAGAAACAGTAAACGAACTTGTATCCAGTTAGTCTATAACCCGAGGGCCCTTCTGCAAGAATCCCACCGCGGGCGCGGGCGCCTTTCTCTCTGGATTGGGCCGTATGGACTGAAACCAGCCCATTGCTGTTGAAGCTTTTTCCTTTTCTTTTTCGGCAGAACTTTAGAAATTCATGGAAAAATGTAGAAAAATGCTAAAATTGTGAAACTAATTTTCCTAGGCTTGTTATTTTCCCTAGTATTTAGTAAAAATAGTTTTATGATTTTTAGTGGAAATAGGAAATTTTAGGGTATTTAAAGTGGTTAAAAGTATTGGTTATGGATTTTTGGAAAATAATTGGTAAGTCCAAAAATGCCCAAACCTTTTGTGGGAACTTAAAACAATATTTAGAAGTCTTGGGTAGAATTTGGGTTGATTTGGACCTTGTTTGATCACTAAACCCCAAAACAGCCCCCTGCCCTATGAACTCCTTTACTGACTCCGGAAACCCTAGGTTCTCGGAGTACCGTGAAGGAAAGTTGTACTCAAGACTTAGATAATAAGTTTATATTATCTTCGCATCCTCATGAGCATCCCATGGCATCCATTCTTATGCATATATATGGTTATGTTAGAACACGAAGAAGAAGAAGAAGTCACTGAAGAGGGGACTCCACCAACCTCAGATCCTCAAGCAGGCAACTGCTTTTATTTCGATATTTGTGGATCCGAGCAGGACTCACCTGCTAACAAAGGCAAGCCCCGGTGCATTTGCCACCTCCTTG
Organism: Zea luxurians; assembly: GCA_029449295.1. Classification (NCBI taxonomy): domain Eukaryota; kingdom Viridiplantae; phylum Streptophyta; class Magnoliopsida; order Poales; family Poaceae; genus Zea; species Zea luxurians. The sequence continues at coordinate 39,592,160 of JAOPSE010000023.1, forward strand.
TGTTTTAAAAATCTTTTTCACTTGCTTGATGCATTAGGTGATAGGAGTTGATTGCTAAAACAATTCCTGCATTACCTTCCTTGAATTTGATTACCTTCCTTGATCACCCGGTTTATAAAAGATTTTTGATGCTTAGTCTTGCTTTAGAAAAACAAAATGTTTTGTTTTTACAAAAGTTGATGTGGCAAAAGTGGGTGGGATGTTTTCGAAAATAAAACTTGATGGTGAATCCATCACGGCCGTGATGGATTCAACATCGGAAAAGATGTACCTCTGCCAGGTACCAAGTTTTTGGGTTGAAAATATTAAGCTGAGACCGGGCGGGTGACTTGCACGAGAAAGGAGTCTCGGTGTAGTGTCTCCGTCTGAGTCGATTAAGGACCTTATCGATGTAGGCTTGATGATCGAGGACCCTTTAACTGGTCACATACCTCGTCATGGGTAAGCCTTGCCTCGGGCAGACTAAGGCCGGAATAAGATAACACGAAATGGGCGTGGAGCGGTGGCGAGAGTAGCGTGTACCCTCCGTGGCAAGAGGCTGGACGGTGGTGTATCTATGCTCTCGGTTTGCGTGAACCTAATCCGGTCTTAAGAACCTCGATGGCGGGTTGACATATGCAAGGGTTAAGTGCTACATATGTCGTGTGATTGGAGATCCTCAGCTGAGTATAATCGATTCGGATCGCCGTACCTTCGCGGTTATGAAGACTTGGTCACTACCCTACACGTTGCATTCCACTAAAGATGATGGGTATTTGTCAAGAAATTGGCTAGTACAGGACCAGCGATTGAACTAAGGTAGAAAGAACTCTAGTTACAGGTAATTGAACTTAACTTGACAAATAAAATTGGATTTTTAAGGATCCACTTTAGTAAGCATTTCTGCAAAACAGAGTCTTTGAGTATTGAGAAGCCTTACCTTGACTCCCTAAAAGCCAGCATACCCTTGAGAGTCTTTTCTTTAGTCGGGTAAGTCTTGCTGAGTAATTCCATACTCAGGGTTTATCCCTTCGTTGTTTTTAGGTGAGGAAGTAGCAGATTTCTGCTGCTTCTGTGCCAAGGTGGTTCCCAAAGAAGAAACACAAGACTGAAGTGCAGGAGGACTTGGTCCTCCATATAGATCTTTTACTTAAATCTTCTCGGGAGGAGTTTTTGCCTCCCTTGGTTTGTATAATATTACTACTCAGCACTTGCTCTTAGTTCTGGTCTGTAATTAAACAACTTGAGCTTGCTTTTAAAAAAATGTGAATTATGTAATCGCTTCCGCAATTCTTTATCTCCGATGTTCTGTAATGTCTGCAAGACGGGTGAATCGTTCCTGGTAAGGTAAGGAAAGATACCGAACTTGTCAAGTAATTCAGGGGCACCTACAGGGTTGTCTGAAGTCCGTTGGACAAGGACAACTGTAGGTGGGCCTAATTACTTGGGAGGTTCCGTCACACCGACCACGTGTGTAAGCTCTCTAAGGCGCTCTATGGACTTAAGCAAGCCCCAAGAGCATGGTATGAATGCCTTAGAGACTTTTTAATTGCTAATGCTTTCAAGGTTGGGAAAGCCGATCCAACTCTTTTTACTAAGACATGTGATGGTGATCTTTTTGTGTGCCAAATTTATGTCGATGACATAATATTTGGTTCTACTAACCAAAAGTCTTGTGAAGAGTTTAGCAGGGTGATGACTCAAAAGTTTGAGATGTCAATGATGGGCGAGTTAAGCTATTTCCTTGGGTTCCAAGTGAGGCAACTCAAGGATGGGACCTTCATCTCCCAAACGAAGTACATGCAAGACTTGATCAAACAGTTTGGGATGAAGGACGCCAAGCCCGCAAAGACTCCAATGGAAACCGACGGACACACCGACTTCAACAAAGGAGGTAAGTCCGTTGATCAAAAGGCATACCGGTCTATGATAGGGTCTTTACTTTATTTATGTGCTAGTAGACCGGATAATATGCTTAGTGTATGTATGTGTGCTAGATTTCAATCCGATCCAAGGGAATGTCACTTAGTGGCGGTGAAGCAAATTCTTAGATATTTAGTCGCTACGCCTTGCTTCGGGATCTGGTATCCAAAGGGGTCTACCTTTGACTTGATTGGATATTCAGACTCCGACTATGCTGGATGTAAGGTCGATAGGAAGAGTACACGGGGACGTGCCAATTCTTAGGAAGGTCCCTGGTGTCATGGAGTTCTAAGAAACAAACTTCCGTTGCCCTATCCACCGCTGAGGCTGAGTACGTTGCCGTAGGACAGTGTTGCGCGCAACTACTTTGGATGAGGCAAACCCTCAGGGACTATGGCTACAATCTGAGCAAAGTCCCACTCCTATGTGATAATGAAAGTGCTATCCGCATGGCGGATAATCCTGTTGAACACAGCCGCACAAAGCACATAGACATCCAGCATCACTTTTTGAGAGACCACCAGCAAAAGGGAGATATCGAAGTGTTTCATGTTAGCACCGAGAACCAGCTAGCCAATATCTTTACCAAGCCTCTAGATGAGAAGACCTTTTGCAGGCTGCGTAGTGAGCTAAATGTCTTAGATTCGTGGAACCTGGATTGATTTATAGCATACATGTGTTTTATGCCTTGATCATGTTCCTTAATGCATGTTGTTGTTTATTTATGGTGCTCAAGTTGTCCAAGCTCTCCCCGGACCTCACAAGTCCATTTGCAAGTGATGCATATATTTAGGGGGAGATGTGCTACAACTTGACTCATTGAGACTAACTGTGTGCTTGAGTTTGCTTAATTTAGTCTCAAAGAAGGTTTGAAAGGGAAAAGGTGGACTTGGACCATGCAAGACATCCACTGCACTCCGATGACAGAGTAACTTATTCCAAGTTCATCTCTATACTCTTATTGCATTTTTACTCTTAGTTGAAGATTTTGGTGAGGCAATGGGGTTAAAGGGCCAAAATTGATCCCGTTTTGGTGCTTGATGCCAAAGGGGGAGAAAATAAGGCCACAACAAGAAATGGATCAGCTACCACTTGTGAATTTTGAAAATAGTAGAGTTAGAGTTTTTGTTTGTCAAAATACTTCTATTTGTCTCTTATTGTCAAAAGTTGGTCTCTTGTGGGGAGAAGGCTTAATTATGGGAAAAGGGGGAGTTTTTGAATCTTTGATCAATTTCTCTTGAAATATCTCTCTTTATGTTTCAACAAGTGTGTTTGACTTAGAGATAGGAAATTGAGTTTGATTTGCAAAAACAAACCAAGTGGTGGCAAAGAATGATCCATATATGCCAAATTTGAATCAAAACAATTTTGAGTTCTTATTTGGATTGATTTTGCACTTGTTCTACTTGCTTTATGTTGTGTTGGCATAAATCACCAAAAAGGGGGAGATTGATAGGGAAATGTGCCCTTGGGCCATTTCTAAGTATTTTGGTGATTTAGTGTCCAACACAAGTGCCTAAGTGTTAAATGGTGGACAAAGTACAAATCAAGTATAAAGGTATGTTTCTCAGACTTAGTACATTGTTTTAGAGACTAATGTATTGTGTCTAAGTGCTGGAAACAGGAAAAATCAAGTTGAAATTAAAGATGGCTTTGTTCAGCCAAAGTCAGCCCTGTCTGAGTGCACCGGACACTGTCCGGTGGTGCATCGAACAGTGTCCGGTGCGCCAGGCTGGCTCAGGCGAACTTGCTGCTCTCGGGAAGTGATTAACGGCGTACGACTATAATTCACCGGACTGTCCGGTGTGCACCGGACTGTCCGGTGAGCCAACTGTCAGCCGGGCCAACGGTCGGCCGCGGAATCCGCGCGCGACGCGTGGCAAGTGCCAACGGTCGGATGGGGCACCGGACTGTCCGGTGTGCACCAGACAGTGTCCGGTGCACCAACGGCTCCAAGGCTGCAACGGTCGGCTTCGCCAAAGAAGGAAAGAAATCCGCACCGGACTGTCCGGTGCGCCAGGCGACCGAAGGCAAGAATTGCCTTCCTGGAATGCACTCAACGGCTCCTAGCTGCCTTGGGGCTATAAAAGGGACCCCTAGGCGCATGGAGGAGTACACCAAGCATTCTCTAAGCATTCCTAAGCACCAAGACTTCGATTCCGCGCATTTGATTCTTTGTGATAGCAACTAGAGCTTCATTTGAGTTGTGAACTCGCCGGGTTGTGTTGTGAGCTCTTGTTGTGACTTGTGTGCGTGTTGGTACTCTGATTTCGTGTCTTGTGTGCGTTGCTCATCCCTCCCTTACTCCGTGCTTCTTTGTGAACTTCAAAGTGTAAGGGCGAGAGGCTCCAAGTTGTGGAGATTCCTCGCAAGCTGGATATAGTAAAGTGAAAGCAAAACACCGTGGTATTCAAGTGGGTCTTTGGACCGCTTGAAAGGGGTTGATTGCAACCCTCGTCCATTGGGACGCCACAACGTGGAGTAGGCAAGTGTTGGACTTGGCCGAACCATGGGATAAACCACCGTGCCATCTCTGTGTTGATATCTTTGTGGTTATCGTGTTGTGCAAGTTCTCCTCTCTAGCCACTTGGCTTATTCGTGCTAACTCCTAATCAAGTTTTGCGGATTAAGTTTCAAGTTTTTACAGGATCACCTATTCACCCCCCCTCTAGGTGCTCTCACTAAGTCAAGTATCGATTGCTTGAATAATTACCTCCTTGATCAGCTCAAGAAGGAAAAGTATGTCTCAAGATAGACTTGCGACCGAGATGTGATATCCCGACCGCAGTGGATGGTGATATCCTGGCCCAAGGCTTAATAGGATTAATATAGTACTCATACCAATAAGGTACATCTTCTTTTTCGGAAGCTTATCTCGAAAGAACCTCCAAGTTAAGCGTGCTTGGCTTGGATTATTTTTGGGATGGGTGATCGACCAGAAAGTTTTTTCGGGTACGCATGAGTGAGGATAAAGTGCGCACAAAAGACACGTGTTGGTCTGTGGGGACAATCTATGATCCTAGAGAGCTGCCAGGAGTAAGTACCATCAGTTCGGCAGTAGACGGGGTGTTACAAATGGTATCAGAGCTAGCCCTTGCTGTTCCACGGGCGTGTGTGGGTTAGGGGTTTGGGTATATGGCGCAAGGCACATGTGGGCCCAGAGTGGTCACATGGCATGGTATATGATGACACTAGACACATAGACGTGGCCAAGACGGGAGGTTCTAAGGGGGTGACTTCATAGAATTAATAGAATACTCATATCAACAAGGTGCATCTTCTTTTTTAGAAGCCTATCTCGAAAGCACCTCCAAGTTAAGTGTGTTTGTCTTGGAGCAATTTGGGATGTGAGAGCACCTAGAGGGGGGGTGAATAGGTGATCCTGTAAAAACTTCAAACTTAAGCCACAAAAACTTGTTAAGTGTTAGCACGATTCTTGCCAAGTGGCTAAGGTGAAGTCTCAACAAAACACAGTACCACAAGAGAATCAAGCACAGAGTGACACAGTGGTTTTATCCCGTGGTTCGGCCAAGACCAACGCTTGCCTACTCCACGTTGTGGCGTCCCAACGGACGAGGGTTGCAATCAACCCCTCTCAAGCGGTCCAAAGACCCACTTGAATACCACGGTGTTTTGTTGTTCCTTTCACTATCCCGTTTGCAAGGAATCTCCACAAATTGGAGTCTCTTGCCCTTACAAGTATATGATCACAAATGAAACACAGAGTAAGGGAGGGAAGCAACACACACAAATCCACAGCAAAAGCGCACACACACGGCCAAGAATCGAGCTCGAATGACTATCTCAAAGTTCTCACTAGAACGGAGCTCGATTCACTCAGAATCACAAACGAATGTGCAAAGAACAAGTGTGGATGATCAAGAATGCTTAAGAGTTGCTTGTGTATCTCCTCCATGCGCCTAGGGGCCCCTTTTATAGCCCCAAGGCAGCTAGGAGCCGTTGAGAGCAATTTTAGAAGGCCATCCTTGCCTTCTGTCGACGGGGGCACCGGACAGTCCGGTGCACACCGGACACTGTCCGGTGCCCGATTTGTTTCCTTAACAGGCGCTGCCGACCGTTGCAGCCCGTTGGAGATCTGCGAGCCGTTGGCGCACCGGACAGTCCGGTGCACACCGGACAGTCCGGTGCCGTCTTCCGACCGTTGGCTCGGCCACGTGTCCCGCGCGGATTGCGCGGCCGACCGTTGGCCCTGGCCGACCGTTGGCTCACCGGACAGTCCGGTGCACACCGGACAGTCCGGTGAATTTTAGCCGTACGCCGTCGGCGAATTCCCGAGAGCGGCCAGTTCGCGTCGAGTCGGCCTGGCGCACCGGACACTGTCCGGTGCACACCGGACAGTCCGGTGCTCCAGACCGAGCTGGGTCTTGGCTGCACACAGCCAAGACTTTCTCTCCCCTTCTCTTTTCTTCTTCTTTCTGTTTCTAACACTTAGACAAGTATATTAGTACACAAAACCAATGTACTAAGGATTAGAAACATACCTTTACTCCATGATTTGTACTTTGTCCCATTTTACAATTAGGCACCTGTGTTGGGCACTAAATCACCAAAATACTTAGAAATGGCCCAAGGGCACATTTCCCTTTCAATCTCCCCCTTTTGGTGATTTATGCCAACACAACATAAAGCAAGTTGAACAAGTACAAAAACACTTCAAATAATAACTCAAATTTATTTTGAATCAATTTTGGCATATATGGATCATCCTTTGCCACCACTTGGTTTGTTTTTGCAAATCAAACTCACATCTCTATCTCTAAGTCAAACACACATGTTGAAGCATAAAGAGAGTCATTCAAAAAGAGTTTGATCAAAAACTCCCCCTTTTTCCCATAATCAATACTTCTCCCCACAAGAAGCCAACTTTTGACAAGAGAGACAACAAAAGAGTTTTGACAAACCAAAAGCTCTACTCTACTATTTTCAAAATCTCTCAAGTGGTAGCTGATCCATTTATCACTTTGGCCTTTATTTTCTCCCCCTTTGGCATCAAGCACCAAAACGGGATCAATTTTGGCCCTATAACCCCATTGCCTCACCAAAATCTTCAATTAAGAGCAAATGGCAATAAGAGTTAATGAGATGAACTTGGAATAAGTTACCCTCTCATCGGAGTGCAGTGGAAGTCTTTCATGGTCCAAGTCCACCTTTTCCCTTTCAATTCTCCTTTGAGACTAAAACAAGCAAACTCAAGCATACGGTTAGTCTCAAAGGGTCAAGTTGTAACACATCTCCCCCTAAACATGTGCATCACTTTGCAACGGACTTGTGAGGTCCAGGGAGTGTTTGTACAACTTGAGCACCATAATAAGCAACAAAATGCAGAATGGACATGATCAATGGCATAAACACATGTATGCTACAATTCAATCCAAGTTCCGCGAATCTAAGACATTTAGCTCACTACGCAGCCTGCAAAAGGTCTTCTCATCTAAAGGCTTGGTAAAGATATCGGCTAGCTGGTTCTCGGTGCTTACATAAAACACTTCGATATCTCCCTTTTGCTGGTGGTCTCTCAAAAAGTGATGCCGGATGTCTATGTGCTTTGTGCGGCTGTGCTCAACAGGATTTTCCGCTATTCGGATAGCACTCTCATTATCACATAGGAGTGGGACTTTGCTCAGATTGTAGCCAAAGTCCCTGAGGGTTTGCCTCATCCAAAGTAGTTGCGCACAACACTGTCCTGCGGCAACGTACTCGGCCTCAGCGGTGGATAGGGCAACGGAGGTTTGTTTCTTAGAATTCCATGACACCAGGGACCTTCCTAAGAATTGGCACGTCCCCGATGTACTCTTCCTATCGACCTTACATCCAGCATAGTCGGAATCTGAGTACCCAATCAAGTCAAAGTTAGACCCCTTTGGATACCAGATCCCGAAGCAAGGCGTAGCAACTAAATATCTAAGAATTCGCTTCACAGCCACTAAGTGACACTCCTTAGGATCGGATTGAAATCTAGCACACATGCATACGCTAAGCATAATATCCGGTCTACTAGCACATAAACAAAGCAAGGAACCTATCATTGACCGGTATGCTTTTTGATCAACGGACTTACCTCCTTTGTTGAGGTCGGTGTGTCCGTCGGTCCCCATCGGAGTCTTTGCGGGCTTGGCGTCCTTCATCCCAAACCGCTTTAGCAGATCTTGCGTGTACTTCGTTTGGGAGATGAAGGTGCCATCCTTGAGTTGCTTCACTTGGAACCCAAGAAAGTAGTTCAACTCGCCCATCATCGACATCTCGAATTTCTGCGTCATCACCCTGCTAAACTCTTCACAAGACTTTTGGTTAGTAGAACCAAATATTATGTCATCGACATATATTTGGCACACAAACAAATCACCATCACAAGTCTTAGTGAAAAGAGTTGGATCGGCTTTCCCAACCTTGAAAGCATTAGCAATTAAGAAATCTCTAAGGCATTCATACCATGCTCTTGGGGCTTGTTTAAGTCCATAGAGCGCCTTAGAGAGCTTACACACGTGGTCGGGGTACCGCTCATCCTCGAAGCCAGGGGGTTGCTCCACGTACACCTCCTCCTTTATTGGCCCGTTGAGGAAAGCGCTCTTCACATCCATTTGGTATAGCCTGAAAGAATGGTGAGCGGCATATGCTAGCAAGATACGAATGGACTCTAGCCTAGCCACAGGAGCAAAAGTCTCCTCAAAGTCCAAACCTGCGACTTGGGCATAACCTTTTGCCACAAGTCGAGCCTTGTTCCTCGTCACCACTCCGTGCTCGTCCTGTTTGTTGCGGAACACCCACTTGGTTCCCACAACGTTTTGCTTGGGACGAGGCACCAGCGTCCAAACTTCATTGCGCTTGAAGTTGTTAAGTTCCTCCTGCATGGCCAACACCCAATCCGGATCTAGCAAGGCCTCCTCTACCCTGAAAGGCTCAATAGAGGAGACAAAAGAGTAATGCTCACAAAAATTAACTAATCGAGATCGAGTAGTTACTCCCTTGCTAATGTCACCCAAAATTTGGTCGACGGGATGATCCCTTTGAATCATTGCTCGAACTTGGGTTGGAGGTGCCGGTTGTGCTTCTTCCTCCATCACGTGATCATCTTGTGCTCCCCCTTGATCACACGCCTCCTTTTGATGAACCTGTTCATCGTCTTGAGTTGGGAGATGCACCGTGGTTGAGGAAGAAGGTTGATCTCGTTCATCTTGTTCTTGTGGCCGAACGTCTCCAATCGCCATGGTTCGTATAGCGGCCGTCGGAACATCTTCTTCATCTACATCATCACAATCAACAACTTGCTCTCTTGGAGAGCCATTAGTCTCATCAAATACAACGTCGCTAGAGACTTCAACCAAACCCGATGATTTGTTGAAGACCCTATACGCCTTTGTATTTGAATCATAACCTAATAAAAACCCTTCTACAGCTTTGGGAGCAAACTTAGAATTTCTACCCTTCTTCACTAGAATGTAGCATTTGCTCCCAAATACACGAAAGTACGATACATTGGGTTTGTTACCGGTTAGCAGCTCATACGATGTCTTCTTGAGGAGGCGGTGAAGGTAGACCCTGTTGATGGCGTGGCAAGCCGTGTTCACAGCTTCCGACCAAAAGCACTCGGGGGTCTTGAACTCACCAAGCATCGTCCTTGCCATATCAATGAGCGTCCTGTTCTTCCTCTCTACCACACCATTTTGCTGTGGTGTGTAGGGAGCGGAGAACTCGTGCTTGATCCCTTCCTCCTCAAGAAACTCCTCCACTTGAAGGTTCTTGAACTCGGACCCGTTGTCGCTCCTTATCTTCTTCACCTTGAGCTCAAACTCATTTTGAGCTCTCCTGAGGAAGCGCTTGAGGGTCCCTTGGGTTTCAGACTTATCCTGCAAAAAGAATACCCAAGTGAAGCGGGAAAAGTCATCAACAATAACTAAACCATACTTACTTCCTCCTATGCTTAGATAGGCGACGGGTCCAAAGAGGTCCATATGTAACAGCTCCAGAGGTCTTGACGTGGTCATCACATTCTTGCTGTGATGCGCTCCTCCCACCTGTTTACCTGCCTGACAAGCTGCACACGGTCTATCTTTTTCGAAATGCACATTTGTTAGACCTATCACATGTTCTCCCTTTAGAAGCTTGTGGAGGTTCTTCATCCCCACATGTGCTAAGCGGCGATGCCACAGCCAGCCCATGCAAGTCTTAGCCATTAAGCATGCATCTAGACCGGCCTCTTCTTTTGCAAAATCAACTAAATAAAGCTTGCCGTCTAGTACACCCTTAAAAGCTAGTGAACCATCACATCTTCTAAAGACAGACACATCTACATTTGTAAATAAACAATTATATCCCATTTGACATAATTGACTAACAGATAGCAGATTATATCCAAGACTCTCCACTAAGAATACATTTGATATAGAATGCTCATTAGAAATTGCAATTTTACCTAACCCTTTTACCTTGCCTTGATTCCCATCACCGAATATAATTGAATCTTGGGAATCCTTATTTTTGAGGTAGGAGGTGAACATCTTCTTCTCCCCCGTCATATGGTTTGTGCATCCGCTGTCGATAATCCAGCTTGAACCCCCGGATGCATAAACCTGCAAGGCAAATTTAGGCTTGGGTCTTAGGTACCCAACTCATGTTGGGTCCTGCAAGGTTAGCACAAATGTCCTTAGGGACCCAAATGCAAGATTTATCTTCCTTGCATCTAGCCCCTAATTTCCTAGCAACTACCTTCTTACCCTTTCTACAAATAGCAAAGGGAGTATTGCAAGCATAATAAATGATAGAAGGTTTGTTTACAACTTTTCTAGGAACATGAGCAAAATTTCTCCTAGGAATATGCGCAACATTTCTCCTACTCATATCTCTATCATGCTTATGAGAGGAACTAGAGGCAAACATGGCATGAGAGTCATAAACATGTGAATCAAAAGCATTTCTAGCATGTCTCCTATCATGGTATAAGAAAGCATGGTTCTTTTTAGCACCACTAACCATAGGGGCCTTCCCTTTCTCCTTGACGAAGATGGGAGTCTTATGGCTTGTTAAGTTCTTGGCCTCTCTCTTGAAGCCAAGACCATCCTTAATTGAGGGGTGTCTACCAACCGTGTAGGCATCCCTTGCAAATTTTATTTTATCAACTTCACTTTTGCTAGTCTTAAGTTGGGCATTAAGACTAGCCAATTCCTCATTTAATTTGGAAATTAAAACTCGGTGTTCACTACAAGCATTAATATCAAAATCCTTACACCTAGTGCAGATTGTAACATTTTCTACACAAGAATTAGATTTAATTGCTACTTCTAACTTAGCATTTAAATCATAGTTAACACCTTGTAAGGTAGAAATGGTTTCATGACAAGTAGATAGTTCATAAGAAAGCATTTCATTTCTTTTTACTTCTAAAGCATATGATTTTTGTGCCTCTACAAATTTATCATGCTCTTCATACAATAAATCCTCTTGCTTTTCTAAAAGCCTATCCTTTTCATTCAATGCATCAATCAGTTCATTGATTTTATCTATCTTATATCTATCTAAGCCCTTGAACAAGCATGAATAATCTATGTCATCATCATCACTAGACTCACTATCACTAGAAGAAGCATAAGTGGAGTCTTGAGTACTCACCTTCTTCTCCCTTGCCATAAGGCATGTGAGACGCTCGTTGGGGAAGAGGGAAGACTTGTTGAAGGCGGTGGCAGCGAGTCCTTCATTGTCGGAGTCGGAGGAGGAGCAATCCGAGTCCCACTCCTTTCCTAGATGCGCCTCGCCCTTCGTCTTCTTGTATTGCTTCTTTTTCTCTCTTTTGTTCCCTTTTTCCTGGTCACTTTCATTATCGGGACAGTTAGCGATAAAATGACCAAGCTTACCGCATTTGAAGCATGAGCGCTTCCCCTTTGTCTTGGTCTTGCTTGACTGCCCCTTGCGACCATTTAGCGCCGTCTTGAATCTCTTGATGATGAGAGCCATCTCTTCATCATTGAGTCCGGCCGCCTCAATCTGTGCTACCTTGCTAGGTAGCGCCTCCTTGCTTCGTGTTGCCTTGAGAGCAAGGGGTTGCGGCTCGTGAATTGGACCGTTCAACGCTTCGTCGACGTATCTTGCCTCCTTGATCATCATCCGCCCGCTTACAAATTTTCCAAGTACTTCCTCGGGCGTCATCATCGTGTACCTGGGATTCTCACGAATATTGTTCACGAGATGAGGATCAAGAACAGTAAAGGACCTGAGCATTAGGCGGACGACATCGTGATCCGTCCAACGCGTGCTTCCGTAGCTCCTTATTTTGTTGATAAGGGTCTTGAGCCGGTTGTACGTCTGAGTTGGCTCCTCTCCCCTTATCATGGCGAACCGTCCAAGCTCGCCCTCCACCAACTCCATCTTGGTGAGCATGGTGATGTCGTTCCCCTCGTGAGAGATCTTGAGGGTGTCCCATATCTGCTTGGCATTGTCCAAGCCGCTCACCTTATTGTACTCTTCCCTGCACAAAGATGCTAAGAGAACAGTAGTAGCCTGTGCATTTTTATGAATCTGTTCATTTATAAGCATAGGGCTATCCGAGCTATCGAATTTCATTCCGTTCTCCACAATCTCCCATATGCTAGGATGGAGAGAGAATAAGTGACTACGCATTTTGTGACTCCAAAATCCGTAGTCCTCCCCATCGAAGTGTGGAGGTTTGCCAAGAGGAATGGAAAGCAAATGCGAATTCGAACTATGTTGAATACGGGAATAATCAAATGAAAAGTTCGAATTGACCGTCTTCCTTTAGTCGTTGTCGTCGTCCTTTTGGGAAGAAGTGGATTCATCACTATCGTCGTAGTAGATGATCTCCTTGATACGCCTCGTCTTCTTCTTCTTCCCTTCCTTTCGTCTATGGCCCGAGCCGGAGTCGGTAGGCTTGTCGTCCTTCGGCTCGTTGACGAAGGTCTCCTTTTCTTTGTCGTTGATCACTATACCCTTCCCCTTAGGATCCATCTCTTCGGGCGGTTAGTCCCTTTGCGAAGAGAATGGCTCTGATACCAATTGAGAGCACCTAGAGGGGGGGGGGTGAATAGGTGATCCTGTAAAAACTTCAAACTTAAGCCACAAAAACTTGTTAAGTGTTAGCACGATTCTTGCCAAGTGGCTAAGGTGAAGTCTCAACAAAACACAGTACCACAAGAGAATCAAGCACAGAGTGACACAGTGGTTTTATCCCGTGGTTCGGCCAAGACCAACGCTTGCCTACTCCACGTTGTGGCGTCCCAACGGACGAGGGTTGCAATCAACCCCTCTCAAGCGGTCCAAAGACCCACTTGAATACCACGGTGTTTTGTTGTTCCTTTCACTATCCCGTTTGCAAGGAATCTCCACAAATTGGAGTCTCTTGCCCTTACAAGTATATGATCACAAATGAAACACAGAGTAAGGGAGGGAAGCAACACACACAAATCCACAGCAAAAGCGCACACACACGGCCAAGAATCGAGCTCGAATGACTATCTCAAAGTTCTCACTAGAACGGAGCTCGATTCACTCAGAATCACAAACGAATGTGCAAAGAACAAGTGTGGATGATCAAGAATGCTTAAGAGTTGCTTGTGTATCTCCTCCATGCGCCTAGGGGCCCCTTTTATAGCCCCAAGGCAGCTAGGAGCCGTTGAGAGCAATTTTAGAAGGCCATCCTTGCCTTCTGTCGACGGGGGCACCGGACAGTCCGGTGCACACCGGACACTGTCCGGTGCCCGATTTGTTTCCTTAACAGGCGCTGCCGACCGTTGCAGCCCGTTGGAGATCTGCGAGCCGTTGGCGCACCGGACAGTCCGGTGCACACCGGACAGTCTGGTGCCGTCTTCCGACCGTTGGCTCGGCCACGTGTCCCGCGCGGATTGCGCGGCCGACCGTTGGCCCTGGCCGACCGTTGGCTCACCGGACAGTCCGGTGCACACCGGACAGTCCGGTGAATTTTAGCCGTACGCCGTCGGCGAATTCCCGAGAGCGGCCAGTTCGCGTCGAGTCGGCCTGGCGCACCGGACACTGTCCGGTGCACACCGGACAGTCCGGTGCTCCAGACCGAGCTGGGTCTTGGCTGCACACAGCCAAGACTTTCTCTCCCCTTCTCTTTTCTTCTTCTTTCTGTTTCTAACACTTAGACAAGTATATTAGTACACAAAACCAATGTACTAAGGATTAGAAACATACCTTTACTCCATGATTTGTACTTTGTCCCATTTTACAATTAGGCACCTGTGTTGGGCACTAAATCACCAAAATACTTAGAAATGGCCCAAGGGCACATTTCCCTTTCAGGATGGGTGACCAACAAGGAAGTTTTCTCGGGTGGGCATGAGTGATGACAAAGTGCGCACAAAAGACTCATGTTGGTCTGTGGGAATGGTGTATGATCCTAGAGGGCTTCTAGGAGTGAGTATCGTCGGTCCGGGAGTGGACGAGGTGTTATAGAGATATGACCAAATGATAATCCGGCATGAAGATATTGACAAGATAAGCTTTGTCACTCGTTATGGGAAATACAAGTTCATGGTAGTGATGTTTAGGATTATGTCACACATAGTTTTAGGAGCAAAATCGAGTGCATCGCATATGTGTGCCAGGATTATTTTCCACACATATGTTGACGTCAGAAGTGTAATATATTGAAAGACAATGTTCGAAACGTAGGTAAGAGTAGAGTACTTTATTACAACTCGATGACATAAATGTCTTAAACATTATTTCATCACAACACAACAGTTCTCATGTGTGATCTCCCATAGGAAGATGACCGACACATCGCTAGATCTAGAACTCGTCGACATCTCCAGTATGGTCTTCTTCTTCAAAACCTTATGATCAAAATTAAGCAAAGATGGGTACACTTACGGTGGGAACTTAGCAAGTAGGGAGAAGATGCATAGCTAGCAAGGATAGGCTAAGGGTTTATGCGGTTATCCTTTTAGTTGGCAAAACTTTTACTAGCAACATCTATTTACTAAGTGTAAGTATTTAGCAAACCCCATTAATCATAAGGCAAACATCATCTTGAACCCACTTAAGAAAAACACTTAAGTGAACCACTGGAACCAAAAAGATCACGATTTAATCTCCATCATTAAGTTCAAATATCATGTGAGGGTCCTAAGCACGACTGATTATCAGTTTGACACCCTCTAGAGGTTGTAAGACCCTTATTCACTTCCAAGGTGAATGGCTAGGATCCATCTTAGGGTTTTCACAAAACATACTTAGTACAAAGTCACCGCTAAGGTTCCCACGTCAGTATTGGTGACCATCTAGGTGAGGTACCTTAGCCAAGAATACCACCCCATGTTAACATGAGCTGCCGCCAAACCACTATCGTTCCCTCATGCCTGTATTTCAGGTAGGGTTGCTAAGCACTAAGCACATTAAGTTAATTATCAATGCCAGAGTCATGGTAGCACTCGTGGTTGCACTGTTATCCTGGATTCTCACTCCATGTTACAATTTAACTCATGTAATATTGTTAGTTATCGAATTAACAGCAGCAACATAACATAAACTTTGAAACATGAGCATCATAAAGAGAGTGAAATCATAAAGCTGAGTTATACAGTAGCATACTTTTTAAGAAAAGCATAATTCCTAGGTTAAATGAAGGTAGATGGGTTGGTAAGACTAGGTATTGCTAATTAGGCAATCCCATCAAATTTATGCATATCACAAAAGTAAACTTAGTTATCATGTTGTGACTGGGATCAAATATAATATGCTTGGGGGAAATCCACTTGTCTTTTTCACAAATGTCCTGATGTTCTTATTTGAACCGATCCTGATTTCCTATCACAAAAGCATCTTCTAATAGCATACATACAAAATAAAGAAAACATACATCATTCAATAAAACACACGCCATCCATTAAACAAAAGAAGATATAAATAGTTACCTCAAAATAACTTAAATTTTGGTTATGCTGAAACTGCTATAAAAACCATCCTAAAAGGTTTAGCATAATTTTAGGAAACTAGCAAAACAAAAACCAATTTATTTGGATCTAAAATGGTCAAGCCATGAATAGGGGTGTGAAAGGGAAATGTGCCCTTGGGCCATTTCTATAGTGTTTTGGTGATTAAGTGTCCAACACATAGTGAATGAGTTATTGCGTGCCAAACAAGCAAAAAGGTGCAAATCATGTAATGAGGTACGTTTCTAGACTTAGTACATTGTTTTGAGTGCTAACTTATTTTGCCTAAGTGCTAGAAACAGACAAAAGAAGAAAAGAAAAGAGATACAAAAGACTTGGCTTGGTACAGCCAAATGACAGCTCGGCTTGGCACACCGGACTGTCCGGTGGTGCACCGGACAGTGTCTCGTGCGCCATGTCAGCCTCCGATGAACAGGCCACTCTCGGGAAAAATTGGCGGCGTACGGCTATAATTCACCGGACTGTCCGGTGAGCCAACGGCCGCCAGCGCAATGGTCGGTCGCGCAATCTGCGGGCGACGCGTGGCCGCGCCAACGGTCGTCAGGGGGCACCGGACTGTCCGGTGTGCACCGGACAGTGTCCGGTGCGCCAACCAGCCCGGAGTTTCAACGATCGTCTGCGCTAGAAAAGGAAGGGGATCGCGCACCGGATATGAACAGTGGTTGTCTGGTGGTGCACCGTATTGTCCGGTGCGCCACCCGACAGAAGGCAAGGATAGCCTTCCTTGTTGGCCTCCAACGGCTCCCAGCTGCCTTGGGGCTATAAAAGGGACCCCTAGGCGCATGGAGGAGTCACCCAAGCACACTCTAAGCATTCCAAGACTTCTAGTCCTCACTTTCACGCAATCGTTCATCGTTATTGAGATTGGAGCACTTTTCGAGTTGTAAACTCCCCGCTCGTGTTTTGTGTGCTCATCTTCTCACTTGTGTGCGTGTTTGCAGTGTGGATTTAACTCTAGCTTGCGTTGCTCTTCCCAACCTTACTCTGTGCTTTCTTTGTGATCAATCCTGTAAGGGCGAGAGGCTCCAACTTGTGGAGATTCCTCGCAAAAGGGAAGAAAACTATAAGGAAGAATACCGTGGTATTCAAGTTGATCATAGGATCACTTGAAAGGGGTTGAGTGCAACCCTCCTCCATTGGGACGCCACAACGTGGAGGTAGGCAAGTGTTATACTTGGCCGAACCATGGGATAAACCAATATGTCTCTTGTTGTCTTTCTCTATGATTATTGTGATTCGCAAGAGCTCGCTCTAAAGCCACTTGGTTCTATTGCACTCACATCTTTATAACCAAACTTTTGGCTATTTAGCGTTGAATTTTATAGGATCACCTATTCACCCCCCTCTAGGTGCTCTCAATTGGTATCGGAGCCGTTCTCTTCACTTAAGGGACTAATCGCCCGAAGAGATGGATCTTAAGGGAAAGGGGATGGTGGTCAACGATAAGGAGAAGGAGTCCATCTTCAACGAGCCAAGGGACGACAAGCCCACTGACTCTAGCTCGAGTCACAAGAAGAAGGACGGGAAGAAGAAGAGGCGCATCAAGAAGATCGTCTACTACGACAGCGACGAATCTTCTTCTTCACCAAGAGACGACGACGACAAGAAAAAGAAACCGATTAATTCAAATCTTTCATTTGATTATTCTCGTATTCCTTTTAATTCCAATGCTCATTTGCTTTCAATTCCTCTTGGTAAACCTCCACACTTTGATGGAGAGGACTACTCTTTTTGGAGTCACAAAATGCGTAGTCACTTATTTTCTCTCCATCCTAGTATTTCGGAGATAGTTGAAAATGGAATGCAATTTGATAGTACGGATAACCCTGTATTTATTAACGAGCAAATTCATAAAAATACACAAGCTACCACTGTTTTGCTAGCATCTTTGTGCAGGGATGAGTACAACAAAGTAAGCGGCTTGGACAACGCCAAGCAAATCTGGGACACCCTCAAAATATCACATGAGGGAAACGGCGCCACCATGATCACCAAAATGGAGTTGGTGGAGGGCGAGCTGGGAAGATTCGCGATGATCAAGGGAGAGGAGCCAACACAAACGTACAACAGGCTCAAGACCCTGGTCCACAAGATTATGAGCTATGGAAGCACAAGATGGACGGACCACGACGTCATCCGACTTATGCTCAGGTCTTTTACTGTTATTGACCCTCATCTTGTGAACCTCATCCGTGAAAATCCCAGGTACACAAAGATGACACCCGAGGAGATACTCAGAAAGTTTGTGAGCGGGCGCATGATGGTGAAAGAAGCCCGATATGTAGACGACACGCTTAATGGTCCATTACCCGTCTACGAGCCTCAACTCGTTGCTCTCAAAGCAACAAGCAGCAGGGAGGCGCTACCAAGCAAGGTGGCACAAGTTGAGGCGGTCGGGCTAAACGAAGATGAGATGGCTCTAATCATCAAGCGTTTCAAGACCGCGCTAAAAGGACGCAAGGAGTATCCCAACAAGAGCAAAGCAAAGGGAAAGCGCTCCTGTTTTAAATGCGGTAAAACTGGTCATTTTATAGCACAATGCTTCGATAATAACAATGACCAGGAACAAGAAAAGCATGGGAAGAGGGAGAAGAATAAGGCCTACAAGAAGGCAAAGGGCGAGGCGCACCTTGGCAAAGAATGGGATTCAGATTGCTCTTCTTCTGACTCCGACGACGAAGGACTTGCTGTCTCAGCCTTCAACAAGTCCTCTATCTTCCCCAACGAACGCCACACTTGCCTCATGGCAAAGGATAAAAAGGTAAGCGTTCGAGAAACCCATAAGTATAATACTTCAAGCGATGATGATTCTAGTGACGATGAAGTAGATTATACTGATTTATTTAAGGGTTTAGATAGAGCAAAAGTAGATAAAATTAATGAGTTAATTGATGCTCTAAATGAAAAAGATAGATTGCTAGAGAAGCAAGAGGACATTTTATATGAAGAACATGACAAATTTGTTAGTGTACAAAAGTCTCTTGCTTTAGAAACTAAAAGAAATGAAATATTATCCTCTGAATTGTTTGTGTGCCATGAATCAATCTCTAGTTTAAAGATTTTGAATAATGATTTAAATGCTAAGCTAGAGGTAGCCAATAAATCTAGTTCATATGTAGAACATGTTGCCATTTGTAATAGGTGTAAGGATTTTGATATTGATGCTTGCGTTGAACACCTTACTTCTATTACCAAATTAAATGATGAGGTGGCAAGTCTTAATACTCAGCTTAAGACTTGCAAAATTGATTTTGATAAGCTAAAATTTGCTAGGGATGCCTACACCATTGGTAGACACCCCTCAATTAAGGATGGGCTTGGTTTTTGAAAGGAAGCCAAGAACTTAACAAGCCAAAAGGCTCCCATTCTCGCCAAGGAGAAAGGGAAGGCCCCTATGGCTAGTAGAATTCAAAAGAATCATGCTTTCATGTACAATAGGAAAATTGCTAGTCATAATAGGAGATATGATCTTGATGCTTGTGAGTCACATGCTATGTTTGCTTCAAGTTCTAATTTTAATGGTAGGCCTAGGAGAAATTTTGTGTCTCATGCTTCTAGGAAAATATATAATAAACCTACTACTGTCTTTCATGCTTGCAACACTATGTTTGTACTTTCATGTAAAAATGAAAAAGTGGTTGCTAGAAAATTGGGATCCAAATGCAAAGGAGACAAGGCTTGCATTTGGGTACCAAAAGCTATTGTGACTAACTTTATAGGACCCAACAAGAGTTGGGTACCTAAAACCCAAGCCTAATTTGCCTTGCAGGTTTATGCATCCGGGGGCTCAAGCTGGATTATCGACAGCGGATGCACAAACCACATGACAGGGGAGAAGAAGATGTTCACCTCCTACGTCAAGAACAAAGATTCCTAGGATACAATCATATTTGGAGATCGGAATCAAGGCAAGGTCAAAGGTTTGGGAAAATAGCCATCACAAGCGAGCACTCTATTTCCAATGTATTTTTAGTAGAGTCGCTAGGCTATAATCTCCTATCTGTAAGTCAATTGTGCCACATGGGCTACAATTGTTTGTTTACAAATGTTGATGTATCTATCTTTAGAAGGAGTGATGGTTCATTGGCGTTTAAGGGTGTACTAGATGACAAATTCTACTTAGTTGATTTTTCGAAAGAGGAGGCCGATCTAGATGCATGCTTAATCGCTAAGACTATTATGGGCTGGTTGTGGCATCGCCGTCTAGCACATGTTGGGATGAAGAACCTTCACAAACTTCTAAAGGGAGAGCATGTGTTAGGACTAACCAACGTATGTTTCAAAAAAGATAGACCTTGTGCAGCTTGTCAGGCAGGGAAACAGGTGGGAAGCACTCATCACAGCAAGAATGTGATGACAACGTCAAGACACTGGAGCTTCTCCACATGGACCTCTTCGGACCCGTCGCTTACCTTAGCATCGGGGGAAGTAAGTATGATCTGGTTATTGTAGGTTACTTTTCCCGCTTCACTTGGGTGTTCTTTTTACAGGATAAATCTGAAACCCAAGGGACCCTAAAGCGCTTTCTAAGGAGGGCTCAAAACGAATTCGAGCTCAAGGTGGAAAATATAAGGAGCGACAACGGGTCCGAATTTAAGAACTTACAAGTTGAGGAGTATCTTGAGGAGGAAGGTGTCAAGCATGAGTTCTCCGCTCCCTACACACCACAGCAAAACGGTGTGGTAGAGAGGAAGAACAGGACGCTTATCGACATGGCGAGGACAATGCTTGGAGAGTTCAAGACGCCCGAGCGGTTTTGGTCAGAAGCTGTGAACACAGCTTGCCATGCCATAAACCGGCTCTACCTTCATCGCCTCCTCAAGAAGACCTCGCATGAACTTCTTAACGGTAACAAACCCAACGTCTCATACTTTCATGTATTTGGGAGCAAATGTTACATTATAGTGAAGAAAGGTAGAAATTCTAAATTTGCTCCCAAGGCTGTAGAAGGGTTTTTACTAGGGTATGACTCAAATACAAGGGCGTATAGAGTCTTCAACAAATCATCAGGTTTGGTTGAAGTCTCTAGCGACGTTGTATTTATTGAAACTAATGGCTCTCCAAGAGAGCAAGTTAATCTTGATGATGTAGATGAAGATGATGTTCCTACAGCCGCAATACGCACCATGGCGATCGGAGATGTGCGACCACAGGAACAACAAGAGCAAGATCAACCTTCTTCCTCAACGATGGTGCATCCCCCAACTCAAGATGATGAACAGGTTCATCAAGAAGAGGCGTGTGATCAAGGGGGAGCACAAGAAGAACAAGTTATGGAGGAAGAAGCATCACAGGCACTACTCGTTTGTCTCTTTTATTGAGCCTTTCAGGGTAAAAGAGGCCTTGCAGGATCCGGACTGGGTGTTGGCCATGTAGGAAGAGCTCAACAACTTCAAGAGAAACGAAGTTTGGAGCCTGGTGCCACGTCCAAAGCAAAACATTGTGGGAACCAAGTGGGTGTTCCGCAATAAGCAAGACGAGCACGGGGTGGCAACAAGAAACAAGGCTCGACTTGTGGCAAAAGGTTATGCCCAAGTCGCAGGTTTGGATTTCGAGGAGACTTGTGCTCCTATGGCTAGGCTAGAGTCTATTCGCATTCTATTAGCCTATGCCGCTCACCATTCTTTCAGGTTGTTTCAAATGGATGTGAAGAGCGCTTTCCTCAATGGGCCAATCAAGGAGGAGGTGTACGTGGAACAACGCCCTGGCTTTGAGGATGACAGGTACCCCGACCATGTGTGTAAGCTCTCTAAGGCGCTCTATGGACTTAAGCAAGCCCCAAGAGCATGGTATGAATGCGTTAGAGATTTCTTAACTGCTAATTCTTTCAAGGTTGGGAAAGCTGATCCCACTCTTTTCACTAAGACTTGCGATAGTGATCTTTTTGTGTGCCAAATTTATGTCGATGACATAATATTTGGTTCTACTAATCAAAAGTCTTGTGAGAAGTTTAGCAGGGTGATGACACAGAAATTTGAGATGTCGATGATGGGCGAGTTGACATACTTTCTTGGGTTCCAAGTGAGACAACTCAAGGACGGCACTTCCTCTCCCAAACTAAGTACACTCAAGATCTTCTCAAGAGGTTTGGGATGAAGGACGCCAAGCCCGCGAAGACGCCAATGGGAACCGACGGACATGTCGACCTCAACAAAGGAGGTAAGTCCGTTGATCAAAAGGCATACCGGTCTATGATAGGGTCATTGCTTTATTTATGTGCTAGTAGACCGGATATTATGCTTAGTGTATGCATGTGTGCTAGATTTCAATCCGATCCAAGGGAATGTCACCTTGTGGCCGTTAAGCGAATTCTTAGATATTTAGTTGCTACGCCTTGCTTCGGGATCTGGTATCCAAAGGGGTCTACCTTTGACTTGATTGGATACTCAGGCTTCAATTATGCTGGATGCAAGGTTGATAGGAAGAGTACGTCAGGGACATGCAATTCCTAGGAAGGTCCCTGGTGTCTTGGAGTTCTAAGAAACAAACCTCTGTTGCCCTATCCACCGCTGAGGCCGAGTATGTTACCGCAGGACAATGTTGCGCGCAACTACTTTGGATGAGGCAAACCCTCTGGGACTTTGGCTACAATCTGAGCAAAGTCCCACTCCTATGTAACAATGAGAGTGCAATCCGCATGGCGGATAATCCTGTTGAACACAGCCGCACTAAGCACATAGACATCCGACATCACTTTTTGAGAGACCACCAGCAAAAGGGAGACATCGAAGTGTTCCATATTAGCACTGAGAACCAGCTAGCCGATATCTTTACCAAGCCTTTAGATGAGAAAACCTTTTGCAGGCTGCGTAGTGAACTAAATGTCTTAGATTCGCGTAACTTGGACTTATCTATAACATACATGTGTTTATGTCTTTGATCATGTTACTTTATGCATTTATGAGATTTGTTGTTTATTTATGGTGCTCAAGTTGTGCGAGGGATCCCCGGACCTCACAAGTCCATGTGTGAGTGATGCACATATTTAGGGGGAGAAATGCTACAACTTGACCCTTTGAGACTAACATTTGTGTTTGAGTTTACTTAATGTAGTCTCAAAGGTAAATTGGAAGGGAAAGGTGAACTTGGACCATGCAAAGACTTCCACTGCACTCTGGTATTAGTGTACACACCTCCAAGTTCATTCTTATGCTCTAGTTGCCCTCTTTGCTCTTAATTGACATTTTTGGTGAGGCAATGGGGTTAAAGGGCCAATAATAATCCCGTTTTGGTGCTTAATGCCAAAGGGGGAGAAATTAAGGCCAAAGCAAATGGATCAGCTACCACTTGAGAATTTTGAAAATAGTAGAGTTAGAACTTTTGATTTGTCAAAATACTCTTATTATCAAAATTTGGTGACTTGTGGGGAGAATTTATGATTATGGGAAAAGGGGAAGTTTTTGGATCTTGATCATTTTCACTCTTGGATTATCTCTCTTAATGCCCATACAAGTGAGTTTGACTTAGAGATAGGAAAATGAATTTGATTTGCAAAAACAAACCAAGTGATGGCAAAGAATGATCCAAATATGCCAAATTAGAGTCAAAAACAATTTGGTCTTCAATTTGAATCAATGTTGCATGTTTTGCATTGCTTTTTGATGTGTTGGCATAAATCACCAAAAAGGGAAAGATTGAAAGGGAAATGTGCCCTTGGGCCATTTCTATAATGTTTTGGTGATTAAGTGTCCAACACATAGTGAATGAGTTATTGCGTGCCAAACAAGCAAAAAGGTGCAAATCATGTAACGAGGTACATTTCTAGACTTAGTACATTGTTTTGAGTGCTAATATATTTTGCCTAAGTGCTAGAAACAGACAAAAGAAGAAAAGAAAAGAGATAGAAAAGACTTGGCTTGGTACAGCCAAATGACAGCTCGGCTTGGCACACCGGACTGTCCGGTGCGCCAGGTCAGCCTCCGGTGAACAGGCCACTATCGAGAAAAATCGGCGGCGTACGGCTATAATTCACCGGACTGTCCGGTGGTGCACCGGACTGTCCGGTGAGCCAACGGCCGCCAGCGCAATGGTCGGTCGCGCAATCCGCGGGCGACGCGTGGCCCGCGCCAACAGTTGGCAGGGGGCACCAGACTGTCCGGTGTGCACCGGACAGTGTCCGGTGCGCCAACCAGCCCGGAGTTTCAACGGTCGTCTGCGCTAGAAAAGGAAGGGGATTGCACACCGGACATGAACAGTAGTTGTCCGGTGCGCCACCCGACAGAAGGCAAGGATAGCCTTCCTTGTTGGCCTCCAACGGCTCCCAGCTGCCTTGGGCTATAAAAGGGACCCCTAGGCGCATGGAGGAGTCACCCAAGCACACTCTAAGCATTCCAAGACTTCTAGTCCTCACTTTCATGCAATCGTTCATCGTTATTGAGATTGGAGCACTTTTCAAGTTGTAATCTCCCCGCGCGTGTTTTGTGTGCTCATCTTCTCACTTGTGTGCGTGTTTGGAGTGTGGATTTAATTCTACTGTGCGTTGCTCTTCCCAACTTTACTCCGTGCTTTCTTTGTGATCAATCCTGTAAGGGCGAGAGGCTCCAACTTATGGAGATTCCTCGCAAAAGGGAAGAAAACTATAAGGAAGAATATCGTGGTATTCAAGTTGATCATAGGATCACTTGAAAGGGGTTGAGTGCAACCCTCGTCCATTGGGACGCCACAACGTGGAGGTAGGCAAGTGTTATACTTGGCCGAACCACGGGATAAACCACTATGTCTCTTGTTGTCTTTCTCTGTGATTATTGTGATTCGCAAGAGCTCGCTCTATAGCATCTTGGTTCTATTGCATTCACATCTTTATAACCAAACTTGTGGCTATTTTGTGTTGAATTTTACAGGATCACCTATTCACCCCCCTTTAGGTGCTCTCAGGGTGGCCATTTTTTTATCGTAAACCGAAAACGGACTGAACCGTAATCGAATTTTGTTTTTTTGGTAGTTCGGTTCGGTGTCAGTTTTTGTATATAAAAGTTCGGTGTTCGGTATCGTAATCTGTTTTCACCGTATACCAAACCGAAGTACAAAAAAACTGAATACCAAACTTTATCAATTCTAAAATTTGCCTATTTGATTTTGTGAACTAAATGTGCGATGAAATTAAATTGTTGTTCACTTATTTGTATGTGATGTATGATGCATCTCTAAATATTTGTACCTATATAATTTTTATTTGATTGAAATTGTGTGTAATATATCATGTAAACATGTTGTATGTGTTGTCTTGAGTATAAGTTTAGTGTTCGACTTTTACCGAAAAATCGAAGTAAAAACCCGAAACTAAACTTCTCGATTTTTAATTTTCTAGAAAACCGATCGATTTCTTATGTCTGAAAACCGAAGCTTTTTAAAACCAAAAACTGAACCAAAGTTTAAAAAACTCGAATGCCCATCCCTAGTTATGAAGCAAACATTGTTGTAGGGACCTGATTGTAATAGAAAAATAAGTTACAGTGGTTGTTATGAAAAAATTAGGGGCATGTGGGCTTTAATTCAAAAACTGAAGGGCTTGGTCGCTAAAGCAGGGGCGGACGATAGGTTCTATTTCCCAAAAGTGCAGGGGCTAAACCATAAGATTTATGACCTAACCAAAATGATCTTTGAACTATGGGAATCGATGGGTAAAAAGACACCAACCTAGGGGGGTATTTACAAAATAGACGATGTGACTTGGGTGAAGAGGTATCGACCATCGGTGGTCGTCCGATCCAGATCCAAGTGCTACGATTTAAAAGGGCGAACCGACTTGGCTAATCTAATACCGATCGCTCGATCTGGATCCAACGAACCAGATCGTGTGGCAGGACACGCGCGCGCGACTCCGCGGCCAGCGAGCTGAGGCAAAGGGCGCGACGAAGGGAGGCACGGCGTGTGGTGGTGCACGACCGACACATCACCGAATGTGCATGACCAACACATCACAACGAGGAAGAAGGAAAGAGGGCTGACACGTAGAGCCTGATCGAGAGAGAGAGAGAGAGAGAGAGAGAGAGAGAGAGAGAGAGAGAGAGAGAGAGAGAGGAGGGAGGGGCGTGCGAGAGGGCTGATCGTCAATCAATATGTCTAATAAGTGTGCATCATTTTATTTAATCCCATACTTCAGTTTATCTGTTGTTGTAGATGTGTTCTACGTACTGGTTATTAGCTTATTAGGAAACAACCTGCTAGTTTATTTATTGTTTTTTCATGATTTATATTTGGAAATTAATTTGGAATATGTTTACTTATTCACCATGATCTATTTTGTGACAGATAAAGAACATGAGAAGAATGTCATTATGGTGTTAGAAAGGCTAAGATACCGCTGATTTTACACCAAGTTGAGCTAGTGCGAGTTTTTGGTTGACAAGGTCGCACATTTCTAGGCCATATGCTCATCCCTAAACTCTAAACCATAAACCCTGAACCATGACAAGGTCAACGTGGTAGCTAACGATTTGGGTTGTAAGAACTACACTGTCATGTCTTGATAATGGAGACCACTCACCCGGACCTTTGTGAGGAAATGAAAAATCTTATACTGGAATTCATTGCCCGATCGAGGTTAATTGAATGAGCTTAGCATGAGCTATAATCTGGAAGATCGAATCAAGAAGCCCCAAAATGACTGCTTTGAAATTCAAGACATTTGTAGTGTGATATTGAAAGACAAATGTTCAGAGTTATAGAAGACAGATAAGGTACCCTTCAGTACAAAGACCACAACTATGTGTCTATTGATGATACCCATAGAATGGAAATACTCCCAGAGGCTCATACCTCCAAGTATTCCATCCATCCAAGAAGTACTAAGATGTACACCATCTACGACATAGGTTCTCATGGAGGAACATGATGATGGAGATTGGAGCTTTTGTTACCAATACTATGACACTAGCTTATTACAGGAGAATCAAAGAGGAACACCAGAACTGCCAGGACACTCTAGTCTTGCAACCCTCGAAGAAGCATCAATTTTATGCGTAACCCTTGAAGGAGCATCAATATCATGCGTTACTGCTGGATGTACGTGATTGACGAACAAAAAACAGACAATGAGTTTGCAGATGCATGGTCTATTGCCAATGCTTAATAATAGCATTTTCTTAAAACGATAGTACTAAGAATTATACTTGCAGATCGAACATACTATATACGGTTAAGCCATACATACTACTATCTTGCAAGACACAGAGATTGCAATAATACGATACTGTTCTTAGTGCACAGCAGTGCAAGCATACATATAGTATACGAGGCAAATTAAACGAAGACTAGATAAATGGGCACACACCTATATGCCAGCTGATACCCTAAACCACTTGCCATCCGCGCGCCACACCGGGACTGTAGCTTATTCACGCGTCACGTTCAATTTGTCATTATAGCAGCACGTAGTAGAAGGCGCCGCGCTGGAGCGGCTCGACTGTGCAGCCCGACGCGTCGACGGGGACGGGCTCGAGGTCGAGGCCGCGCTCGCCGCCGCAGCGGAGCAGCACGGCCGCCTCGCCGAACTGCGCCCTCACGTCGAGCCTCGCGGCCGCGACGTTGTGCGCCACGCTCTTGCCTGTGATGCTGTCCGTGATGCACAGCGCCACGACGCCCTCCTGAGCCGCCGTGGGCGCCGCGTCCGCGGCAACGGCAACGGCGGCAGGCGCACGGCCGGCCCCGGCCCCGGCCCCGGGCACTGCCAGTCCTGCTGCGTCCACGTAGAGAGACAGTCAAACATACGGCGAGAGGTAAAGTTATTGCGCCTGGCCCGTGGATTAAGAAATCGAAGGGTTTGAGGAAACCCAAGTAAAATGCATGACAGTCCAGTCAATGCATGCGTGCATGAACAGAACAGAGCCTTGAATTGCCATGCATGCACACACGCGTACCGCACGCTCGCTCTAGGTAAAGACGCCTCTGCAGTGTGAAAGGAACTTTAGTGCTTTGTTTTTTGTTTCATTGCTTGGTGGACGCCGAGCGGCAGAAATTTGACAACCGTCATCTCAATCTTTTCAAAAACTGAACGCATGCAAGGTTTTACTTTCTACCCCTCTTCTGTGACAGAGGGAAGCAGCCAAAATCCATGGAATAATTGTAGATCTATAGGCCTGTTTGATTATATAATGCTAAAGTTTAGATTTAAACAGGAGTGCTAACAGTGAAGTGCTGAACTTTAACCCAATAGCAATTTAGCTCCTCAAGATGTGCTAAAGTTTATCACATTGCTAAAGGTTAGAACACGGGATCCAAATAGACCCTACGTAAACAGTGTAATCTACCATGTAAATCCCTCATTTTACACGATCTGCTGCGGACAACCTAATCCAGATTAAAATGTCTAAAGTCTAATCAAACATATAGTAAAAAAATTAATGTGTATGACGTTAAGTAAATATACATTAGAAATAATTTAATGACAAATATAATAATACCTATTTAATAAAACAAATGTTAATATTGTTTGACATAAATTTAGTAAAATTGACATACTTTACCATGATACTTACAAAATTATATTCCCTGCGTCCCAAAATACTTGATCTTATAGTATTCAAATTTTATGCCAAATTAGCTACCACTCTCGTTTTTAATGCACTTTTATCTTCTTCTACTACTCCCTTTCCTTTTTTTCTAAAGTTATTTTGATCTTTTGAGCATCTTTTGGGTACCAGAGGGGCTATGAGTTGTGACATGTATCAAGTCCGAAGAGACAACTCACCCACCACCACAAAAAAATTCAAATGAAAACCACCCAATTCCGGGTCTTTTTCAACACCACTGTATTCTAGTGTCGTTCCTGCTTAGGGCTTGTTCGGTTAGCTCTCAATCCATATGGATTGGATTAGATTGGATGGTTTTGAATCCCAAACAAATCAAACTTATTTTTAGTGTTTTCCAATCACATCCAATCCATATATATTGAGAATAACCGAACAAGGCCTTACAAGGATGACGACAAGCTGGTACACACATATTTACTTTGATTTGCATGACCGATTCATTATCTGTGTTTGCACAGTCCAAAAATTGGATTCATATATTCTGTTCCTTCAAGATGAAAGCACACATGTGTTCGGTAAAAAAACACGTGGAAGTATGCATGCAAAAGATGAATCAGTTACGTGCAGCATTGGATGCATCTATGTATGATGATATGATGTCCTGTCACAACGAAATAGTTCGTACCTTGGAAGCATTCCACCATGAACGGCTTTTTGTTTCCTGATGGGGAGAACAACTCACAAGTTTTGGTCTTTTTCTAAAGCTACTGTGCTTGCAAACTGACAAATCCCCACAGCTTTTTATCATGGACTTGCACGGTAAAGTCATGCAGGAAGGCCGTGACAAGATCGAACGTATGTGTACTCCTATAAGAGATTTTGCATGCATGTCTTAATCATACCGATTTGCCGCATGCATGATGCATCCCTTTAGACATACAAGCACTGACAGTACCCTTGTATTGGGATCGGTAAGATGTGATTGCATTGGAGCACTTTTATCAAAAGAAGATGTGGTGGTGTTTGAATTTTTAAACGAGATTTGTGCAATTCCATGCCATGCAGCTTGAACTGCTGCATATATACTCCTAGTCAAAGCTACTAGCAGCCTAGCACTAGTATTGAACACTATATAAAATGAAACGAACCTGAACTGAAAGAGAGACCCAATAAAATGACCACCTACTGAAATAATCATGCATGTGACGCGACACAATGACAGTCCCATACAATCACAATCCAAGCACACATGATGATACAAATACGTACGACTGTACTGAGAAAAAAACATGCTTGTAAGTACGAACTTAAAAAACGGTGCTCAAAGGTTAATCAACTTTTCACATACCTTGCAGCAGATCATAGTTGGCGACGACACCATTAGTACTTGCAGGGAAACCTGTGAGCCCAGCGGTAGAGGCAGACACGCTCGCCATGGTAACAGCGCCGCCCGCCGGCGATGCAGCAAGAGGCGCTACCGCAGGAGCCGCCTCCATGGCCGTGGTAGCTCCGAAGCCGTACTGCAGCAACCCCAGCTTCGTGGCGTCGTCCTCGTGCGCCACCTCCCTTGCCGCGGTGTTGTTGTTCTTGCCGGGCTGATGATGATCAGCGCCGCCACAGGGCCAGGACTGCCCGAGCCCCGCCGCCGCCGGGCCCCAGGCGCATGTCTTGTGACCAGTGACGACAGTCGGCTCTGTCACGTCGTTGCACAGCCCCAATAACGCTCCCGCGGGCAACGGCGCCGCCGGCTGCTGTTGCACGGGCACGTGCATGTACTGTCCCCCGAGAATGGTAGCGACCTCGGCAGCCGACAGGCAGTAGCCCTGCGGCCACGGCTGGTAGACCGGCTCGACGGAGGCTACGAGGTCCAGCACCTTGTGCGCTGGCGCCGAGGCCGGCGCCACGGGGCTGCCTTGGTAGTACATCTGGGGATACGCCGCGGCGAGCGGCCCTAGCAAGTCCATAGGCGCCGCCGTCGCGGGCATCGCCGGCTCCGCAGCCGGCTTGCTGGACCCGGAGGAGCGGTCGGAGGAGGACGAGGACGAGGAAGTGGGCGCCTGCGCGGGCGAGGCGAGCATGTGGAATTGGTTCTGGACCAGCGGCGGCGGCTCGACGGGCGGCGGCGCCGCAGCGGCCCCGCGGCCCGGCGCGCGCGCGAGGCCCAGCCCTAGGCGTCCGGTGGCCGCGGTGCTGCTGCGGAGCTTGTTCTTGGAGCGGGACTTGCGGTTCTGGAACCAGTAGAAGACGTTGGCGTCGCCGACCTGCCCGTACTGCTGCAGGCGCATGCGGATGCGGGGGATCTCGTCGCGCGGCGGGTTGACCATGCCGGAGTTGAAGATGGCCTCCAGAATCCGGATCTGCTCCGGCCTGGGGTTCCACCGCGGCTTCGGATCCGGGGCCCGCTCCTCGCCACCTACTACTACACATGCATATAAATCGAGAGACAGGAACAATCGACCACAGGAGTCGTCAGCTTCACCTCTCGATCTTGATCCCCACCCCACCCACCTCGCAACGAAAAACAAACCCTACAACATACGTACTACTACTACTCTCTAGCTAGTGGCATGCAAGAGAGACAGTAGTATCATGCATGTACATGGTCGATCGGCGTGGGTGCATGGCTGCATGCCGACTAACCTGAGAGGGAGTGTTTGAAACAGCGGCCGGTGGTGGTGGTGGTGCTCGCGCCGCCAGCTGAGAGGAGGGACGGCGGTGAGCTGCTGATGTCAGGCTGCGTCGTCTGACACGGCTCGGCGGCGTGCTTGGACCTGAACATGCTCGGCCAGTGACTGTTGTTGAAGGACGAGGAGGCCATGCTGAGATGATTTCTTCTTCTTCTTCTTTCTTTTCTTCTCCCTTCCGCAGCACCAGATCTTCTCCTCGTGAGCTCACGACGATACTCTAAAACAGCGGCAGCTAGAGATTCTATATATACTACTACCAGTCTACCAGTGAGCTCCCTACCCTGCTGTCGCACCTTCTCGCTACAGGCTACGGGGTCGGTCTTTCACCAGGCTCGGCTAGGCTGAGAACGCTCGCACACTGCTGGCGCTGGCTGCCTCTTATAATGGCAGCACCTACCCTCGGTCGTCTCGCGCTCGCGCAGCGTTGCCACGCAATGAATGGTCGGTCTCCCAGTTCTACACTACTGGCCGAGCGAGGCCAGTCTCTCAGGCCAGTCCAGTCTCGCCCTGCTTGGAGATGCGTGCTCGCGAGACCCGGTCGCGTGGCGTTGCATCGGGAGGGAACTCGCTGTACCATGCCGGATGGGTACTGCAACGTGCGAAGGTACGGGCGGGCGAGCTGGCTGCTACAGTAGCAGTAGCATATATACGCCTGCTGCTGCCACTGCCAAGCAAGGTAGACACGAAAAACCGAAGCGTCCCCGCTGCCGTGTCCTGCCATTTCTGACGGTGCCTTTCGGGGCGTGATGGCGACCTCTGGGCGTCGCCTCGCCTTTCCGATCCCATTTGCCGGAAGGAATGAGAACTGCAGCCGCGTCACAGGGCGATGGGGCGGCAATTTTGACCGTGCATGCATTGCATGGTCGGGTGAGCTGCTTCTTACGAGGAACAGGATGTCTTTTTTTTTTCTTCTGGAGGGGAAACCGGGCAAAAGTGCGTAACCGGCTGACCGCAGCGTGAGATGCGCGCTCCCGAGTAGAGTAGAATTGAAAGGTGCTGTACAATTTGTGAGGGTTTTCGATTGGACGCTACCTTTCCAGCCTTCCACACGTCAATAGAATTCAATGTGTTGTCTATATAGGACGTTAATAGTAGCTGGCTTTAGTCCACTAATATCTCCGTTCTCAAGATAATTCAATTCTAGCTTGACCTTTAGACCGTGTTGGAGATAGCTCAAACTCCAGAAAATTTGCTGGAGTTTGGGGAGCAGATTATTAAGTGCTCTAGAAAATCATGTAGCTAGAGTTGTAAGCCTTTAGAAGACATTTATATAAGTCATTCGCTTATTATTTAGAATAAAAATATTTTTAAAACTATTTAAAATGATATTATAAACTACAAGTTTAGCATATTTTTAGCATTCCTATTTGGATCTCTAAGTGCTAAAGTTTAGCTAAAAGTATAGTGCTAAACTTTAGCACTGTTGATCCAAATAGGCCCTTAGCTATTGCAAACCCATTGTTACTCGTCACAATATTCAAAGTTGTTATATCATATGTTACTAGATATGGTTGTCTCAATGTATAGTATTATATGTTATTTCGTAGTTTCCATAAGACAATTAAATACTAGATGTGTATGAGAGTATGAATTGTGGGCCACTTAGTTCATGTTTCAATACATAAGATCTCTTGCCTAAGTGGTATCTCACTCAAGATACTACTTTATTCTCTTCTCTCTCTACTTACATGTCACATCAGATTTCTATCCTACATGGCATGTATTAAATAAGTATGACACCATGCATTGGCAATAGCCTTAGTCGAACCACGTAAAGTTGAAGTTTGATTAAGCCTGTTTGACAACTCCTAAACCGTAAAAATAAATCTAAATCTAAAATTTATTTGGATTTACGGTAAATATGCTCCACTAGTGGAGTTAGGGTCTTTCTTCCACTCATGACCTATGAGGCCATAGGCATGTGACCAACTCATGATCTATCCAGCCTAGGCCTAAGTACCCTGGCAATCTATAGGTCCCATAACATGACAAGACGTGCTGAGACTCATGGTACGAAGGGTAGGGGTCGATGCTGGGGCTCATCGCCGCTCACACGATTCTAGACTTAAAGAGCCTGGCTAGAGGGCTCAGATGACTGAGGTCTGAGGCGCATACCGACAAGCACATTTCTACTGAGGTAGAATGCTTCGTTCTACCATGACGCGGTGACTCCTACAAGAAGATACATGTAACTGATCCCTCCTTGGTCTATAAAAGAGAGAGGGTCAACAAAGATGAAGGAAGACAGAGGACAATAGAGGCAAAGTTGAAGAGCACATCGCCATGACGCCCAAGGCTTAGCTAAGTAGTGAACACCAGATACGTAGTCCTTAGACCTTACTACGCATAAGAGACTTAGGAACTACTCCCTCTCTCGCCGCTTATAACCCCAACTACGAGCATTGTGCAACAAGGTGTCGATAGCGTAAGCCACCGAAGACTGGATGTAGTGGCGTTCTACCCGAACCAGTATATCTTGCCCCCACTAAGCATACCATCTAGATTTAGAACGCACACAAACAAATTTACTTGTCGAAGCTAGTTCGAAACACCGACACCAGCTTAGTGAAAGTCGCCTAGAGGGGGGGTGAATAGGCGAAACCTGAAATTTATAAACTTTAAGCACGCACTAAGGCCGAGGTTAGCGTTAGAATTAAAATCGGAGTGCGGAAGATTGTTTCTCTTGCAATGAGTTGCTCAAACTGATGCAGATAACTTTGGAAGCAACCTCAAAACAATATTAGCATGGAAACTTTAGAGAGAGGAAAGAGGGGAAACAAATCAAGTGAAGACCAATGCAAGTGAACACGGTGATTTGTTTTACTAAGGTTTGGTTCCAAAGAACCTAGTCCCCGTTGAGGAGGCCACAAAGGCTGGTTCTATTCCAACCCTTTCCCTCTCTCAATCAGTCACTTAGACCGGTCGAGGCTTCTCCTTAATCACTTGGGTCACTAAGACCCCGCAAGGATCACCACACACTTAGGTGTCTCTTGCTAGCTTTACAAAGCACTTAGGGAAATAAGAATGGAGAAGGGGAAAGCAATCCAAGCAACAAGAGCAACAAAAGAACACAAAACACCATCTCTCAAGTCACTAAGCAATTGAGTTGATTTTGAGGCTTGGAGTCGATTTGATCTTTGGAATGTGTCTTGGAGTGAATATTATTGCTCTTGTATTGAATGTGAAGTTCAATAAACTTGGATTGGCTTGAATGGAGGTGGTTGGAGGTATTTATAGCCCCAACCACTATTCTAGTCGTTGCTCTTGATGGCGCACCGGACAGAACACCGTTCAGTGGCCGGTGCGTGCCACGTCAGCGGCCCGTTGGGTTTGGAGCGGTTGACTGTTGAAGTCCTTTGTCCTGTAGCTACACCGGACAGTCCGGTAGCACACCAGACATGTCTGGTGTGTTCTGACTTCCTGCTCTGACTTCTGACCGCACACTGTTTACTTTTGCAGTCGACCGTTGGCGCAGGTTATCGTTGCTCCGTTGGCTCACCGGACACTGTCCAATGCACACCGGACAGTCCGGTGAATTATAACGGAGCGTTCCTTGGAAAAACCCGATAGTGAGCAGTTTGCTTGGTGCTCGGTCTGGGGCACCAGACACTATCCGGTGCGCCACAGGCAGCACCATTTCATGTCTTTGCTCCATACTTTGTTGATTCCCCAACTTAGCTTCTTTATTGGTCTTTGTTGAACTTTATGCACCTGAGATAAATGATGACTAGGCAAACTAGTTAGTCCACGTGCTTTTTGATGAACATCAAACACCAAAATCGATTATAGGAAATAATCAAGCCCATTTCCCTTTCACTTAGTCTGGTGTGCACCAGACCACACGAGTGCAATGGCTACCTTGATTCCAACGAGTGGCGCAATGGCTAGCTAACGTGGCACATGGTCTGGTGGTGGGGCCAGACCATTTCAGTGCTACATCGGTTTGGAAGGCACAATTTTGTAGTCAGGATCCCGGGGATTAGGCTATTGTACCCAGTTCGGCGTGCTCACGTAGAGTAGATCTATGCATGTTTTTTCAACAGCTCTTTGGGGTTTGGTTACAAATAGACCCCAAACCAGCCCTATAAACACACTAATTCACTCAAGTGCATATGCTTTGAATCCAAGCATTAGAGATACACATCAAAGTGATCTAAGCATTAGTATTCGCAAGGGAGAGCTCTGCTTTGGTTTTGCGCTTGTGTTCTTCGATCTTTTGGTGTTGTGATTGTGCTTTTGTGTGTGTTTCCTTCTCCCTCTTGCTTATATTGGACTTCAAGCTCCCATCAACTTGTGTATGGCTAGCAAGAGACTCTGATCTGTGGAGATCCTTGTGAGGAGAAAATTATAAGAGAAAAGGGTGGCCACAAGTTTGATCTTTGGATCATTTGAGAAGGATTGGGTGTAACTGAAAGTTGCCTAGAGGGGGGTGGATAGGCGGAATCTGAAAATTATAAACTTAAGCACACACTACAAGCAGGGGTTAGCGTTAGAAATGAATTCGAGTTCGAGAGAGAGGGGAAAACAATTCAACCAACAAATAAAGCGAATGAACACGATGATTTGTTTTACTGAGGTTCGGTTCTAAAGAACCTAGTCCCCATTGAGGTGGTCATAAAGACTGGGTCTCTTTCATCCCTTTCCCTCTCTCAAACAGTCACTTAGACCGAGTGAGCTTTCTTCTTTACTTCTCATGGGCCACTTAGACCCCGCAAGGACTACCACACAATTGGTGTCTCTTGCCTTGCTTACAAAGCACTTGAGAGTAACAAGGAAAAGAAAAGAAAGCTGTCGGCGTTTCGAGACCGGGGGGTCCCTAAGCCGACGAGTGAGTGTGCCGCGTGCCCCAGCCCAGATGGGTCGAGCGCGTGGGCGAGCGCGAAGGGGGGAAAGCGAGGTGGCCGGAGACGGGCGTGAGAGAGGTGGAAATCCCGCGACCTTCGTGTTCGTCCCGCGCCCAGGTCGGGTGCGCTTGCAGTAGGGGGTTACAAGCGTCCACGCGGGTGAGGGAAGCGAGCGGCCCCAAGAGAGCGCCTGCCCCGTCCTCGTCCCCGCGCGGCCAACCTTCTCTAAGAAGGCCCTGGTCCTTCCTTTTATAGGCGTAAGGAGAGGATCCAGGTGTACAATGGGGGTGCAGCAGAGTGCTACGTGTCTAGCGGGGGAGAGCTAGCGCCCTAAGTACATGCCAATGTGGCAGCCGGAGAGATCTTGGCACCCAGCTGGTGTGGTGTCGTGGCTGTCGGAGGAGCAACGGAGCCTGGCGGAGGGACAGCTGTCGGAGCGGCTAGGTCCTTGCTGACGTCCCCCTGCTTCCGTAAGGGAGCTGAGAGCCGCCGTCGTCACGGGGCTAGCGGGGCGCCATCATTGCCTATCTGGCGGAGCTGGCCAGATGGGACACCGGTCTTGTTCTCTGCGGCCCGAGTCGGCTCGGGGTAGGGTGATGATGGCGCTTCCTGTTGACGTGGCGGGCTTGTGCCCTAGATCGGGCGACGTGGAGGCTCCTCCGAAGCCGAGGTCGAGTCTGTCTTTCATGGCCGAGGCCGAGCCCGAGCTCCTGGGTCGGGCGAGGCGGAGGTCGTTCGGCAGAGGCCAGGGCGGAGTCCGACCCCTGGGGTCGGGCGAAGCGGAGTTCGTCGTCTTCTGGGGCCTAGCCCGAGTCCGAGCCCTGGGTCGGGCAGAGCGGAGTTCGCCGTCTTCCGGGGCCTTAGCCTGAGTCCGAGCCCTGGGTCGGGCGGAGCGGAGTTCGCCGTCTTCCGGGGCCTTAGCCCGAGTCCGAGCCCTGGGTCGGGCGGAGCGGAGTTCGCCGTCTTCCGGTGCCTTAGCCCGAGTCCGAGCCCTGGGTCGGGCGGAGCGGAGTTCGCCGTCTTCCGGGGCCTTAGCCCGAGTCCGAGCCCTGAGTCGGGCGGAGCTTCCTATGGCGCCTTTGGCAAGGCCTGACTACCTGTCAGTCTCACTCTGTCAAGTGGCACTACAGTCGGAATGGCGCAGGCAGCGCTGTCCTTCTGTCAGACC
This sequence comes from Zea luxurians, assembly GCA_029449295.1. Classification (NCBI taxonomy): domain Eukaryota; kingdom Viridiplantae; phylum Streptophyta; class Magnoliopsida; order Poales; family Poaceae; genus Zea; species Zea luxurians. The sequence goes on from JAOPSE010000023.1 coordinate 39,629,174, forward strand.
GGTCAGTGGAGCGGCGAAGTGACGGCGGTCACTTCGGCTCTGCCGGGGGGGCGCGCGTCAGGATAAAGGTGTCAGGCTACCTTTGCGTTAAATGCTCCTGCGACTCGGTCGGTCGGCACGGCGATTTAGTCAGGGTTGCTTCTTAGCGAAGGCAAGGCCTCGGGCGAGCCGGAGATGTGTCCGCCGTTAAAAGGGGGCCTCGGGCGAGACGGAAACCCCTCGGGGTCGGCTGCCCTTGCCCGAGGCTAGGCTCGGGCGAGGCGTGATCGAGTCGCTCGTATGAACTGATCCCTGACTTAATCGCACCCATCAGGCCTCTGCAGCTTTATGCTGATGGGGGTTACCAGCTGAGAATTAGGCGTCTTGAGGGTACCCCTAATTATGGTCCCCGACAAAAGCCAACCAAGCAAACAAGAGCAACAAGAAACACAAGTGATCCTCTCACAAGCCCTAATGCGCTAGAATTGAATTTAGGGCTTTGAGTGGATTGATCGCTTTGATTTGTGTCTTGGAGTGAAGTCTATTGCTCTTGTATTGAATGCAATGTGTGGAATGCTTGGATGGTTGGAGTGGTGGTGGTTGGGGGGTATTTATAGCCCTCAACCACCAAACAACCGTTGGGGGTGGCTGCTGTCCGGTGCGCCAGCCACGTCACCCAACCGTTAGGGTTCGGGAGCTTCTGACCGTTGGAGGCGTTGTGTTCTAGTGGCACCGGACAGTCTGGTGCCGAACTGGACAGGGACTGTTCAGTGTCCGGTGCGCCTCTGACGGGCGGCTCTGACTCTGCGAGCACTGTTCTTCACTGTAGCTCTGATCTTCAACTTTTGCAAGCGACCGTTGTGCGAAGTAGCCGTTGCTCCGCTGTCACACCGGATAGTCCGGTGAATTATAGCGGAGTCTGCTCTAAGAAACCCGAGAGTGGCGAGTTTGAGACTGTACGGTCCTGGTGCACCGGACAGTCAGGTGCGCCAGACCAGGGCACTCTTGGTTTCTTTGCTCCTTTTTTTTGAAACCTTTCTTCAATCTTTTATTGGTTTGTGTTGAACCTTTATGCACCTGTAGAACATATATTCTAGAGCAAACTAGTTAGTCCATTGTTTGTGTTGGGCATTCAACCACCAAAATTATTTATAGGAAAAGGTTAAACCATATTTCCCTTTCAATTTCCCCTTTTTTGGTGATTGATGCCAACACAAACCAAAGCAAATATATAAGTGCAGAAATGAACTAGTTTGCATAAGGTAAGTGCATAGGTTACTTGGAATTAAACTAATTAATAGTTTCACTAGATATGCATGGATTGCTTTCTTTTATATAACATTTTGGACCACATTTGCACCACTCGTTTTGTTTTTGCAAATCCTTTTGTAAAAATCTTTTCAAAGTCTTTTGCAAATAGTCAAAGGTATATGAGTAAGATTGCAAGAAGCATTTTCAAGTTTTGAAATTTCTCCCCCTATTTCAAATGATTTTCCTTTGACTAAACAAAACTCCCCCTTAATAAGATTCTCCTCTTAGTTTTCAAGAGGGTTTTAAAAGATACCAATTGGAAGTATATTTAGATGCTAGTTTTGAAAATATACCAATTGAAGAAATTTCTATCACAAGAAACCAATTGGAAAAACAAACTTTTGTGAAAACAAAATAAATCATCATTTCGAATTTTTTGAAGTTGATGGTGAGGTCTTTTTGCTTTGGGCTTAATATTTCTCCACCTTTGGCATTAATCGCCAAAAACAGAGACGTTGAGAGCCCCTTTTACTTTCTCCCCCATTGGTACAAGTAAATTTGAGTGAAAGATTATGCCAATTTGAGAGTGATACGGAGTGACGGCGAAGGGTAAATGATACCGTTAGAGTGGAGTGGAAGCCTTGTCTTCGCCGAAGACTCCATTTCCCTTTCAATCTACGACTTAGCATAGAAATACACTTGAAAACACATTAGTCGTAGTCAAGAAAGAGATATGATCAAATGTATATAAATGAGCTATGTGTGAAATGTTTCAATCAAAATTCTGAGAATCAATAATGTTTAGCTCATTCCTAAGTTTGTTAAAGGTTTTCTTATCTAAAGGCTTGGTAAAGATATCGGCTAATTGTTCTTTGGTGCTAACATAAGCTATCTCGATATCCCCCTTTGTTGGTGATCCCTTAAAAAGTGATACCGAATGTCTATGTGCTTAGTGCGGCTGTGTTCAACGGGATTATCTGCCATGCAGATTGCACTCTCATTGTCACATAGGAGAGGGACTTTGCTCAACTTGTAGCCATAGTGACTAAGGGTTTGCCTCATCCAAAGTAATTGCGCACAGCAATGACCTGCGGCAATATACTCGGCTTCGGTGGTAGAAAGAGCTACTGAGTTTTGTTTCTTTGAAGCCCAAGACACCAGGGATCTCCCTAGAAACTGACAAGTCTTTGATGTGCTCTTCCTATCAATTTTACACCCTGCCCAATTAGCATCGGAATATCCTATTAAATCAAAAGTAGATCCCTTAGGGTACCAAAGACCAAACTTAGGAGTGTAAACTAAATATCTTATGATTCTTTTCACGGCCCTAAGGTGAACTTCCTTAGGATCGGCTTGGAACCTTGCACACATGCATACGGAAAACATAATATTCGGTCGAGATGCACATAAATAGAGTAAAGATCCTATCATCGACCGGTATACCTTTTGATCTACGGACTTATCTCCCGTGTCGAGGTCGAGATGCCCATTTGTTCCCATGGGTGCCTTGATGGGCTTGGCATCCTTCATTCCAAATTTGTTAAGTATGTCTTGAATGTACTTTGTTTGGCTGATGAAGGTGCCGTCTTGGAGTTGCTTGACTTGAAATCCTAGAAAATACTTCAAATCCCCCATCATAGACATCTTGAATTTTTGTATCATGATCCTACTAAACTCTTCACAAGTAGATTTGTTAGTAGACCAAAATATGATATCATAAACATAAATCTGGCATACAAACAAATCTTTTGCAATAATCTTAGTAAAGAGTGTAGGATCAACTTTTCCGACTTTGAAGCCATTAGTGATAAGGAAATCTCGCAGGCACTCATACCATGCTCTTGGGGCTTGCTTGAGCCCATAAAGCGCCTTTGAGAGTTTGTAAACATGGTTAGGGTGCTCACTATCTTCAAAGCCGGGAGGTTGCTCAACATAGACCTCTTCCTTGATTGGTCCATTGAGGAAGGCACTTTTCACGTCCATTTGGTAAAGCTTGAAGCCATGGTAAGTAGCATAGGCAAGTAATATGCGAATTGACTCGAGCCTAGCTATGGGTGCATAAGTTTCACCAAAGTCCAAACCTTCGACTTGTGAATAACCTTTGGCCACAAGTCGGGCTTTGTTCCTTGTCCCCACACCATGCTCATCTTGCTAGTTGCGGAGTACCCACTTGGTACCTATAACATTTTGGTTAGGACATGGAACTAAGTGCCATACCTCATTCCTCGTGAAGTTGTTGAGTTCCTCTTGCATAGCCAGCACCCAATCCAAATCTCTTAGTGCATCCTCCACCCTGTATGGCTCAATAGAGGACACAAAAGAGTGATGTTCACAGAAATGTGCAACTCGAGATCTAGTAGTTACTGATAGAAGACGTGGCCCGATCTTCCGTGAGATGCGATAATTTGATTGAGTGGAGATCTCGACGTTGATGATCCAAGGCTCCGAACGAACGGTTCCTCGCAATCACTACACCACGGCTCCGTTGGTTATCACCCATGACACACGAATGACCTCACCATGAAGGCTTATCCCTGCAAGCACAATCAAGAACACAAGCAAGAACAGGAAAGAAACGCAACCAAAATTGTATTGATTACGGGATGGGGTCTCACAAACCGATGACGACGACATTGTTCGACGACAGAATTGATCTAAGCAAAACCCAAACCTAATGTGGCGGCGGCTGCTAATTAAATAGAGTATTAGGGCATGCGTGACCCCTAGACTTGCCCCTAAAGGGCTCCGACGCGATACACGGCCCAATGGTCCAACAGACGGTGTCGCAGCACCAAAACAGAATCTGAATGCTGATTTGTTTCGACGATTCCCGTTGACTCCGGATGAATTTTAAGTTAGAACCAGTTGGGTTGGTTAGATAATCTCTTTATCTTTCCAACCATATCAAGTTCGTCGCAATCGGAGTCTGGATGCATCTTGGGCGTCCATTTTAGTGCAGACTGGTTCTGGACCCCGAGATGGAGTCGCAGCCGAGTCGGACTTGATCTGCTTCCTGTTGTGGGCGCCCTTGCTCCTCCTCCTCAACACCTTGGCCTTTCCCAAGTCCTTGCTGGTTCTCTCCAAGGTTCCTAATCATCAAAACATCCATGGCCCCAAGCGTAAGCTTTGAAACACAATTGACTAGGGTGGAACATACCTGGAGATTTAGCTGTCGTGCACGCGATCGTGTTATCGGTCCATTCATTGTATGTATAGAAGTGATGTCCTCATCATCCTCCCCCTCTTGAATTGGAGTCGTCCTCGACTCGATCTCATCTTCGTCACCCATATACGGCTTCAAATATGAAATGTTAAAGGTGGTACTAACACCAAAATCTGGAGGCAACTCAAGTGTATATGCATTATCATTAATTTTTGCAAGAACTTTATAAGGACCAGTAGCTCGTGGCATAAGTTTAGACTTTCTCAAATCAGGAAACCTATCCTTTCTCAAATGAACCCACACCAAGTCACCAGGTTCCAATTTCATTTCCTTCCTGCCTTTATTAGCAGCAATAGGATACTTTTCATTCATCTTTTCAATTTGCAACTTAGTTGTTTCATGTAACTTAAGAGTGAATTCAGAACATTGTGTAGCATCGAAGTTCACTATTTCAGAAGTTGGTAAAGGTAGCAAATCAATTGGAGCACGAGGATTAAAACCATATACTACCATAAATGGACTAAGCTTGGTTGTGGAATGAATTGATCTGTTATAAGCAAACTCAATATGTGGCAAACATTCCTCCCACAACCTCAAATTATCCTTCAAAACAGCCCGCAACATGGTAGATAAAGTGTGATTAACAACCTCTGTTTGCCCGTCAGTTTGGGGATGACAAGTAGTAGAAAACAACAACTTTGTTCCTAATTTAAACCACAAGGTTCTCCAAAAATGACTTAAAAACTTAGCATCCCTATCAAAAACAATAGTATTTGGCACACCATGCAAACACACAATCTCAGTGAAGAACAAATCAGCAACATGTGAAGCATTATCAGTTTTGTGACGGGGTATAAAATGTACCATCTTTGAAAAACGATCGACAACGATAAAAACACTATCACTCCCCCTCTTTGTTCTAGGCAATCTAAAAACAAAATCCATAGAAATATCCTCCCAAGGTGCACGAGGAACAGGAAGAGGCAAATAAAGACCATGGGGGTTAAGTCGGGACTTAGCTTTGTTGCACGTGGTGCAACGAGAGACATAGCACTCAACATCACGTCGCATCCGAGGCCAATAGAAATGAGTAAACAACACATCCTCGGTCGTCTTAACACCAAAATGTCCCATCAAGCCACCTCCATGTGCTTCCTACAAGAGTAGAAGACGAACGGAGCTAGCTGGAACACACAACTTGTTAGCACGGTAGAGAAGGCCTTCACGCAGCATAAATTTTTGCCACGTTCTTCCCTCTCTGCAATTTTCAAAAGCATCTTTGAAGTCCAAATCAGCAGCATATAATTCCTTTATAGTCTCCAAACCAAAGATTTTATGATTAAGTTGGGACAGCATAGTATAACGTCTAGATAAAGCATCAGCAATCACATTATCCTTTCCTTTTTTATGCTTAATAATGTAAGGAAATGATTCTATGAATTCAATCCATTTAGCATGTCGTTTGTTTAGATTAGATTGTCCCTTAAGATACTTCAAAGATTCATGATCCGAATGTATGACAAATTCTTTAGACCATAGATAATGTTGCCAAGTTTGCAAAACTCGTACTAAAGCATATAATTCTTTGTCATATGTAGAATAATTTAGAGTTAGACCATGCAATTTTTAACCTCCTTGAATGAGCACTCCTCCAATCCAATGCCGCTCGCATCACACTCGAGCTCGAATGTCTTGTCAAAATCAGGAAGTTGCAGCAGTGGTACTTGTGTGAGCTTCGACTTGAGGGCATCAAAAGCTTGTTGTTGTGATGGTCCCCAACGAAACAACACTCCATTCTTTGTCTACTCGTGGAGAGGTGCTACAATGGTGCTGAAATCCCGCACAAATCGCCTGTAGAATCCTGCAAGACCAAGAAAACTGCGAACCTATGTGACCGTGGTGGGAAGTGGCCAGCTCGTGATGGCAACAATTTTTGCCTCATCCATCTCAATGGCCTGCGATGTCACAACATATCCAAGAAAAGACACCCGATCGGTGCTGAAAGTGCACTTCTCAAGGTTACCAAATAAACGTGCATCACGCAAAACATAAAAAACAACACGTAAATGTTCAATATGATCATCATGAGACTTACTATAGATAAAAATATCATCAAAATATACCACCACAAATTTACAAATGAAAGCACGTAAAACCTCGTTCATCAATCTCATGAAAGTGCTAGGCGCATTAGTTAACCCAAAAGGCATGACTAACCACTCATAAAGACCGAACTTAGTTTTAAATGTAGTTTTCCATTCATCACCTAAGGACATACAAATCTGGTGGTATCCACTATGCAAGTCAATTTTAGAGAAAACAATAGAACCACTTAATTCATCAAGCATGTCATCCAATCTAGGAATAAGAAATCTGTACCGAATTGTGATGTTATTAATGGCTCTACAATCAACACACATGTGCCAAGTGCCATCTTTCTTAGGAACCAAAAGAACAGGAACAGAACAAGGACTAAGGCTCTCACGAATGTACCCGTGGTCCAGAAGGTCCTGGACCTGGCGCTGAATCTCCTTAGTCTCCTCAGGGTTGGTCCTATAGGCAGCACGGTTGGGCAAGCTCGCCCCTAGAATTAAATCAATCTTGTGCTCAATGCCTCGCACAGGTGGTAATCCAGGGGTATCTCAGAGGGAAACACATCCATATACTCTTGCAAAAGGTTAGCAATAGCTAGTGGCAAAGCAATAGACATATCATCAATGGAATAGAAAGCATTTTTGCACACTAAGGCATAGCAAAGTCCAACAGAGGCATGTAACTCATCAAGATCAGATTTAGTGGCTAGCAAAGTATGAGTTTTTAACTTAATAGGTTGCTGATTTTCAGAGTTAAAAACACCTTTTTGCTTAGCATTAGTCTTTTTCTCATGTTCAAAGTGGACAATTTCAGTGGGAGTCATAGGAAGCAACACAATTTTCTTTCCCTTATGCATGAAAGTATATTTATTAGATCAACCATGGTGAATAGCATCAGTATCAAACTCCCAAGGACATCCCAGTAAAAGATAGCAAGCATCCATAGTCACCACATCGAAATCAGCAAAGTCATGGTAAGAGCCAATAGAAAAATGCACCCTTGCTGTTTTTGTTACCTTGAACTTACCGATGTTGTTAAACCATTGAATGTGATAAGGGTGGGGATGCTCTCGTGTGGTCAAGCCAAGCTTTTTGACCACCTCAACGTTCACCAAGTTGTTGCAGCTACCACCGTCAATGATGGTATGTACATGATAGTCCTTGACGATGAGGAACATGTTGAAGAGGTTGTGGCGCTGTCTGTTGTCGTCGTCACTAGCCGTAGCACTCAAAGCTCGTTGCACAATCAAGGCCTTATAGGTCTCAGTCGCTGTTGTACCAAGAACCTCTTCATCACCATCATAAGTCTCTGCAATGTTAGCTCCAACAGTATCTTCATCGTCAATATCAGAAGCACTAACATACCCACCATCACCAGTAGCAATGTATGCCCGTTTGCTGGGGCAATCTCGTTGAATATGGCCAAGTCCCTGGCAGCGGTGGCACTTGATGTCGGAGGAGCGGCCTGTGGAAGAGTTGGTCGTAGCAGGTTTTGCTGCAACACCCGAAGGCACAGCGGAAGATGTGGACGTCCGTACGCCCGAAGATGATGACGCCTTGGCTGGCGTGGCGCGAAAGTGCTGCTCCTCCGTTGTTGATGACCCTGTAATTATTTTTCTGCCAACATAGAAATATGGAACAAGCGTTGTATAGAATGATATTCTTTATAATCAACAATATCCTGAATCTCCCGCCTCAATCCCCCATAAAACCTAACCATTTGATCCTCCGGATCCTCAACTACCCCACATCGTAGCATACCTTTCTGAAGCTCTTGTTAGTATTCCTGTACCGACATGTCTCCCTGATCTAAGCGTTGCAATTTTTTCGAAGATCACGTCTATAAGAAGGGGAACAAAGCGAGCTCGCATCTCCTCTTTTAACGCATTCCATGTTTGTGGTGCAGCACGTGTGTTAACAAGTTCATTCCACCAAATGATAGCAAAATCTCTAAATTCACTAGTGGCTTGTCTAACCCTATGCTGCTTAGGAACAAGATGGGAATTAATTTTTTGTTCTACCGTCATCTCCCAGTCTAAGTAAGCTTCAGCATCATAAGAACCCATGAACGGTGGAATAGAGAACTTAATCTTAGCAAATGGATCATGGTCTAGTTCAGGATTATGACGATGTCTACCATTACCTCCCATACCTTGTCGATTACGTGTGAGGCGTTGTCCCAGCGGTGCATAAACATCGTCGTCATCGTCGTCGTCGTCCACAGGAGATTGAGCTGGGGCTGGAGTTGGTGGGTGGGGGACGAGCGTCCAGTACGTCCATGCGTGTAACAAGTTCAGCAACTCGTCGATCAAGCTGCTCATAGGATGTCGCCGCAAAGTCCTGGTATTTTTAAAAAGCTTCAGTCATCGCGCGCATCATCTCCTTCAATTCCATCTGAGAGACACTCATCATCGTTAAGCTTAGGCCCCTTGTCCTTATCCATTTGATTCTTTGGTCCTGTCATTGTTAGCACAAAATAGAGACAAAAAGGCAACAAACAATGTGAACCCTACAACTATCTCTCAGGGTGGTGGTGGAGGTGGTGGAATACAAATTATGAAGCGTCTTACCCCGCTCTTACAAGGTTCTTACCGGCACTGCAGGTGGCAAACGGTGACCGGTGTGACTGTCCAACGAGCGTGGGTGTGATTGCAAAGGAGTACATGTTCTGCTCGAGAGAAAGCTGGGGCTCTGGGAAGGCTGACTAAATATATATATGTGGCACACAAGTCAGTAACGGATAGCAATGCTGAATAAGTGTTCCAAGTACGCGTCCTAGTTGCTGGCCTAGAAAATGTAATAGAACAGTTGGACCAAGGCACAAGAAACAAGGTACAAGTATCTAGGTGCAGCAAGAAACAGGCTTGGGGCAAAATAATCACAGAGGTGCACAGAACACTGGCGTTTCTGTTTATGTGCTACTCTTTTCTTTTTTTCTCTCTTTCTTTGCGTTTTTTCAAATATTTTTTTTATATTTTTCTCTTTTGTAGCAGCACATAAGAAGAAAACACACCAAGTTTTAGATTTTTTTTTGTGCAATGACGCGTCCTCTGGAATTTCTACAAGTTTGCCCTAAAATTGGAATAAATGTTTGGAAAATGAGAAGTCCTATTTCCAAGCCGAATTTGGGAATTTTAAAAACAGCGAATCCGGCGAAGCGGGGAAGAATCAGATGCAAAATTTAATTCTGTGCGATTTGAAAAAAATGGGCCCGATTCGAGTTCCGAGGCGAAAGTTACGGCTGTTTTAAGTTTGGACTCCGAATCAGGGTTTCTGGCGAGGTGTTGGAAGGGTGGGCGTTCGGTTTTGTGGATACGGTCAGTTTTAGAGATAGGATCTATTTTGTGGATAGGGTCGGTTGTAGAGATATGATCTATTTTGTGGATAGGGTCGGTTTTAGAGATAGGATTTGTTTTGTGGATATGGTCAGTTTTAGAGATAGGATCTGTTTTGTGGATAGGGTCGGTTTTAGAGATATGATCTGTTTTGTGGATAGGGTCGATTTTAGAGATAGAATCTGTTTTGTCGATAGGGTCGGTTTTGTAGGATGGAAGCAGATGGACAGAATCAAACTGAACCAAAACAAATCTAAACCAGCAACCAAACTCAACCTAGAACACGAACTCAGAACTGCGGACTCTAAAACTGAATTGTGCAAAGGCTAAGACGATGGTTTTAGGTCGGAATAAACTGATCATAATTATATTTTTTTGGCTTTTTGTGGACTATGGGACGAAACAAAACTAATCTAATGGTAGAATTATACCTCACGGGCAACCTGGAAATCTGATACCAATTGATAGTAGACGCGGCCCGATCTTCCGTGAAATGCGATAATTTGATTGAGTGGAGATCTCGACGTTGATGATCCAAGGCTCCGAGCGAACGGTTCCTTGTAATCACTACACCACGGCTCCGTTGGTTATCACCCGTGACACACGAATGACCTCGCTACGAAGGCTTATCCCTGCAAGCGCAATCAATAACACAAGCAAGAATAGGAAAGAAACGCAACCAATATTGTATTGATTACGGGATGGGGTCTCACAAACCGATGACGGCGACACTGTTCGACGATAGAATTGATCTAAGCAAAACCCAAACCTAATGTGGAAGCGGCTGCTGATTAAATAGAGTATTAGGGCATGCGTGACCCCTAGACTCGCCCCTAATGGGCTCTGACGCGATACACGGCTCAATGGCCCAACAGACGGTTTCGCAACACTAAAACAGAACATGAACGCCGAATTGCTTCGACGATTCCCGTTGACTTCGGATGAATTTTAAAATGGAACTAATTGGGTTGGTTAGATAATCTCTTTATCTTTCCAACCATATCAAGTTCATCGCAATCGGAGTCCGGATGCATCTTGGGTGTCCATTTTAGTGCAGACTGGTCCTGGACCCCGAGATGGAGTCGCAGCCGAGTCGGACTTGATCTGCTTCCTGTTGTGGGCGCCCTTGGTGCTCCTCCTCAACACCTTGGCCTTTCCCAAGTCCTTGCTGGTTCTCTCCAAGGTTCCTAATCATCAAAACATCCATGGCCCCAAGCGTAAGCTCTGAAACACAATTGACTAGGGTGGAACATACCTGGAGATTTAGCTGTCGTGCACGCGATCGTGTTATCGGTCCATTCATTGTATGTATAGAAGTGATGTCCTCATCAGTTACCCCCTTATGAATGTCATCTATTTGAATTGCTTGGTGGACTCTTGGGTGTGGCGGCCTTTGACCCTGAATTTCTTGCTCATCTTCCTTGTCCTTATTGACTTGATCTCCCCCTTGATCATTGTCCTCCTCTTGTGGTGGCTCATCCTCTTGATCTTAATCATCTTGAGCCTGATCCTCATCTTGAGTTGGTGGAGATCCTTGCATGGAAGATAATGGTTGATCTTGTGCTTGTGGAGGCTCTTCGGATTCCTTAGGACACACATCCCCAATGGACATGTTCCTTAGCGCGATGCATGGAACCTCTTCATCATCTAATTCATCAAGATCAACTTGCTCCACTTGGGAGCCATTAGTCTCATCAAACACAATGTCACAAGAAACCTCAACTAATCCAGTGGATTTGTTGAAGACTCTATATGCCCTTGTGTTTGAGGCATATCCTAGTAAAAAGCCTTCTACAGCCTTGGGAGCAAATTTAGATTTTCTACCTCTTTTAATAAGAATAAAGCATTTGCTACCAAAGACTCTAAAATATGAAACATTGGGCTTTTTACCGGTAAGGAGTTCATAAGATGTCTTCTTGAGGATTCGGTGAAGATAGAGCCGGTTGATGGAGTAGCAGGCAGTGTTAATCGCCTCAGCCCAAAACAGGTCCGGAGTCTTGCACTCATCAAGCATGGTCCTTGCCATGTCCAGTAGAGTTCTATTCTTCCTATCCACTACACCATTTTGTTGAGGTGTGTAGGGAGAAGAGAACTCATGCTTGATGCCCTCATCCTCAAGAAAACCTTCAATTTGAGAGTTCTTGAACTCCGTCCCGTTGTCGCTTCTTATCTTTTTTATTCTCAATCCAAACTCATTTTGAGCCCGTCTCAAGAAACCCTTTAAGGTCTCTTGGGTCTGTGATTTTTCCTGCAAAAAGAATACCCAAGTGAGGCGAGAATAATCATCCACAATAATTAGACAGTACTTACTCCCGCCTATGCTTATGTAAGCTATCGGGCCGAATAAATCCGTGTGAAGTAGCTCGAGTGGCCTGTCCGTTGTCATTATGTTCTTGTGTGGATGATTGGCGCCAACTTGCTTTCCTGCTTGACATGCGCTACAGACCCTGTCTTTCTCAAAACGAACATTTGTTAGTCCCAAAATGTTCGCCCCAACATATTTGGCAACTATTTTGCCTGATTTGTTAGTTAAAATATAAGATGCATCATAAGTCTTAAATAAAATGTTAGGCTCATTTGATGCAGTAGGAGTTTTCTTTTTAGGCATTTTAACATGTGTAGAATGCCTAGAGCTAGATGCCTCATTTTTATACATAAATGCATGGTGAGAAACAAAATGAGATTTCTTAGCATGAATTCTTCTAATTTTGTGTTCAGGATAATTAGCAGGATACAAAATATGGCCCTCATTATCCTGAACCGTGGGAGCTTTGCCCTTAACAAAGTTAGACAATTTCTTAGGGGCATTAAGCTTGACATTGCTTCCCTGTTGGAAACCAATGCCATCCTTAATGCCAGGGCATCTCCCACTATAGAGCATGCTTCTAGCAAATTTAAACTTTTCATTTTCAATTTCATGCTCATTAATTTTAGCAGTTAATTGAGCTATATGATCATTTTGTTGTTTAATTAAAGCAAGGCGATCATTTATACAATCAATATCAACATCTCTACATCTAGTACAAATAGAAACATGTTCGACAGTAGATGTAGAGAGTTTGCAAGATTTTAGTTCCTCTATCTTAGCATGTAATATGGCATTCTCATCTCTAAGACAGGAAATAGAATCATTGCAAACATTTATCTCTTTAATCTTAGAAACTAAATTGTTATTTTCAGTTCTAAGACTAGCAATTGAATCATTACAAGCATTAAATTTTTCAACCTTAGCAATTAAATTAGCATTCTTAGTTCTAAGGTTTGAAATAGTGTCACGGCAAATGCTAAGCTCCTTAGACAAATTTTCAAATTTCTCAACTTCCTGAGCATAAGCATTCTTCAATTTAACATGCTTTTTATTTTCTTTAATAAGGAATTCCTCTTGGCTATCCAAGAGTTCATCCTTATCGTGAATGGCACCTATCAATTCATTTAATTTGTCTTTTTGTTGCATGTTAAGGTTGGCAAAAAGGGTAAGCAAATCATCTTCATATTCACTAGAACTACCCTCATAACTAGATGTAGTATACTTGGGAGCAGTTCTAGTTTGTACCTTCTTCCTTTTGTCATCCTTTGCCATGAAGCACTTGTGGCCGACGTTGGGGAAGAGGAGTCCCTTGTTGACGGCGATGTTGGCGGAATCCTCATCGGAAGAGGAGTCGGTGGAGCTCTCATCGGAGTCCCATTCCCGACACACGTGGGCATTGCCGCCCTTCTTGTAGTACCTCTTCTTCTCCTTCTTCTTCCCTCTCTTGTCGTCGCCCCTGTCACTATCACTAGACATTGGGCATTTAGCAATAAAATGACCGGGCTTACCACATTTGTAGCACACCCTCTTAGAGCGGGATTTGTAGTCTTTCTCCCTCCTTTGTTTGAGGATTGGGCAAAAGCTCTTGATGATGAGCGCCATCTCCTCATTGTCGAGCTTGGAGGCATCGATGGGGAGCCTACTTGAGGTAGACTCTTCTTTCTTCTCCTCCGTCGCTTTGAATGCGACGGGTTGCACCTCGGGTGTGAAGGTGACGCCTTGCTCCAAGTCGACGATGTGTTTGGAGCCTTTGATCGTTAGTTCAAAGCTCACAAACTTTCCAATCACTTCCTTGGGAGACATCAATTTATATCTAGGATCCCCACGTATTAACTGTACTTGAGTAGGATTGCGAAAAAAAGGGATCTTAGAATAACCTTGACCATCTCATGATCATCCCATTTGGTGCCCCCGAGGTTGCGCACTTGATTGACTAAGGTCTTGAGCCGGTTGTACATTGCTTGTGGCTCCTCTCCTTGGTTGAGGATGAATCGACAGAGCTCCCCCTCGATCGTCTCCCGTTTGGTGATCTTGGTCACCTCATCTCATTCGTGCGCGGTCTTTAGGATGTCCCAAATCTCCTTGGCACTCTTTAACCCTTGCACCTTATTATACTCTTCTCGACATAGAGAGGCGAGGAGTATAGTAGCTGCTTGGGAGTTAAAGTGTTGTATTTGGGCGACCTCGTCCGAGTCGTAGCCCTCGTCTCCCACCGTGGGTACCTACGCTCCAAACTCATCAATGTCCCATATGCTTGCGTGGAGTGAGGTTAGGTGATGCCTCATTTTATCACTCCACATACAATAATCCTCACCATCAAAATATGGTGGTTTACCTAATGGAACGGAAAGTAAAGGAGCGCGCTTAGAAATACGGGAATAAGAAAGTGGTATCTTACTATACTTCTTGCGCTCATGGCGCTTAGAAGTGATGGACGCCATGTCGGAGCCAGATGTGGAGGGCGATGATGAGTCGGTCTTGTAGTAGACCACTTTCTTCATCATTTTCTTCTTGTCACCACTCCGATGCAACTTGATGCGAGGAGGGGATCCCTCCTTGCCTTTGGTGCCGGACACCCTTGATGGAGCCTTCCCGTGGCTTATGGCCTTCTCGCTAGTTTCCATCTCCCTCTTGGCGGATCCTCCCGACATCACTTCGAGTGGTTAGATTCTAAATGAAGCACCGGGCTTTGATACCAATTGAAAGTCGCATAGAGGGGGTAGATAGGCGGAATCTGAAAATTATAAACTTAAGCACACACTACAAGTCGAGGTTAGCGTTAGAAATGAATTCGAGTCCGAGAGAGAGGGGAAAACAAATCAACCAACAAATAAAGCGGATGAACACGGTGATTTGTTTTAACGAGGTTCGGTTCTAAAGAACCTAGTCCCCGTTGAGGTGGTCACAAAGACCGGGTCTCTTTCAACCCTTTCCCTCTCTTAAACGGTCACTTAGACCGAGTGAGCTTTCTTCTTTACTTCTCACGGGTCACTTAGACCCCGTAAGGACCACCACACAATTGATGTCTCTTGCCTTGCTTACAAAGCACTTGAGAGTAACAAGGAAAAAAAAGAAAGCCAACCAAGCAGACAAGAGCAACAAGAAACACAAGTGATCCTCTCACAAGCCCTAATGCGCTAGAGTTGAATTTGGGGCTTTGAGTGGATGGATCGCTTTGATTTGTGTCTTGTAGTGAAGTCTATTGCTCTTGTATTGAATGCAATGTGTGGAATGCTTGGATGGTTGGAGTGGTGGTGGTTAGGGGGTATTTATAGCCCTCGACCACCAAACAACCGTTGGGGGTGGCTGCTGTCGATGGGCGCACCAGACAGTCCGGTGCGCCACCGGACGCTGTCCGGTGTGTCAGCCACGTCACCCAACCGTTAGTGATACACCCAGCCCAGGTGGCGTAGGCCGAGGCCCAACAAATTAGGGTTGCCCGGAGCCCAATAGTTCATTAAGCACACCAAACTCAGGGAAAGGCCCAATCACCCCAAAAGACTAGTCCAATGGGGGAAGGGTGACTCTCCCTTTTAAAGTGACTTCCTCCTCCCAAGTTAAGCGAGGTGGGATAATTCTGAGGCTCACACGGTCACCATCCGACTACAATTGGGCCAACTGTGCTAATTGCGTCTTTGCCAACGGGTAATAGTGGAGGATGTCCTCATCATTCACACCTTCTTAAATTGGGCCCTACCTCTGATACCAGATGATACACCCAGCCCAGGTGGGGTTGGCCGAGGCCCAACAAATTAGGGTTGCCCAGAGCCCAACAGTTCATTAAGCACACCCAACTCAGGGAAAGGCCCAATCACCCCAAAAGACTAGTCCAATGGGGGAAGGGTGACTCTCCCTTTTAAAGTGGCTTCCTCCTGAAAGGGAATTAGGCTTACACCTATTTCCTATAACTAATTTTGGTGGTTGAATTGCCCAACACAAATAATTGGACTAACTAGTTTGCCCAAGTTTATAAGTCCTACAGGTACCAAAGGTTCACCATAAGCCAATAAAAAGATCAAGAGAAAGGGTTCAAACAAAGGAGCAAGGGCCAACCGAAGGCACCCTGGTCTGATGCACCGGACTGTCCGGTGCACCACCGGACTGTCCGGTGCACCAGGGAAGGTCGACTTCAAACTCTTCACCTTCGGGAATTCTTGGAGCCGGCGCGCTATAATTCACCGGACTGTCCGGTGTTCCAAGAAGTCGCGGCTCTGAACTCGCCAGTCTCGGGAATTCGCTTCGGCTGCTCCGCTATAATTCACCGGACATGTCCGGTGTACACCGGACTGTCCGGTGTAACTGCGGGGCAACGGCTACTTCTGGCGCCAACGGCTACCTGCAGCGCATTTAATGCGCGCCAGCGCGCGCAGAGGGCAGACACACCCATGCTGGCGCACCGGACACCCTACAGTTCATGTCCGGTGCGCCACCGGACATCCAGGCGGGCCCAGAAGACAGAGCTCCAACGGTCGGAACCCAACGGCTTTGGTGACGTGGCTGGTGCACCGGACTGTCTGGTGTGCACCGGACTGTCCGGTGCACCATACGACAGCCAGCCTGCACCAAACGGCTAGTTTGGTGGTTGGGGCTATAAATACCCCAACCACCCCACATTCAAGTCATCCAAGTTTTCCCACTTCAACTACTTACAAGAGCTCTAGCATTCAATTCTAGACACACCAAAGTGATCAAATCCTCTCCAAACTCCACACAACGCCCTAGTGATTAGTGAGAGAGATTTGCTTGTGTTCTTTCGAGCTCTTGCGCTTGGATTGCTTTCTTTCTTCTTTGATTCTTCATTGCGATCAAACTCACTTGTAATTGAGGCAAGAGACACCAATCTTGTGGTGGTCCTTGCGGGAACTTTGTGTTCCAAGCATTTGAGAAGAGAAAGCTCACTCGGTCCGAGGGACCGTTTGAGAGAGGGAAAGGGTTGAAAGAGACCCGGTCTTTGTGACCACCTCAACGGGGAGTAGGTTTGCGAGAACCGAACCTCGGTAAAACAAATCCACGTGTCACACTCCTTATTCGCTTGCGATTTGTTTTGCGCCCTCTCTCGCGGACTCGATTATATTTCTAACGCTAACCCGGCTTGTAGTTGTGTTTATTTTTGAGAATTTCAGTTTCGCCCTATTCACCCCCCCTCTAGGCGACTTTCAATTGGTATCAGAGCCCGGTGCTTCATTAGAGCCTAACCGCTCGAAGTGATGTCGGGAGATCACACCAAGAGGGAGATGGAGACCGGCGACAAGCCCACTACGAGTCACGGGAGCACTTCATCGGAAGAGTCCCGCACCAAGAGGAAGGAGAAGAAGAAGGACTCCTCCAAAGGAAAGAAGTCTTCTTCACACCACAAAGAGAAGAAGGAGAAATCTTCTTCCCACAAGTCGCATCGGAGAGGCGACAAGCACAAGAGGATGAGGAAAGTGGTCTACTACGAGACCGACACTTCATCAACATCGACCTCCGACTCCGATGCGCCGTCCGTAACTTCTAAGCGCCAAGAGCGTAAGAAGTATAGTAAGATCCCCTTACGCTACCCTCGCATTCCTAAACATACACCTTTGCTTTCCGTCCCATTAGGCAAACCACCAATGTTTGATGGTGAAGGCTATGCTAGGTGGAGTGATTTAATGCGATTTCATCTAACCTCACTCCACAAAAGTATATAGGATGTTGTTGAGTTTGGTGTACAGGTACCATCCGTAGGGGATGAAGATTATGATACGGACGAAGTGGCCCAAATCGAGCACTTCAACTCCCAAGCCACAACCATACTCCTCGCCTCTCTAAGTAGAGAGGAATATAACAAAGTGCAAGGGTTGAAGAATGCGAAGGAGATTTGGGACCTACTCAAGACTGCGCACGAGGGTGATGAACTCACCAAGATCACCAAGCGGGAAACGATCGAGGGGGAGCTCGGTCGTTTTCGTCTTCGCCAAGGGGAGGAGCCACAAGATATGTACAACCGGCTCAAAACCTTGGTGAACCAAGTGCGCAACCTCGGGAGCAAGAAGTGGGACGACCACGAGGTGGTTAAGGTTATTCTAAGATCTCTCATTTTCCTTAACCCCACTCAAGTTCAATTAATTCGTGGTAATCCTAGATACACACTAATGACTCCCGAGGAAGTAATCGGGAATTTTGTGAGCTTTGAATGTATGATTAAAGGCTCAAAGAAGATCAACGAGCTTGATGAACCCTCCACGTCTGAAGCACAACCGGTGGCATTTAAGGCAACGGAGGAGGAGTCTACACCGAGTAGACAACCAATTGACGCCTCCAAGCTCGACAATGAGGAGATGGCTTTAATCATCAAAAGTTTTCGCCAAATCCTCAAGCAACGGAAGGGGAAGGACTACAAATCCCGTTCCAAGAAGGTTTGCTACAAGTGTGGTAAGCCCGGTCACTTTATTGCAAAATGTCCATTATCAAGTGACAGTGATAGAGATAATGACAAGAAGGGAAAGAGGAGAGAAAAGAAGAGGTACTACAAGAAGAAGGGCGGCGATGCCCATGTTTGCCGGGAGTGGGACTCGGATGAGAGCTCCACCGACTCCTCCTCCGACGAGGACGCCGCCAACATCGCCGTCACCAAGGGACTCCTCTTCCCCAACGTCGGCCACAAGTGCCTCATGGCAAAGGACGGCAAAAGGAAGAAGGTTAAATCTAAATCCTCCACTAAATATGAATCCTCTAGTGATGATAATGCTAGTGATGAGGAGAATAATTTGCGTACCCTTTTTGCCAACCTAAACATGCAACAAAAGGAAAAATTAAATGAGTTGATTAGTGCTATTCATGAGAAGGATGATCTCTTGGACTCTCAAGAGGACTTCCTTATTAAGGAAAACAAAAAGCATGTTAAGGTTAAAAATGCTTATGCTCTACAAGTTGAAAAATGTGAAAAATTATCTAGTGAGCTAAGCACTTGTCATGAGACCATTGACAACCTTAGAAATGAGAATGCTAAATTGTTAGCTAAGGTTGATTCACATGTTTGTACTATTTCAACTCCCAATCCTAGAGATGATAATGTTGATTTACTTGCTAGGATTGATAAGTTGAATGTCTCTATTGCTAGCCTTAGAAATGAGAATGAGAAATTAATTGCTAAGGCTAAAGAATTAGATGTTTGCAATGTTACAATTTCTAATCTTAGAGATAACAATGATATTTTGCGTACTAAGATTGTTGAACTTAATTCTTGCAAACCCTCTGCATCTACTATTGAGCATGTGTCTATTTGTGATAGATGTAGAGATGTTGATATCAATGCTATTCATGATCACATGGTATTAATTAAACAACAAAATGATCATATAGCTAAATTAGATGCTAAAATTGCCGAGCATAACTTAGAAAATGAAAAGTTTAAATTTGCTAGAAGTATGCTCTATAATGGGAGACGCCCTGGCATCAAGGATGGCATTGGCTACCAAAGGGAAGACAATGTCAAACTTAGTGCCCCTCCTAAAAGATTGTCTAATTTTGTTAAGGGCAAGGCTCCTATGCCTCAGGATAACGAGGGCTACATTTTGTACCCTGCCGGTTATCCCGAGAGCAAAATTAGGAGAACTCATTCTAGGAAGTCTCACTCTGGCCCTAATCATGCTTTTATATATAAGGGTGAGACATCTAGCTCTAGGCAACTAACCCGTGCTAAGTTGCCTAAGAAGAGAACTCCTAATGCATCAAATGATCATGACATTTCATTCAAAACTTTTGATGCATCTTATGTTCTGACTAACAAATCTGGCAAGGTAGTTGCCAAGTTTGTTGGGGGCAAACACAAGGGTTCCAAGACTTGTGTTTGGGTACCCAAAGTTCTTGTTTCTAATGCCAAAGGACCCAAAACCGTTTGGGTACCTAAAATCAAGAACTAAACTTGTTTTGTAGGTTTATGCATCCGGAGGCTCAAGTTGGATCATCGATAGCGGGTGCACAAACCACATGACGGGGGAGAAGAAGATGTTCTCCTCCTACGAGAAAAACCAAGATCCCCAACGAGCTATCACATTCGGGGATGGAAACCAAGGTTTGGTCAAAGGTTTGGGTAAAATAGCTATATCTCTTGACCATTCCATTTCCAATGTTTTTCTTGTAGATTCTTTAGATTACAATTTGCTTTCCGTTTCGCAATTATGTCAAATGGGCTACAACTGTCTATTTACTGATGTAGGTGTTACTGTCTTTAGAAGAAGTGATGATTCAATAGCATTTAAGGGAGTGTTAGAGGGTCAGCTATACTTGGTAGATTTTGATAGAGCTGAACTCGACACTTGCTTAATTGCTAAGACTAACATGGGTTGGCTCTGGCATCGCCGACTAGCCCATGTTGGAATGAAGAATCTTCATAAGCTTCTAAAGGGAGAACACATTTTAGGACTAACCAATGTTCATTTTGAGAAAGACAGGATTTGTAGCGCATGCCAAGCCGGGAAGCAAGTTGGCACTCATCATCCACACAAGAACATCATGACAAGTGACAGGCCACTGGAGCTCCTACACATGGATTTATTCGGCCCGATCGCTTACATAAGCATCGGTGGGAGTAAGTACTGTCTAGTTATTGTGGATGATTATTCTCGCTTCACTTGGGTGTTCTTTTTGCAGGAAAAATCCCATACCCAAGAGACCTTAAAGGGATTCTTAAGACGGGCTCAAAATGAGTTCGGCTTAAGGATCAAGAAAATTAGAAGCGACAACGGGACGGAGTTCAAGAACTCTCAAATTGAAGGCTTCCTTGAGGAGGAGGGCATCAAGCATGAGTTCTCTTCTCCCTACACCCACAACAAAATGGTGTAGTGGAGAGGAAGAATCGAACTCTCTTGGACATGGCAAGAACCATGCTTGATGAGTACAAGACACCGGATCGGTTTTGGGCCGAGGCGGTCAACACCGCTTTCTACGCCATCAACCGGTTATATCTACACCGAATCCTCAAGAAGACATCCTATGAACTCCTAACTGGTAAAAAGCCCAATATCTCATATTTTAGAGTTTTTGGTAGCAAATGCTTTATTCTTGTTAAGAGAGGTAGAAAATCTAAATTTGCTCCTAAAACTGTAGAAGGCTTTTTACTAGGATATGACTCAAACACAAGGGCATATAGAGTCTTTAACAAGTCCTCAGGACTTGTTGAAGTTTCTTGTGACGTTGTGTTTGATGAGACTAACGGCTCTCAAGTAGAGCAAGTTGATCTTGATGAGACAGGTGAAGAACAGGCTCCGTGCATCGCGCTAAGGAACATGTCCATTGGGGATGTGTGTCCTAAGGAATCCGAAGAGCCTCCACATGCACAAGATCAACCTTCCTCCTCCACGCAAGCATCTCCACCAACTCAAAATGAGGACGAGGCTCAAGTTGATGAAGGAGAAGATCAAAGAGATGAGCCATCTCAAGATGACGGCAATGATCAAGGGGGAGATGCAAATGATCAAGACAAGGAGGATGAAGAACCAAGGCCGCCACACCCAAGAGTCCACCAAGCAATACAACGAGATCACCCCGTCGATACCATCCTCGGCGACATTCATAAGGGGGTAACCACTCGATCTCGTGTTGCACATTTTTGTGAGCATTACTCTTTTGTTTCCTCTATTGAGCCACATAGGGTAGAGGAAGCACTTCAAGATTCGGATTGGGTGATGGCGATGCAAGAGGAGCTCAACAACTTCACTAGGAATGAGGTATGGCATTTAGTTCCACGTCCTAATCAAAATGTTGTAGGAACCAAGTGGGTCTTCCGCAACAAGCAAGACGAGCATGGTGTGGTGATAAGGAACAAAGCTCGACTCGTGGCCAAGGGGTTGGATTTTGGTGAAACCTATGCACCCGTAGCTAGGCTTGAGTCCATTCGCATATTATTAGCCTATGCTACTTACCATGGCTTCAAGCTTTATCAAATGGACGTGAAGAGTGCCTTCCTCAATGGACCAATCAAGGAGGAGGTCTATGTTCAGCAACCTCCCGGCTTTGAAGACAGTGAGTACCCTAACCATGTCTATAGGCTCTCTAAGGCGCTTTATGGGCTCAAGCAAGCCCCAAGAGCATGGTATGAATGCCTTAGAGATTTCCTTATTGCTAATGGCTTCAAAGTCGGCAAGGCCGATCCTACTTTATTCACTAAAACTCTTGACAATGATTTGTTTGTATGCCAAATTTATGTTGATGATATCATATTTGGGTCTACTAACGAATCTACTTGTGAAGAATTTAGTAGGATCATGACACAAAAATTCGAGATGTCTATGATGGGGGAGTTGAAGTATTTTCTAGGATTCCAAGTCAAGCAACTCCAAGAGGGCACCTTCATTAGCCAAACGAAGTACACTCAAGACATTCTAACCAAGTTTGGAATGAAGGATGCCAAGCCCATCAAAACTCCCATGGGAACAAATGGGCATCTCGACCTCGACACGGGAGGTAAGTCCGTGGATCAAAAGGTATACCGGTCGATGATAGGTTCATTACTCTACTTATGTGCATCTCGATCGGACATTATGCTTTCCGTATGCATGTGTGCAAGATTCCAAGCCGACCCTAAGGAATCACACCTTACGGCCGTAAAACGAATCTTGAGATATTTGGCTTATACTCCTAAGTTTGGGCTTTGGTACCCTCGGGGATCCACTTTTGATTTGATTGGTTATTCGGATGCCGATTGGGTGGGGTGTAAGATTAATAGAAAGAGCACATCGGGGACTTGCCAGTTCTTGGGAAGATCCTTGGTGTCTTGGGCTTCAAAGAAGCAAAATTCGGTCGCTCTTTCTACCGTCGAAGCCGAGTATATTGCCGCAGGCCATTGTTGCGCACAATTACTTTGGATGAGGCAAACCCTGCGGGACTATGGTTACAAATTAACCAAAGTTCCTCTTCTATGTGATAATGAGAGTGCAATCCGCATGGCGGATAATCCCGTTGAGCATAGTCGCACTAAACACATAGCCATTCGGTATCATTTTCTTAGGGATCACCAACAAAAGGGGGATATCGAGATTGCATACATTAATACTAAAGATCAATTAGCCGATATCTTTACCAAGCCACTAGATGAACAAACTTTTACCAAACTTAGGCATGAGCTCAATATTCTTGATTCCAGGAACTTCTTTTGCTAATTTGCACACATAGCTCATAAATATACCTTTGATCATGCCTCTTTTATATATATGCTATGACTAATGTGTTTTCAAGTGTATTTCAAACCAAGTCATAGGTATATTGAAAGGGAATTGGAGTCTTCGGCGAAGACAAAGGCTTCCACTCCACTCTACTACTCATCCTTCGCCGTCGCTCCGCTTCACTCTCCGTCTTTGGTATAATCTTCACTCATATGTTTTATTTGCCAAAGGGGAGATAGTAGTTAGACAAGGGCCTATATTTCATTCCAAGTATCCGTTTTTGGCGATTCATGCCAAAGGGGGAGAAAGTATTGGCCCAAAGCAAAAGGACCGCACCACCACTCTAATTTTAAAAATTGATGATTTTTCATTGGTAAATTTCAAATTGGTATCTCTTTGTGTTCTAAAGGGGGAGAAAGTAGTATTTTCAAAATTGATATCTTAAAACCCTCTTGAACACTAAGAGGAGAATTTATTTGAGGGGGAGTTTTGTTTAGTCAAAGGAAAAGCATTTGGAACAAAGGGAGAAAATTTCAAAACTTGAAAATGCTTTGCAAAATCTTGTTCATTTACCTTTGACTATTTTGCAAAAAGACTTTGAAACAGTTTTACAAAAAGAATTTACAAAAACAAAACATGTGGTGCAAGCGTGGTCCAAAATGTTAAAAATAAAGAAACGATCCATGCATATCTACTAAGTGATATTTATTGGCTCAATTCTAAGTAACCTTTGCACTTACACTTTGCAAATTAGTTCAATTATGCACTTCTATATTTGCTTTGGTTTGTGTTGGCATCAATCACCAAAAAGGGGAAGATTGAAAGGGAATTAGGCTTACACCTATTTCCTATAACTAATTTTGGTGGTTGAATTGCCCAACACAAATAATTAGACTAACTAGTTTGCCCAAGTTTATAAGTCCTACAGGTACCAAAGGTTCACCATAAGCCAATAAAAAGATCAAGAGAAAGGGTTCAAACAAAGGAGCAAGGGCCAACCGAAGGCACCCTGGTCTGATGCACCGGACTGTCCGGTGCACCACCGGACAGTGTCCGGTGCACCAGGGAAGGTCGACTTCAAACTCTTCACCTTCGGGAATTCTCGGAGCCGGCGCGCTATAATTCACCGGACTGTCCGGTGTACACCGGACAGTGTCCGGTGTTCCAAGAAGTCGCGGCTCTGAACTCCCCAGTCTCGGGAATTCGCTTCGGCTGCTCCGCTATAATTCACCGGACATGTCCGGTGTACACCGGACTGTCCGGTGTAACTGCGGGGCAACGGCTACTTCTGGCGCCAACGGCTACCTGCAGCGCATTTAATGCGTGCCAGCGCGCGCAGAGGGCAGGCACGCCCATGCTGGCGCACCGGACACCCTACAGTTCATGTCCGGTGCGCCACCGGACATCCAGGCGGGCCCAGAAGACAGAGCTCCAACGGTCGGAACCCAACGGCTTTGGTGACGTGGCTGGCGCACCGGACTGTCTGGTGTGCACCGGACTGTCCGGTGCACCATACGACAGCCAGCCTGCACCAAACGGCTAGTTTGGTGGTTGGGGCTATAAATACCCCAACCACCCCACATTCAAGTCATCCAAGTTTTCCCACTTCAACTACTTACAAGAGCTCTAGCATTCAATTCTAGACACACCAAAGTGATCAAATCCTCTCCAAACTCCACACAACGCCCTAGTGATTAGTGAGAGAGATTTGCTTGTGTTCTTTCGAGCTCTTGCGCTTGGATTGCTTTCTTTCTTCTTTGATTCTTCATTGCGATCAAACTCACTTGTAATTGAGGCAAGAGACACCAATCTTGTGGTGGTCCTTGCGGGAACTTTGTGTTCCAAGCATTTGAGAAGAGAAAGCTCACTCGGTCCGAGGGACCGTTTGAGAGAGGGAAAGGGTTGAAAGAGACCCGGTCTTTGTGACCACCTCAACGGGGAGTAGGTTTGCGAGAACCGAACCTCGGTAAAACAAATCCACGTGTCACACTCCTTATTCGCTTGCGATTTGTTTTGCGCCCTCTCTCGCGGACTCGATTATATTTCTAACGCTAACCCGGCTTGTAGTTGTGTTTATTTTTGAGAATTTCAGTTTCGCCCTATTCACCCCCCTCTAGGCGACTTTCACCTCCTCCCAAGTTAAGCGAGGTGGGATAATTCTAAGGCTCACACGGTCACCGTCCGACTACAATTGGGCCAACTGGGCCAATTGCGTCTTTGCCAACGGGTAATAGTGGAGGATGTCCTTATCAGTTAGGGTTCGGGAGCTTTTGACCATTGGAGGCTTTGTCTTCTAGATCCGGACAGTCCGGTGCCGCACCGGATAGGGACTGTTCAGTGTCCGTGCGCCTCTGACGGGCGGCTCTGACTCTGCGCGCACTGTTATTCACTGTAGCTTTGTTCTTCAGCTTTTGCAGGCGACCGTTGCGCGAAGTAGCCGTTGCTCCGCTGTCACACCGGACAGTCCGGTGAATTATTGCAGAGCGCGTCCTGAGAAACCCGAGAGTGGTGAGTTTGAGATTGTACGGTCCTGGTGAACTGAACATTGTCCGGTGGCACACCGGACAGTCCGGTGCGTCAGACCAGGGCACTCTTAGTTTCTTTGGTCCTTTGTTTTTGAACCCTTTCTTCAAACTTTTATTAGTTTGTGTTGAACCTTTATGCACCTGTAGAACATATATTATAGAGCAAACTAGTTAGTCCATTGTTTGTGTTGGACATTCAACCACCAAAATTATTTATAGGAAAAGGTTAAACCCTATTTCCCTTTCAGTAACCCTCGTCCTTTGGGACACCACAACAGGGACATAAGTTCTTTTGAGCTAAACCTCGGTCAAACAAATCACCACATCTTGCATTCTTACTTTTCAGCAATTTGTTTTTCTTCTCTCTATCTCCAAGATCTAGCTTTATAATCACTTGTGATATTTCTCTAGTGTTAATTCTGCATTCAAGAGAGCAATCAAGTGCAAGAACTTTTCTCTCTCTCTCTCCTTACTCTTATTTGTTATAGTTTTTTGAACTAACACTTAATCTGGTGTAACACCTCAAATCCATCAACTAAAATAACTCATTACTAGTGGTTAAACTTAATAGAGAGTAAATTTAAGATTTGAATCGAGTACTTGATTTCATTCATTTTCAGAGGATGATTTTTGATTGAATTAATTATTGAGGATTGTTTTAGTAGTATTTCATTATTGCAAAATACAATTAACTTACATATAAAATGTAGGTCCAAAGAAAAAGAAGAAAAATATATGTAATATAAATATTTAGTGTTAAATAATATTATTGGATTTATTAAAAAATTTAAAAAGTATATTTATTTATATTTAGTGAAAAAAGAAATAAACCTAAACCTAGTCACTCGGCCCAGCCGAGGCCCATCCGGCCTCTCCAAGTTTTCCCTCCTGCTCTCTCCCTATGACGCGCTGGCCCCACCCACTGCCTCTCTTCTCCATCGCGCGGACGCGCGCTGGCGCGTCACAACTGCGCCGCCGCCTGGAAGCCAAGCCGCCCCGGCGCTTGGACGTCTGCACCTGTCCGTCATTTCCCCTCCTGTGCCTTGGAGCACTGCGACACCGATTTTCCTCCCCCGATCGCTGTCATAACCGTCGCACGTTTCCTTCTTCCCCTCTCCCTGATTTCTCTCTGGTAATGTCGCCATTAATGGTGCTTGAAGACACCACCACGCCCTTCTCTCTCCCAGCGCTCCTCTACTTTCCTCCCCTCACTCTATAAATCCCGGCCGCGCCCTTGAGCTCTGCCCCGAGTCTAGCCACCTCGCGTCTTTCTCTCTCGTAGTTCGACGTCTAGATCTCGCCGCAGCTTCATCTGCCGCCGACGCTGCTGTTCGCCGATGCCAGGATGCCCCGGTTGTCTATCGCCGCTGGTGATTGCCCCGACGAGCTCCTCGGTCGCAGGTGGAGGAGTTCGGCGGTGAGGGCCTCCCAGTGGGGGAGGTTGAGGAGGAGCATGGCACGGAGGATAAGGAGCACACAAAGGCGACGTTGCAGGGTTACAGCCATGGGGTTAGGGCCACCACTGATTTGGTAGTTGAGAGCGCGACGTGTCCACCACTGTCGGGTTCACCGACAGTCTCTGATCCTATGAGCACGATAGTAAGGAGGGGTGCCTCAATGATCGTCGATCATGGGGATCTCTCGTGGTGCACGGGGCAGCGAGGAGTACGTCCCCACATTGTAGAAGACAAATAGAGGAAGAAGAACATGGGATACATAACGGGATGCAACTATTTTCTTTCTTTAAGAGTTAGTTGGTATAGGGGTGATAAGTAAGGGGAATAGTTGGAGAGAAACTGTAAATAGGGGAGAATCTTTTAGTGGGATAAAGTAATATATTGTAGATAGTACATATAAGGGGAATTGTATAGAGGAATTGTTGGAGAGATCCTTATGTGACCATATGATTTATCGAGTGCGAGGAGTCATGGGTAGAGTTAGGAGAAGACAAGTAGATGCCATAACAGATAGGTATGTTTGTTTTTATATTTTTTTTATAAATTACTAGTTGGTTAATTGGTTTTGCTTAGTGTATGCCATAGCATAGCTTCATAGCCCATTAGGTCTCCCCTAACTATAGCAAAGGTAAAATATTAGGAGTCATCGGTCATTTCAATGCCCATCCAATTGTCACCCTATTACTAAATTTTATATAGTACTCAATATAGAATTTAGGACAACAAAGCATTTCCAAGTTAGGTATAGCTGACTTCAGCTTTGCCTTCTCTCGTGTAGTAAGAAATCATTTTATATCTTTTATTAAAATAAACTAGGAGCTAGTATAATCATTATTTTTTACTTATTCATTCACTATGCTAACGAGCTAGGGCCCTCGGTGCTCTCACATCCGTCTATAGCCCCGATACACCACAATCGCTATATTACTAAGCTATGGGCGAGAGGACAAAGATAAATCATGCAATGACCATGTTTGGATGTTGTACGACTACATGTTGTGTAAATGGCCTTACATGCCAAAGGCACTATGGTTTATACTATGCTTTCAACAATTTTAGGCTCTTGTTGTTTGGATGCTAATTTTAGCCATGGATATAAATTAGCTAATTAGATATTAGTTGGATGGTGTTTAGATCCCAGCTAACTATTAGTTGGTTGACGTTTGTGTAGACTATATTTCCCCTCTTATTCCTTTTTGTTGACCTCTTGGTGCTAAGCCTTGAGCGATCGATGCAGAGGACGTTGCTCCCGCTGGTGGAAGGTCGTTTGATGGACACCTTTCATTGCCCTTGGCTCCTGGTTGTAGGTATTGGGGGTGAAGGTGCGAAGGGAGATGGAGGCCGATTGATGTTGTTGTTGCCGCCCACGAGTAACTGTTTGACTACCTCCTTGAGACTTGGGATTGGATCTAGGCATGGGAGGCAGAGGTGGTGAGGTGTGGCGGGTGGTGGAGGTAGCAAGTGGGAAAATTGACATGGGGCGGTGGAGGCATCGGTAGTGTTGTATGGTGCTATGTCGTCGTTGGGATCTACTTTGCGCAGAGGAGGCCGAGGAGTCAGGTTGAAAGAAGGTTAGAGAAGTGTTTTTAGAAGTAAGTAGTAGCTTTGATTTGAAGATCTAATGGACTAGACTAGTGGCTAAGTCAGGATGGGGGCGGGGATGACTAAAAATTAGCCCACTATTTAGCCTCATGCTACTTAGCTCTTTTGTTTGGATCTTTTTAGGAGCTAAAAAATCAGCTGCTATGCCCTTATTATCACGTGTAGTTATTTAAACAATAACTACATTGAAATGTCTCGTGTTTATCTCGGTCTCCCTTACAAGACATAAACAGTTTACTTTTATCATAATGATGTACTCCCTCCGTTTCGTTTTAGTTGTCGCTAGATAGTGTAAAATTGAACTATCCAGCGACAATTAAAAAGAAACGGAGGGAGTATAAAACTGGGGAAAACATCACCTGATAAAGCAGGTATTCCTTTGTTTTTACATTCCTCTGTTTTGTTGTAATTACATATTCTTTCACGTGTTTTTTTATCGGTTTCTCTCTCTCTCTCTCTTTTTTCTTCTTGTCGAATTCTCGGTTCCCAGCGACTGGTTCGACCGTGCGGCCTGGAAGATGTAGACCAGACGTGTGGCCGTGTTGGCTGTGGCGCGCTCCTGCGTAGGTCTGTGGTCTGCTGAAGTCGCGTGTCTCCTCGTGGGGGTCGACCCTGACACCTGCCTATGGAAACACGAACATGAACGAGGCCCGCCCGAATGACAGAGAGAGAGAGAGAGAGAGAGAAAGAGAGAGAGAGAGAAGCAACGGCGCTGCAGAAAGTGCGGAAGGCAATCCCGTCGTTCGTGAGGCAGGATGCAGAGCGGCCACCGCCCAGAGCCCGCAGTCCGCGCAGTGAATGCCATGCCAAGCGGAACGCCAGTTGGGGACCTGCGTGTTCGGGGGCTTCGCATGGCTAACTAAAGCTAGAGTTCGTGGTTTTTCCCCCTTCCCTCTTTGCTGTTCGTCCCGGTACGATTCATGACACATGCGTCTGCAATTCTGCATGGGCCATGACATTATTATATTATATATAGTACTATTGCTTACCTAGCCATAGAGATTTGCTTGGGCGGGCCGATTTTTATTAATAAATGGCTGATCTTGTGCAATCCAAGATCCAGGCTCGTGCGTGGTATTTGTTTGTGTCCGCCGGTGGATCCGTGGCTGGCACGGAAACCCTCGTTTGGCGGTACGTAGTAGCGCGCCTCTCTGAACCGATCGAGGTCGTCTGTTTTCTCCAGCCCTTCTGCTCAATTGGCGGGGCTCTCACGGGGGCGTCGATTAAAGCAAACTGCCAGGGAAGGGAAGCCTCGGTTGTTGACTTGCAAGCAAGCCTCCCCCATCATTTCTCACCCATCATCCCGTTCCGGCCCGTGCATGTGCAGCACACGAGTGGTGGCTGATGAGATGAGACAGCGGCCGGCGTCTGCAGACTGCATGCGATGGGTCGTCGTCTCCTCTTTCTTTTTTCCCTTCTCCGATCAACAGGTTTTCTTGTTTGCGGATCTTACACGAGACCATGCATCATCCCTTGAGTTTGTTCGAGTTATTGGACCGTCTCAATTGTTGTGGAGGCGGCGTACGTACGTGTACGGTACATCTTCATGACCCCTTGGATGCCCCATGTCCTCTTGCCCCTACTTTTTTTTTAATATAATGCATTCAAACTGGCCCAAAAATCTTTTATTCAGAAGAGGGATAGTGAATACGGAGTACGTAAAGGCTAGATTTCTGTATTCCTTTTCCCACTTCTATTAGGTGATTAGAGCGTACTGCGTACATGTACATCCAATTTGTTTCAGAAAAGAGAGAGAGAGAAGAGCGTAGATCGAGTAAGCAAGTTCTGGGCCGGGCCGGCCTCGGCAGCCCAACGTTCCTATCTGCCGGCGGGGCGCGTGGATGAAGGCACTGCAGCATAGGCCCGTTTGACCGGAGAGACGTACGAGTGGACTGGTTCCATTTTAGATTTCGAGAGTGAAATAAAAATCGTTCTATTTTTTGTTTAGATTCAGTGTAAAGAGAGAAGCGGTGAAATTCCATTAATTTTTTGGAGCGAGCTCGTCACAAATCTATTGGAAATATTCTTGATCTAGAGTTTACTCCGTTCAAACCAAACAGAGCTCTCTAACCAAACACAATAGCAGCTCCATCCCACCTTGCTCTCCAACTAAACGACTCACTTGCTCGTTGAACATGGGTTGATGAGATTGTGGGAGCTTTTATTTTTTATTATCTTTATAGATATCACCAAATCATTAGTTACTAATTAGTGTGCTTAGTTGAGTCACTAAGGCCATCCTCAATGGATGCTTTCATCGCACTATTTTCCAAGGCTACCATGTCAATATTTATCTAGGAAATAGTGTATCTAGAGTATCGTCCCCATAAAATTCTCTTGTATCCAGTGAAACTCTCTCATATCTTCTTCATTAAATTCCATGTCATCATTATGTTTGCTTAGGTGGCATCTCATAAAATGAGAATGAAACTCCCACTAAGAATGGCATAATGGGATATTTAGGGTCTACTTGGGTCTCGACTAACTACATCATAACTCATCTAAGGTTAGTCGGTTAAATTAAAGAACTAACATTATATAGAAAAAGTTAGACATGTTGTAAGATAGACAACGAATCAAACATACTTTAGTCTGTCATTCTCTCTGTACTAGTCAGGTGTCCTTGCATAATTGCTAAGGTCTCTATATATTACATGGGTAGACTTTGTTTTAATAAAACAAAAAAAATATATATTTGTTCTGTTGGTTAATTGGATGTGAATGTGGAGCCAACAATCAAGGTTTGAACCCCTACCAAACAATAAGTAAGAATGTAATTGCAAGAGTGAGTAGATTGCAAATCAAACAGAGCAATAGATGACACAAGACATATCCCTGAGGTTTGGTTGCTTGCTGGCAACCTACATCCTCATTGTGGCAAGTCCCCACTTGATGGTTCACAAGCTAACAAGAGTGACAAACTTGACCCACAAAGGATGCCACAATAGTCACTCAAATGTTGCATTCCAAATAGGCACGATTCCACTAGAGTTTCTCTTTGTGCGGGGTGAGTAAAAGGGACACATACAATCGCTTCGATTAATGCCCACAACAGCCACCAAAGCCACTCAATGATCCCTTCAATCAATAGGCTGACTAGGTGACATCAATCACTAAGACTAACAATATTTGTAGTAGTCAACAAACTCAACTAGTGCCACAAAATGCAAAAAACGGTGATACAAATGCACTAGAGGCTCTCTAATCTCACCCAATTGATGAATCAAAGAATGCAAGTGAGTGGAGTGTGTCTTAGATCTCAAAGGTTGTGCACATATGTTTTGAGGGACCAAGAGTGTGGCCATATACAGATACCAGGGGTATTTATATCCTGAGCCAAATAAACAAGCCATTAATCACATGATATAATTTATGTGGGGGCACTGAGCGCCCCAACTGTTGAATCACAATGGCTTTAGAAACTATTTCTTGGGTACTATTCACATTCAATGCTCCTACATCAGACATATTTGGTGAACATAAGTCACTCTCAGCTGCCCTGCCTATGAATTAGCTCCTATACGATGGCATGTCTGATGCAATGCCAACTGCGTTTGATGAGCCATTTTGAAAAACATGTGCTCGGTTAGGCTACAACTGTATCTCTTCAGTGTTGCATGACCAATGCAAACTAGCTACATGGTGCTCGACTGTAAACTTTTTGATTCTATGCACTTACCAACATATCTGGTTCATAAGTCTGATGCACCATCAGACAAGTTTGGTTCCTGCAAAATTGTTTCATCGAGAGCACTCCTCCTTGGAAGCATACAAACTCTCAAATGTTTTACCAAACATGTTAGAGCAGTGTTAGTATTTTTGAAGTGTTTTCATGAAATATTTTTGCTTGCTCTCTAGGGAATGGCACTAGGCCGAAATGCGCATGCATGTAACTCCAACACCTATATGCATTAGATGACCAAACTCTTAGTAGTATGGTCAACTACCCTAAATTTGATCATGCACTTATATAGCGGCTTGGATGACAAAATGTAATGCCATAACTTCTACCTTAGTCATGAGCCTCTTGCATTTTGTTTTTCTCTTTTTTATTTTCCTTGTTGAGCACTTGATCACCATTTGACCACCATCACCACATCTATGAGCGCCATCCATGCTCAACCTTGGTGCGGACTTAACCTATCTCAATCACAACACTAAAGTAAAGGTTAGTCCACTAGTTGTCTCAATTACCAAATCCAAAAAAGAGCTTTCAACCATCACCTAGAAAGGCAGATAAATTAAAACAAAATAGGAACACTTATGACACTTCTTCTAGCCAAGTCTTGATGGAGTTGATGTGCACACACTTGGCCTTCATCTATTGAATGTCATGTACATGATGAACAACTTAACCTTGACATCCCATGCATAGCCCTTAGGGCACCATTAGATGCCATAAACATTCTCGCTGCTCCTGCGCTCATCCTTGCCATCTGTGTGGCAATCAAAACATACAAGTAGTGTGGTGATGAGATTTGGATGCCACTTCTAATAGAGTTTGACATCCCAACAAGCAAAATCTGCATCCCCGCCTAGATTTAGCCCCTCTTGTGAACAGAATTTATTGATCTATCACTCTTTTTTCCAATCTTTGTTGTTCTTCATTGTGGAATCCTTGAATGAAGAAGGTCACTATGGTGTGGAATGGGAAGAACATCGCACACATGGGGCACCCAGATCTAAGTGAGACAAATACTAGAGGAGGTCACCTATCTATAGATCATTATGAAGAGAAGAAAACACCTGCTACTACTCATCTATTTTGGGGGCAAGGTTCCTAGATGGATCGAAAGGAGAAAGCAAGGAAGAGAGAGAGCCTTCCATGTTGAGAAGACGATAACGACAAGGGATGGATAAGAGTGATGTAGATGGGTGACCAACTGACTTCCACTCCATCAAACATTGTGATCCACACATCTTCCACTGCCTCAAACATTGTGACCCACTAACTCGTACCTCAGCATGTGCTCTCAATAAGATTTTTGTTTTTATAGGAAAAAGTCTATTTGAGCCTCACAATTTTTATGGTCATCTAATTTATGTTTTATCTACAAAATTAGTTTTACTTTATGTTTTAGAAACATTAAAAATGTTTATCACGTTTGATTATGGTTTTACTAATGTAGTGGCACATATAAGTGTTACTGCTACAATCCTCATACATTACAATGAAACACAAATTATTCGATAAAATGTTAGTGCACAACATGACTTAAAATATGCTTCATGAAAGAGAAATAGGATTAAAAACCATTACCACACTTGTTTTGGTAATTGATGAACATCACAACCAATTGAGCTAACTAGTTTACTAAGTTATGATTTCAGGAACTCAGAAATACTTCAAGAAAGATCAAGCCTCAAAATAGTGCAGCGCGGACCGTCCAAGCCCCTAGTGCAGACTATCCAGAATAACGTAGATTATTCCGGATATGAGCTCCTTTTGAAAATTCCACTTGGCTTCGAACCATTCGGGCTATTCCAACGGACCATCCGTGACACTTCAATCACTTTATACAGGAACTGTGCAATGCACCTCTCTACTATGGATCGTCTGGAAGATAAGTGAAGACCGTCCGATGCCATGTGCAGACCATCTTGCCTCAGGTGCGGACCAGAAAAAAACCAAAGATGCCGGCCTTAGGTGTAGTTTGAGAGAGGGAAAGGGTTGAAAGAGACCCGGCCTATGTGGCCTCCTCAATGGGGAGTAGGTTCTTTGGAACCAAACCTCAGGAAACAAATTGCTCATGTCTTTGTGTTAATTTTCATTGTGATTTGATTCTTTATCTCTCTCTAAGTTTTCTTGCTTGCAATCGTTTTGAGTTAGCTCCTAAAGTTATCCACACTGATTGAGCAACACGTGGCAAGGAGAATTATCTTTCGCACTCCGATTTCATTATTACTCGTTCCTACGCTAACCTCGGGTGAAGTTTGTGTTCAAAGTTTATAATTTTTTAGGTTTCGACGTTTCATCCTGCTCTAGGCAACTTTCAATTGGTATCGGAGCCCGACACTTCATTAGAGTCTAACAACTCGAAGCTATGTCGGGTGACACGCCAAGAATGAGGGGATACCCACCGGGGAAAAGCCCAAAAGCAAGATGTCATCAAGGGAGATCAAGATATCTGGTGAGAAGCACAAGGAGTACAAAGAAGAGTCTACTGGCTCCACCAAGTCACACAAAAAGAAAGGCAATAAAAGGAAGAAGAGGATGAATAAAATGGTCTACTATGAGACTGATTCCTCCCCGTCATTGACATCGGATGCAGAATCAACGTCCTCCAAGTGCAACCAGCGCAAAAAGAGTAACCAAATTCCTTTATGTTACCCTCGCATTCCAAAACACACACAATTACTTTCGATCCCATTAGACAAACCACCTCAATTTGATGGAGATGATTATGCTTTGTGGAGTGATAAAATGAGGCATCATCTAATAACCTCACTCCACGAAAGTATTTGGGATATTGTTGTGTTTGGTGCGTAGGGTCCACATGTTGGAGAGGAAGACTACGATTTGGATGAGGCCACCCAAATCCGACATTTCAACTCCCAAGACACCACCATACTCATTGCTTCCTTATGTAAGGAGGAGTACAATAAGGTGCAAGGGTTGAAGAGTGCAAAGGAGATTTAAGACGTACTCAAAATGGCGCACGAAGGTAACAAGGTCACCAAAATCACAAAGTGGGAGATGATCGAAGGAGAACTAGGACAATTCTATAACACCTCGTCCACTCCCGGG
Organism: Zea luxurians; assembly: GCA_029449295.1. NCBI lineage: Eukaryota > Viridiplantae > Streptophyta > Magnoliopsida > Poales > Poaceae > Zea > Zea luxurians. The sequence goes on from JAOPSE010000023.1 coordinate 39,664,761, forward strand.
CCAGCGATACTTTCTCCTGGCAGCTCTCTTGGATTATATATTGTCCCCACAGACCAACACAGATCTTCTGTCACTTTATCCTCACTCATGCGCACCTGAGAAAACTTTCTGGTCGGTCACCTATCCCAAATTGCTCCAAGCCAAGAACACTTAACTTGGAGGTTCTTTCGAGATAGGCTTCCAAAAAATAAGATGCACCTTATTGATATGAGTATTCTATTAATTTTATTAAGCCTTGAGCCAGGATATCACCATCCCCTGGGGTCAGGATATCACAATCCACCCCTCTTAGAAGACTGATGTCCTCGTCGGTCAACTCCAATCTAGGAACCTCCCCTTTTAGCCACGTCTGTGTGTCTAGTGCCGTTATATGCCACGCCATGTGACCACTCCAGGCCCACATGTACCATGCGCCATATACCCAAAACCCTAACCCACACACGTCCGTGAAACCATGAGGATCGGCTCTAATAACACTTGTAACATCTCGTCCACTCTCGGACTGTCGGTACTTACTCCTGATAGCTCTCTAAGATAATATATTGTCTCCACAGACCAACATGAGTCTTTTGTGCACACTTTGTCATCACTCATGCGCACCCGAGAAAACATTCTGGTCGGTCACCCATCCCTAATTGCTCCAAGTCAAGCACGCTTAACTTAGAGGTTCTTTTGAGATAGGCTTCCAAAAAAGAAGATGCACCTTGTTGATATGAGTACTCTATTAATTTTATTAAGCCTTGGGCCAAGATATCATATCCCCTGGGGCCAGGATATCACAGGTTCTTCCTAAATAAAGGAGAAGAGCCACAAGCCATATATAACCAGTTCAAGACAATGGTAAACCAAGCCCACAACCTCGGAAGCACCAAATGGGACGACCACGAAGTCGTCAAACTCATCCTAAGGTCACTCATTTTTTGTAACCCTACACAAGTTCAATTAATTCGTGAAAATCTTAGGTACGAAAAGATGTCTCCCAATGAAGTTATTGGTAAGTTTGTAAGCTTTGAACTTATGGTCAAAGACTCATGACACATCAGAAACATGGACCATGGCGTCATCTCCACACTCGAAGCGCAACCCATTGCTTTCAAGGCAATGGAGGAAAAAGAGGAAGCTACACCAAGCAAGGGACCTCAAATCGACACCTCTAATCTTGACAATGAGGAGATGGATCTCATCATCAAGAGCTTCCAAAAACACCTCAGGCAACAGAAGGGAAAAGACCACAAATCTCATTCCAAGAGGGTTTCCTATCGGTGTGGCAAGTCTGGTCATTATATTGATAAATGTCCATATGCAAGTGAAAGTGACAAGGACAAGGACAATAAGGAAGAAGATTATTGAATATATTTTATTAACTAAAATCCATATTGCTATAAATCAAAACGAACATACAGAATCTCTAGAGGTTGCGCGCGTTCTCCTTTCAACCCAAGCACGTGAAGAGCTTGACACGCTGGTACAACAAAGTTTATGATGCTAGGAATTTGCCATCATATCAAAACTTTGGTAGATGGCATTGAAGAACAAAGATGGCAGTAATCTCATCCAGAGACAACAAGAAGACTCCAGTAGATTAGCAGTTACTAATCTCCCCCTAATTGTAATTAACCATAATATAAACGTGCCCAAACCGAACGGACACCAACCGAACGAATGCCTCATGGGTGTGAAGTTGTCCGTTCACTGTGTATATATCTGTTAACAGTTAATGAAATAGAAGAGAAGTGTTTCATTCTCTTATTTTGTTCCCATAATGTCTCTGAGATTCAAACATGTTATCACGCACGTCTCCAACCGCTGAGGAAGAAGGCCATCACCGAAGGCACGCGGTGAAGAACTCGATGCCAACCATGATCACTGGAAAAGGAGAAGATAGTAAGAACTCTAGCGAGGAAAAGGAGAACAAGGTAACGACAATGTTGATGCTTACTCTTCGTCGACTTGTGAATTAACATCGGTGCACCATCATCCACAAGTTTATCTGTGCATACTACGAGGGAGTCCTCAACGACGACCACATCGGCTTTGTCATCCACAACACCATAATTGAAAGTCGCCTAGAGGGGGGGGGTGAATAGGCGGAATCTGAAATTTATAACTTAAAAGACAAACTACAAGCCGGGGTTAGCGTTAGAATAAAAACCGAGTCCGAAAGAGAGGGGGAAAACAAATCAAAAGCAAATAAAGCGGATAACACGATGATTTGTTTTACCGAGGTTCGGTTCTTGAGAACCTTGTCCCCGTTGAGGTGGTCACAAAGACCGGGTCTCTCAAACGGTCACCTAGACTGAGTGAGCTTTCTCCTTAATCAAATGGGTCACTTAGACCCCACAAGGACCACCACACAATTGGTGTCTCTTGCTTTGTTTACAAGTTGCTTGAGAACAAGAATGAGAAAGAAGAAAGTGATCCAAGAACAAGAGCTCAAAGAACATGAGCAAAACTCTCTCTCTCTCTCTAGTCACTAATTGTTTGGAGTGAATTTGGGACTTGGAGAGGCTTTAAATCTTTTGAATTGTGTCTAGTATTTAATGCACCTAGCTCTTATATTGAATGGGATGTCTGAAAATCTTGGATGCTTGGAGTGGTGGTGGTTGGGGGTATTTATAGCCCTCAACCACCACATAGCCGTTGGGGAGGCTGTCTGTCGATGGGCGCGCCGGACAGTCCGGTGCACCACCGGACACTGTCCGGTGCGTCAGCCACGCCACCCAACCGTTAGGGTTCTGAAGATTCTGACCGTTGGAGCTTTGTCTTCATGTCGCACCGGACAGTCCGGTGCTGCACCGGACAGGTCTTGTTCACTGTTCGGTGCGCCTCTGATGCCTGCTCTGACTTCTGCGCGCACTGTTCACGCACTGTTCACGCTTTTGCAGACGACCGTTGCCCTAGATAGCCGTTGCTCCGCTGGTGCACCGAACAGTCCGGTGGCACACCGGACAGTCCGGTGAATTATAGTGGAGTGCGCCTGGAGAAACCCGAAGGTGAAGAGTTTGGAGTCGATCGCCCCTGGTGCACCGCACCACCGGACACTGGTACGCCAGACCAGAGTCCTCTTCGGTTTCTTTTGCTCCTTTCATTTGAACCCTAACTTGATCTTTTTATTGGTTTGTGTTGAACCTATATGCACCTATAGAACATATAATCTAGAGCAAACTAGTTAGTCTAATATTTGTGTTGGGCATTCAACCACCAAAATCATTTATAGGAAAAGGTTTGACCCTATTTCCCTTTCAATCTCCCCCTTTTTGGTGATTGATGCCAACACAAACCAAAGCAAATGTATAAGTGCAGAATTGAACTAGTTTGCATAAGGTAAGTGCATAGGTTGTTTGGAATTAAACCAATTTGTAATTTCACTAGATATGTATGGATTGCTTTCTTTTTATTAACATTTTGGACCACGCTTGCACCACAGTTTTGTTTTGCAAATTCTTTTGGAAAGTCTTTTCATAATTCTTTTGCAAATAGTCAAAGGTATATGAATAAGATTTCGAGAAGCATTTTCAAGATTTGAAATTTTCTCCCCCTGTTTCAAATGCTTTTCTTTTGACTTAAATAAAACACCCCCAGAATGAAATTCTCCTCTTAGCTTTCAAGAGGGCTTTGAGATATATACCAATTTAAAATATAGATACCAATTGAGATATAATTTCTTAGAGGAATACCAATTTGAAAACTTCTTTTAAAAACTTGAAATTGGTGGTGGTGCGGTCCTTTTGCTTTGGGCTAATACTCTCTCCTCCTTTGGCATTAATCGCCAAAAAGGAGACATTGAGAGCCCTATACTTTCTCCCCCATTAGTACAAGTAAATATGAGTGAAAAGATTATACCAATATGAAGAGTGATGTGGAGTAACAACGAAGTGTAAATGATACCAGTAGAGTGGAGTGGAAGCCTTGTCTTCGTCGAGTACTCCATTTCCCTTTCAATCTACGACTTAGCATAAAAATACACTTGGAAACACATTAGTCGTAGCAAATGAAAGAGACATGATCAAAGGTATATAAATGAGCAAAGTGTGCAATGTTTCAAAATTCTGAGAATCAAGAATATTTAGCTCATTCCTAAGTTTGGTAAAGGTTTTCTTATCTAAAGGCTTGGTAAAGATATCGGCTAATTGAACTTTAGTATTAATATAGGCTATCTCGATATCCCCCCTTTGTTGGTGATCCCTCAAAAAGTGATATCGAATGTCTATGTGCTTAGTGCGGCTGTGTTCGACAGGATTCTCCGCCATGCGGATAGCACTCTCATTGTCACATAGGAGAGGGACTTTGTTCAATTTATAGCCATAGTCCCTGAGGGTTTGCCTCGTCCAAAGTAATTGCGCACAACAATGGCCTGCGGCAATATACTCGGCTTCGGCTGTTGATAAGGCTACTGAATTTTGTTTCTTTGAAGCCTAAGACACCAGGGATCTCTCCAGAAACTGACAAGTCCCTGATGTGCTCTTTCTATCAATTTTACACCCTACCCAATCGGCATCGGAATATCCTATTAAATCAAAAGTGGATCCCCTGGGGTACCAAAGCCCAAACTTAGGAGTATAAACTAAATATCTCATGATTCGCTTCACGATCCTAAGGTGAACTTCCTTAGGGTTGGCTTGGAACCTTGCACACATGCATACAGAAAGCATAATATCTGGTCGAGATGCATATAAGTAGAGTAAAGATCCTATCATCAACCGCTATACCTTTTCATATATGGATTTACCTCCCGTGTCGAGGTCGAGATGCCCATTAGTTCCCATGGGAGTCTTGATGGGCTTGATTAGGGCTGGAAAAAAAGCTCGAGCTCAACGAGCTGGCTCGGGCTCGCAGCAGCTCGGCTCGGACCGGCTCGACGCTGAGAACGAGCCCGAGCCGAGCCTGTTTTTGTGGCTCGTGAAAAGAGCGAGCCAACTCGGCTCGACTCGCTGCAGCTCGCGAGCTGGCTCGTGGCTCGACCCAACAACAATTTGTTATATATAAAATCCTAATTAGCATATAATATTAGAATTGAGTAGACAATTAATTTATGTTATTTGAGATTACTATACAAAATTAATCTATTTTCTATATTATATTAGTAATATGTCTATTTTACTAATTTAAAATATGTTATTTAAAATATTTTTAAGATTTTATATTATAATTTAGAGAACAAATTCATGTTCATGGCTAGGCTCGTTGGCTCGGCGGGCCGGCTCGCAAGCCAGGAGCGAGCCGAGCCGAGCCTCTTTCTCAAGCTCGTTAGATGGGCGAGCCGAGCCAAGCTCAGCTCGTTGCATGAGCGCTTGGTGAAGCGCCCCAATCCTCTGGGACTCAAATGTGATACAATTACTAGTCCCAGGAGGCTAGTAAACACATTTATACAACAGATGATTCCAGATCTGCCTAAACGAGACAAACCAATAAATGTGGCGATCAACTTTAAGAGTTGGTCCATAACTCGGGACATATCATCAGAGTGGGGCTAGAGCAGTCCGATATACGCAGCGAAGCAATTCAGTGGTCCAACAGCCACAGGCATGGTTGAGAATAGGCGTAACTCTTACCCGATCAGCGATCACCTTCTCTGAAGAACAACAAATAAGAAAGGATGAGTACAAACGTACTTAGCAGCCCACCTTCACCCGCCGAATGGGGAAATCAGATATAATACATGGAATATGTGGAGCTCAGGATATTTTGCAGAAACAACAATATTTGATGCAGGGTTATTTTGTAAAACATTTTGTATTTTTCAAAGCGCATCCTCTCCCAAAGAAGCAGGAAGTTTTTCAATATAGAGCAAAATCCCCTAGACTAAACCATCCATGTATCTCAGCAGTTTCCCACTGGTTTTCATTTTCAAAAACAGCTACTGGACTTCCCGTCCACCATAGCTCATGGATCAACCGCCGGACCTTTTAAAAACCACTTTTCTCAAAAGCACCCTTTTTTTGGAAAACAAAACACTAATTGTCATACCACACTAGACTCGTCCATTCCTGTGGACACAGACTATTCGAATAGGTTTGAATTCTGCGCAGAGGGGTATACTTTACCCACTAGTCCGGCTCTACGATCTCATGGCCAATGAGACCCGGATCCAAATCTCTTTCTTTCCTCGCACGTCCTTACCTTAACGATTATACCAGAAGGAGTCAGGCCATCGCCATGTCCAAACCGGACAAAACATTCCCCCTCCTTATCCTCCTGGTGCTCCCCAGCCTTCATAACCCTGGGTTTGGACCATACGAGTTCAGACTGAGTGACTGCCCATACAGTCTCGAGTGGTTGTACTTGTCATGAGTACAGGTAGTGAAGGATGACAAACCGGTCCTTATATGAGAGGACAATCCTTCTGCTCACACCTAACCCGGCTGAGCCATCACCTTAGGCCCTCCCCTAAACTAGGGAGTCCCTGATCATCCCTACTCAAAGGTGATGAGGGTGAAAACCCTTCATCATACCCATTTTGAAAAGCATTTTCTTTTGAAAACTCACACCTTTTCTCAAATCATTGTAACAAATATATCAAGGATTGATTGCGGAAAGCGGCTGGGTGGCCATAACAACTTGTCTCAAAATCATATCATGCATAAAATAACAGGCTGAGGGTTATGGTTGAAAAAGCATAGGTAATTTATGCATCAAAGGGATCCAGTGAGCTTGCCGTGCTTATCCGGCGAAGGGGGGAGAGGAGCTCGCGGGACTGGCTTCTAGCTCCACTGCCTGGCATAGACTTGCAGCTCTGGCCTCCACGAGATGACACGAACGCTCCGATAACTAGGCAACATGAACAAGCAAACATACAAACCAGCAAGTATACCAACAAATATTTAGTATAGTGGTTAGAATAGCGATATATGGATGGGTAGAGTCTTGAGCAGAAGCTGTGTCATGTGGTGTGTGATATTACTGGTGGCGGAGCGGAGGTGCTTACCAGGAGGGTGGACTGGAGGTGAAGCGACACTATGCGTGTAGCCGGCAGAGCGAAGTAACTAAGTGGGTGGGGTGTTTGCCTTGGCTGAGGGTGTTGAGTGTGTGTGGAGAGGGTAGCTAGGTGTATTTATAGCTGGGTGTATGTGGTGTAGCACAGTGAAGTTCACTGTTGGTGAGAATGGTGATGAATGAATCGTCTGACTTAGTATGAACACGAGAGTTATAGGCAGAATATGGGACAAGAGTATTTTGGAAGTTTTCTGGAACATGAACCATGCTTAAGGGATGACATGGTTGGATAGGGAATAATTTGATAAGAAATTAGAAACAAGAATTATTGGAATCGGAGTTTAGAAGCCTGGTTCGAAGAAATCTCAAAGTTAAGCGTGCTCAACTTGGAGAAACCTAGGATGGGTGACCAGATGGGAAGTTCTCTAATGGAAGGAAAATCACAGTCACCGGAGTTTGTATGACTGGAATATGGGTCTGGCTGGTCTTAGGTGGACTGGACATCATGATGGATGAGTAGTTGAAATTTGGGGTGATCGAATGATCGATGAATAGTAACGATGAATAGTAATGATGAATAGTGACAACGAAAAAGTAATTATAGATATCATCGATGAATAGTAACGATGATGAATAGTGTCGGTGAATAGCAACGATGAATAGTAATGATGATGAATAGTAACAGTGAATAGTAACGATGACGAATAGTAACGGTGACGAATAGTAACAGTGAATAGTTCGTATGAGGAAACGATGAACGATGAATAGTGACGATGAACGAACGATGAACGATGAATAGGAATTATGAACGAACGGACGAACGAACGAATGATCGGACGAACGAACGATCGGAATTTCAGCAGCATAACGGCAGGACAAAGATTATTTAGACGAACGATGAATAGGGACTATGAACGAACGATGAACGATGAATAGGAACTATGAACGAACGATGAATGATCAAATGATCGAACGAACGAACGATCGGAATTTCGGCAGCATAACGGCTGAACAAAGATTATTTGGACGAACGAACGATCGAACGATCAGACGAACGAACCATGAACGATCGAACGATCGGACGAACGAACGAACAAACTAAGAATAGGTGGACGAACGATCGAAGAACGACCGAACGATCCTTGTGCTAGTGTGTGCTTGTGTGGGAGGTGGAGTGGGCGTGTGGGGGAGGGAGGGAGAGAGTTGCCATGAAATGGCTTGGGGTGGCTTGAGAGGAGGCCCTTGCCCCTCTATTTATAGCCATGGTGGGGGATTAGGGGGAGGGATGAGAGGATTAGTGGGAGGATGAGAGGATTAGTGGGAGATTAGCATGTATTTGTCTTGTCTGAGTGTAATTAGCCTGTAGAGCTCAACGTATGACACCGGAGGCATACGTATACGTATGAGTATGAGGAAAGTTATGAAGAAAATATTTGTAGGGACTTGAAAAATGATTCTGAAGGTATTTCTCAGGAGAAAAATACTTGGAGAATTATTGGTGGAATATTTGGGCATTATTTCTGGACAGAATTTGAGGGTGATCACTGGGGAAATATCTGGGCAGTATTTCTGGAAAGAAATTGAGGGGGGTCACTGGGGAAATACCTGGGCAGTATTTCTGGAAAGAATTTGAGGGGGATCACTGAGGAAATATTTGTAGGATATTTTGAGGAGTATTTTGGAGATAATATAGACCACTATATTTTATTTGTTGATATCAACTCGCAAACAAACATTTTGAAATGAAATTTAAAATTCATTTTGAATTTAGAGCAAGTTTGAGCAAATTTCAAGATTTGAATTTTTGGGATGCTACACTTGGCATCCTTCATTCCAAACTTCTTAAGAATGTATTGAATATACTTCGTTTGGCTGATGAAGGTGCCCTCTTGGAGTTGCTTGATTTAGAATCCTAAGAAATATCTCCACTCCCCCATCATTGACATCTCGAATTTTTGAACCATTATCCTACTAAATTCTTCACAAGTAGATTTGTGAGTAGACCCAAATATAATATCATCAACATAAATTTGGCATACGGACAAATCATTTACAACAATTTTAGTGAAGAGAGTAGGATCGGCCTTTCCGACTTTGAAGCCATTAGTGATTAGAAAATCTCGCAAGCATTCATACCATGCTCTTGGGGCTTGCTTGAGCCCATAAAGCGCCTTTGAGAGTTTATACACATGGTTAGGATACTCACTATCCTCAAAGCCGGGAGGTTGCTCAACATAGACCTCTTCCTTGATTGGTCCATTGAGGAAGGTACTTTTCATGTCCATTTGATAAAGCTTGAAGCCATGGTAAGTAGCATAGGCAAGTAATATACGAATTGACTCAAGCTTAGCTACGGGTGCATAAGTTTCAACAAAATCCAAACCTTTGACTTGTGAATAACCCTTGGCCACAAGTCGGGCTTTGTTCCTTATGACCACACCATGCTCGTCTTGCTTGTTGCGGAATACCCACTTGGTACCTACAACATTTTGATTAGGACGTGGAACCAAATGCCATACCTCATTCCACGTGAAGTTGTTGAGCTCCTCTTGCATTGCCAGCACCCAATCCGAATCTCTTAGTGCATCCTCAATCCTATAAGGCTCAATAGAGGACACAAAAGAGTAATGTTCACAAAAATGCGCAACACGAGATCTAGTGGTTACCCCCTTATGAATGTCGCCGAGGATGGAGTTCACGGGGTGATCTCGTTGGATTGCTTGGTGGACTCTTGGGTGTGGCGGTCTTTGACCCTGAACTTCTTGATCATCTTCCTTGTCTTGATCCACTTCATCTCCCCCTTGATCCTTGTCCTCCTCTTGAGGTGGCTCATCTTCTTGATCTTTTTCTTCATTACATTGAGCTTGATCCTCATCTTGGGTTGGTGGAGATGCTTGAACGGAAGATGACGGTTGATCTTGTGCTTGTGGAGGCTCTTCGGATTCCTTAGGACACACATCCCCAATGGACATGTTCCTTAGCGTGACGCATGGAGCATCTTCATCATCTAGTTCATCAAGATCAACTTGCTCCACTTGGGAGCCATTAGTCTCATCAAACACAATGTCACAAGAAACTTCAACTAGTCCAGTGGACTTGTTAAAGACTCTATATGCCCTTGTGTTTGAATCATATCCTAGCAAAAAGCCTTCTACAGCCTTAGGAGCAAATTTAGATTTTCTACCTCTTTTAACAAGAATGAAACATTTGCTACCAAAAACTCTAAAATATGAAACATTGGGCTTTTTACCGGTGAGGAGTTCATAGGATGTCTTCTTGAGGATTCGGTGTAGGTAGAGCCGGTTGATGGAGTAGCAGGCGGTGTTAATCGCCACGGCCCATAATCGGTCTGGTGTCTTGTACTCATCAAGCATGGTCCTCGCCATGTCAAGTAGAGTTGTATTCTTCGTCTCCACTACACCATTTTGTTGAGGTGTGTAGGGAGAAGAGAACTCATGCTTGATGCCCTCCTCCTCAAGGAAGCCTTCAATTTGAGAGTTCTTGAACTCCGTCCCGTTGTCGCTTCTTATGTTTTTGATCCTTAAGTCGAACTCATTTTGAGCTCGTCTCAAGAATCCCTTTAAGGTCTCTTGGGTTTGTGATTTATCCTGCAAAAAGAATACCCAAGTGAAGCGAGAATAATCATCCACAATTACTAGACAGTACTTACTCCCACCGATGCTTATGTAAGCGATCGGGCCGGATAGATCTGTGGAGTAGCTCGAGCGGTCTATCCGTTGTCATGATGTTCTTGTGTGGATGATGGGCGCCAACTTGCTTTCCTGCTTGGCATGCGCTACAAACCCTGTCTTTCTCGAAATGAACATTTGTTAGTCCTAAAATGTGTTCTCCCTTTAGAAGTTTGTGAAGATTCTTCATCCCAACATGGGCTAGTCGGCGATGCCAGAGCCAACCCATATTAGTCTTGGCAATTAAGCAAGTGTCAAGTTCAGCTCTATTAAAATCAACTAAGTATAGCTAACCCTCTAACACTACCTTAAATGTAACTGAATCATCACTTCTTCTAAAGACAGTAACAGCTACATCTGTAAAAAGACAGTTGTAGCCCATATTGCATAATTGAGAAACAGAAAGCAAATTGTAATCTAAAGAATCTACAAGAAAAACATTGGAAATAGAATGGTCAGGTGATATAGCAATTTTACCAAGTCCTTTGACCAAACCTTGATTTCCATCCCCGAATGTGATAGCTCGTTGGGGATCTTGGTTTTTCTCATAGGAGGAGAACATCCTTTTCTCCCCAGTCATGTGGTTTGTGCATCCGCTATCAATGATACAACTTGAGCCCCCGGATGCATAAACCTACAAAACAATTTAGGTCTTATTCTTAGGTACCCAAACGGTCTTGGGTCCTTTCACATTAGAAACAAGCACCTTGGGTACCCAAACACAAGTCTTTGATCCCTTGTGTTTGGCCCCAACATATTTGGCAACTACTTTGCCTGATTTGTTAGTCAGCACATAAGAAGCATCAAAAGTCTTAAATGAAATAATAGGCTCATTTGATGCAGTAGGAGTTTTTTTTAGGCAATTTAACATGGGTTGATTGCCTAGAACTAGATGCCTCATTCTTGTACATAAAAGCATGATGAGAAACAGAATGAGACTTCCTAGCATGAATTCTCCTAATCTTGTGCTCAGGATAACCAGCAGGATATAAAATGTAACCTTCGTTATCCTGAGCCATGGGAGCCTTGCCCTTAACAAAGTTGGACAATTTCTTAGGGGCATTAATTTTGACATTGCTTCCCTGTTGGAAACCAATGCCATCCTTAATACCAGGGTGTCTCCCTCTATAGAGCATGCTCCTAGCAAGTTTCAATTTTTCATTTTTTGTTGCATGCTCATTGATTTTACTAGTTAATTGAGCTATATGATCATTTTGTTGTTTAATTAAAGCAATGTGATCATGAATAGCATCAATATTAATATCTCTACATCTAGTACAAATAGTGAAATGATCAACAATAGGTGTAGATGGTTTGCAAGCATTTAATTCATCAATCTTAGCATGTAAAATGGCATTCTCATTTCTAAGATTGGAAATAGAAATATTGCAAACATTCAATCTTTAGCCTTAGAAATTAATTTATGATTCTCAATTTTAAGGCTAGAAAGTGATGCATTCAATTTATCAATCTTAGCAATTAAACTATCATTTTCATTTCTAAGACTAACAATTGAATCATCACAAACATTTAACTTCTCAACCTTAGCAAATAAGTTAGCATTCTCAGTTCTAAGGTTAGAGATAGTGTCATGGCAAATGCTAAGCTCATTAGTCAATTTTTCACATTTTTCTATCTCCTGAGCATAAGCATTCTTTACCTTAACATGTTTTTTATTTTCCTTAATAAGGAATTCCTCTTGGCTATCCAAGAGTTCATCCTTCTCATGAATGGCTCCTATCAATTCATTTAATTTTTCCTTTTGTTGCATGTTAAGATTGGCAAAAAGAGTGAGCAAATCATCCTCATATTCACTAGAGCTAGCCTCATCACTAGATGTTGTACATTTGGTGGAGGCTCTAGATTTTACCTTCTTCTTTTGCCATCTTTTGCCATGAAGCATTTGTGGCCGACGTTGAGGAAGAGGAGGCCTTTGTTGATGGTGATGTTGGCGGCATCCTCGTTGGAGTGAGCATCGCCGCCCTTCTTATAGTATCTCTTCTTTTCCTTCCTCTTTCCCTTCTTGTTGTTGCCCCTGTCACTATCACTAGACATAGGACATTTTGCAATAAAGTGACCGGGCTTACCACACTTGTAGCACACCCTTTTGGAACGGGGCTTGTAATCCTTCCCCTTCCTTTGCTTGAGGATTTGGCGAAAGCTTTTGATGATTAGCGCCATTTCCTCGTTGTCAAGCCTAGAGGCGTCAATTGGAATCCTACTTGGTGTAGATTCCTTCTTTTCTTCCTCCGTTGCCTTGAATGCGACGGGTTGCACCTCGGGTGTGGAGGTGTCGCCTTGCTCCAAGTTGATGATTTGTTTGGAGCCTTTGATCATCAATTCAAAGCTCACAAACTTACCTATAACTTCCTCGGGAGACATTAACTTATATCGAGGATCACCATGAATTAATTGAACTTGAGTGGGATTACGAAAAACAAGTGATCTAAGAATAACCTTCACCATTTCATGGTCATCCCACTTGGTGCTCCCGAGGTTGCGCACTTGGTTCACCAAGGTCTTGAGCCGGTTGTACATCGCTTGTTGCTCCTCTCCTTGGTTGAGGACGAATCGACCAAGCTCCCCCTCGATCGTCTCCCGTTTGGTGATCTTGGTCACCTCATCTCCTTAGTGCGCGGTCTTGAGTACATCCCAAATCTCCTTGGCACTTTTCAACCCTTGCACCTTATTATACTCCTCTCGACATAGAGAAGCGAGGAGTATAGTAGTTTCTTGGGAATCAAAGTGCTTGATTTGGGCGACCTCGTCCGAATCATAGCCTTTGTCCCCCACCGATGGTACCTACGCTCCAAACTCAACAATGTCCCATATGCTAGCGTGGAGTGAGGTTAGGTGATGCCTCATTTTATCACTCCACATACAATAATTTTCACCATAAAAAACTGATGGTTTGCCTAGTGGGACGGAAAGTAAAGGAGTGTGTTTGGAAATGCGAGGATAGCGTAGGGGAATCTTACTAAACTTTTTGTGCTCATGGCGCTTAGAAGTGACAGACGGCGCGTCGGAGCCGGAGGTGGATGGCGACGAAGAGTCGGTCTCGTAGTAGACCACCTTCTTCATCTTCTTTTTCTTGTCGCCACTCTGACGCGACTTGTGAGGAGGTGTGGCGGGCTTGTCGTCGGTCACGATCTCCCTCTTGGCGTGATCTCCCGACATCACTTTGAGTGGTTAGACGCTGATGAAGTAACAGGCTCTGATACCAATTAAAAGTCGCCTAGAGGGGGGGGATGAAAAGGTGGAATTTGAAATTTATAACTTAAAAGACAAACTACAAGCCGGGGTTAGCGTTAGAATAAAAACCAAGTCCGAAAGAGAGGGGGAAAACAAATCAAAAGCAAATGAAGCGGATGACACGATGATTTGTTTTACTGAGGTTCGGTTCTTGAGAACCTAGTCCCCGTTGAGGTGGTCACCAAGACCGGGTCTCTTTCAACCCTTTCCCTCTCTCAAAAGGTCACCTAGACCGAGTGAGCTTTCTCCTTAATCAAATGGGTCACTTAGACCCCACAAGGACCACCACACAATTGGTGTCTCTTGCTTTGATTACAAGTTGCTTGAGAACAAGAATGAGAAAGAAGAAAGCGATCCAAGAACAAGAGCTCAAAGAACATGAGCAAAACTCTCTCTCTAGTCACTAATTGTTTGGAGTGAATTTGGGACTTGGAGAGGCTTTAAATCTTTTGAATTGTGTCTAGTACTGAATGCACCTAGCTCTTGTATTGAATGGGATGTCTGAAAATCTTGGATGCTTGGAGTGGTGGTGGTTGGGGGTATTTATAGCCCTCAACCACCACATAGCCGTTGGGGAGGCTATCTGTCGATGGGCGCGCCGGACAGTCTGGTGCACCACCGGACAGTCCGGTGCGCCAGCCACGTCACCCAACCATTAGGGTTCTGAAGATTCTGACCGTTGGAGCTTTGTCTTCATGTTGCACCGGACAGTTCGGTGCTGCACCGGACAGGTCCTGTTCACTGTTCGGTGCGCCTCTGACGCCTGCTCTGACTTCTGCGTGCACTGTTCACGTCGCGCTGGATAGCCGTTGCTCCACTGGCACACCGGACAGTCTGGTGAATATGGCGAAGTGCGCCTGGAGAAACCCGAAGGTGAAGAGTTTGGAGTCAATCGCCCCTGGTGCATCGGACACTGTCCGGTGGCACACCGGACAGTCCGGTGCGCCAGACCAGAGTCCTCTTCGGTTTCTTTTGCTCCTTTCTTTTGAACCCTAACTTGATCTTTTTATTGGTTTGTGTTGAACCTATATGCACTTGTAGAACATATAATCTAGAGCAAACTAGTTAGTCCAATATTTGTGTTGGGCATTCAACCACCAAAATCATTTATAGGAAAAGGTTTGACCCTATTTCCCTTTCAATAATGCATATGAGCGCCAAGGGCTTCACCAACACTTCGCAGAACTTATCTCTGTGAACCACCCACCATGGACCGACGTCACGCCGCGCACGAGCGACATCAGTGGTGGTGGTCGCTTCGTTTTTGGCTCAAGTGGAGGAGACACCGATCTCCAATCTGTACCCACCAGGCTTCTGCCCGTTACATGGGTACGACCCTGTGTGCTGCGCAATGCCGGAGTCGTCGACACCACAATCATCAATGTCTGTCACACCGTCACTATGACCTCCACCAACCCACCAACAACAACAATAGCAAAAGAAGAGAGGCCTCAGTGGAGTCCACCGATGCCAGCACTACGCGGTTTTGGAAGGCGACCGACCATGGCGGCTCGGACGGTATGCCCACCCTTCTTCTCCAACGACGTGGTCGATTCCCCATCGTCTTCTCCCAATGTTTTCCCCCGTACTGCTCCCGCGACGCCTAGGACTCCGTCTCGTCAAGGGCGAGGTCGACTTCCCCAACAACAGTGGCTACGATGATCAGTTACCCTTGATGAGAAGGAGGATTCCATCTCCTAAATTAGGAAGGAAGAGGGGGACGATAGGGGCTCGTATCCGAGTAGCGGCGCTAGTGCGCTCACGCCTGGGGCAACGACACGATGGGCGGATGGGCTCGCGCCCGCGGCTGGTGGTCGGACTTGCGGTGCGCGGCGGGAGGCCGACGTGCCTACGCCTGGAGGTCGATGCACCCTCGGCCAGATGCCAACACACCCACGCTTAGAGGACGACACACCCATGGCTAGAGGCGAGGTAGGCCTACGCCCGTGGCTGGAGGCCAGCTAGGGTCGCGCCCGAGCGGTCGGCCAAGCTCACACCCGAACAGCAGAGCGGCTAGCGATCGAACCTCATAGACGAGCGGCACCGACAATGGATCTATGGTGGCATATGGTGATGAGGCAGATGGGGCGCACGGGTTAAAACCCTAGCCGTCAACCTAGCCAGCACTTCATCCACGAATTGGATGGGGTCCCAAAATGGGCCTAGACACCTCCTGTGAAACTGAGAAGAGACAGCCGACGGAGCACATAGTCATTTATCATTCAATTAGTGAAGCAAAAATGTAACACCCTTGGTGTTACTGTCACTAAAACTTGAGCATAACATCATAAGCATGGGCATATCATGTGTTTGTCACACCTAGAGTGCATTCACTAGGCAAGAATTTCAAACCTAGTTTATTGATGTGACATGTCATGAGTTTAACCCTAGAGTAGGGTACTTAACCCTAAATTGGGCTTACAAGAGCAAACAAAGCCTAAACAAGAGAAAGCTTCAAAACTTATTAGTAATAATCATAAAATATCACCATTAATGGACTTAAGTGGTATCCAAACCCTAGAAGTACCAAAAACCCTAAATAGACCCCTAGAAAACCCTGGATTGAAACCCTAGGGGGTTATATGCAAATGCTGCCCACTTTTGGACCTAAGTGCAAAAACCATGGAGTTAGGGTACCTTAAGTCCTATAGTTCACATGTTTGAAGATTTGCAAAAGAAACCATGAGTTTTGGGTTTATTTGCAAAAAGGCCACCCTAGTGCTCCAATGGTTAAGTCTGAAAACAGTGGAATAGAGCTGACTTTAGGGCTCTGTAGATCCAAAAATATTAAGAATTTGCCTAGGGTCAACACATCAAACTTGTAGAACTACTGAAGGTGTACAACTTTGCTTATGTGATTAAGCCTTGGTCACATGCAAAATTTGGAGTAAATGAGCCCAAAGTTGGGCTGTCAGACTGCCCTAAGTCTGAATTCAGAGTGACAGTGATATTGGGCAATCTTTGAACTGGGATTCAACCATGATCTAGTGAGTGTTTGACTATGATTGCTATAACAAGATTGTAGCTGGATCATCAGGCAACAACTTTGTTACAAGTGGATTAGTAAGTTGCCACATGGAAATTTGAGATCTGGGCTCTACAAATAGCTCTGTCATGCATCTGATAAGAACCCCGATGGTACAGTGGACTGCACAAGATTGCTGGTGTAGTGCACCTTGCCGCTGGCGACTCCTACGTCTAGATTCACCCTGGCGAGGTGATTCATGTTCATCGGCGCCCGGATAACGTTTCGCGGTAAACAGACCTTTCCCCCGAATGAGCTTAAGGCACTGTTCGTCCGGCCGCCGTGTCCACTCTGCCCCGATCGCTTGAAATCTACCCTCACCGGAGTTAGACACCTTGCGGTCTTGTGCCACGTGCCTTGGCACTTTAACAACACCGTCGTGACTCGTACTAACTTATCCAGTGATCGCCGGTGAGGTTGACACGGGTGTGGCCACCAATTGGGTGCGCCAGTACCTCTCTTCTTCTCCGATTGCCAGTGTGCCAATCCAAAATTGGAGGCCACCACTCTTGCGCACTATAAATTAAGCGTACTGCTAGCTCCATTAGATAATCATGAAGCCAGAGCACCTGCTCCTGCCTCCGATTAGCCACCGCAACTCTCCAATTTCCCATTTCCCCCAAATCTGTTTTCCGCCACCGTGAAAGAGGCCTCATCATGGCCAGCTCGTCTCAGGTCTGTTCATGCCCTCTATTCACTTGTTTCAGTGCTCTGATATGCTCCTGGTACTCTCTGACCCAGCCAATTAAGTTAGGACCCATAGGATCACCGGGAACGCATTTGATTGTCCGTTGTGCCCGCTGTCACCATGGACAGAGCAAGTTAGAGCTCCGCTAGTGAAATTAATCGAGGGGAAACTCTTGTTAGGGCTTGAATTAGGTCTCAGCCAAAGTAGAGCACCGGTCATCGAGTGGTCCGGCCGGTATAAGCTCGTCGGAGCTTGGTTCTCCGCCGTGCAACGCCAAGGATCGTGGGTTGTAAAGAGATGAAAGCGCAAGGGTGTATTTGCAGGTGTCAGTGAGACATGGAAATAGTACCGTGACTCCTTAACCAGTTATCCAAATCATCGAGGGCCTCTGTGTAAATCTGCCAGCGCGGGCGCGCGCGCGTGGGCGCGTTCATGTATTCTGTTTTGAGTTGGGCCGATTGGGTCAGTTTGGGCCCAGCACTGTTAGAAGTTTTTCTTTTTCTTTTTCCGAGAAGTTTTAGAAATCCATAAGAAACTATAGTAAAATACTAAAAATACCAGACCAATTTTGCCAAGCTTCTAATTTTCTATAGTATTTAATAAAAAATAGTTTCATGATTTTTAGTTCTAATAGGGAATTATGAGATATTTAAAATAGCCAAAACTCATACTTCTGGAATTTTAGAGAGTAATTAATAATCCCAAAATTCACCAAACTTTTTAGATAAGCTTTAAATATTATTTAGAAGCCTTGGCTAAAATTTGGTATGATTTGGACCATGTTTGGTACTTAGGCTGTCTCCAGCAACGCTCGGTAAAGCGTTCTGTACGTTATATATAGCGGTTCTTAAGCTACTTTATACGTCCAGCAAGCTCCTGTAAAGGGTCCGGTAAAATTTGGAGGCGAAGTGCATCCGCCAAACATAGAGGTTCTGGGCTCGTTCTCTATCGCCTTGATTTGCTGGTTCACGCGTCAGGTTGGATATTTCATCTGCGGCATCTGTCTCCTCCGCGGGCGTACTGACACCACCACTATGGGTACCTGGAGTTGGCCACCGAGTAGATGGCGAAGGCTGAAGAGAGAGAACAAAATTCACATAATTTGTATACATTATTTTTTGCATAATATTTACACGTTCAGTAATATGTGGTTTTGGAAAATTATTAGTTGCATCATTTTTAATGCGGCACGTTAGATCCAATTAAAATTATACAAAAACAATTAATAAATAAGGTAGTTGTGTATCCTGTTAATATTGTAGCAATAGAGGACCAAATTTAGAGGATGTTGCTGGAGACTAAGATGATATAGAGGACAGAATCTTTTAGAGTGTGCTGTAAAGTACAGAGAATATTCCTTTAGGGGACGAAATTTAGAGAACGTTGCTGGAGACAGCCTTAGAACCCAAAACCCTATTCCCCTGCCCTATGAACTTCACTATAGACTCAAAAACCCTAGTTTCCCGGAGACTCGTGAAGGAAAGTTATATTCAAGACATTAGATAATATACATTTATTATCTTTGCATTTTCATGAGCATTCATGATTATATATGGCTATATATATAGAAAACGAGGAAGAGATAGAAGTTGAAGAAGCGAGGACTACACCACCACCACCACCTGAAGAACCTCAGGCAGGAAACTGCTTTTACTTTGATATCTGTGGAGCAGAGCCTGACTCACCTATCACACAAGGCAAGCCCCGGTGCATTTGCCACCTCCTTGCTATTTTGAAATCTTTCCCACTTACTTGATGCATTAGGTAATAGGAGTCGTGTGTTAAACCAATTGCTGCATTTCCTTCCTTGGATTTGATTACTTCTCCGTAATCCCCTGATTTACAAAAAGGTTTTTCTTATGCTTAACTTGCTCTAGAAAAACAAAATGTTTTGTTTTGACAAAAGATGATGCTTCAAAGCGGGTGGGATGTTTTCAAAAATAAAACTTGATGGTGGATCCCTCATGGCCATGATGGGTTCAACATCGGAAAAGATGTACCTCTACCAGGTACCAAACTTTGGGTTTGAAATGATAAAGCTGAGACAGGGCGGATGACTTGCACGAGAAGAGAGTCTCGGTGTAGTGTCTCCGTCTGAGTCGATTAAGGACCTTGTCGATATAGGCTTGTTGATCGAGGACCCTTTAACTGGTCACATGCATGCTTCATCATGGGTAAGCTTTGCCTCGGGCAGACTAATACCAGAATAAGATAACACGCAATGGGAGTGGAGAGATGGTGAGAGTAGCGTTTAACCTCCGTGGCAAGAGGCTGGACGGTGGTGTATCTGTGCTCTCGGTTGGCGTGAACCTGATCTGGTCTTAAGAACTCCGGTGGCAAGTTGACATATGCAAGGGTTAAGTGCTACATATGTCGTGTGATTGGAGATCCTCAGCTGAGTATAATCGATTCGGATCGCTGTAACTTCGCGGACATGAAGACTTGGTCACTGCCCTACACGTAGCATTCCAGTGAATAAGAAGGGTTGATAAGAAATTGGCTAGTATAGGTCAAGTGCTTGAACTAGGGTAGAAAGAACTCTAGAACTCAGGTAATGACTAAACTTGCTAATAAAACTGGACTTTTAATGATACACTATTAGTAAGCATTTCCACAAACAAGAGTTTTGATTATTGATAAGCCATACCTTGATTCCCAAAAGGCCAACATATCCTTGAGAGTCTTTTATTTTGATGGGTAAGACTTGCGAAAGTACACTTCATACTCAGGGCTTTGTCCCATGTTGTTTTAGGTGAAGAAGCAGCAAATTTTTGTTGTTTCTATTCCAAGGTGGTGCCTAAAGAAGAGAATCAAGACTGAAGCCGCAGGAGGAGGTGTCCTCCGTTAAGAAAAACTTTTTACTGTTTATCGGGAGGGGTTTTGCCTCCCAAGTTATGTAATGATATTACTTCAGCACTCTTATATTTTGACTCTGGTCTGTAATAATACTACTCTTTCTTACTGTCGGCGTTCCGAGACCGGGGGGTCCCCGAGCCGACGAGTGAGTGTGCCGCGTGCCCCAGCCCAGATGGGTCGAGCGCGTGGGCGAGCGCGAAGGGGGGAGAGAGAGAGAGCGAGAGCGAGGTGGCCGGAGCCGGGTCGTGAGGGAGTCGGAGAATCCCGTGACCTTCGTGTTCGTCCCGCGCCCAGGTCGGGTGCGCTTGCAGTAGGGGGTTACAAGCGTCCGCGCGGGTGAGGGGAGCGAGCGGCCCCGAGAGAGCGCGTGCCCCTGCCCTTCGTCCCCGCGAGGCCAACCTTCTCTAAGAAGGCCCTGGTCCTTCCTTTTATAGGCGTAAGGAGAGGATCCAGGTGTACAAATGGGGGTGTAGCAAGGTGCTACGTGTCTAGCGGGGGAGAGCTAGTGCCCTAAGTACATGCCGAGGTGGCAGCCGGAGAGATCTTGGCACCCAGCTAGTATGGCGTCGTGGCTGTCGGAGAAGCAATGGAGCCGGGCGGAGGGACAGCTGTCGGAGTGGCTGGGCCCTTGCTGACGTCCCCTTGCTTTCGTAAGGGAGCCGAGAACCGCCGTCGTCATGGGTCCAGCGGGGCGCTATCATTGCCTATCCGGCGGAGCTAGCCAGATGGGACGTCGGTCCTGTTCTCTGCGGCCCGAGTCGGCTCGGGGTAGGGTGATGATGACGCTTCCTGTTGACGTGGCGGGCTTGTGTCCTAGGTCGGGCGACGTGGAGGCTCCTCCGAGGCCGAGGTCGAGTCTGTCCTGCATGGCTGAGGCCGAACCTGAGCTCCTGGGTCGGGCGAGGCGGAGATCGTTCGGCAGAGGTCGGGGTGGAGTCCGAGCCCTGGGTCGGGCGGAGCAGAGTTCGCCGTCTTCTGGGGCCTTAGGCCGAGTCCGAGCCCTGGGTCGGGCGGAGCGGAGTTCGCCGTCTTCCGGGACCTTAGCCCGAGTCCGAGCCCTGGATCGGGCAGAGCGGAGTTCGCCGTCTTCCGGGGCCTTAGCCCGAGTCCGAGCCCTGGGTCGGGCGGAGCGGAGTTCGCCGTCTTCCGGGGCCTTAGCCCGAGTCCGAGCCCTGGGTCGAGCGGAGCTTCCTCTGGTGCTTTTGGCCAAGCCTGGCCGCCCGTCAGTCTTACCCTTTGCGTTAAAGGCCCCAGTGACTTGGTCGGTCGGCGCGGTGATTTAGTCAGGGTTACTTCTTATCGAAGGCAAGGCCTCGGGCGAGCTGGAGATGCGTCTGCTGTGAAAGAGGAGGCCTCGGGCGAGACGGAAACATCTCAGGGTCGGCTGCCCTTGCCCGAGGCTAGGCTCGGGCGTGGCGTGATCGAGTCGCTCGTATGGACTGACCCCTGACTTAATCAAACCCATCAGGCCTCTGCAGCTTTATGCTGATGGGGGTTACCAGCTGAGAATTAGGCGTCTTGAGGGTACCCCTAATTATGGTCCCCGACAGTAGCCCCCGAGCCTCGAAGGGAGTGTTAACACTCGCTTGGAGGCTTTCGTCGCACTTTTTTGCAAGGGGACCAGCCTTTCTCGGTTGCACTTTGTTCCGGTGGGTGCGCGCGAGCGCACCCGCCGGGTGTAGCCCCCGAGGCCTCGGAGGAGTGGTTTCACTCCTTCGAGGTCTTAATGCCTTGCGTAATGCTTCGGCTGGTCTGGCGGTTCCCTCATGCGAACAGGCCGTAGCCCAGGTGCACTGTCGGGGTCCAAGTTCTCGGGCTGGTATGTTGACGCTGTCAACGGTTCGGCCGGAGCCGGGTTTGCGAGAGCAGCCCCCGAGCCTCCGCACGGAGCGAGAGGACGATCAGGGACAGACTCGGCTTTTTTACATACGCCCCTATGTCGCCTTTCCGCAAGGAGGAGGGGGGGAGAGCGCCATGTTACCCTCGATGGGCACCGAACATGGTGTCTCCGGTGAGTTGCAATCGGGTAATCCGAGTGGACGTCCGTGCCCCGTTCGTTGGGGGTCGGCTAGGGGCCCGGAGGCACGCCCAAAAGTACCTGCGGGTGATCTGCCGGACCCGGTCCCCTGGCGACGGGGTCCGAGGGCTCGTTGCCTCCCTCCGATGGGATTCCGTTACAGAGTCGTTCCCGCTGGTCTCGGAAATGTCCTAGGGTACCTCGGGAGCGCAGCCCGAGCCTTGGTTATGTATCGAACGTACCCCTGGTCATCCCTCGCTCGGTGTCTGAGGCGACTGTGAACCCTTCGGGGGGCCAGCCTTCGAACCCCTGATCAGTAAAGGGCGCGGAGCCCGAGTAGCCTGAGGCGGTCGTGGAACCTTTCAGGGGGCCGACCTTCGAACCCCTGACCAGTAGTGGGTGTCGGGCCCACGCGATCTGAGGCGGCTGTTGAACCCTTCGGGGGGCCAGCCTTCGAACCCCTGATCAGTAAGGAGGCTCGGAGCCTAGTTCCTTCACGGGGAAGGATCCCTTTGGGGGTATCCCCTTTCCCGGTCCCTGTTGCAAGAGATAGAGAAAGGAGGAAAAGGGAAAAAAGGATACGAAATTGAACGACGTGGCGTACCTTTTTTGGTGTGGCCGTTTTGGCGAAGGCGAAACGTCGCCAGCTGCTCCCGCCCGTAGCGCTGCCCGTCGAGCCGTGGAGTTAATGCGCCGGGGCGAGTAGCTGGCGAGGCTGCCGTTGCGCGTGCGCGAGCCGTTCGAGGAACGGGTCACGGGCGTGTCGTCTTCACACCGTGAGAGAGGGGGTTCTCTGGCTGCCTCCGGATGGGACGTGAGCCTGGCTGATGGCGTGATTGCTGCTCTTGCGCGCCTGCCACTGTCATTACTGCCGGCCCACTTTTGACCATGTTTGACCGCTGCGTCAGGCTGGCGCAGCTGGGCCGCGCGCTGGGCCGCCTCGGGTCGTGGTATTGGTTCCGCAACCGAGGAGGTGCGGTGGTGGCGCAAGTGGCATAGTGGCTTACATGCAGCATCCGGCGCGCCGGTTGCGCGACGCGTGGGCTTGAGCCTCCGCGCTGGCCTGTCAGGAGTCGGAGAGGCGCGTCCACTTGGCGCGGCTGCATGCCGCCCGCATGGCTGCCTACCCCCTTCGCCCGTTGGTCTGGGCAAAAGTGGAGGGTCACTTGTAACTGCTGGGTGGTTGCGCGCGCGCCGCGCGCGGCGGTTCGGCTTCTTCTGCTCGGAGCCGGCCTGCATGATAGGTGGGCCCCAGCCCCCGCGCCGCAGGGGAGGGCTTTGGAGGCGTGTTGGAGAAGACTCAGCCCGTGACGGTTGGGGGCGCAAGCACGGAGAGTTGCCTTTAAAAGGAGGGCGACCCCTCTCGTAAGGCGACCATGTCTTCTTCCTCCCTTATGCATCGTGTCTTTCCGCCTTTCAAGCCCCTGGATGGGGGAAACCGTCGTCTCCGTGCCTCATCGTCGGGGGACACCACTCCGTGGGAGCGGGTACCTTTCAGCCATCGTTCGGCTTCAAGGATTTTCATCATGCAGCCCGGCTGCACCCCTCCACCGGCGGTCACCCACGAGGGTGACCTCCGGCTAGATGGTGGGGGAAAGCGAACCGGGCTGCGACCTCTGCCCCTCCCTCAGCCTCAAGGATTTTCATCACCAGGCCAAGAGGGAGGACGAGGCGGGTCAGGGGGCTGTCTCCGTGTGGGTCGGTTGCCCTCTTCTTCCCCGTGCGTCTGGGGGAGAACGGCATCCTCCAGCTTCACGGAGACTTCCTCCAGCCATGCCGGAGGAGGCGGGTCGTCGTCGCACGGCCAGGGCGCCACGCCGCGTCCTTCGTCCGGACGACGATTGCGCCGTGCACCGCGAGGGCAGTGCCCACGCCCTGGACGGCCCTGGCATGGGCGAAGACCTGCCGGCGCGTTCCGAGGCGTCGGCGGACGGAGGTGGCTTCTCTACCGATGAGATTGCCAACTCCGTCAATAGCCCTGGACCTCTGTCTCCTGGCCTGAATGGCTGCCTCTTGTCCTCGGGGGGTGAGAGTTCTTCTGCCGCCCCGCAGGCCCGCCCCTATCGAGTGGGGTTGTTCGTACCTGCGGGGGCGGAACCGGAGTTCCGTTTGTAATGGCACTTCGAGTGCCGGGTTTTTTGTTCATTTCGGCTTTCGAGGCCTGAACATGTATGTAACTACGGCACGGAGCCGTGTTTTTTCCTCATTTCCGAGCACTAAGACTCGTCTGCTGATTGTCTGAACCGCTTCACTAAGCATGAGTCGCCCCGTGTCAAGGTGACGAGTGAGGTATCCGTATCCCGGAGGCGTAGGAGTCCCTCGGCTCGGTCGGCCCTGTTGTCCGAGGCTCCTCTAGCTTAGTTAAAGAGACCCCTCGGCCGCTCTTCGACGAGCCGAGGCCGGGGGTAGCGATATCAGCATGAGCAGAGGCAGAGTTGGCTCGGAAATGAAACCTGGTTGGCCGGAGCCTAGCCGAGTCGTCCGTTGGCAGGATCGACGCCGGAGTTGGTCAGCCGAGGCTTCGGACCGGGCTCGTGCCCTCGGAAGGTGGTTGGCCGAGGCCCCAGAGGTGGCTGGCCGAGCCGCCTGCTCGGGCCGGATTCCCGGAGAAGCCCCTGATAACGACCACCCGGGCGTGGTGATGACGCCGTCCTTTGGAGCGGAGGCCCTCGGACCGCGTCGCCGTCCGAGGCTAGTTCGGGCCTTGCCGAAGGTGCTGTCGATGCCGAGGGTGTCGCCGCCCCCTTCCAGCGCCAAGACCTGAGCCTGCAGGATCAGCTTGTCTTGTAGCGTGTGCTTTGTGCGGCCGCCGAGGCCAGAACACACACCCTTGCTGTGTTGTAAAGCTGCGTCCCTTTTCCTCTTGTTCCAAGCATCTGGACTTTTTGTCGGTAACAGGGATGTTTGTGCGAGCGAAAGTTGCTTCTCGCAGAAGGTGAGGAGTGAGGTATCCGTATCCCGGAGGCGTGGGAGTCCCTCGGCTCGGTCGGCCTTGCCGCTTACGTGCACTTTTACTCGTCCATGAGGCCCTATCACCGACTTAGTCGAGAAAACTCGAAGAATCGCTTCGACAGAAGAGCTTCCGAACGTAGAGACTTGTTCGATCCGCGGAGTCACCTTATCCGAACGCGAGTTACTTATCGCAGAAGGTGATGAGTGAGGTATCCGTATCCCGGAGGCGTAGGAGTCCCTCGGCTCGGTCAGCCTTGGCTGCTTACGTGTACCCTGTCGTTTCCATGACCCACTTTTCGAAGTAGTCAAAAAGCACGAAAGATATTCTGATAAAAGAGATTTTTTGTTCGAGGAAAATTTTGACGCAGAGGGGGTTTCCCCCCTTTTAGCCCCCGAGGGAGAGTCGGGCTTTGCCAAGGCGAGGCCGACCCTTCCTTGTTGACTAAACTTTGCGTGGGTGCGAGGTATATGAACAATTTGGAAACATCTCAAGGGTAGAAGCGACGTAGCTGTTGGATGTTCCAAGCGTTGCCGTAGACCTCGCCTTGACTGTTGGCTAGCTTGTACGTTCCGGGCTTCAGAACTTTGGCGATGACGAACGGCCCCTCCCAGGGGGGCGTGAGCTTGTGCCTCCCTCGGGTGTCTTGCCGCAGCCGAAGCACCAGATCGCCCACCTGGAGGTCTCGGGGTCGGACCCCTCGGGCGTGGTAGCGTCGCAGGGACTGCTGATACCGCGCCGAGTGTAGTAAGGCCCTGTCCCGAGCCTTATCCAGCTGGTCCAGCGAGTCTTCTCGGCTAGCTTGGTTGCTTTCTTCGTTGTAGGCCCTCGTCCTCGGGGAGCCGTATTCCAGGTCAGTGGGCAGGACGGCCTCGGCCCCGTAGACCAGGAAGAACGGCGTGAAACCTGTGGCTCGGCTTGGCGTCGTCCTCAGGCTCCAGACCACCGAGGGGAGTTCCTTCATCCATCGCTTGCCGAACTTGTTGAGATCATTGTAAATCCGGGGCTTGAGCCCTTGTAGAATCATGCCGTTGGCACGTTCCACTTGCCCATTCGACATGGGATGAGCTACGGTGGCCCAGTCTACCCGGATATTGTGATCCTCGCAAAAATCCAAGAATTTTTTGCCGGTGAACTGGGTGCCGTTGTCGGTGATGATGGAGTTCGGGACCCCGAAGCGATGGATGATGTTGGTGAAGAACGCCACCGCCTGCTCGGATCTGATGCTGTTTAGGGGTCGGACCTCGATCCACTTGGAGAATTTGTCGACGGCGACCAGCAGGTGCGTGTAGCCCCCGGGCGCCTTCTGCAGAGGGCCGACGAGGTCCAGTCCCCACACAGCGAAGGGCCAGGTGATGGGTATCGTCTGCAGAGCCTGAGCGGGCATGTGGGTCTGCTTTGCATAGAATTGGCACCCTTCGCAGGCGCGGACAATTCTAGTGGCGTCAGCCACCGCCGTCGGCCAGTAGAAGCCTTGGCGGAAAGCGTTCCCGACGAGGGTTCGAGGTGCTGCATGATGGCCGCAAGCCCCCGAGTGTATTTCCTGCAGGAGTTCCTGACCCTCGGCGATGGAGATGCATCGCTGGAGGATGCCCGAGGGGCTACGGTGGTAGAGCTCCTTCTCATCGCCCAACAAGACGAACGACTTGGCGCGTCGCGCTACCCGCCGAGCCTCGGCTCGGCCGAGGGGCAGCTCTCCTTGGCGGAGATATTGCAGGTACGGGGTCTGCCAATCTTGATCTGGCATGACCCCGCTCTGCTCCTCCTCGATGTGCAGTGCTTCGCCCTCGGGGGCCGAGGGCTCCTCGGGTTGAACCGAGGATAGCTCGGGCTGGGCCGAGGTCGCCTCGGACGGGGCCGAGGGCACCTCGGGCTCGGGCGTGTCGCCTATCTTGACGGAGGGTTGGTGCAGATCCCGGGAGAAGACGTCCGGGGGAACCGTCGTTCGCCCCGAGGCTATCTTCGCCAGCTCGTCCGCAGTCTCGTTGTAGCGCCGGGCGATGTGGTTAAGCTCGAGCCCGTAGAACTTGTCTTCCAGGCGTCGAACCTCGTCACAGTAGGCCTCCATCTTCGGGTCGCGGCAGTGGGAGTTCTTCATGACTTGGTCGATGACGAGCTGCGAGTCGCCGCGTGCATCGAGGCGTCGGACCCCTAGCTCGATGGCGATTCGCAATCCGTTGATCAGAGCCTCGTACTCAGCCACATTGTTGGACGCCGGGAAATGGAGGCGGAGCACGTAGCGCAGGTGTTTCCCGAGGGGCGAGACGAAGAGCAGGCCCGCGCCGGCTCCCGTCTTCATCAGCGACCCGTCGAAAAACATGGTCCAGAGCTCCGGTTGGATCGGAGCCGTCGGCAACTGGGTGTCGACCCATTCGGCTACGAAGTCCGCCAGTACCTGGGACTTGATGGCCTTCCGAGGGGCGAACGAGATTGCCTCGCCCATGATTTCCACCGCCCACTTCGCGATCCGTCCCGAGGCTTCCCGGCACTGGATGATCTCCCCCAGGGGGAAGGATGACACCACAGTCACCGGATGAGACTCGAAGTAATGTCGCAGCTTTCGCCTCGTCAGGATCATTGCATACAGCAGCTTCTGGACTTGTGGGTAGCGGATCTTGGTTTCGGACAGCACCTCGCTGACGAAGTAAACTGGCCTCTGAATGGGCAAAGCATGCCCCTCTTCCTGCCTTTCGACCACGATCGCGGCGCTGACCACCTGAGTGGTAGCGGCGACGTAGACCAAGAGGGCTTCTCCATCAGCTGGGGGTACCAAGATGGGCGCCTGGGTGAGGAGCGCCTTCAGGTTCCCGAGGGCTTCCTCGGCCTCGGGAGTCCAAGTGAAGCACTCGGCCTTCCTTAAGAGACGGTACAGGGGCAGGCCTCTTTCGCCGAGGCGCGAGATGAAACGGCTCAAGGCCGCGAGGCATCCCATGACCCTCTGTACGCCTTTTAAGTCCTTGATGGGCCCCATGTTTGTGATGGCTGCGATCTTCTCCGGGTTGGCTTCGATGCCCCGCTCGGAGACGATGAATCCCAAAAGCATGCCTCGGGGCACCCCGAAGACGCACTTCTCGGGATTGAGCTTGACGCCCTTCGCCTTGAGACACCGGAATGTCAGCTCAAGGTCGAAGAGAAGGTCGGAGGCTTTCCTCGTCTTGACTACGATGTCATCGACGTAGGCCTCGACCGTGCGACCGATATGTTCGCCGAACACATGGTTCATGCACCGCTAGTACGTCGCACCCGCGTTCCTCAGACCAAAAGGCATTGTGACATAACAGTACATGCCGAAGGGCGTGATGAAAGAAGTCGCGAGCTGGTCGGACTCTTTCATCTTGATTTGATGATACCCTGAGTAGGCATCGAGGAAAGACAGGGTTTCGCACCCTGCAGTGGAGTCCACGATTTGATCGATGCGGGGTAGAGGGTAGGGGACTTTCGGACATGCTTTGTTGAGACCAGTGTAGTCTACACACATCCGCCATTTTCCCCCTTTCTTCCTCACAAGTACAGGGTTGGCAAGCCATTCGGGATGGAATACCTCTTTGATGAACCCTGCTGCCATCAGCTTGTGGATCTCCTCGCCTATCACCCTGCGCCTTTCCTCGTCGAATCGGCGCAGAGGCTGTCTGACCGGTCGGGCTCCTGCCCGAATATCCAGCGAGTGCTCGGCGACTTCCCTCGGTATGTCGGGCATGTCCGAGGGACTCCACGCAAAGACATCGGCGTTTGCGCGGAGAAAGTCGACGAGCACTGCTTCCTATTTGGGGTCGAGCCCGGAACCGATCCGGATCTGCTTGGAGGTATCGCCGCTGGGGTCGAGAGGGACGGCCTTAACCGTCTCCGCTGGCTCGAAGTTGCCGGCATGTCGCTTCACGTCCGGCACCTCTCGGGAGAGGCTTTCCAGGTCGGCAATGAGGGCCTCGGACTCGGCGAGGGCCTCGGCGTACTCCACGCACTCCACATCGCATTCGAATGCGTGTTTGTACGTGGGGCCGACGGTGATGACCCCGTTGGGGCCCGGCATCTTGAGCTTCAGGTAGGTGTAGTTGGGGATGGCCATGAACTTCGCGTAGCATGGCCTTCCCAACACTGCGTGGTAGGTCCCTCGGAACCCGACCACCTCGAACGTCAAAGTCTCCCTTCGGAAGTTGGAGGGTGTTCCGAAGCAGACAGGAAGGTCGAGCTGTCCGAGGGGCTGGACGCGCTTCCCGGGAATGATCCCGTGGAAGGGCGCAGCGCCTGCTCGGACGGACGACAGATCAACGCGCAGGAGCCTGAGGGTCTCAGCGTAGATGATGTTGAGGCAGCTGCCCCCATCCATCAGGACCTTGGTGAGCCTGACGTCGCCGATGACGGGATCGACGACGAGCGGGTACTTCCCTAGGCTCGGCACATGGTCGGGGTGGTCATCCTGGTCGAAGGTGATGGGCTTGTCGGACCAGTCTAGGTAGACTGGCGCCGCCACCTTCACCGAGCAGACCTCCCGACGCTCCTGCTTACGATGCCGAGCCGAGGGATTCGCCGCATGCCCTCCGTAGATCATGAAGCAGTCGCGGACCTCGGGGAACTCTCCTGCTTGGTGATCTTCCTTTTTGCCGTCGTCGCGGGCCCTGTCACCCTCTGTGGGTGGCCCGGCCCGGCTGAAGACCTGCGGACCGGGTGGTTCGGGCGAGGGACTCCGATCCTCCCCGCTGTCGTAGCGTCCCCCACGCCTGGGGTGATAACCTCGGCGCACCCTTTCGTCGAGGCGGGCCCGACGGTCGCGATGAGGGTGCTCGTCACCGAGGTGGCCCGGGGCCGCAGGCGCTGTGTTGCGCGTGCGCCCGGTGTAGACCGAGGCTTCCCGCATGAGTCGGGAAGTCGCGGCACGAGGTTCCGAGGGGTACCCCTGCCTTCGGGAGGCAGAGCTCTCGGCCCGCCGGGCCGCAGCGCCTTCCAGGAGATGCTTGAGCTCTCCCTGGATTCGCCGACCCTCGGTGGTTGATGACTCCGGCATCGCGCGGAGGAGCATTGCTGCGGTGGCCAGGTCCTGACCAGTTCCGCCGGATGCGGGTGGCGGTCTGTCCCTGGCATCGTTGGTGATGCGGTGCTGGAGACCTTGGGGCAGGTGACGTATTCCTCCGGCCGGGGGCTGGCTCGCCCATACCTGCCCGACGTTCCGGCGGATTGGCTCGAGCGCTCCTGCTCCCTCATCGAGCCCGGCCTGCGCCCCGCGGACTTGCTCGAGCTGTGGGTCGTGACCCCCCGCCGGAACGGGGACCACAGCTAGCTCCCGCGGGATGTCGGCGCGAGGCGCTGGCCTAGGGGGATCACCATCCTCCAGCATGCCGAGACAGCTGCCTCCGGAGGGATCCCCTAGCTCGACGTGGAAACATTCGCGGCTCGGGCCGCAGTCCTTGTCGTCAAGGCTGCGGCTGCCGTCGGAACAGTCGGAGAGGCAGTAGTTGCATGCGGTCATGAAGTCCCGCATGGCACTGGGGTTGCCAGATCCAGAGAAATCCCAGCAGATGCTGGGGTCGTCATCTTCCTCGGACCCAGAGGGTCCGTAGGTCGAGACACCCGTCAATCGGTCCCAAGGCGACCGCACACGAAACCCCAGAGAGGTTGCACTCGCCTCAACGTGAGCGCCCGCCAAAGCGAGGTTGCCAGGCGGGTTGAGGCCGAGTCGAAATGACGAAGGATGGGAATCAGCCCGTACCTTTTGGTCGACGAGGATCGACGAAGTCGCATCGGGGGCTGATCGTGCTGTCGTCCTGGGTGCGAGGGCGACGTCCTGCAGGCCCTCCGTGAGCGTGCTGGCGTCGTCCACTTGCTCGGGATCGGCGCGTCGCGGGGGGACGGCGCTCGCCTTCGCCTCAAACGCGTGGGTGATGCCCGCCGCGTCCTCCGTTGGGGCGCTGGGGATGTCGATTTGCTTGACAGTCGACTGAGCGCAGCCTCCCGCTCGGCCCTGGTTGCCCCGCCTCCTCCTCCGGTGGCGAGGGAGAGGATGGGGTGAGCTCGAAAGTTATCCTTCCCCCACCATTGTCGCTGTCGCGCGGCGGTGGAAGGAGTATCATGTCGTAGCTGCCGTCGAAAGACATGAACTCGAGACTCCCGAAACGGAGCACCGTCCCGGGTTGAAGAGGTCGTTGGAGACTGCCCATCTGGAGCTTGACGGGAAACTACTCGTCAACACGCAGCAGGCCCCTACCTGGCGCGCCAACTGTCGGTGTTCCGAGACCGGGGGGTCCCCGAGCCGACGAGTGAGTGTGCCGCGTGCCCCAGCCCAGATGGGTCGAGCGCGTGGGCGAGCGCGAAGGGGGGAGAGAGAGAGCGAGAGCGAGGTGGCCGGAGCCGGGTCGTGAGGGAGTCGGAGAATCCCGCGGCCTTCGTGTTCGTCCCGCGCCCAGGTCGGGTGCGCTTGCAGTTGGGGGTTACAAGCGTCCGCGCGGGTGAGGGGAGCAAGCGGCCCCGAGAGAGCGCCTGCCCCTGCCCTTCATCCCCGCGAGGCCAACCTTCTCTAAGAAGGCCCTGGTCCTTCCTTTTATAGGCGTAAGGAGAGGATCCAGGTGTACAAATGGGGGTGTAGCAAGGTGCTACGTGTCTAGCGGGGGAGAGCTAGTGCCCTAAGTACATGCCGAGGTGGCAGCCGGAGAGATCTTGGCACCCAACTAGTATGGCGTCGTGGCTGTCGGAGAAGCAATGGAGCCGGGCGGAGGGACAGCTGTCGGAGTGGCTGGGCCCTTGCTGACGTCCCCTTGCTTTCGTAAGGGAGCCGAGAACCGCCGTCGTCATGGGTCCAGCGGGGCGCTATCATTGCCTATCCGGCGGAGCTAGCCAGATGGGACGTCAGTCCTGTTCTCTGCGGCCCGAGTCGGCTCGGGGTAGGGTGATGATGACGCTTCCTGTTGACGTGGCGGGCTTGTGTCCTAGGTCGGGCGACGTGGAGGCTCCTCCGAGGCCGAGGTCGAGTCTGTCCTGCATGGCCGAGGCCGAACCTGAGCTCCTGGGTCGGGCGAGGCGGAGATCGTTCGGCAGAGGTCGGGGTGGAGTCCGAGCCCTGGGTCGGGCGGAGCGGAGTTCGCCGTCTTCCGGGGCCTTAGGCCGAGTCCGAGCCCTGGGTCGGGCGGAGCGGAGTTCGCCGTCTTCCGGGACCTTAGCCCGAGTCCGAGCCCTGGATCGGGCGGAGCGGAGTTCGCCGTCTTCCGGGGCCTTAGCCCGAGTCCGAGCCCTGGGTCGGGCGGAGCGGAGTTCGCCGTCTTCCGGGGCCTTAGCCCGAGTCCGAGCCCTGGGTCGAGCGGAGCTTCCTCTGGTGCTTTTGGCCAAGCCTGGCCGCCCGTCAGTCTTACCCTTTGCGTTAAAGGCCCCAGTGACTTGGTCGGTCGGCGCGGTGATTTAGTCAGGGTTACTTCTTATCGAAGGCAAGGCCTCGGGCGAGCCGGAGATGCGTCTGCCGTGAAAGAGGAGGCCTCGGGCGAGACGGAAACATCTCAGGGTCGGCTGCCCTTGCCCGAGGCTAGGCTCGGGCGTGGCGTGATCGAGTCGCTCGTATGGACTGACCCCTGACTTAATCAAACCCATCAGGCCTCTGCAGCTTTATGCTGATGGGGGTTACCAGCTGAGAATTAGGCGTCTTGAGGGTACCCCTAATTATGGTCCCCGACACTTACTTTAAAATAAAGTAAGTTATTGTAACTGCTTCCGCATTCTCGTACCTCCGATGTATTGTAATGTCTGCGTGACGGGTGAAACGCTCTTGGGCAAGGTGAAGAATACAGATACCGAACTTGTCAAGTGATCAGGGGCACCTACAGGGTTGTCTAAAGTCCGTTGGACAAGGACAACTATAGGTGGATCTAATGACTTGGGAGGTTCTGTCATAGCTGGTATCGGAGCGAAGCCCATCTCTGCAAATGTTATGAGGCATTTTCAAAAAGAATTTTCAAAGACTTATGTAAGAAAATTTCTTTCTTTCTTATCTAACTACCTTCTGAAACACATGTAGTAAGACCAGATAGTAGAGTGCAATGTATAGAAGGTTGTAAATCAACTAAGGTTGATTCTGTAATTATGCATGCATCATACTAAAGACTATACTGGCTTTTTTTCTCTTCACTCGGACCAATCCACCTAGTCGACTTCTTGTATTTTTTGTGAGTTGTGTATTGACTCCAATAATACTATTGTCAAGTACCTTTAGGGATGAGGATCTCGGCAAGATACATAAATAATTCGAATAAATAGCAGTCTCTGACAACTCATCCTCTTTAATCTGCTTGGACCCGCTCCAATACCCATAGGAAAATCCCTAGTCATATTCAGCGTACCTGTCCCTGCAATCAAATAGATTGTCCCAAGGGCCCCATATTCTAGGAGCCCAAGTTATGCTATTGAAAATTCGTTCCTCTAGCAGTTCCGGTTTGACCATTCCGTTCCCTTTTTCAAACTCCACTTCTTTTCATATAGCATCCCTAATCAAAGAGAGAACAATATCCATTTCAAAACATTTCTAACGGATTCCTTGGTTTGGACCGACGAAGTAATGACACTCGATTATTATCAACCCGACTGCAATCTTTTTCTATCAATAAGATTTTCTCCCTTATGGAGATATGCCGCCGCGCACAAGGAAAACCGCGCGCAAATCCACCGGACCGATTGGCGTGCCTCACCATCAACTAGCTCCAAGGCATGACGACAGTAGTAGTGGTAGCTATGATCCAATCGGAGATCTGGAAGCTCAGGTAGAGCAGCATCGAACGGAGCTCCGTCACAGGAACAATGTGTGGGTCGAGGATGGTCAGCGAATAAACGAGTTAAGAACTGACATCCGAGATCGGTAAGACCAACTTGCTGAACGAGATTTAGCACTCGATTGGGCTGTTAACTCACGTTCACTTGCTTGGGCCAAGGAAGCCAGAGCTCGAGCCCATGTGGAAGAGCTTAGCATAGCCGTGGACAGCTTGCAGGTGTACTGTAATACACTACATGAGGAAGTTCATGTATTGTATTCACGACTGCACCCTGACGTACCTGCAGATCCTGTCGGAATGGGAGCCGGACCTTCTAGAGCAACGGGAGAAGCCCTTGGTGGGGAACTGGACCTTTTCAGGCCCCCTCCTTCAATGAATCTGGCTGATGAATGGTCCCCTACACCCGACAGTGAAGCTACCAAAAGTGATAAGAAACTAGAGTAGTGTAGTTTAGATATGATAATGTATAATAGTTACTGTGGTCTTGTTGTAAATTCGAGTCTGTATCATAACCTTTTAAGTAATGTAAAATGATGGTGTGCTTTGGCATATTATATTTTCCAAATGTTCTTTGCCTCAGATATCGTCTAGGACTCATGGACAGGATAGTGCGGGAACCTCCTGTGGGAGGGAAACTACTCCCAATCCGCCACCAGTACCCCCGACCTTGTTGAGGCTATCACTGCCTTAGTCAATGCAATAGCTGATAACACCTGCTTCCTTCGAGAAATGGTGGGACAGTAATATCAGCAGCAAGGCAGGCGAGCTTATCCACAAGGACCCCGCGAAACTTCATATTTGGATTTCTCGGAAACGTGTCCCCCACTATTCGTCAAGGCTGAAGATCCCCTTGAAGCAGATGAATAGATTCGGGTTATTGAGCAGAAGTTTGGGCTCCTCCGATGTACGGAAACTCAGAAGCCCTTGTTCGCGGCACAGCAGTTGCGAGGCCCGGCCAACACGTGGTGGTGAAATTATGTGGCTATCCAGCATGCTGGTCATCAAGTTACCTGGGATGAATTTAAACTAGCATTTCGGGAGCACTACATTCTAGAAGGGGTGCTCCATATGAAGCAGGAAGAATCTATGAAGCTCAAGCAAGGAGGAGATACGGTTATGCAGTATCTCAATAAATTCAATCATTTGTCCCAGTATGCCATTGATCAGGTCAACACTAACCTAAAGAAGAAGAATTGTTTTATGAGGGGCCTTAATGACCAGCTACAACGGAAGATGGCCACCTGCCTTGATCTCTCCTACAGCAAGGTTGTCAGCACAACGCTGGCAGTTGAAGCCAAATATGCAGGCCCAGGAAAGTCAAAGGGCTATGGAGGTGACAGGTCCAACCAGGGGCCTGAGAAGAGACAAAGGTTGGTGATCCGACCTTTTAATCAAAACTGTTCTTCACCACGTCCACCCTCCTACCCCTTTAAACAACCTATCTTTATCCGTCCTGCCACTGCCCCCACCTCAACAAATCAGCCGAGTGCCCCTGGTACTTGTTTCCCCGCCCTCCCAAGCTCCTCAACAGGCTGCTTTAATTGTGGGAAGTCCGGACATTTTATCAAGGACTGCCCATATCCAAAGCAGAACAAATCAAGTAATCATCAGAGTTTAGGGAGTTCCGCCCAAGGCAAGGGAAACCCGACGAATAATACAGCAGGCAAAAATATGAAGAAAACTGGGCGAATTTATTATACATAAGTGGCCACCACACCGGAAGGAGATTCAGTCATGATGGGTACGTTTCTCATGGCCAATCACCCTGCAGTTATTCTCTTTGATTCTAGTGCTTCGCATACTTTCATAAGCAAGAAATTTGTGGAGAAATATTGCATTCCATACACTGAATCAAGGAAAGGGTTTACTATTCATTCGCCTGGGGGACAAATATTCACTAAAGAAGTGGCTTTCCATGTGCCCGTAACATTGGCTGAACGAGACTTTCCCACAAAGATGATTGTTCTAAGAGGCCACGATATAGATGTAATTTTGTGCATGAATTGGATAGCCCAACACAAAGTTATCCTCAACACTGATCTGAGAACCATCAGGTTGAGCTATGGCGAGGAAGAGGTTCTCTTGTCCATTCCCGTAGCTACTACAGCTAAACCATTTGGCAAAGTATATGAAGCCATCATACCAGAGATCCAAGATATTCCAGTAGTATGTGAATTTCCGGACGTCTTTCCGGAAGATCTGCCTGGATTACCTCCAGAGAGAAACGTGGAATTTGTGATTGAATTGAAGTCTGGTACGGCTCCTATTTCTAGACAGTCATATCGAATGCCTCCGAATGAATTGGCAGAGCTCAAGACACAATTACAAGATCTTCTAGAAAAGGGATTCATTCGACCAAGCTCGTCGCCATGGGGTTGTCCAGCCATCTTTGTTAAGAAGAAGGATCAAACGCTTCGGATGTGCGTGGATTACAGACCCCTTAATGAGTTCACAATCAAGAATAAGTACCCTCTTCCCCGGATTGATATCTTATTTGATCAACTAACTGGAGCAAGGGTCTTCTCTAAAATTAACCTCAGGTCGGGTTACCATCAGATCCATATCCGACCCGAAGATATACCCAAGACCGTTCACCACGCGGTATGGATTATTCGAATATCTGGTTCTGTCTTTCGGATGAACAAATGCTCCTACCCATTTCATATATCTTATGAACTCGGTATTCATGCCCGAGTTGGATAAATTCGTGGTGGTATTTGTGGGGGACAGATATCCCCCGGGTCCACTAGAAGGATAAAAGACCCCATGAAAGGCCCAAAGGCCCCATAATTCGTAGAGTCATCCCACTCGTGGGCCTGGGAGGAACGACCAGTGAGACAGATCAACACAAGGCCGGGTTGATGCAAGCCCAGACGACCCAACAACATCCGAACAGTAATCACAGCAGTGACCCGACCTTCCCGCGCAGGAGCCCCGTACATCGGAACTGGGTGAGGATGAGTCAGCTGAATTATAGGGAGGCAGACTCGGTTAGTTCACTATTATTCTGGCTCACGTTGTTATCATATCCACATGTAATGCCCCACGTTCGAGTATATAAGGCCTAGGGGGCACCCCTTCAAGAAGAGAGATCGACATTATTCATCACTTAGCCTTCCATCCCGTTCTTTACGTTTTCCAGCACTAGAGAGCTCCCTTGTAACTCATCGCATAAAACATCCCAACCAGGACGTAGGGTGTTACGCATCTCAAAGCGGCCCGAACCTGTACCTCACTGTCTACTATTTCTCGTGCGCCAAGCACGAACCATCGAGCTACAGTCGGTAACACCGTCCTACTCCTAAAAGCACCTTGGGGGTAACCCTGGGTGCGCGGTCGGACCCGAAACACCGATAGCTGGCGCGCCAGGTAGGGGGTGTGTCATCGATCCAAGCTAGCTCAATGGTCGTCACCTTCTAGCGCAAGATCATCCTCCGCCCTGGATCCATATTCTGCTTCGGTACTAACTCATCTATAGCGGATGAGGAGGGAACTCTGCATCGCCTCGCGGATCCGCCAGAGAAAAAGCCTTCCTCAGGAATCTCCGAGAAAATCGGGGCGAGACAGGAAAAAGCGCAACCTCCAGCGCTCCTAAAAAAGATCACCTCCAGCAAGATAGGAGCTGAGAGTCCCTCAGCCCGGAGAACTCCGCTGTCCACCTCTCCGACGAGAGAATGGACACGAATCACGAGGAGAAAGGAAGCAAAGGATCACCAAGCTGATCTTTCTGCGCCTCCGCCCTCAAAGGAGAACAGAAAGAAGATCGCCGTAACAGCTACTTCATTCTACCCCGACGTCCTCTTCATCGGGAGAGTGGAGTCGCCCCCCATCTCCGACGACGAGCCGACCGCGCCCGGAGAAGAACCTCCTCAGCGGGAATCTCACAGACGGAGAAACCGACGCCGAAATATCCGGTGACATCACGAGGCCGGAGAGCAGGACCGGACACAACCCGTATCGCGAGACGAGGTCTCGGAGGCGGGAGAAACTCCGGAGGAACGTGTCTTCAGGGAACGAAGGAATTCCCGACGACGCGATCGTCGACGGGCTCAAGAACAGGCCGAGCAGGAGATAAAGCAACGTCGGGAAAATCCACTCTTCGGGCGCAACTTGAACCCCGACTTCGCCCGAGCCATGAACACACCGAGTGAAGTCGGAGGGGTGTTGGCTCGGATAGCCGATGGCCTCCCTCGGACTCCCGACGCCGAGGGCTATTGGAGGCTGTTCACTCAAGCAGCAAATCACCTTCTGCCCCTTGCTCACCCGCCGAACGATCTGCGACATGCCATCAACAGTCGCCGGGACGCGCGGAGCTCCATCAACGCCTCGCGTGAACGACGACACGAGAACGAGATCCGTCGCCGGGAAGAGTACGACCGGGACCATGGCATCCCAGCACAGAGTCAGGCTACCAGGACCGAGTCGGCCACGGCTTCAACTAGAGGCACCACCCGGGGACAGTCGAGGCACCACGACGATCACTCCCCTCCCTAGGACAGGCAACATCATCGACGACAGGAGGACACATGTGGAGTATCGGCACTTACTCCGCGCCTTAGGGCCATTCAATGGCCCCCTAACTTCAAGGTATCCAACGTCGACAAATATGAACCTAAGCAGGATCCAGGAGGCTGGCTGGCCGTCTACACCACCGCTGCTCGGGCAGCTGGGGCAACCGAGGACGTGATGACCGCATACTTGCCTATTGTCCTCGGGCAAGACATGCTGCAATGGCTGCAACACCTACCCCGACACTGCATCGACGACTGGAGCGACTTCAGTCGGCGCTTCACCGCCAACTTTCAGTCTCTCTCCGATAAGCCGGCGCAACCATGGGACCTCAAATCCATCAAGCGCCGAGGGGACAAAACTCTTCGGTCATACCTCAAAAGGTTCCAGACCATGAGAAATCGTATCCCTGAGGTCGCTGAGGTAGCGATGATCGAGGACTTCTACAGAGGATCCAATGACTCGGCTTTCGTCCGAACCATATTACAGAAGGCGCCGACTACCTCCAAACAACTGTTCTGAGAAGCCGACCTCTACATCACCGCCGACGAGCGAGCTCAGGACCTCATCGAAGGAGTGAAGCCAGCACCAGCGGCACCACGACGCGACACGAATGAGCAGCCCGACAAGCATTGGGAGAAGAGACCTCGCGAAGAAGTCCACGCCGCCGGACCACCTGCCTCTCGTGCCCGAGGAGGACCTCGAGGAGGCGAACGCACGCTGGACGACATCCTCGACGCCCAGTGCCCGTACCACAAGGACATGCGCCACACCCTTCGGAATTGCAGAGACTTCAAGCACTCATTCGGGCACGGCCGACCCTTCCAACCTCTACCTCCTCCTCCGCCGCGAGGAGGACCAGGAGAACCGCGACAACCCCAGCAGCGGGAGGAGGGAGGAGGTGGAGCCTTCCCGCGTGTCGACGGAGAGGTCAATGTCATCTTCGGCGGACACGGATCGCAGGAGAACAAGATACAACAAAAGCTCAACGATCGCCAGATACTGGTGGCAACTACCGGTCCACCTGCCCCATACCGATGGTCGGAGCACCCGATCACTTTCACTCGGGTGGATCAGTGGCTCAACTTCGACCACCCAGGCAAATACCCGCTCCTCGTCGATCCGGTGATCTGAGAGAGTAGGGTGAAGAAGGTATTAGTGGACGGGGGGAGCAGCATCAACGTCACCTTCCCCCGGACACTCCAAGGCTTGAAAGTTCACCTCAAAGAACTCCACGAGTCAGACACTCCTTTCTTCGGCATCATGCCGACTGAAGGAGAGTACCCACTGGGCCACATCTACATGCCAGTCACCTTCGGAACTCCAGAAAACTACAGAACCGAGTTCCTGAGATTCTAGGTGGCAAACTTCGACTGTGGATACAACGCCATCATTGAGAGGCCCGGATTAGCGAAGTTCATGGATATTCCACATTATACATACATGATATTGAAGATGCCTGGACCGCAAGGGATCATAACTGTGCGCGCCGACTTCCAAGGCGCCACAGAATGTTTCCGAGTGGCTATTCAGGCGACCCTCTCCACCAAACCATCGGCGATTTCCTCTGCACAGGCAAACTCAAAGCCTGAGGAAGACCTCGTGGTCCCCGCGAATGAAGCACAAGCCGTGACCTCTATGCGGCCGACTGAAGAAACCAAAAGGATCAACCTCGGGTTCGCTGATGAGCGCAGAACCGCCATCATCAGCTCTAGCCTGGACGACAAATAGGAAAGCGCGCTCGTCCAGTTTCTGCAAGATAACCGAGACGTATTCGCATGGCAACCTGCAGATATGCCGGGAGTCCCAAGAGAGCTGGCCGAGCACAAATTGAAGGTCTACCCCCAGGCGAGGCCAATACGCCAAAAAATACGTCGCTTTACGCCCGACAAGAGAGAAGCCATCCGTGCTGAGCTGGCTCGCTTGGTCGCGGCCGGATTCATTAGAGAAGTGTTACATCCTGAATGGTTGGCCAACCCTGT
This sequence comes from Zea luxurians, assembly GCA_029449295.1. NCBI lineage: Eukaryota > Viridiplantae > Streptophyta > Magnoliopsida > Poales > Poaceae > Zea > Zea luxurians. Next base: position 39,705,400 of record JAOPSE010000023.1, read on the forward strand.
TCTTGTACTAAAAAAGAATAAAGTGGATTGGCGCATGTGCGTTGATTATACGGATCTCAACAAACACTGTCCGAATGATCCCTTCGGGCTTCCTAGGATCGACCAGGTGGTAGACTTAACCGCCGGATGCTCTATGCTGTCTTTCTTGGATTGCTACTATGGGTATCATCAGATTAGTCTGGCAAAAGAAGACGAGGAAAAAACAGCATTTATCACCCCGTTTGGAGCTTTCTGCTATACCTCCATGTCGTTCGGCCTCAAAAACGCTGGAGCGACTTATCACAGAGCTATTCAAACATGCTTAGCCGATCACTGGGGCAAGCGTGTGGAATCTTACGTGGACGATGTGGTGATCAAAACAGAAAATTCAGAAAATTTCATTGAAGATTTACAGCTGGTTTTCAACAGTCTGCGACGATATCGATGGAAGCTTAATCCCGAAAAATGTGTTTTTTGGGGTACCAGCAGGAAATTTACTCGGGTTTATTGTCAGCCACCGGGGAATCGAAGCTAATCCAGAAAAGATCGAAGCTATCATGAGGATGGAAGCACCACGATCACAAAAGAAAGTTCAAAGACTTACCGGATGTATGGCAGCCCTGAGCAGATTTATATCCAGGCTGGGAGAAAAAGGCTTAGCATTTTATAAGTTACTCAAGAAGGTGGACAAATTTCAGTGGACCTCAGAAGCACAGGAAGCCCTAGATGCATTGAAAAAGTTCTTGACAACACCGTCAGTGCTGAAACCGCCACGCCGAGCCACGCCGACTCAACCAGCAGAAGATCTGCTATTATATATCTCTTGCACGACTCACGTGGTGAGCACCGCGCTGGTAGTCGAGCAAGTAGAAGAAGGACATGCATACCCAATACAGCGTCCTGTTTATTTCATCAGTGAAGTTCTGGGTCCCTCGAAGAAGAAATACCCTCAAGTTCAGAAGCTATTATATGCAGTACTTCTAACTGCGCGCAAGCTCCGTCACTACTTCGATGACCACAAAGTCATAGTAGTCACCGGATTTCCAATAGGAGATATTCTTCACAACAAAGAAGCCATCGGGAGAATAGCCAAGTGGGCCTTTGAGCTGGGATCTCATGACATTGAATTTCAACCTCGCACTGCCATAAAAACTCAAGCATTGGTTGATTTCGTATCGGAGTGGATCGAACAACATGTACCAGATAACCTAGAAACTGCAGAAGTATGGCGAATGTATTTTGATGGCTCGCTAAATATGCAGGGAGCAGGCGCAGGGATCCTCTTTACTGCACCTGGAGGCGAACACCTCAGATATGCCCTTCAGATGTTATTTCTAGCCTCTAACAACGCAGCCGAATACGAAGCTCTGATTCATGGGCTGAACATTGCTATATCACTGGGCATCAAGAGACTAATGGTGTATGGAGACTCCCTGGTGGTCATAAGTCAGATAAACAACGAATGGGATTGCTCGAATGATTCCATGGGAAAATATTGCACCGCTGTCCGGAAACTAGAAGATAAATTTGAAGGATTGGAGTTTCATCATGTGGAGAGAGACCGCAACACAGCGGCAGATGCATTGTCTAAGCTAGGGTCCAGTCGGACTCAGGTCTCGCCTGGAGTTTTTGTCCAAGAAGTGCCGCACCCGAGCATTTCAGCAGATCAGGTAGGAGAATGCAATACTCTAAGCCAACCAGAATCAAATCCTAATGACTGGAGAGAGCCGATCATCAGATATATAAGGAATGAAGAGGAGCCAGATGACAAAAATACAGCCGAGCATATCGCAAGGCAGTCAGCTCACTATACGCTCATTGGGGACACGCTATACAGAAGGGGCGCGTCAGGAGTCCTCATGAAATGTATTCTTTCAGATACTGGAAAGCAACTTCTAGATGAGGTCCATGCTGGGCAATGCGGAGTGCATGCAGCATCTAGGACCATGGTTGGGAAGGTCTTCAGGTCAGGTTTCTTCTGGCCAACAGCAAAAAGTGACGCAGCCAAGTTAGTTTAGAGGTGCAAAGCCTGCCAATACTTGTCGAAACAGCAGCATCTACCGGCACAGCAACTACAAACCATACTCGTAACTTGGCCATTTGCATGCTGGGGATTGGATATGATTGGACCATTCAAAAAAGCTCAAGGAGGATACACTCATGTACTGGTTGCTATTGACAAGTTCACTAATTGGATAGAATTCAAACCCATTGCTTCCTTAAATTCAGCTAAGGCAGTGGAATTCATACAAGACATAATATTCAGGTTTGGAATACCGAACAACATCATAACCGACCTGGGATCCAACTTCACAAGCTCAGGGTTCTTCGACTTCTGCGAGCAAAAGGGCATTCAGATCAAATATGCCTCCGTGGCACACCCAAGAGCCAACGGGCAGGTAGAAAGAGCCAACGGGATGATATTGGAGGCGCTCAGAAAGAAAGTTTTCGACAAAAATGAAAAGTTCGCAGGAAAATGGATCAGGGAATTGCCATACGTCATTTGGAGCCTGAGAACTCAACCTAGTCGAGCCCTGCATGGAAACACTCCCTTCTTTATGGTCTATGGTTCAGAGGCAGTGCTACCTGCTGATCTCAAGTTTGGGGCACCAAGGTTGATCTTTGAAAACATAGCAGAAGCTGAGGCTACTAGGCTGGAGGATGTCGATGTACTTGAAGAAGAACGACTAAACACGGTGACCCAATCAGCACGGTATCAGCAAACTCTGAGGCGCTATCACAATAAGGCCATACGGCATCGATACTTCGTAGTGGGAGATCTCATCCTCCGCCGAATTCTAACGAGGGAGGGGCGGCACAAATTGTCACCTCTATGGGAAGGACCATTCATAGTAGCTGAAGTCACTCGGCCTGGATCATATCGACTCACACAGATGGATGGCACAGAAGTCGGGAACTCATGGAACATAGAACATCTCAGGAAGTTTTATCCTTAGCTATATTCCAAAAGCTATTGGGGTGGCAATGTATTCTGTAAACCGGGAAACGCATCATCAATAAAAAGGCTTCGAGAATTCTTCGTTTTGCGTTCTTGCTCAAGTCGGGGTGACCACTATACCCTACTAACGGAGCAATCGACTTAAGTCGGCGATGACTTAAGACGGTGCAACATGCTCACGCTTACTTAACTCGGGGTGACCACTATACCCTACTAACGAAGCAATCGGCTTAAGTCGGCGATGACTTAAGACGGTGCAACATGCTCACGCTTACTTAACTCGGGGTGACCACTATACCCTACTAACAGAGCAATCGGCTTAAGTCGGCGATGACTTAAGACGGTGCAACATGCTCACGCTTACTTAACTCGGGGTGACCACTATACCCTACTGACAGAGCAATCGACTTAAGTCGGCGATGACTTAAGACGGTGCAACATGCTCATGCTTACTTAACTAAGGGTGGCCACTATACCCTACTAACAGAGCAATCGGCTTAAGTCAGCGATGACTTAAGACGATGCGACATGCTCACGCTTACTTAACTAAGGGTGACCACTATACCCTGCCAACGGAGCAATCGGTTTAGGCCGGTGATCACTATACCCCTGACAGCGGAATGATCGATTTAAGCCGACAACGACTTAAATTGGCACGGCACATTCGGCACGTTCGCAACTATTCATCCCAGGGCGATTTCTATACCCCACGAAAAAATTCCAAACCATCATGATGCACTTACTTATACGATTGTAGATACCGTTGAACTCTAAAACAATAACAGTATTCAGTACCGAAAAGTGTTTTTCAACAAAACATCCAAGCACACTAACCATATACTCAAGGCATTCAGTGTTTTCTATCTAGAAATGTTTTTCTTAGGAGCGACCGACGAGGAAGGACGACACGAAGAATCGGGAGCGGCATTCACATCCGCCACTATGTCGTCGGGAACAACCACGCCAGGTCTCCTCATCAGAATTCGCCCCGCGCGAACGGCTTTGTCCATGGCCTTGTCGCGCTGGGCCTTCAAAGTAGCAGAAGTATCTTCAGCAGCCTTGACAGCCAACCGAGCGGCCTCTAGCTCCCAAACTACTGACTTTTTGGAAGCACGCAGATCCTTGATGACATTATCCTTGTTCGACACCAATTGCCTGAGGCAAATCATATCATCCAGAGACTCTTGCAGCTTGTAGCGATGGTTATCCAAGTCCTCCATGGTAAAACGATGACTCCTCTCCAAGATAGTCAATGAGTTGCTGGCATCACGGTATAGCTTTTCCAGATTGTCACGAGAAGTAGCAAGGGCATGTTTTTCCTCCTGCAAATAAGAATCAGTTTCTCCAAACGTCGAGCAAGCAATAAGAACACAACAAACAAAGCCAAGGTTCACAAGTCACCTTTTCAGAGTCGAGCTGAGCATGGAGAGTAGAGTTTAGAGTGTTAGCATCATGCAGAGAAGTAGAGACCCGGGCCAGTTCAGCCTGACCCTAAGAATACTTTTCTTCAAGATCAGAGCACCACCGGGCCAGTTCAGTCTGACCTTGAGAAAGTTTTTCTTCAAGATCAGAGTACTTCCGGGCCATGTCTGTCAGGAAACAGTCAAGAAAGGGTGTTCAGCTATAAAGCAGATTACTCAAATAGCTAATGAAGGCAAAAAGGGCACTAACCAGCATTTGCCATCTCCAAGTCAGATACTCGCTGTTGAAGTAACGCTGGATTCCAATGCATTAGGGACAAAGCCCCTTCTGGGACGGAGGTCCCCTGTGATTTCAACTGGCTAGCCATTTCATCCACTAATGCCTGACGATAAAAACAGATGAGCATAATAACGACAGTCTACCTGAAGTAAAACTCAGGGCAGAAGAAACCAAGATACCTGGAGGTTAGAGAAGAATGAGGGAACCCCCAAGTCGTGGGAAATCAACCGATGGCTTGCTGAAGGGCCAGCAACTGGAACAACCCGCAATGCATCATTGGGAACCAAGTCAGTGTCACCAGCAGAAGTCAGAACTCTGTCATCGGGAACGTTGACCTCTAAAACGACCTCTTGACACGAAACCCGTACTGCTGCCATACAATCAGAGTGCGGAGGAGAAGATCCCACATGAACATCCATGGAAATGTTAGAGGGAGAACCAACTCGAACACCCTCGGGGGCTGGGTTATCGCTCGCGCTACCCATTCGAGCCGAATCATTCCTGGCAACACCCTCGGGGGCTAGGTAAGCGCCAGCACCATCCTTGAGGGCCGAGTTCTCTGCAGCAGCCACCTCTAAGACTGAAGGTCCCTCAATCACTTCCATGGGAGCAGTGCAATCCAGACCAGCTTCCTGACCCTCAAGACCACGCTCCAAGGTCGATGAGGCACGGGACGCTGCCCGGGATGACCCCAACTCGGCATCAAGCACATTAGCACAAACATCCATCGCGCCACCATCTGCCGGCTCTGACAACAGATCTTCTGGAACCATATCCTCAAGAGCCTGATCAAAGTTGGCCAGAGACAATTCTTGTAGATCAACAAGAGCAAACAGGGCTGGAGAAGGAACACCACTGCTTTCGCCACTGGCAATGTAGCGTTGGCTATTCTTCCGAGTAAGAGGGATTTCATCCTCCTCCTCCTCACCATCATCGACAACGCGGACAGTACACCCATTGGGGTCAGCATCATCCAGGCTACACCCATTGGGGTCAACGTCGTCCAGGTCACACCTATTGGGGTTAATAACAAGCAGGCTACACCCATCGGGATTAGTTTCAGCAAATGCAGGCACTGGCACTTCTTTAGCAGCAGGAACGGAAGGACCAGCATCCTGATCAAAACTAGACACTCGACGAAGACGTCTCTTCTTCTGTTTCTTCCCGTCAGCAGGAGAAGCAGGCTGATTGGCTCGGCGAGAACGCTTCAGACGAACGTTGTCAGACTTCTGAATATCTAAAGCTTCGCTATCCCCTGGGATGGGCGCCACCGCCAGTGTTTTAGTAGGGACTGCATCAGAAGAATCTTCAGCTAACATATCCAGCATGGCACTTATCTCCGCGTCACTTGGATTCAGAGGCACCTCAAAATGAACCTGCCTCTCGTCGTCAGGAATCTCTCCAAGTGAGGCAACTAAAGCACTAACTTCTTCAGGAGAGGGTCGCACTCTAAGGCCCAAACCGCTATCATCAGCAGGAGGATTTGACACGAAACTGATAAAGGCTTGGGACGGAGGCAAATTCCAGGCCGAGTATGCAGCAGGAGCGCCGATGTTCGACACCTTGCCTCCGAGTATCATCTCGAGCCGGTTCACCAAGTCCACAGTAGGAATTCTTCTGTTGGTCACCCGGGTTGAATCAGCCAAGCCTCGGTACAGGTAGGCCGGATATGCTCTGTCTTTCAATGGCTGAATGTTCTTGAAAACAAAGTCAATGACCACAGCTTCTGCAGTCAAACCCTTTCTTTCAACAATCCAACTTCTGCTAACAGAGCCCTTGCCTCAGCCACCTCCTGGTCTGTGAGGGATTCGGTCCAGCTCGGAGTGCGAACATCCGGCTGTCTCCCTGACCATGGGGGGAGGGAATTCCCATGATTCTCCACGATGAACCATTCCAGGCGCCATCCCTTGATGCTGTCCTTGAGTGGGATGTCGAGGTAATCAGTCTTCCTTCCGCGGCGCATCTCCAAGCTCGCCCCCCACCAGCTGGTGCTGCCCCCCGGCCATCCCAGGCCGACAGTGGTACAAATACTTCCAAAGGCCAAAGTGGGGCAAAACAACAAGAAAGGCTTCGCATAAATGAACAAAAATAGAAACTTGCATAACAGAATTGGGATTCAGATGGGTCAAATTCAAGCAATAGAAATCAAGGAGACCGCGGAAGAAAGGAGAAATGGGTAGAGCAAGTCCGCGGATAAGGAAAGGAACGTAAATGATGGATTCGTGGGTGTCTTCTGTCGGAACAGTGACCCTATGGCAGATCCACCACGAACAGAGCGCCTTCGGAGGAAGAACCCCGATGGAAACGAAATGAAGAAGGTCGGATTCGGAGACAACAGACATATGGTTACCTGCGAAAGGCAACTGACTGTTGGGATCAATGGGAGGAATGATTGCGACGGACGAACTCGAAGCTTTCCGCTTGGGCGCCATCTCAACCTTGCTAGCGAACGAAGCGGAAGCGATATTGCAGGAAAGCAAAGAAAGCCTGGATGCAAAAAAGCAGAAACTAGGGCACGGAGCATGGAGGCGTGCGACAGTGCAGTACATATGGGATTTCTCTGAGCCAGATATCATTTCTAAAAAGTGCCCAGTCATCACCCAGCCGTTATTTCTAAAACGCTGGGTGCCATGTCATCACCCAGCCATTATTTCTAAAACGCTGGCGTGCCATGTCATCACTCGGCCGTTATCTCCAAAACTGCCGACGCGACCCAAATTGACTCAGCTGTCGTTTCTAAAAACGCTGACGTTATTTGACTTCACTCGGCCACTACTTTCAAAGCGGCCGATGTGGTCCATTATCACTCGGCTGTTACCTCTAAAACGCCGACGTCGCCAGTAACCGCTCGGTCGTTATTTCTAAAACACCGACGCGACCCGTTATCGCTCGGCTATCACCTCTAAAAAGCCCCAACATCGCTGATAATCACTTGGCCACCACTACTAAAGCGCTGGCATCGTGAAGAAGGCGATCTGAAGCACGACTCAACGATTCTAAGTTGCTACTCAAGCATTATGTTCAGAAACAGCCTCTGCAGTAGGCATCAACACAAATGACAATCAGCAAGAAGGCAGAATGATACGCACGAGAGGAATCGAAATCATTCTTCATTATACGGGAAGTACTACTGAACTTACAAATCAACTCATTATGAGTCGATGACCTCCCTACTACTACACTATACTTCACTACTCTATACTACTAACTACTACTACATTATTTCATTATACTACTACTAATCTATACTAATAATTAAAACCAGTGGCATTTAGCCACTGGCTTTGTTGCTGCCCTTGCTGCTGCCCCTGCTGCCACCGTTGCTGCCGTCGTCGTCGCCGCCGCTGCCACCATTGCCGCCGCCGTCGCCATTGCCTTCGCCGCCGTCACCGCTGTCGTCGCCTCCGTCGCCGTCACCGTCACCGCCATCGCCGTCGTCACCGCCCTCCTCGGACGAGTCCGAGGAGTTCTCCTCGTCCGAGGAGTACTCCGACTCATCCGAGCCCGCGAGCCCGGCGCGCTCGACAGACCAGATGTAGGTCCATACCTCCGCGGCGATCCCCTGGGAGTCGTCTGAATCATCAGACGACGCCGGGGGAGAGGCAGGAGCCGGAGAGCCCTCGGACTCGGAGGAGAACTCCTCCTCCGAGTATTCCGAGTCGCCGAAGTCCTCCGAAGGAGGAGTCAGCTCGCGCTTGCGCTTGTCGCCCGAGTGATGCGAAGAGCTGCCGCCTTTCTTGCTCTTGCCCATGACGGAAGTGGAAGGAAGGAGAGAAGATGAAACAGCAAGCAGTAGCAAGAAGCGTGAAAACGCTGAAGAAGCAAGAGTACTATTATAGAAGAAGAAGGCAACCGCTCACCTCCTACCACGGCCACTGAACAGTCGCAAAAATTCAATATGCAATTCAAACCGTCTGAAGACACGTCAGGCAGCTAACGCTGTTTCACGTAACACGACACCCATTGGGACTACAGTCAACCGTGCAGGCGATATGATTACGCTCGCGGTCATATCAAGTTACTACTCAGAAGAAATTTGCTAAACGCTCAGCGTACCAAGCCGTCCCTTGCCTACACCCATTGGGGGGGACGCCCAGGAATTATCAGTATATCTTCAACACTGTCACATCCGAACAGTATATGCAATGAATACTTCAAGACAGAAGAAAGATATCAGCAGGGATCAAAGGAAAGCCAAATATAGCCGATGAGGTACAAGTCTAATCGACAGAAGCATCAAAGCACGAAGTGACATGAAGACTAGCCAAGGGTCATCTATCGAACGTCCAATCAGTCGCAGATCAAATAAATGGCAAAACCAATCAAGATATGGGCAAATCGCGTACTCGGCCACAAAGACAAAAATATACGCTGACCTCTAAAGCGTAGTATCAACAATATAATGCTGGTCTCCAAGGCATTCAACAAAGTGGGAGGATGATTCCCAGAAAAAGACACGAAATGAAGACCTTCGAGTGGATTATTTTCAAAAATCCACTCGAAGCTCGGGGGCTACACCCATTGGGTGCACCCGGTGGACCTCACGGTTCAACAGTGCAAAATGCTTACCTCCGAAGCATAAACCCGAGGCAGAACACCAAATTTTGAGGAATAATAGCAGAAGAAGACAGTAAAAAGAAGACGTGTTAACCGGATCACTCAGAATTCTGAAGCAGTGACCCGGCAGACTTATTTCAAAAGCATTCCCTGGCAAAATCAAATACTGCAAGCTGGACCTAGGATCTTTGGGATGTTTCTTTCAAAATCAGCCCAAAGATCGGGGGCTTGTGGGGGACAGATATCCCCCGGGTCCACTAGAAGGATAAAAGACCTCACGAAAGGCCCAAAGGCCCCATAATTCGTAAGGTCATCCCCCTCGTGGGCCTGGGAGGAACGACCAATGAGACAGATCAACACAAGGCCGGGTCGGTGCAAGCCCAGATGGCCCAACAACATCCGAACAGTAATCACAGCAGTGACCCGACCTTCCCGCGCAGGAGCCCCGTACATCGGAACTGGGTGAGGATGAGTCAGCTGAATTATAGGGAGGCAGACTCGGTTAGTTCACTATTATTCTAGCTCACGTTGTTATCATATCCACATGTAATGCCCCACGGTCGAGTATATAAGGCTAGGGGGCACCCCTTCAAGAAGAGAGATCGACATTATTCATCACTTTGCCTTCCATCCCGTTCTTTACGTTTTCCAGCACTAGAGAGCTCCCTTGTAACTCATCGCATAAAACATCCCAACCAGGACGTAGGGTGTTACGCATCTCAAAGCGGCCCGAACCTGTACCTCACTGTCTACTATTTCTCGTGCGCCCAGCACGAACCATCGAGCTACACTCGGTAACACCGTCCTACTCCTAAAAGCACCTTGGGGTAACCCTGGGTGCGCGGTCGGACCCGAAACACCGACAGTATTCATTGATGATATCTTGATATATTCTGAGAATTAAGAGGAGCATGCTCGGCATTTGCGGATCGTATTAACGCGCCTAAGGGAGCATCAACTATATGCTAAATTCAGTAAATGCACGTTCTGGCTGGAAGAGATCCAATTTTTGGGACACGTATTGTCTGCCAAAGGGATTGCGGTGGATCCTAGCAAGGTCAAGGATATTTTGGAATGGAAACCACCAACCACTGTACATCAAGTCTGAAGTTTCCTTGGACTGGCTAGTTATTACCGTCGGTTTATTCCAGATTTTTCCAAGCTTGTGAAATCAATCACAAGTTTATTGAAGAATGATACCAAATTTAATTGGTCTTCAAGATGCAATGAAGCCTTCGAGCAGCTGAAGGTGTTATTAACCACTACTCTGGTATTAGCTCAACCGAACATTAAAAAGTCTTTTGATGTGTATTGTGATGCATCAGGCAGTGGTTTAGGTTGTGTCTTGATGCAAGAAGGCCGAGTGATAGCATACGCTTCAAGGCAGTTGCACCGGCATGAAGAGCATTATCTAACTCATGACCTGGAATTAGTTGTTGTGGTTCATGCCCTGAAAATATGGCGTCATTATCTGCTGGGGAATACCTGTCATATCTATACAGATCATAAAAGTTTGAAGTACATTTTTACCCAGACAGAGCTGAATATGAGGCAGAGAAGATGGCTTGAGCTTATTAAAGATTATGAATTGGAAATTCACTATCACCCAGGCAAGGCTAATGTAGTGGCAGATGCATTAAGTCGCAAGGCTTCCAGTCACTGTCTTACGATGAAGACTTCTGACATTACATTATGCCAAGAAATGGAGAAGTTGAACCTAGGAATGATTCGACATGGAACTGCAAATCACTTGAAGCTTGAATCAGTCCTCCTGCAAAGGATAATTGATGCACAAAGAAATGATGAGGGTATGAAACGCATTCATGAGAAAATGGAGGCTGGTAAAGCCAATTGTTTCAGAAAAGATAATCAAGGTGTTGTATGGTTTAACAACCGCATAGTTGTGCCCAAGAATGATGAGATCCACCAGCAAATTCTATATGAAGCACATCTTAGTCGCTATTCTATTCATTTCGGAAGCACTAAGATGTATCATGATATAAAACAACATTATTGGTGGATGAAGATGAAGATTGAAATTGCACGCTATGTGGCAAGATGTGAAACTTGTAGACGTGTCAAGGCCATACATATGAAAACTGCTGGCCCATTACAATCGTTACCTATACCAACATGGAAATGGGAGGATATTAGTATGGACTTCATTATGGGGTTACCCAGGACAACAAAAGGATATGATTCAATCTGGGTTATCATTGATCGACTCATAAAGGTCGCCCACTTTCTCCTAGTCAAGGTAAAATATACAGTGGCCACATATGCGGAACTGTATATTGCTCGTATTCTCAATTTACACGGTGTTCCGAAGACAATAGTGTCGGATCGTGGACCTCAATTTGTATCCAAGTTCTGGGAAGAACTTCACAAATCTTTGGGTACTACGCTGCTCCACAGTTCGGCCTATCATCCTCAAACTAGTGGGCAAACTGAGAGAGTAAATCAGATACTTGAAGACATGTTGCGAGCATGTGTTCTGGAGTTTTCGTAGAAATGGGGTGATTGTTTACCATTAGCGGAGTTCTCATACAATAATAGCTGTCAAGAGAGCATCAAAATGGCACCCTTTGAAGCTTTGTATGGACGACGATGTCGTACTCCGTTAAACTGGTCTAAACCAGGAGAGCGATGGTTTTTCAGGCCTGATATGGTAAAAGAAACAGAAGAAAAAGTTCGGCGAATAATACATAATTTGAAAGAAGCCCAAACTCGCCAAAAGAGTTATGCAGACAAGCGACGCAAACCCTTGTACTTTCAAGTTAAGGATTACGTCTACCTGAATGTCTCACCAATAAAGGGGGTATCATGTTTTGGGATAAAAGGAAAGCTTGCACCCCAGTACATTGGTCCTTTCCCTGTTCTTGAACAATGTGGACTAGTAGTATACCGACTCCAGTTACCCGAAACATTGTATGCTGTGCATAATGTGTTCCACGTATCTCAACTGAAGAAGTGTCTTCGGGTTCTAGATCGAACCATTGAAGTGTATTCAGAACATCATATTCGAGTCTTGGATCAAAAAGACAGGATTACCCGAAGGAAAACTCTCAAGTTTTATAAGATACAGTGGAACCAACACGCGGAAGATGAAGCTACTTGGGAAACTCAAGACTTTTTAAACAAGAATTTCCCAGGCTTTTTTAGCTTCGTGTAAATTGTAAGATACATACATTTGTTGTAATAGAGGAATAAACCCCATACCACCCCTGACTTGTACAAGAAATAAAAAAATAAAAATGTGAAGCATTTCCTTTTCCATTACTTGCCCTAGGACTTTTTAATCTCGGGACGAGATTCTTTTATGGGGGGAAGGATGTAACACCCCTGGTGTTACTGTCACTAAAACTTGAGCATAACATCATAAGCATGGGCATGACATGTGTTTGTCACACCTAGAGTGCATTCACTAGGCAAGAATTTCAAACCTAGTTGTATTGATGTGACATGTCATGAGTTAAACCCTAGAGTAGGGTACTTAACCCTAAATTGGGCTTACAAGAGCAAACAAAGCCTATACAAGAGAAAGCTTCAAAACTTATTAGTAATAATCATAAAATGTCACCATTAATGGACTTAAGTGGTATCCAAATCCTAGAAGTACCAAAAACCCTAAATAGACCCCTGGAAAACCCTGGACTGAAACCCTAAGTGGTTATATGCAAATGCTGCCCACTTTTGGACCTAAGTGCAAAAACCATGGAGTTAGGGTACCTTAAGTCCTATAGTTCACATGTTTGAAGATTTGCAAAAGAAACCATGAGTTTTGGGTTTATTTGCAAAAAGGCCACCCTAGTGCTCCAATGGTTAAGTCTGAAAACAGTGGAATAGAGCTGACTTTAGGGCTCTGTAGATCCAAAAATATTAAGAATTTGCCATTTTGCCTAGGGTCAACACATCAAACTTGTAGAACTACTGAAGGTGTACAACTTTGCTTATGTGATTAAGCCTTGGTCACATGCAAAATTTGGAGTAAAATGAGCCTTAAGTTGGGCTGTCAGACTGCCCTAAGTTTGAATTTAGTCTGACAGTGATATTGGGCAATATTTGAACTAGGATTCAACCATGATCCAGTGAGTGTTTGAGTATGATTGCTATAACAAGATTGTAGCTGGATCATCAGGCAACAACTTTGTTTCAGGTGGATTAGTAAGTTCCCACATGGAAATTTGAGATCTGGGCTCTGCAAATAGCTCTGTCAGGCATCTGATAAGAACCACGATGGTACAGTGGATTGCACAAGATCGCTGGTGCAGTGCACCTTGCCGCCGGCGACTCCTACGCCTGGATTCACGCCGGCGAGGTAATTCGTGCTCACCGGCACCCAGATAACGTTTCGCGGTAAAAAGATCTTTCCCCCCGGATGAGCTTAAGGCACTGTTCGTCCGGCCGCCGTGTCCGCTCTGCCCCGATCGCTTGAAACCTACCCTCGCCGGAGTTAGACACCTTGCGGTCTTGTGCCACCTGCCTCGGCAATTTAACCACACCGCCGTAACTCGTACTAACTTATCCAGTGATCGTCGGTGAGGTTGACACGGGTGTGGCCACCAATCAGGTGCGCTAGTACCTCTCTTCTTCTCCGACCGCTAGCGTGCCAATCCAAAATTGGAGGCCACCGCTCTTGCGCACTATAAATTAAGCGTACCGCTAGCTCCGTTAGATAATCACGAAGCCAGACCACTCGCTCCTGTCTCCGATTAGCCACCGCAACTCTCCAATTTCCCATTTTCCCCAAATCTGTTTTCCGCCACCGTGAAAGAGGCCTCACCATGGCCAGCTCGTCTCAGATCTGCTCATGCCCTCTATTCACTTGTTTCAGTGCTCTAATATGCTCCTGGTACTCTCTGACCCAGCCAATTAAGTTAGGACCCATAGGATCACCGGGAACGCATTTGATTGTCCGTTGTGCGCGCTGTCACCATGGACAGAGCGAGTTAGAGCTTCTCTAGTGAAATTAATTGAGGGGAAACTCTTGTTAGGGCTTGAATTAGGTCTCAGCCGAAGTAGAGCACCGGTCATCGAGTGATCCGGTCGGTATAAGCTACCCGAAGCTCGGTTCTCCGTCGTGCGACGCCAAGGATCATGGGTTGTAAAGAGATGAAAGTGCAAGGGTGTATTTGCAGGTGTCAGTGAGACATGGAAATAGCACCGCGACCCCTTAACCAGTTATCCAAATCATCGGGGGGCCTCTGTGTAAATCCGCCAGCGCGGGCGCGCGCGTGGGCGCGTTCCTGTATTCTGTTTTGAGTTGGGCCGATTGGGTCAGTTTGGGCCCAGCACTATGAGAAGTTTTTATTTTTATTTTTCTGAGAAGCTTTAGAAATCCATAAGAAACTATTGTAAAATACTAAAAATACCAGACCAATTTTTCCAGGCTTCTAATTTTCTATAGTATTTAAAAAAATAGTTTCATGATTTTTAGTTCCAATATATAGGGAATTATGAGATATTTAAAATAGCCAAAACCTATACTTCTGGAATTTTAGAGAGTAATTAATGATCCCAAAATTCACCAAACTTTTTAGATAAGTTTTAAATATTATTTAGAAGCCTTGGGTAAATTTTGGTATGATTTGGAAAATGTTTGGTACTTAGAACCCAAAACCCAATTCCCCTGCCCTATGAACTTCACTATAGACTCCAAAAACCCTAGTTTCTTGGAGACTCGTGAAGGAAAGTTATATTCAAGACATTAGATAATATACTTTTATTATCTTTGCATTTTCATGAGCATTCATGATTATATATGGCTATATATATATAGAAAACGAGGAAGAGATAGAAGTTGAAGAAGCGAGGACTACACCACCACAACCACCTGAAGAACCTCAAGCAGGAAACTGCTTTTACTTTGATATCTGTGGAGCAGAGCCTAACTCACCTATCACACAAGGCAAGCCCCGGTGCATTTGCCATCTCCTTGCTATTTTGAAATCTTTCCCACTTACTTGATGCATTAGGTAATAGGAGTTGTGTGTTAAACCAGTTGCTGCATTTCCTTCCTTGGATTTGATTACTTCTCCACAATCCCCTGATTTACAAAAAGGTTTTTCTTATGCTTAACTTGCTCTAGAAAAACAAAATGTTTTGTGTTGGTGCTGTCTCTCGACAGCAAGGAGATCCAACACAGGAGAATGGAGATGGCAACAGGGCACTCGCGCGTGATGGCAAAAGCTCTGTTAATCTGGCCTCTCACGGGCACTGTGCGGGGGTATTTATAGGTATCCGAGTGCACGGCGCCTCGCGTTAAGGACGCATGTGCCCTCAGGTACCTAGTTTATCCCCAGAATATTCCTATAAAGCGGGGTTACAAGTTGTAATTACATGTACGCCTTTACAAATTAGGCCCGTAACACAACCGCGGCCACGCAGGGCCTGTTACGATGGGCCCGACCTCACGTGGGCCTCGGAGCCGACCGAGGCCGCGCCGTAGGGAGGCGTTGCCGCAGGTCTTCGTCTGGTGCCGAATCGAGCGAAGGGTCTCCATGTTGTCCCTGGTGTCGATCAAGCGAAGGGTGTCCCTGCCTGCTTTGCCTGTCAGGGCGGGGGCTAAGCGGTGGAGACTTCGGGCGAAGGGTGGCGTTTCTGCCTTCGCTCCAACATTTGCCCTCCGAGGGACCAGTTCGACAAAGTCACCTGGTGCCGAAGACGTCGCTGGATGGCGGAGACGCTGCCCTCGCTCGAAGTGGTTCCGCGGGGGGTTTTTGATGTGACCGTTGATGGACATCGTACTGTTGGACTGCGGGTTTTCCGAAGCGTCGCGCCCTGTGGGATTGCGGGTTTCCCGAGGAGCCGCGCCCTGCCTATAAAGGGGGGCGGGGGACGGCGCTGCTTGCACTTTGCCTTCCGCGCTCCGTGAAAACCCTAGCCGCCCGCCGTCTTTCTGCTCCTCTTCTTCTACTGCTCGCTTTGCTCCTCGGAGATCTGGCTCGAGTGAAGCAGACCGCCCGCCGCCGCCGACGGTACGTAGCAATGCCATCCTCTTCTTCTTCCGCCGACGCCACGCCGCCGGCCGCCGCCTCGTCTGAGGAGACGTTGAGTGGCGTGATGGTGGAGGAGCTGCGCGCCGGCGACTCTGTTGATTTTGGTGTGTCACGGATGACGTCGGCCCGCGTCGAAGAAATGCAGCGCTTGGGCTACTTTGGCGGCGGAGTCGCTCGTGCTCCGGGGACGGAGGAAGTCCCCGAGCCGGAGGGTGAGTTGGTTGTTTTTGA
The DNA here is from genome assembly GCA_029449295.1 of Zea luxurians. NCBI lineage: Eukaryota > Viridiplantae > Streptophyta > Magnoliopsida > Poales > Poaceae > Zea > Zea luxurians. Next base: position 39,721,825 of record JAOPSE010000023.1, read on the forward strand.
GGCGTTCTTCGTCGCCGGTCTCCGCTTGCCTGCGCACCGGTTTGTTGGCGAAGTCCTGCGTAGATTCAACGTGCAAATTCATCAGCTGACACCGAACGCCGTGGTGGCGCTGGCGAAGTATGTCTGGGCGACGACTTCGTACGGCGGACAGCCGTCGGTTGAAGTTTTTGCGAAGAATTACTGCTTGCATTGGCAGAAGAGGGTGATTGAGGGCGGAGTTGCCCAGTTTGGGTCGTGCACATTCACGCCGAAGACCGGCAAGACCACAATGCCAGTAGTGGAGTTGGTTCCGTGCGCCCGCAACAAGTGGGGCAATTGGAATGAATTTTGGTTTTACGTTGCTGAGGCTACTGTCGAAGGCCATGAAGGACTGCCCATATCTGAGATGTGCTCTCACTATTACTCTGCGTATCCGCACTTTGAAGTGGCAGAAGAGGATGCAGACGAAGGGGCCCTTCGATGCGCCGCCGGCCAGAGCAGTGGTCGTGATTTAGTTGAAGAGTTTGTGGCGTACGGGGTCTGGCCCTTGGCGCACGGCTGGGCGTTGGGCGAAGTGTGCCCTCGCCAGATGCCCTTTCACGGAGGAAGGGTGGTGCGAAGTCCAGCCTTTGCACTGAGTTTGCGAAACCGTGACCCGGCCGCCTTTGTGCGTGATGCTGAGGACTTGGCGGTGCGGCTCGTGGGGCGGTACGTGGCGAGGACGGAGGGCCAGCGCAGCTTCGATATTCGCGGCTCAAATGAACGTTTGAACAGGGTCTTCGAATTGAATCAATTGCCGTACGACGGCTACCCTGGACAAGACGAAGCGGACCGCCGTGGGAAGAAGCCGGCGGTGGAGACTGGAGGCGACCCTGCGCTGACGGCCGCCCCCTCCTCAAAAAAGAGAAAATTAGGTACTGCGATGGGAGGAATCGGGGTGTCTGATAGTTTTGCTAGGGGGTTAATGAGGACGTGCGCGGCCCCGGGGGAGAGGATGTCTTCGCCCGAGCTCCGGGAGTCTTCGGCTCGGATGCTGAGGGTTACCGGGGGCTGCTGGCCTAGAAATGTTCCTGTCCCCTGCGCGGCTGAGGAAGACTGTTTTACATCTCGTATGGTTCGTCAGTGGAGGGTTTTTCCTTACGGGCGAAATATCGGTGCTGTTGTGTGGGCAGTGATGGACAAGGATCGCCAAGGGGCCGCGCAAAAACGCCAGGCGACCGTAAGGATTCACGACGCCCGGCCGAAAAGGCAACGGGGGACGGCGAAGGCTGCGGCCTCCAGTGGAGGCAAGCCGCCGCTGGCGGCGAAGGCGGGTGCCGCTGCGCCCAGCAAGGCGCCGGAGACAGCGGCGGGCGCCGGAGTCTCCAAGCCGACGAAGGTGGTGCCGCCGGCCAGCGGAGTGGCGGAAGCTTCGAAGGCGGCCCGAGCGTTGCCGCCGCCGGGCAAGCGCGTCGCCGACTTCGGCACCGACATTAGCGTGGACGATTATCTGGGGGGTAAGTCACCCGGCCGCCTCTTTTTTTTTTTTTTTTTTTTTTTTTTTGATTGTTGATGCGCTACAGGGTCGGACGAGGGCCGGCTTGTTATAGCTGTGCCTGCCGGGGCAATCGCGGCAGACAGCGGCGGAGACAGCGGCGGGGCCCTTGGCGCCGGAGGCGAGGTGTCGGCCCTCGCGAGGGTCAGAGACGAGGCTGGCGCGGCGACCCGCCGGCTGAAGGGAGTGACGGAGGCGCTGAATCAGCGACGGAGGCGCTGAGTCAGGTCTGCCGAGTTTTTTTTTTTTTTTTTTTTTTTTTTTTTTTTTTTTTGACGGCCATGGCCTTACGTGTTCTCCGCAGGTGGCCGACTTCACCAGCCGCACTGCGTCGGGGGCGCTCACGGCAGCCTTATCTGCCGAAGTCGAGAGACTTCGGACGCAGCATGCTGACGCTGTCCGTGAGAAGTCTGCCTCCGACAGCAAGTGTCGTAAACTGGCGGACAAGGTGGCCGCCCTGGAGGAAGAAAAGGCTGATCTCCGGCGCCAGCTGGCGGAGGAGAGGAGGGAGGCCAACGAGGCCGTCGCCAAAGAGCAGACCGCGCAGGCGGAGGCTAGGCTGGCACGGGCGGAGGCCAATCTTGCCAAGGGGCTCGCCGAGGACCTGCGGGGGCGGCTCACCGCTCTGGAGAGCCGTATGAAGGGGGCCGAAGCCGCGGCACGGACGGAGGCCGAACGGACGCGCACGCAGCTTATGGCCACATACCGCGAGCTGGGTGCGCGGACTGGTGACTTCGTGGTGCCGGAGCGAGAGGCCGGACTTCGCTGCTTGGAATGGGTGCAAGAGGAGCTGCAGGAGCTCCCCACTGTCTTGGCTGGATTAATGTCGTTCGCCTCCCTGGTTACCTGCGAGGGGGCAATGAACGCACTCTCTCGCGAAGGATGCCGGCACTATGAGGCCTTCGACCAGGCAGATGAAGATTTTGGGCGAGACATCTATAAGGTCGAAGACCCCGTGGTGAAGGAGTCCGCCGGCGCCCTCTACGATCGGATGTGGGGTCTGTATGGCGGTGAAGTGGTCAGGGAGCGGGCCGAGGCTGCGAGGGCTCAGGTAACGTTGTCGTTTGTTTGGCGTTTGCTGGATGTGGTCTGTGCGTGTGTTTGCTGACTTTTTGTATGTTTTGTTTTAGGCGGAGCGAGGCGAGCGGGTGGACGATTTTGGAGCACTGAACGACGCCCTGCCCGACACGGAGCCGGCCCCGGAGACTACGGAAAACGCACCAGGCGCCCCCCCATCTGCTGCGACAGCCGAAGATCGGCCCATGAAGGTGGCCGAAGGCGCTCCCGATGCCCTCGCAGCAGCCGCGCCGACCGTCGAAGACCCGACGGCGGAGGCGGCGGAAAGAATGGCGGGAGCGGCGGCGGAGACAACGGCGGAGGCACCCGCCGCGTCAGGGCCCTCGCAGGTGGCATAGTGGTTGTCTAGGGTTAGGAAATTTTGGATGTTTGTACTGAACTTTGGTTGCTGCGCAGGTTCAAGATTTTGGGCCTGCGCACGCAACCATTGCTACTGAGTTTTTGGCGGCCTCGACCGCGGAAGATGGTAATCAATATAGTGGGTCTGCATCTGAGTTTTTTGACTTTGCTGACTCCGGGAGCTCGGTTGAGTGGACTGATGAGTCGTCGGAGGAGAATTTGGATTATTTTACGGCCTTGGACGTGGCTGCGGCGGAGGCCTCGCCGCACGCCGCGGACGCGTCGGACGTGCCAGGCCCCAGCGCCGGGCGCCGTCGTCGAAGGGCGGTTGCAAAACGTAGGGTTAGCGCGGAGGAGCGGGCTTTGCTTCGTGTGAGTGGGGCCGGTCGGCAGGAACTGTTGTCTCTGCCGACCGCCGAGAGTGTAGGTGAGGGGGAACTGCGAAGGCTTTTTGCGGGTGAGGAGCTCAGGATAATGTTATTTAATTATAGGGAGATGGGAATTATTCCTAAAGTTGAACCGATGTAGAGTGTGGTGTCCTCGCTTGTGTATGTAGAGTCTTGTATGGTGGAATTGTGTGCCCTCGCGTGCATGTGTGTGAAGGCGTTTTGTACTAACTGATTCGTTCGGCTGCGCTGTACTTGGTTGACTATGATTGGTCTTGGCGTGGGTGGTTCGATGTTGTCGTTTCGGCCGTTGTTGTGCTAGTCCGGGTGTACCCTTAAGTGTCTTCTGCACAGATAGTCTTCGGTTTTTTCGCACTTGCTGTGTTAAACCGGTTGCGCCCTTAGGCGACTTCGGCGCGGATAGTCTTCGCGATAGACTTAAATTTTTTCCGCACTTGTTGTGCTAATCCGGCTGCACCCGTAGGCGACTTCGGCACGGGTAGTCTTTGCGATAGACTTAGATTTTTTTTTTTTTTTTTTTTCCCGCACTTGTTGTGCTAATCCGGCTGCACCCGTAGGCGACTTCCGCACAGATAGTCTTCGCGATAGACTTAGATTGTTTTCGCACTTGTTGTGCTAATCCGGCTGCACCCGTAGGCGACTTCCGCACGGATAGTCTTCGCGATGGACTTAGATTTTTTTCCCGCACTTGTTGTGCTAATCCGGCTGCACCCGTAGGCGACTTCCGCACGGATAGTCTTCGCGATAGACTTAAATTTTTTTTCGCACTTGTTGTGCTAATCCGGCTGCACCCGTAGGCGACTTCCGCACGGATAGTCTTCGCGATAGACTTAGATTTTTTTCCCGCACTTGTTGTGCTAATCCGGCTGCACCCGTAGGCGACTTCCGCACGGATAGTCTTCGCGATAGACTTAGATTTTTTTCCCGCACTTGTTGTGCTAATCCGGCTGCACCCGTAGGCGACTTCCGCACGGATAGTCTTCGCGATAGACTTAGATTGTTTTCGCACTTGTTGTGCTAATCCGGCTGCACCCGTAGGCGACTTCCGCACGGATTTGTCGCACGCGAGGGTAGCTAACGCTTAGCCTCGCGGTGACCTCGTGGTGGTCGAATGTCGAAGACCGTCAACGCGGTCTTTTTCGACGCATGTCTTTTTGCGGGGGATTTTTTACGTATATATTACATGGCTCCGCCTCGTTAAAAACCTCACCCCCCGGGAGGAAAAGAGTGCGGGCCGGTGCAAGATTGTTTTTGCAAATTACAAGGGCGAAGACAGCCCTGAAGAATTAAACAAAAAATTTGCGGAGGTTGTCAATGTTCCAGGAATGCTCCAGGTCCTCGCCGGTTTGTGTTGTGAGCCTGTATGCGCTGGGGGAGGCCTTCGTCTTGACGATGAAAGGGCCCTCCCACCTGGGCTCCAGCTTGCCCCTTGACTCCGTCCGAGCTGTCCGAATGAGCACGAGGTCCCCCTCGCTGAACTCCCTTGGGGTGACTGAGTGGTCGCGCCATGCTTTGGTCTGGGCTTGATACTTGTTCAGAGCTTGTAGGGCGAAGACACGGTCTCCGTCGATGAGATCCTTTGAAGTCGGCTCGTCCACATCTGGGACGGCTGACGGGACCGTTCGCGGGGACCCGTGTTTTATTTCCTGCGGGGTCATGGCCTCCGATCCGTATAACAGACGGAACGGAGTGAACCCGGTTGCCCTGCACTCAGTCGTGTTTAGTGCCCAGACTGCCTCAGGTAAGAAATCGCTCCATTTGCCCTTTTTTTCATCGAGGAGCATTTTTTTGATAGCTGTGAAGATTTTTCCGTTGGCGCGCTCCACGACCCCGTTGGACTGCGGATGATAGACTGAGGCGAAGGCAAGCTTGGTGCCAATGGAGAAACAGAAATCCTTGAAGTCTTGGTTATCAAACTGTTTGCCGTTGTCGACCGTTAACTCAGACGGTACTCCGAAACGGCAAACGATGTTCTGCCAGAAGAATTTCTGGGCAGTCTTTGATGTTATTGTGGAGACAGCCCGTGCCTCGATCCATTTGGTGAAGTACTCGACCGCGACGAAGGCGAACTTGAGATTCCCCTGAGCGGTGGGCAGGGGTCCAACAATGTCGAGACCCCAGCGCTGGAGAGGCCATGTGTGGGCGATCAGCTTTGTGTACTGCGAAGGGCCGCCTGGTCGAGGAGAGAACTTCTGGCAGGCTTCGCAGGACCGAGTGACCCGATTCGCGGCGCAAATCATTGCTGGCCAGTAGAAACCCTGGCGGATCACCTTAGCAGCTAGGGCCCTTGGGCCCGCGTGCGAGCCGCACGTGCCACTGTGGACTTCACGTAGGACCTGCATGCCTTCGGCCTCGGTGACGCACTTAAGCATTGGTTGGCTGACTCCTTTTTTGTATAGCTGGCCTTCAATCAGAGCGAAGTCCCGGCTTCGATGTCTGAGGCGCTTGGCCTCACTGATGTCAGCTGGGTGATAATACCCCTGCAGGAACAGGGTAATGGGTGCTCGCCAGTCTTCGGTCATGATGAGGTTGACTGTACGGTGGCCCTCGATGTCGTTGGTTATATGGAGCCCTTCGGGGCTCCGGACTGCTGGCGTGCCGATGACGTGGAAGAACACGTCGGAGGGCAGAGTTTCGCCCCTGGCCGCGGCCTTGGCCAATGCATCGGCCTCCTCATTCTTGGCCCGGTCCACATGCTGCACGGTGAACCCCTTGAACTGTCTCTCAAGACTTCGGATGGCCGCGAGGTACTGCATGAGCGCGGGGTCCTTGGCTGCATAGTCTTTGTCGACCTGGCCGGCAACTACCTTGGAGTCTGTTTTGATGATGCAAGTGGTGACTCCGAGGGCCCTCAGCTTGCGGAGGCCGAGGATGACTGCTTCGTATTCTGCTATATTATTTGTGCACCTGTCGGATTCCAGATTGAAGCTGAGTCGTGCTGCATATCTGTGCTTGACTCCGACTGGTGATGTTATGATTGCAGCGACGCCTGCCCCCGCATGGCACCATGCGCCATCGCAATGGATCGTCCAGACCTTCTCTGTGGTCGGGTCCGGCTGTGTTGCTGGCCCGGTCCAGTCGACGACGAAGTCTGCCAGGACTTGCGATTTGATGGCTGTCCTGGGCTCGAAATTGATGTGGTAGCCGGAGAGTTCGGCTGCCCACTTGGCGATCCTTACCGATGCCTCCGGGTTTCTAAACAGTTCGCCGAGCCCCCTATCTGAGGTGACACGGACCTTGAATGCTTCAAAATAATGGCGCAGCTTGCGCGAGGACATAACGACTGCGTAGGCGATCTTCTCCAGCTCTGTCATGTTGCATTTGGACGGAGTCAGGACCTCGGAGACGTAATAAACAGGGCACTGTCTGACGGCGCCTTCGACCGTCTGCTCCTGCACTAGTGCCGCGCTGACCGCGTGCGGCGAAGCCGCGACATAGAGCAATAAGGGGAGCGAGGAGTCGGGGCTCGTGAGGGTGGCCAGCTCCGTTAAGTACTGCTTTAATGACGCGAAGGCCGCTGCTTGCTCCGGCCCCCAAGCGAAGTCTTTTGCGCCGCGGAGAGTTTTGAGGAAAGGGAGACTTCGCTCGGCCGACCTGGAAATGAATCTGTTGAGAGCAGCCAATCTGCCTGTCAGACGCTGGACATCCCTGGTGGACTGCGGAGGCGACATGTCGATGATGGCCTGGATCTTGGTTGGGTTGGCCTCGATGCCGCGGTGCGACACCAGGTAACCCAATATCTTGCCCTGGCGAACACCGAAAACGCACTTTTCCGGGTTCAAGCGGAGTCGTGCGTCTCGCATGTTTGCGAATGTCTCGGCCAGGTCGGCGAGGTGGTCCTCCTTATTTTTGCTGGCGACGACGATGTCATCCACATATGTAAATATATTTCTGCCGACCTGGCCCTCGAGCACTGTTTTGGTGAGTCTGGAGAATGTGGACCCGGCGTTCTTGAGACCCTCCGGCATTCTGATGAAGCAATAAGTGCCGAAGGGTGTTATGAAACTGGTGCTGGCCTTGTCTTCCTCCTTCATGTATATCTGGTGATAGCCGGAGAAGCAGTCGAGGAGAGACATGACCTCGCAGCCGGCCGCGCTATCGACTATTTTGTCGATCCGTGGCAACGGGAAATTGTCTTTTGGGCAGGCCTTATTGAGACTGGTGAAGTCTATGCACATCCGCCATTTCCCGCTTTTTTTCTGCACCATTACAACATTGGAGAGCCATGTGGGATAAGCCACTGGCTCAATAAATTGAGCCTCTAGGAGGCGGTGCACCTCCGCCTTGGCGGCCTCTGTCTTTTCATCGGACATTTTGCGAAGCTTTTGCTTTCTTGGTCGCACCGAGGGGTCGATCCCCAGACCGTGCTCGATTATGGATCGGCTGACTCCGACCAGGTCGAGGGCGGACCAGGCGAAGACATCTTTATTTTTGGCCAGGCAGCAGAGAAGCTTCTCTTCTTCATGCGGGGTAAGGTCTTCGCTGATGGTGACTGTCTGCTTGGGCGTGGCCTGATCGAGGGGGACAGTCTTGGTCCCATCCTGACTCTGCAACTGAGCCTTGGCGTGCTGCTTGTCAGTGGGGCTGGCGGGCGCAGGGACCTCGCACTGTGTCGTGAGACAGTGCACGTTCCTCTGACCAGGCACGAAGTCCCGCTCTATGTTGCGCGCAGCTTGCTGGTTACCGCGGACCGTAATTACGCCTAGAGGGCCTGGTATCTTCATGCACAAATACAGTCCGTGGATGGCAGCTTCAAACTTATTGATGGAGCCCCGACCCATGATGGCGTTGTATGGATATACCATATCCACGATGTCAAAAGTCACTTGCTCGCTTCGGGCATTGGGTGCTACACCGAAGGAGAGGGGCAACTCTATTTTGCCGACGGGGAAGGTGCCCTTGCCGCCGAAGCCATACAACGGGTTGTCCGAAGGCTTGAGTAGGCTGTGGCTGATGCCCATGCGATCGAAGGCATGGAGGAAGATGATGTCCGCCTGGCTGCCGTTGTCGACGAGGACCTTGTGCAGGTCCCAGCCTGCCACGCTGCAATTGATGACCATGGCATCGCAGTGGGGGGCACTGCGCAAGTCGACGTCCCGTGCGTCGAAGGTGAGCGGTATGTGGGACCACTTCGTCTGCACAACTGGGCCCGTGACAGCGACATGGTTTACGCTGCGGTAGTGGTCCCGCTTCTGCCGCTTGGTGTCGAAATCGGTGCTGGACCCCCCGGTTATCATATGAATGACTCCGCGATAAGGTTGATCGGCGAAGTCTTCCTGTTTTGGGGCGTGGGGGATGTTTTGTTGTTGCTGGTGTGGTGGTGGAGGCGGAGGATGTACGATTTGTACTTCCTGATGATGTTGGTAAGCGTGGTGCGGTGGATGCGGGGCGGGAGCGTGGATATATGATGGAGGGGGTGGCTGGTAATTATGCGCGACAATTCTGGGGTTGTCGGCTGGCTGCGCCCTCGCCATTCTGTCTCTGGTGGCCTTTACTTCGGGGCAGTCTTTAGTTTGGTGGGCGCAGTCTTCGCCATGGAAAAGGCAATAAAATCGGCGCGGCGGGGGGAGTGGTTGCGCACGCCCTCGGCCCCTGCCGCGAGTTCCACTTCCGCGGCCCTGGGGGGGATATTCTTGGCGACGAAGGGGGTCAGCGGCCGGCTGCTGGTTGGCGATGTTGTGCACTTGCTGCTGACCGCGGCCATCCCGACCGGAGTCTGGCTGCGGAGTCCTTGTCCACGTGCGGCTGGACTGCGGAGCATCTTTTGGCTTCCGCTGGGACTCAATCTTGCGCTGGTGGAGCTCCTCGGACCTGGCGTACTTTTCAAACAGCTGGTATAACTCTTGGAGGTTCTTGGGCGGGTCCCTGATGCAATGACTGTAAAGGACGCCAGCGCGAAGACCACTGATAGCATAATGGATGGCAATCTGGTCATCGACTGAGGGTAGCTGTGACTTGAGAGTCAGGAATTTGCGGTAATATTCCCTCAGCGTCTCCTTCTCTAGCTGCTTGCAGAGCGAGAGCTCGGCCAGGGCGTCGGTGTCCGGGCGGTACCCCTGGAAGTTGAGGAGGAACTTGTCCCGGAGACTTCTCCAGGAATCGATGGACAGCGGGGGCAACCTGGTGAACCAGGTGAGCGCGGGGCCCTCGAGGGCGATGATGAAGGACTTCGCCATTGTGGCGTCGTCCCCTCCGGACGATGCGACGACGACCTGGTAACTCATTATGTATTGAGCCGGGTCGGTGCTGCCGTTGTACTTGGGGTAGGTCCCAGCCCGGAAATTAGCTGGCCACGGCGTTACTTGCAGGTGAGGCGCCAGGGGGCTTCGCTCATCGAGATAGTTGACCCCTTGGAATGGCGCGGCGTGCTGGAAAGTGGAGTCGCGCTGGGGGAAACGCGGGTCCTCCGGTTGTGCGCGGTGTTGCAGGGGTGGCCCATGCTGCAGGCCGGGGTGGCCCTCGCGCGTGTCTTCGTTTTGTGCGCGCTGCTGGAGGGATGATGCGTGCCGCGGGCTGAGGTGGCCTTCGCGCTGCATCAGCGCGATCTCCCGCTCGAGTTCCTGGGCCTTGAGTTCTTCGTCGCGGATCATCTGCCGCACTTTGGCGAGTGCTGACACACGCTGGCGCTTGGCCTCCAGTATCTCCTTCTGCCTCTGGAGGTTGCGGTTCTTGAGGCGCAGGGCGCGCAGCTGTAGTTGTTCCTCTGCTGAGATGCCGAGGACCTCACCGTCCTCGGCGAGGTCCGCGCCCTCCGGTGGTGCGAAGCCTGAGGGAGGTGCGAAGCCTGGGGGAGGTACGAAGCCTGAGGGAGGTGCGAAGCCTGAGGGTTGTCCCTCGGGGTCGCAGGTGCGGAGGGTGTCGTCTTCGGTGGCCTCTTGGTGGGTGGATTGGGTGAGGGCGAGGGCCTTGCCCTTTCTTGCGGCGAGCAGTGCTGCCTTCGCAGCCTCGTCAGCCTTTGGGTTAGCTCTCTTGGGTGCCATCGCGGGTGGTTGTCTCGTAGCACGAACGGTGGGCGCCAAATGTTGGTGCTGTCTCTCGACAGCAAGGAGATCCAACACAGGAGAATGGAGATGGCAACAGGGCACTCGCGCGTGATGGCAAAAGCTCTGTTAATCTGGCCTCTCACGGGCACTGTGCGGGGGTATTTATAGGTATCCGAGTGCACGGCGCCTCGCGTTAAGGACGCATGTGCCCTCAGGTACCTAGTTTATCCCCAGAATATTCCTATAAAGCGGGGTTACAAGTTGTAATTACATGTACGCCTTTACAAATTAGGCCCGTAACACAACCGCGGCCACGCAGGGCCTGTTACGATGGGCCCGACCTCACGTGGGCCTCGGAGCCGACCGAGGCCGCGCCGTAGGGAGGCGTTGCCGCAGGTCTTCGTCTGGTGCCGAATCGAGCGAAGGGTCTCCATGTTGTCCCTGGTGTCGATCAAGCGAAGGGTGTCCCTGCCTGCTTTGCCTGTCAGGGCGGGGGCTAAGCGGTGGAGACTTCGGGCGAAGGGTGGCGTTTCTGCCTTCGCTCCAACATTTTGTTTTGACAAAAGATGATGCTTCAAAGTGGGTGGGATGTTTTCAAAAATAAAACTTGATGGTGGATCCCTCATGGCCATAATGGGTTCAACATCGGAAAAGATGTACCTCTACCAGGTACCAAACTTTGGGTTTGAAATGATAAAGCTGAGACCGGGCGGATGACTTGCACGAGAAGAGAGTCTCGGTGTAGTGTCTCCGTCTGAGTCGATTAAGGACCTTGTCGATGTAGGCTTGCTGATCGAGGACCCTTTAACTGGTCATATGCCTCATCATGGGTAAGCTTTGCCTCGGGCAGACTAATACCAGAATAAGATAACACGCAATGGGAGTGGAGAGATGGCGAGAGTAGCGTGTACCCTCCGTGGCAAGAGGCTGGACGGTGGTGTATATGTGCTCTCAGTTGGCGTGAACCTGATCTGGTCTTAAGAACCCCGGTGGCGAGTTGACATATGCAAGGGTTAAGTGCTACATATGTCGTGTGATTGGAGATCCTCAGCTGAGTATAATCGATTTGGATCGCCGTAACTGCGCGGACATGAAGACTTGGTCACTGCCCTACACGTAGCATTCCAGTGAATAAGAAGGGTTGATAAGAAATTGGCTAGTATAGGTCAAGTGCTTGAACTAGGGTAGAAATAACTCTAGAACTCAGGTGATGACTTAACTTGCTAATTAAACTGGACTTTTAAGGATCCACTATTAGTAAGCATTTCTGCAAACAAGAGTCTTTGATTATTGATAAGCCATACCTTGATTCCCAAAAGGCCAGCATATCCTTGAGAGTCTTTTATTTTGACGGGTAAGATTTGCGAAAGTACACTTCGTACTCAGGGCTTTGTCCCATGTTGTTTTAGGTGAAGAAGCAACAAATTTTTGTTGTTTCTGTTCCAAGGTGGTGCCTAAAGAAGAGAATCAAGACTGAAGCTGCAGGAGGAGGTGTCCTCCGTTAAGAAAAACTTTTTACTGTTTATCGGGAGGGGTTTTTGTCGGTGTTTTGGGTCCGACCGCACACCCGGGGTTACCCCTCAAGGTGCTTTTAGGAGTAGGACGGTGTTATCGACTGTAGCTCAATGGTTCGTGCTGGTTGCACGAGAAACAGTGGACAATGGTTTACAGGTTCGGGCCGCTTTGAAATGCGTAACACCCTACGTCCTGGCGAGAGTGCTTTATGTGGTGGATTACAAGGGAATTCTCTAGTGCGGGGAACGTAGAGAGTTGGGGTGGATGGCTGAGTAGTGAGCGTCTTGTTCTGAAGGGGTGTCCCCTAGGCCTTATATATTCGACCGTGGGGCAATACATGCAGATATGATAACAGCGTGCGCCTAAATGATAGTGAACCAACTGCGTCTATCTTCCTATAATTTAGCCGACTCATCCTCGCTTGATTCTGATGCGTGGAGCCCTCGTGCGGGAAGGTTGGGTCACTGTTGTGATCCTTGTTTGAATTCATCGGGCCGTCTGGGCTTGCACCGATCCGGCCTTATGTCGATCCGCTTCACTGGTCGTCTCTCCTAGGCCCACAAGGGGATGACCTTACGAATTATGGGGTCCTTGGGCCTTTCGTGAGGTCTTTTATCCTTCTGGTGGACCCGGGGGATATCTGTCCCCCACAAGCCCCCGATCTTTGGGTCGATTTTGAAATAAATGGCCCAATGATCCTAGGTCCAGCTTGCAGTATTTGTTTATAATGGGGATGCTTTGGAGATAAGCCCGTCGGGCCACTGCTTTTGAATTCTGAGTGCTCCGGTAAAAACAATTTCTTACTGTCTCCTTCTGCTTTTATCACTTGAAAATAGGTGTTCTATTTCAGACTCATGCTTCGGAGGTCAGCATTTCGTACTGTAGGACTTTGAACTTCGTTAAGTGCACCAAAGGTGCACCCAATGGGTGTAGCCTTCGAGCTTCGAGTGGATTTTTGAAAATAATCCACTCGAAGGTCTTCACTTTGAGTATTATCAGAAATCACTTTCATCTTCCACTTGTACTTTGTCGGAGGTCAGCCTTGTTTTGATCTTGCCCTATGCTTTAGAGGTCAGCATTGTCTTGATCTGAGATGATGATTCATTGGGTGCATCGAAGGTGCACCCAATGGGTGTAGCCCCCGAGCTTCGAGTAGATTTTTGAAAATAATCCACTCGAAGGTCTTCATTTCATGCCTTTTTCCGGGAATCATCCTCCCTTCTTGCCGAATGCCTTAGAGGTCAACACTATGTAATTGATATTATTCTTTAGAGGTCAGCGTATATTTTGTCTTTGAGGCCGAGTTCGTGATCTACCCATATCTTGCTAGGTAGTGCAATTTATTTGATCTGTGACTGATTGGACATTCGACAGATGATCCTTGGCTAGTCTTCGTTATCACTTCTTGCTTCAATGCTTCTGTCGATTAGACTTGTACCTTGTTGGCTATATTTGGCTTTCCTTTGATCCTTACTGATATCTCACTTTTGTCTTGAAGTATTCATTGCACGTACTGCACGGATGTGACAGTTTTGAAAAATATACTGATAATTCTTGGGCGTCCCCCCTAATGGGTGTAGGCAAGGGACGGCTTGGTACGCTGAGTGTTTAGCAAACTGCTTCTGAGTAGTAACTTGATGTGACCGGGGGTGTAAACATATCGCCCACGCAATTGACTGGAGTCCCAATGGGTGTTGTGTTGCGTGAAACGGCGTCAGCCGCCTGACGTGTCTTCAGACAGTTTGAATTGCCTATTGAATTTTTGCGACTGTTCAGTGACCGTGGTAGGAGGTGAGCGGTTGCCTTCTTCTATAAATAGTGTTCTTGCTTCCCCAGCATTTTCACATCTCTTACTGCTCTCTGCTGCTTGCTCTCTTCTTCTTCCTTCCTTTCCACCATGCGCAAGAGTAAGAAAGGTAGCAGTTCTTCGCCTCGCTTTGGTGACAAGCGCAAACGTGAGCCGACTCCTCCCTCGGAGGACTTCGGCAACTCGGAGTACTCGGAGGAGGAGTTCTCCTCCGAGTTCGAGGGATCTCCGGCCCCCGTCTCTCCCCCGGCATCGTCTGATGATTCAGACGACTCCTAGGGGATTGCTGTGGAGGTCTGGACCTACATCCGGGCTGTCGAGCGCGTCGGGCTCGAGGGCTCGGATGAGTCAGAGTACTCCTCAGATGAGGAGGACTCCTCGGACTCGTCCGAGGAGGGCAGTGGCAGAGATGGCAGAGACGGCGACGACGATGGAGGCGACGGTGACGGCAGCGACTGCAGCGGCAGGGTCGGTGACGACGGCGGCAAGGGCGGCAGCGGCGACGGTGGCAGCGGCAGCAAGGGCAGCAACCAGGCCAGTGGCTAGATGCCACTGGTTTTAGATGTTAGTGTAGATTAGTAGTAGAAATAGTATTATTGAAATAATGTTGTAGTAGCTAGTAGTATAGAGTAGTGGAATGTAATGTAGTAGTAGTAGGGAAAGCATCAACTCATAACGAGTTGATTTGTAAGTTCTGTAGCTTCCCTTTATGAAGAATGATTTCGTCTCCTCCTGTGTTAATTACTTTGCCTCCTGGTCAGTTGACGATCGTTGCAATATTTATTGTCCATGATGTTCTCTGTCTGCTATGCTTGGGTAGTAACTTGGAGTTCTCGAATCATTCTTCCGTTCGCTTTATCTGTGACATCGGTGCCTCAGAAGTAGTGGCCGAGTTATTATTGACAACATTGGCGCTTCTGAAGTAGCGTTCGAATGATGGCGGGGCCACATCGGTGTTTTTAGAATTAACGACCGAGTGGTTACTAGTGATATCAGTGTTATAGAGGTAACAACCGAGTGACTGATGGCAACGTCGGCGTTTTAGAGGTAACAGCCGAGTGACTGATGGCGATGTCGGCATTTTAGAGGTAACAGCCGAGTGACTGATGGCGACGTCGGCGTTTTAGAGGTAACACCCAAGTTAGAACGGGCCGCGTCGGCCGTTTTGGAAATAACGGTCGAGCGATGACATGGCACGCCAGCTTTTTTAGAAATAGCAGCTGAGTGATGACATGGCATGCCAGCGTTTTAGAAATAACCACCGGGTGATGACTGAGCACTTTTTGGAAACGGCATCTGGCCCGGGAAAACCCCATATGTACTGCACTGTAGCACGACTCCACGCTCCATGCCCTAGTTCTTGCTTTCCTGCATCTAGGCCCTCTCTGCCCTTTTGCGATTCTGCTTCCGCTCCGCTCGCCGGCGAGGTTGAGATGGCGCCCAAGCGGAAAGCCTCGAGTTCGTCCGTCGCAGTTATTCCCCCCATCGATCCCAATAGTCAGTTGCCCTTCGCAGGTAACCATATGTCTGTTGTATCCGAATCTGACCTCCTTCATCTCGTGTCCATCGATGTTCTTCCTCCAAAAGAGCTCTGTTCTTGGCGGATCTGTCGCGGGGTCACTGTTCCAACAGAGGACACCCACGAATCCGTCATCTACGTTCCATTCCTCCTCCGCGGCCTTGCTTTTCCTATTTCTCCCTTTTTCCGCGGTCTCCTTGATTTCTACCACTTGAATCTGACCCATCTGAACCCCAATTCCATTCTGCAAATCTCCATCTTTGTTCATTTATGTGAGGCTTTTCTTGGCGTTCTGCCGCACTTTGGCCTGTGGAAGTACTTGTACCATTGTCGGCCTGGGATGGCCGGAGGGCAGCATCAACTGGTAGGGGGCGCGAGCTTGGAGATGCGCCGTGGGAGGAAGACCGACTACCTTGACATCCCACTCAAGGATAGTATCAAAGGATGGCGCTTGGAGTGGTTTATCGTTGAAAATCATGGAAATTCTCTCCCCCCACGGTCGGGGAGACAGCCGGATGTTCGCACTCCGAGCTGGACCGAATCCCCCACAGACCAGGAGGTGGCTGAGGCAGGGGCTCTATTAGCTGAAGTTGGATTGTTGAAGGAGAGAGGTCTGACTGCAGAGGCTGTGGTTGCTGATTTTGTCTTCAAGAATATTCAGCCACTGAAGGACAGGGCACACCCATCCTATCTGTACCAAGGCCTGGCTGACTCAATCCGGGTCACCAACAGAAGAATTCCTGCTGTGGACTTGGTGAGCCGGCTCTAAATGATACTCAGAGGCAAGGTATCAAATGTTGGCGCCCCTGTTGCGTACTCGGCCTGGAATTTGCCTCCTTCCAAGGCCTTCACCCATTTTGTGTCAAATCCTCCTGCTGGTGATGGCGGTTTGGGCCTTAGAGTGCGACCCTCTGCCGAAGAAGTTAGCGCTTTGGTTGCTTCGCTTGAAGAAATTCCTGATGATGAACGACAGGTTCATTTTGAGGTGCCTTTGGATCCTAGTGATGCAGAGATAGGTGCTATGCTGGATATGTTGGCTGAGGATTCTTCTGATGCTGCTCCTGCTGAAACATTGGTGGTGGTGCCCATCCCTGAGGCTGACAAAGCTTTGGACGCTCAGAAGTCTACCAATGTTCGTCCAAAACGTTCTCGCTGAGCCGTTCAAGCCTCTTTTCCTGCTGAGGGGGAGAAAAAGAAGAAGAGACATCTTCATCGGGTGTCTAGCTTGGATCAGGGTGCCGGTCCTTCTGCTCCTATTGCTGAGGAAGTGCCAGTGCCTGAATTTACTGAAGCTGATCCCAATGGGTGTGACCCGTCTGACGTTGATCCCAATGGGTGTGCTGTCCGTGTTGTAGATGAGGATGATGAAGAAGAGGACGAAATCCCTCTGATTCGGAAGAACAGCCGTCGTTACATAGCTAGTGGGGAAAGTAGTGGTGTTCCTTCTCTTGCCTTGTCTGCCCTCATTGGTCTGCAAGAATTATCTCTTGCGAACTTTGATCAAACTCTTGAGGACATGGTTCCAGAAGATCTGTTATCAGAACTAGCAGATGATGGCGTGATGGATGTTTGTGTTGATGTGCTCGACGCCGGGTTGGGGTCATCCCGGGCAGCGTCCCGCGCCTCATCGACCTTGGAGCGCGGTCTTGAGGGTCAGGAAGCTGGTTTGGATTGCCCTGCTCCCATGGAAGTGGCTGAGGGACCTTCAGCCTTAGAGATGGCTGCTGCAGAGAACTCGGCCCTTAAGGATGGTGCTGGCGCTCACCCAGCCCCCAAGGGTGTTGCCGGGGATGATTCGGCTCGGATGGGTAGCGCAAGCTATGACCCAGCCCTCGAGGGTGTCCGAGCAGGTTCTCCCTCTTGCACTTCCATGGATGTTCACGTAGGGTCTTCTCCTCCACATTCTGGTTGCATGGTGATAGCCAAAGCCTTTGGTCAAGGAGTCGCTTTAGAGGCCAGCGTACCCGATGACAGAGTTTTGAGTTCTGCTGATGACCCTGAGTTGGTTCCTGCTGATCCGTTGCAAGTTGCTCCAGGTGGTGATCCTTCGCCTAGCCATCAGTTGATTTCTCACGATTTGGGGGTCCCCTCATTCTTCTCCAACCTCCAGGTATCTTGGTTCCTTCTGGTCTGACTTTTACCCAGGCAGATAATTATTCTCATGCTTGTCTGCTTTTAATGCCAGGCGTTGGTCGATGAGATGTCTAGTCAGCTGAAGCTGCAGGGTTCTTCTGTCCCAGAAGGAGCTTTGTCTCTGGCGCATTGGAATCCGGTGCTGCTTCAGCGGCGTGTTTCTGACTTAGAGGCGTCGAATGCTGGTCAGTGCTTCTTTTGCTTCCTTTTGGCTACCTTATTAAACTGCTTCTTATTTTAACACCTTCACTTGACTGTTTCTCACCAGATATGACTTGGCAGTATTCTGATCTTGAAGAAAAACATTCTCAAGGTCAAGCTGAACTGGTCCGACGGTGCTCTGATCTTGAGGAAAAGTATTCTCAAAGTCAGACTGAGCTGGCCCAGGTTTCTGCTTCTTTGAATGATGCTAACACGTTGAACTCTACTCTCTGCGCTCAGCTCGACTCTGAAAAGGTGACCTATGAATCCGGGCTTTGTTTTGCCGTGTTCTTATTGCTTGCTTGACGTTTGAGGAAGCTAATTCTTGTTTGCAGGAAGAAAAACGTGCCCTTGTTACTTCTTGTGACAATCTTGACAGGCTATACCGTGACTCCAGCAACTCGTTGACCATCTTGGAGAGGAGTCATCGCTTCACCATGGAAGACTTGGACAACCATCGCTATAAGCTGCAAGAGTCCCTGGAAGATGTGATTCGCCTCAGGCAGTTGATATCGGCCAAAGATGCTGTCATCAAGGATCTGCGTGCTTCCAAGAAATCCGTCGCCCAGGAGCTAGAGACCGCTCAGCTGGCTGTCAAGGTTGCCGAAGAGACTTCCGCTACTCTGAGGACTCAGTGCGATAAAGCTATGGATAAAGCTATTCACGCGGGGCAGATTCTGATGAGGAGACCTGGTGTGGTTGTTCCTGATGACATAGTGGCAGATGTGAACGCCGCTCCTGATTCCTCCAGTCGTCCTTCTTCGTCAGTTGCTCCTGAGAAGAATGTTGCAAAATAGAAAAACATTGCATGCTTTGAGCGCGTGGTTAACGTGCTTGGATGTTTTGTGAGAGGACACCTTTTAGTACTGAATGCTACTATTGTTCTCCTATTGTTTAGAATTCAACAGTATCTACATTTGTAGAAGTAAAATGCAGCGTAATGGTTTTGAGACTTCTTCATGGGACATAGAGGCCGCCCCTGGATGAGTAACCGTATACGCGCCGAGTGTGTTGCGCCAATTTAAGTTAGTATTAACTCAAACCGATCGCTCCGTTAGTGTGGTTTAGTGGCCACCCCGAGTTAAGCAAGCGCGAGCATGTTGCACCGTCTTAAGTCATCGCCGACTTAAGCCGATTGCTCTGTTAGTAGGGTATAGTGGTCACCCCGAGTTGAGTAAGCGTGAGCATGTTGCACTGTCTTAAGTCGTTGCCGACTTAAGCCGATTGCTCCGTTGGCAGGGCATAGTGGTCACCCTGAGTTGAGTAAGTGTGAGCATGTTGCACCGTCTTAAGTCGTTGCCGACTTAAGCCGATTGCTCCGTTAGCAGGGCATAGTGGTCACCCCGAGTTAAGTAAGTGTGAGCATGTTGCACCATCTTTAGTCGTTGCCGACTTAAGCCGATTGCTCCGTTGGCAGGGCATAGTGGTCACCCCGAGTTAAGTAAGCGTGAGCATGTTGCACCGTCTTAAGTCGTTGCCGACTTAAGCCGATTGCTCCGTTAGCAGGGCATAGTGGTCACCCTGAGTTAAGTAAGCGTGAGCATGTTGCACCGTCTTTAGTCGTTGCCGACTTAAGCCGATTGCTTCGTTGGCAGGGCATAGTGGTCACCCTGAGTTAAGTAAGCGCGAGCATGTTGCACCGTCTTAAGTCATCGCTGACTTAAGCCGATTGCTCCGTTAGTAGGGTATAGTGGTCACCCCGAGTTAAGTAAGAATGCAGGTCGACAATGAATAATTTGAGCGCTCTTGAAGTCTTCTCATTGATGATATATTTCCCAGTTTATAGAGTTCATTGTCGTCCTAATAGCTTTTGAAATACAGCTAGGGGTAAAACTTCCTGAGTTGTTCTATGTTCCATGAGTTCCCAATTTCTGTTCCATCCATCTGAGTGAGGTGATATGATCTCGGCCGAGTGACTTCTGCTACTACGAATGGTCCTTCCCATAGAGGTGACAACTTGTGTCGTCCTTCCCCCATTAGAATTCGGTGGAGGACGAGATCTCCTACTGCAAAGGATCGATGTCGCATGGTCTTATCGTGATAGCGCCTTAGAGTTTGTTGGTACTGTGCTGATTGAATTACCGTGTTCAGCCGTTCTTCTTCGAGTACATCAACATCCTCTAGCCTAGTAGCCTCAGCTTCTGCTATGTTTTCGAAGATCAACCTTGGCGCCCCAAACTTGAGATCAGCAGGTAGTACTGCCTCTGAACCGTAGACCATGAAGAGAGGAGTATTTCCATGCAGAGCTCGACTAGGTTGAGTTCTTAGGCTCCAAACGACGTAGGGCAATTCCCTTATCCATTTTCCTGTGAACTTTTCATTTTTATCGAAGACTTTTTTCCTGAGTGCCTCCAATATCATCTTGTTAGCTCTTTCAACCTGTCCGTTGGCTCTTGGATGTACCACCGAAGCATATTTGATCTGAATGCTCTTCTGCTCACAGAAATCAAAGAACTCTGAACTTGTGAAGTTGGATCCCAGGTCAATTATGATGCTATTCGGTATTCCAAATCTGAATATTATGTCTTGTATGAATTCTACTGCCTTAGCTGAAGTTAAGGAAGCAATGGGTTTAAACTCTATCCATTTAGTGAATTTGTCGATAGCCACCAGTACATGAGTGTATCCTCCTTGAGCTTTCTTGAAAGGCCCAATCATATCCAATCCCCAGCACGCGAACGGCCAAGTTATGGGTATAGTCTGCAGCTACTGTGCTGGTAGATGCTACTGTTTTGACAGGTACTAGCAGGCTTCGCACCTCTGGACTAACTCGGCTGCGTCACTCTTCGCTGTTGGCCAATAGAAACCTGACCTGAAGACCTTCCCAACCAGGGTCCTGGATGCTGCGTATACTCCACATTGTCCAGCATGGACCTCATCTAGAAGCTGCTTTCCAGTAGCTGAGAGAATGCATTTCATGAGGACTCCTGATGCACCCCTTCTGTATAGTGTTTCCCCAATGAGTGTATAGTGAGCTGATTTTCTTGCGATGCGCTCGGTTGTATTCTTGTCATCTGGCTCCTCCTCATTTTTTATATATTTGATGATCGGCCTCCTCCAGTCATCAGAATCTGACTCTGGTTGGCTCAAAATATTACATTCTTCTGCCTGATCTAGTGAGATGCTTGGGTGTGATATTTCTTGAACGAAGACTCCAGGTGGGACCCGAGTTCGACTGGATCCTAGCTTGGACAATGCATCAGCTGCCATGTTTCGATCTCTCTCTACATGGTGAAATTCCAAACCTTCAAACTTGTCCTCTAGCTTTCGGACAGAGGTGCAGTATTTTCCCATGGAATCGCTTGAACAATCCCATTCTTTGTTTATCTGACTTATGACTACCATAGAATCTCCGTATACCATCAGTCTTTTGATGCCCAGTGATATAGCAATATTCAGTCCATGAATCAGAGCTTCATATTCTGCTGCATTGTTAGAGGCTAGAAATAACAACTGTAGGGCATATCTGAGTGCTCGCCTCCAGGTGCAGTAAAGAGGATCCCTGGGCCTACTCCTTGCAGTTTTAACGAGCCATCAAAATACATTCGCCATACTTCTGCAGTTTCTGGGTTATTTGGTACTTGTTGTTCGGTCCACTCTGATACGAAGTCAACTAGCGCTTGAGTTTTAATGGCAGTGCGAGGTCGAAATTCGATGTCATGAGATCCCAGCTCGCAGACCCACTTGGCTATTCTCCCGATGGCTTCTTTGTTGTGAAGAATATCTCCTATCGGAAATCCCGTGACTACTATACTTTGTGGTCGACGAAGTAGTGATGGAGCTTGCGTGCAGTTAGAAGTACTGCATATAATAGCTTCTGAACTTGAGGGTATTTCTTCTTCGAGGGACCCAGAACTTCACTGATGAAATAAACAGGATGCTGTACTGGGTATGCATGCCCTTCTTCTGCTCGCTCGACTACCAACGCGGTGCTCACCACGTGAGTCGTGCAAGAGATATATAGCAGCAGCTCTTCAGCTGGTTGAGTCGGCGTGGCTCGACGCGGTGGTTTCAGCACTGGTGGTGTCGTCAAGAACTTTTTCAATGCGTCTAGGGCTTCCTGTGCTTCTGAAGTCCACTGAAACTTGTCCACCTTCTTGAGTAACTTATAAAATGGTAAGCCTTTTTCTCCCAGCCTGGATATGAATCTGCTCAGGGCTGCCATACATCCGGTAAGTCTTTGAACTTTCTTCTGTGATCGCGGTGCCTCCATCCTCATGATAGCTTCGATCTTTTCTGGATTAGCTTCAATTCCCCGGTGGCTGACAATAAACCCGAGTAACTTTCCCGCTGGTACCCCGAAGACACATTTTTCGGGATTAAGCTTCCATCGATATCGCCGTAGACTGTTGAAAACTAGCTGTAAATCTTCAATGAAATTTTCCGAATTTTCTGTTTTGATTACCACATCGTCCACATAAGCTTCCACACGCTTGCCCCAGTGATCGGCTAAGCATGTTTGAATAGCTCTCTGATAAGTCGCTCTAGCGTTTTTTAGGCCGAACGGCATGGAGCTATAGCAGAAAGCACCGAATGGGGTGATGAACGCTGTTTTTTTCCTCGTCTTCTTTTGCCAGGCTAATCTGATGATACCCAGAGTAGCAATCCAAGAAGGACAACACAGAACATCCAGCGGTGGAATCTACCACCTGATCTTTCCTAGGGAGCCCGAAGGGATCCTTTGGACAGTGTTTGTTGAGATCCATATAGTCGACGCACATGCGCCAATCCACCTTATTCTTTTTGAGTACAAGAACAGGGTTGGCTAACCACTCGGGATGTAACACTTCTCTGATAAATCCAGCCGCGACCAAGCGAGCCAGCTCAGCGCGAATGGCCTCTCTCTTGTCGGGCGTGAAACGTCGTAACTTTTGCCGAATCGGCCTCGCCTCGGGGTAGACCTTCAATTTGTGCTCGGCTAGTTCCCTCGGGACTCCCAGCATATCCGCAGGTTGCCATGCGAATACATCTCGGTTATCTTGCAGGAACTGGACGAGCACGCCTTCCTATTTGTCATCCAGGCTAGAGCTGATGATGGCGGTCTTGCACTCGTCGATGAACCCGAGGTTGATCCTTTTGGTTTCTTCAATCGGCCGCATAGAGGTCGCAGCTTGAGCCTCGTTTGCGGGTACCGCGAGGTCTTCCTCAGGCTTAGAGTTTGCCTGCACAGAAGAAGTCGCCAACGGTTTGGTGGTGAGGGCCGCCTGGATGGCCACTCGGAAACATTCTGCGGCGCCTTGGAAGTCAGCGCGCACAGTTATGATCCCTTGTGGTCCTGGCATCTTCAGTATCATGTATGTGTAATGTGGAATGGCCATGAATTTCGCCAGTCCAGGCCTCCTAATGATGGTGTTGTATCCGCAGTCGAAGTTCGCCACCTCGAACTTAGGTACTCTGTTCTGTAGTTTTCCGGAGTCCCGAAGGTGACCGGCATGTAGATGTGGCCCAGCGGATATTCTCCTTCAGTTGGCACGATGCCGAAGAAGGGTGTGTCCGACTCATGGAGCTCTTTGAGGTGAACTCCCAATCCTTGGAGCGTCCGGGGGAAGGTGACGTTGATGCTGCTCCCCCCGTCCACTAATACCTTTTTCACCCTGCTCTCTCGGATCACCGGATCGACGAGGAGCGGGTATTTGCCTAGGTGGTCAAAGTTAAGCCACTGATCTGCCCGAGTGAAGGTGATCGGGTGCTCCGACCATTGGTACGGAGCGGGAGGACCGGTGGTCGCCACCAGTATTTGGCGATCGTTGAGCTTTTGTTGTCTCTTGTTCTCCTGCGATCCGTGTCCGCCGAAGATGACGTTGACCTCTCTGTCGACACGCGGGAAGGCTCCACCTCCTCCCTCCTCCTGTTGCTAGGGCTGTCGCGGTTCTCCTGGTCCTCCCCGCGGCGGAAAAGGAGGTAGAGGTTGGAAGGGTCGGCCGTGCCTGACGGAGTGCTTGAAGTCTCTACAGTTCCGAAGGGTGTGGCACATGTCCTTGTGGTACGGGCACTGGGCGTTGAGGATGTCGTCCAGCGTGCGTTCGCCTCCACGAGGTCCTCCTCGGGCACGAGAGGCAGTCGGTTCGGCGGCGTGAACCTCTTCGCGAGGCCTCTTCTCCCAACGCTTGTCGGGCTGCTGGTTTGTGTCGCGTCGCGGTGCCGCCGGTGCTGGCTTCGTTCCTCTGACGAGGTCCCAAGCTCGCTCGTCAGCGGTGATATAGAGGTCGGCTTCCCAGAACAGCTGTTTGGAGGTAGTCGGTGCCTTCTGCAGTATGGTTCGGACGAAGGCTGAGTCATCGGATCCCCGGTAGAAGTCTTCGATCACTGCCGCCTCCGCGACCTTGGGGATACGATTTCTCATGGTCTGGAATCTTTTGAGGTACGACCGGAGAGTTTTGTCCCCCTGGCGCTTGATGGATTTGAGGTCCCATGGTTGCGCCGGCTTGTCGGAGAGGGACTAGAAGTTGGCGATGAAGCATTGACTGAAATCACTCCAGTCGTCGATGCAGTGTCGTGGTAGGTGTTGCAGCCATTGCAGTGCATCTTGCCCGAGGACGATGGGCAAGTATGCGGTCATCACGTCCTCGGTTGCCCCAGCAGCTCAGGCAGCGGTGGTGTATACGGCCAGCCAGCCTCCCGGATCCTGCTTAGGTTCATATTTGTCGATGTTGGATACCTTCAAGTTAGGAGGCCATTGAATGGGTCTGAGGCGCGGAGTAAGTGCCGACACTCCACATGTGTCCTCCTATCGTCGGGGATGACATCTGTCCCGGGGAGGGGAGTGGTTGTCGTGGTGCCTCGACCGTTCCCGGGTGGTGCCGCCAGTCAAAGCCGTTGTCGACTCAGTCCTGGTGGCCTGACTCCGGGATGGGACGTCGTGGTCCCTGTCGTATTCTTCCCGGCGACGGATCTTGCTCTCATGTCGTCGTTCGCGTCAAGCGTTGATGGAGCTTCGTGCGTCCCGCCGACTGTTGATGGCGTGTCGTAGGTCGTTCGGCGGATGTGCGAGAGGTAGAAGATGGTTGGCTGCTCGAGTGAACAGTCGCCGATAGCCCTCGGCGTCGGGAGTCCGAGGGAGACCGTTGGCTATCCGAGCCAATACTCCGCCGACTTCACTCGGCGTGTTCAAGGCTCGGGCAAAGTCGGGGTTCAGGTTGCGCCCGAAGAGTGGATTTTCCCGACGTTGCCTTGTTTCCTGTTCGAACTGTTCTTGAGCTCGTCGGCGATCGCGTCGTCGGGAATTCCTCCTTTCCTGGAAGACACGCTCTTCCGGGGTTTCTCCCATCTCCGAGGCCTCGTCTCGCGACACAGGCTGCGCCGGGTCCCGCTCTCCGGCCTCATGATGTCGCCTGATATTTCGGCGTCGGTTCCTTCATCGGCGGGATTCCCGCTGAGGAGGTTCCTCTCCAGGTGCAGTCGGCTCATCGTCGGAGATGGGGGGCGACTCCACTCTCCCGATGAAGAGGACGTCGGGGTAGAATGGTGCAGCTGTCGTGACGATCTTCTTTCTGTTCTCCTTTGAGGGTAGAGGCACAGAAAGAACAACTTGCTTCCTCCCAATTTTATTTGTTTCTTTCTTTCTTGTGATTTGTGTCCATTCTTTCGTCGGAGAGGTAGATAGTGGAGTTCTCCGGGTTGACGGACCCTGGGCCTCTGGCTTGCCAGAGGCGATCTTTTTTTGGAGCATTGGAGGTTGCGCCTTTTCCTGCCTTGCCCCGATTTTCCTGGAGATTTCTGAGGAAGATCTTCTCTTCGTCGGATCCGCAATGCGATGCAGAGTTCCCTCCTCATCCGCTACAGATGAGATGGTTCCGAAGCAGAATGTGGACCCAGGGCGGAAGATGATCTTGTGCAGGAAGGTGACCGCCATTGAACTAGCTTGGATCGACGACACACCCCCTACCTGGCACGCCAGCTATCGGTGTTTTGGGTCCGACCGCACACTCGGGGTTACCCCTCAAGGTGCTTTTAGGAGTAGGACGGTGTTATCGACTGTAGCTCAATGGTTCGTGCTGGTTGCACGAGAAACAATGGACAATGGTTTACAGGTTCGGGCCGCTTTGAAATGCGTAACACCCTACGTCCTGGCGAGAGTGCTTTATGTGGTGGATTACAAGGGAATTCTCTAGTGCGGGGAACGTAGAGAGTTGGGGTGGATGGCTGAGTAGTGAGCGTCTTGTTCTGAAGGGGTGCCCCCTAGGTCTTATATATTTGACCGTGGGGCAATACATGCAGATATGATAACAGCGTGCGCCTAAATGATAGTGAACCAACTGCGTCTATCTTCCTATAATTCAGCCGACTCATCCTCGCTTGATTCTGATGCATGGAGCCCTCGTGCGGGAAGGTCGGGTCACTGTTGTGATCCTTGTTTGAATTCATCGGGTCGTCTGGGCTTGCACCGATCCGGCCTTATGTCGATCCGCTTCACTGGTCGTCTCTTCCAGGCCCACAAGGGGATGACCTTACGAATTATGGGGCCCTTGGGCCTTTCGTGAGGTCTTTTATCCTTCTGGTGGACCCGGGGGATATCTGTCCCCCACAGTTTTTGCCTCCTATTATGTAATAATATTACTTCAACACTCTTATATTTTAACTCTGGTCTGTAATAATACTACTCTTTCTTACTTTAAAATAAAGTAAGTTATTGTAACTGCTTCCACATTCTCGTACCTCCGATGCATTGTAATGTCTGCATGACGGGTGAAACGCTCTTGGGCAAGGTGAAGAATACAGATACCGAACTTGTCAAGTGATCAGGGGCACCTACTGGGTTGTCTGAAGTCCGTTGGACAAGGACAACTGTAGGTGGACCTAATGACTTGGGAGTTTCTGTCACAAAAAACTCCCCAAATTATTCCCTTGTTAATATGGCTATGGTTCACTCAGGCCCATACCCGCTTTATTAGTTTGTATATATGTGTTAGTTTACATATTCCAACAAGTTTGTTTTACATTTTAACTATAACATTAATTATGTGTTTACATATTATATTCCTGTTGTAATATATAACCGTGAATATGTGAATGTATATATATGTTTGTGTACATTCTTGTCTCATGTGAATATTTTTACATAAAATGACACTACACTACACATTTAAACTCTCAATCAAATATATAAGAGTTTCAACAAAACTCTCACAATTTATATGTATAAATTTGATTTTTTTTCTTATGGTTAAAAAATATACACATTTACATATTTTGCAAAACTTATATAACACATGAATGTATCATTAAATTAGATATATCTTACATTACTTTTTAGAATAAACATAGGGTGATAGGGACTAGGGCACTGGTGCGTCTTATTAAAAAATGAATATTTCAGTCTAGAGATCATGTCTTTTTAAGCATCAATTTAAATTACTTATCACTAAGGTTTTATATTTACCACATAGGTAAAATTAATAAATCGATGGCTATACCTTGTAGGAAAAATGCAAGGAATAAAGATGGTCGCATGTATGCTTATTATCTACTAGAAACCATGCTTTTGCTAAAATAATGTCTAAAATTATAAAGCTAAAGGCACATTATCCTGAACATCGGATCCAATTGATCCGAATTGACTCTTATTTTTCTGAACAAGATGCTGACAACCTTAACGCTTAGGCTGGAATCAGTGGAAAGAAGCTATTGGAAAAGAGATTGCTTCGCTTTATAAAAGAGAAGTATTCTCGGAAGTGATGTTAACACCTAAAGGCACCTTCCCGGTAAGATACAAGTGGGTTTTCGTTCGTAAGCGAAACAAAAATAATGAAGTGGTGAGATATAAAGCAAGGTTTTTAGCACAAGGCTTTACGCAAAAGCCTGGTATTGATTATAATGAAACATACTCTCTAGTAATGAGTGGCATAACCTTCCGGCACTTAATTTCACTGGCAGTACAAAATCGTCTATCTTTGTAGTTGATGGACGTAGTAACTGTATATTTATATGGGTCACTGAATTCAGAGATTTACATGAAAGTTGCAGATGGAATAAATGTATCAAATCCATCGGCAAATCGCAACATGTAATGTGTAAAGTTGAAAAAGTCATTATATGTCTTAAAACAATCAGGGTGAATGTGGTACAATCGCTTAAGTGAATTCCTTTCTCTTAAGGATACACTAATAATGATGATTGTTTATGTGTGTTCATTAAGAAGTCCTCCACTGGATTTTGTTTCATTTCAGTATATGTTGATGACCTCAATATTAGTGGAAATGCAAAAGATATAAATGAAGCACGTAATCATTTAAAGACGGAATTTGAGATGAAGGATTTGGGTCAAACCAAATTTTGCTTAGGTATTCAATTTGAGTATTTATCTTCAGGAATTTTTATATATCAATCAGCATATATCCATAAAGTACTAGAGAATTTCAATATGGATAAAGCATATCCAGTCAAAACTCATATGGTTGTAAGATCTCTCGATATGAGCAAAGATCCTTTTCAACCAAAGGACGAAGGAGAAGAAATTTTGGGATCTGAGTTCCCATATCTCAGTGCTATTGGAGCACTTATATATCTTGCAAATAATTCCTGGCCGGACATTGCATTTGCAGTGAATTTACTTGCAAGATATAGTGTGGCTCTGTGGGGGACAGATATCCCTCGCGAAAGGCCTTAGGACCATTATTTTGCAAGGCCATCCCTTCGTGAGCCAGGGGAGGAGTGTCTGGCGGAATGGATCAGCGCAAGATCAGATCAACTCGAGCCCATGCGGCACAGCAAAATCAGACGCCTCCCACAGCAGTGATCCGATTCTCCCGCACAGCACCCTCAAACGTCGGAACTGAACGATGATAATTCGGCAGGATCATAGGAAGATAAGTTCAGTCGGTTCACTATTACTTAGGCACACGTTGTTATCATATCCGCATGTATCGCCCCACGGTCAAGTATATAAGGCCCAGGGGCACCCCATCAAAAACATCTATCTCATTAGCCGCCTACTCAGCTCTCTAGCATCCTCCATACTAGAGAAATCTCCTTGTAACCCGCCATATAAAAGATCCACACTAGGAAGTAGGGTATTACGCCTCTCTAAGCGGCCCAAACCTGTATAAAATTGTCCACTGCCTCTCGTGCGTCCAGCACGAACCATTGAGCTACAGTTAGTAACACCGTCCTACTCCAAAAAAGCACCTCGAGGGGCAACCCCAGGTGCGCGGTCGGACCCAAAACACCAATAGCTGGCGCGCCAGGTAGGGGTGTGTCACTGATCTAAGCTAGCTCAATGGTCGTCACTTTCCAGCACAAAGTCGTCCTCCGCCCAGGATCTGTGTTCTGCTTCGGTACCATCTCGTCCGTGGCAGACGAAGAAGGAATCCTACATCGCATAGCAGATCTGCTAGAGAGAAAACCTTCCTCAATAATCTACAGGAAAGTCGGAACGAAGCCGGAAATAGCGCAACCTCTAGCGCTTTGAGCGAAGGCTACCTCCTGCAAGCCGGAAACGAAAAATTCATTCACTCGAAGAACCCCATTGTCCACCTCATCCACAGAAGAGTGGACACGAGTTATGAGAAAAAGAGAAGCAAAGATCCATTAGGCTGCCCTTCTGGTGCCTCCGCCCTCAAAGGAGAACAGAAGGAAGCTTGTCGTCACGACAACTCCGTTCTACCCTGACATCCTCTTTATCGGGGGGAGAGTGGAATCGTCCCACGTCTCTGACGATGAACCGACTGCGCCTGGGGAGGAACCTCCTCAGCGGGAATCCCATCGACGAAGGAATCGACGCCGAAATATCCGGCGACATCATGAAGCCGAAGAGCGAGACCCGGCGTAGCCTGTGTCACGAGATGAGATCTCAGAGGTGGGAGAGACCCCAGATGAACGAGTCTTTAGGGAAAGGAGGAATTCCCACCGACGTGATCGTCGGCAAGCTCAAGAGCAGGCCGAGCAGGAGGCGAGACAGCGTCAAGAGAACCCTCTCCTCGGACGGAATCTGAACTCCGATTTCGCCCAAGCCATGAACACACCAAGCGAGGTCGGTGGAGTGCTGGCTCGGATAGCCGACGGCCTCCCCCGGACTCCAGACACCGAGGGCTATCGGCAGCTGCTCACTCGGGCAGCTAACCATCTTTTGCCTCTCGCCCATCCTCCGAGCGATGTACGACACGCCATTAACAGTCGTCGAGATGCACAGAGCTCCATCAACGCTTCGCACGAAAGACGACACGAGAATGAAATCTGACACCGAGAAGAGTATGATCGGGATCACGGCGTCCCCCGCGCGAAGTAAAGCCACCAGGGTTGAGTCGACGACAGCTTCAACTGGCGGCACGACCTGGGGGCGGCCGAGGCAGCACATCTACAACTCTCCTCCCCGGGACCGACTTCATCATCATCGACAAGAGGACACGTGTGGAGTGTCGGCACTCACTCCACGTCTCAGGGCCATTCAGTGGCCCCCTAACTTCAAAGTCTCCAACGTCGACAAGTACGAGCCTAAGCAGGACCCGGGAGGCTGGTTAGCCGTCTATACCACCGCCGCCCGAGCCACTAGGGCAACTGAAGATGTGATGACCGTGTACTTGCCCATCGTCCTCGGGCAATATGTGCTGCAATGGCTACAGCACCTACCCCGACACTGCATCGACGACTAGAGCGATTTCAGTCGGCGCTTCATCGCCAACTTCCAATCTCCCTCAGACAAGCTGGCGCAGCCATGGGACCACAAATCCATCAGATGCCGAGGGGATGAGACTCTCCGGTCATACCTCAAAAGGTTTCAGACCATGAGAAATCGTATCCCCGAGGTTGCGGAAGCAGTAGTGATCGAGGACTTCTATCGGGGATCCAATGACTCGGCCTTCGTCTGAGCCATACTTCAAAAGGTGCCGACTACCTTCGAGCAGCTGTTCAGGGAGGCGTACCTCTACATCACCGCCGACGAACGGGCTCAGGACCTCATCGGAGGAACGAAGCCTACACCACCGGCACCACGAAGCGACGCGAACCAACAACCCGACAAGCGTTGGGAGAAGAGGCCTCGCGACGAGGTTCACGCTACCGGACCACCCGTCTCCCGTGCCCGAGGGGCACCCCGTGGAGGCGAACAAACACTGGACGACATCCTTGATGCCCAATGTTCATACCACAAGGACATGTGCCACACCCTTCAGAACTGCAGAGACTTCAAGCACTCCATCGGGAACGGCCGACCCTTCAAACCTCTGCCACCTCCCCCACCACGAGGAGGACCCGGAGAACCACGACAACCTCAGTAGCAGGAAGGGGGAGGAGGCGGAGCATTCCCCCGCGTCGACGGAGAAGTCAACATCATATTCGGCGTACATAGGTCTCAAGAGAGCAAGAGGCAACAAAAGCTCAACGACCGTCAGATACTGGTGGCGGCCACTGGTCCTCCCGCCCCGTACCGATGGTCCAAACACCCAATCACTTTCACCCAAGTGGATTAGTGGCTAAACTTCGATCATTCGGGAAAGTACCCGCTCCTCGTCGATCCGGTGATCCGAGAGAGCAGGGTGAAGAAGGTGTTAGTGGACGGGGGGAGCAGCATCAACGTTACCTTCCCCCGGACACTCCTAGGCTTGGGAGTCGCACTCAAAGAGCTCCATGAGTCAGACACTCCTTTTTTCGGCATCGTGCCCACTAAAGGAGAATATCCGCTCGGACACATCTACATGCCAGTCACCTTTAGAACTCCGAATAATTACAGAACCGAGTTCCTGAGGTTCGAGGTAGCAAGCTTCGACTGCGGATACAACGCCATCATCGGTAGGCCTGGATTGGCGAAGTTCATGGCCATCCCGCATTATACGTACATGATATTGAAGATGCCTGGACCACAAGGAATCATCACTGTGCGCGCTGACTTCCAAGGCGTCGCAGAGTGCTTCCAAGTGGCCATTCAGGCGGCGCTCACCACCAAACCATCAACGACTTCTTCTGTGCAGGCGAACTCAAAGCCTGAAGAGCACTTCACAGTACCTGCAAATGAAGCTCAAGCCGTGACCTCTATGCGACCGACTGAGGAAACAAAAAGAATCAACCTCGGGTTCGCTGATTAACGCAAGACTGCCATAATCAGCTCCAGCCTGGATGATAAATATGAAAGCGCGCTCGTCCAGTTTCTACAAGACAACCAAGACGTATTCACAAGGCAACCTGCGGATATGCCGGGAGTCCCGAGAGAACTGGTCGACCACAAACTGAAGGTCTATCCCCAGGCGAGGCCGATCCGACAAAAGTTGCATCATTTCACGCCCGACAAGAGAGAAGCCATCCGTGCTGAGCTAGCTTGCCTAGTCGCAGCAGGATTCATTAGAGAAGTACTGCATCCTGAGTGGTTAGCAAATCCTGTTCTTGTACTCAAAAAGAATAAAGTGGATTGGTGCATGTGCGTCGACTATACGGATCTCAACAAACACTGTCTGAAGGATCCCTTTGGACTTCCTAGAATAGATCAGGTGGTAGACGCGACCGCCGGGTGTTCTATGTTGTCCTTCTTGGATTGCTACTCCGGGTACCATCAGATCAGCTTGGCAAAAGAAGACAAGGAAAAAACTGCATTCATCACTCCGTTTAGAGCTTTCTGCTATACATCCATGCCGTTTGGCCTCAAAAACGCTAGACCGACTTACCAGAGAGCCATTCAGACATGCCTGGCCGATCACTAGGGCAAGCGTGTAGAAGCTTATGTGGATGACATGGTGATCAAGACAGAAAACTCAGAAAACTTCATTGAAGATTTGCAGTTGGTCTTCAACAGTCTGCGACAATATCGGTGGAAGCTTAATCCAGAAAAATGTGTCTTTGGGGTACCAGCAGGGAAATTGCTCGGATTCATTGTCAGCCATCGAGGAATTGAAGCCAACCCGGAGAAACACGAAGCTATCATGAGAATGGAAGCACCACGGTCGCAGAAGAAAGTACAGAGGCTTACTGGATGCATGGCAGCTTTGAGCAGGTTCATATCAAGGCTAGGAGAAAAAGGCCTACCGTTTTATAAATTGCTCAAGAAGGTGGACAAATTCCAGTGGACCTTAGAAGCTCAGGAAGCCCTTGATGCACTGAAAAAGTTCCTGACAACACCGCTAGTATTAAAACCGCCACGCCGAGCCACGCCAAGTCAGCCGGCCGAAGACCTATTGTTGTACATCTCTTGCACGACTCACATGGTGAGCATCACGTTGGTAGTCGAGCGAGCAGAGGAAGGACATGCATATCCAGTACAGCATCCCGTCTATTTCATCAGTGAAGTCCTGGGACCCTCAAAGAAGAAATATCCTCAAGTCCAAAAGCTATTGTATGCAGTACTTCTAACTGCACGCAAGCTCCGACACTACTTTGACGACCACAAAGTCATAGTAGTCACTGGATTTCCAATAGGGGATATTCTCCATAACAAAGAAGCCATTGGAAGGATAGCCAAGTGGGCCTACGAGCTGGGAGCTCACGACATTGAGTTTCGGCCTCGCACTGCAATAAAGACTCAAGCACTAGTTGACTTCGTATCAGAGTGGACCGAGCAACAAGTACCAGATAATCTCGGAGACTGTAGAAGTATGGCGGATGTATTTCGATGGCTCACTAAAGCTGTAGGGAGCAGGCGCAGGGATCCTCTTCATTGCACCCAGAGGTGAACAACTCAGATATGTTCTTCAGTTGTTATTCTTAGCATCCAATAACGTAGCAGAATATGAGGCTTTGATCCACGGGTTGAACATTGCCATATCACTGGGCATTAAGAGGTTGATGGTATACGGAGATTCACTAGTGGTCATAAGTCAGATAAACAAAGAATAAGATTGCTCGAATGACTCTATGGGCAGAGACTGCACAGCCGTCCAGAAGCTAGAAGACAAATTTGAAGGGCTGGAATTTCATCATGTGGAAAGAGATCACAACATGGCAGCAGACGCGTTGTCGAAACTAGGATCCAGTCGGACTCAGGTCCCACCTAGAGTTTTCGTCCAAGAGGTGCCACGCCCAAGCGTTTCCTCAAATCAAGCAGAAGAGTGCAATGTTTTGGGCCAACCCGAGTCAGACTCTAATGACTAGAGGGAGCCCATCATTAGATATATAAAGAACGAAGAGGAACCAGATGACAAAGCCACAGCAGAACGCATCGCAAGGCAGACAACTCATTACACCCTCATTGGGGATGCACTGTATAGAAGGGGCGCCACAGGAGTCCTCATGAAGTGCATTCTTCCGGTTACTGGGAAGCAACTGCTAGATGAGATCCATGCCGGGCAATGCGGGATACACGCGGCATCCAGGACCCTAGTTGGAAAGGTCTTTAGGTCTGGTTTCTACTGGCCGACAGCAAAGAGTGACGCAGCCGAGTTAGTCCATAGGTGTGAAGCTTGCCAATTCTTATCAAAGCAGCAGCATTTACCAGCACAGCAACTGCAAACCATACCCGTAACATGGCCATTTGCGTGCTGGGGGTTGGACATGATTGGACCTTTCAAGAAAGCTCAGGGAGGATATACCCACGTGCTGGTCGCTATTGACAAATTTATCAAATGGATAGAATACAAACCTATTGCTTCTCTAACTTCAGCCAAGGCAATGGAATTCATACAAGATATAATATTCAGGTTTGGGATACCGAATAGCATCATAACCGACCTGGGATCCAATTTCACTAGCTCTGAATTCTTTGACTTCTGTGAACAACGGAGCATCCAGATCAAATATGCGTCAGTAGCACACCCAAGAGGCAACGGTTAGGTGGAAAGGGCTAATGGAATGATACTGGAGGCACTTAGGAAGAAAGTCTTTGACAAGAACAAAAAGTTCACGGGAAAATGAATCATAGAGTTGTCGTATGTGGTTTGGAGCTTAAGAACTCAACCTAGTTGAGCTCTGCATGGAAATACTCCTTTCTTCATGGCCTATGGTTCGGAGGCAGTGCTACCTGCTGATCTTAGGTTTGGGGCACCAAGGCTGGTCTTCGAAAGCATAGCTGAAGCTGATGCTACCAGACTAGAGGATATTGACGTATTGGAAGAAGAGCGATTGAATACAGTAATTCAGTCAGCTAGATACCAGCAAACCCTGAGGCGCTATCATGATAAAGCTATACGACATCGATCTTTCTCAGTGGGAGACTTGGTCCTTCGCCGAATTCTAATGGGGGAAGGACGGCACAAATTGTCACCACTATGGGAAGGGCCATTTGTGGTAGCAGAAGTCACTCGGCCAGGATCATATCGGCTTACTCAAATGGATGGCACGGAAGTAGGGAATTCATGGAATATAGGGCACCTCAGGAAGTTTTACCCTTAACAAGATTTCAAAAGCTATCAGGGCAGCATTGTACTCTGTAATTGGAAAATACATCATCAATAAAAAGACTTCATTCCCAAGAGCACTTCAACTGTTTATTATCAAGCACGCTTACTCGACTTAGGGTGACCACTATACCCTGCTAACGGAGCAATCAGCTTAAGTCGGGAGTGACTTAAGATGGTGCAACATGCTCACGCTTACTCGACTTAGGGTGACCACTATACCCTGCTAACGGAGCAATCGGCTTAAGTCGGGAGTGACTTAAGACGGTGCAACATGCTCACGCTTATTCGACTTAGGGTGACCACTATACCTGCTAACGGAGCAATCGGTTTAAGTCAGGAGTGACTTAAGACGGTGCAACATGCTCATGCTTACTCGACTTAGGATGACCACTATACCCTGCTAACGAAGCAATCGGCTTAAGTCGGGAGTGACTTAAGACAGTGCAACATGCTCACGCTTACTCGACTTAGGGTGACTACTATACCCTACTAACGGAGCATTCGGCTTAAGTCGGGAGTAACTTAAGATGGTGCAACATGCTCATGCTTACTCGACTTAGGGAGACCACTATACCCTACTAACGGAGCAATCAGCTTAAGTAGGCAATGACTTAAGACGGTGCAACATGCTCACACCTACTCGACCTAGTATAACATGCTTACAATCACTCATCTTAGGGCGATTTCTACGCCTCACTAGCTAATCAATTAGGAAAAAACTTCGAAACCAGCACACTGCATTTACTTCTGCAATCATAACAACTGTTGAATTCTAACAACAGAAAAAATAGCATCCAGTATCAAGAACTCGTTCTAACAGAGTATTCGGGCACATCGGTCACATACACATATAGTTCATGAATGTATTTAGTATTTCTACTTGGCAATGTTTTTCTCAGGAGCAACTGATGAAGAAGGGCGACTCGAGGAGTCAGGAGCAGCTTTGACATCGGCAACTATATCATCAGGAACAACTACGCCCGGCCTCCTCATCAAGATCCGCCCCGCGCGAATGGCTTTGTCCATAGCCTTATCGCGCTGAGCCTTCAGAATGGTGGAATTGTCTTCGGCAACCTTGGTAGCCACTCGAGCGGTTTCTAGCTCTTGGGCGACTGATCTCTTAGAGGCACGTAGATCCTTGATGATGGAGTCTTTGCTCGACACTAACTGCCTAAGACGCAGGATCTCATCCTGGGATTCTTGCAACTCATGACGATGATAATCCAGATCCCCCATGGTAAAGCGGTGGCTCCTCTCCAAGATGGCCAAAGAATTGCTGGCGTCACGATAAAATCTATCAAGATTATCGCGAGAAGCCGCGAGTGCCCGTTTCTCCTCCTACAGACAAGAATCAGCTCTCAAATACCCAGTATGCAGTAAAGTCACAGCAGAGAAAGTCAAATAAGCTTACCTCGTTAGCCGCTCTTTCAGAGTCGAGCTGAGCACTAAGAGAGGAATTCAAAGAACTGACATCGTCCAAAGAAGCAGAAACCCGAGCCAGGTCAATCTGACCTTGGGAATACTTCCCCTCGAGTTCAGAGTACCGCTGGGCGATATCTAATAAAAAATAGTCGAAGAAGGACACACAGTTAAAAGTAGTCTATTCAATCAGCCAAGGAAGAAACAAAGACACTAACCAGCGTTTGACATTTTCAAATCAGAATCTGCTTCTGAAGGAGCAACCGATTCCATTGCGTCAGAGACATAGCTTCTTCTGGGATAGAGGCACCTTGTGATCTCAATTGACCAGCCATCCCATCGACCAAAGCCTGACATTAAAAACAAATGAGTACAAAGACAGTAATTTGCCAGGAGTATTGCTAGAACAGAAAAAGCCAAATTACCTGAAGGTTAGAAAAGAACGAAGGAAATCCCAAGTCATGAGAAGCTAGGTGGTAGCTCGACGAAGGAATATCAACCGGGGAAATCTGAAGAACATCGCCAGGGATTAATTCAACACTACTAGCGGGCATCAGAACCCCAACATCCGGTGCGCCGACCTCTAAGGCGACTCCCTCATTTGAAGCATGCGCTGCTATTAGGCCACCAGAGTGTGGTGGAGAAGACCCGACGTGGACATCCATGGAGGTATGAGAGGGGGAGCTCGCTCGGACACTCTCGGGGGCTGGGTTGCAGCTCGCACTGGCCATCAGAGCCGGATCATCACCGACAACACCCTCGGGGGCTGGGCAACCGCCAGCACCACCCTTGAGGACTATGTCCTCTACAACAGCCACCTCTAAGGTTGAAGGATTCTCAGTCACCTCCATGGGAATTGAGCGACCGTGACAAACCTCTTGGCTCCGAAGACCGCCTTCCAAGGTCGACGATGCACGAGATGCTACCCGGGAGACCTCTAATCCCAAATCTGGGGTGTCGGAGCAGACGTCCATCATATCACCATCAGTTGGCTCTGACAGCATATCTTCAGGAATAATGTCCTCCAGAGCCTGATCAAAATTTGCTATGGATAATTCTTGCAGGCTAACGAGAGCAGACAAAGCTAGAGAAGGAATATCGCTACTCCCCCACTAACTCTGTAACGCCAATTGTTCTTCCGAATCAATGGGACTTCCTCTTCTTCTTCGTCCTCGTCAACAATACGGACCATAAACGGCGTAGGGTCACACCCATTGGGATCAGCTCTGGCAGGATCACACCCATTGGGATCAACTCTGGCAGGGTCACACCCATTGGGATCAGCTCTGGCAGGGTCACACCCATTGGATTCAGCATCAGCAGGGTTGATTATTCTCAATAATCCACTCAAAGCTTGGGGGCTACACCCATTGGGTGCACCTCCTGAACCCCAGAGAGCGAAATGTTGATCTCCAAAGCATAAACTAGAGTCAGATCACAGATTTTCGAAGAATAAAAATGCAGGCCGGTGAATAATGGCAGGAGAGGATAATAGAAGATTGTTTTTACCAAGTTACTCAGAGTCTAGAAGCAACAACTCGATAGGCATATTTTCAAAGCATTATTTACCGAAATCGAATGCCGCAAGCTGGACCTAGAATCTTTGGGCTGATTATTTCAAAATCAACTCAAAGATTGGGGGCTTGTGGGGGACAGATATCCCCAAGGTCCACTAGAAGGCAAGAAGGCCTCGCGAAAGGCCTTAGGACCATTATTTTGCAAGGCCATCCCTTCGTGGGCCAAGGGAGGAGTGTCTAGCAGAATGGATCAGCGCAAGATCGGATCAACTTGAGCCCATGCGGCACAGCAAAATCAGACGCCTCCCACAGCAGTGATCCGATTCTCCTGCACAGCACCCTCAGACGTCGGAACTGAACGATGATAAGTCGGCAGGATCATAGGAAGATAAGTTCAGTCGGTTCACTATTACTTAGGCGCACGTTGTTATCATATCCGCATGTATCGCCCCACGGTCGAGTATATAAGGCCCAGGGGGCACCCCATCAAAAACATCTATCTCATTAGCCGCCTACTCAGCTCTCTAGCATCCTCCATACTAGAGAAATTGAAAGCTCTCTTGTGAGTTTTGGTGTTTGGATGACAACTCAATTAAAGGACTAACAAGTGTACTAAGTGTTGAACAGGTGCCTAAGGTAAAGCTAACAGGGTTCAACACAAGAGAACAAATGTGATGGTCCAAGAACTGGATTATGGATACATAATGGACATCACAAGTAAGATGGACATTGCATAAAGTGAGACTCGGGTGCGAAGCTCGGAGACAACTGATCAAGCCAAGGACGGAGGCAAGAGAAGCTTCGAGGTACCAAGTGCACGGGAGAAGGTCAAGGAGGCTGAGGAACCCAAAGCCAAGGGTGAAGAAGAAGGCTTGCAAAGTCAAGGGTGATCGAGTTGAGAAGAGCTATAACACACCAAGGATCACTACATAAGGACGTGACTTACAGCCAATGAGGTAACAACTACAATTATGTGATGTAAGTCATAAGGCTCAAGATCAAGCTCTAAGAAGGAGATCAAGGTCACTAGAAGGAGAACAAGTGTCAAAACCAGAACTGGAAGCAGCCCAAAAGAGCTAAGTTCACCTTAATCTTTAGTTTGGGTTGTTCCTATGTTTGGAGATGTTCTATGTGACCTTTGCAGGATGTTGGAGCTAAGAAATGTCAATCTAGATCAAGTCAAGCCGACTTGATGATTTATGAGTCCAACATCAAAGCTCAAGCATGTGAAATGCTATGGATGTAATAATTAAGAGAAGGTATGTTTCTAGACTTAGTACATTGGTTTTAGTGTACTAATATACTTGTCTAAGTGTTAGAAACAGAAAGAAGAAGAAAAGGAAAGAGGTGCAAAAGGCTTGGCTGTGTACAGCCAAGGTTCTTCTTAGTCTAGGTGCACCGGACTGTCCGGTGGTGCACCGGACAGTGTCCGGTGAGCCATGCTGAACTCTGGCGAACTGGCCGCTCTCGAGAATTCACCGGCGACGTACGGCTATAATTCACCGGACTGTCCGGTGTGCACCGGACTGTCCGGTGAGCCAACGGTCGGCCGGGCCAACGGTCGGCCGCGCGATCTGCGCGGGACACGTGGCCGAGCCAACGGCTAGATGGAGGCACCGGACTGTCCGGTGTGCACCGGACATGTCCGGTGCGCCAACGGCTCCAAGACTGCCAACGGTTGGCTTCGCCATAGAAGGAAAGAAATCAGGCACCGGATAGTGTCCGGTGTGCACCGGACTGTCCGGTGCGCCACCCGACAGAAGGCAAGATTTGCCTT
Source organism: Zea luxurians (assembly GCA_029449295.1). Taxonomy (NCBI): domain Eukaryota; kingdom Viridiplantae; phylum Streptophyta; class Magnoliopsida; order Poales; family Poaceae; genus Zea; species Zea luxurians. The sequence goes on from JAOPSE010000023.1 coordinate 39,761,284, forward strand.
CCTGGATTGCTTCCAATGGCTCCTTGGCCCCTTGTGCCTATAAAAGGGACCCCTAGGCGCCTCCAGCATAGTACAAGCACAGCCAACAAGTGTAGACTTCACTCGGATCAATTCTCACTCTCCCTCGTGTGTATAACTCTATAGTTTGTGTAGAAGGCACAGCTATAAGCCTTTAGAGAGAGGAGAAGTGCTGCTAAGAGCTAGAGCAAGGTCTTGAGCGTATCGTTACTCTACCGAGGTGCTGCCGAGAAGTCTGTAAGCAGCCATGGTGTTGTTGTAACCCATCTCAATAGTGAAAGGCTCTATCTGTCATACTGACAGATCTGAGCAAACGGAGGAAGGAGTTGAAATAGACTCCAAGCCCAGGTGTGGCTAACTCCAACGAGGACTAGGCAAGCATTTCAGGCTTGGCCGAACCTCGGGATAAATCCTTGCGTCTGTGTGCTCTTTCTGTATTGTATCCTGACTCTCTGTCTTACTCGCCTTTATATCTGCACTTCAATACTTATCTGTGGTATAAGCTTTATTTGAAGTGCAGGACATTTTGAGACAGGATCTTCTATTCCGCTGCAACCTACTCGAAGGGTCTTCTCACTCCACTGCGTACTAAGTCTTCGAGTAGAGTAAGAATTTAAGTTTTAAAGTAATAAGTTTTATTCGCCTATTCACCCCCCCCCCTCTAGGCGACATCCAGATCCTGTTCCCGGGCCAAAGGGAACTTTCAATTGGTATCAGAGCTAGGCCTCTCCATTGTGGGCTTAGCCGTCCGGAGATAACGATGTCGTCACAAGAGGTAACTGTAGAACTTCTTTTAGGCGATGGCTCTAATTACAAATCTTGGTCTGTCTCTATTTATAATGCTTTCATGAATGTTGATCCTGATTTGAGACAGATCTTTAGTAGAAATATTTTTCCATCTGATATTAGTAAAAATCCTTCCAATGAAGAACTAAGATATCTAACTCTAAATCACCATGCATGCAACATCTTAGTTGATTCTCTATCTAGAGGTGCCTATTTTGCCATCATGAGTAGTGATAGTGATCTATTTGTTGATGCTCATGATTTATGGAATAGGATTAAAGAAAGATATTTTGTGGCAAACTGTGATGCTCCTACTCCCTATATTACTTGTGATACTAACCATTCAAAGGGAGAAGAACAAGAACGATGGCGCCCAAACGATGAATCCACCTCGTCGACAGGTTCGTTCTCCACTAGTGATAAATGTTTTCTTGTTAACAATGACGGTGGAGACAAAAGCCATGATGAGGAGGAATATGAGGATGATAGCGAGGATGAATCTTCATCACCTCAAGGTACATTTTCCTATTTGGCTTCCACTGACATTAATGACAGGGAAAATGAGACCGATGATGTGGAAGAAGAGGAGATTCGCCGTTTCTACATCCATCTCAACAAAAAGGACAAGGCACTCTTGGTTAAGCTGTTGAGAAGGAACAAGGAACAAGGCGAGACGCTTCTCAGGCTAGAGGAGTCCCTCATCAAAACCAACAACAGCCTGGAGAAGATGACCAAAGAACATGAGGAGCTAAAGTGCTCTCATGATGATTTGGTCCAAAGGTATGAATATGTTTTAATTGAGCAAAGAAATAGTCATGATGCATTAACTAATATTGCTCAACTTAAAACGGAAAACTCTATGCTTAAGAGTCAAGTAGAAACAATGGACTTAGAAAAATGTGCTCTAGGTAAAAAGTATGATATGTTGTCATATTCTCATAATAAATTAGTTGATGACCATATCATGCTTAATGTTGCTCATGAGGTTATAATTGCAAACTTAAATTCATGTGAACCTCATTCTCGCACGTGTGCGCATTTGAATTGTATATCACCATGTGCTAACCCCTGTTGCTCAAAAGAAAGCCAATCATTGATTGAGCAACAAGTTTTAGGGTCACAAAAGAAATTCTGTGGGAACAAGAAGCAAAGACAACTAAGGAGAAGACACATTGCTCAACTCTCTCAAGATATCCACGGGCGCGTGGTGAAGAAGCTTGAGAAAGGAAAAACTGCAGCAAGTGTTAAGCTCAATAAGAAGAATGTTCCCAAAGCTATAAATGAAGAAATCAACATGAAAAAGGAAAAAGGTAAAAATTCAATGAGTCATGTTGTTTGCACTGATCATCTCTCCATGTCATTCAAGCACAAAAAGGGAAGAAAAAGGAGGTGCTTCAAATGCAAGGAGATAGGCCACCTCATCGTGTCTTGTCCGTACAAAGACAAGGATGAAGGGACAAGAAGTTGCTTTGGATGCAAAAATAAGGACCACATGATCACTTCATGTTCGGTCATGAAGAATCAAGGATGTGCATCCTCCAAAATGACCCTCACCAAGGAAAATGACACACAGCAAGCATCATGTCAGGTTGAGCGACGCTTCTGCTACAAGTGTGGTGAGCAGGGTCATCTATCCAAGGTATGTTATAAAGGTAAGATTCCTAAGAAAGTGAATTTGTGTCAATCTTATTCGCGTAGGAGACCCAAATCATACACTTGTGCTAGATCTATAACGAGATCACCTAGAACTAGCACAAAGGCAATTTGGGTACCAAAGGCACATTTAGATGATCATTATGGACCCATCCCGAGATGGGTACCAAACTGTGCTAACTAGACCATGCAGGTGCCTTGAGATGGACTGGAGACCATGGGAGAGCTTAAGACGGTTATCTAAAACTCTATGCTTAAGCTGTTAATTGTTTTGGTGTTTATTGACCCAAGGTTGAAATATTGTGAGACACTAATCCCATGTTCATCTCAAGTGAAATAAGGTGTATAGGTCCTTAATCATTATTGGTGAATCAAGTAAAGGACCTTGATGAGAATCTACAACCTGCTCTCCAAAGGACGGTACCCGTGTATTTTAAGTACATAATTGCAATTTAGTATTGCTCTTAAGTTGGCTTGTTGTGCTACCTGTCCTTAGAGTAGTTATGCTTTATGATTGCCTGTGTTAAATGGATCATAATGATGTTTGCTTAATCATGGCTGGTGCTCTATAGGATATATCTTTTGAATCATTCATTGGTAGCTCTTTCATTTGTTATATCCACAACGATTAACTCTCTTGGTGTATATGGATAAACCTGTAACTTTTTGTAAGTAATGCTATGTGCAAATATGACATTTTGTTTAGTCAATGTTCACATGATTACCCTAGTTTGGTACTGTGTGAATTTCAAATCCATGTCGTGCCCTTTTGAGCTATGAGGTGCGTAAGAAAAAGGAGCTCTGAATTGGTGATAACAAGGGCTCTCATAAAGGCAAAGGTATGGAAAATGGAGCTATGCAATTTCATTAAATATTCTTGAAATTCCATTCATTGTGATCATAGCTATGTTCTTGTCTTTCAATTGGTAATATCTTGGCTTAGGTAATTTATGCCTTTAAAATGTTGTTTCTTTTGTGCACCTAAGAAACCTTCTTAATTATGGCATGCTTAGACATTACGCTTTATATACATGATTGTGTTGATCTTCAATTGGTATAAGCAATGATAGTTGAGTATGAAGCATGTCCAAGTTGCGTAAATGTTAGACTTCCTATGAGTATTCAATTGGCTTAGGTGTCACTGAGGCATGCTGTCACACCCGGTTTTTGGAAGGTAAACCGAATGCGAACCATGTACGTGCCAGGATCAGTTATTCACGTACACAGCAGTTACATAACATGGACATCATCACACAGTGCTCAAATAGTATTAAAAGGGAAATAATAGTCGATTACATCATACGTCTGAGACGTCCATATAGTTCTTATAATAAATCAAAGTGCGGAAAAGAAACGTAGATAACGCGGCCTTCACAGGCAGCCGACTGGGGGTTGCCGCTAACCCACACCTAGAACTCGTCGTAGTCTTGGAACTCCTGGAAGTCTCCTTCCACGGCTTCATCTTCTCCTGAGCAGTGGTTGCAATGCTGACAACCTGGGGGGGGATTTGGTGTGTAGAGCAAGGGTGAGTACACATCAACATACTCAGCAAGCATCCCGTTTGGCTGTAGTGGACTAGCTTTATGTGGGGATAAGTCAAGCAGTTGCTTTTAGTTGGTCAGGTTATTACTTACTAATAGAAAGCCAGGTTTTAACATTAACCCAAGTTATTAGCCCAATGTATCCTTTCCAAACGGAAATAATACCACTTACCAGCACCATAATCATAACCAGAATCATCAATCTCATTACCACCTGTACCAAAGTATCTCTGATCAAGTATCACTAATCTCTGGAGCTCCCTTGGCCGCTCATAACCGTGAGCACGGCTGATATATCAGTTTCATAACACTCTGCAGAGGTTGCGCACTTTACCCACAAGCCGTGATTCCCTCTTGCCTCGGGCTGATCAAACCCTTAAACACTACCAAGGTGAATAGGCAGGGTCTCACTACGTAGCCTTTACAAAGATTCCCCGGGGCTGTAGCCACCCGTTAGGTTTCCTAAATGTACCGCACTCCTCCCCAAGGGACAAATCAACCTTGGCAGAGCGAGCCGCATACACCGAGCCCCATTGACGGCACAACGGCTAAGCGAACTACACCCCGGTTCCTCTAATTATTCAGCTAAGGGCGTCCCATTCCACCCTCATGGTTGCACTGTTTTCCCGGGCGGTCATCCATTGAACAGGTCCTTACGGAGAGGCACTCGAGAAATCGCTCGAGTCCCCTTAAATGCCACAAGTATGATCATAAATAAGAAGGGGAAAACAGCGTATCATAGATAATCACATCATGTTCATTGATTAGAGTTGAGCAATAGCATCAGACTAAGCAGTAATAATCCGACCCAAGTAGGTAAACAAGGACATGGATAACAAAAGCTAGTCAATCCTTAGGTATAAATGTGTAATGCGGGAGGTGAATTAAAGAATGAATAGGACAGAGATAGGTCAAAGGACACTTGCCTCCACCAACCGACTGCTGCTCAGGGGCTTCTCCTGCGAATTCCTCGGGCTCTTCGACCGGATCGTTCTCTATGCGAGCGCAAACATACATACATCCACATATTTAATACAAAAGAACAGTACACCATGCAAGGGAACAGGTAAAACGAATATGCATCAAGTATGACATTTGACATCGCATTTGTTATGGTTAGAAAGAAACGGGAAAGGTCTCGCAGGGGGGTTAAAGTTTATGCGCTAATAATCAATTACAATTGATTCCTAACAAAAGAATTCTGTTATATATATACTAATGGGAACCTAATCATTTTTAGTTGATCAACATTGCACGGGATAAACAATTAACTACGTGAATCAACCGCATAACGGAATTTTAAATTAAACTTCCTATTTTCCATAGCATGAACAATGATTAGCCTACCTAAAACAAAGTAATTATGATCACAGAAAGTAAATAAAATAAAAAAAAAATTTAAAAAAAACAGGGGGGGGGCGGTTGAACCGGCCCTAGGCTGGGCGGCTGAGCTGGGCGGGCGCGCGGGGGAGGGCGGCCGAGCCGGCCGGTTGAACCGGCGGCCAGGACCGGCCGAGCTGGCGGCCAGGGGCCAGGCGGGCGGGGGGGCGCGGCCGGGGGGCTGGCTGGGCGCGGCCGGAGGCGGCCGTGGCCGGCTGGGGCTGGGCTGGCCGGGCGGCGCGGCCAGGGGCTGCCGAGCGGCCGGGCGGGGGAAAGAGGAGGGGAGGGGGAGGGAGAGGGAGAGGGAGGAGAGAGGAGGGGGGGCTCACCGGCGTCGGGGAGCGACGGCGAGGGGCGGCCGGCGGCAGGGGCGGCCGAGGGCGGCGGCGGCTTAGGGCAGGGGTAGGGGCGGCGCTAGGGAGAGAGAGAGAGGGAAAATGAGAGGGAGAGGGAGAGGGTTTGGGGAAAAAGGGAAGGATGGGGGGGGCGGTTGGGCCTTTTTGGGCCCAAGAGGGGGGCGCCAGGGGCGGCTGGGCCGGCCGGGGTCGGCCCACGGCGCGGGAGAGAGAGAAAAAGAGGAGAGAGAAAGAGAGAGAAAGAAAAAGAAAAGATTATTTCCCTGTTTTCGAAATCCGATCTTTCTAGATGAATGCATTTGCACTTTCAAACAATCAAAAAAAATGCAAGGTTCGGCATGGTGCATCAAACAACACAAGGTATTTTTAGAGTTTTTCTTACACGGGAAATCCAAACCGAATCCCGCTAAAACTTTGGAAAAGGTCAAGGTTTAGCGAGGGAAAAAGAAAAAGAAAAGGTAACGCCCGAATTTTGGCGAGTAAAGAAAAGAAAAAATTCGACTGCAAAAATTCGGGGCGTTACAAACCTATCCCCCTTAAAAGAATCTCACCCTCGAGATTCAGGGCTGGCTAGCAAAGAGCTCTGGGTACTTGGCCATCAAATCATCTTCACGCTCCCAGGTTGCTTCTTCCTCAGAGTGATGACTCCATCTGACTTTGCACATTCTGATGGTCTTCCTTCGGGTGACTCTATCTGCAATCTCAAGGATCTGAGCTGGCTTCTCAACATAGGTCAAGTCCTCCTGGACCTCCAGACCTTCCACTGGCAACTGCTCTTCTGGCACACGCAAGCACTTCTTCAACTGAGACACATGGAAGACATCATGCACAGCTGACAAATTCTCTGGCAGACTGAGCTGATAGGCCACTTCTCCACGCTTTGAGAGGATCTGGTACGGACCAATGTAGCGGGGTGCTAGCTTGCCTTTGATTCCGAACCTTCTGACTCCTCTGATCGGTGACACTTTCAGATAGACAAAGTCTCCGACTTCAAAACTCAGCTCTCTTCTCCTTGTGTCTGCATAGCTTCGCTGCCTCGATTGCGCTATCTTCAGATTCTCTCGGACCATCTTGATGTTCTCTTCAGCTCCAAGCAGAATGTCTGGTCCAAACACTTGCTTCTCTCCAGGCTGATCCCATTGCAACGGAGTTCTACAACTCCTTCCATAAAGCGCTTGAAATGGTGACATCTTCAGACTGGCCTGGTAACTGTTGTTATAAGAAAACTCTGCATAAGGCAATCTCTTGTCCCATCCGGACTGATCTTGCAACGCACAGGCTCTCAACATGTCTTCGAGAATTTGATTGGTCCTTTCGGTCTGGCCATCTGTCTGCGGATGATAAGCTGAACTGAAATTCAGATGTGTGCCCAAGGCTTCATGCAACTGCTGCCAGAAATGAGAGGTGAACTGCGTTCCTCTGTCTGACACTATCTTCTTTGGCACACCATGAAGACAAACGATCCGAGACATATACAACTCTGCCAATACTGCACTGCTGTAGGTGGTCTTGACAGGTATGAAGTGGGCTGACTTGGTTAAACGGTCCACTACTACTCAAATAGAATCATAGCCGGCTCGAGTGCGAGGCAATCCGACTATGAAATCCATGCCAATTTCATCCCATTTCCACTGAGGAATCTGCAACGGTTGCAACAATCCAGCTGGTCTCTGGTGCTCTGCCTTAATTCTTCGACAACTATCGCACATAGCCACATGCTCCGCGATTTCCCTCTTCATTCCGTACCACCAGAATTTCTTCTTCAGATCCTGATACATCTTCTCACTGCTAGGGTGAATCGAATAAGCTGTCTCATGAGCTTCCTTGAGAATCAACTCCCGAATGGACTGGACATTGGGAACACACAAGCGGTCTTTGAACCATACCACACCTTCAGCATCTTCTCGAAAATCATTGCCTCTACCATCTAGAATCAGTCGCCGAATCTCACTGATCTTTTCATCATTCTTCTGCGCTTCTTTGATTTCCCGCTCCAAGGTAGGTTCCAATTCAACTGTGACTCCTCGCGAATTGTTCAGAAATCCGAGACTCAACCTGTCGAACTCCTTGGCCAACTCATAAGGCATCGGACGAGCGACCATCAGATTGACTTGACTCTTTCTGCTCAAAGCATCTGCCACTACGTTTGCTTTGCCTGGATGGTAATGGATCTCCATCTCATAGTCTTTGATCAATTCTAACCATCTTCGCTGCCTCATATTCAATTCTGTCTGAGTGAATATGTACTTAAGACTCTTGTGGTCTGTGTAAACATCGCATTTCTGTCCATACAGATAGTGCCTCCATGTCTTCAGTGCGTGAACCACTGCTGCCAACTCTAGATCATGGATTGGGTAATTCTTCTCATGAACCTTCAGCTGTCGGGACGAGTAAGCCACAACTCTTCCCTCTTGCATCAACACGCATCCCAAACCTGTGTAACAAGCATCACAGTACACAGAGAAGGGCTTGTGCACATCAGGCAAGACTAAGACAGGCGCTGTCGTCAACTTCTCTTTCAGCGCTTCAAAGGCTTCTTGACATTTCTGGGTCCACTTGAACTCAACTTTGTTGCCTAGCAACGCTGTCATTGGTTTCGCAATCTTCGAAAACCCTTCAATGAATCGCCGATAATATCCGGCCATTCCAATGAAGCTCTTGATTCCTCGAGCATCCGTTGGCGCTTTCCAGTTCAGAATGTCTGCCACTTTCTTCGGATCCACGGCCAATCCTTCTTTGTTGATTATGTGACCCAAGAACAGGACTTCACTGATCCAGAACTCACACTTGCTCAACTTTGCATACAACTGGTGCTCTCGCAATCTCTGCAATACCATCCTCAAATGATCTGCATGCTCTTCTTCACTTTGAGAATAAATCAGAATGTCATCAATGAATACCACCACAAACTTATCGAGATAATCCATGAATACACTGTTCATCAAATTCATGAAGAACGCTGGTGCATTGGTCAAACCAAAAGACATCACTGTGAACTCATACAAACCATACTTGGTAATGAATGCCGTCTTCGGAATGTCCGAAGGTCGGATCCTGAGCTGATGATAACCTGACCTCAGATCTATCTTGGAGAACACACTGGCTCCTCTCAACTGGTCGAACAGATCTTCTATTCTGGGCAAGGGATACTTGTTCTTGATCGTGACTTCATTCAAAGCTCGATAATCGATACACATCCTCTTGGTGCCATCTTTCTTCTCCACAAACAGGACAGGGGCGGCCCAAGGCGAGGTGCTTGGCCGGATGTAACCTTTCTCTGACAGCTCATCAATCTGCTTCTTAAGCTCAACCAACTCGGGTCCAGATATTCTGTAAGCTCTCTTAAAGATAGGGGCGGTTCCAGGAAAAAGCTCTATGGCAAACTCAACTTTCCGCTCTGGTGGCATACCCGGTAAGTCCTTTGGAAACACATCTGGGAATTCAGACACAACCTTGATACTCTCAATTGGGTCTGCTTCACTACTATCGACAGCCATCTGATAACAACTTCCTTTCTTTGGCTCAGGCGAGACTAACTCGGTCACCACTTCCTCTCCTAGTGGGGACACCAACTTGATTGTCCTTTTATCACAACTGATAACTGCCTGATACTTATCTAGCCAATTCATCCCTAGGATGACATCTATTCCCTGAGTACCCATTACTATAAGGTTAGCGGGAAACGCTATCCCCCTTATTTCCACACTTACATTCAAACAAATGCTATCAGCTCGAATTCTACCACCAGCTGAGTCAATTTGAATGGGGGTTGACATGGTAGTAATTGGAAGATTATGTGCTTCTACCCATGATGCAGTAATGAAAGAATGCGTTGCTCCAGTATCGAATAACACTTCTGCAATATGGGAGTCGACTGGGAACATACCTACTATCATGCCGGGAGTCTCCTGAACTGCTTCAGCCTCCAAGTGGTTCAGTCTTCCATGATTATAGCGCTGCTGAGGGCGGTTGCCTGCTCCAGACTGAGGCGCATTCTGCTTCGCTGGGGCATTGGGGCCTGACTGCTGCTGGGCTGCCTTCTTCGGACATTGCATCACCCAGTGGCCTTGCTCTCCACAGTGGAAACATGCTCTGTTTCCAACCTGAGCTGGTGCTGTCTGATTGCTCTGTTGGCTTGCTGGGGCAGGAAGACGAGGTGTCTGCTGATTCTGCCTCTGAAACTGACCTCCTGACTGATTGCTCTGACGGTTCTGGTACTGGTGCTGAGGATACTGCCTTTGGAACTGCTGATACTGCTGACGCTGCTGATGCTGCTGAGGTGGACGCTGGTTCTGCCTGAACTGCTGAGGTTGATTGCCTGAAAAACGAGGACGGCTGCTGCTTCCAGGCTGGGGTCCACTGATCTTGCGCTTACGATCTTCCATCTCCTTACGCTTCCTTTCTGTCATGATTGCTCTGTCAATCAGGTGCTGGAATGTCGGGAAGGTATGATTCATCAATTGGTACTGAAGAGGGTCGACCAAGCCTCTCAAGAAACGGTACTGTCGCTTGGCGTCAGTGTTGACATCTTCGGGAGCATAGCGAGACAGCTGCAGAAACCTGTCTCGATACTCACTGACAGACGATGACCCTTGCTTAAGGGCCAGGAACTCCTCCTTCTTCACTGTCATCAGACCTGCAGGCACATGGTACTGACGAAAGCTACCTCTGAACTCTTCCCAGGTGATGGCATCGGGGTTGGCATGGGTGGCGAGGTAAGACTCCCACCATGATTGGGCTGCTCCTCTCAACAGACGGGGACCATACAAGACTTTCTCCCTGTCATCACACTGAGCGGTATGCAACTCCCGCTCCACAGTGCGCAGCCAATCTTCAGCATCCATGGGGTCAGAAGAGTGAGCGAACGTTGGGGGATGACCTCTCATGAATTCAGCACGCTTGTCTCTGGGCATCTGAGGCATCTGAGGCTGGGGTGGTGCTTGCTGCTGCTGCTGCTGAATGGCGGCCAGAGTCTGATCGATGGCCTGAACTGCCTGAGTCTGCATCAGAAACATCTGCTCGATCGACATCGGGGGCGAGGGCGGCAGGTGCTGCTGCTGGGGCACCTCATCCTGCGGGGCGGCTTGCTCCTGCTGAGCACGCCTTCCTCCTCTACGCCTGTTCTCTGACATCTGCAGAACGCAACCACACATCAGAACTGATCTGGCAAATCTTGCAGCATAAGAAAAGAGTATAGAATTCTCCAACAGCACTGAACAGATGAGCATCTTCACTGATCTCCAACATAGACCACACAGCTTCTCAGATAAAGAGGAAAGTGGAATAAAGGTTTTTCCCAACTATATAACTAACTCCATTAACATAATATGTAAGCCAAAATGCAGGGGATACCCACACTCTGGTGACAATCATTACAAAGATCCAAACCAAACATAGTTCATCATGACAAACATAAATGCACAGGATATAGCAAACTACCCTGTCTAACTAAGACTAACTAACAGTGAGATTAACGCTAAGACTGTAGCTCCTATGTATATATTTTGTATTAATTACAAGATCCAACTCTAACGATCTATGGTTCTAGATTTATCTTGGTCTTGCAGTCGGGATTGCCATAAGACTGGAGTCCACGCCGAGGTGAGCGGTACGGGTGCTGAGTCCCGACGGGAGCGGGGGAACCATCATCCAAGTGACGACGCTCCGCGCGCTCAGCCCGCAGCAGGGCGATCTCAGCACGAGCCCTACTCAGCTCGTCTAATGCATGGTCCAGCTCCGTGTTTAGCACGGCGGCTAGGTTGACTGTGCTGCTCAACCTAGGATTGTCCTCACCAGCAGGTGAAACAATCACGCCTCCTGTGCTGCCAGATGGACGGCGGGGGTCATACTTCAGGTCGAGACCGTCAGCTACCCCACCGAGAACCGAGCAGTAGTGCGAAAGCGCACGCCGTGCAGCATCCTGCATGGCTGCCTCAGCTGAGTCCCGCTCAGAGATAGAATAGTGCTCTGAGCAAGCCTCCGCGCCCTGGAGACTGTTCTCCGGACGGCGCACCAAGCAGGTCGCCTCCCAGCGGTCCGGGTAGACCCCGCGACTATGCTGGTAGACCACACAGCGATACTCGATGGACCAAGTACGCCGGTCAAGTGCCCGACGTAGCAGGGTGTCGAGCGCGTCGTGGAAGTGACACCCGCGAGCAGCGTCGCGAGTGATGGGTCGAGCAACCCATCCTTCCGGCTCATGGTCAGCAGAGAAGTCGATGTTGTGGCTCAAGCTGTCGTCGCCACCTCCGTCGTCTGGGTCTCCTCCAGCAGCTACTCCAGAAGCTGGGGCGCCCTGTGGTGGTGCAGGGGGCGCCTCCAGGGGAAGCACAGGAGAGCAGCTCCTCACAGACTCTATCTCCTGCTGGAGCGAGAAGGAAGAGCCCTGCTGCTCCTGTCGTCGACGTTCCTGCTCCTCATGCAGGCGGTGGTGCAGTCTTTCCAAGTGGCTGGACTGTCCGGCCACGGGACGGCGAAGCGGACGCTCAGCAAGGCGGGAGGGTAAGAAGGGGATGACGGACTTTCGTGCAGTGTGTCTAAGTCGAGCCATCTACAAAAGACATCGCAAGCAAAAGGGTGAGAACAGAATTAATATGACCAGCAAATAATGAATCATAAATAAATGAAGGATCAGAATAAAACATAATTTTCAGCAAGGTATAATATATAGTAGAACATAGGTTTGGTCAGTAGGACCAACTTTTGAAGGGATACCAAAGTCAAGGCAGGGACAGAGGTCTATAGTCCTTAGAACGACCATTCAACTCTAGGTTAGCGGTCCTACAGTCAGCACGGCTTTGATACCACTTATGTCACACCCGGTTTTTGGAAGGTAAACCGAATGCGAACCATGTACGTGCCAGGATCAGTTATTCACGTACACAGCAGTTACATAACATGGACATCATCACACAGTGCTCAAATAGTATTAAAAGGGAAATAATAGTCGATTACATCATACGTCTAAGACGTCCATATAGTTCTTATAATAAATCAAAGTGCGGAAAAGAAACGTAGATAACGCGGCCTTCACAGGCAGCCGACTGGGGGTTGCCGCTAACCCACACCTAGAACTCGTCGTAGTCTTGGAACTCCTGGAAGTCTCCTTCCACGGCTTCATCTTCTCCTGAGCAGTGGTTGCAATGCTGACAACCTGGGGGGGGATTTGGTGTGTAGAGCAAGGGTGAGTACACATCAACATACTCAGCAAGCATCCCGTTTGGCTGTAGTGGACTAGCTTTATGTGGGGATAAGTCAAGCAGTTGCTTTTAGTTGGTCAGGTTATTACTTACTAATAGAAAGCCAGGTTTTAACATTAACCCAAGTTATTAGCCCAATGTATCCTTTCCAAACGGAAATAATACCACTTACCAGCACCATAATCATAACCAGAATCATCAATCTCATTACCACCTGTACCAAAGTATCTCTGATCAAGTATCACTAATCTCTGGAGCTCCCTTGGCCGCTCATAACCGTGAGCACGGCTGATATATCAGTTTCATAACACTCTGCAGAGGTTGCGCACTTTACCCACAAGCCGTGATTCCCTCTTGCCTCGGGCTGATCAAACCCTTAAACACTACCAAGGTGAATAGGCAGGGTCTCACTACGTAGCCTTTACAAAGATTCCCCGGGGCTGTAGCCACCCGTTAGGTTTCCTAAATGTACCGCACTCCTCCCCAAGGGACAAATCAACCTTGGCAGAGCGAGCCGCATACACCGAGCCCCATTGATGGCACAATAGCTAAGCGAACTACACCCCGGTTCCTCTAATTATTCAGCTAAGGGCGTCCCATTCCACCCTCATGGTTGCACTGTTTTCCCGGGCGGTCATCCATTGAACAGGTCCTTACGGAGAGGCACTCGAGAAATCGCTCGAGTCCCCTTAAATGCCACAAGTATGATCATAAATAAGAAGGGGAAAACAGCGTATCATAGATAATCACATCATGTTCATTGATTAGAGTTGAGCAATAGCATCAGACTAAGCAGTAATAATCCGACCCAAGTAGGTAAACAAGGACATGGATAACAAAAGCTAGTCAATCCTTAGGTATAAATGTGTAATGCGGGAGGTGAATTAAAGAATGAATAGGACAGAGATAGGTCAAAGGACACTTGCCTCCACCAACCGACTGCTGCTCAGGGGCTTCTCCTGCGAATTCCTCGGGCTCTTCGACCGGATCGTTCTCTATGCGAGCGCAAACATACATACATCCACATATTTAATACAAAAGAACAGTACACCATGCAAGGGAACAGGTAAAACGAATATGCATCAAGTATGACATTTGACATCGCATTTGTTATGGTTAGAAAGAAACGGGAAAGGTCTCGCAGGGGGGTTAAAGTTTATGCGCTAATAATCAATTACAATTGATTCCTAACAAAAGAATTCTGTTATATATATACTAATGGGAACCTAATCATTTTTAGTTGATCAACATTGCACGGGATAAACAATTAACTACGTGAATCAACCGCATAACGGAATTTTAAATTAAACTTCCTATTTTCCATAGCATGAACAATGATTAGCCTACCTAAAACAAAGTAATTATGATCACAGAAAGTAAATAAAATAAAATAAAAAAAAATTAAAAAAAAAACAGGGGGGGCGGTTGAACCGGCCCTAGGGGCGGTTGAACCGGCCCTAGGCTGGGCGGCTGAGCTGGGCGGGCGCGCGGGGGAGGGCGGCCGAGCCGGCCGGTTGAACCGGCGGCCAGGACCGGCCGAGCTGGCGGCCAGGGGCCAGGCGGGCGGGGGGGGGCGCGGCCGGGGGGCTGGCTGGGCGCGGCCGGAGGCGGCCGTGGCCGGCTGGGGCTGGGCTGGCCGGGCGGCGCGGCCAGGGGCCGGCGCGGCCAGGGGCTGCCGAGCGGCCGGGCGGGGGAAAGAGGAGGGGAGGGGGAGGGAGAGGGAGAGGGAGGAGAGAGGAGGGGGGGGCTCACCGGCGTCGGGGAGCGACGGCGAGGGGCGGCCGGCGGCAGGGGCGGCCGAGGGCGGCGGCGGCTTAGGGCAGGGGTAGGGGCGGCGCTAGGGAGAGAGAGAGAGGGAAAATGAGAGGGAGAGGGAGAGGGTTTGGGGAAAAAGGGAAGGATGGGGGGGGTTGGGCCTTTTTGGGCCCAAGAGGGGGGCGCCAGGGGCGGCTGGGCCGGCCGGGGTCGGCCCACGGCGCGGGAGAGAGAGAAAAAGAGGAGAGAGAAAGAGAGAGAAAGAAAAAGAAAAGATTATTTCCCTGTTTTCGAAATCCGATCTTTCTAGATGAATGCATTTGCACTTTCAAACAATCAAAAAAAATGCAAGGTTCGGCATGGTGCATCAAACAACACAAGGTATTTTTAGAGTTTTTCTTACACGGGAAATCCAAACCGAATCCCGCTAAAACTTTGGAAAAGGTCAAGGTTTAGCGAGGGAAAAAGAAAAAGAAAAGGTAACGCCCGAATTTTGGCGAGTAAAGAAAAGAAAAAATTCGACTGCAAAAATTCGGGGCGTTACACATGCATTGTTGTATTTAGTCAACCTTTCATTTAGCCTTCAATTGGTGTTAAGTGGCTTTTCATTTGATATTCAAATTGGCATCTTTGTGTGATGAAAGTGATAGAGTATGCCTTGACCAAGGTATGTTGTGATCCCCTCTAGTTCTAAGGAAGCTAGAATGTGCAAAGTGCAAGTCATTCAAATACTTGATGCACAACTTGAGGGGGAGCACACATAACTTGTGTCTTTTGAGACTAACTGTTTCTTGAGCAATCTTGTATAGTCTCTAGGTGGAAAAGAGAAGATAAGCAAGAAATGGAGCAATCAGGACATGGGTACCTCTGTAAGTCAAGAAATTGGTATCTCAAGTCGTGAGTAAGTGCATATATTTAGATTGCTCATGCTCTATAATATCTGGTGATAATAGATGCTTATTCTTAAATATCATGGAGCTATGATAATAAATGAACTTTGCAATTGGTATCTTTCAATTGGTAGCCGTGATAGTCTGCTTCAATTGACATCTTTTGATAATCATTAGAATAGAAGTTTCTTCTTGTGCCCAATACTACAACTTGTTCTAAGTTTGGTGTCTTAGCAACAAGAAAAAAGTTAGGAGAAAGAATCAGGCACAAGTGTGGAGAAGCTCTCGAGATATTAAATACTTTCAAGATGGGAAGTACACTACAACATGGTAAAGGTACAAAAGGAGTATTAATCTTTTTGCATATATGTATCTTACCTAAATGTTGATAGTGCATATGTTCAATAAGTAAGGGGGAGTTTTGATAGTCGTTTTTTCTCCTTGACACCCTGCTGTCCCTTGACATCATCCTATGTTCTTGCTTGAGTATGGTTTTTGGTGTTTGATGTCAAAGGGGGAGAAGTTGTGGCATTAAAGCTTATCTCAACCTGAGAGGAAAGCTTATCCTAAGTGGTGATGTGTTAGTTTGAGCTTTGCCAGTGTGATATGCGATGAATTATTAATTGGCTTCTATAGTGTAATAGATAGTCATGTGGTTAATGGTGCTTTAAGATTGCTTTAAATTAGTGTCTTAGTCTAAATTGGTATTAGTTTGAATTGGTATCTTAATGATGAATAGTGGTAGGTTGATATTCCTGTGATATATCCACTAAAATTGAATGGTGTTTAACTCTGATTATGTGCATTTGTGTGTTATAGCATCATGGTTTGATTCTTGACACAATGCATTCCAAAATTGCTAAGGTATAGAAATGTTTCGAATTGCCTAAGTATGTGCATATTGGCGTCTGAGGCCAAAATTATGTTTTTGAAGTAAGCACATATTTAGGGGGAGCATTCTATAAACTTAGAATTCAAAATTTGTGCTTCTAATCTTATTCTTATGTAAGCTTTAATTGTGTTGTCATCAATCACCAAAAAGGGGGAGATTGAAAGCTCTCTTGTGAGTTTTGGTGTTTGGATGACAACTCAATTAAAGGACTAACAAGTGTACTAAGTGTTGAACAGGTGCCTAAGGTAAAGCTAACAGGGTTCAACACAAGAGAACAAATGTGATGGTCCAAGAACTGGATTATGGATACATAATGGACATCACAAGTAAGATGGACATTGCATAAAGTGAGACTCGGGTGCGAAGCTCGGAGACAACTGATCAAGCCAAGGACGGAGGCAAGAGAAGCTTCGAGGTACCAAGTGCACGGGAGAAGGTCAAGGAGGCTGAGGAACCCAAAGCCAAGGGTGAAGAAGAAGGCTTGCAAAGTCAAGGGTGATCGAGTTGAGAAGAGCTATAACACACCAAGGATCACTACATAAGGACGTGACTTACAGCCAATGAGGTAACAACTACAATTATGTGGTGTAAGTCATAAGGCTCAAGATCAAGCTCTAAGAAGGAGATCAAGGTCACTAGAAGGAGAACAAGTGTCAAAACCAGAACTGGAAGCAGCCCAAAAGAGCTAAGTTCACCTTAATCTTTAGTTTTGGTTGTTCCTATGTTTGGAGATGTTCTATGTGACCTTTGCAGGATGTTGGAGCTAAGAAATGTCAATCTAGATCAAGTCAAGCCGACTTGATGATTTATGAGTCCAACATCAAAGCTCAAGCATGTGAAATGCTATGGATGTAATAATTAAGAGAAGGTATGTTTCTAGACTTAGTACATTGGTTTTAGTGTACTAATATACTTGTCTAAGTGTTAGAAACAGAAAGAAGAAGAAAAGGAAAGAGGTGCAAAAGGCTTGGCTGTGTACAGCCAAGGTTCTTCTCAGTCTGGGTGCACCGGACTGTCCGGTGGTGCACCGGACAGTGTCCGGTGAGCCAGGCTGAACTCTGGCGAACTGGCCGCTCTCGGGAATTCACTGGCGACGTACGGCTATAATTCACCGGACTGTCCGGTGTGCACCGGACTGTCCGGTGAGCCAACAGTCGGCCGGGCCAACGGTCGGCCGCGCGATTTGCGCGGGACACGTGGCCGAGCCAACGGCTAGATGGAGGCACCGATGCACCGGACATGTCCGGTGCGCCAACGGCTCCAAGACTGCCAACGGTCGGCTTCGCCATAGAAGGAAAGAAATCAGGCACCGGATAGTGTCCGGTGTGCACCGGACTGTCCGGTGCGCCACCCGACAGAAGGCAAGATTTGCCTTCCTGGATTGCTTCCAACGGCTCCTTGGCCCCTTATGCCTATAAAAGGGACCCCTAGGCGCCTCCAGCATAGTACAAGCACAGCCAACAAGTGTAGACTTCACTCGGATCAATTCTCACTCTCCCTCGTGTGTATAACTCTATAGTTTGTGTAGAAGGCACAGCTATAAGCCTTTAGAGAGAGGAGAAGTGCTGCTAAGAGCTAGAGCAAGGTCTTGAGCGTATCGTTACTCTACCCAGGTGCTGCCGAGAAGTCTGTAAGCAGCCACGGTGTTGTTGTAACCCATCTCAATAGTGAAAGGCTCTATCTGTCATACTGACAGATCTGAGCAAACGGAGGAAGGAGTTGAAATAGACTCCAAGCCCAGGTGTGGCTAACTCCAACGAGGACTAGGCAAGCATTTCAGGCTTGGCCGAACCTCGGGATAAATCCTTGCGTCTGTGTGCTCTTTCTGTATTGTATCCTGACTCTCTGTCTTACTCGCCTTTATATCTGCACTTCAATACTTATCTGTGGTATAAGCTTTATTTGAAGTGCAGGACATTTTGAGACAGGATCTTCTATTCCGCTGCAACCTACTCGAAGGGTCTTCTCACTCCACTGCGTACTAAGTCTTCGAGTAGAGTAAGAATTTAAGTTTTAAAGTAATAAGTTTTATTCGCCTATTCACCCCCCCCCTCTAGGCGACATCCAGATCCTGTTCCCGGGCCAAAGGGAACTTTCAGAAATCTCCTTGTAACCCGCCATATAAAAGATCCACACCAGGAAGTAGGGTATTACGCATCTCTAAGCGGCCCGAACCTGTATAAAATTGTCCACTGCCTCTCGTGCGTCCAGCACGAACCATTGAGCTACAGTTAGTAACACTGTCCTACTCCAAAAAAGCACCTCGAGGGGCAACCCCAGGTGCGCGGTCGGACCCAAAACACCGACAGGCTCCTACAAAACGTCATTGGGCTAGAATTAAGAATATTTTAAATATCTTAATGGCACAAAAGATCATGGCCTTTTCTATAGTAGAAGTCAATACCCTACTTTAATTGGATATACTGATGCTGGCTATTTATCTAATCCCCATAATGTCATATCACAAACCGGTTTTGTATTTTTACAAGGTGGAACCACTATCTCATGGAAATCATCCAAACAAACTTTGGTAGCTATCTCCACTATTCTGAATTCATTGCATTATATGAAGCCTAGAAGGAGTGTACTTGGCTTCGTAGAATGATAAACCACATAACACAGGCATGTGGTATTGGTTGAATTTACTCACTAATCATTATCTATGAAGATAATGATGCTTGTGTTGTTCAGATGGAGATTGGTTATATAAAAAGTAATATCACAAAACATATTGCTCCAAAATTGTTTTATCCTTATGAGTTACAATAGGATGGGGAAATAAACATTTTACAAACTAAGTCATGTGATAACCTTGGTGACTTATTTACAAAGTCATTACTATATTCCACATTTTAGAAGTATGTTAAATGGATATGTACGAGACGACTTAGAAATTTGCAGGAATCCGAGGGAGTATCACTGTCCAGAATGTAAACTAGTTGACATTATATTATACTATTTTCTTTTTATGAATTTTTCCTCAATAGGGTTTTACCATATAAAGTTTTTAATGAGGTAATATCAATATTAGAGATGTGTTTTTATGTCTATTTTTCCCCCACAGGGTTTTTGTAAGATGATAATAGGATAAAATAGTTTATGTATGCCTAGATAATGTAATAGGATATTAATGGATTCGATCAAGGGGAATGTTGGAAAAAAAAGATGGCAGTGATCTCATCTAGAGATAACAAGAATACTCTAGAAGATTAGCATTTACTAGTCTCCTCCTAATCGTAATTAGCCATAATGTAAACCTGCCCAAACCGAACGGACGCCACACGGGTGTATGAAGCCGTCCATTCACTATGTGTGTATATATCTGTTAACAGTTAATGGAATAGAAGAGAAGTGATACATTCTCTTACGGGGTGTTTAGTTTGAGGAATCACTCCATCAAAATAAAGTGATACATCATGAGTCTATTCCTCAAATTTTGTGGGATGGCCTCATTCCTCGTATTAATACTTAACTAACTAACTATAAGAGATGAGTTGTTGATGGATCAACTCATTCCATTTTATCACTACCGGAATCCGTGGCTTTGCCGAGTGCTTTTTGTCAGGCACTCGGCAAAGCGGTCGATTCCGGTAGTATATAAACTAAACAAAAAAGTAAAGTGTAAGAAGATAATATACTATCTCATTCTTCAAACCAAACTCTTTATTATCAATCTCTCTGAGATTCAAACAGATGGGTGACTTAGAATATCTGTATTGGTTCCCTCTAAATTTCTCCCCTATATTACTTTTTTGTATCATATCATCAATAGTTTATCCCCTACTTTTTCATCTCCCGCAGCGGTTTTCCCTAAATACTCTCTCTATACCCCACTATAACCATCAAATATCATTTTATATACCTAATCATCACTCACTATCTTTTTTTCACACAACTAACAAATACTACTGAGCACTCATAGAGGCAAAGAGGACGGACAGTGCACCTCTACATGGGGCAGATCACTGTGTATGCCCACTGTAGCACGAAACGGGCCTTGTAGCGGCGGGAGGGGAAGGGTGATGCTCTCGGCGAAGTGTTGAAAACCGTGTGCACGAAGGGAGAGTCTGCCGGGAGCTACGACATGAAGACGAATCAAGCAAACCGTGTGCACATGTGTACGCACCAGCCGAGTCAGCGAAACGGAACCAGGACCGAGACAACACCTCGTTGTCTGTCTGTCACTTTGTCCACCTCAGCAGTCACCACGCGTGCCATGCCAACCCAATCTCCAAGGCCACAACCACGGCTCCCGGCTGGCTCCAGGCTCTAGTCTCCAACCTCCTCCTGCGCCGCCCGATAGCAAAACGCAGCGACCTCGCCCCCCTGCCCCGCTGCTCCCCTTTTCCCGGTAGCAGAGACAGAGCACCGCAGCCCACCAGAAAGGAGGACGAAACGCGCCGCGGCGCAACGCACCGCGTGCTAGTGAAAGGGCGCAGCGGAAGGCCGCCGCCGCGCTGCTATTTAGACAGGAAGCGGGGCGACCGAATCGCGTCTGTCAACCAATCGATCAATCTGCCGGTAGGTCGATCAAGGAGAGCGCGCTCCACGTCTCCGTTCCGTTGCGGGGAAGGAAGGAAGGAAGGAGAGAGAGAGAGAGGAGCGATGGCGTCCGGGTATCGCGCGGAGGAGGAGTACGACTACCTGTTCAAGGTGGTGCTGATCGGGGACAGCGGCGTGGGGAAGTCGAACCTGCTGTCGCGGTTCGCCAGGGACGAGTTCAGCCTCGAGACCAGGTCCACCATCGGCGTCGAGTTCGCCACCAAGACCGTCCAGGTCGACGACAAGCTCGTCAAGGCACAGATCTGGGACACCGCCGGGCAGGAGAGGTACGCCCTTCTTTGCTGTTGTACGCTATGCAGGTTGCAGCAGATGCAGTTCTAGGATCTGTGCACCATTTTTCAGGGCTTCCTGGTTAGTAAGGATTTAGTAAATGCTTGCTAATGTGGAAACTTAAGCGTAACTGACGGTTTCCAGCATGCACCTGTGCTTCTGATTCGCATTTCAAAAATGAAACCAAACCACTGGCCTGTTCATGACTGCTTGATGTTTTACGGCTGAATACGGGATTGATGTCCATACTACTACAGTCTACAGCTGGGAGTTCATGCCGTAATGAATCCATCAATTAACACAGCATCGCGATCGCGATCACTAAAAAGCGCGCGCGCTTTTCAGATTGTTGCTTGCGTATCACATCTTATTCAACTCCAGCTAATTTTACGTGCATTTCGCTAGCGTGCCATTCAGTTTCCTCGACCCTTTCGGCGATCGCAGCTGATTGCTTGTGTGCCCCGGCCTCAGGTACCGCGCCATCACGAGCGCATACTACCGCGGCGCGGTGGGCGCGCTGGTGGTGTACGACGTGAGCCGCCGCACCACCTTCGACAACGCGGAGCGCTGGCTGCGGGAGCTGCGGGACCACACGGACGCCAACATCGTGGTCATGCTGGTGGGCAACAAGGCCGACCTGCGCCACCTCCGCGCCGTCTCGCCCGAGGACGCCGCGGCCTTCGCCGAGCGGCACGGCACCTTCTCCATGGAGACGTCGGCGCTGGACGCCACCAACGTGGAGCGCGCCTTCGCCGAGGTGCTCCGCCAGATCTACCACGTCGTCAACCGGAACGCGCTCGACATCGGGGACGACCCCGCCGCGCCGCCCAGGGGCAAGACCATCGACGTCAGCGCCGCCAAGGACGAGGTCTCCCCTGTGAACGCGGGCGGGTGCTGCTCGTCGGCTTAGCCCTGGTCAAACATACGCTTTGCTGATTAAGGAAGACATAACGTGATGACAATCTTTGTTGACTTCGTCAAGCGGTTGGGGGTGGTTGGCGCTCGTGATGTGTTTGCAGACTTGCAATCGCTGTCCTCGATTGTATTTTTCGGGCTATTTTTTGATTGATGCACTAGGGTGACGCACACATTTACAAGTGGCAGGTTATGACCTCTCAGTACTGTCATATGGACCATATGGGGAAGCGATTTACTGATTTCGATGAAATATTGACATGTTTTGACAACTTCGAGCAAAAAATCATGGATAAATTGCCATTTTGACGCCGTCAACTTCAAAAAAATTGTACAGCAGGATCCATGTTCTATTAGTTTCATCAAAGTAAATAGATAAATAGCCGTGTGTTGCTACAGAGTGAAAATATTTAAAAATATTGATAGAAAAGGCATATAGATAACTCTATTTCATCATACAATTGATACAAAAGTAGCAGTTAAATTGCCAATGACATGTGATGCTAAGCATCACCCCTCTAGGAGATGTCCAAATATCAGAACTGCTTCGTCTGAAATACCAGAAGCCAGAAGGTGTAGACTGGATTATAGGCTTTTAGAACATAACTATTGTATTTGTGTATGTTCACTAACTCAATGCTCCCAATTAGAATAAACGCACCAAAGGTGCAAAGAGCCATCCAATTTTGTCCTATATTGTTGCATCTAGAATAAGCCAATTAATATGAACATTGCGACAATTACAACCACATCTGTCAGAAATGGAAGATATTACACCAATCAGTATAGGTAAAGTAAGTTATACTCCTCATCAGATCATGGAAAACAGTACACCAGATTCAATAATGAAAACAATATAACCACACAGAGAAGGGAAAAAATACATGTATCTCATGCTCTGATTTTGAACCTTATTCCACTTGCTACAGAAGAACTGCATACAACATATAAAACTACAACTTAGATTGCAGTTGCATTAGGTTTACTCATAAACAATTATTCTGAATACATTAGATTGCAGGAGTAAAGATCCTCTCTCCAATGGCAGTGAGGGGGTTGGCCGCCTTGGCGACTTCGATGACGACGTTGGTGGTGCTAGGCAGCTCGAGCGGCCACGCGTCAAGCGTGATCTTGACAACGTCGAAGATGTCGAGATCGTGCAACCGCACAGTAGAGACACTGGCGGCGCGGAGCAGCCCAGCGACCTCCGTCTCGATGAGATCATCCTACGTCCTGGTGTTTCCCTTGATGATCACGTCGTGGACGCGGATGCCAACGGGGTCCGATGATAGCCGCTGTTGCACGGACTACATCCGCTCTCGCTCCGCCGCCGAGAGAAATGTTTTCACTGCTGCTGCAATTAATCAGGTAGTTTGCACTTAATTCAATGGCAACGGTTTGAGCTCTAGTGCAGGTAGTAGAAGAATGTTCTATCAAAACAATAAAGAGACAAATCAACATAGGCTCTATATAACTTGAATAAAAAAGGTAAAATGATCATATATTCTTGGGGAAATGCTAGTGACACATACAAATATCTAGAAACAAGTTAGATGCAAACAAATTAATAACTTTATAAGCATAGGTCCAGTGGAAATTTAGTGAATATTATAGTGCATTTGAAAAGAAATAAAGGAACAAATGTGAAACAAAGGGACTCTGAGGCACAGAAAAAATAAATTAAGAATGAATTCACTAGCACATTAATTGTTCATGGAAAAGGTTATAACAGTAGTCCATGAACTAAAATCATAATGACACTGTGAACACTCAGGGATGAGAAAATGTCGTCCACACAGTAAATTAAGTGAGGACAAATAAATCGTGTGAACACTCAAGGATGAGAAAATGTCGTCCACACAGTAAATTAAGTGAGGACAAATAAATCGTGCAAGTAACAGGTTAACAATTAATAATACTGGTACCCGACAACTAATACATATCACATCATTAGTAAACATAATAATGGCCACATACAGACATCGCAGAAGCTTCCTTAAGAATGAAGTTAACGATCTAGAAGGC
Organism: Zea luxurians; assembly: GCA_029449295.1. Taxonomy (NCBI): domain Eukaryota; kingdom Viridiplantae; phylum Streptophyta; class Magnoliopsida; order Poales; family Poaceae; genus Zea; species Zea luxurians. The sequence goes on from JAOPSE010000023.1 coordinate 39,785,527, forward strand.
TAAAGCCTAAAAGGGAGTAAGAGACCCAAACAACAGCATGCTCTGCAATTCTCACAATCGCAGCAGCATAATAATCTAAACTTAGAAGACCTACCAATGCAACAACTTTACAATTGATCAATAACGCAGACACATGCAAGTCATAACAATTAGATAAAAAATAAATGATTTTGTATTGTTGAAACCTTTTAACCCAGCCTATTGTGTTGTTTATAAAAATATAAGTAAATTCCAGTTACGTTTATAGAACATGTAAATTCCAGTTACGTTTACTAATTTAGTTTTAGTATAGAGGCAAAATAAATATAATGTGACACATTGTAGATAGATATCAAGAAAAGCACCGAAATGTAGCCAAAGCTATAAAATATAAGTAGCAAATCCTTATGCTCACTTCATCCCAAACGTATCCACACATAGTGTATATCTTAGTGTATAGAAAAAAAACTTTGTATAGAAAAGCCAAAGTGTCTTCATAATTTAGAACATATGTAGTAAATAAGTATGAAGAAAAGCTAAAAAAGGATCTATAATTTGGAACAGAGGGACTAATACATAGTCACTGTTAGAATGTCGATGGTAATTACTGGTTGAGAGCTGAACTGATAGCACCAAACATTCTGAAGATTGTGAAGTTTAACAGATATTTAAAGTGGAAATGTATCATTTAGAAAATGAGGAAACTAATAAATGGACAAGGTATAGAAGGGTATTATGTATCTTGTAACTGAAAAACTATTCACTGTTGGCTAGTTCCAAGTTGTAGAATACCATGCATAGGATTCTTGCCGTACTGATAGTACAAAAACAAGCACCCGTGTTGCCTATGCCAGCCACATAACATTCATCTCTCAAAAGATAAATCATCATTGCATTATACTCGTTTTTGGTTTCCATGGTGGAGTAATTAGTAATACTACTTTCCTTGAAAAACAAAAGGTTATATCTTTTTTATTTGACTGAACATTAGTTTGTATGTCAAATCCATACGGGAAAATTACAGTTCTAACTTTGTTGCTATAATGCGCCTACTTAATTTAGATTCAAGCTTGAAGATTATTCGTGAGACAATTGCAATATTACTTTGTTGCTATAACTCTGCACCTATCATCCAAATAACTTATCTTTTTATTTGACTGAACATTAGTTTGTATATCAAATTCATACGGGAAAATCACAGTTCAACTTTGTTGCTATATTGCAACTACTTAATTTAGATTCAAGCTTGAAGATTACTCCTGAGATAATTGCAATATTACTTTGTTGCTATAACTCTGCACCTATCATCCAGATAACTCAGGATCTGCAAAGGCAAACCAAGATGGTGATAGAAGGATAGGTAAGTTTCCATAATCCATATCAAGAAGTATCTGCAGTATTGAAATGAGTCGAGGGAGAGGGGGAAACTGTAGTTAAATTACAGACTTGATAGCTCAGAATGTCCCCGCAGCAACAAATAACTTCTACATTGTATTTCCCCAAAAATGGGATAAGTGATAAGACCAGGAGTAAGCGAATCTTTATCTAAATGAAAATGATGCATGCAAACACCATGTCAGACGCATACAATAAAAACTTAGTCGATGTTAGAGACAAAACTAGATTGAACTATAATTTGGATTAGAGATAGTATTACATTTCATTTCAGCGTGGAAATTCAATATTACAAAAATCAGTAGCCACGAGAACCATCATTCTACACCTTGCATGTCCAGTGTTATGATTTGCAATAAATCCATGGACAAGCTTTTACAAATAAGGACCTACTTATTTCATCTTCAATGTTTTTTCAGAAGCCAAATAAGAAAGAAATCATGGGTGCAAAAAAATTGACCACAACAGATTGTATAATTTTTTGGATTAAAGAACTAAACAACCCTCAAATTCTAAAAGAGAAAAACTACTATTGATGACATAGAAGGAGAATGCAGAAGAGTTTCACTATGAGAATAGTACCTGAGGGCTGAGCCACCCCATCACCGAGGGGCTTTCCGTCATAGTCCCCGGCCTCCCAGAACTGCATCGTCGCACAAGCTTCCAGAATTGCTTCGTTTCAATAAGCATAGAAGTAACTATATTTTGAATGTCCTAGTTCATTTTTATTGCAATGGCTACTGCAAGGTGGCAAGCGTCACATCTTAGTGATCTAGGACACCGAAAACTACAAGGTCACAATCCGCAGAGGCATTTCAACGAACACCTAGGTGGAGGTGAAGATCTGGGACGTGGGAACAGGAGCGGCCCGCCGCCGAGCGTCAACATCCCACAACGCCGAGGAAGAGCTCTGGCGGCGGCGACCGCGCGTCCCTTCTCCCTCGTAGGTACGGACACCATCTTCACCGGCTCTTGCCTCATAGATATGATCCCTTCTTATAGCGGAGCGTGGGTGGCTGTCGCGGGTGCATCGCGTGGGTGGGGCAGGCGCATCAGCGTTTGTCGCGGGGGGAACACGTGCGATGGCTATCTCGGCGCATCGACGTTTATCGCGGCGAAGAGCGGGCGCACAACAGTTGTCATGGGGTGGCGCGCATGCGGCGGCTATCTCGACACATCGTCGTCGCCGCATGGGTGGAGCGGGCGCATCGTGTGTGCGTTGCGGGGGGATGACGACGCGGAGAAGGTCACGGCGGGCGTGGAGCAGGGCGCCGAGGACGAGGGCCACGCGGCGTACTTTCCCCCTACAGCGCGTGGTGTTCGCGGCTGGATTGGAGCACGGGCGAGTGTGCTTGTGGCATGCGTGGAGGGGGAGGTTGCGGCATGCGGCGGAGGGGAGGTCGGTCGCGACATGCACAGAGTAGGGAGGCGGGGGCACGCTGGTGGTCTACACTATTGTCTTAATAGATAGTAGAGATAGATACAGTGCTGCCTACGCCTACCTAGAGATGACATTTGTCTCCCCGGTTCGCCTTATCATACATACTGGGGGCGAACATTTAGTACTTTCTACATTTCAAGAAAAAGAATAATGTGGTGTTGTGTTACATATTTCATATTCTCATCTACAGAGTCAACACATGCATACTAAACATCATTCAAGCTACCACTCTAACTAAGATCCATGCCTACACAAACAGCAATGCTATCAGCACCGCTACACGAACTTATGTTCAGACTACATGGAAGAGAAGTGACGCAATCAGCAAGGCTATACGAGCGCAGCAGCTGCAACGTTTATGTCAAACCTGGGGCAGGTAGCTGGATGATGATTCATTGTTTGGAACAGCTGAAATTTAGTTGTCAATAAACACAGTATACAGCGAAGGAGTAGGACCTGGCATATTATTCGAGCATCATCGTCTAGTGAAGATTTAGATGGCTGATCAGACATGCTCGATATTCCTGGAACATATATGCTAGTCCTCAATTTATCTACAATGTGACTATTTGTCAGACCAGTATTGACATCTCCAATCTGCTCTTCTAATGCTAAAAGTTCCTGTAGTAAAAAAACAAAGAAGAATATCAGACAATAGCTAACATGTGATGTGAATTTACATAGCAGAGCGGCATCCAAATACCTCATACGTCACGCTGTCTATATCTAGACGCATATCTCTATGCTCATCTACAGTATCTGACACCTCGTACAATCTCTAAAAATCCATTATTATGGCGTGCTGCTGGGACAAAAGAAAAGGCCATATGAGCTACATGTGCTGTTAACATATATCATTAATAACAGAAATAAAAGCAGCACATTTCAAGTGCTGCAAAAACAACTGCCAAGAGTACATCGGTTCACTCTAGTATGTAGTCAATACATAGTTTCATGAAGACATATTTCATGAAGAAATTAGTGAATGTAATTCAATGTGGTATATGCTGGTGCACTTTTTTAAAAAACTTGGTCAAACTATAGAACTTTTACTTAGGACAAAGATAGAGTGAACTACTTCATTTGTTCTTAAATATATGACACTGTTGACTTTAAAAAAAACTTTGATCACTCGTCTTATTCAAAAATAATAATAAATTATTATTTATTTTGTAACGATTTGTTTATCACTTAAGGTAGTTTATGCTTGACTTAAAACTTTATATTTTTGAATAAATATTTTGAATAAGACGAGTTGTTAAAGTTTTCAAAAAAGTAAACGATGTCATATATTTGTGAACGGAGGTAGTACAATTTAGATTGGAAGGACCGAGGGAGTATATATATATAGTATTAATGACAGAAAAAAGTAATATGCTGTCATAAATCAGAAAGGGTATGTCATATACTATGCACGGTCGTTACTATGCAACAGCATAAAACCTTATTAAAGGCTGTGTTTGCTTGTACTTGCAGCTGCTGCATCTGTTGCTGCTACAGTAGTAGCTGAGTTGAAAAATTGCTGCCGCAGCTGCTGCAACAGCATGCTGGTCCAAACATTCCCAAAATGTTTTGTTTTTTCAACTACAAAGGCAGGTAGCCAGAAAGCCAACTGCCAGAATAGAGTGCAAGTTTGATGTTACCTCGGGCGGTAGAATCCTTATGTTGCGGTGGTTAACTGGATTTGCCAGGAGTGAATGCTGTGGAGGCCCAAAATTAAGTACGTTCAGCACCGGAGAAGAGAACTGGAACTCGTGGACCTAAGTGGAGACGGTTTCCAGGGTAATCAACACCACCATGCAACACACCATTACTGTGGCATTGTTGGTAAGGAACTTGCATTGGAGTAGGATCAAGCAGATTATGAGCTTGCATGCCATGCATCACATGCTGATTGAAATAAGGTACTGGTTCCCGACAAACACTTGAAGGGGCCATTCTGATATTCATGAAAGCCCCCATTTGTGATTTTTGTCGCTCCTGAATGGGCAAACCTGCCTGTTAAAAGCAAACCATTTGCCCATATTTGCCCATACTGTGGTATCCTTATATAGTTTATACTCTTACAGTCCAAGCTCCCTCATCTAATTACCGACAAAATTTGCACGCGCTGCCGTACAGGGCACTCAAATCGCACACTCCCGCGAATCCAATTCCTTCCCCGCACTCCGCCCACAAGCGCATGCATGCCGGTGCCCAAGTATGAAAAAATTGCTAGGCTCTCTGCTATTATGTTATTTTATGTCTATGACTTGTGGGACCATTTGTATTTATGATTTGTGAGTTTGATGATAAAATAGAGAAGCCTAAAACTGAGAGTGACAAAATAGCAAATGGCCCGCCCAAGTATACACGTACCTTCGCGCCCACACAAAGGCAATCGAGCTAGGCCGACCAAATCGCGGGGGAGAAATAATAGCAGAAAATGTGAGTCCGCAGATCGTCACTGTGACAGAACCGTCCAAATTATTCTAGCTTAATTGTCTAAGTCTTATCTTAGAGGCAATGATGCACTTAAATCGAAATAAACTGTCAGTCATTCGGATCTAGTCCGATAAAACCACTCAAACCAGATTGAATACCATTTGTTCACACGACGGTGAGTCATAGAGAAATACAACAAAGCATAATACCACAATTTAAAATAGTACTTAGAAGTTATTACAGCATCAGAGTTTTGAAAACGGTAATCATAGTTTTTAATGCAGCGGAATTTAACTAACGAAGACACATGGCGAAGCCTGCCCAAGTCACTCCTCCCAATCCTCTCTCGTAGAGGTAGCATCCCACTCAACCGTCCAACCTCATGGCAGGATGGAGCGCCAAGTCATACCATCACACCTAAAAAATTGGTGCAACAAGAAAGGCTGAGTATACTAATACTCAACTAGACTTACCCGTTATGAGTAGGCTACTCCTCTACCTCTAGACCATGAAACAGTTTGGCTGAGGGGTTTGGTTGCCAAAACCACTAGTTGAGTTTAAGTCAAGTTTTAGGTTTTCAAGTTCTAGAATATTCCTTAAACTAGGTTAGCATTCTTCTAATCTCATATGGTAACAAATGTTAAGTGTTAATTTCAAACAACACTTTATATCATGAAATCTAATAACGCTTCTTACTCGATGCAGCGGTATGGATTAAGCAGCCTCATTAGCTAGGAGAAACAGATAATTCGAATCGAGTTTTAACCTTACAAGGGAAACCTAAACACACGATATGTAGGGGCACTCTGTCCCCACACACATCAATCGTCCCCATCGATTTCCCGTCAACACATCAGACCCACTTCCCTAGGGTACAATGCTCCACTGGCCTGAACCCAATCGTGCAGTGATCACACTCGTACCCACCATCACCGGCATGGGAAACTAAGTTTCAGAGCAAGTGTGGAGTATGAACGCGGGCTGGTTCACTTAGGTACTAGGCTTACCGGTTTACCATATTTATCGGCATGTGCTTAGTAGTTTCAAACGTTTGACACATGGTACCACACATTAATTCTTATTCCAATTCTCTTCTATGGACAGGGCATCCCCAAGGGATTCGAGTCCATAGACAATCATAGACCCATTGTCAAAAATGAATACATCAAAAAAATGACTCGACTTCTACCGTACGACGCATGGCGTATGTGGGCCTGGAGTGGTCACATGGCATGACATATAATGACGCTAGATACAGAGACGTGGCCAAGAGGGAAAGTTCCTAGCTTGAGGTTGACCGATGAGGACGTCAGTCTTCTAAGGGGGTAGATTGTGATATCCTGGCTCAATGCTTAATAGGATTGATAGAATACTCATACTAACAAGGTGCACCTTATTTTTCGGAAGCCTGTCTCGAAAGAACCTCTGGGTTAAGCGTGCATAACCTAGAGCAATCTTAGGATGAGTGACTGACTGACAAGTCTTACCGGATACGCACGAGTGAGGACAAAGTACGCACGAAAGACTCATGTTCGTCTGTGGAGATGATCTATGTTCCTTAGGGAGCACGTGATCCAATCGACGACGAACCAACCATACGTCGGCATAAATCTGTGGTGGGTGGCGCCTCGCCTTAGGAATCGCGCGCAGGGAGGGTAGAAGGAGATGAGCGATCGCTCACCGTGGTGGAGCGAGCGGAGGGCGATCGACAAGTGAAAGGGGAAGGGGATCGAGGGTGGAACTTGGCCTAGGGGTGGAGGGGAGACCGGGAGAGTATTTATAAGCTCGAGAAGCTTTTTTAGGCAGCGAGCAGAAGAGTGATACCTAGTGGTAGAGAAACAAGGGACAGAGAAAGGAGGACGAACAGCAAGAGGCTCACGCTCTGGTTCATATCCAACCTGATTGGTTGGCCGCACGTCGGAAGCCAGACGCGTGTGAGCGTGGCCGGCCAGATACATGTATTTTAGGCGTACGAGCTGATGCAGCTAAAATGGCTCCAAAGTATTTTGTTTTGTGTCCACTCATACAATCCATGTCTTCTATATACAGGAAACCGAATATAAGTTTTGATAGAGTCAATGCATACGGTGGTCCAAAATAAAACTATGCAGCCAACCAATCAAACGTATCATTTTTAGGAAAAGGGATATAACGTTTGCTAGGCCTTTTTTTTTATCCAGTTGGTGTCTTTTTTCTTGAGAATAAGAGAGACGAATGCAGAGAAGGGAGACGAGAGCCACGGAGCGTGTGATGCCAATTGCCTAATTTCTTTGTTTCTCCGTGTGATCTTATTTGTCAAAGGGACTTTTATAACACCTTTCATGTGCCTTGTTGGCTGTTACAAATTCTTTATTTTTCCAGTATTGCTCGCTGACATCAGATTCATCATGTAAAGGGTGTTTTTTCCACTATTGTACAACCAGGATCAACATATTATAATTTCTTAAGTAGGCCACATCAGAAACGAGGAACAAACCAAGATCGCATCTACGTTTTAACATATCCCATGTTTACGGTGTAGCATCTGTATTCACAAATTCATTTCATCGAATAGTAACAAAATCCTTGAACCCACTAGTATACAGGGCGGGCCCACTGTAATTCATAGGTGTTCAAATGAATACTCAAGTTTTTTTTAAAGAAATCAGTATATATAGTGTATAATACATGTGTACATATAAAAAAATATAAAATTAAATAGGATTGAGCTAAAATAAAGAAGGTTTCACCTGGCGAACTGGCAGCCCAATTACATCCAACGCTTGGTAGCCTAGCATCTCGTGTGTTGCTTGGAATCCCACTCTGCACTCACTTAGACTCCCGGTCGCCCTAGCACACTGCATGCAGCAGCCTCTCCCATAGCACAACACAGCCACCGGCCACAACTCGTAGTCGTAGTCGTAGCCACAACACACTCTGCGTCTCTACCCTGCTGCCGCAACTGCTGCCCATTGCTCGTGGCCCGCTCGTCCACGCCTAGCGGCCTCCTGGTGGCCACTCGCCGGCCGGCTTGTAGCTACAATGTCGGCATGTCGCACGCCCACAGGTGCAGGGGCGAGACGGCGAGGCCTACGTTCCTCCCATTCAGTTAATTAGCCAATGTGCAGCAACTGATAACGCTCAAAAGATGATGTAAATGGGCGGTGGATTTAGTTTTAACCTAACAAAAGATGATTGTATATACAATTTCTTGGTGCTTGTTCCTGATATATTTGGTCTCTGATGGTACACACCACTTATTTTTGCTTTCAGGAGAAAAACAGTTTACTTAGCATTTAGTCCTTATCTTTTTTTTATTTGTCAGTCCCGTATTTAATTCAGCATTCTTAAAAATTAGATTAATTTATCTTACAACCTCTACAACACTCTAGAGCAGATTTCTTGGTATGTGGTGCCGATCCCGATCGATCTAGTGTGAGCAAGGTCGTAGACATGACGCGTGTCTTTTGCATCAATCGATACGATCCAGTCACACCAAATTTGGTTCGTTTCAACGGCTAATCAGATGACAGGTACACGGCTCGTTTTCACGATTTAGGGTAGGAAGGAATATGTTGTGACCTCACCGATCGAAAACAACAAATACTTATTCATACCATTCTCAGGCATTTGCGCTTTCGTTTTATTTCTACTCTAGCATCGATCTACCTCAGTGCTTGGACTTGCCCTTAGGCGATTACAAGCATGTGCCTGATAACGATGATCGACGAAGAACGCAATAGGCTTTCATAATACTTTCTGTTAGGAACTTGTTCTCACATGCTATGAGTTAAGAACAAGTTAACATAAAATATTAATAGTTAAAGTCCTTCATCCTTCGAAGCATTATCTCCCTTAGGATATAATGATCTTCAGACGAAAGTCATGAAGGGCGTACCTTCATCATCGCAATATATATTAATGAAAGAAGAAATATATGAAACATGAGAAATGACATGAACAATCATATGACATCATTAATATATCTTTTTATATCATCATAAATGAACATGAACAATATTGAATTACATTTTGTACCTTCGGCTTGACAGAAGGCAAAAGTCTAAGCGTGACGCACAAGTGAATACAAGTCAGCGTGATGATACAAGTCAACATGAGAAATGACATGAACGATGATCGATGCACAGGGGTACTGTTCATCTATTTATAGGCACAGGGCGCAGCCTGTGTAAAATTACATTTATGCCCTTCATGTTTACTATTGACTTAAGGACAATCTATCGAGGACTAGATAGCCTTTTCCCCTTTAAATCGGTTCCTTTTTCTACTACTGAGCCGAAGCTTCCTTGCGCGTAGCTTCGGAGCTGGTTCAATCTTCGTCTCGACCATGCTTTACATGTTGTGTACAACTTCATTCCGAGTCCGAAGGTTCCTGTACATATATTACACTTCGGAAACATTGTTGGTCATGTTTTTGAGGACCTTCGGAAGACGAAGGCCCCCAACAGTAGCCCCTCGCAGTATTAATTTGTTATAACAACGAATTTAGACTGCGACGTGAACGAAGGCCTTAAGCCGAAGGTCCAAAAAAATACCTTCCCTTTGCTAGAATAGCACAGTCAATGACAAACGGGGTCCACCAAGTTGCATACCACTGGGCGTATAAATATGAACCACAACGACGGCATTTGATACGCCATTTCTGCCATTTGCGTTATTTTCTCAAACTTTAGCTCTTGCTCATTAGCTCTTACCTGATTTTTGAGTTTTTAGAGCTTCGGTTTAAGGACACGTTTGCTCCAAATTTGAAAAGAAGATGAGTGGAGAGAAGAAGATGACTAAAGAGAAGAAAACGACCGGGGAGACGAAGCTGTATGAAGAGAGAAAAGTTGCAGATCCTTTCATTGCTGGATTTATTGAGTCCATGGCAAAAACAAATATAGAGAAAATTACTAAGGAGATCATGGAGGGTTTATTCGAAGATTCTGATGACAGTGATAGTTATGACGTGGAAAGTAGGGATGAAGACTCTGAGGATCGGTCGTGGCGCCCAAGCCATACTATCTTCGAAAAATCGACTATCAAGCAAAGTCATATTGATGCCATGAGGGGGAGATATTTTCGCGACATGTCTATTGTCAGAGTTGGAGGAGATAGTAATGCCCCTGCTCCGGAGGAAAACGAAGTTGTTATATACCGAAGCTTCTTAAAGGCAGGTCTTCGGTTCTCGCTGAGCATGTTTGTGGTTGAAGTGCTGAAGATATACCAGATCTTCCTTCATCAGATTACCCCCGAAGCTATAATTAGGATGGGGATTTTTGTTTGGGCTATGAGGAGTCAGGGGCTAGAGCCAAGCGCGAAGTGCTTCAGCAGTATGCACGAGCTTTTATATGAGACGAAGGCTACTGGCAAAGAACAGTATCACAACAACTTCGGTTGTTATGGATTTATTGCTCGCCTCAATGCAAGCCACCCAGTGCCAACATTCCGGAAAAGATGGCTTGGGGCATGGATGAAGGAGTGGTTTTATGTAAAAAATGATTTAAAGACAAGGGAAGACATCAAAGAAATCATCGAGCGCCCCATCTGGTCTCACTTCGGCCTCCAAAGGCCGAAGGTGGAAATTAATGTTAATGTTGAAGTATGTCAGAAGGCCTTTAGCACTGTGTGTGCCTTTATTGGCACGAGAGATTTGATTCAAGAGCATATAGCCTTCAGGGTATGGCCACTTGTGGAGAGCTGGGATATGCCAAAGGAGACTACCGTCGATTCCAGTGAGGGTGGTCTGGTCTGATTGAAGTATACCTTCAGATTTTGGAAGAAATTTAATGAGCCAGACGATGACTGGCTGAAGTGTATTGAAGCTACCAGTGATGAGCTACTCGGGGCATACTCCAAGGCTGAAGATAATGCTTTATCCGCAGCTTTCGGGGGTCAGAGCAAGAAAAGATTGAACAGGGTATTTGATGCGATTGGCTTCGTATACCCTGATTACCACTACCCATTACGAGGGCAAGGGAAAAAAAGAAAGACTGTCGCTTCGGTCACCCCAACTGAGCCGAAGAGCAAAAAGGTGAAGGTACTGACCCACCGGCCGTGTTATATTGAACCAGCCGTAGTACCTAAATTTGGCGAAGGGACCTCTTCAGCTACCGAAGCAAAACAAACTGCTTCGATTGTGCAGAGCACTGAAGAGCTGACTGTAGTGCCGAAGGTGCCTACAGTCAGGCCAGCTAAAGCTAAAGATGATAAGGCTGAAGAGCCACAGATGGAAAAAGTGATAAAAGTGCCAGAAATCCTGAGCCCCCCGGTAGATGCAGATTTGCCGAAGATGCAAAAAATTCCTGCTGTAACTCCCAAGAGGAGGAGGATGGCCAGCGTGCTAGACGCTGTTATAGAGACCACAATGGCCTTAACTCCTGCTCCTGCCAAGAAAACTGTCGAAGCTGCCAAAATCCAAGTCAAAGCCAAAGCTGGGCCTTCAGTGCCTACTGAGACGAAGGCCGCCGAGCCGGAAGATAAGGTGGATCGGCAAATTTCAGATACCGCAAGACGACAGAGCAAGATATGGCAGAAAAAGCAAAAACTCCTGTCTCCAAAGCCTTAGCTGAAGATATTGATTATATTGTTCGACATGCTTCGGGGAAAAAATTATCTGAAGAAGAAATCTTGGAGGCCAAGCACTATGCCCAAAGTCTGAAATATCCGAAGGGGTGAGAGCACCTAGAGGGGGGTGAATAGGTGATCCTGTAAAAATCAAATACTTGTAGCCACAAAAAATTTGGTTAAGTGTTAGGTCAATAGAATCAAGTGGCTAAGGACCAAGCTCTTGTAAAACACAATGATCACGAAGAAAACAAGCACAAGATACACGGTGTTTTATCCCGTGGTTCAGCCAAGTATAACACTTGCCTACTCCACGTTGTGGCGTCCCATTGGACGAGGGTCGCACTCAACCCCTTTCAAGTGATCCAAAGATCAACTTGAATACCACGGTGTTTTTCTTTCTTTTACTATCTCCTGTTCGCGAGGAATCTCCACAACTTGGAGCCTCTCGCCCTTACAATTGATGATCACAAAGAAGCACGTAAGTAAGGGAGGGGAGAGCAACACACACAAGACTCAAAGCACGAGCACAAACACGCACACAAGCCACAACTTGAGCTCACAACACAATGCGAGGAGTTATCTACTCAAATAGAGCTCAAGTCACTATCACAAAGAATCAAATGCGCGAGAATGGAGTCTTGGTGCTTAGAGATGATCAAAGAATGCTTGGGGTAACTCCTCCATGCGCCTAGGGGCCCCTTTTATAGCCCCAAGGTAGCTAGGAGCCGTTGGAGGCAATCTGGGAAAGTAATTCTTGCCTTCTATCGGGTGGCACACCGGGCAGTCCGGTGCACCACCGGATAGGCACTGTTCATGGTCCGGTGCAGATTGCCTTCCTGAAATGGCACAGCCGACCGTTGCAGAATTGTAGTCGTTGGCGCACCGGACACTGTCCGGTGCACACCGGACAGTCCGGTGCCTCCTGCCGACCGTTGGAGCTAGCCACACGTCGCCCGCGGATTTGGCGGGCGACCGTTGCGCTGGCGGTCGTTGGCTCACCGGATAGTCCGGTGCACCACCGGACAGTCCGGTGAATTATAGCCGTACGCCGCCGACGAATTCCCGAGAGTGGCCAGTTCGCCTGAAGCCAGCCTGGCGCACCAGACACTGTCCGGTGCACCACCGGACAGTCCGGTGTGCCAGACTGCGCCGAGTCTTAGCTGCTCCAACCAAGTCTTTTCCTTTTTCTCTTTTCTCTCATTCTAGCACTTAGACAAATATATTAGTACACAAAAACCAATGTACTAAGTCTAGAATCATACCTTCTTGTTGATTTGCACTTCATCTATCATTTGGCACATAATTACTCACTCAATATGTGTTGGGCATTTAATCACCAAAACTATACTAGAAATGGCCCAAGGGCACATTTCCCTTTCAATCTCCCCCTTTTTGGTGATTTATGCCAACACATAAAAAAGCAACAAATAGAAGTGCAACATCAATGCAATTGAGAACAAAAATTGTCTTTTACAAGGTTTAACATATTTGGATCGTTCTTTGCCACCACTTGGTTTGTTTTGCAAATCAAATTCATTTTCCTATCTCTAAGTCAAACTCACTTGTTTAGGCATAAAGAGAGATAATCCAAGAGAGAAAATGATCAAGATCCAAAAAACTCCCCCTTTTTACCATAATCATAAATTCTCCCCATAAGAGACCAAATTTTGACAATAAGAGTATTTTGACAAATCAAAAGTTCTAACTCTACTATTTTCAAAATTCTCAAGTGATAGCTGATCCATTTGCTTTGGCCTTAATTTCTCCTCCTTTGGCATTAAGCACCAAAACGGGATCATTATTGGCCCTTAAACCCCATTGCCTCACCAAATTCGTCAATTAAGAGTAAAAAGGCAATAAGAGCATGGAGATGAACTTGGAGTAAATTACCCTCTCATCGGAGTGTAGTGGAAGTCTTGCATGGTCCAAGTTCACCTTTCCCTTTCAATCCACCTTTGAGACTAAATTAAGTAAACTCAAGCACACGGTTAGTCTCAAAGGGTCAAGTTGTAGCATTTCTCCCCCTAAATATGTGCATCATTCACACATGGACTTGTGAGGTCCGGGGATCCCTTGCACAACTTGAGCACCATAAATAAGCAATAAAATGCATAAAGGAACATGATCAAAGACATAAAACACATGTATGCTATAGATCAATCCAAGTTACGCGAATCTAAGACATTTAGCTCACTACGCAGCCTGCAAAAGGTCTTCTCATCTAAAGGCTTGGTAAAGATATCGGCTAGCTGGTTCTCGGTGCTAACATAAAACACTTTGATATCTCCCTTTTGCTGGTGGTCTCTCAAAAAGTGATGCCGGATGTCTATGTGCTTTGTGCGGCTGTGTTCAACAGGATTGTCCGCCATGCGGATTGCACTCTCATTGTTACATAGGAGTGGGACTTTGCTCAGATTGTAGCCAAAGTCCCGAAGGGTTTGCCTCATCCAAAGTAGTTGCGCGCAACACTGTCCTGCGGCAACATACTCGGCCTCAGCGGTGGATAGGGCAACGGAAGTTTGTTTCTTAGAACTCCAAGACACCAGGGACCTTCCTAGGAATTGGCACGTCCCTGATGTACTCTTCCTATCAACCTTACATCCAGCATAGTCGGAGTCTGAGTATCCAATCAAGTCAAAGGTAGACCCCTTTGGATACCAGATCCCGAAGCAAGGCGTAGCAACTAAATATCTAAGAATTCGCTTAACGGCCACAAGATGACATTCCCTTGGGTCGGATTGAAATCTAGCACACATGCATACGCTTAGCATAATATCCGGTCTACTAGCACATAAATAAAGTAAAGACCCTATCATAGACTGGTATGCCTTTTGATCAACGGACTTACCTCCTTTGTTGAGGTCGACATGTCTATCGGTTCCCATTGGAGTCTTTGTGGGCTTGGCATCCTTCATCCCGAACCGCTTGAGCAAGTCTTGCGTGTACTTCGTTTGAGAGATGAAGGTACCGTCCTTAAGTTGCTTCACTTGGAACCCAAGGAAGTAGTTCAACTCGCCCATCATCGATATCTCGAATTTCTGTGTCATCACCCTGCTAAACTCTTCACAAGACTTTTGGTTAGTAGAACCAAATATTATGTCATCGACATAAATTTGGCACACGAATAAGTCACCATCACAAGTCTTAGTGAACAGAGTTGGATCGGCTTTCCCAACCTTGAAAGCATTAGCAATTAGAAAATCTCTAAGGCATTCATACCATGCTCTTGGGGCTTGCTTAAGTCCATAGAGCGCCTTAGAGAGCTTACACACGTGGTCGGGGTACCGTTCATCCTCAAAGCCAGGGGGTTGCTCCACGTACACCTCCTCCTTGATTGGCCCGTTGAGGAAAGCGCTCTTCACATCCATTTGGAACAACCTAAAAGAGTGGTGAGCGGCATAGGCTAATAGAATGTGAATAGACTCTAGCCTATCCACAGGAGCAAAAGTCTCCTCGAAATCCAAACCTGCGACTTGGGCATAACCTTTTGCCACAAGTCGAGCCTTGTTTCATGTCACCACCCCGTGCTCGTCTTGCTTATTGCGGAACACCCACTTGGTTCCCACAACGTTTTGCTTGGGATGTGGCACCAGTGTCCAAACTTCATTTCGCTTGAAGTTATTGAGCTCTTCCTGCATGGCCAACACCCAGTCCTGATCTAGCAAGGCCTCTTCTACCCTGAAAGGCTCAATAGAAGAGACAAACGAGTAATGCTCACAAAAATTAGCTAGACGTGAGCGAGTAGTTACTGAAAGTCACCTAGAGGGGGTGAATTGGCGGAATCTGAAAATTACAAAGTTAAGCACAACTACAAGCCGGGGTTAGCGTTAGAAATATAAACGAGTCCGAAAGAGAGGGCGAAAACAAATCACAAGCAAATAAGAATGGATGGCACGGTTATTTGTTTTACCGAGGTTCGGTTCTTGTGAACCTACTCCCCGTTGAGGTGGTCACAAAGACCGGGTCTCTTTCAACCCTTTCCCTCTCTCAAACGGTCACTTAGACCGAGTGAGTTTCTCTTCTCAATCAAATGGGACACTAAGTCCACTACAAGGACCACCACACAATTGGTGTCTCTTGTTTTGATTACAAGTGTTATAGAGACAAGAATGAGGATGAAGAAAAGCAATCCAAGCGCAAGAGCTCAAAAGAACACAAAAGTCTCTCCCTCTAGTCACTAATTTGTTTGGAGTGATTCCGGACTTGGGAGAGGATTTGATCTCTTTGTTTGTGTCTTGTATTGAATGCTATAGCTCTTGTATGAGGTTCGAAGGCTGAAAACTTGGATGCCTTGAAGTGTGGTGGTTGGGGGTAATTATAGCCCCATCCACTAAAAGAACCGTTGGTGAGGGCTTCTGTCGTATGGTGCACCGGACAGTCCGGTGCGCCAGCCACATCACCAGGCCGTTGGGTTCCGACCGTTGGAGCTCTAACGATTGGGGCCACCGGACAGTCTGGTGGTGCACCGGACAGGTCTTGTAGACTGTCCGGTGCGCCTTTTGGCGCCTGCTCTGACTTCTGCGTGGGCAGGCGCGCACTATAGCGCATTAAATGTCTTCTGCAGACGACCGTTGGCGCGAAGTAGCCGTTGCTCCGCTGGCACACCGGACAGTCCGGTGTTACACCGGACAGTCCGTTGTTACACCGGACAGTCTGGTGAATTATAGCGGAGCGGCCTCCCAAATTCCCGAAGCTGGCAAGTTCAGCGTCGAACTCCCTGGTGCACCGGACACTGTCTGGTGGCACACCAGACAGTCCGGTGCGCTAGACTAGGGCTGCCTTCGGTAAAATTTGCTCCTTAGTTTTGAACCCTTTCTTTTGACTTGTATTGGTTTGTTGTGAACCTTTGGCACATGTAGAACTCATAATCTAGAGCAAACTAGTTAGTCCAATAATTTGTGTTGGGCAATTCAACCACCAAAATTCATATGGAAAAGGTTTGACCCTATTTCCCTTTCAATCTCCCCCTTTTTGGTGATTGATGCCAACACAAACCAAAGCAAGTATAAAAGTGCAGAATTGAACTAGTTTGCATAAGGTAAGTGCAAAGGTTGCTTGGAATTGAAACCAATAAACTTATTTCAATAGATGTGCATGGATGGTTTTCTTCTTATTTAAAATTTTGGACCACTTTTGCACCATGAGTTTTGTTTTTGCAAATCCTTTGTAAAATTATTTTCAAAATCATTTTGCAAATAGTCAAAGGTACATGAATAAGATTGAAAGAAGCATTTTCAAGATTTGAAATTTTCTCCCCCTGTTTCAAATGCTTTTCCTTTGACTTAAACAAAACTCCCCCTAAATAAAATTCTCCTCTTAGTGTTCAATAGGGTTTAGCAAGTTTTGAAGATACTACTTTCTCCCCCTTTTGAACACAATAAGACGTCAATTTGAAAAACTTCATTTTCTTCATTTTTAAAATTCGGTGGTGGTGCGGTCCTTTTGCTTTGGGCTCATACTTTCTCACCCTTTGGCATGAATCGCCAAAAACGGATACTTGAGTGAAATATAAGCCCTTTTTCAAACTTTCTCCCCCTTTGGCACACAAAAATGTGAGTGAAGATTATACCAAAGTGGAGAACGATGCGTAGTACTGGCAAAAACAATTGGAGTTGAGTGGAAGCGCCTTCTTTGCCGAATACTTCATTTCCCTTTCAATATCTATGACTAAGCATAATATTATACTTGAAAACACATTAGTCATAGGCATAAAAGAGATATGATCAAAGGTATATGAATGAGCTATGTGTGCAAAGAATCAATCAAAATTCCTAGAATCAAGAATATTTAGCTCATTCCTAAGTTTGGTAAAGATTGCTCATCTAAAGGCTTGGTAAAGATATCGGCTAATTGATCTTTGGTGTTTATATAGGCTATCTCGATATCCCCCTTTTGTTGGTGATCTCTCAGAAAGTGATACCGAATGGCTATGTGCTTAGTACGGCTGTGTTCAACGGGATTATCCACCATGCGGATTGCACTCTCATTGTCACATAGGAGAGGGACTTTGCTAAACTTGTAGCCATAGTCCCTAAGGGTTTGCCTCATCCAAAGCAATTGCGTGCAACGATGGCCTGCGACAATGTACTCGGCTTCGGCGGTAGAAAGAGCTACTGAGTTTTGTTTCTTTGAAGCCCAAGACACCAGGGATCTCCCCAGAAACTGACAAGTCCCTGATGTGCTCTTCCTATCAATCTTACACCCTGCCCAATCAGCATCGGAATATCCTAATAAATCAAAAGAGGATCCCTTGGGGTACCAAAGACCAAACTTAGGTGTATGAACTAAATATCTCAAGATTCGCTTCACGGCCCTAAGGTGAACTTCCTTAGGATCGGCTTGGAACCTTGCACACATGCATACAGAAAGCATAATGTCCGGTCGAGATGCCATAAATAGAGTAAAGAACCTATCATCGACCGGTATACCTTTTGATCTACGGATTTACCTCCCGTGTCGAGGTCGAGATGCCCATTGGTTCCCATGGGTGTCTTGATGGGCTTGGCATCCACCATTCCAAACTTGGTGAGAATATCTTGAATATACTTCGTTTGGCTGATGAAGGTGCCCTCTTGGAGTTGCTTTACTTGAAATCCTAAGAAATACTTCAACTCCCCCATCATAGACATCTCGAATTTTTGAATCATGATCCTACTATACTCTTCACAAATAGATTTGTTAGTAGACCCAAATATGATCATCAACATAAATTTGGCATACAAACAAATCATTTTCAATGGTTTTAGTGAATAAAGTAGGATCGGCTTTACCGACTTTGAATCCATTACTGATAAGAAAATTTCTTAGGCATTCATACTATGCTCTTGGGGCTTGCTTGAGCCCATAAAGCACCTTAGAGAGTTTATACACATGGTTAGGATACTCACTATCTTCAAAGCCGGGAGGTTGCTCAACATAGACCTCTTCCTTGATAGGTCAATTGAGGAAGGCACTCTTCACGTCCATTTGGTAAAGCTTAAAGCCATGGTAAGTAGCATAGGCAAGTAATATGCGAATTGACTCAAGCCTAGCTACGAGTGCATAGGTTTCACCGAAATCCAAACCTTCGACTGGTGAATATCCTTTGGCCACAAGTCGTGCCTTGTTCCTAGTCACCACACCATGCTCATCTTGTTTGTTGCCGAAGACCCACTTGGTTCCTATAACATTTTGGTTAGGACGTGGAACTAAATGCCATACCTTATTCCTTTTGAAATTGTTGAGCTCCTCTTGCATCGCCAACACCCAATCCGAATCTTGAAGTGTTTCCTCTACCCTGTGTGGCTCAATAGAGGAGACAAAAGAGTAATATTCACAAAAATGAGCAACATGAGATCGAGTGGTTACCCCCTTTTGAATGTCTCCTAGGATGGTGTTCACGGGGTGATCTCGTTGGATTGCTTGGTGGACTCTTGGGTGTGGCGGTCTTGCATCTTCATCCTCCTTGTCTTGATCATTTGCATCTCCCCCTTGATCATTGTCGTCTTCTTGAGGTGGCTCATCTTCTTGATCTTCTTCTTCATCATCTTGAGCCTCATCCTCATCTTGAGTTGGTGGAGATGCTTGCATGGAGGAAGATGGTTGATCTTGTGCTTGTGGAGGCTCTTCAAGTTCGTTAGGACACACATTCCCAATGGACATGTTCCTTAGCGCGACGCATGGAGCCTCTTCATCATCTAATTCATCAAGATCAACTTGCTCCACTTGGGAGCCGTTAGTCTCATCAAACACAATGTCACAAGAAACTTCAACTAGTCCAGTGGACTTGTTAAAGACTCTATATGCCCTTGTGTTTGAATCATATCCTAGTAAAAAGCCTTCTACATCCTTAGGAGCAAATTTAGATTTTCTACCTCTTTTAACAAGAATAAAGCATTTGCTACCAAAGACTCTAAAATATGAAACATTAGGCTTTTTACCGGTGAGGAGTTCATATGATGTCTTCTTGAGGATTCAGTGTAGATATAATCGGTTGATGGTGTAGCAAGCGGTGTTGACCGCCTCGGCGCAAAACCGATCTGAAGTCTTGTATTCATCAAGCATGGTCCTTGCCATGTCCAATAGAGTCCTATTCTTCCTCTCCACTACACCATTTTATTGTGGCGTGTAGGGAGAAGAGAACTCATGCTTGATGCCCTCCTCCTCAAGGAAGCCTTCAATTTGTGAGTTCTTGAACTCCGTCCTGTTGTCGCTTCTTATCTTCTTGATCCTCAAGCCGAACTCATTTTGAGCCCGTCTCAAAAATCCTTTTAAAGTCTCTTGGGTTTGAGATTTGTCCTGTAAAAAGAATACCCAAGTGAAGCGAGAATAATCATCCACAATAACTAGACAGTACTTACTCCCGCCGATGCTTATGTAAGCTATCGGGCCGAATAGGTCCATATGGAGGAGCTCAAGTGGCCTGTCAGTCGCCATGATGTTCTTGTGTGGATGATGAACACCAACTTGCTTCCCTGCTTGGCATGCGCTACAAATCCTTTCTTTCTCAAAATGAACATTTGTTAGTCCCAAAATGTGCTCTCCCTTTAGAAGCTTGTGAAGATTCTTCATCCCAACATGGGCTAGTCGGCGGTGCCAGAGCCAACCCATGTTAGTCTTAGCAATTAAGCAAGTATCGAGTTCAACTCTATTGAAATCAACTAAGTATAGCTGACCCTCTAATACTCCCTTAAAAGCTACTGAATCATCACTTCTTCTAAAGACAGTAACACCTGTATCCGTAAAAAGACAGTTGTAACCCATTTTACATAATTGAGAAACAGAAAGCAAGTTGTAATCTAATGAATCTACAAGAAAAACATTGGAAATAGAATGGTCAGGTGATATAGCAATTTTATCAAGTCCTTTGACCAAACCTTGATTTCCATCCCCGAATGTGATAGCTCGTTGGGGATCTTGGTTTTTCTCATAGGAGGAGAACATCCTTTTCTCCCCAGTCATGTGTTTTGTGCACCTGCTGTCGATGATCCAACTTGAGCCCCCGGATGCATAAACCTACAAAACAGATTTAGTTCTTGATTTTAGGTATCCAAACAGTTTTGGGTCCTTTGACATTAGATACAAGAACTTTGGGTACCCAAACACAAGTATTGGAGCCCTTATATTTGCCCCCAACATATTTGGCAACTACTTTGCCGGATTTGTTAGTTAGCACATAAGAAGCATCAAAAGTTTTGAAAGAAACATTATGGTCATTTGATGCTTTAGGAGTTTTCTTCTTAGACAATTTAGCATGGGTTGATTGCCTAGAACTAGATGCCTCACTCTTATACATAAAAGCATGATGAGAGCCAGAGTGAGACTTCCTAGAATGAATTCTCCTAATTTTGTGTTCGGGATAACCGGCAGGGTATAAAATGTAACCCTCGTTATCCTGAACCATGGGAGCTTTGCCCTTAACAAAGTTAGATAATCTTTTAGGAGGGGCATTAAGCTTGACATTGTCTCCCTTTTGGAAGCCAATCCCATCCTTAATGCCAGGGCGTCTCCCACTATAAAGCATGCTTCTAGCAAATTTAAATTTTTCATTTTCCAAGTCATGCTCATTGATTTTAGCAGTTAATGTAGCTATGTGATCATTTTGTTGTTTAATTAAAGCAAGGTGATCATGAATAGCATCTACATTAACATCTCTACATCTAGTGCAAATAGAAACATGTTCAACGGTAGATGTAGAGGGTTTGCAATCATTTAATTCAACAATCTTAGCATGTAAAATGTCATTCTCATCTCTAAGATCGGAAATAGAAATATTGCAAACATCTAGTTCCCTAGCCTTAGCAGTCAATTTTTCATTCTCATTTCTAAGGCTAGTAAGAGAGGTATTCAACTTGTCAATCTTAGCAATCAAATTGGCATTATCATTTCTAAGATTAACAAGAGAATCATCACAAACATTTAAATTCTCAATCTTAGCAATTAATTTAGCATTCTCATTTCTAAGGTTGGAAACAATGTCATTGCAAGTGCTTAGCTCACTAGTTAATTTTTCATTTTTCTCTACCTCCTGAGCATAAGCATTTTTAGTCTTAACATGCTTTTTATTTTCTTTGATAAGGAAGTCCTCTTGGCTATCCAAGAGTTCATCCTTCTCATGAATGGCACTAATTAATTCATTTAATTTCTCTTTTTGTTGCATGTTAAGATTGGCAAAAAGAGTAAGCAAATTGTCCTCATCATCACTAGAATTTTCCTCATCACTAGAAGTGGCATACTTAGTGGAGGATTTTGATTTTACCTTCTTATTCTTGCCGTCCTTCTCCATAAGACACTTGTGGCTGATGTTGGGGAAGAGAAGTCCCTTGTTGACGGCGATGTTGGCGGCGTCCTCATCGTCGGAGGAGTCGTGGAGCTCTCGTCGGAGTCCCACTCCCGGCAAACATGGGCATCGCCGCCCTTCTTCTTGTAATACTTCTTATTTTCCTTCCTCCTTCCCCTCTTGTCATTTTCCCTGTCACTGTCACTAGATAATGGACATTTAGCAATGAAATAACCGAGCTTACCACATTTGTAGCACACTTTCTTGGAGCGGGGCTTACAGTCCTTCCCCCTCCTTTGCTTGAGGATTTGGTGGAAGCTCTTGATGATGAGCGCCATCTCCTCATTGTCGAGCTTGGAGGCGTCGATGGGGACTCTACTCGGTGTTGAGTCTTCTTTCTTCTCCTCCGTTGCCTTGAATGCAACGGGTTGTGCTTCGGGTACGGAGGAGGAGGCGCCTTGCTCAATGATCTTCTTGGAGCCTTTGATTATCAATTCAAAGCTCACAAATTTGCCTATTACTTCCTCGGGAGACATTAGTTTATATCTTGGATCACCATGAATCAATTGAACTTGAGTAGGGTTAAGAAATACGAGTGATCTAAGAATAACCTTGACCATCTCATAGTCATCCCATTTGGTGCTCCCGAGGTTGCGCACTTGGTTCACCAAGGTCTTTAGCCGGTTGTACATGGCTTGCGGGTCTTCTCCTTGGTTGAGCATGAAACGACCGAGCTCCCCCTCGATCATTTCCCTCTTGGTGATCTTCGTCACCTTGTCTCCTTCATGCGCTGTTTTGAGCACGTCCCAAATCTCCTTGGCGCTCTTCAATCCTTGCACCTTGTTATACTCCTCTCGACTTAGAAAGGCGAGGAGTATTGTGGTGGCTTGTGAGTTGAAGTGTCGGATTTGGGCAACTTTGTCCGAATCATAGTCTTCATCCCCTACGGATGGTACCTGTACACCAAACTCAACAACATCCCAAATACTAGTGTGGAGTGAGGTTAGGTGATGTCTCATTTTATCACTCCACATGTTATAATCTTCACCGTCAAAAACCGGTGGTTTGCCTAATGGAACGGAAAGCAATGGAGTACGTTTAGAAATGCGAGGGTAGCGTAGGGGAATCTTACTAAACTTCTTGTGCTCATGGCGCTTAGAAGTTACGGACGGCGCGTCGGAGCCGGAGGTGGATGGCGACGAAGAATCGGTCTCGTAATAGACCACCCTCTTCGTCTTCTTCTTTTTGTCGCCACTTCGATGCGACTTGTTGTGGGAGTGTGATTCTCCCTTTCCTTTGGAGCCGGACTCCCTTGATGGAGCCTTCCCGAGGCTTGTAGCGGGCTTCTCACCGGTCACCATCTCCTTCTTGGCGTGATCTCCCGACATCACTTCGAGCGGTTAGGCTCTAATGAAGCACCAGGCTTTGATACTAATTGAAAGTCGCCTAGAGGGGGGTGAATAGGCAGAATCTGAAAATTACAAACTTAAGCACAACTACAAACCGGGGTTAGCGTTAGAAATATAAACGAGTCCGAAAGAGAGGGCGAAAACAAATTACAAGCAAATAAGAATGAATGGCACGGTGATTTGTTTTACCGAGGTTCGGTTCTTGCGAACCTACTCCCCGTTGAGGTGGTCACAAAGACCGGGTCTCTTTCAACCCTTTCCCTCTCTCAAACGATCACTTAGACCGAGTGAGCTTCTCTTCTCAATCAAATGGGACACTAAGTCCAGTACAAGGATCACCACACAATTGGTGTCTCTTGTTTTGATTACAAGTGTTATGGAGACAAGAATGAGGAAGAAGAAAAGCAATCCAAGCGCAAGAGCTCAAAAGAACACAAAAGTCTCTCTCTCTAGTCACTAATTTGTTTGGAGTGATTCCGGACTTGAGAGAGGATTTGATCTCTTTGTTTGTGTCTTGTATTGAATGTTATAGCTCTTGTATGAGGTTTGAAGGCTGAAAACTTGGATGCCTTGAAGTGTGGTGGTTGGGGGGTATTTATAGCCCCATCCACCAAAAGAACCGTTGGTGAGGGCTTCTGTCGTATGGTGCACCGGACAGTCCGGTGCGCCACCGGACAGTCCGGTGCGCCACCGGACACTGTCCGGTGCGTCAGCCACGTCACCAGACCGTTGGGTTCCGACCGTTGGAGCTCTGATGATTGGGGCCACCGGACAGTCCAGTGGTGCACCGGACAGGTCCTGTAGACTGTCTGGTGCGCCTTCTGGCGCCTGCTCTGACTTCTGCGCGCGCAGGCGCGCACTATAGCGCATTAAATGTCTTCTGCAGACGACCGTTGGCGCGAAGTAGCTGTTGCTCCACTGGCACACCGGACAGTCCGGTGTTACACCGGACAGTCCGGTGAATTATAGCGGAGCGGGCTCCCAAATTCCCGTAGCTGGCAAGTTCAGCGTCGAACTCCCTGGTGCACCGGACTGTCCGGTGCGCCAGACCAGGGCTGCCTTCGGTAAAATTTGCTCCTTAGTTTTGAACCCTTTCTTTTGACTTGTATTGGTTTGTTGTGAACCTTTGGCACCTGTAGAACTCATAATCTAGAGCAAACTAGTTAGTCCAATAATTTGTGTTGGGCAATTCAACCACCAAAATTCATATGGAAAAGGTTTGACCCTATTTCCCTTTCAGTTACTCCCTTGCTTATATCACCCAATATCTGGTCGACGGGATGATTCCTTTGAATCGTTGCTCAAACTTGAGTTGGAGGGGTGAAAGTCGCCTAGAGGGGGGGTGAATAGGGCGAAACTAAAATTTACAAAGTTAATCACAACTACAAGCCGGGTTAGCGTTAGAAATATAATGCGAGTCCGAGAGAGGGCGTAAAAACATATCGCAAGCGAATAAAGAAGTGAGACATAAGGATTTGTTTTACCGAGGTTCGGTTTTCTCAAACCTACTCCCCGTTGAGGTGGTCACAAAGACCGGGTCTCTTTCAACCCTTTCCCTCTCTCAAACGGTCCCTCGGACCGAGTGAGCTTCTCTTCTCAATCAAACGGGAACCAAACTTCCCCGCAAGGACCACCACACAATTGGTGTCTCTTGCCTTGATTACAATTGAGATGATCGCAAGAAAGAATGAGAAAAAAAGAAGCAATCCAAGCGCAAGAGCTCAAATGAACACAAGAATCACTCTCTCTAATCACTAAAGCTTTGAGTGGAATTGGGAGAGGATTTGATCTCTTTGGTGTGTCTAGAATTGAATGCTAGAGCTCTTGTAAGTAGTTGGAAGGTGGAAAAACTTGGATGACTTGAATGTGGGGTGGTTGGGGGTATTTATAACCCCAACCACCAAAAGTGGCCGTTGGGAGACTGTTTGTCGCATGGCGCACCGAACAGTCCGGTGCGCCACCGGACACTGTCCGGTGCGCCAGCCACGTCACCTGGCTGTTGGGTTCCGACCGTTGGAGCTCTGTCTTGTGGGCCCGCCTGGCTGTCCGGTGGCGCACCGGACAGGCCCTGTAGGCTGTCCGATGTACCACTCGCGCGTGCCCTGCTCCTCTGCGCGCGCTGGCGCGCATTTAATGCGTTGCAGTCGACCGTTGCGCGCGAAGTAGCCGTTGCTCTGCTGGCTCACCGGACAGTCCGGTGTTACACCGGACAGTCCGGTGAATTTTAGCGGAGCGGATTCCCGAAGCTGGCGAGTTCATAGTCGCTCTCCCCTGGGGCACCGGACACTGTCCGGTGGTGCACCGGATAGTCCGGTGAATTATAGCGAAGCGCCTCTAAGATTTCCCGAAGGTGAAGAGTTCAGCTTGGAGTCCCCTGGTGCACCGGACACTGTCCGGTGCGCCAGACCAGGGCAGCCTTCGGTTGTCCCTTGCTCTCTTTGTTTGAACCCTTTCTTGGTCTTTTTGTTGGTCTATTGTGAACCTTTGGCACCTGTAAAACTTTATAGACTAGAGCAAACTAGTTAGTCCAATTATTTGTGTTGGGCAATTCAACCACCAAAATCTATTAGGAAAAGGTGTAAGCCTATTTCCCTTTCAATCTCCCCCTTTTTGTTGATTGATGCCAACACAAACCAAAGCAAATATAGAAGTGCAGAATTGAACTAGTTTGCATAATGTAAGTGCAAAGATTGCTTGGAATGAAACCAATAAGTATTACTTACTAGATGCGCATGGATGTCTTTTCTTCTTATTAACATTTTGGACCATGCTTGCACCACATGTTTTGTTTTGCAAAATGTTTTGGAAATTCTTTTCAAAGTTCTTTTGCAAATAGTCAAAGGTAAATGAATAAGATTTGTGAGAAGCATTTTCAAGTTTTGAAATTTTCTCCCCCTGTTTCAAATGCTTTTCCTTTGGCTAAACAAAACTCCCCCTTAATGAAATCCTCCTCTTAGTGTTCAAGAGGGTTTTAGATATTAATTTTGAAGAAGGTATTCAAATTTGAAATTATATCAAAATAAGATCCCAATTGAAAAACTTCACCAATTAATAGACTCCATACCGAATAAAAGTCTATATTTTTTGAAATTGGTGGTGGTGCGGTCCTTTTGCTTTGGGCTAATGCTCTCTCCCCCTTTGGCATGAATCGCCAAAAACGGATGTCAGAGTGAAAAATAAGCCCTTATAAACTACTCTCTCCCCCTTTGGACAAAAATAAAGGAGTGAAGATTATACCAAAGTCGGAGAGATTGTGCGGAGCGACGGCGAAGGATGAATGATTCGATGGAGCGGAGTGGAAGCCTTGTCTTCGCCGAAGACTCCTTTTTCCTTTCAATCTATGACTTAGCATGAAATGGACTTGAAAGAACACATTAGTCATAGCACATGCAAGAGATGATCAAAGGTACATATGAGCTATGTATGCAAGACATCAATAAAAGTTTCTAGAATCAAGAATATTTAGCTCATGCCTAAGTTTGGTAAAAGTTTGTTCATCCAATGGCTTGGTAAAGATATCGGCTAATTGTTCTTTGGTGCTAACATATGCAATCTCGATATCCCCCTTTTGTTGGTGATCCCTTAGAAAATGATACCGAATGGCTATGTGTTTAGTGCGGCTATGCTCAACGGGATTATCCGCCATGCGGATTGCACTCTCATTATCACATAGAAGAGGAACTTTGGTTAATTTGTAACCATAGTCCCTAAGGGTTTGCCTCATCCAAAGCAATTGCGCGCAACAGTGGCCTGCGGCAATATACTCGGCTTCGGCGGTTGAAAGAGCCACGGAATTTTGCTTCTTTGAAGCCCAAGACACCAAGGATATTCCCAAGAACTGGCAAGTCCCTGATGTGCTCTTTCTACTAATTTTACACCCTGCCCAGTCGGCATCCGAATAACCAATTAAATCAAATGTGGATCCCCTAGGATACCAAAGCCCAAACTTAGGAGTATAAGCCAAATATCTCAAGATTTGTTTTACGGCCGTAAGGTGAGCTTCCTTAGGGTCGGCTTGGAATCTTGCACACATGCATACGGAAAGCATAATGTCCGGTCGAGATGCACATAAATAGAGTAATGAACCTATAATCGACTGGTATACCTTTTGATCTACGGATTTACCTTTCGTGTCGAGGTCGAGATGCCTATTGGTTCCCATGGGTGTCTTGATGGGCTTGGCATCCTTCATCCCAAAGTTGTTTAGAATGTCTTGAGTATACTTCGTTTGGCTAATGAAGGTGCCCTCTTGAAGTTGCTTCACTTGAAGCCATTAGCAATAAGGAAATCTCTTAGGCATTCATACCATGCTCTGGGGGCTTGCTTGAGCCCATAAAGCGCCTTAGAGAGCCTATAGACATGGTTAGGGTACTCACTGTCTTCAAAGCCGGGAGGTTGCTCAACATAGACCTCTTCCTTGATTGGTCCGTTGAGGAAGGCACTTTTCACGTCCATTTGATAAAGCTTGAAGCCATGGTAAGTAGCATAGGCTAATAATATACGAATGGACTCAAGCCTAGCTACGGGTGCATAGGTTTCACCGAAATCCAAACCTTCGACTTGTGAGTATCCCTTGGCCACAAGTCGGGCTTTGTTTCTAGTCACCACACCATGCTCGTCTTGTTTGTTGCGGAAGACCCACTTGGTTCCTACAACATTTTGGTTAGGACGTGGAACTAAATGCCATACCTCATTTCTCGTGAAGTTGTTGAGCTCCTCTTGCATCGCCATCACCCAATCCGAATTTTGGAGTGCTTCCTCTACCCTGTGTGGCTCAATAGAGGAAACAAAAGAGTAATGTTCACAAAAATATGCAACACGAGATCTAGTGGTTACCCCCTTATGAATGTTGCCGAGGATGGTGTTGACGGGGTGAACTCGTTGGATTGCTTGGTGGACTCTTGGGTGTGGCAGTTTTGGAACTTGCTCATCCTCCTTGTCTTGATCATTTGCTTCTCCCCCTTGATCATTGCCGTCATCTTGAGGTGGCTAATCTTCTTGATCTTCTTCTTCATCATCTTGAGCCTCATCCTCATCTTGAGTTGGTGGAGATGCTTGCATGGAGGAGGATGGTTGATCTTGTGCTTGAATGGGCTCTTCGGATTCCTTAGGACACACATCCCCAATGGACATGTTCCTTAGCGCGACACATGGAGCCTCTTCATCATCTAATTCATCAAGATCAACTTGCTCTACTTGAGAGCCGTTAGTTTCATCAAACACAACGTCACAAGAAACTTCAACTAGTCCTGAGGACTTGTTAAAGACTCTATATGCCCTTGTGTTTGAATCATATCCTAGTAAAAAGCCTTCTACAGTCTTAGGAGCAAATTTAGATTTTCTACCTCTTTTAACAAGAATAAAGCATTTGCTACCAAAGACTCTAAAATATGAAATATTGGGCTTTTTACCGGTTAGGAGTTCATATGATGTCTTCTTGAGGATTCGGTGTAGATACAACCGGTTGATGGCGTAGCAGGCGGTGTTGACCGCCTCGGCCCAAAACCGATCCGAAGTCTTGTACTCATCAAGCATGGTCCTTGCCATGTCCAATAGAGTTCTATTCTTCCTCTCCACTACACCATTTTGTTGTGGCGTGTAGGGAGAAGAGAACTCATGCTTGATGCCCTCCTCCTCAAGGAAGCCTTCAATTTGAGAGTTCCTGAACTCCGTCCCGTTGTCGCTTCTTATTTTCTTGATCCTTAAGCCGAACTCATTTTGAGCCCGTCTCAAGAATCCCTTTAAGGTCTCTTGGGTTTGAGATTTTTCCTGCAAAAAGAATACCCAAGTGAAGCGAGAATAGTCATCCACAATAACAAGACAGTACTTACTCCCGCCGATGCTTATGTAAGCGATCGGGCCGAATAGGTCCATATGGAGGAGCTCGAGTGGCCTGTCAGTCGTCAAGATGTTCTTATGTGGATGATGGGCACCAACTTGCTTTCCAGCTTGGCATGCGCTACAAATCTTGTCTTTCTCAAAATGAACATTGCTTAGTCCTAAAATCTGTTCACCTTTTAGAAGCTTGTGAAGATTCTTCATTCCAACATGTGCTAGTCGGCGATGCTAGAGCCAGCCCATGTTAGTCTTAGCAATCAAGCAAGTGTCGAGTTCAGCTCTATTGAAATCAACTAGGTATAGCTGACCCTCTAACACTCCCTTAAATGCTACTGAATCATCACTTCTTCTAAAGATAGTGACACCTACATCAGTAAATAAACAGTTGTAGCCCATTTTGCACAATAGAGATAAGGAAAGCAAATTGTAATCTAATGAATCAACAAGAAAAACATTGGAAATGGAATGGTCAGGAGATATAGCTATTTTACCCAAACCTTTGACCAAACCTTGGTTTCCATCCCCAAATGTGATAGCTCGTTGGGGATCTTGGTTTTTCTCATAAGAGGAGAACATCTTCTTCTCCCCTGTCATGTGGTTTGTGCACCCGCTATCGATGATCCAACTTGAGCCCCCGGATGCATAAACCTACAAAACAAGTTTAGTTCTTGATTTTAGGTACCCAAACAGTTTTGGGTCCTTTGACATTAGACACAAGAACTTTGGGTACCCAAACACAAGCCTTTGATCCCTTGTGTTTGCCCCCAACATACTTGGCAACTACTTTGCCAGATTTGTTAGTCAGAACATAAGATGCATCAAAAGTTTTAAATGAAACATTGTGATCATTTGATGCAATAGGAGCTTTCCTCTTAGGCAATTTAGCACGGGTTGATTGCATAGAGCTAGATGTCTCACCCTTATATATGAAAGCATGATTAGGGCCCGAGTGAGACTTCCTAGAGTGAATTCTCCTAATTTTGTGCTCGGGATAACCGGCAGGGTACAAAACGTAACCCTCGTTATCCTGAGGCATGGGAGCCTTGCCCTTAACAAAGTTAGATAATTTTTTAGGAGGGGCATTAAGTTTGACATTGTCTCCCTTTTGGATGCCAATGCCATCCTTGATGCCAGGGCGTCTCCCACTATAAAGCATACTACGAGCAAATTTAAATTTTTCATTTTCAAGTTCATGCTCGGCAATTTTAGCATCTAATTTTGCTATATGATCATTTTGTTGTTTAATTAAAGTCATATGATCATGAATAGCATCAATATCAACATCTCTACATCTAGTGCAAATAGAAACATGCTCAACGGTAGATGTAGAGGGTTCGCAAGTTTTTAGTTCAACAATCTTAGCATGTAAAATATCATTTTCACTTCTAAGATCAGAAATAGAAGCATTGCAAACATCTAAGTCTTTAGCCTTAGCAATCAATTTTTCATTTTCACATCTAAGGCTAGCAAGAGAGGCATTTAAATTCTCAATCTTAGCAATAGAAATAGCATGATCATTTCTAAGATTGGCATATGAATCATCGCAAACATTTTAATCAACCTTAGCAATTAATTTAGCATTTTCATTTCTAAGGTTGGCAATAACATCATGACAAGTGCTTAGCTCACTAGATAATTTTTCACATTTTTTCCTCTGTAGAGCATAAGCATTCTTAACCTTAACATGTTTTCTATTTTCCTTAATTAGAAACTCCTCTTGGCTATCCAAGAGTTCATCCTTTTCATGAATAGCGCTAATCAATTCATTTAGCTTCTCCTTTTGTTCCATGTTAAGGTTGGCAAAAAGGGTAAATAAATTATCCTCCTCATTACTAGAATTGTCTTCATCACTAGAGGATGCATATTTAGTGGAGGATTTAGATTTAACCTTCTTCCTTTTGCCGTCTTTTGCCATAAGGCACTTGTGGTCGACGTTGGGGAAGAGAAGTCCTTTGTTGATGGCGATGTTGGCAGCGTCCTCGTCGGAGGATGAGTCGGTGGAGCTCTCTTCGGAGTCCCACTCGCGGCAGACATGGGCATCGCCGCCCTTCTTCTTGTGGTACCTCTTCTTTTCCTTTCTTCTCCCCTTCTTGTCGTCGCCCCTGTCACTGTCACTAGAAATAGGACATTTGGCAATAAAGTGACCGGGCTTACCACACTTGTAGCAAACCTTCTTGGAGCGGGCCTTGTAATCCTTCCCCCTCCTTTGCTTGAGGATTTGGCGGAAACTCTTGATGATGAGCGCCATTTCCTCGTTGTCGAGCTTGGAGGCGTTGATGGGTTGTCTACTTGATGTAGACTCCTCCTTTTTCTCCTTTGTTGCCTTGAATGCGACCAGTTGTGCTTCGGATATGGAGGGGCCATCAAGCTCGATAGTTTTCTTTGAGCCTTTGATCATCAACTCAAAGCTCACAAAATTGCCTATTACTTCCTCGGGAGTCATTTGTGTATATCTAGGATTTCCTCGAATTAATTGAACTTGCGTAGGGTTAAGAAAAACGAGGGATCTTAGAATAACCTTGACCATCTCATGGTCATCCCATTTGGTGCTCCCGAGGTTGCGCACTTGGTTCACCAAGGTCTTCAAGCGGTTGTACATGGCTTGAGGGTCCTCGCCTTGGTTGAGTCAGAACCGACCGAGCTCCCCCTCGATCGTCTCCCGCTTGGTGATTTTGGTCACCTCGTATCCTTCGTGCGCGGTCTTGAGTACATCCCAAATTTCCTTCACACTCTTTAACCCTTGCACCTTATTATACTCTTCTCGACTTAGAGAGACGAGGAGTATAGTGGTGGCTTGGGAGTTGAAGTGGTGGATTTGGGCTACTTCGTCGGAGTCGTAGTCTTCATCCCCTACGGATGGTACATGTACACCAAACTCAACAACATTCCAAATGCTTGTGTGGAGTGAGGTTAGATGATGCCTCATTTTGTCACTCCACATGTTATAATCTTCACCGTCAAAAACCGGTGGTTTGCCTAATGGAACAGAGAGTAAAGGAGTACGCTTTGAAATACAGGGGTAGCGTAGGGGAATCTTACTATACTTCTTGCGTTCATGGCGCTTAGAAGTAATGGATGGCGCGTCGGAGCCGGAGGTGGAAGGCGATGAAGAATTGGTCTAATAGTAGACCACCTTCCTCATCTTCTTTTTCTTGTTGCCACTCCGATGCGACTTGTGGGAAGAGGATTTCTTCTCCTTCCCCTTCCCCTTGTTGCGGGACTCTTCCGATGAAGCCTTCCCGTGGCTTGTAGTGGGCTTGTCGCCGGTCTCCATCTCCTTCTTGGCGTGATCTCCCGACATTACTTCGAGCAGTTAGGCTCTAATGAAGCACCGGGCTCTGATACCAATTGAAAGTCGCCTAGAGGCGGGTGAATAGGGCAAAACTGAAATTTACAAAGTTAATCACAACTACAAGCCGGGTTAGCGTTAGAAATATAATGCGAGTCCGAGAGAGGGTGTAAAAACAAATCACAAGCGAATAAAGAAGTGAGACACAAGGATTTGTTTTACCGAGATTCGGTTTTCTCAAACCTACTCCCCGTTGACGTGGTCACAAAGACCAGTTCTCTTTCAACCCTTTCCCTCTCTCAAACGGTCCCTCGGACCGAGTGAGCTTCTCTTCTCAATCAAACGGGAACCAAACTTCCCTGCAAGGACCACCACACAATTGGTGTCTCTTACCTTGATTACAATTGAGATGATCGCAAGAAAGAATGAGAAAAAAAAGAAGCAATCCAAGCACAAGAGCTCAAATGAACACAACAATCACTCTCTCTAATCACTAAAGCTTTGAGTGGAATTGGGAGAGGATTTGATCTCTTTGGTGTGTCTAGAATTGAATGCTAGAGCTCTTGTAAGTAGTTGGAAGGTGGAAAAACTTGGATGACTTGAATGTGGGGTGGTTGGGGGTATTTATAACCCCAACCACCAAAAGTGGCCGTTGGGAGACTGTCTGTCGCATGGCGCACTGGACAGTCCGGTGCGCCAGCCACGTCACCTGGCCGTTGGGTTCCGACCATTGGAGCTCTGTCTTGTGGGCCCGCCTGGCTGTCCGGTGGCGCATCGGACAGGCCCTGTAGGCTGTCCGGTGTACCACCCGCGCGTGCCCTGCTCCTCTGCGCGCGCTGGCGTGCATTTAATGCGTTGCAGTCGACCGTTGCGCGCGAAGTAGCCGTTGCTCCACTGGCTCACCGCCGGTGAATTTTAGCGGAGCGGATTCTCGAAGTTGGCGAGTTCAGAGTCGCTCTCCCCTGGGGCACCGGACACTGTTCGGTGGTGCACCGGACAGTCCGGTGAATTATAGCGAAGCGCCTCTGAGATTTCCCGAAGGTGAAGAGTTCAGCTTAGAGTCCCCTGGTGCACCAGACACTGTCCGGTGGTGCACCGGACAGTCCGGTGCGCCAGACCAGGGCAGCCTTCGGTTGTCCCTTGCTCTCTTTGTTTGAACCCTTTCTTGGTCTTTTTATTGGTCTATTGTGAACCTTTGGCACCTGTAAAACTTTATAGACTAGAGCAAACTAGTTAGTCCAATTATTTGTGTTGGGCAATTCAACCACCAAAATCTATTAGGAAAAGGTGTAAGCCTATTTCCCTTTCAAGGGGCCCGTGGTGCTTCTTCCTCCACAACTTGTTCTTCTTGTGCTCCCCCTTGATCACACGCCTCCTCTTGAGGAACCTGTTCTTCATCTTGAGTCGGGGGATGCACCATCGTTGAGGAAGAAGGTTGATCTTGCTCTTGGTGTTCCTGTGGTCGCACATCTCCAATCGCCATGGTGCGAATCGCGTCCATTGGAACATCATCTTCATCTATATCATCAAGATCAACTTGCTCTCTTGGAGAGCCATTAGTTTCATCAAATACAACATCGCTAGAGACTTCAACCAAACCTGATGATTTGTTGAAGATTCTATACGCCTTTGTATTTGAGTCATAACCTAGCAAAAACCCTTCTACAGCTTTGGGAGCAAATTTGGAATTCCTACCTTTCTTCACTAGAATGTAACATTTACTCCCAAATACACGAAAATAAGACACATTGGGTTTGTTACCGGTTAGTAGTTCGTACGATGTCTTCTTGAGGAGGCGATGAAGGTAGACCCGGTTTATGGCGTGGCAAGCTGTGTTCACAGCTTCCGACCAAAACCGCTCGGGCGTCTTGAATTCTCTAAGCATCGTCCTCGCCATGTCTATAAGCGTCATGTTCTTCCTCTCTACCACACCGTTTTGCTGTGGTGTGTAGGGAGCGGAGAACTCGTGCTTGATTCCTTCCTCCTCAAGGTACTCCTTCACTTGTAAATTCTTGAACTCGGATCCGTTGTCGCTTCTAATCTTTTCACCTTGAGCCCAAATTCATTTTGAGCTCGCCTTAGAAAGCGCTTGAGGGTCCCTTGGGTTTCTGATTTATCCTGCAAAAAGAATACCCAAGTGAAGCGGGAAAAATCATCAACAATTACTATACCATACTTACTTCCCCCGATGCTAAGGTAGGCGACGGGTCTGAAGAGGTCCATATATAATAGCTCCAGAGGTCTTGATGTGGTCATCACATTCTTGCTGTGACGAGTGCTTCCAACTTGTTTACCTGCTTGACAAGCTGCACAAGGTCTATCTTTTTCGAAAACCACATTTGTCAGTCCTAACACATGTTCTCCCTTTAGAAGTTTATGGAGGTTCTTCATCCCAACATGTGCTAGACGGCGATGCCACAACCAGCCCATGCTAGTCTTAGCTATTAAGCATGTATCTAGATCGGCCTCCTCTTTCGAAAAATCAACTAAGTAGAGTTTGCCATCTAGTACACCCTTAAATGCTAATGAACCATCACTCCATCTAAAGACACACATCAATATTTGTTAATAATCAATTGTAGCCCATGTGGCACAATTGACTAACGGACAGCAGATTATAGCCTAGCAACTCTACTAGAAATACATTAGAGATAAAGTGCTCATTTGTGATGGCTATCTTGCCTAAGCCTTTGACCTTGCCTTGATTCCCATCTCCAAATATGATTATGTCTTGGGAATCCTTGTTCTTGACATAGGAGGTGAACATCTTCTTCTCACCCGTCATGTGGTTTGTGCATCCGCTGTCGATAATCCAGCTTGAGCCCCCGGATGCATAAACCTACAAGGCAAATTAGGCTTGGGTTTTAGGTACCCAACTCTTGTTGGGTCCTATAAGGTTAGTTATAATAGTCTTTGGGACCCAAATGCAAGTCTTGTCTCCGTTGCATTTGGCCCCCAACTTCCTAGCAATCACTTTCTTATTCTTACAACAAATTGCAAAAGAAGTATTGCAAGCATGGTAAATTGTAGAAGGTTCATTACGTACTTTCTTAGGCATATGAACAACATTTTTCCTAGGCATATTTCTACCATGCACAAAAGAAGAACTTGAAGCAATCATAGCATGTGAATCATAAGCATAACTCCTATGAGCATTTCTAGAAAATTTTCTATCACTATAGATGAAAGCATGATTCCGTTGAGCACTATTAGCCATAGGGGCCTTCCCTTTCTCCTTGGCGGAAATGGAAGCCCTTTGACTTGTTAAGTTCTTGGCTTCCCTTCGAAAGCCAAGCCCATCCTTAATAGAGGGTGTCTACCAACAGTGTAGGCATCTCTTGCATATTTT
Organism: Zea luxurians; assembly: GCA_029449295.1. Lineage (NCBI taxonomy): Eukaryota > Viridiplantae > Streptophyta > Magnoliopsida > Poales > Poaceae > Zea > Zea luxurians. The sequence goes on from JAOPSE010000023.1 coordinate 39,821,458, forward strand.
AGTTTGTCAAAATCTACCTTGCAAGTCTTAAGTTGAGCATTAAGACTTGCAACTTCATCATTTAGTTTAGTAATGGATGCAAGATGTTCATTACAAGCATTAACATCAAAATCCTTGCACCTATTACAAATTACGACATGTTCCACACTTGAACTAGATTTATTAGCTACTTCTAACTTAGCATTTAACTCATCATTAACACTCTTCAAACTAGAAATAGACTCATGGCAAGCAGAAATTTCAGAAGATAAAATCTCATTCCTTTTAGTTTCTAAAGCAAGAGATTTTGTACACCAATAAACTTATCATGTTCTTCATACAATATATCCTCTTGCTTTTCTAAGAGTCTATTCTTTTCATTTAATGCATCAATCAATTCATTGATTTTTTCTACCTTGGCTCTATCTAAACCTTTAAATAAGCTAGAATAGTCTACTTCATCATCACTAGAATCTTCATCGCTAGAAGTAGTATACTTAGGAGTATCTCGAGCGCTTACCTTTTTCTCCTTTGCCATGAGGCAGGTGTGGCGCTCGTTGGGGAAGAGAGACAACTTGTTGAAGGCCGAGGCGGCGAGTCCTTCGTCGTCGGAGTCGGACGAAGAGCAATCCGAATCCCACTCTTTGCCTAGGTGTGCCTCGCCCTTTGCCTTCTTGTAGGACTTCTTTTTCTCCCTCTTCCCGCTTTTTTCTTGTCCTTGGTCGCTATCATTATTGGGACAGTTAGAAATAAAGTGACCAGTCTTACCACACTTGAAGCAGGAGCGCTTTCCCTTTGTCTTGCTCTTGTTGGAATGCTCCTTGCGTCCTTTTAGCGTCGTCTTGAAGTGCTTGATAATGAGGGCCATTTCATCCTCGTTTAGCCCGGTTGCCTCAACTTGCGCCACCTTGCTAGGTAGCGCCTCCCTGCTGCTTGTTGCTTTGAGAGCAACGGTTTGAGGCTCGTAGATGGGCATTGGGCCATTCAATGCCTCATCAACGTATCTTGCTTCCTTGATCATCATACGCCCGCTTACAAACTTTCCGAGTATTTCCTCGGGCGTCATCTTTGTGTACCTAGGATTCTCACGGATTGAGTATACAAGATGAGGATCAAGAATAGTGAAGGACCTGAGTATAAGTCAGACGACGTCGTGGTCCGTCCATCTCGTGCTTCCATAGCTCCTGATTTTGTTGACCAGGGTCCTGAGCCTGTTGTACGTTTGCGTTGGCTCCTCTCCCCTGATCATTACGAACCTCCCCAGTTCGCCTTCCACCTACTCCATCTTGGTGATCATGGTGGCATCGTTCCCCTCATGAGAAATCTTGAGGGTGTCCCAGATTTGTTTGGCGTTGTCTAAGCCGCTCACCTTATTGTACTCGTCCCTGCACAAGGATGCTAGCAAAACAGTGGTAGCTTGTGCATTTTTATGGATTTGCCCATTAATGAAAACAGGGTTGTCAGTACTATCAAAAAGCATTCCATTTTCAACAATCTCCCAAATACTTGGATGGAGAGAGAATAGGTGACTACGCATTTTGTGACTCCAAAATGAGTAGTCTTCTCCATCAAAGTGCGGAGGTTTCCCAAGTGGAATTGAAAGTAAATGAGCATTGGAATTAAACGGAATACGAGAATAATCAAAAGAAAAATTTGAATTAACCGGTTTCTTTTTCTCGTCGTATTCGTCGTCTCTTGGAGAAGAAGAAGACTCGTCGTTATCGTAGTAGACTATCTTCTTAATGCGCCTCTTCTTCTTCCCGTCTCTTTTCTTATGACTCGAGCCAGAGTCCGAGGGCTTATCATCTCTTAGCTCGTTGACGATGGACTCCTTTGTCTTGTCGTTGACCACCATCCCCTTTCCCTTAGGATCCATCTCTTCGGGCGATTAGTCCCTTGCGTGAAAAGAACAGCTCTGATACCAATTGAGAGCACCTAGAGGGGGGTGAATAGGTGATTCTATAAAAATCAAATACTTGTAGCCACAAAAAATTTGGTTAAGTGTTAGCTCAATAGAATCAAGTGGCTAAGGACCAAGCTCTTGTGAAACACAATGATCACGAAGAAAACAAGCACAAGAGACACAATGTTTTATCCCGTGGTTCGGCCAAGTATAACACTTGCCTACTCCACGTTGTGGTGTCCCACTGGACGAGGGTCGCACTCAACCCCTTTCAAGTGATCCAAAGATCAACTTGAATATCACGGTGTTTTTCTTTCTTTTACTATCTCCCGTTCGTGAGGAATCTCCACAACTTGGAGCCTCTCGCCCTTACAATTGATGATCACAAAGAAGCGCGGAAGTAAGGGAGGGGAGAGAAACACACACAAGACTCAAACCACGAGCACAAACACGCACACAAGCCACAACTTGAGCTCACAACACAATGCGAGGAGTTCTCTACTCAAATAGAGCTCAAGTCACTATCACAAAGAATCGAATGTGTGAGAATGGAGTCTTGGTGCTTAGAGATGATCAAAGAATACTTGGGGTAACTCCTCCATGCGCCTAGGGGTCCCTTTTATAGCCCCAAGGCAGTTAGGAGCCATTGGAGGCAATCTGGGAAGGCAATTCTTGCCTTATATCGGGTGGCGCACCCGACAGTCCGGTGCACCACCAGACATGCACTGTTCATGGTCCAGTGCAGATTGCCTTCCTAAAATGGCACAGCCTGCAGAATTGTAGCCGTTGGCGCACCGGACACTGTCCGGTGCACACCGGACACTCCGGTGCCTCCTGCCGACCGTTGGAGCTGGTCACGCGTCGCCCGTGGATTTGGCGGCCGACCGTTGCGTTGGCGGCCGTTGGCTCACCGGACAGTCCGGTGCACCACCGGACAGTCCGGTGAATTATAGCCGTACGCCGCCGACGAATTCCCGAGAGTGGCCAGTTCGCCTGAAGCCAGCCTGGCGCACCGGACACTGTCCGGTGCACCACCGGACAGTCTGGTGTGCCAGACTGCGCTGAGTCTTGGCTGCTCCAGCCAAGTCTTTTCCTTTTTCTCTTTTCTTTGATTCTAGCACTTAGACAAATATATTAGTACACAAAACCAATGTACTAAGTCTAGAATCATACCTTCTTGTTGATTTGCACTTCATCCATCATTTGGCACATAATTACTCACTCAATATGTGTTGGGCACTTAATCACTAAAACTATACTAGAAATGGCCCAAGGGCACATTTCCCTTTCAAGGGGGCCTTAGTGTTCAATGGTACCAACGAAGATGATTTCCTGTACTGTATCCTGGATAACAAAGAAATGTCCGTGTGCGGGAGATAGCTAGGAGTATGGGATTTCCTAAGCTTGAAGAAGGCCTTTCGGTCTTGTCGAAGGATGATCTTGCTGATAGTCTCGCGTACAACAGTATAAAGGTATATAGTTTAATTTTGAAGCTAGAAAATGAAATATTTTATTGCCATGCTCAACTCTTTCTTCTTTTTTGCAGGGATTAATTCTTAGTAATGCCTTGAGGGCTCAGAAGAACGCCGAATACGAAGGATGTACAATGGCTCTTAACAACCTTCGGTCTGAGGTGATTGGACTGAGAAATGAAGGTCTAGAGAAAGACAAAGTTTTGATTTCATTGGTAAACAAAGTAAAGGAAGACGAAGCTAATTACAAAGCTCAGGCCGAAGCCCAGAAAAACCGAAATTGAAGACCTTCGGAGACAACTGGCCAAAGCTAAAGAGAATTGCGCGCTCGGACAGGCTAATCAAGAAATCAATGAATATTGGAAAAATAGGCTAGAGAAAAATGTTGAAGAACTTCGCGAATCCAAGGAAAGGTGTTTTGAGAAATCCTTAGATTGTGTGAAGAAATTAAAAACTAGCTTCGCCAAAGTGGGCGCCTACTCTGCTGAAGAAAACTTCATACGAGGCGACCTCGAAGGCGTTGTTGAATGGATAAGTGGAGAAGCTGAAGCCTTCGAGGAAATTTTGAGTGATCACGGGGATATCTGCGCGTTTTTCGTTGCTTGGGGAATTTCAGCTATTCTCGAGAAGGGCGGATGTGATCATGTTAAGGCCATAGCCTAGGCCGAAGCTGCCTTCTCCGTAGATGATACGAAGGATCCTTCAGCCGAAGCAACTTTAATGGGCGAGAAATTTTATAACGATGTCTGGGTGAACGGTGGCCGAGAGCTGGCCCACGAGATTATAAAAAAGAGTGAAAAAGACACCCACGACGCCCGGGCAGAAGCAAAGCGAGCTGAAGAATCTGCAGAACGCGAAAGGCGTATAGGTACTATTTCTTGATTATTTAGCTTCGGTACTTGCTTTATGGCTTCGAACTAATATGTTTACCTACTTCAGCTGAACTATCCCCGCCACCGGAGCCATACGATCCCCTAGCTGATCCAGAGATGAAGGAATCATTGGACATCATAAACATGGCTGAATCCATTACCGACGAAGTCATCAACAAATTACTGAACAAAGTTGCAGAGAAAGTCCTTAGAGAGGAATAAGTTTTATTGTAATAATCATTTTGGAAAGCTTGATGTATAGAACTAATGAAGGGAGATTAGACCTCTTTTGTAATGAAACTATGTAACATTTGATGTATGTAACATTGAATCGAATATGTAAATTATTGTAATTTATTTCTTTGCGATGCATGAAATTTACACACATACCGTTTTTAAGCCTTCGATGACAAAACACCTTCCCTTCTTTTCATGCTTCATAAAGAAAGAGATCCCTTATGACAAGGCTGGTAAAATTGTATTTCCCGAAGCTTACTTCGTGCCTTAGCACATTTTTAATTTGACGAAGCATTTGTCTAAGATTGGCTTCGTATTCGATTCTTGTGTCGTTAATGCAATATGATGTATGATGTAATGTTATACGAAATGATGTGATGATATGATGCAAAATGATGAGGATGCTGAAGACACACACCCACACGCCCACACTGGAATATACAAGCTCTGCATCCCCTTAGGAACGACTTTTGAGCTTCTTCACTTTCTATTTCGGTGATATAAGTTCTGCATCCCCTTAGGAACGTCTTTTGAACTTCTTCGCCTTCTATTTCGGCGGTATAAGTTCTGCATCCCCTTAGGAACGACTTTTGAACTTCTTCGCCTTATATTTCGGCGGTATTTGGCTCTACATTCCCTTTGGAACGACTTTTCAGCAGAAAAATTACGCTGCGCTCCCTTAGGAACGACTTTTTATAGCTTTGTCAATTTTGGCTCTGCATTCCCTTCGGAACGACTTTTAGCAAAAAACTTACGCTGCGCTCCCTTAGGAACGACTTTTGTAGCTTCGGAATGTGCTTCGTTTTAAGGGTCGTCTTTCGAGCTTCGTAAATCTATGAAGAAGATATATTTCATTCTGGTATTTGCAGCATTATTACAAGAAGTTGAAACTGAATTTTTCATTACTTGTTCTTCATACAAAAAAAGTAAAATGATATAAAAGACAAAAAGTACTTCAAAAAGTAGGATATTCCTCAATAAATGTGTTTCGATTCTGGTACAGTGCTGTTGACTATACGAGCTTCGGACTCCTCCCTGAAGTCACGTTACTGTTGTGGATGTTGGCGCCCTTCTGGCTGCTGGCTTCGGGTATAATTAGGTTGCAATGGTGGTGGCGGTGGGAGCTGAGGCCAGAAAGCTTGTGAATGGCTTGCCGAAGCAACAGGAGCTGCAGATTGATTGCCCACATACTCTCGTATGTAGGGAGAGTGGCACGAAGCAATATGTAAGACCTGCTTCGGCTGATTCTGCTGGGCTTCTGCTTCGGCAATCTCTTTTTACTTCTGAATGGTGATCTGACACGTTCTTGTAGTATTGCCCTTGTCTTCACCACAAAATAAGCAATAGATTTTCCTGGGCTGATCCCCATATCTTCCTCCGAAGCCCCTGCCGCTTCGGCCCCTTGGAGCTGGCGGCCTGAAGGAGCTTTGCTGCTGTCCTGAAGACTGTGAGTTGTGTTGTGGCTTCTAAAACTGGCCTCCTTTGTCATCGTTCTGACTGGAGCTGTGGATTGATTTGACATGCCTACGGTGGATTCTTCCTCCAAAGCCTCTAGTCATCTCAGAAAATCTGTAAGCTTCCTCCCTTCTTTGGTGGAAGTCATTATCAGCTCGGATGTACTCATCCATTTTCTGAAATAGCTTCTCCAGAGTCTGGGGGGTTTCCTAGCGAAGTATTGAGCCATAGGCCCTGGCCGAAGACCTTTGATCATGGCCTCAGTGACGATTTCATTGGGCACTGTAGACGCTTGTGCTCTCAAGCGCAAGAACCTTCGGACATACGCCTGAAGGTACTCCTCATGGTCTTGAGTGTACTGAAACAAAGCCTGAGCGGTGACTGGCTTCGTCTGAAACCCTTGAAAACTGGTGACCAACATGTCCTTAAGCTTCTGCCATGACATGATTGTCCCTAGCCGGAGAGAAGAGTACCATGTTTGGACCACACTTTGGACTGCCATGACGAAGGATTTTGCCATGACAGCAGCATTGCCTCCATATAAGGATATTGTTGCCTCATAACTCATCAAAAATTGCTTTGGGTCCGAGTGCCCATCGTACATGGGCAACTAGGGTGGCTTGTAGGATTGTGGCCATGGAATAGCCTGCAATTCTGCTGCCAGGGGAAAAGCATCATCAAAAGTAAAGTTACCATGATGAAAGTCATCATACCATTCATCTTCGTTGAATGAGTTGTCTTGATGAAGCTCCCTATGCTGAGGCCTTTGGTCCTAGTCATCTTGAGTGAGATGACGCATTTCTTCAGCGGCCTCATCGATCTTCTTCTGAAGATCGGCGAGACGAAGCATCTTCTCCCTTTTCCTCTAGACCTGTTGATGAATAGCTTCGAGGTCCCTGATCTCCTGGTCCAGTTCCTCCTCCTGGGTTGGACTTGTAGCCTTCCTATTTTGAGTTCGAGCTTCGCGCAATGTGTCCTGGTTGACGTCCAGTGGCTACAGTGCAGCCCCTAGTCCTGAAGAAGTTTTCTTCGGCGGCATGACGAAGGTCACGGCTTGCAGAAGGTGGTCGATTGAGTTCACCGAAGGTGGGCGCCAATGTTGGGGACTTATTCTCAAATGCTATGAGTCAAGAACAAGGCAACACAAAATGTTAATAGTTAAAGTCCTTCATCCTTCGAAGCATTATCTCCCTTAGGATATAATGATCTTCAGACGAAGGTCATAAAGGACGTACCTTTGGCAATATATATTAATGAAAGAAGAAGCATATGAAACATGAGAAATGACATGGACAATCATATGACATCATTAATATATTTTTTTATATCATCATAAATGAACATGAACATTATTGAATTACATTTTGTACCTTCGGCTTGACAGAAGGCAAAAGTCCAAGCGTGACGCACAAGTGAATACAAGTCAGCGTGAACAGTACGGGGGTACTGTTCATCTATTTATAGGCACAGGGCGCAGCCTAATTACATTTATGCCCTTCATGTTTACTATTAACTTAAGGACAATCTATCGAGGTGCGCCTAATTACATTTATGCCCTTCATGTTTACTATTAACTTAAGGACAATCTATCGAGGACTAGATAGCATTTTCCCCTTTAAGTCGGTTCCTTTTTCTGCTACTGAGTCCAAGCTTCCTTGCGTGTAGCTTCGGAGCTGGTTCAATCTTTGTCTCGACCATGCTTTACATGTTGTGTACAACTTCATTCCGAGTCCGAAGATTTTTGTACATATATTACACTTGGGAAATATTGTTAATCATGTTTTTGAGGATCTTCGGAAGACGAAGGCCCCCAACACTTCCTCTCTTCTTTTTTATTTGTCGCGGTTTAGTTAAAAAATAAACTAACGAACCACAAATATTCGAGAAGGAATGTAGTATCTTTTGGCTTGAGTGATGAGCTGCTCAGCACGGGTTATTATTGGCGTTGCATACGGACGACGTAGCGCACAAGAGTCTTCAAATTCAGTGACGCCCGTGCCGCGGACACCACTGGTTCAGTGACAACAAACGTTAACAAAGCTAGCTAGAGGACGTACGTCATTGAGTTGGCAAATCGACGGCACATATAGTCATGGAATAGTCTTTGCGTAACATAAAAAATTATGGTCTCAACCACAAGTTCTCTCTCCAACATTGTCAAGCCTGCTGACAAGCAATGTGATCTCGGATCAGTGTTTCGGACTTTCGGTACGGTCTCCACCACTGGGCTTTTCAAATTTCAATGTTATATATAGTCGGAACTTATTTCCCTGTCGACTACACTGTCGTAGTGTCCTTTCTCAGATGTCACATTGTTGCAAAGTATAGTTGCCGCTGAGCTAATAGTTAGTCACTAAAATTAGTCAAAACATTCATACAAATAGTTCAGCTATCAGTTATTTATAACAGATTAGCTAATATTTAGCTTGATAATTTTACTAGTAATTTTTAACAAACCAATTATTAGACCTGGTGTATTCAAACACGCGAAGTGCACTCGTCCTGAAATTCTAGTGAAACAATGTGACAAATATATTAGTTGTGCTGATTCAGTTCGTATTCGTGCACCATATATCATATTTAAGGATATGGATATCGAATCCCCCGCTTCCATCTCACCTGGCCACGCTCGGTCACGTCACGCAGTTTGAGAGTAGTGATTTGTTAAGCAGAGCAAGTCGTACGAGTAGTTGTTATATCATCAGTATAATAAGAGTTTATTCTCAACTTGTATCGGTATCCACTTGACATTTCCTCTTTGCAAGCTTTATTTTATGGCTAGGTTGGCAACTTTATTTTTCTAAGTGATTTCAATTTTCTTAAGAAAAAAATTCTTTAGAAAAACAAAAAAATTTGAAAAAATAGACTTCAAAATTTATTGGATCATATAATCTGAGCAGATTATAATGTCAAACAAACACTCCTTAGTATGGCTTGAATGACTTAACCTGGGCTTATCAAGATGTCTCTAGTGACGAATCACAGCATGATAATCATCTAGCTGATTAGCTAGCTTCACGTTAACGGCACAGTAGCATTAGGGGCACTTCCTTGCTTTGTCCCAAAGTACTGCAATTAAGCGCTAAAGTGTTGTAAAATCCGTTTTAATTATACTATAGTCCAACAATTATATATATGCAAAAATGACAGGGCCCAATGGGCACCACACACGTCACTGTCCTAGTAAGACGAACGGGTGCGTGCGCATCGTGTGTTACCTGAGTTAACCATGTGCGTTAGTACTAAGCTTGTATGTTAAGTTTAGATGAGCAGGGGCTTAATATACAAGCCGCTGCTCGGGGGCTGCGGCTGCCCATGTGGGCGTTCATGCTACGTGGCAGAACGGGAATCACAGTCGACCGGACACCATGCGCACTAGTATCTGTCATGTCATGTGTGCAAGGCAGCACAGTCCGCCCTACATGAGTTCTATGCATGGGTTCAGTGAACGAACGTCGCGTGTGGATGGCGTCTAGTCCGTGTCCGTCCCTTCGGACGCAGGACGGACAGGGACAGGGAAGGAGGAGACAGGCCAATCAGAAGCCTCAGAAGATGCGCGGATCAGCGTGCAGATCCATTGGACCGCAACCGCAACGCATAAACAGACCGCACACGCGACGCGACGATGCACGCTGCTTGTCGGAGCGGGAGCCGCGAATGATGTGGCAGACACGAGGCATCGGCGGCCGACACTACGACACAAATCATTTCGCCAGCCAAATCATAATCATTAATAAACGGTTATAAAATTCGACCGCCTCCTAAAATATATATTTTAAAAAAACAGAACTCGGACATCTTATTTACAGAGATGGTCTGTCTCGCAAAATACATTTACTTAATAAAAAGTTTAATTACAGAGACGAGCCTCATAATGGCTCTACCTCAAAACAATGGAGTTCACTTTTGAAGACCGACCGTCTCGCTAAATAAGCCTGAGGCGGCACAAGAGCGTTCCTCACATGGGGTTCTCATTTCTATTTCTGCAAACGAACGCAGCGACCGTCTGTAAAAAAATGATGATTAATGCCCGCCTTTGAAAAAAAAATCAACCCACCTTCGGAAAAAGCTTTTACGTCATGGTGCGAGTCCTGGGCGGCGCATGAAGCTAAATAAAAACGACTCTGTCCGGCGAGCTTGTGTCCATCGTCGCGGCGGACACCGCCGGGTGCTATACGGCTTGTCGATCATCGGCGTTGTTGTAGGGCAGTAGCCGCTGTGTCAGCGTCCAACCCGGCCTAGCCCACACTCGACAGCTTCGGACGTTCATACGCTCGTGCGTCAACCCAGCCAAGAGAGCTCACCACTCATATCCCAAAAGTCAGGCTGATGAGAGGAGGAGGACTCTCCCTTTTAAGCTGCTCACGGCCCCCTAGTCTAGCCGATGTGGGACTAAAGCCGGGGCACTGACTACCAGCCCCTGACATCCCACCCCCCTTGGGAAGCCCCCCAAGGCAGGCATGGGCCAACCGGGCTCCGATGGCTGATAGGATGTGAGTGGTGGGCTCTCTTGGCTGGATCGGCCCACGAGCGCATGAACGTCCGAAGCTGTCGAGTGTGGGCTGGATCGGGGGTTGGACGCTGACACCTGGTATCGGAGCCCGATTTGGCCCATGCCTGCCTTGGGGGCTTCCAAGGGGGTGGGATGTCAGGGGCCGGTAGTCAGTGCCCCGGCTTTAGTCCCACATCGGCTAGCCAAGGGGGGCGTGGGCAGCTTAAAAGGGAGAGTCCCCCTCCTCCCATCAGCCTAGCTTTTGGGATGTGAGTGGTGGGCTCTCTTGGCTGGGTCGGCCCACGAGCGCATGAACGTCCGAAGCTGTCGAGTGTGGGCTGGGCCGGGGGTTGGACGCTGACATCTGGTATCGAAGCCCGGTTTGGCCCATGCCTGCCTTGGGGGGCTTCCCAAGGGGGTGGAATGTCAGGGGCCGGTAGTCACTCCGCCCCTCTTCTTTACTGTCTGATATGAAAGGAAAACAGCGCCGCTCGCCCCGCTTCGACTGTCGTGTCAGCCACCCCGGCGACGACTGACAACAAGTCACGATCAACCACCGAGTTCAGCCTCGGGTGCGACAGGAAGCTCTGCCTCGCCCGACCTCATGCTCCAGCCTCGGGAGGAGGTTTCCGCCTCGCCAGACCTCAGGCTCCGGCCTCGGAAGGAGGTCTCCGCCTCGCCCGACCCCCGGACTCGGCCTCGACCCCGGTCTCGAGAGGAATCGCGTCCTCGCCCGACCCCGGCCTCGGCCTCAAGAGAAGTCTCCGCCTCGACCGACCCTGGGCTCGGACCGACCGCGCTAACAGGGGATACATCATTTCCCTATTCCTAGCCTGCTCAGGCTACAAGGAACAAGACCGGCATCCCATCTGGCTTACCCCGGCGATGGGTAATGATGGTGCCCCGCGTGCACCATGACGCCGGTGGCTCTCAGCCCCTTACGACAGCAAGGAGACGTCAGCAGGACCCTCACCACGCTGCCAGCTGTGCTCCTACAGGACTCAGGCGCTCCTCTGACGGCCACGCCATCACATGTACAGGGCCCAAGCTCTCCCCCAACGGCCACGTTGGCATGTACACAGGGCTTAGGCACTCCACTGTCGGACACGTTAGCGCATAGCTACGCCCCCCGTTGTACGCCTGGACCCTCTCCTTGCCTCTATAAAAGGGAGGTCCAGGACCACCCTAAGGGGGTTCGCGCGAGGGAAGCGGCGGACGAACTCTGTGTCTCTCTCTCCCTCACGTGACGCGCTTATAACCCCTACTACGAGCGGCACCCCTGGTGCAGGATAATACAAGGCTTGTCCCACCTCTTGTGTTTCATCCCGCGCCAACCCATCTGGGCAGGGGCACGCAGCGATTTCACTGGTCGGTCCAAGGGACCCACCGGGTCCGAGACGCCGACAGTTGGCGCGCCAGGTAGGGGCCTGCTGCGTGTTAACGAACACCTTCCCGTTGAGATCCAGATGGGGAGTCTTCAGCAACCTCTCTAGCCCGGGACGGTGCTCCGCTTCGGGAGTCTCGAGTTCATGTCCCTCGACGGCAACTACGAAATGGTACTCCTCCCCCCGCGGCGTGACGACAACGACGGTCTCCGACTCGCCCGGCGGCGGCGAGCTCTACGACAGCATCTCCCCGCGGCAGAAGAGGAGCACTCCGGTCATCCTCGCCACCCTCTTCGTCGGAGGAGGCGGAGACGAGGCAACCATGGCCATGCAGGAGGCGGCACCTTGTCGGCTGTCGCACCAGAGCGAGTCGATGACGCCGGCACTCCCCCGGGGGACATGTCGGGCATTGTCCTCGCACCTGAGGCAACGGCGGGTGTCACTTCCCAGCGATGTGTCAGCCCCAAGCGGACTGATGACGCAATCACCCTCGCAAAGGACCTGCTAGGCGTTACCCTCGTACCTGAGATGACGGTGTGCTTCGCCCCCGACACGACTTCACCATCGTCCGACGACCGAGAGGTACCGTCCGTTTTCCATCTCGTACCTTTTCGGTTCAGCTTCGATCCACCTAGCGACCCCGCTATGGTGAGCGCCTTCGTAAAGGCGTATCCAAACCTTTTGGGGTACCACATGTGGTCGACCTAGGACCGGCTGACAGCCGTCTCAACCTTTGGACCGGCGGGTTCTGAGGAAGAGGATGACCCCGACTCCGGTTGGGATTTCTCTACCCTCAATGACCCCGGTGCCATGCGGGGCTTCATGTCCGTATGTGACCACTGCCTCTCCGGTTGTTCTGACGATGGCCATGACCTTGACGATGAGGGTTACAGCCCAAGTCGCGGATGTTTCCACGTCGATCTGGGAGATCACAACGAAGGCAACCACCTCGGTATGCCAGAGGTTGACGATCCCCCTGGGCCCGCATCTCGCGTTGACATCCCGCGAGAGCTAGCTGTGGTCCCAGTCCCTGCGGGGGGTCAGGACATACAGCTCGAGCAAATCCGTGAGATGCAGGCCCGGGTCAACGGGGAAGCAGGCCGGCTTGTACAGCTCTGACAGAACATCGAACAGGAGTGGGCAGGCCGAATACTCGCCGGAGAAGTCTGTCACCGGGCCCAAGACATCCGGCGCCGCATCATCGACAATGCCAGGGCAGCGCTGCCCCCGGCCGTCAGCGGGTCCGGCCAGGACCTAGTTGCAGTGGCGATGCTGCTTCGAGCCATGCCGGAGCCATCCACCACCGAGGGACGGCGTATCCAGGGCGAACTCAAGAATCTCCTAGAAGGCGTCGCGGTTCGACGAGCCGAGAGCTCCGCCTCCCGCAGGCGAGCTGACCCCTGGAGCATCACGCGGTGTCCTCCTGGCGCATTCGGGAAGCCTCGGTCCATCCCGAGCGCACGCGGGACGAGGCGCCCGCCGCTCGGGAACGCCTCGGCAACGAGCACCACCATCTCGACCATCGAGCCCGCCTCGACGAGAAGGTGCGCCGAGGCTACCATCCTAGGTGTGGGGGACGCTACAACAGTGAGGAGGATCGCAGTCCTTCGCCCGAACCACCCGGTCCGCGAGTCTTCAGCCGGGCCATATGACGAGCGTCGTTCCCTGCCTGTTTCCGAGCCCCGACTACCATCACCAAGTACTCGGGGGAGACGAGGTCGGAGCTGTGGCTCACGGACTACCGACTGGCATGCCAGTTGGGAGGGGCGGATGATGACAACCTCATCATCCGTAATCTACCCCTTTTCCTCTCCGACGCTGCCTGAGCCTGGCTGGAGCATCTGCCTCCCGCGTAGATCTCCGACTGGGGCGATCTGGTCAAAGCTTTCGCGGGAAACTTCCAAGGCACGTACGTGCGCCCTGGGAACTCGTGGGACCTCTGAAGCTGCTGCCAGCAGCCAGGGGAGTCCCTCCAAGAGTACATCTGGCGGTTTTCAAAGCAGCGCGCCGAGCTGCCCAACGTTACCGATTCGGATGTCATCGGGGCTTTCCTTGCCGGCACCACTTGTCGAGACCTGGTGAGCAAACTGGGGCACAAGACTCCCACCCGTGCGAGCGAACTGATGGACGTCGTCACCATGTTCGCCTCGGGTCAAGAGGCGGTCGAAGCCATCTTTCGAAAGGACAAGCAGCCTCAGGGAGGGCCGAAGACAAATGCCCCTGAGGCGTCCGTCCAGCGGGGCACGAAGAAGAAGGCTAAAAACAAGTCGCAAGCGAAGCGCGACGCCGCAGACGCGAATCTCATCGCTGCGGCCGAGCACAGGAACACTCAGAAACCTCCTGGAGGGGCCAGCGCGTTCGACAAAATGCTCAAAGAGTCGTGCCCCTATCACCAGGGGCCCGTCAAGCACACCCTCAAAGAATGTGTCATGCTCCGGCGCTACTTCCATAAGACCGGGCCCCGGGCGGAGGATGGCAAGGGCCATGACAACGACAAGAAGGAGGGAGGCAAGGAAGAGGGATTCTCGGAAGTCCATAACTGCTTCATGATCTACGGTGGGCAGGCGGCGAACGCCTCGGCTCGGCACCGCAAGCAGGAGCGCTGGCAAGTCTGCTTGGTGAAGGTGGCGGCGCCAGTCTACCTAGACTGGTCCGACAAGCCTATCACCTTCGACCAAGGTGACCACCCCGACTTCGTGCCAAGCCCAGGAAGGTACCCACTCGTCGTCGATCCGATCATCGGCAACGTTAGGCTCTCCAAGGTCCTCATGGACGGAGGCAGCAGCCTTAACATCATCTACGCCGAGACCCTGAAACTCCTAAGGGTTGATCAGTCCGAAGTCCGGGCCGGTGTGGCACCCTTCCACGGGATCGTGCCCGGGAAGCGAATCCTACCCCTCGGACGGATCGACTTACCCGTCTGCTTCGGAACTCCCTCTAACTTCCGAAAGGAAGCTCTCACCTTTGAGGTCGTCGGGTTCCGAGGAACCTACCATGCGGTATTGGGAAGACCATGCTACGCCAAGTTCATGGCCCTCCCCAACTACACCTACCTCAAGCTCAAGATGCCGGGCCCGAATGGGATAATCACCGTCGGATCCACGTACCGCCACGCGTACGAATGCGACGTGGAGTGCGTGGAGTACGCCGAGGCTCTCGCCGAGTTCAAGACCCTCATCGCTGACCTGGAACGCCTCTCCAAGGAGGCGCCCGACGCGAAGCGGCACGCCGGCAACTTCGAACCAGCTGAGGCGGTCAAGTCCGTCTCTCTCAACCCCAGCAACGACGCCAGCAAGAAAGTTTGGATCGGCTCTGAGCTCGACCCCAAATAGGAAGCAATGCTCGTCGACTTTCTCCGCGCAAACGCCGCAGTCTTTGCGTGGAGTCCCTCGGACATGCCCGGCATACCGAGGGATGTCGCCGAGCACTCACTGGACATCAGAGCTGGAGCCCGACCCGTGAAGCAAACCCTGCGCCGTTTTGATGAAGAAAAGCGCAGGGCCATAGGCGAGGAGATCCATAAGCTACTTGTAGCAGGGTTTATCAATGAGGTATTCCATCCCGAATGGTTAGCTAACCCTGTTCTTGTAAGGAAGAAGGATGGGAAATGGAGGATGTGTGTAGACTACACTGGTCTAAACAAAGCATGTCCAAAAGTTCCCTACCCTCTACCTCGCATCGATCAAATCGTGGACTCCACTGCTGGGTGCGAAACCCTGTCATTCCTCGATGCCTACTCAGGCTATCACCAAATCAAGATGAAAGAGTCCGACCAGCTCGCGACTTCTTTCATCACACCTTTTGGCATGAACTGTTACACTACAATGCCATTTGGGTTGAGGAATGCAGGCGCCACTTACGAGAGGTGCATGAACCACGTGTTCAGAGAACACATCGGTAGAACGGTCGAGGCTTACGTCGATGACATCGTTGTCAAGACGAAGAGAGCCTCCGACCTCCTCTCTGACCTTGAAACGACATTCAAGTGTCTGAGAGCGAAAGGCGTGAAACTCAGTCCCGAGAAGTTTGTCTTTGGAGTCCCCCGAGGCATGCTCCTTGGATTCATCGTCTCCGAGCGGGGCATCGAGGCCGATCCAGAAAAAATCGCGGCCATCACCAACATGGGACCGATCAAAGATTTGAAAGGAGTATAGAGGGTCATGGGATGCCTTGCGGCTCCGAGCTGCTTCATCTCACGCCTTGGCGAGAAAGGCTTGCCTCTATACCGCCTCTTAAGGAAGGCCGAGTGCTTCGCTTGGACCCCCCAAGGCCGAGGAAGCCCTCGGAAACCTTAAGGCGCTCCTTACGAACACGCCCATCCTGGTGCCCCCTGCCGCAGAAGAAGCCCTCTTGATCTACGTAGCCGCGACTACTCAGGTGGTCAGCGCCGCGATCGTAGTTGAGAGACGAGAAGAAGGGCATGCACTGCCCGTCCAGAGGCTAGTCTACTTCATCAGCGAAGTGCTTTCTAAGACCAAAGTCTGCTACCCACAGATCCAGAAGCTGCTCTACGCAGTGATTCTGACACGGCAAAAGTTGCGACACTACTTCGAGTCTCATCCGGTGACTGTGGTGTCATCCTTCCCCCTGGGGGAGATCATCCAGTGCCGCGAGGCCTCGGGTAGGATAGCAAAGTGGGCGGTGGAGCTTATGGGCGAAACGCTATCATTCGCTCCTCGGAAGGCCATAAAATCCCAGGTCTTGGCAGACTTCCTGGCTGAGTGGACTGACACCCAGTTACCGACAACTCCAATCCAGCCCGAGCTCTGGACCATGTACTTCGATGGGTCACTCATGAAAACAGGGGCAGGCGTTGGCCTGCTCTTCGTTTCACCCTAAAAGGGAATTAGGCTTACACCTATTTCCTAAACTATTTTTAGTGGTTGAATTGCCCAACACAAATAATTGAACTAACTAGTTTACCTAAGTTTATAAGTTCTACAGGTACCAAAGGTTCACCATAAGCCAATAAAAAGACCAAGAAAAAGGGTTCAAACAAAGGAGCAAAGGGACAACCGAAGGCACCCTGGTCTGGCGCACCGGACTGTCCGGTGCACCACCGGACAGTGTCCGGTGCACCAGGGAAGATCGACTTCAAACTCTTCACCTTCGGGAATTCTCAGAGCCAGCGCACTATAATTCACCGGACTGTTCGGTGTACACCGGACAGTGTCCGGTGCTCCAAGAGGACGCGGCTCCGAACTCGCCAGTCTCGGGAATTCGCATCGGTTGCTCCGCTATAATTCACCGGACATGTCCGGTGTACACCAGACTGTCCGGTGTAACTGCAGGACAACGGCTACTTCAGGCGCCAACGGCTACCTGCAGCGCATTAAATGCGCGCCAGCGCGCGCAGAGGTCAGGCACGCCCATGCTGGCGCACCGGACACTCCAAAGTGCATGTCCGGTGCGCCATAGGACATCCAGGAGGGCCCAGCAGTCAGAGCTCCAACGGTCGGAACCCCAACGGCCTGGTGACGTGGGTGTCGCACCGGACATGTCCGGTGTGCACCGGACTGTCCGGTGCACCATACGACAGACAGCCTCCACCAAACGGCTAGTTTGGTGGTTGGGGCTATAAATACCCCCAACCACCCCTCATTCAAGTCATCCAAGTTTTCCACTTCTCAACCACTTACAAGAGCTAGGCATTCAATTCTAGACACACTCAAGTGATCAAATCCTCTCCAATTCCACACGAGGCTTTAGTGATTAGCGAGAGAGATTTGCCGTGTTCTTTTGAGCTCTTGCGCTTGGATTGCTTCTTTTCTTTCTCACTTTTTCTTGTGATCAAAACTCAATTGTAACCAAGGCAAGAGACACCAATTGTGTGGTGGTCCTTGCGGGGAAGTTTTGTTCCTGGTTTTGATTTGAGAAGAGAAGCTCACTCGGTCCGAGGGACCGTTTGAGAGAGGGTAAGGGTTGAAAGAGACCCGGCCTTTGTGGCCTCCTCAACGGGGAGTAGGTTTGCAAGAACCGAACCTCGGTAAAACAAATCCGCGTGTCACACTCTTCATTTGCTTGCGATTTGTTTTGCGCCCTCTCTCTCGGACTCATTATTATTTCTAACGCTAACCCGGCTTGTAGTTGTGATTAATTTTGTAAATTTCAGTTTCGCCCTATTCACCCCCCCTCTAGGTGACTTCCAATTGGTATCAGAGCCCGGTGCTTCATTAGAGCCTAACCGCTCGAAGTGATGTCGGGAGATCACACCAAGAGGGAGATGGAGACCGGCGACAAGCCCACTACGAGTCACGGGAGCACTTCATCGGAAGAGTCCCGCACCAAGAGGAAGGAGAAGAAGAAGGACTCCTCCAACAAAGGGAAGGGGAAGGAGAAGAAATCTTCTTCCCACAAGTCGCATCGGAGAGGCGGCAAGCACAAGAGGATGAGGAAAGTGGTCTACTACGAGATCGACTCCTCATCACCATCGACCTCCGACTCCGATGCGCCGTCCGTAACTTCTAAGCGCCAAGAGCGCAAGAAGTATAGTAAGATCCCCTACGCTACCCCCACATTTCAAAGCGTACTCCTCTACTCTCCGTTCCATTAGGCAAACCACCGGTTTTTGACGGTGAAGATTATAATATGTGGAGTGACAAAATGAGGCACCATCTAACCTCACTCCACACAAGCATATGGAATGTTGTTGAGTTTGGTGTACAGGTACCATCCGTAGGGGATGAAGACTACGACTCGGACGAGGTGGCCCAAATTCACCACTTTAACTCCCAAGCCACCACTATACTCCTCGCCTCTCTAAGTCGAGAGGAGTATAATAAGGTGCAAGGGTTAAAAGGTGCGAAGGAAATTTAGGACGCACTCAAGACCGCGCACGAGGGAGACGAGGTGACAAAGATCACCAAACGGAAGACGATCGAGGGGGAGCTCGGTCGCTTCATGCTTCACCAAGGGGAGGATCCACAAGCTATGTACAACCGCTTGAAGACCTTGGTGAATCAAGTGCGCAACCTCGGGAGCGAAAAATGGGATGACCATGAGATGGTCAAGGTTATTCTTAGATCCCTCGTATTTCTTAATCCTACACAAGTTCAATTAATCCGAGGTGATCCTAGATATAAGCTAATGTCTCCCGAGGAGGTTATAGGAAAATTTGTGAGCTTTGAGCTAATGATTAAAGGCTCAAAGAAAATCATCGAGCAAGGCACCTCCTCCACGCCCGAGGCACAACCGGTCGTATTCAAGGCGATGGAAGAAAAGAAGGAGGAGGCTACTCCAAGTTGAACACCCATCGACGCCTCCAAGCTCGACAACGAGGAGATGGCGCTCATCATCAAGAGCTTCCGTCAAATCCTCAAGCAAAGGAGGGGGAAAGACTACAAGCCCCGCTCTAAGAAAGTATGCTACAAATGTGGTAAGCCCGGTCATTTTATTGCTAAATGTCCATTATCTAGTGATAGTGACAGGGGCGACGACAAGAAGGGGAGAAGAAAGGAGAAGAAGAGACACTACAAGAAGAAGGGCGGCGATGCCCACGTGTACCGCGAGTGGGACTCCGACGAGAGCTCCACCGACTCCTCCTCCGACGAGGACGCCGCCAACATCGCCGTCACCAAGGGTCTTCTCTTCCCCAACGTCGGCCACAAATGCCTCATGGCCAAGGACGGCAAAAAGAAGAAGGTCAAATCCAAATCCTCCACTAAATATGAGTCCTCTAGTGATGATAATGCTAGTGATGAGGAAGATAATTTGCGTACCCTTTTTGCCGACCTCAACATGCAACAAAAGGAAAAACTAAATGAGCTAATTAGTGCCATCCATGAGAAGGATGATCTCTTGGACTCCCAAGAGGACTTCCTAATCAAAGAAAATAAAAAACATGTTAAGGTTAAGAATGCTTATGCTCTAGAAATACAAAAATGTGAAAAATTATCTAGTGAGCTAAGCACTTGCCATGAGACTATTGACAACCTTAGAAATGAAAATGCTAGATTAACTACTAAGGTTGATTCACATGTTTGTGATGTTTCAATTCCCAATCTTAGAAATGATAATGTTGATTTGCATGCTAAGATTAAGGAATTGAATGATTCTCTTGCTAGCCTTAGGATTGAAAATGAAAAATTAATTGCTAAGGCTAAAGATTTTGATGTTTGCAATATTACTATTTCTAACTTTAGAAATGAGAATGATATACTACATGCTAAGGTTGTAGAATTAAAATCTTGCAAACCCTCTACATCTACCGTTGAGCATGTTTCCATTTGCACTAGATGATGTTGATATTAATGCTATTCATGATCACATGGTCTTAATTAAACAACAAAATGATCATATAGCAAAATTAGATGCTAAAATTGCCGAGCATAACTTAGAAAATGAAAAGTTTAAATTTGCTAGAAGTATGCTCTATAATGGGAGACGCCCTGGCATCAAGGATGGCATTGGCTTCCAAAGGGGAGACAATGTCAAACTTAGTGCCCCTCCTAAAAGATTGTCTAATTTTGTTAAGGGCAAGGCTCCCATGCCTCACGATAACGAGGGTTACATTTTGTACCCTGCCGGTTATCCCGAGAGCAAAATTAGGAGAATTCATTCTAGGAAGTCTCACTCTGGCCCTAATTATGCTTTTATGTATAAGGATGAGACATCTAGTTCTAGGCAACCAACCCGTGCTAAGTTGCCTAAGAAGAAAACTCCTAGTGCATCAAATGATCATGACATATCATTCAAAACTTTTGATGCATCATATGTGCTTACTAACAAATCCGGCAAGATAGTTGCCAAGTTTGTTGGGGGCAAACACAAGGGCTCCAAGACTTGTGTTTGGTTACCCAAAGTTCTTGTTTCTAATGCCAAAGGACCCAAAACCGTTTGGGTACCTAAAGTCAAGAACTAAACTTGTTTTTGTAGGTTTATGCATCCGGGGGCTCAAGTTGGATCATCGACAGCGGGTGCACAAACCACATGACAGGGGAAAAGAAGATGTTCTCCTCCTACGAGAAAAACCAAGATCCCCAACGAGCTATTACATTCGGGGATGGAAACCAAGGTTTGGTCAAAGGTTTGGGTAAAATAGCTATATCTCCTGACCATTCCATTTCCAATGTTTTTCTTGTAGATTCTTTAGATTACAATTTGCTTTCCGTTTCGCAATTATGTCAAATGGGCTACAACTGTCTATTTACTGATGTAGGTGTCACTGTCTTTAGAAGAAGTGATGATTCAATAGCATTTAAGGGAGTGTTAGAGGGTCAGCTATACTTGGTAGATTTTGATAGAGCTGAACTCGACACTTGCTTAATTGCTAAGACTAACATGGGTTGGCTCTGGCACCGCCGACTAGCTCATGTTGGAATGAAGAATCTTCATAAGCTTCTAAAGGGAGAGCACATTTTAGGACTAACAAATGTTCATTTTGAGAAAGACAGGATTTGTAGCGCATGCCAAGCCGGGAAGCAAGTTGGCACTCATCATCCACACAAAAACATCATGACAAGTGACAGGCCACTGGAGCTCCTACACATGGACCTATTCGGCCCGATCGCCAACATAAGCATCGGCGGGAGTAAGTACTGTCTAGTTATTGTGGATGATTATTCTCGCTTCACTTGGGTGTTCTTTTTGCAGGAAAAATCTCATACCCAAGAGACCTTAAAGGGATTCTTGAGATGAGCTCAAAATGAGTTCGGCTTAAGGATCAAGAAAATTAGAAGCGACAATGGGACGGAGTTCAAGGACTCACAAATAGAAGGCTTCCTTGAGGAGGAGGGCATCAAGCATGAGTTCTCTTCTCCCTACACCCCATAACAAAATGGTGTAGTGGAGAGGAAGAATCGAACTCTATTGGACATGGCAAGAACCATTCTTGATGAATACAAGACACCGGATCGGTTTTGGGCCGAGGCGGTCAACACCGCCTGCTACGCCATCAACCGGTTATATCTACACCGAATCCTCAAGAAGACATCCTATGAACTCCTAACCGGTAAAAAGCCCAATATTTCATATTTTAGAGTTTTTGGTAGCAAATGCTTTATTCTTGTTAAGAGAGGTAGAAAATCTAAATTTGCTCCTAAAACTGTAGAAGGCTTTTTACTAGGATATGACTCAAACACAAAGGCATATAGAGTCTTTAACAAGTCCTCAGGACTTGTTGAAGTTTCTTGTGACGTTGTGTTTGATAAAACTAACGGCTCTCAAGTAGAGCAAGTTGATCTTGATGAGATAGGTGAAGAACAGGCTCCGTGCATCGCGCTAAGGAACATGTCCATTAGGGATGTGTGCCCTAAGGAATCCGAAGAGCCTCCACATGCACAAGATCAACCATCCTCCTCCACACAAGCATCTCCACCAACCCAAAATGAGGACGAGGCTCAAGTTGATGAAGGAGAAGATCAAAGAGATGAGCCGCCTCAAGATGACAACAATGATCAAGGGGGAGATGCAAACGATCAAGACAAGGAGGATGAAGAACCAAGGCCGCCACACCCAAGAGTCCACCAAGCAATCCAACGAGATCACCCCGTCGACACCATCCTCGGCGATATTCATAAGGAGGTAACTACTCGATCTCGTGTTGCACATTTTTGTGAGCATTACTCTTTTGTTTCCTCTATTGAGCCACACAGGGTAGAGGAAGCACTTCAAGATTCGGATTGGGTGATGGCGATGCAAGAGGAGCTCAACAACTTCACTAGAAACGAGGTATGGCATATAGTTCCACGTCCTAACCAAAATGTTGTAGGAACCAAGTGGGTCTTCCGCAACAAGCAAGACGAGCATGGTGTGGTAACAAGGAACAAAGCTCGACTCGTGGCCAAGGGGTATTCACAAGTCGAAGGTTTGGATTTTGGTGAAACATATGCACCCGTAGCTAGGCTTGAGTCAATTCGCATATTATTAGCCTATGCTACTTACCATGGCTTCAAGCTCTATCAAATGGACGTGAAGAGTGCCTTCCTCAATGGACCAATCAAGGAAGAGGTCTATGTTGAGCAACCTCCCGGCTTTGAAGACAATGAGTATCCTAACCATGTCTATAGGCTCTCTAAGGCGCTTTATGGGCTCAAGCAAGCCCCAAGAGCTTGGTATGAATGCCTTAGAGATTTCCTTATTGCTAATGGCTTCAAAGTCGGCAAGGCCGATCCTACTCTATTCACTAAAACTCTTGACAATGATTTGTTTGTATGCCAAATTTATGTTGATGATATTATATTTGGGTCTACTAACGAATCTACATGTGAGGAATTTAGTAGGATCAAGACACAGAAATTCGAGATGTCAATGATGGGGGAGTTGAAGTATTTTCTAGGATTCCAAGTCAAGCAACTCCAAGAGGGCACCTTCATTAGTCAAACAAAGTATACTCAAGATATTCTAACCAAGTTTGGAATGAAGGATGCCAAGCCCATCAAGACACCCATGGGAACCAATGGGCATCTCGACCTCGACACGGGAGGTAAGTCCGTGGATCAAAAGGTATACCGGTCGATGATAGGTTCATTACTCTATTTATGTGCATCTCGACCGGACATTATGCTTTCCGTATGCATGTGTGCAAGATTCCAAGCTGACCCTAAGGAATCACACCTTACGGCCGTAAAACGAATCTTGAGATATTTGGCTTATACTCCTAAGTTTGGGCTTTGGTACCCTCAGGGATCCACATTTGATTTGATTTGTTATTCGGATGCCGATTGGGCGGGGTGTAAGATTAATAGAAAGAGCACATCGGGGACTTGCCAGTTCTTGGGAAGATTCTTGGTGTCTTGGGCTTCAAAGAAGCAAAATTCGGTCGCTCCTTCTACCGCCGAAGCCGAGTATATTGCCGCAGGCCATTGTTGCGCGCAATTGCTTTGGATGAGGCAAACCCTGCGGGACTATGGTTACAAATTAACCAAAGTTCCTCTTCTATGTGATAATGAGAGTGCAATCCGCATGGCGGATAATCCCGTTGAGCATAGCCGCACTAAACACATAGCCATTCGGTATCATTTTCTTAGGGATCACCAACAAAAGGCGGATATCGAGATTGCATATATTAATACTAAAGATCAATTAGCCGATATCTTTACCAAGCCACTAGATGAACAAACTTTTACCAAACTTAGGCATGAGCTCAATATTCTTGATTCTAGGAATTTCTTTTGCTAATTTGCACACATAGCTCATAAGTATACCTTTGATCATGTCTCTTTTATATAAGCTATGACTAATGCGATTTCAAGTGTATTTCAAACCAAGTCATAGGTATATTGAAAGGGAATTGGAGTCTTCGGCGAAGACAAAGGCTTCCACTCCACTCTACTACTCATCCTTCGCCGTCGCTCCGCATCACTCTCCGTCTTTGGTATAATCTTCACTCATATGTTTTATTTACCAAAGGGGAGATAGTAGTTAGACAAGGGCTTATATCTCACTCAGAGTATCCGTTTTTAGCGATTCATGCCAAAGGGGGAGAAAGTATGAGCCCAAAGCAAAAGGACCGCACCACCACCCTAATTTTAAAAATGATTTTCAATTTGTAAATTTCAAATTGGTATCTCTTTGTGTTCTAAAGGGGGAGAAAGTAGTACTTTCAAAATTGATATCTTAAAACCCTCTTGAACACTAAGAGAAGAATTTATTTGAGGGGGAGTTTTGTTTAGTCAAAGGAAAGGCATTTGAAACAAGGGGAGAAAATTTCAAAACTTGAAAATGCTTCACAAAATCTTACTCATTTACCTTTGACTATTTTGCAAAAGGACTTTGAAAAGGATTTACAAAAAGAATTTGCAAAAAACAAAACATGTGGTGCAAGCGTGGTCCAAAATGTTAAAAATAAAGAAACAATCCATGCATATCTAGTAAGTGATAATTATTGGCTCAATTTTAAGTAACCTTTGCACTTACATTTTGCAAAATAGTTCAATTATGCACTTCTATACTTGCTTTGGTTTGTGTTGGCATCAATCACCAAAAAGGGGGAGATTGAAATGGAATTAGGCTTACACCTATTTCCTAAACTATTTTTAGTGGTTGAATTGCCCAACACAAATAATTGAACTAACTAGTTTGCCCAAGTTTATAAGTTCTACAGGTACCAAAGGTTCACCATAAGCCAATAAAAAGACCAAGAAAAAGGGTTCAAACAAAGGAGCAAAGGGACAACCGAAGGCACCCTGGTCTGGCGCACCGGACTGTCCGGTGCACCACCGGACAGTGTCCGGTGCACCAGGGAAGATCGACTTCAAACTCTTCACCTTCGGGAATTCTCAGAGCCAGCGTGCTATAATTCACCGGACTGTCCGGTATACACCGGACAGTGTCCGGTGCTCCAAGAGGACGCGGCTCCGAACTCGCCAGTCTCGGGAATTCGCATCGGCTGCTCCGCTATAATTCACCGGACATGTCCGGTGTACACCGGACTGTCCGGTGTAACTGCGGGACAACGACTACTTCAGGCGCCAACGGCTACCTGCAGCGCATTAAATGCGCGCCAGCGCGCGCAGAGGTCAGGCACGCCCATGCTGGCGCACCGGACACTCCACAGTGCATGTCCGGTGCGCCACAGGACATCCAGGAGGGCCCAGCAGTCAGAGCTCCAACGGTCGGAACCCCAACGGCCTGGTGACGTGGGTGTCGCACCGGACATGTCCGGTGTGCACCGGACTGTCCGGTGCACCATACGACAGACAGCCTCCACCAAACGGCTAGTTTGGTGGTTGGGGCTATAAATACCCCCAACCACCCCTCATTCAAGTCATCCAAGTTTTCCACTTCTCAACCACTTACAAGAGCTAGGCATTCAATTCTAGACACACTCAAGTGATCAAATCCTCTCCAATTCCACACGAGGCTTTAGTGATTAGCGAGAGAGATTTGCCGTGTTCTTTTGAGCTCTTGCGCTTGGATTGCTTCTTTTCTTTCTCACTTGTTCTTGTGATCAAAACTCAATTGTAACCAAGGCAAGAGACACCAATTGTGTGGTGGTCCTTGCGGGGAAGTTTTGTTCCCGGTTTTGATTTGAGAAGAGAAGCTCACTCGGTCCGAGGGACCGTTTGAGAGAGGGTAAGGGTTGAAAGAGACCCGGCCTTTGTGGCCTCCTCAACGGGGAGTAGGTTTGCAAGAACCGAACCTCGGTAAAACAAATCCGCGTGTCACACTCTTCATTCGCTTGCGATTTGTTTTGCGCCCTCTCTCTCGGACTCATTATTATTTCTAACGCTAACCCGGCTTGTAGTTGTGATTAATTTTGTAAATTTCAGTTTCGCCCTATTCACCCCCCTCTAGGCGACTTTCACATCCCTCGGAAAGCATCTTCGCTACGTCATTCGTCTCCATTTTCTGGCATCAAACAACGTGGTCGAGTACGAGGCACTGGTTAACGGGCTACGCATCGCCATCGAGCTAGGGGTCCGGCGCCTCGACGCTCGAGGCGACTCGCAGCTTGTCATCGACCAATTCATGAAGAACTCCCACTGCCATGACCGGAGGATGGAAGCCTACTATGACGAAGTCCGGCGCCTGGAAAACAAGTTCTACAGGCTGGAGCTCAACCACATCGCCCGACGGTACAACGAGACTGTGGACGAGCTGGCAAAAATAGCCACGGGGCGAACGACGGTTCCCCGGATGTCTTCTCCAGAGACCTACATCGACCATCCGTCAAGATCGACGACGCGCCCGAGCCTGAGGAAGCCTCGGCCCAGCCCGAGGTACCCTCGGCCGAGCCCGAGGTACCCTTGGCCAAACCGGAGGCACCCTCGGCCATCGAGGAAGAGGCCTTACCCGTTGAGGAGGAACAGAATGGGGTCACGCCAGATCCGAACTGGCAGACCCCGTACCTGGAATATCTCCTCCGAGGAGAGCTTCCCATCGACAAGACCAAAGCTCGGCGGCTGGCTCGGCGCGCCAAGTCATTCGTCTTGCTGGGGGATGAAAAAGAGCTCTATCACCGCAGCCCCTCGGGCATCCTCCAATGATGCATATCTATCGCCCAAGGACGAGAACTGTTGCAAGAAATACACTCGGGGGCTTGCGACCACCATGCAGCACCTCGAGCCCTCGTGGGGAATGCCTTCCGACAAGGTTTCTACTGGCCAACCGCGGTGGCCGACGCCACTAGGATTGTGCGCTCCTGCCGGGGGTGTCAATTCTACGCAAAGCAGACGCATCTGCCCGCTCAGGCCTTGCAGACGATACCCACCACCTGGCCATTTGCTGTGTGAGGTCTAGACCTTGTCGGTCCCTTGCAGAAGGCACCCGGGGGCTTCTCGCACCTTCTGGTCGCCATCGACAAATTCTCCAAGTGGATCGAGGTCCGACCCTTGACCAGCATCAAGTCCGAGCAGGCGGTGGCGTTTTTCACCAACATCATCCATCAGTTCGGGGTCCCAAACTCAATCATCACCGACAATGGCACGCAGTTCACCGGAAAAAAGTTCCTGGACTTCTGCGACGACCACCACATCCGTGTGGACTGGGCCGCCGTAGCTCATCCCATGACGAATGGGCAGGTGGAGCGTGCCAACGGTATGATTTTGCAGGGGCTCAAACCGAGGATCTACAACGACCTCAACATGCTCAGTAGGCGGTGGATGAAAGAGCTACCCTCGGTAGTCTAGAGTTTGAGGACGACGCTGAGCCGCGCCACGAGTTTTTTGCCATTCTTTCTAGTCTATGGGGCCGAGGCCATCCTCCCCACGGACTTAGAATATGGCTCCCCGAGGACCAAGGCGTACGACGACCAAAGCAACCAGACCTGCCGAGAAGACTCGCTGGACCAACTCGAGGAGGCTCGGGACGTCGCCTTACTACATTCGGCACGGTACCAGCAGTCGCTGCGGCGCTACCACGCCCGAAGCGTTCGGTCCCAAGGCTTCCAAGTGGGAGACTTGGTGCTTCGCCTGCGATAGGACGCCCGAGGGCGCCACAAGCTCACTCCTCCCTGGGAAGGGCCTTGCGTCATCGCCAAGATCTTGAAGCCCGGAACATACAAGCTGGCCAACGACCAAGGCGAGGTCTACAGCAACGCTTGGAACATCCAACAGCTACGTCGCTTCTACCCTTAAGATGTTTTAAGCCATTCATGTATCTTGTTTACATACACAAAGTCTAACCGTCAAGGAAGGGTCGGCCTTGCCTCAGCAAAGCCCGACCCTCCCTCGGGGGCTAGAAGGGGGGAACCCCCTCTGCGTCAAAATTTTTCTCGGAAAAAATTTCTACCAAAACAACCTTTGTGCTTTCGACTTCCGTATCGATAGCGGGATCCTGAGAACGACGAGAGTACACATAAGCGGCAAGGCCGACCGAGCCGAGGAACTCCTACGCCTCCGGGATACGGATACCTCACTCATCACCTTCCGTGAGAAGTAACTCATGCTCGAATAAGCGATCCTGCTACCGAACAAGTCCTAACACTCGGGTAGAAAACGACTTTCGGGCCTTCTCGACTGTACCAATAATGGAATCCTTCGACCAAATGAGAGCGCATGTAAGCGGCAAGGCCAACCGAGCCGAGGAACTCCTATGCCTCCGGGATACGGATACCTCACTCATCACCTTCCGCGAAAAGTAACTCTCGTTCGGATAAATGATTCTGCTATTGACAGACAAGTCGTGATGCTCGAAACAAGAGGAGAGAAGACACAACTTTTTAAACACGACGATAAAGTGTTTAGGCCTCAATGGCCGCGAAAATGCATGTGCATGCTACAGACAAACTATTCCTGTAGGTTCGGGCATCGGCAGGGGGAGCAGCAGCACCCTCAGCGTTGTTTCCACCCTCGGAAGAACCTGGCCTGGCCTCGGACGGCGACCCGGGCAAAGGGACCTCCACCTAAGGGAGGACGCCAGCACCGCGCCAGCAGATGTCTTGGCCAAGCTCCAGCGGCTGCTACCACATCTTCCTCGGCCTAGGAAGCCGCCATCTCCTGGGCCGACGAAGTCTCTTTCCGAGCCGACTCCGCGTCTGTCAGCGCTAACACCGCTGCCTCCGGCTCCGGCTCATCGCAGAGCAGCCGAGGGTTCTAAAAACTGAGCACGAGAGGCCTAGAGCAGCAAGGCCGACCGAGCCGAGGGACTCCTACGCCTCCGGGATACGGATACCTCACTCGTCACCTTTCGCGAAAGGCAACTCACGCTCGGTTAAGTGGTTCGGCTAGCCAACAGACAAGTCCCAGCGCTCGGAATGAGGAAGACACACAGCTTCATTCTCGAACACCCAAATGTTCAGGCCTCGACAGCCACAAAGAACGAACACATATACTTGGGGTAACTATGCTACACAGACTTAGACGTCGGTAGAACCCTCGGCGGTTCTCTCGACCTACGACAAATGTCTAAGTACTTGAAGCGATTACATTTTGCTCCGGCAAAAACCCGGTATATCTCCTTACAAACGGGACTCTGGTTCCATTCCCGCGGATATGAACAACCTCCATACCAGAGGGCCTGCAGAACAACAAACTCCAAGCGGCTCGCCGGCAGATCCCCACTCAAATCCTCGAGGACCGGCCAGCGCCGGTCCCCACGAGGACCAAGCGGCAGGAGGCAGCATTGGGAGCGGCGCTAGAGCCAACTGGGCCAGCGAGCCCGACACGCTGCAGATGACGACGTCTACGGCCGACCGAACCCGCGTTGTCGAGGTCCGCCCTCTCTGCGAGGGCGGTGACAGCAGCCACCGGCGTACGGCACAACCGTTGCCCAGGTAGAGGACGAATGACTGCGCCCTGGCCAGGCAGCAACGGTTCACCTTCCCCCCGTATGGCTGGAAGACGTCACCTCCGCGGGGCTGGAGGATACCCTTCTCCCCCAAATGTTGGAAGAAGAAGCGGGTCGCCGGCCCACGCGGGAGGCGAAACCCGGCTCAGCTCGCTCTCCACCTCAGTCTGCACTACGAAAATCCTTGAAGCCGAGCGATGGCTGAAAGGTGCCGATCTCCATGAGGCCGCGCTCCTCCAACGACAGCAAGAGCAAGGTGACGCTGGAGCACCCCATCCGGGGGCTCAAAAGGTGGAAGGACGCAATGCATGAGGGGAGAACGAATGCATGGCTACTGCCCAGGGGATCGATCCCCCTTTTATAGGCAGACCTCCTCACTTGCACCCCTTAGCGTCACGGGCGAAATCCCCACTGACATCCTCCAGGGTTCTCCCCCTACAACACGGGGGCTGGGGCCCACACGTCATACGAGCTGATCCGAAGCATGAAGAAGGCAAACCGCCGCACGCGAGGCATGTAACCGTCCCGCGGTTACAAGCGCTCTCCCTTCTTCACAGGAACCAGTGGTCGAAAGGGTGGACTGCCGCACGACAGGCATCCAACTGCACCGCAACTGTGCGCCCCTTCGGCTTCGTCCACATCCGGCGGACCAGCGCAAAGGAAGCGGGCCCGCATGTCATGTAACCGGCGCGCCAGTTACGACGTGCGAGAAGTTACACCGCCACTCGCGCCAATGCTGCGCCTCCTCGACTGCGGAACCAGTACCGCGACTCGAGGTGGCCCTGCACAGGACCCAACAGTGCCAGTTATAGGTGACGGCCACGGGCCGGTCAGCCGCGGGGTAGGCACGACGATTGGCATGGTCAAAAGCGGGCCAGCAGTAACTACAGCGGCAGACAAGCGGAGGCAGCGGTCAAGTCGCCTGCAGGCTCGCGTCCCCTCTTGAAGCGATGGGAGAGCCCTCTCCCACGGCGTGAAGACGACGCGCCCGTGCCCTGTTCCTCGAACGGCTCGCACGCGCAACGGGCGCCACGCGAATCGCCCGTACCATCGCATTAACTTCCCAACGGAGCAAGCGACACCTCTGGCAGGCAAGGCTTACATCGCTTCGCCTTCGCCATAATGACCGCGTCACCCTCCTCCTCCTCTCTCTCTCTCTCTTGCTACAGGGACCGGGAAAGGGGATGTTGTGGAAAGGATCCTTCTCGACGAAGGAAGCGGGCCCCAAGCCCTCCTACTGATCAGGGGTTCGAAGGCTGGCCCCTCGGGAGGGTTTCGACAGCCGCCCCAAAGCACTCGGACCTCAAGCCCATTACTGATCAGGGGTTCGAAGGTTGGCCCCTCGGAAGGGTTTCGACAGCCGCCCAGAGCGCTCGGGCTCTATGCCCACTACAGATCAGGGGTTCGTAGGCTGGCCCCTCGGAAGGGTTCGACAGTCGCCCCAGAGCATGCAGAGTGAGGGATGACCCTGGGTACGTTCGATACATAGCCGAGGCTCGGGCTACGCTCCCGAGGTACCCTAGGACATTTCCGAGACCGGCAGGAACGATTTGTAACGGAATCACACCGGAGGGAGGCATCGAGCCCTCGGACCCTGTCGAAAGGGTCTGGGTCCAGCAAATCACCCGCGGGTACTTTTGGAGCGCACCTCTGGGCCACCAGCCGACCCCTAACGAACGAGGCACGGGCGTCCACTCGAATCACCCGTTAGCAGCTCGCTGGAAACACCATGTTCGGCGCCCTCCGAGGGCAACATGGCGCTTCCCCCCCCTCCTCCTTGCGGAAAGGCGACACAGGGGCGTATAATAAAAGTCGGGAAAGTCCTTGATCGTCCTCTCGCTCCATGCAGAGGCTCGGGGGCTGCTCTCGCACCCGGCTATGGCCAAAATTGTTGACAGCGTCAACAAACTAGCTTGATAACTTGGAACTCGACCACGCACCCGGGCTACGGCCGGGCCACATGAGGGAACGATCAGACCGGCCGAAGCACCACGAAAAGCATTCAGACCTCAGAGGAGTCAAACCACTCCTCCGAGGCCTCAAGGGCTACACCCGGCGGGTGCGCTCGTGCGCACCCACCAGAACAAGGCAAAAATCGAGAAAGGCCGGTCCCCTCACCGAAAACGCGGCAAAAGCCTCCAAGCGAGTACCAACACTCCCTTCGAGGCTTGGGGGCTACTGTCGGGTACCATAATTAGGGGTACCCCCAACGCTCCTAATCATGGCTGGTAAACACCCTCAGACCAACTGACGGGTGCGATTCAAGTCAAGACTTCGTCTACCCGAGGGACGCGATCTCACCCAAGCCCAGCCTCGGGTTGGAACAGTAGTCCCAAACGAGTTCACGCCTCGCCCGAGGGCCTCCTCAGGCAGCGGACGCCCCCTCGGCTCTCCCGAGGTCCGGCTCAGGCAGGCTTCGTTGTGAAGCAACCTTGGCCAGACCGCCTCATCAACCGACCGCTTCGCAGGCGCATTTGTCGGGGACCATAATTAGGGGTACCCTCAAGACGCCTAATTCTCAGCTGGTAACCCCCATCAGCATAAAGCTGCAGAGGTCTGATGGGTGCGATTAAGTCAGGGATCAGTCCATACGAGCGACTCGATCATGCCTCGCCCAAGCCTAGCCTCGGGCAAGGGCAGCCGACCCCGAGGGGTTCCCGTCTCGCCCGAGGCCCCCTTTTAACGGCGGACACATCTCCGGCTCGCCCGAGGCCTTGCCTTCGCTAAGAAGCAACCCTGACTAAATCGCCGCGCCGACCGACCGAGTCGCAGGAGCATTTAACGCAAAGGTAGCCTGACACCTTTATCCTGACGCGCGCCCCCGGCAGAGCCGAAGCGACCGCCGTCACTTCGCCGCTCCCCTGACCGGTCTGACAGAAGGACAGCGCCGCCTGCGCCATTCCGACTGCAGTGCCACTTGACAAAGTGAGACTGATAGGCAGTCAGGCCTTGCCAAAGGCGCCATAGGAAGCTCCGCCCGACCTAGGGCTCGGACTCGGGCTAAGGCCCCGGAAGACGGCGAACTCCGCTCCGCCCGACCTAGGGCTCGGACTCGGGCTAAGGCCCCGGAAGACGGCGAACTCCGCTTCGCCCGACCCAGGGCTCGGACTCGGGCTAAGGCCCCAGAAGACGGCGAACTCCGCTCCGCCCGACCCAGGGCTCGGACTCGGGCTAAGGCCCCGGAAGACGGCGAACTCCGCTCCGCCCGACCCAGGGCTCGGACTCGGGCTAGGCCCCAGAAGACGACGAACTCCGCTTCGCCCGACCCCAGGGGTCGGACTCAGCCCTGGCCTCTGCCGAACGACCTCCGCCTCGCCCAACCCAGGAGCTCGGGCTCGGCCTCGGCCATGAAAGACAGACTCGACCTCGGCTTTGGAGGAGCCTCCACGTCGCCCGACCTAGGGCACAAGCCCGCCACGTCAACAGGAAGCGCCATCATCACCCTACCCCGAGCCGACTCGGGCCGCAGAGAACAAGACCGGTGTCCCATCTGGCTAGCTCCGCCAGATAGGCAATGATGGCGCCCCGCTAGCCCCGTGACGACGGTGGCTCTCAGCTCCCTTACGGAAGCAGGGGGACGTCAGCAAGGACCCAACCGCTCCGACAGCTGTCCCTCCGCCAGGCTCCGTTGCTCCTCCAACAGCCACGACACCACACCAGCTGGGTGCCAAGATCTCTCCGGCTGCCACATTGGCATGTACTTAGGGCGCTAGCTCTCCCCCGCTAGACACGTAGCACTCTGCTACACCCCCATTGTACACCTGGATCCTCTCCTTACGCCTATAAAAGGAAGGACCAGGGCCTTCTTAGAGAAGGTTGGCCGCGCGGGGACGAGGATGGGGCAGGCGCTCTCTTGGGGCCGCTCGCTTCCCTCACCCGCGTGGATGCTTGTAACCCCCTACTGCAAGCGCACCCGACCTGGGCGCGGGACGAACACGAAGGCCGCGGGATTTCCACCTCTCTCACGCCCGTCTCCGGCCACCTCGCTTCCCCCCTTCGCGCTCGCCCACGCGCTCGACCCATCTGGGCTGGGGCACGCGGCACGCTCACTCGTCGGCTTAGGGACCCCCCGGTCTCGAAACGCCGACAGTTGGCGCGCCAGGTAGGGGCCTGCTGCGTGTTGACGAGCAGTTTCCCGTCAAGCTCCAGATGGGCAGTCTCCAACGACCTCTCCAACCCGGGACGGCGCTCCGTTTCGGGAGTCTCGAGTTCATGTCTCTCGACGGCAGCTACGACATGATACTCCTTCCACCGCCGCGCGACAACGACAATGGCGGCCGACAGCCCGCCCGCCGGCGGCGGAATCGACGACGTCTTCCCCGCGTGGTGGAAGAACAACATTCGAGCTCGCCCCGTGCTCTCCCCCGCCATCGGAGGAGGAGGCGGGGCAACCAAGGCCGAGCGGGAGGCCGCGCTCCGTCGGCTGTCGAGCGAATCGACGTCCCCAGCGCCCCAACGGAGGGCGCGTCGGGCGTCGACCTCGCGTTTGAGACGAAGGCGAGCGCCGTCCCCCCGCGACACGCCAATCCCGAGCAAGTGGACGACGCCAGCACGCTCGCGGAGGGCCTGCAGGACGTCGCCCTTGCACCCAAGACGACGGCGCAATCAATCCCCGACGTGACTATGTCACTCCTCATCGACCAAAAGGTACTGACTGATTCCCATCCTACGTCATTTCGACTCGGCCTCAACCCGCCTAGCGACCTCGCTTTGGCGGGCGCTCTCGTTTAGGCGAGTGCATCCCCTCTGGGGTTTCGTATGCGGTCGCCTTGGGACCGATTGACGGACGTCTCGACCTACGGGCCCTCTGGGTCCGAGGAAGATGACGATCCCAGCGTCTGTTGGGATTTCTCTGGATTTGGTAACCCCAGTTCCATGCGGGACTTTATGACCGCATGTGACTACTGCCTCTCCGACTGTTCCGACGGCAGCCGCAGCCTTGACGACAAGGACTGCGGCCCAAGCCGCGAATGTTTCCATGTCGAGCTAGGGGATCCCTCCGAAGGCAACCATCTCGGCATGCCGGAGGACGGTGATCTCCCTAGGCCGGTGCCTCGCGCCGAAATCCCGCGGGAGCTAGCTGTGGTCCCCGTTCCGGCGGGGGGTCACGACCCACAGCTCGAGCAAGTCCGCGGGGCGCAGGCCAGGCTCGACGAGGGAGCAGGAGCGCTCGAGTCGATCCGCGGGGACGTCGGGCAGGTATGGGCGGGCCAACCCCCGGCCGGAGAAATACGTCACCTGCCCCAGGGTTTCTAGCACCGCGTCGCCAACGATGTCAGGGACAGGCCGCCACCCGCATCCAGCGGGGTCGGTCAGAACCTGGCAGCCGCAGCGATGCTCCTCCGCGCGATGCCGGAGCCATCAACCACCGAGGGTCGGCGAATCCAGGGAGAGCTCAAGAATCTTCTGGAAGGCGCTGCGGCCCGGCGGGCCGAGAGCTCTGCCTCCCGAAGGCAGGGGTACCCCTCGGAACCTCATGCCGCGACTTCCCGATTCATGCGGGAAGCCTCGGTCTACACCGGGCGCACGCGCAACACCGCGCCTGCGGCCCCGGGCCACCTCGGCAACGAGCACCATCGTCGCGACCGTCGGGCCCACCTCGACGAAAGGGTGCGCCGAGGCTACCACCCCAGGCGTGGGGGACGCTACGACAGCGAGGAGGATCAGAGTCCCTCGCCCGAACCACCCGGTCCACAGGCCTTCAGCCAGGCCATCCGGCGGGCGCCGTTTCCGGCCCGGTTCCGACCCCCGACTACTATCACAAAGTACTCAGGGGAAACGAGACCGGAACTGTGGCTCGCAGACTACCGCCTGGCCTGCCAACTGGGTGGAACGGACGACGACAACCTCATCATCCGCAACCTCCCCCTGTTCCTCTCCGACACTGCTCGCGCCTGGTTGGAGCACCTGCCTCCGGGGCAGATCTCCAACTGGGATGATTTGGTCCAAGCCTTCGCCGGCAATTTCCAGGGCACGTACGTGCGCCCGGGGAATTCCTGGGACCTCCGAAGCTGCCGGCAACAGCCGGGAGAGTCTCTTCGGGACTACATCCGGCGATTCTCGAAGCAGCGCACCGAGCTACCCAACATCACCGACTCAGATGTCATCGGCGCGTTCCTTGCCGGCACCACCTGCCGCGACCTGGTGAGCAAGTTGGGTCGCAAGACCCCCACCAGGGCGAGCGAGCTGATGGACATCGCCACCAAGTTCGCCTCTGGCCAGGAGGCGGTCGAGGCCATCTTCCGAAAGGACAAGCAGCCCCAGGGCCGCCCGTCGGAAGAGGCTCCCGAGGCGTCTACTCCGCGCGGCGCCAAGAAGAAAGGCAAGAAGAAGTCGCAAGCGAAACGCGACGCCGCCGACGCGGACCTTGTCGCCGCCGCCGAGTACAAGAACCCTCGGAAGCCCCCCGGAGGTGCTAACCTCTTCGACAAGATGCTCAAGGAGCCGTGCCCCTATCATCAGGGGCCCGTCAAGCACACCCTCTAGGAGTGCGTCATGCTTCGGCGCCACTTCCACAAGGCCGGGCCACCCGCAGAGGGTGGCAGGGCCCGCGACGACGACAAAAAGGAAGATCACCGAGCAGGAGAGTTCCCCGAGGTCCGCGACTGCTTCATGATCTACGGAGGGCATGCGGCGAATGCCTCGGCTCGGCATCGCAAGCGAGAGCGTCGGGAGGTCTGCTCGGTGAAGGTGGCGGCGCCAGTCTACCTAGACTGGTCCGACAAGCCCATCACCTTCGACCAAGCTGACCACCCCGGCCACGTGCCGAGCCCGGGGAAATACCCGCTCGCCGTCGACCCCATCATCGGTGACGTCAGGCTCACCAAGGTCCTGATGGATGGGGGCAGCTGCCTCAACATCATCTACGCCGAGACCCTCAGGCTCCTGCGCGTCGATCTGTCCTCCGTCCGAGCAGGCGCTGCGCCCTTCCACAGGATCATTCCTGGGAAGCGCGTCCAGCCCCTCGGACGGCTCGACCTTCCTGTCTGCTTCGGAACGCCCTCCAACTTCCGAAGGGAGATTTTGACGTTCGAGGTGGTCGGGTTCCGAGGAACCTACCACGCGGTATTGGGAAGGCCATGCTACGCGAAGTTCATGGCCGTCCCCAACTACACCTACCTGAAGCTCAAGATGCCGGGCCCCAACGGGGTCATCACCGTCGGCCCCACGTACAAACACGCGTTCGAATGCGACGTGGAGTGCGTGGAGTACGCCGAGGCCCTCACCGAGTCCGAGGCCCTCATCGCCGACCTGGAGAACCTCTCCAAAGAGGTGCCAGACGTGAAGCGACATGCCGGCAACTTCGAGCCAGCGGAGACGGTTAAGGCCGTCCCTCTCGACCCCAGTGGCGACACCTCCAAGCAGATCCGGACCGATTCCGGGCTCGACCCCAAATAGGAAGCAGTGCTCGTCGACTTTCTCCGCGCAAATGCCGACGTCTTTGCGTGGAGTCCCTCGGACATGCCCGGCATACCGAGGGATGTCGCCGA
The DNA here is from genome assembly GCA_029449295.1 of Zea luxurians. NCBI lineage: Eukaryota > Viridiplantae > Streptophyta > Magnoliopsida > Poales > Poaceae > Zea > Zea luxurians. The sequence continues at coordinate 39,858,410 of JAOPSE010000023.1, forward strand.
GCACTCGCCGGATATTCGGGCAGGAGCCCGACCCGTCAAATGGCCTCTGCACGGATGACGCCCGGGGGCTGCCCCCCCCCCCCCGGGACAGGCCGCCTGTCATCGCCGACGTTCTGGAGCCCGGAACGTACGAGCTGGCGGCGGTCAAGGCAAGGTCTACGGCGACGCTTGGAACATCCAACAGCTACGTTGTTTCTACCCTTAAGATGTTTTCAAGTTGTTCGTATACCTCGCTCATACACGAGTATCAGTCGTCAAGGAGGGGTCGGCCTCGCCTCGGCAGAGCCCGACCCTCCCTTGGGGGCTAAAAAGGGGGAACCCCTCCACGTCGAGATTGGGTGTACTTTTCCGCATCAAAAATTTTCGATCAAAAAGGGGCTTTTGCGGTCTCCCGGCTATGTCAGAAGCAGGGTCCCGAGGAGCGAACGTGGGTACATGTAAGTGGCGAGGCCGACTGAGCCGAGGAACTCCTATGCCTCCGGGTTAGGGACACCTCACTCATCACCTGCCACGAAAAATGACCCAACTCGGGAAGTCACCCTATTATTGACGAGCTAGGCCGGACGCGCAAATTGAAAGAAAGGAGAGTACGACTTCATGCAAGAAAAACAAAGTGTTCAGGCCTCGGCGGCCGCGGTAAGGCGCACATCCAACAGAAACTGTTCCAACAAGAGTCAGGCGCCGCCTTGGGAAGGAGTCGCGCCCTCAGTTCCGCCCCCGCCGTCGGTAAGGTCCACCTCGGCTTCCGGCGACGGCGCAGGAGGAAGGATCTCCGCCTCAAAGGTGGTCGCCAGCGCCGCGCTCGGACCCGCGGCGACCGCGTCGAGCCGCTGAACTTCTGCCAGGGCAGCTTCGTCTTCGTCAGGAAGACAATACCCCTCACTGACCCGTTCCAGGTCCACAACGTAATGGGCAGCGAGCACGGCGAAGGCCCGCCTGACGCCGTGGTGTAGCGCCTCGCGGACTTTGCCGCGCGCGTAATCACCCAAGGCTTGAAGGCGGCTTTGAGGGGAGCTTCCTGAAGGGACGTCACCGGGGCCAAGGATCCGATAAACGTCCGAGACGGCCTCGGACATGGCCGCGAGGTCGGCCTCCCTCTGCTCGGCAGCTCCGGCAAGCGCCTCGGTGAGCGCCATGGCGGACTCGTCAAGGGCGGACTCGAGCTCTGCGAACAACCAGAAGAAAGACCTCAAGCACAAGCAGAAGAAACAGACAAGAACAAGAACCAGGGACGACCAAGGCGTACCTCCGGCTCGGGCACGCTGCTCCGAGGCCGCGACTTGAGCTGCGGCTAGGTCGGCCGCGAGGGTCTCAGCCCGGCTTTTGGCCTCGGCAGCCCGGCCCCAAGATTGGTCCCGCTCCTCAACGACCTGGACGAACTCCGACCGCTGCCGTTGCGCCTCCGCGCGCGCTGCTACTGCCTCGGCTCTCAGGTCAGCGCAGAGCAATTGGAGGTCCACTATCTTGGCATCCTGCTGAGAAAGGCGCGCGGTAGCCCCGGCGAGCGAGGTCCTCAGGGATCGCAGCGAGCCCCAGACATCGACCTCGCGGCGGATGAACGACGACTTGGCGGCACTCCGATCCGTCAGATCCTGGGGGAGGGAAACAGGGCGTCACGACGAACGCCTCGCTCACAGAAAGGAAAAGGTATGCCTGAAACCGTTACCTGGAGGATTTTGGGGACGTCCCTGCAGAGAACCTCCAGCGACGACCAGAGCGACCCCACCGTTGCTTCAGCACGCTCGCGGAGCTCATCCCAGGACTGGTCCTCCTGTTCATCGTCGAGAACGAAGACAGGGTCTGAGGCCTCGCGGGTCCGGAATCGGAGCAACTGGCGCCGAGCCTCGGGGCTCCGCCGCACAGCGACGAGGCTGCCGCCCGGCTGGACGGATTGCGCGTCCACGCCCACCTCTTCCGAGGCACTGGGCACCGACGCATCAGCCATCCCGACGCTGGCAGCAACCAGTCGCTCTCCGACTGGGACGACGGCGACTTCGGTGGCGGCAGGTGCTAGCATGGCCGGCACGACAGGCGGGCTCGGGACCACGTCGGCGCCAGCCGCCTCCCCTATCACGATGGCCGCCTCGGCAGAAGAGCCTGCCTCGGGAACCTGCTCCCCAGAGACAGGCGACGCCCGAGCCCCCTGCGGTGAAACGCCCTGCGAAAGGGTCGGCTGAACGACAAGGCCCGGGGCGGCGCTGGCCGCCCAGACCGACGCCGTCTTAAGGACCTTCCGGGGTGCCAGGTCGGTCTGGCCATGGCTTCGCTTGCTGAATAAAAAAGAAAAAAAAAAGAGAAAGGGAAAATCACGGACGAGACCTATGAATGGGAAGCCAAGACGAAGACATTCCGAAGTACTTACCCACTTCGGGCCATGATCCACCGCGCCTGGGGGGAGGTTTCTTGGATCCCGGCTCCCAAAACAGCCGCCGAGGTCCGCTTCGCCGGCAACTTCGGCGCCACCCTTGCTTTGGATGCCCGGGGAGCAGATGGCCCGGGCACGGTCGCGATGACTTGAGGGTCACCCCCATGCGTTGCCGGTACGAGCGGCGGCCCCTGGGGAGCAGACGCCCTGACCTGGCCCTCCGCAGCCACCTCAGCTCCTCCAGCCGAGGGGTCACGTGACCTCTCGGGTCGCCCCCGTGCCTCGGGCCGGGACCCCGACGCCCCAACTCCGGGGACTGACGGTGTCGGCCCGCTCGGGGGCTGGCTCGACGGCTCCTGGCCACACCCCAAGCCGGGGCTGAGGCCGAGACGGGCGGCCATGTCGTCCTCCTCCTCATCATCGTCGTCATCATCGTCGTCGGGTGTCTCCGGCGACGGCTCCCTTGGGAGATCTTCCCTCTCCTGCTGGCGACGGCGCTTCTCCAAGGCGTCCCGAGCCCGCCTCCGCTCGCGGGCCCGGGCCTTCTCCGCGTCCTTCTTCTTCTCCTCCTCCTCCGCGGTGACCCACCGCGCTGCCCGGTCCACCGCGTCCTCCGGGACCCGTGGCAGGGAGGGCTTGTGCCACCCCACCTCCTAAAGAAGGGGGGAAAGAAACCCAATCGTAAGAACCAGGAGCAACCCGGTGTATGAAGAAGGAAGGAGCGAACACTCACCAGAGTTACGCACCCCTGGTCGGGGCGCATCCGAAGCTGGGAGAAGGCGTGGGAGTCCGGCTTCCCCATCGCGGCCGACACCCGCCATTGGAGGGCGTCGAAGGGAAGAGGATCAGGGGACATTCGTGACCCCTCCCAGTCAGCCTCCGGGGTCATCTCCCAAAGCGGCAGCCGCCGCTCCGCCAAGGGAAGCACTCTCCGACGGTGGATGGCGGCAACCACTCCCGCAGCGGTGAGTCCTCCCTCCCGCAACGCCTTCAGGGCCTGGAGAAGGGGTTCGAGGTTCTTCTGTCTCTCGTGTGGGGTCCCATGACGCCAGGCGTCGATGGCGGCGGTGACTACCCGCTGGGAGAATGGCGGGAGCAACTCACCGTCATTCCGGAGGTAGAACCACCGGCGCTGCCACCCCTTGTTCGAGGACGCGAGGACGGCAGGGATGTACTGCGACGCCCGCGACTGCCTCAACAAGAGGGTGCAGCCGCCGGCCCGCACCGCTGCACGGACCTTCCTCTCCCCCGTCGGCAAGGCAAAAAGCTCGGCGAAGAAGAGATGAGTCCACAAATCCCAATGGGGGCGATCCCCAAATACCCTTTGCACACCGCTACGAAGATAGCGGCCTACGAGATGGAGTTGGGGGTGAGGTTATGCAACTCCACCCCATAGTGGAACAGGATGGCCCGCATAAAGCGGCTCGTCGGCACACCGAATCCCCGCTCGTAGAAGGAGACGAAGCTCACGACGTACCCCGGCGGTGGGGATGGAGCGACTCCGCCCATGGGAGGAATCCATTCTGGCCGCTGCTCATCGGTGAGAGGGCGAAGCAAACCCTCGTCGACCAGCTCCTCCAAATCGCTCGCCGTCACCGTGGAAAAGGGCCATGGGTCGCGCGGGGAGATTATGGTCACCCGATCAGCCATCACCAAAACGGAAGGGGTGGCGGCGCAAGGGGCAGGAAGGGCGTATTCCTCTTCTCTGGCTAAAGTTTCTCGGGTTGCGAAAGCCTAAAGGAAGAGGCAGGAAGCGGAGCAAAGAACCGTCACCGGACCCTCTCCGGGGTATATAAAGACCAAGGCGAAGACGGTTCCAACGTTCCGCCCGGACCGGACGTGGGATTCAAAAACGCGAAGCGAAACGGCCGTTCCTCAAACGGCTCGCGCACGTGCAATGGCAGCCCCACCAACTACTCACCCCGTCGCATTAACTCCGCGGCTGGACAGGCGGCGCTTCTGGCAGGAGCAGCGGGCGACGCTTCGCCTTCGCCGAAACAACCGCGCCAAAAAGGTACGCCGTGCCATTCGGATTCGTATCCTTTTTCCTTTTTTCCTCTTTCTCTATCTCTTGCGACAGGGACCGGGAAAGGGGGATACCCCGAAAGGGATCCTTCCCCGTGAAGGAACTAGGCTCCGAGCCTCCTTACTGATCAGGGGTTCGAAGGCTGGCCCCCCGAAGGGTTCAACAGCCGCCTCAGATCGCGTGGGCCCTACACCCACTACTGGTCAGAGGTTCGAAGGCTGGCCCCCCGAAGGGTTCCACGGCCGCCTCAGGCTACTCGGGCTCCGCGCCCATTACTGATCAGGGGTTCGAAGGCTGGCCCTCGAAGGGTTCACAGTCGCCTCAGACGCCGAGTGAGGGATGACCAGGGGTACGTTCGATACATAACCAAGGCTCGGGCTGCGCTCCCGAGGTACCCTAGGTCATTTCCGAGACCAGCGGGAGCGATCTTGTAACGGAATCCCATCGGAGGGAGGCATCGAGCCCTCGGACCCCGTCGCCAGGGGACCGGGTCTGGCAGATCACCCGCAGGTACTTTTGGGCGTGCCTCTGGGCCCCTAGCCGACCCCCAACGAACGGGGCACAGACGTCCACTCGGATTACCCGCTTGCAGCTCACCGGAGACACCATGTTCGGTGCCCATCGAGGGTAACATGGCGCTCTCCCCCCTCCTCCTTGCGGAAAGGCGACGTAGGGGCGTATGTAAAAAAGCCGAGTCTGTCCCTGATCGCCCTCTCGCCCTATGCGGAGGCTCGGAGGCTGCTCTCGCAAACCCGGCTCCGGCCGAACCGTTGACAGCGTCAACATACCAGCCCGAGAACTTGGGCCCCGACCGTGCACCCGGGCTACGGCCAGTTCGCATGAGGGAACCACCAGACCAGCCGAAGCATTACGCAAGGCATTAAGACCTCGAAGGAGTGAAACCACTCCTCCGAGGCCTCGGGGGCTACACCCGGCGGGTGCGCTCGCGCGCACCCACCGGAACAAAATGCAACCGAGAAAGGCTGGTCCCCTTGCAAAAAAGTGCGACGAAAGCCTCCAAGCGAGTGCTAACACTCCCTTCGAGGCTCGGGGGCTACTGTCGGGGACCATAATTAGGGGTACCCTCAAGACGCCTAATTCTTAGCTGGTAACCCCCATCAGCATAAAGCTGCAGAGGCCTGATGGGTGCGATTAAGTCAGGGATCAGTCCATACGAGCAACTCGATCACGCCTCGCCCGAGCCTAGCCTCGGGCAAGGGCAGCCGACCCCGAGGGGTTCCCGTCTCGCCCGAGGCCCCCTTTTAACGGCGGACACATCTCCGGCTCGCCCGAGGCCTTGCCTTCGCTAAGAAGCAACCCTGACTAAATCGCCGCGCCGACCGACCGAGTCGCAGGAGCATTTAACGCAAAGGTAGCCTGACACCTTTATCCTGACGCGCGCCCCCGGCAGAGCCGAAGCGACCGCCGTCACTTCGCCGCTCCCCTGACCGGTCTGACAGAAGGACAGCGCCGCCTGCGCCATTCCGACTGCAGTGCCACTTGACAGAGTGAGACTGACAGGCAGTCAGGCCTTGCCAAAGGCGCCATAGGAAGCTCCGCCCGACCCAGGGCTCGGACTCGGGCTAAGGCCCCGGAAGACGGCGAACTCCGCTCCGCCCGACCCAGGGCTCGGACTCGGGCTAAGGCCCCGGAAGACGGCGAACTCCGCTCCGCCCGACCCAGGGCTCGAACTCGGGCTAAGGCCCCGGAAGACGGCGAACTCCACTCCGCCGGACCCAGGGCTCGGACTCGGGCTAAGGCCCTGGAAGACGGCGAACTCCGCTCCGCCCGACCCAGGGCTCGGACTCGGGCTAGGCCCCAGAAGACGACGAACTCCGCTTCGCCCGACCCCAGGGGTCGGACTCCGCCCTGGCCTCTGCCGAACGACCTCCGCCTCGCCCAACCCAGGAGCTCGGGCTCGGCCTCGGCCATGAAAGACAGACTCGACCTCGGCTTCGGAGGAGCCTCCACGTCGGCCGACCTAGGGCACAAGCCCGCCACGTCAACAGGAAGCGCCATCATCACCCTACCCCGAGCCGACTCGGGCCGCAGAGAACAAGACCGGTGTCCCATCTGGCTAGCTCCGCCAGATAGGCAATGATGGCGCCCCGCTAGCCCCGTGACGACGGCGGCTCTTAGCTCCCTTACGGAAGCAGGGGGACGTCAGCAAGGACCCAATCGCTCCGACAGCTGTCCCTCCGCCAGGCTCCGTTGCACCTCCGACAGCCACAACACCACACCAGCTGGGTGCCAAGATCTCTCCGGCTGCCACATTGGCATGTACTTAGGGCGCTAGCTCTCCCCCGCTAGACACGTAGCACTCTGCTACACCCCCATTGTACACCTGGATCCTCTCCTTACGCCTATAAAAGGAAGGACCAGGGCCTTCTTAGAGAAGGTTGGCCGCGCGGGGACGAGGACGGGGCAGGCGCTCTCTTGGGACCGCTCGCTTCCCTCACCGCGTGGACGCTTGTAACCCCCTACTGCAAGCGCACCCGACCTGGGCGCGGGACGAACACGAAGGCCGCGGGATTTCCACCTCTCTCACGCCCGTCTCCGGCCACCTCGCTTCCCCCCTTCGCGCTCGCCCACGCGCTCGACCCATCTGGGCTGGGGCACGCTGCACACTCACTCGTCGGCTTAGGGACCCCCCGGTCTCGAAACGCCGACAGCATTAAATGCAGGGGATGCCTGACGCCGTATCCTGACACACGCGCCTTAGACAGGCAGGCCGAAGTGACCGCAGTCACTCCGCCCCTCTTCTTTACTGTCTGATATGACAGGAAAACAATGTCGCTCGCTTCGCTCCGACTGTCGTGTCAGCCACCCCGGCGACGACTGACAACAAGTCATGATCAACCACCGAGTTCAGCCTCGGGCGCGACAGGAAGCTCCGCCTCGCCCGACCTCATGCTCCGGCCTCGGGAGGAGGTTTCCGCCTCGCCCGACCTCAGGCTCCGGCCTCGGGAGGAGGTCTCCGCCTCGCCCGACCCCCGGACTCGGCCTCGATCCCGGTCTCGGGAGGAATCGCGTCCTCGCCCGACCCCGGCCTCGACCGACCCTGGGCTCGGACCGACCGCGCTAACAGGGGATACATCATTTCCCTATTCCTAGCCTGCTCAGGCTACAAGGAACAAGACCGGCGTCCCATCTGGCTTACCCCGGCGACGGGTAATGATGGTGCCCCACGTGCACCATGACGCCGGTGGCTCTCAGCCCCTTACGACAGCAAGGAGACGTCAGCAGGACCCTCGCCGCGCTGTCTGCTGTGCTCCTACAGGACTCAGGCGCTCCTCCGACGGTCACGCCATCACATGTACAGGGCCCAAGCTCTCCCCCAACGGCCACGTTGGCATGTACACAGGCGTTAGACACTCCACTACCGGACACGTTAGCGCATAGCTACGTCCCCCGTTGTACGCCTGGACCCTCTCCTTGCCTCTATAAAAGGGAGGTCCAGGACCACCCTGAGGGGGGTTCGTGCGAGGGAAGCGGCGGACGAACTCTGTGTCTCTCTCTCCCTCACGCGACGCGCTTGTAACCCCTACTACGAGCGGCACCCTGGTGCAAGATAATATAAGGCTTGTCCCACCTCTTGTGTTGCATCCCGCGCCAACCCATCTGAGCAGGGAGGCACGCAGCGATTTCACTGGTCGGTCCAAGAGACCTCCCTGAGTCCGAGACGCCGACAATATATATATATATATATATATATATATATATAATGAAAGATGGTATCACTTTAGATATAGAGAATCGAGTTTAAAGGACGATGCTAGAGATGATAAAAATATAGAGATTTAAATCTTTTAGAGTGTACTATAAAGAAGAAAGAATATTTCTTTAAAGGTTAAAATTTAGAGAAGACAGCCTTACGACCGAGGATCATCAGCCCACCATAGACAGAGAAAAACAAATATCGCGGATTACGTACGTGGAGATGACTCGGATAACCCGTGGGCGTGTGGTGTCACTGGCCTGTCATCTGTGGTGGTGTGGCCTGCCTGGCCATACATGCACATACCAAATGAACATGCGCGCAAGTACAACAAGTAGCCATTCTAGCCTCTCTTCTCCTCTGCAGGACTGCAGCCGGGGACGGAGAGGACCACGACAAAACTGCGTGGAATCTTTCCGCTGGGTTTGGCGGCTGTACCTGCAGTACCGCCGTGCGTCTGGGCGGTATGCATGCCGCTGTTTGTTTGCCTACTCCTACCGTCGCCTGGTCGGCTGCCAAGTAGAAGAAGTACATAGTAAACGCAGGCAGCAGGCAGCTGGTGCAGCGCACATGGCGTATTTGGTGCGGTGGGCCGCGGGACGCATTTGGTGGTCCGGACGCGGCTCGGCTCGGCTCCGTGCGCCTGTGGCCGGTCGATCCCGCCGCTTTGTCGCTTCTACCCGCCCTCGCCCTGCTTTGCTCCAGCGTTTTCGAGAGCGACTGTGCGGTCGCGCGACAAGACCAGGTTGTGCTCTGCCTGCCTGAGAAAAACCCTGCCATTGGCAATTCCTCTGTGCCTGCCTGCCTGCTACTGTAAAAGGTACTCCTCCTGGTACATACACCTGCACACCAGTGTGACCAGGCGGATAGAATCCTTTTTGCCATTTCCCCGTCCCAGGGAGAAGGCACGGAAGTCTTCTGCACTGGTACATCCGATTGCCGCGCGGATTTGGGCGAGACCGAGAGGTTCGATGTCTCCGCTGCCGCGTGCTTCGCTATATCACTGCTTACGCACTTGGTTGTCCATTTGGCAGCATGGCATCACGTATTTTTCTTTGTTGGGACGGAAATAATACCCACTACCACACTACTCACGCAAGAGTCCAACGGACGGAGCAGGGAAGAACCGTGGAGTCCTTCCTCTCTCCCTGGTATAGACTAGACTAGCTAGTAAAATAAAGGCACACGAGCATAGCGTCGTCTCTGATTCATCAACCTTTAAGGGTCTGTTTGGAAATGCGGTTTTGAAATATCGTAATTTTGAGATACCACAGTTTACAATTGTACATGACACAAATACTATGATATTACTTTACCACAGTAAAACCACAGTATTGCTCAAAACCGAGATATGTTTGGTTTCATTAGAAAAACAAAGTATATATAGAGAGAAGAGAAGAAAACTGAGATCCGGAGTGGAGTTTCGAAAACTCCAAAAATACCACGGTTTTAGGTAAACCATGGTATTTAAAACTGTGTTTTGCCTGTACAAACCAAACACATTTTGAGTTATAATACTATAGTATCATCAAATACCATAGTATTGTTTCAAAACTGCAAAAATACTACACTTTCAAACAGGGCCTAAAACTGTTTGTCTTTGTTTCTACTAGAAGCAATGGAAATCACGCAGCTAAAATAGTCGGGTCATTATACGTCATCAGACTGGTGTATACTCCAGGCTTTCAACTTTGCATGCTGTTGACGTCACCTTCGTTGATTTTACTCAGAAGGAGAAGGGAGAAAAAACAGATGGAGGATGACATGTCATCTGATCGCATCAAAAGCTAGTGACGTCCACTCATACGATTACCACCTCAGCAACCGGCCATGAGTCGAGCCAGCCCAGTCGAGTACAGGACAAAAAATGCCGTATACGGGCGGCAAATAATGAACGGTATGGAGTAGTACAGTAGTAGTATATACTATCAGGTGATGCACGCAAATGGTCCTCCCTCCAGACCACAGGAGAAGATGGGAAACTGGACAGCTCATCCCTCATTAAAATCTGAAACGGAAAGGATTGTACAGATCCCGGCAAACGTCCGTCGCCTCTGTCTCTCGCCCGTCTTCCGTATTCACATGATGGAAGAAGCGAAGCGAGCACTTGTCATCGGCTCATCGCACGCACACGCTTAGCAGACAATAAAATTACTCTGTGGTTCGAATTCTCACCATTCTTCTTCCTTTTGCTTCGCCTAAATAAATAAACAAATAAAAAAAGAAACCAAAGTCCTATTCCAAACTCATATCATGCATCAGCCGCGGTGTGGTGAGTGGTGTGATGCTCGATCCAACGGCCACGGGCGAAACCACGACGCCATCGTTTCTGAGAGAAGACAGAAGAGGCAGGAAGGAGGAAACACGCCGGCGTACGGATTGATTAATAATAGAAACTAGAGCCAGAGGGCACCGGCCTTCTTGAGGATGGGCACGAGCTCGCCGGAGATGTGGACGGCCATGAGCCGGTCGAGCCCGCCCAGGAGCCTGCCCCCGACGAACACCGCGGGCAGCGCGCCGGCGCCGGCCGGGACGAGCCCCGCGAGCGCCGACTCGTCCGCGACCTCGTGCACGGCCGGGTTCACCCCGAGCCCCTGCAGCAGCCGCTTCACCACGTGGCTCAGGCAGCACCCGCGCCGCCCCACCACCAGCACCGGGCTCTCCGCCACGGCCCTCCCGACCTCCGCCCTGCCGCCGTCGTCGTTGTCGTCCCCGGCCGCGGCGTCGGCCCGGGCGCGCTCCTCCTCCGCCGCAGGCTCCGCGACGGTCGCCACCGGCTCCGGCTTCACGGCGATGACGCCCGCCTCAGCCGCCGCCGGCATCAGCCACGCCCGGGCGCTGCTGTAGGGGATGGCCTGGTACATTACTTCCCGACGTGCGTCCGCGTTTCACGTTCCGGTCCCGGCCGCTGAGTCTCCTCCTCCCCTGATATTTTTTTTCTTCTTCTTCTCTCCCGGTCTCTCTCCGTCTTTTTCCACGCGGGCGTGGAGCGATGGTTGGGTTGGGGCGCCGGTGTAAACGGCGCGGGCGGGATGCGGGGGATATATACAGGGGAGGTGAGGTGGGCGGGTGACGTCACTGATCGGCCCCACCGCGACGCGGGGTTGCCTTTCGACCGCTTCGCGCGGACCGAGTGACTGCTGGACTGCACGCGAGTCTCGGGCTCAGGAACGGGGAGGGAGAGGAGAGTGGCGTTGGCGTGGAGGCCTGGAGGGGCGTCAGCCGCGCCGGGGGACGCCGGCTCCGTGACGACAGCTGCTGCGGACGCGGACCCGCGCGCCTTGCGGCTGGACTCATGATGGGGTAGGGGCGTAGTAGGGCCAGGCGTCCGGTACTGATCCTGTGCGAGCGGAGAAGCCTGCGGGCCTCCGGGGCTGCGAATGCGAACAGCGGGCAGCCGGGCACCATCTTTTTTTCTTCGCTGGAGGTGAACATGCGGAAGCGGTCCTTCGTGTTGGAAAGTAACGGAGACGAGATAGATTCGTTTTAGCACATTAGTTGGTTCATTCACACAATACTTTTATATATATAGTATATGTGTTTAGATTAATCGTCATCCATTTAAATATGCACATAAAAACTAAGAGTTAAAACAACTACTATTTTGTAACTGAGAGGGTAGTAAATAGATGATTATATTGATCTCATGAAGTGTATACATATATATTTATACATAAAAAAAGTACACCATGGAGGGACATGTCCATTAGAACATGTAATCCCTACACCCTTTGGAATTAGATCACATGAAATATTTTCTAACACTTCCTTGATTAGTTCCAACTTCATTTGACAATCCTTCCGTTATGTTGTTAATTCCTTCAAGAAAAATACTGTGAAAAAATCTTAGGAACATACGTAGGTTAAAAAGTACTAAGTGAACTCCTCAAAACCGGAGTATATCATGTAGTGTTTTTTGTGGTTGGCGAGATGGACTGTAGCTCGATTGTTCGTGCACAGTACGACAGAACACAAAGGTTTATAGATGTTCGAGGCCACCAAGGTCTGTAATACCCTACGTCCTGTGCTATATAAAGATGATATTGATCTGAGTTTGAGGTTACAAGGTAGAGTGGTCTATCAGATTATGGGGGTGTGGAATCGTTTCGTAGGGTACCTATCTTGCCTTATATAGATGACGAGATTAGGTTTTACATGTTGACGTTTATCCCTACGCATAAGAAAGTTTGTTCCGGTGATGACGTTGCATGCATAGAGATCTTGTTCTGACTTATGGACGACGTAGAACTCCGAGCCATCTTCATCGATAGTGATTGCTACGACGCCTTGATGCTCAAGCAAGCTTTCCACCGTCCTTGGGTCTTTCTGACGTAAATTGATGTTAAGTTCGATTGTTGGGTAATTTAATCTGTTGTTTCCCTTCCGTTTTTAGGTGGAACCTAACAAACTCTCTTGAGATATTAGGATAACCTCAGAAAAGATAGGGACTCTAGCCTGAATTAATCTAATTGCACACTATCACACTCATATGACCGAACCGTCCGGTTGTAAACATCTAGGTGCTGTTTGATTTGGCTTCTAGAATGGTAACGACAATGGAATGAATTGCGGATGGCATATGCTTCAGTGCAATGATTACCTCCATTTGTTTGGTTGACGGAACATGCACGAGCGGAGAGAAAAACATGCAGGTGTAATTGATTACGCTGGTGGAGCGGTGGTAACGATGTTGTGAAGGCTTGTATCCGATCCCGTGACAGGCGATAACATTTTGGCCGAACCAAACAACAACTAACGTTATTTGATAGCTGTGTAAACCGATCACGAAACAATTTACCCGAACCAAACAGCATCCTAGACTTTGTGCGCATATATGCTCCACACCACGCAGGCGCCTTTGTCCATATCGTGTGGTGTGTTTGGTATCCAACGCACAGAACATATGTAAGCCAACAGCTTTGACTTACCACGACTAGTCCGCGCACCGCCCCGAGTGTTGTCAGGATGTCACACGGTCCTTAGTGATGCTACAAGACATGCATAACCGCAAACCATATCCTTGCTCGGCTAATCATGTCCAGAAGCCAAATTGCTTGTCGGCATTGTCCTTACCCGTTGCAAACCAAAAGAACACTGCACATGTACCGCAACATCCGACCAGCATGGCGGGGGAAAGAAATGATTAGACAGAAGTCGGCGGCTGATCTATTGACTACTATTAATGTGTTCGTTCGTTATATATGATGATTGGCACTAGTTCTGGGCTTCTGGCAGCGGAATGCTTCTACGTGGGCCGTGGGAGAAACAATCGAATCAGCGCGTGCAGCATTCCGCCCGGCCGTATAGTCTCCGTTCGCGGCCTTGTAGCAAAGAGATCAGTTATATAGCGAAGGTCCTCCACCATTAATTTGCGCATCTGCTTGAACCTGATTGCGTTATGCTATATAGCACATATATAGAATCAATGCACAAAGTGCAGTGACATGAGATCAGTGGAAATAGGCACAAGTTGGAGAGTAAAATAACACACAGGCTTTTTTTCGTTCCACACGACATGTACTTCAGTAATCACTGGCAGCGATTAATTTTTAAAAGAAGGTGAAAGAATAAATGAAAGAAGTCGAAATCAAATATTATAAATGAAAAAGAAATGAAAGCACAAGAATAATGGAAAAATGTCAATGGCACTTTAAAAAAGGATAAAAATGAAAATCTAAATTACTAAGATAAGTTAAATGAACCAAGCTACGTATAACAGCAACTACATGCCCATCAGACCATCACATATGTTTGCAACTCGCGTATCCTCTTCGCGACTATTCCGTTTATTCGCATTGCGGCCATCTCTAGCCTCCCTAATCTATAATTCAGCCCTTCCTTTGATCTTTTTCTAGATCTGCCACAGCGCGCCACTACTGGTGTTTTTATGTGCCAGCCATTGTAGTCAGTCACCTAGCTTTTGTAAGTCTCTCGGTCGAGTGGTAGCACCTGTCTTTCACTGCTCTTAGTGGATCGATATGAACCTGCATGACTTTTTCTCTTTACTATCGACTACCTTTTATGAAATCCACACATGTGTACTAGAAGTCAAGAGGCATGTTGCACACACTCACCCTCTAGTTAGGGCATGTTTGGATCTATAGTGCTAAAGTATAGCACTACACTTTCAGCTAAACTTTAGGACATGGAGATCAAAAAGTGTTGAAATTTAATCTAATAGTAGTTTAGCTCCTTAAGGCCTGCTAAAGTTTAGAACATGGGATCAGATCCAAACAGACCCTTAGTCCACGTAAGTAACTCGATTCAAGACGTTACTCCGTTAACATCAGTCGTCATAAACGCGAACTGAGCACATATCAATCTTACGTTCACACACACCGCTTGCTCTGCAGAAGGCTGGACGTTTTTCCTTTCTGAAGTGCTGCGTGTTAGTGCGTTGTCGCGTTTCTCGTCAATGGAGTAAAAATTTATATTACTGCCACGATGACTTGTGCGTATATTCAAATCAAATCAGAAGAATCAAATTAAAGCGCCGGTGGTCCCGTGCCAAAGTGGCTCCTACCTACCAGCTAAGCGTGCTGGATAATCAATCGTCCGTGCTGAGCAAAACGGAGTTTACCGACACTGCTAGCTGGCCGCTGATGATTGAGAGTAGTGACGCGTCGCAACTTGTATATACCCGCTTGGCCGCTTGAGTCCATGACAGCGCAGAGATGCCTGGTGCAGGATTGGCTACGGTACGATCTGCGTCTTAGCAGGCCATCGACGATCATAATTCATGTATCGTTGGTTGGAATCTATTTGTGTATACCATTTGATCGATTTGCTTCCCAATTTGAATCTACTGTATTTGGGTAAAGTTTCTGCTTCGCTGAAAACCAGATGCATTCAACCGAAGACCCTGCAGCCTGCATTGCAGAGTACTCCGTACCTGAGTGGAAGAAGAATCGACTGATTACCAAACGAGCGAGCCTGGCACCACGTGCTCGCCCAAACCTTTTGCGCTCCGTTCCACCAACCAACTCCATTACTAGCCTGACTGACCCCATTCGTTGAGAAATCCAAAACCGAAAACTAACGTCTAATAATGCCATCAATCAGAGAACACATTTGGAGCAACTAATAAACGTTGCGTCAGTTTTCTGGTTCGGTAGCTGGATCATTGTCCCACCTAATAACAAGAGAAAAGCACCACATTTCACTGTGCAGCTAAGAAAATGATGGATCACTGGATGTGGCCTCTTACAAGGATTTGTAGTTTTGTACCCACAAATGACTCAAGAGTAGTTATGCAGTATCAACAGCGGCAGGCGCATAAATTGAATCACATAAGCCATTCTTACAAACCACCAATAGTACAAAATAAAGAAACTAGCGAGATGAAAGAAGTTTAAATAAACAAGCAGAGAGAAAGAAGGGGAAGGGAACACGGCCACTGACAATCTCAGACAAAGATGGAAATGGAAGAAGGCGCCCATGCCCGGGCATGGCATGGCATTCTCATCTTCAACTAGCTTGTCGTCCGTCCCTAGAAACGACGCACGGTCTCACTCTCACAACAGGCAGCCAAGGACGGCGGCGAGGCCAGCGAAGCTCCAGCCGACGGCCCTGGCGCCGGCGGCGCCCGTGGGCGCGGCGTCGTCGGAGCCGGCCGACCCGGAGGGAGCGTCCGAGGACCCGCCCTTCTTGGGCTTCCCCTGGGACGCGGCGGGCGCGGCGGCGGGCGCCTTGGCCCCGAACAGCTCCAGGGGCAGGAGCACCTTGTCGACGGAGTAGACGGCGAGGGGCTTGACGGCGCTGAGCGCGTTGTTGATGGTGACCTCGGCGACGCCCGAGGAGACGTTGACCTGGTTGTTGGCGGTGGCGGTGATGTTGAGCGTGTAGGGCCCGTCGCGGCCGGAGGCCTGGGTGCGGACGGGGTTGCTGGCGGTCTGGAAGGAGTCCATGCTGTAGAACTGGGGCAGGACGTGGCCCTGCACCAGCGCCACCTGCTGCTGCTGCGTCAGCGAGTTGAGCGTGCCGGGCTTGAGGTTGTTGAAGGCGTTGTCGGTGGGCGCGAACACCGTGTACCCGCCGCCGCTGCTGGCGTACGAGCTGTTCAGCTGGCTGTTCAGCTGCGTGTCCTGCTGCGTCTCCTTCATCAGCCGCATGAACATGGTGTACTGCCCGCCCTTCTCCAGGATCGCCGTCACGTTCGGCGGCCCGCTCGGCGTCGCCGCGGGCCCGGGAGCCTGCGCCAGCGCGGCGGGAGCCACCACGGCCAGCGCCAGGAACGCTGCCGCCACGGCGATGCGCCTCGCCATTGGGGATTTGTGGGTGGTGGTGGTGGTGGTGGCCTGGTAGGCGGTCGTGGTCAGGATCCGATCGGAGTAGCTAGCGGTCGCGTAGTGAGCGATGGGTACAGAGAGTAAAGAGTGGTGGGGTTGGTTGATATAGGGGCTCGGCTGAAAGCGGGGGCGGGGTACAGCGTCGCACGGCTGGAGCTGAGCTGGTGGTGGGGCGGGGCGTACTGAGTGAGCCGGGCGGTGGTTGCCCGGTGGTTACGACCGGCGGGGGCGCGTGGAATATGAGAACATGCGTGCGCGACGGAGCAGATAATGGCCGTTGCTCCAATTACGTGAGCAGGAGGACATGAGGTCCAGGGCGTCCGCCGTCCGGCTCGGTGCCGGGGCGCGGCGAGGGGTGGAATGGATACAACTCGCTGGAGAAGACGTGTTACTGTCGGTCCGCACGCTGTCCAGGTGGTGCACGATGATAAATGGTGAATTGGTGGTAGCCTGGCGGCAAGTTCTTGGCGCTTCATGTGACGCCGACGCGTGAACGGCGGCGGCCACGGACAAACGGTTTCGCAATG
This sequence comes from Zea luxurians, assembly GCA_029449295.1. NCBI lineage: Eukaryota > Viridiplantae > Streptophyta > Magnoliopsida > Poales > Poaceae > Zea > Zea luxurians. The sequence continues at coordinate 39,875,334 of JAOPSE010000023.1, forward strand.
ACGCAATGGCGGGGTCGCACGGAACGGATGATAGGGGTGGTACTCTACATTTTAACTATTTATTAATACCCCCTCTTCTGTTCAACAAAGGATGTCATTTTTACTTTTTGAGACTAAATTTAACTGACTCGATTTATTTAAAAGAATTTATAATTATTATTTATTTTTATTCTGATTTAGTTTAACATGCAATTTACTTTAACTATCAACTGTTTTTTCTATATTTTCACAAATATTTTGAATAAAACAAACCAATCAAACTTAACGTCAAAAAAGTTAGACAACTTCCTTTCTAGGACACAGAGAGTATCAAGTTCTATTTGTACTCATTTTTAAACTAAAATTAATTAAAGACTCACTTAAATTTTAATAAAACATTTGAATCATGATCCAATGGATCACTACATTCTGATAGTGGTTGTTGCAGCATGTCTAAAGAGTTTTTTTTTGTAAGAGACATTTATATATATTTACTCTATAACAGTTTTTTATATCTTAAATATAGAAGAAATTTCTCTTTTCTCTATTATATAAAGCATCGATTTTCAAGGTCATCGTTTCTCCTTGTTATATAAAAAATAAGGTAAAATTATAGAGCAGTAAAGGTTCAAACTTTGATCGTTGGCTCCATATTTGCAGTCATCTAATAAATAGAATACATATATTTTTTGTGTTTTATTACAGCAAAGTATATAATGTGATATATAGAAATTATAGCGATATATACACGAGTACCTGACTAGTTTATTTTTTATATTTGCTAGCGATCTTATTCTTGTAAATCCCAAGCAGAAGATAATTATATTTAAATAACTAAATAAAAACGATTAGAGAGTATTTCATTAAAATTTCTACTCCTAATTATTTTAAAAAAAATTGTTAGAGAGTATTTGATTATAGAGCCGTTGCTCTTACCGTCTTACGATTTGTGCGCTATTTTTTAGGTTGTATTGTACATTCTCATGTGGGCGTGTGGCTCAATGACTACGACCCGCAATACAGTTATGCATGCGCAAAGGCATCAGGATCAAGACTTCAAGAGCTAAGGGTTGACTTTTACATGATAGATTGTAACAGTCACGGGACTAGGAAATGTTTTTAATTTTTAAAAAATACACAGAAGGTATTGTACTAATGTAGTATGTAACTGTACTCAAGACGCGAAACAAAAATAGCAGCGCATGAGACCAAAGACAACGTAGTAGTACATCCTATCAAGTTCTAACTCATTTTGGCTTTGTATAAGCTAAAATTCGTCGTTCAAACCATTTTTAAATGAAACAAATTAGATGATGTTCAAACAAAATGCATACAAAATATAATTCATGTAAAATTTAATAAAACTAGTTTGATGTTTATATGTTCCTACATTTTTCTCTAGACATGGTCATTGTTATAGTCTTTTTACAATCACGACATGTGCACAGTCCTTTAGAAACTAATCATTAATATCCATCAACAAAGGCATGAATACTTCTCGATCCCAATCATCATGCATTATTGTGACCATAACTTACCTTGTTTTTGCAAAACGCATATTAGTCATAATAACCTTATGTTATCATTAATAGCTAAAACAAATAAGAACCTACATGTTGTTATCTTCTTCCGACACAGGTGAGGATACCCTACTCATGCAGTTTGAGGTTTCTCCACACACCTCAGCATCTGACATGACTGTGTTGACCCCTTTAGAGAGCCGTTAGGTTTTGTAGTTTGGGTGCTTGCGGCTAAAGAGGGAGAGGGGAGTATGTGAGGTAGGGAGAGTGATAGGTGGAGAATTTGCTACTCTTAAATCTTCATATGTTGCATACATATTTTCTTTATGCATTGTATAATACTTTACATTTGCATCTATATGATATATTTTGGCATGTGCTACTTCCTTTATATTATGTCGGGTCACTCTTGCTCATTTGTGATATTTCTTGTAAAATTTGATTCAAACGAGCTTATTTAATCATGTACATGTGCTTAACCTTTCTCTTCTAAAAGCACATGTTGTGGACTTGATTTATATGAACTTGCACTAGCATCATGTTTTAACGACACAAGTTCATGCAAATCAAGTACTTTGAAAACTTTAAATCTTTCTTTCACATACTCGAGGTTGTGTTGTCGTTAATCACCCAAAAGAGAGAGACTGAAAGCATCTAAGCTACTAATTGGGTTTTGGTGATTAATGCAATACTAGATTATTATAATTAATGTAGGTTTTGCAGAGACAAATTGATTTAGGTCACATTGATTTTTTATTAATTGGGCTTACTTGTTTTTTCATTCCTCTATTGATAGTATTCAATTATCGGTTTTGAAGGGATGAGCAACAAAGTTAAGAATCAGAGGTCTGCTTAACTCTAACTTCTGTGCACAGAAAGGTGGATCTACTGTAATCAGAAATGTCCAAAATAATTTAGTCATTACTAGTAACTAACGCCATGAATTCGAATGCATCCATTACCATTCGTTGAAAGCCTATAGAACCTGCAACATGACGGGACGTGCTGAGACATAGGCTACGGCTACCAGGGGTCAGCTCAACAAAGAGACGACAATGATGGTATCTGAGCTCTTCGTCGCCCATGCCACCTACCATAAAGAATGTGACCAGGGAAGCCTAGACAACCAAGGCACATGCGAACAAACACAACCTTACCAAGGTAGAACACCCCGTTGTACCATGGCGCAGTAGCTCCTTGCTTAGGGAGCTACCGATAGTCGGCCCCCACCTTGGCCTATAAAAAGTAGGAGATTGGCAGAGAGCACTAGTTTTGTAGACTTTAGGTCTAGCCATGCATAAGAGATTTGAGAGCCCCTCCCTCTCTTGCCTGCTTGTAACCGCTACTATGAGCTTTGAGCAACAATGTGGCGGTAGCGCGAGCCATCGATGACTAGATGTAGGGACGTTCTGTCGAACCAGTACAAATCTTAAGCCCACCGAGGACACCATTCGGACCACGAAACACACACATACAAATTTACTTATCGGATTTGGTTCAAAACACAAACAGTTGGTGCACCAGGTAGGGGCCTTGTGCATTCCCACGTTTTCTTCTCCAAACTTTGGATGGCCGGTCGCTACACTGAATGTGCCCCCGGAACAACCGTCCATTTCGAGGGTCTCGACTTCATCATCAACAGTGAAGGGGAGATGGTCAAGGCCCTGCAAGCTCGGCCCTTTCCGCCCAGCAATCTCGACGTCGTCACAGAGGTCCTCGGTGGCCTTTGCCTCTCTCCGCGAAGGCAAGATGGGGGCCAAAGATTGCCCTTGCCCTTCAAGGGCGATGAGATAAGGCGATAGATCACGGTCCATATGGGGCCTAACCCATCATACGATGATTTGTGGGCTTTCTTCTCATCCTACGCAAGCCTCTCTGCGTTGTGCGGTGAAGGAAGGTGAAAGCATCTAGCCCCCTGGTTGGTTTTAGTGATTAATGACAACGTAATATTATATGTGACTAACGTGTGTTTTGCAGTGGCAAATGGTAAGTTAGGTCACATTATAGGTAGATGTACTACAATGGTGAAAACAATCCCGGAGATAAGAACTTGAAGCAACGGCTAAAGCGACGAAACAAAAAGTGAAGATCTTCGTATTCCGAGTGTCAAGGAGTTGCGGACACTCGTGATATAGTTAGGTCTTTTATTTTGTTTTAGCAGACACTCGATGAGTAGTTTGACCAAGAGAGTTCTAGTGTAGTGTTGGTGCATATTCACACTCACATATTGTGCTAGGTGTCACTCTAGAACATACTCACGAGTTAGAACGAAAATCGAATTGAAAAACAGCACAAAACAGAAACTAGGGTTTCTGGCTCTAGGGCACCGGACTATCCGGTGCATCCTCTGCCAGTGGGGCCAGCCTTGCCCAAGGAAGAGGGTTCCCTGTGTGCAGAAACCCGAGAGCGCGCTGTTCGCGAGTTGAATTTTAGTGGCACACCGGATAGCGCTCCGGACTGTCCGGTGCGCACCGGACTGTCCGGTGCGCACCGAACTGTGACTGTTCACTGTCTGGTGTGCCATCTGCCCAACGGCTAGCTATCAGAACTAGCCGTTGGAGTCGACTGTTGGCGCATCGGTGGCGCACCAGACTGTCCGGTGCGCCCATGCGCAGGAAAGTTCCTGTAACGACTAGTTGGTGGGCGAGGGCTATTTATACTCCCTCCATCCACCATATTGATTGTCTTGCTGCCCACATTTACTCCTACACATTGGTAGAGCATTGCAAGCACCACAAAGCTTAATGAGGTGATTAGAGAATCTTAATCCCACATTTGGACCTCATTAGCGCTAGCAAGAGCCATCTAGAGCACACACCGCATGCATTAGGCTTCTCTTGGTCAAGTGAAAGTCTACGGCTTGTTACTCTTGGTGATCGGCATCACCTAGACGACTTGGTGGCGTTGGGAGCTCGATGATCACCGTGGAGATCTTGTTGGTGACCTGACTCAAGTTTGTAAGCGGTCGTGAGGGATCCACCGCGTCAGAGTGGCAAAGGATCATCTCGTAGTGAGCACTTGGTTCTTGCGAGGACCAAGGGGGAGCGATACCGTTGCGCGGGTGCTCCAACGAGGACTAGGGGAGAGTGTTGACTCTTCGATACCTCAGGAAAAATTGGAGGAGTCTTCTAAACTTTGTTTTACATTCCGCACTTAATTCAAGCATTTTACATTGTGTATTTGTTTAGCAAGTATTTGAAGTATTGTCTTAGCATTGTTGTATTTCTAGTATTATTCTCTTATTGCTAGTTGTCGGGGTGAAGTTGGGCTCTTGCTTAGGTTTTAATTAGTGTTGATTTTTAGAAAAGCCCAATTCACCCCCCCTCTTGGGCATCGTGATCATTTCAGAAGGTATGCCCCCACGATGGCTTCGACGACATCCCCAGGGTGATCATAGCCCTCGTAGCCCGCGACCATCCCCCAACTACCGATGGCATTTATTTCATCGGGATGGTTGAAGGTGATGGGGACCTCATTTTCGACGCCCTTTGCTCGGACTCAGGCTCGGACACTGGCTCCCCGACGAGCAGCGAGGACATAACCCCAACGACGGGGAGAGCAAAGGGCACTTGACCCTCACAACCTCTACTCCCCTGAAAGGGCAGGCACTATTAGTGGCATCGACGAAATGGGGTGCCATCCATGTCAAGCGTCAGATAAATCTTGAAGCATGATGTCCCCGCCTAGAGCCCCTTGGTAGTTCTCAGTAGGAGCGGATTCACATCCCGCTTCTAATTCCTCAGTGAATATGAATAAAATGTGGTTTAAAAACCGTTTCTGGTGTCGGATATAGGAAAAGGGGGAACCCAACCTAGGCCCGACTCTCTCTCTTTCTTTCGTCCTTTCTCTCTCTTGCCCCCTCTTAGTAGCTTGCATGGCAGGCAACACGCCGGACGCCATAGGAACTTGATGGGCATCGAAGGATTCGACGAAGTGATGTGCGGGAACCCCCACCGATAAACCATCTATCTTACTCTTCCGTTCCAAAACTAATCATTTCAAGTTTTATTTTACTTTGGAAAAGTGCTTAGTGGAACGCATCGCTGCACTGTTCCTCCCTCTCGCAGGACTCTCGACAAGGAGGGTGCACAGGACATCGTAACCTGAGGTCCCCATAATGGAACCCTAAGGATGAGAGACATGTGAGTTGACCCTGCCCTCATCCTTGTTAGAACAGACGTAAGGAACGGGTGACGCGAGTAGAGGGCCCCATTGAGGAAGATGATCGTGACTGTGAATGCTTATGCCTCGAACTCTTGAAGGCTATGGCGATGGTGATTAGTTGAATCGAGGGTCCTGAAAATCGCAAATGTCTGTCCCGATAGGACAAACACTAACAAGAGTAAGGTAGGAAAAAGTGTGTGAAACCCTGACAACATTCATTAATTTATTCTTACTCTTACAAATCTTTTTGGAAAAATTAATCCTAGTTATTTCTGGTTAGGAAACACGAAGCCCGTTTGACTCTCTGCCAGGTGCCAGGCAAAGGATTCAAGTGATTCTCCCAGGTCTTCGAGCTCATCATCTCACCATTCGTCAGCATGACCAAGACACTCTCAGTCCATCTTGATTGAATCCTCGTAATGAGACAGAGTAATGACAAGGGTGTGGTTGACCTTGAGCAGAAACACGCCAGCCTCCAGCTCACGAATGCGGCTAGTGATGAGCGCCATCCGGGAGGTCAGGGCGAACGAATCCACCAATTACAAAATTCTGAGACGGTTGCATACAAGGTCAATGGCCGCATTCAGACGGTCCACCGAGCATGAAAGCTCCACTAGCACCTTTGCCAGCGAAAATGAAAAATCTAGTGAGAATCGTCAAAACTCGGAAAGGCACGAGAACAAAGGGGAAAGTACACCAATCTTACCCTTTGCTGAGGCCCTCGAAGAAGAGCCCTCAACATCGCTTTCTGGTACCGGTGCCTCAATAGGGCCTCCCTGGACCCTTGCAAGGCCACATCTCGCCTCAGGCATGGGTTATGAGTGCTCGGCTGTCCTTTTAGCCTCATGCCCCGCTCCAGCCGCAACCTCGACGGTTCCCTCACAGATGACTGTCACACCCGGATTTAAGGGATAAAGCCGGGTGCATCTCATATATGCGCCAAAGAAGACAACACATATAATAACAGAGTGTATAGAGATAAATGTCACAATATCATAAAAGTATTTATTACATAGCGGAAGTCTTACAAAATAAAAGATAAACATTAAGCGAACTAAAGTCCATCCTTGGCGCCATAAAATCGGCTGGGAGACGCCACCTAGATCAAGTCAAACTCTTCGTTGTGCGGCTCCTCCTAGGCCACCTGTTCTTCTCCTGTGGGGGGATTTATAAATCGAAAGTGTGAGCTCACAAAAGATCATAGCTCAACAAGTCGTGGAGAATAATGTGCATGAACTCACCAAAGGTGGGAGTTCATGCGAAGTGTAAGGCTGATCAATAATAGGGGTTAAAGCTGAGCATTGCTTTTAATAAGTTGGTCAAATTTTATTAGCAGTTACTAAATCTAAGTAAATACCAAACTATAATAATAATAGAACAAAATTTAATAAATAATCCCATGCAATGTAAATGAAAAATTGAATTTAGTTCCATAATTTAATCATGCGAGAGTCCTGAGCTGCTCATGACCGCGAGCACGGCTAGTATACTAGTCTTACACATGAAGAGGTTGTATCCTGTACCCACAAGTCATGTCACCCATCTGCCATGGGATCGCGACTCCCATACACCTCTACCGAGGAAGCGAGGCAGGGTAACACTATAAGGCCTTTACCTAGTTCCACTAGCTTTAGAAAACCCGCTACAGTTTCTAGGAAGAGCAATGCAGGAATCCCCCGTCTGACTGGCGTGAAAGCTCTCTTGTGGGTTTTGGTGGTTTGGATGACAACCCAATTAAAGGACTAACAAGCGTGCTAAGTGTTGAACAGGTGATTAATGCAAAGCTAATAGGTTTCCACAATACTATAACTTGTTCTAAGTTTGGTGTCTTAGCAACAAGAAAAGGTCAGGATAAGGGATCAGGTACAAGTGTGAAGAAGCTCCCTAGAAATAAGACTTTCAAGAAGGAAATCTTAAATTGATGGCTAAAGGAACTTCGCCTACTTAGATGGAAAGTACACCATAACATGGTAAAGGTACAAAAGGAGGTATTGACCTTTTGCGTATTTGTATCTTAATCTTCTTCCAATGCTTGTGTTGCATATGTTTAATGTGTAAGGGGGAGTAATGTTAGTATGTTGCATTTTACCTGCTTAATACCCAGATGTCCCTTGACATCATCCTATGTTCTTGCTTGAATATGGTTTTGGTGTTTGATGTCAAAGGGGGAGAATTTGTGCATTAAAGCTTACCTCAACCTAAGAGGAAAGCTGCATTAAAGCTTACCTCGACCTGAGAGGAAAGCTTATCTTAAGTAATTTTTTGTGTGCTAGGGTTTCCTTGATTTCCTTTGATCTAAAGGAAGAATGTGTTAGTTTTGTTGATGATACTTATCATATGCTTCTTGTTGTATTATATGGTGATAATGCAAAATTAGTGCTTCCGTTAATATGAATCAATTGGTATCTACTGTGTTTATCCTGTAATTGATATTCATGTGATTCTGGTGCTTTAAATTGCTTTAAATTGATATCTTAATGGTGAATAGTGGTAGGTTGATATTCCTGTGTATATCCATTCAATTGGTGTTTAACTCTAATTCTATGCATTTGTGTTATACGCATCACGGTTTGATTCTTGACACAATGCATCCCATAGGTGCTAAGGTGTAGCAATCCTTCGAATTAGCCTAAGTATGTGCATTTAGGCATTTAAGGCCAAAGTTAAGATTTTAATGTAAGCACATATTTAGGGGGAGCATTCTATAAACTTAGAATTCAAAATTTTATGCTCTAAATCTTATTATTGTGTAAGCTTTAATTGTGTTGCCATCAATCACCAAAAAGGGGGAGATTGAAAGCTCTCTTGTGGGTTTGTGGTTTGGATGACAACCCAATTAAATGACTAACAAGTGTGCTAAGTGTTGAACAGGTGCTTAATGCAAAGCTAACAGGTTTCAACGTGAGTGAACAAATGTGATGGTCCAAAGACTGGATTATCTATAGATAATGGACATCACAAGTAAGATGGACATTACTTAAGTGATACTCGGTGTGCGTAACTCAGAGTCAACCGATCAAGCCAAGGATGGAGGCAAGAAGAGCTTCGAGGTACCGAGTGCACGGGAGAAGGTCTGGGAGACCAGGAACCCAAAGCCATGGGTGAAGAAGACGACTTGCAAAGTCAAGGTTGATCAAGTTAAGAAGAGTTATGGTGCGTCAAGGATCACTACATAAGGACATGACTTACAACCAATGAGGTAACATCTACAATTATGTGGTGTAAGTCATAAGGCTCAAGATCAAGCTCAAGAAATGAACAAGGTCACTGGAAGGAGAAGCAGTGTCAAAACCAGAACTGGAAGTAGCCCAAAAGAGCTAAGTGCACCTTGATCTTTAGGTTGGGTTGTTCCTATGTTTGGAGATATTCTATGTGACCTTTGCAGGATGTTGGAGCTCAGAAATGTCAATCTAGATCAAGTCAAGTTGACTTGATGGTTTATGAGTCCAACATCAATCTCAATCATGCCAAATGCTAAAGAAGTGTAAAACAAGAACAAGCCAACATCAGCTCTGGCCTGGCGCACCGGACTGTCCGGTGGCGCACCGGACAGTGTCCGGTGCCCCAGGCTGGCTCGGCGTCAACTAGGCACTCTCGGGAAAAGAGATGGGTGGCATGACTATAATTCACCGGACTGTCCGGTGGTGCACCGGACTGTCCGATGAGCCAGCGGCGCCTGCGCCAACGGTCGGCAACGCAATCAGCGGGCGACGCGTGGCCTGAGCCAACGGTTAGTTGGCGCACCGGACTGTCTGGTGTGCACCGGACTGTGTCCGATGAGCCAAGAGGACCGTTGCTCCAACGGTCAGCTGAGCCCGATATGGAAGGAGATCGTGCACCGGACATGCTACAGGACCTGTCCGGTGGTGCACTAGATTGTTCGGTGCGCCACCCAACAGAAAGCAAATATTGCCTTTCAAAAGGAATTCCAACAGCTCCTAGGCCCCTTGGGTCTATAAAAGGGACCCCTAGGCGCCTCCAACAGATACAAGAGCAGCTAACAATTGTATACATCATTTGGATCAATTCTCTCTCTCCCTCTCATGTATATCTCTCTAGTTTGTGTAGAGGCAAAGCTATAAGCCTTTAGAGAGTGGAGAAGTGCTGCTGAGAGCTAGAGCAAAGCCTTGAGCGTATTGTTACTCTGCCGAAGTGCTGTCAAGAAGACTGTAAGCAGCCACGGCGTTGTTGTAACCAATATCAACATAGTGGAAGGCTCTATCTGTCATACTGATAGATCTGAGCAAACGGAGGAAGGAGTTGAAATAGACTCCAAGCCCAGGTGTGGCTAACTCCAACGAGGACTAGGCAAGCATTTCAGGCTTGGCTGAACCTCGGGATAAATCCCTGCGTCTGTGTGCTCTGCTCTATGCTGTGTGCTGATTCTTTGTCTTACCTACTCTTTATATCTGCACTTCAATACTTATTTGTGGTACAAGTTATATTTGAAGTGCAGGGCATTTTAAGACAGGATCTTCTATTCCGCTGCAACCTACTCGAAGGGTCTTTCATTCCACTGCGATCTAGCCTTCGAGTAGAGTAAGAATTTAAGTTTTAAAGTGATAATTATTATTCGCCTATTCACCCCCCTCTAGGTGACATCCAGATCCTGTTCCCGGGCAAAGGGAACTTTCAATTGGTATCGGAGCTAGGCCTCTCCAGTGTGGGCTTAGCCGTCCGGAGATAACAATGTCGTCACAAGAGGTAACTCTAGAACTGCTTCTAGGCGATGGTTCTAACTATAAATCTTGGTCTGTCTCTATTTACAAGGCTTTCATGCATATTGATCCTGATTTGAGACAGATCTTTAGTAGAAGTATTTTCCCTCTGATATTAGTAAAAATCCTTCTAATGATGAACTAAGATGTCTATCTCTCAATCACCATGCTTGCAACATCTTAGTTGACTCTCTTTCTAGAGGTGCCTATTTTTCCATCATGAGTAGTGATAGTGATTTATTTGTTGATGCTCATGATCTATGGACTAAAATTAAGTTGAAATTTTTTAAGTCCATATGCACTGCTTCTGCTCCCTCTATTGCTGGTGGTACTAACTTGTCCAAGAGAGAAGAACAAGAACGATGGACACCAAGCGATGGATCCACCTCACCGACAGGTTCATCTCCCACTAGTTATACATGTCTTGTTGCTAACGATGAGAGTGGAAATGAAAGTGATGATGAGGAGGAATATGAGAATGAGTCTACATCACCACAAGGTACATTTTCCTGTTTTGTGGAGAAAATGAGACCGACGATGTGGAAGAAGAGGAGATTCGCCGTTTCTACACCCATCTCAACAAAGAAGACAAAGTGCTCTTGGTTAAGCTGTTGAGAAGGAACAAGGAACAAGGCGAGATGCTTCTCAGGCTAGAGGAGACTCTCATCAAAACCAACGATAGCCTGGAGAAGATGACCAAAGAACATGAGGAGCTAAAGTGCTCTCATGATAGTTTGGTCCAACGGTATTGTCGGCGTTTCGACCCCGGGGGGTCCCTGGACCGACGAGTAAATTGTCGCTGCGTGTCCCAGCCCAGATGGGTCGGCGCGAGACGGAGCACAAGGGGGGAAACCAGTGACGGGAAACCGTGGCCTCGTGTTGTCCTGCGCCCAGGGCGGATGCGCTTGCAGTAGGGGGTTACAAGCGTTCGCGAGGGAGAGAGAGAGAGGGCGTGAGACTGCGCGTCAGCCCGTCCTCCCGCGCGGCCACCTTCTTCGTACGAGAGCCCTAGACCTTCCTTTTATAGACGTAAGGAGAGGGTCCAGGTGTACAACGGGGGGTGTAGCAGCATGCTAACGTGTCTAGCAGAGGGGAGCCAGAGCCCCATGTACATGCCGACGTGGCTGTTGGAGAGGTGTTGGAGCCCTGTTCATGTGGCGTCGTAGCCATCGGAGGAGCGCTTGAGCCCTGTAGAAGCACAGCTGTCGGGGCTGTCAGATCCTTGCTGACGTCTTCTTCTTCCGTAGGGGGCTGAGAACCGCCGTCGTCATGGAGCACGCGGGATGCCATCATTACTTGTTTTACCGGGGTGAGCCAGATGGGATGCCGGTCTTGTTCCCCATAGCCTGAGCTAGCTAGGGGTAGGGTAATGATGTACCCCCCTGCGACGTGGTCGGTCCGAGCCCGAGGTCGGGCGAGGCGGTGGCTCCTCCGAGGTCGAGGCTGAGTCCGAGCCCGGGGGTCGGGCGAGGCGGAGACCGTCGTCCGAGGTCGAGGTTGAGTCCGAGCCCGGGGGTCGGGCGAGGCGGAGACCGTCTTCCGGAGTCGAGGTTGAGTCCGAGCCCTGGGGTCGGGCGAGGTCGAGTTCGAGCCCTGGGGTCGGGCGAGGTGGAGACTTTCTTCTGGAGCGAGGTCGAGTCCGAGCCCTTGGGTTGGGCGAGGCGGAGACTTTCTTCTGGAGCGAGGTCCAGTCCGAGCCTTGGGGTCGGGCGAGGCGGAGACTGTCTTCCGGAGGCGAGGTTGAGTCCGAGCCCTAGGGTCGGGCGAGGCGGAGATTCCTATGGCGCCCGAGGCTAGACTTGGCTGCTGTCAGCCTCACCCTGGCAGGTGGCACAGCAGTTGGAGCAGCGTAGGCGACACTATTTTCCTGTCAGGTCAGTCAGTGGAGGGGCGAAGTGGCTGCGGTCACTTCGGCCTTGTCGACTGGAGAGCGTGTGTCAGGATAAGGTGTCAGGCGATCCTTGCATTGAATGCTCCTGCGATACGGTCGGTTGGCGTGGCGATCTGGCCAAGGTTGCTTCTCCGCGAAGCCTTCCCGAGCTGGGCCTCGGGCGAGTCAAAGGTGTGCCCGTTGCTTGAGGAGACCCTCGGGCGAGGCATGAATCTGCCTTGGTCTACCGTTCCTGCCCGAGGCTAGGTTCGAGTGAGGCGAGATCGTGTCCCTTGAGTGGACGGAGCCTTGACCTGAATTGCGCCCATCAAGCCTTTGCAGCTTTGTGTTGATGGGGGTTACCAGCTGAGATTAGGAGTCTTGGGGGTACCCCTAATTACGGTCCCCGATAGTAGCCTCCGAGCCTCAAAGGGAGTGTGGGTACTCGCTTTGGAGGCTTTGTCGCACTTTTTTGCAAGGGGACCGGCCTTTCTCGGTTGCATTTCGTTCCGGTGGGTGCGCGCGAGCGCAACCGCCGGGTGTAGCCCCCGAGGCCTCGGAGGAGTGGTTTGACTCCTTCGAGGTCTTAATGCCTTTCGTGATGCCTCGGCCGGTCTGGTCGTTCCCTCATGCGAATTGGTCGTTGCCCGGGTGCATAGTTAGGTTCCGAGTTCTCGGGCTGGTATGTTGACGCTGTCAACGGGTTGGCCAAAGTCGGGTTTGTGAGAGCAGCCCTCGAGCCTCTGCACAGGGCGAGAGGACGGTCAAGGACTGACTCGGCTTTTTTCATACGCCCCTTCATCGCCTTTCCGCAAGGAGGAGGGGGGAAAGCGCCATGTTGCCCATGGAGGGCGCCGAACATGGTGTCTTCGGTGAGTTGCTAACGGGTGATCCGAGTGGACGCCCGTGCCCCGTTCGATAAGGGTCGGCTAGTGGCCCAGAGGCGCGATCCAAAAGTACCTGCAGGTGATTTGCCGGACCCGGTCCCGTTCGATAGGGTCCGAGGGCTCGATGCCTCCCTCTGATGGGATTCCGTTACAGAATCGCTCCTGCTAGTCTCGGAAATGTCCTAGGGTACCTCGGGAGCGTAGCCCAAGCCTTGGTTATGTATCGAACGTACCCAGAGTCATCCCTCACTCTGCGTGCTCTGGGGCGACTGTCGAACCCGTCGGGGGGCCAGCCTACGAACCCCTGATCAGTAGTGGGCGCGGAGCCCGAGTGGCCTGTGGCGGCTGTCGAACCCTTTCGAGGGGCCAGCCTTCGAACCTCTGACCAGTAGTGGGCGTGGAGCCCGAGTGCTCTGAGGCGGCTGTCGAACCCTTCCGGGGGGCCAGCCTTCGAACCTCTGATCAGTAGGAGGGCTCGGGGCCCGCTTCCCTCGCGGAGAAGGATCCCTTTCGGAGCATCCCCTTTCCCGGTCCCTGTTAGCAAGAGAGAGAAAGGGGAAGCGAAAAAGGATACAAAATTGAACGTCATGGCGTACCTTTTTTGACGCGGTCATTATGGTGGAGGTGAAGCGTCGCCTGCTTCGCCTGCCAAAGGTGTCGCTTGCCCTACCGCAGAGTTAATGCGACGGGACGAGTGGTTCGCGGGGCAGCCGTTGTGCATGCGCGAGCCGTTCGAGGAACGAGCGTTTCGCCTTCGAGTTTTGGATTTCGCGGCGGGTTCGGGCGGAGTGTTGAACGGGTCTTGCCCGGGCCTTTATATATTGAGAAGAGGGGCTGGTGGTGGTTCTTTGCTCTGCTGCTCGCCTCTGCTTAGGTTTCCGCAACCTGAGGGAATAGCCAGAAAAAGAAAACCTCGCACCTTGTCGGCTCCGCCGCCACCTTCTTCGCTTGGTGATGGCCAACTGGGTAACCGTCGTTCCGCCGCGCGACCCGTGGCCTTTCTCCACCGTCACGTCGGACGATTTGGAGGCCCTTGTTGCTGACGGCTTGCTTCGTCCCCTCTCTGGTGACCCACAGCCGGAGTGGATGGCTCCTCCGAGCGGAGCCGCCCCGTCCCCGCCGTCGGGGTATGTGCTGAGTTTCGTCTCTTTCCATGAGCGGGGGTTTGGAGTGCTAGCAAGTCGTTTCATGTGGGCGATTCTGCATTTCTATGGGGTGGAGCTGCACAATCTCAACCCCAACTCCATCGCGCAAGCAGCCATCTTCGCGGCGGTTTGCGAAGGATTTTTGGGGATTGACCCCCACTAGGATCTGTGGACCCACCTCTTCTCCGCGGAGCCTTTTGCCTCGACGATGGGGGAGAAGAGAGTCTGCATGGCGGTGCGGGCCGGTGGCTGCATCCTCCAGTTGAGGCAGGCGCGTGCGCAGCAGTACATCCCCGCCATCCTTGTGTCTTCGAACAAGGGGTGGCAGCACCGGTGGTTTTACCTCCGAAATGACGATGGGAGGCTCCCGTCATTTTCTCAACGAGTGGTGACCACCGCCGGCAGCAACTGGCGCTATGGGGCCCCGCGCGAGAGACAGAAGAATCTCCAGCCCCTCCTGGAGGCCTTGCAGGTGCTGCGAGATGGAGGGCTCACCACCGCGGGGGTGGTTGCCGCCATCCATCGCCGGAGGGTGCTCCCCTTGGCGGAGCGGCGACTGCTGCTTTCGGAGATGACGCCGGGGGTCAACTTGGAGGGTTCGCAGATGTCCTCGGTCCCCCTTCCCACCGATGACCTCCACAGGCGGGTAGCTGGCACGGTAGGGAAGCTAGACGCCGGCGCCCTTACCTAGCTCCCGATGCGTCCCGAGCATGGGTGCATGTCCCTGGTGAGTGTCCGCTCCTTTTTCTTTGTTCAGATTGCCCTTGGTTCTCACGGTCGAGACTTTTCGTCTGTCTCCAGGAGCTGGGGTTTCACAAGCCTTCCCTGCCACCGGTCCCGGAGGACGCGGTGGACCGAGCCGCGCGGAGGGTTGCTGCGGAGAAGAAGAAGGAGAAGAAGGACACGAAGAAGGCTCGGGCCCGCGAGCGGATGCGGGCTCAAGACGCCTTGGAGAAGCATCGTCGGCGGCAGGAAAGGGACGGGCTCCCGAGGGAGCCGTCGCCGGAGACGCCTGACGATGACGACGACGACGATGATGATGAAGACGATGATATGGCCGCCCACCTTGGCCTCATCCCGGATCTGAGGCTAGGCCAGGGGTCGTCGAGCCGGCCCCCAAGTGGGCTGGCGCCGTCGGTATCCGAAGCCGGGACATCAGGGTCCCAATCCGAAGAACAGGGGCAGGCCGAGGGGGTACTTGACCCCTTGGCCAAGGTAGTTGAGGTGACCCCGGGGAGTCAGGCCGTCCCGCCTGTTCCCCAAGAGCCATTGCTCGTGCCGGCAGCAGAGGAGGCTGATCCTCAGGTCGCCGTGTCCGTGCCTGGGCAGACCGTCCCTTCGGCGCCCGGGCGCCCGAGGCAGGGATGGTGTCACACCCGGTTTTTAGAAGGTAAACCGAATGCGAACCATGTACGTGCCAGGATCAGTTATTCACGTACACAGCAGTTACATAACATGGACATCATCACACAGTGCTCAAATAGTATTAAAAGGGAAATAATAGTCGATTACATCATACGTCTGAGACGTCCATATAGTCCTTACAATAAATCAAAGTGCGGAAAAGAAACGTAGATAACGCGGCCTTCACAGGCAGCCGACTGGGGGTTGCCGCTAACCCACACCTAGAACTCGTCGTAGTCTTGGAACTCCTGGAAGTCTCCTTCCAAAGCTTCATCTTCTCCTGAGCAGTGGTTGCAATGCTGACAACCTGGGGGGGTTTGGTGTGTAGAGCAAGGGTGAGTACACATCAACATACTCAGCAAGCATCCTGTTTGGCTGTAGAGGACTAGCTTTATGTGGGGATAAGTCAAGCAGTTGCTTTTAGTTGGTCAGGTTATTACTTACTAGTAGAAAGCCAGGTTTTAACATTAACCCAAGTTATTAGCCCAATGTATCCTTTCCAAACGGAAAGAATACCACTTACCATTACCATAATCATAATCAGAACCATCAATCTCATTGCCACCTGTACCAAAATGTCTCTGATCAAGTATCACTAATCTCTGGAGCTCCCTTGGCCGCTCATAACCGCGAGCACGGCTGATATATCAGTTTCATAACACTCTGCAGAGGTTGTGCACTTTACCCATAAGCCGTGATTCCCTCTCTAGCCCGGGCTTGCAAGACCCTTATTCACTCCCAAGGTGAATGGCTAGGGATTCACTATGAAGCTTTTACAAAGATTCCCCGGGGCTCTAGCCACCCGTTAGGTTTCCTAAATGTACCGCACTCCTCCCCAAGGGACAAATCAACCTTGGCAGAGCGAGCCGCATACACCGAGCCCCATTGACGGCACGACGGCTAAGCGATCTACACCCCGGTTCCTCTAATTATTCAGCTAAGGGCATCCCATTCCACCCTCATGGTTGCACTGTTTTCCCGGGCGGTCATCCATTGAACAGGTCCTTACGGAGAGGCACTCGAGAAAACCGCTCGAGTCCCCTTGAAGGTCACAAATATAATCATAAATAAGAAGGGAAAACAGCGTATCATAGATAATCACATCATGTTCATTGATTTGAGTTGAGCAATAGCATCAGACTAAGCAGTAATAATCCGACCCAAATAGGTAAACAAGGACATGGATAACAAAAGCTAGTCAATCCTTAAGTATAAATGTGTAATGCGGGAGGTGAATTAAAGAATGAATAGGACAGCAATAGGTCAAAGGACACTTGCCTCCACCAACCGACTGCTGCTCAGGGGCTTCTCCTGCGGGTTCTTCGGGCTCTTCGACCGGATCGTTCTCTATGCGATTGCAAACATACATACATTCGCATATTTAATACAAAAGAACAGTACACCATACAAGGGAACAAATAAAGTGAATATGCATCAAGTATATGACATTCGATATCGCATTCATTATGATTAGAAAGAAACGGGAAAGGGTCTCACAGGGGGTTAAATCTTATGCACTAATGATTAGTTACAATTGGTTCTAACAAAAGAAATTAGTTATATGCACTAATGGAAACCTAGTCATTTTTAGTTGATCAACATTGAACTGGATAAACAATTGATTATATATGAAATAACTAGCGTAATGGAATTCTAAATTAAGTTTCCATTTCATTGACATGAACAATGATTAGCCTACCTAAAATAAAATAAGTAACAGAAAGTAAAATAAAATAAAATAAAAATAATAAAGGGGGGGGGGGTTGAACCGGCCTGGGCTGGGGGCGGGCGCGCAGGGGCGGCCGAGCTGGGCGGCTGGGCCGGCCGAGCAGGGGCGCGCAGGGGGGCGGCCAAGCTGGGCGGCCACAGGGGCGGCCGAACCGGCGGGGCGCGGGCGCGGGGCGGCGGCGGCCGAGCCGGCCAAGGGCGGCCGAGCTGGGCTGGGGCGGCTGGGCCGGCCAGGGCGGCCGAGCCGGGGGCGCGCAAGGGCGGCGGCGGCCGAGCCGGCCATGGAGGCGGCCGAGCTGGCCAGGGCGCGGGGCGGTTGGGCTGGGGAGGGAGAGGAGGGGAGAGGGGAGAGGAGAGGAGAGGGGGAGGGCTCACAGGGGACGGGGACGGGCGGCCGAGCTGCAGGGGGCGGCGGCCGAGTTGCAGGGGCGGGGCTAGGGCAGGGGGCGGCGACGGCTAGGGTGGGAGAGAATGGGAGAAAGAGAGGGAGAGGGAGAGGGGTAAGGGGAAGGGAGTGGGGGGCGGTTGGGCCGGCTAGGCCCAAGAGGGGGGCGCGCGGGGGCGGCTGGGCCGGCCAGGGGCAGCCCACGGCGCGGGAGAGAGAAAAGGGAGGAGAGAGAAAGAAAAAGAAGAAGAAAGAAAAGGTTTCTTCTCATTTTCGAAATCCGATCTTCCTAGATGAATGCACTTACATTTTCAAGCAATCAAAGAATGCATAGTTCGGCATGGTGCATCAAACAACATAACGCAATTTAGGGTTTTTTCTTTACACGGGAATTCCAAACCGAATCCCGCTAGCTTTGGAAAAGGTCAAGGTCTAGCGAGGGGAAAAAGAAAAAGAAAAGGTAACACCCGAATTTGGCGAGTAAAGAAAAGAAAAAAATCAACTGCAAAATTCGGGGCGTTACAAACCTATCCCCCTTAAAAGAATCTCGCCCTCGAGATTCAGGGCTGGCTAGCAAAGAGCTCTGGGTACTTAGCCACTAGATCATCTTCACGCTCCCAGGTTGCTTCTTCCTCAGAGTGGTGATTCCATCTGACTTTGCACATTCTGATGGTCTTCCTTCGGGTGACTCTGTCTGCAACCTCAGGGATTTGCACTGGCTTCTCAACGTAGGTCAAGTCCTCCTGGACTTCGAGACCTTCCATTGGCAACTGCTCTTCTGGCACACGCAAACACTTCTTCAACTGAGACACATGAAAGACATCATGCACAGCTGACAAATTCTCTGGCAGACTAAGCTGATAGGCCACTTCTCCACGCTTTGAGAGGATTTGGTACGGACCAATGTAGCGGGGTGCTAGCTTGCCTTTCACTCCAAACCTTCTGACTCCTCTGATCGGTGACACTTTCAGATAGACAAAGTCTCCGACTTCAAAACTCAGCTCTCTTCTTCTTGTGTCTGCATAGCTTCGCTGCCTTGATTGCGCTATCTTCAGATTCTCTCGGACCATCTTGATGTTCTCTTCGGCTTCAAGCAGAATGTCTGGCCCAAACACTTACTTCTCTCCAGGCTGATCCCATTGCAACGGAGTTCTACAACTCCTTCCATAGAGCGCTTGAAATGGTGACATCTTCAAACTAGCCTGGTAACTGTTGTTATAGGAAAACTCTGCATAGGGCAATCGCTTATCCCATCCGGACTGATCTTGCAGCGCACAGGCTCTCAACATGTCTTCGAGAATTTGATTGGTCCTTTCAGTCTGGCCATCTGTCTGCGGATGATAAGCTGAACTGAAATTCAGATGTGTGCCCAAGGCTTCATGCAACTGCTGCCAGAAATGAGAGGTGAACTGCGTTCCTCTGTCTGACACTATCTTCTTTGGCACACCATGAAGACAAACGATCCGAGACATATACAACTCTGCCAGTACTGCGCTGCTGTAGTTGGTCTTGACTGGTATGAAGTGGGCTGACTTGGTCAAGCGGTCCACTACTACCCAAATGGAATCGTAGCCGGCTCGAGTGCGAGGCAATCCGACTATGAAATCCATACCGATTTCATCCCATTTCCACTGAGGGATCTGCAACGGTTGCAACAATCCAGCTGGTCTCTGGTGCTCCGCCTTAATTCTTCGGCAACTATCGCACATAGCCACGTGCTCTGCGATCTCCCTCTTCATTCCGTACCACCAGAATTTCTTCTTCAGATCCTGATACATCTTCTCACTACCAGGGTGAATCGAATAGGCTGTCTCATGAGCTTCCTTGAGAATCAACTCCCGAATGGACTGGACATTGGGAACACACAAGCGGTCTTTGAACCATATCACGCCTTCTGCGTCTTCTCGAAAATCTTTGCCTCTGCCATCTAGAATCAGTCGCCGGATCTCACTGATCTTCTCATCATTCTTCTGCTCTTCTTTGATTTCTCGCTCCAAGGTAGGTTCCAATTCAACTGTGACTCCTCGCGAATTGTTCAGAAATCCGAGACTCAACCTGTCGAACTCCTTGGCCAACTCATAAGGCATCGGACGAGCGACCATCAGATTGACTTGACTCTTTCTGCTCAAAGCATCTGCCACTACGTTTGCTTTGCCTGGATGGTAATGGATCTCCAACTCATAGTCTTTGATCAGCTCTAACCATCTTCGCTGCCTCATATTCAATTCTGACTGAGTGAATATGTACTTCAGACTCTTGTGATCTGTGTAAACATCGCATTTCTGTCCATACAGATAGTGCCTCCATGTCTTCAGTGCGTGAACCACTGCTGCCAACTCTAGGTCATGGATTGGGTAATTCTTCTCATGAACCTTCAGCTGTCGGGACGAGTAAGCCACAACTCTTCCCTCTTGCATCAACACGCATCCCAAACCTGTGTAACAAGCATCACAGTACACAGAGAAGGGCTTGTGCACATCAGGCAAGACTAGGACAGGCGCTGTTGTCAACTTCTCTTTCAGCGCTTCGAAGGCCTCTTGACATTTCTGGGTCCACTTGAACTCAACCTTGTTGCCTAGCAACGCTGTCATTGGTTTCGCAATCTTCGAAAACCCTTCAATGAATCGCCGATAATATCCGGCCATTCCAATGAAGCTTTTGATTCCTCGAGCATCCGTTGGCGCTTTCCAGTTCAAAATGTCTGCCACTTTCTTCGGATCCACAGCCAATCCTTCTTTGTTGATTATGTGACCCAAGAACAGGACCTCACTGATCCAGAACTCACACTTGCTCAACTTTGCATACAACTGGTGCTCTCGCAATCTCTGCAATACCATCCTCAAATGATCTGCATGCTCTTCTTCGCTTTGAGAATAAACCAGAATGTCATCAATGAATACCACCACAAACTTATCGAGATAATCCATGAATACACTGTTCATCAAGTTCATAAAGATCGCTGGTGCATTGGTCAAACCAAAAGACATCACTGTGAACTCATACAACCCATACTTGGTAATGAATGCCGTCTTCGGAATGTCCGAAGGTCGGATCCTGAGCTGATGATAACCTGACCTCAGATCAATCTTGGAGAACACACTGGCTCCTCTCAACTGGTCAAACAGATCTTCTATTCTGGGCAAGGGATACTTGTTCTTGATCGTGACTTCATTCAAAGCTCGATAATCGATACACATCCTTTTGGTGCCATCTTTCTTCTCCACAAACAGGACAGGGGCGGCCCAAGGCGAGGTGCTTGGCCGGATGTAACCTTTCTTTGACAGCTCATCAATCTGCTTCTTAAGCTCAACCAACTCTGGTCCAGATATTCTGTAAGCTCTCTTAAAGATAGGGGCGGTTCCAGGAAGAAGCTCTATAGCGAATTCAACTTTCCGCTCTGGTGGCATACCCGGTAAATCCTTTGGAAACACATCTGGGAATTTAGACACAACCTTGATACTCTCAATTGGGTCTGCTTCACTGCTATCGACAGCCATCTGATAACAACTTCCTTTCTTTGGCTCAGGCGGGACTAACTCGGTCACCACTTCCTCTCCTAGTGGGGACACCAACTTGATTGTCCTTTTATCACAACTGATAACTGCCTGATACTTATCTAGCCAATTCATCCCTAGGATGACATCTATTCCCTGAGTACCCATTACTATAAGGTTAGCGGGAAACGCTATCCCCCTTATTTCCACACTTACATTCAAACATATGCTATCAGCTCGAATTCTACCACCGGCTGAGTCAATTTGAATGGGGGTTGACATGGTAGTAATTGGAAGATTATGTGCTTCTACCCATGATGCAGTAATGAAAGAATGTGTTTCTCCAGTATCAAATAACACTTCTGCAATATGGGAGTCGACTGGGAACATACCTACTATCATGTCGGGGGTCTCCTGAACTGCTTCAGCCTCCAAGTGATTCAGTCTTCCATGATTATAGCGCGGTTGAGAGCGGTTGCCTGATCCAGGCTGGGACACATTCTGCTTTGCTGGGGCATTGGGGCCTGACTGCTGCTGGGCTGCTTTCTTCGGACATTGCATCACCCAATGGCCTTGCTCTCCACAGTGGAAACATGCTCTGTTTCCAACCTGAGCTGGTGCTGCTTGATTGCTCTGCTGAGTTGCGGGGGCAGGAAGACGAGGTGTCTGCTGATTCTGCCTCTGAAACTGACCTCCTGACTGATTGCTCTGACGGTTCTGGTACTGATGCTGAGGATACTGCCTTTGGAACTGTTGATACTGCTGATGCTGCTGAGGTGGACGCTGATTCTGCCTGAACTGCTGAGGTTGATTGCCTGAAAAACAAGGACGACTGCTGCTTCCAGGCTGGGATCCACTGATCTTGCGCTTACGATCCTCCATCTCCTTACGCTTCCTTTCTGTCATGATTGCTCTATCAATCAGGTGCTGGAATGTCGGGAAGGTGTGATTCATCAGTTGGTACTGAAGAGGGTCAACCAAGCCTCTCAAGAAACGGTACTGTCGCTTGGCATCGGTGTTGACATCTTCAGGAGCATAGCGAGACAACTGCAGAAACCTGTCTCGATACTCACTGACAGATGTTGACCCTTGCTTAAGGGCCAGGAACTCCTCCTTCTTCACTGTCATCAGACCTGCAGGCACATGGTACTGACGAAAGCTACATCTGAACTCTTCCCAGGTGATGGCATCGGGGTTGGCATGGGTGGCGAGGTAAGACTCCCACCATGATTGGGCTGCTCCTCTCAACAGACGGGGACCATACAAGACTTTCTCCCTGTCATCACACTGAGCGGTATGCAACTCCCGCTCCACAGTGCGCAGCCAATCTTCAGCATCCATGGGGTCAGAAGAGTGAGCGAACGTTGGGGGATGACCTCTCATGAATTCAGCACGCTTGTCTCTGGGCATCTGAGGCATCTGAGGCTGGGGTGGTGCTTGCTGCTGTTGTTGCTGCTGCTGCTGCTGAATGGCGGCCAGAGTCTGACCGA
This sequence comes from Zea luxurians, assembly GCA_029449295.1. Classification (NCBI taxonomy): domain Eukaryota; kingdom Viridiplantae; phylum Streptophyta; class Magnoliopsida; order Poales; family Poaceae; genus Zea; species Zea luxurians. The sequence continues at coordinate 39,898,118 of JAOPSE010000023.1, forward strand.
TGGCTTGAACCGCCTGAGTCTGCATCAGAAACATCTGCTCGATCGACATCGGGGGCGGGGGTGGCAGGTGCTGCTGCTGAGGCACCTCATCCTGCGGAGCGGCTCGCTCCTGCTGAGCACGCCTTCCTCCTCTACGCCTGTTCTCTGACATCTGCAGAACGCAACCACACATCAGAACTGATCTGGCAAATCTTGCAGCATAAGAAAAGAGTATAGAATTCTCCAACAGCACTGAACAGATGAGCATCTTCACTGATCTCCAACACAGACCACACAGCTTCTCAGATAGAGAGGAAAGTGGAATAAAGGATTTCCCAACTATATAACTAACTCCATTAACATAATAGGTAAGCCAAAATGCAGGGGATACCCACACTCTGGTGACAATCATTACAAAGATCCAAACCAAACATAGTTCATCATGACAAACATAAATGCATAGGATATAGCAAACTACCCTGTCTAACTAAGACTAACTAAGACCGAGATTAACGCTAAGACTGAAGCTTCTATGTATATATATTTCGTATTAATTACAAGATCCAACTCTAACGAGCTATGGTTCTAGATTTATCTTGGTCTTGCAGTCGGGATTGCCATAAGACTGGTGTCCACGCCGAGGTGAGCGGTACGGGTGCTGAGTCCCGACGGGAGCGGGGGAACCATCATCCAAGTGACGACGTTCCGCGCGCTCAGCCCGCAGCAGGGCGATCTCAGCACGAGCCCTACTCAGCTCGTCTAATGCATGGTCCAGCTCCGTGTTTAGCACGGCGGCTAGGTTGACTGTGCTGCTCAACCTAGGATTGTCCTCACCAGCAGGTGAAACAATCACGCTTCCTGTGCTGCCAGATGGACGACGGGGGTAATACTTCAGGTCGAGACCGTCAGCTACCCCACCGAAAACCGAGCAGTAGTGCGAAAGCGCACGCCGTGCAGCATCCTGCATGGCTGCCTCAGCTGAGTCCCGCTCAGAGATAGAATAGTGCTCTGAGCAAGCCTCCGCGCCCTGGAGACTGTTCTCCGGACGGCGCACCAAGCAGGTCGCCTCCCAGCGGTCCGGGTAGACCCCGCGACTATGGTGGTAGACCACACAGCGATACTCGATGGACCAAGTACACCGGTCAAGTGCCCGACGTAGCAGGGTGTCGAGCGCGTCGTGGAAGTGACACCCGCGAGTAGCGTCGCGAGTGATGGGTCGAGCAACCCATCCTTCCGGCTCATGGTCAGCAGGGAGGTCGGTGTCGTGGCTCAAGCTGTCATCGCCACCTCCGTCGTCTGGGTCTCCTCCAGCAGCTACTCCAGAAGCTGGGGCGCCTAGTGGTGGTGCAGGGGGCGCCTCTAGAGGAAGCACAGGGGAGCAGCTCCTCACAGACTCTATCTCCTGCTGGAGCGAGAAAGAAGAGCCCTGCTGCTCCTGTCGTCGACGTTCCTGCTCCTCATGCAGGCGGTGGTGCAGTCTCTCCAAGTGGCTGGACTGTCCGGCCACGGGACGGCGAAGCGGACGCTCAGCAAGGCGGGAGGGTAAGAAGGGGATGACGGACTTTCGTGCAGTGTGTCTAAGACGAGCCATCAACAAAAGATATCGCAAGCAAAAGGGTGAGAACAGAATCAATATGACCAACAAATAATGAACCATAAATAAATGAAGGATCAGAATAAAACATAATTTTCAGCAAGGTATAATATATAGTAGAACATAGGTTTGGTCGGTATGACCAACTTTTGAAGGGATATCAAAGTCAAGGCGGGGACAGAGGTCTATAATCCTTAGAACGACCATTCTACTCTAGGTTAGCGGTCCTACAGTCAGCACGGCTTTGATACCACTTATGTCACACCCGGTTTTTAGAAGGTAAACCGAATGCGAACCATGTACGTGCCAGGATCAGTTATTCACGTACACAGCAGTTACATAACATGGACATCATCACACAGTGCTCAAATAGTATTAAAAGGGAAATAATAGTCGATTACATCATACGTCTGAGACGTCCATATAGTCCTTACAATAAATCAAAGTGCGGAAAAGAAACGTAGATAACGCGGCCTTCACAGGCAGCCGACTGGGGGTTGCCGCTAACCCACACCTAGAACTCGTCGTAGTCTTGGAACTCCTGGAAGTCTCCTTCCAAAGCTTCATCTTCTCCTGAGCAGTGGTTGCAATGCTGACAACCTGGGGGGGGGGGGTTTGGTGTGTAGAGCAAGGGTGAGTACACATCAACATACTCAGCAAGCATCCTGTTTGGCTGTAGTGGACTAGCTTTATGTGGGGATAAGTCAAGCAGTTGCTTTTAGTTGGTCAGGTTATTACTTACTAGTAGAAAGCCAGGTTTTAACATTAACCCAAGTTATTAGCCCAATGTATCCTTTCCAAACGGAAAGAATACCACTTACCATTACCATAATCATAATCAGAACCATCAATCTCATTGCCACCTGTACCAAAATGTCTCTGATCAAGTATCACTAATCTCTGGAGCTCCCTTGGCCGCTCATAACCGCGAGCACGGCTGATATATCAGTTTCATAACACTCTGCAGAGGTTGTGCACTTTACCCATAAGCCGTGATTCCCTCTCTAGCCCGGGCTTGCAAGACCCTTATTCACTCCCAAGGTGAATGGCTAGGGATTCACTACGAAGCTTTTACAAAGATTCCCCGGGGCTGTAGCCACCCGTTAGGTTTCCTAAATGTACCGCACTCCTCCCCAAGGGACAAATCAACCTTGGCAGAGCGAGCCGCATACACCGAGCCCCATTGACGGCACGACGGCTAAGCGATCTACACCCCGGTTCCTCTAATTATTCAGCTAAGGGCGTCCCATTCCACCCTCATGGTTGCACTGTTTTCCCGGGCGGTCATCCATTGAACAGGTCCTTACGGAGAGGCACTCGAGAAAACCGCTCGAGTCCCCTTGAAGGTCACAAATATAATCATAAATAAGAAGGGAAAACAGCGTATCATAGATAATCACATCATGTTCATTGATTTGAGTTGAGCAATAGCATCAGACTAAACAGTAATAATCCGACCCAAATAGGTAAACAAGGACATGGATAACAAAAGCTAGTCAATCCTTAAGTATAAATGTGTAATGCGGGAGGTGAATTAAAGAATGAATAGGACAGCAATAGGTCAAAGGACACTTGCCTCCACCAACCGACTGCTGCTCAGGGGCTTCTCCTGCGGGTTCTTCGGGCTCTTCGACCGGATCGTTCTCCATGCGATTGCAAACATACATACATTCGCATATTTAATACAAAAGAACAGTACACCATACAAGGGAACAAATAAAGTGAATATGCATCAAGTATGACATTCGATATCGCATTCATTATGATTAGAAAGAAACGAGAAAGGGTCTCGCAGGGGGTTAAATCTTATGCACTAATGATTAGTTACAATTGGTTCTAACAAAAGAAATTAGTTATATGCACTAATGGAAACCTAGTCATTTTTAGTTGATCAACATTGAACTGGATAAACAATTGATTATATATGAAATAACTAGCGTAATGGAATTCTAAATTAAGTTTCCATTTCATTGACATGAACAATGATTAGCCTACCTAAAATAAAATAAGTAACAGAAAGTAAAATAAAATAAAATAAAAATAATAAAAGGGGGGGGGGGGGTTGAACCGGCCAGGGGGCGGTTGAACCGGCCTGGGCTGGGGGCGGGCGCGTAGGGGCGGCCGAGCTGGGCGGTTGGGCCGGCCGAGCAGGGGCGCGCAGGGGGGCGGCCGAGCTGGGCGGCCACAGGGGCGGCCGAACCGGCGAGGCGCGGGCGCGGGGCGGCGGCGGCCGAGCCGGCCAAGGGCGGCCGAGCTGGGCTGGGGCGGCTGGGCCGGCCAGGGCGGCCGAGCCGGGGGCGCACAGGGGCGGCGGCGGCCGAGCCGGCCATGGAGGCGGCCGAGCTGGCTAGGGCGCGGGGCGGTTGGGCTGGGGAGGGAGAGGAGGGGAGAGGGGAGAGGAGAGGAGAGGGGGAGGGCTCACCGGGGACGGGGACGGGCGGCCGAGCTGCAGGGGCGGCCGAGCTGTAGGGGGCGGCGGTCGAGTTGCAGGGGCGGGGCTAGGGCAGGGGGCGGCGGCGGCTAGGGTGGGAGAGAATGGGAGAAAGAGAGGGAGAGGGGTAAGGGGAAGGGAGTGGGGGGCGGTTGGGCCGGCTAGGCCCAAGAGGGGGGCGCGCGGGGGCGGCTGGGCCGGCCAGGGGCAGCCCACGGCGCGGGAGAGAGAAAAGGGAGGAGAGAGAGAAAGAAAAAGAAGAAGAAAGAAAAGATTTCTTCTCATTTTCGAAATCCGATCTTCCTAGATGAATGCACTTACATTTTCAAGCAATCAAAGAATGCATAGTTCGGCATGGTGCATCAAACAACATAAAGCAATTTAGGGTTTTTTCTTTACACGGGAATTCCAAACCGAATCCCGCTAGCTTTGGAAAAGGTCAAGGTCTAGCGAGGGGAAAAAGAAAAAGAAAAGGTAACGCCCGAATTTGGCGAGTAAAGAAAAGAAAAAATTCAACTGCAAAATTCGGGGCGTTACAGATGGTGCCGAGGCCGGCAGCGGGGCAATCCTTGGTGGTGCCCGCAGGGACCGAGGCTCGAGGGGCCTCCCCGCAGGCGCGATTGGTCGTGGCCCGAAATGGGTAAGTATCTGAGGATACCTCTGTCCCGGCTCCTTCTTCTTGTGTCCTAATCCTGCTCTTCCCTTTCTTCCTAGCAAACGGAGGCACGGTTCGACCGGTCTGGCTCCCTAGAAGGCCCTTAAGACGGCTCTGGCCTCTGCAGCTGGTGCCGCACCGGGCCTCGCCGGTCGGCTGGTCTCTACACAAGGTGCCCCCAAGCAGGGGGCTCAGGAGGCACAAGTTGCCGTGGGGCGAGCTCCCGAGGCTGACCCCTCCGTCGAGGCGGCCGTCGAGTCAAGGGAGACTGCTGGCGCGACCGTGGCCTTGAGCCCACCAGTCGTGTTGCCGGTGCTGGCACCGACTTCTGCCGAGGCTGTTGCTGCTCTAGCTGTGGAGCCACCCGTCGCCGCCGATGCTGAGATGGCCGAGGCGCCGCTACTTGAGGCCGGCGATCGGAAACCTGCCCCCTTAGCCGAGGAGGTTCCCTATGCGCCAACTGCAGGGGGTACCGATGCCTTGGACGAGGGGGCACAGAACCGCGGCCCGTCCTGGGGAGCGGCGACCTCGTCCTCGCGCGGCGCAGTCCTAGCGAGCGGCGTCAGCCGCTCCGGTTCTTGGCTCGTGGTGCTTCGAAACCCCTCTTTGTTCTTGACGATGAGCGAGAGGAGCAGTCTTGGGACAAGCTTCGTGAGCGTGCCGAGGCAACGGTGGGGTCGCTTCGGTCGACCCTGGAGGTCCTTTCTAGGGACGTTCCCAGGATCCTCCAGGTAAGGATTTCAGGCATACCTTTCACGTGATCAAGGCATTCTTCGTGACGCCCCGCTTCCCTTCCTCAGGATCTGACGGATCTGAGTGCCGCCAAGTCATCGTTCATTCATCGCGAGGCCGACGTCTAGGGTTCACTGCGGTTTCTGAGGACCGCGCTTGCCGAGGCTACCGAGCGCCTCTCCCAACGGAGCACCGAGGCGGCGGACCTTCGTTTGCTCCGTGATGCGCTGGAGGCAGAGGCAGTGGCGGCACGCGCAGAGGCACAGCGGTGGCAGTTGGAGCTTGGCCAGGTCATCGGTGAGCGGGATCAATCTCGGGGCCGGGTCGCCGAGGCTGAAAGCCGGGCTGAGGCCCTTGGAGGCCAGCTAGTCGAGGCGTCCGCTCGGACCGGAGCCCTTGCGGCGGACCTGGCCGTGGCCATCGGGTGTGCTCAGTCTGCCCAAGCCACAGCCTCGGAGCAGCGTGTCCGGGCTGAAGGTATGTCTTGGCTGTTTTGAGATTTTGATTCAGCTTCATTCTTCAACTTGCGTTTGAAGACTTCTGCTTTGGCTGTTTGCAGAGCTCGAGTTTGCCCTCAGTGAGTTCGCCAAGGCACTTGCCCAGGCGGCTGAGCAGAAGGAGGCCGACCGCGCGGCCATGTCCGAGGCTATCTCGGCCTTTTGCTAGATCTTTGGCCTTGACGACGTCCCCTCAGGAAGCTCCCCTCAGAGTTGCCTGCAGGCCTTGGGTGACCACGCGCGCGACAGACTCCGCGAGGCGCTGCATCACGGCGTTAGGCGGGCCTTCGCCGTGCTCGCTTCCCACTATGATGTGGATTTGGAGCGGGTCAGCGAGGGGTATTGCCTTCCCGACGAAGACAAAGCGGCCCTGGCCGAAGTTCAGAGGCTTGATGCAGCCGCCGCGGGCCCAAGTGCAGTGCTGGCGTCCACCTTCGAGGTGGAGATCCTTCCGCCTACGCCACCGTTCGAGGGCGAGGCGGATCTTGCCGAGGGTGGAAGCGAAGCCGAGGGTGCAGCTCCTCCCCCGGGCAATGCCTGATTCTGCCGGAGCAATTTATTCTGAATATGTATGTGTCTTTCGCGGCCGCCGAGGCCGGAACACTTTGTCATCGTGATATAAAGCTGTGTCTCTTTCCCTCCTGTTTCGCGTATCTGGACTTGTTCGTCAGTAGCAAGATCGCTTACCCAAGTAAGAGTTATTTTTTGCGGTAGGTGACGAGTGAGGTATCTGTATCCCGGAGGCGTAGGAGTCCCTCGGCTCGGTCGGCCTTGCCGCTTACATGCACTCTTATTTGTTTCTCGGGGTTCTGTTACTGATATATCCGGGAAACACGAGAGTCGTTTTAGCGGAAGACCTTTTCCGAGGAAAATTTTGACGCAGAGGGGGTTCCCCCCTTCTAGCCCCCGAGGGAGGGTCGGGCTTTGCCGAGGCAAGGTTGACCCTCCCTTGATGGTTAGACTTTATTTGCGTAAGTGAATGAGGTATATGAGCGACTTGAAAACATCTTAAGGGTAGAAGCGACGTAGTTGTTGGATGTTCCAAGCGTTGCTGTAGACCTCACCTTGACTGTTGGCCAGCTTGTATGTTCCGGGCTTCGGAATCTTGGCGATGATGAACGGCCCTTCCCAGGGAGGCGTGAGCTTATGGCGCCCTCAGGCGTCTTGTGGTAGCCGAAGCACCAAGTCGCCCACCTGGAGGTCTTGGGACCGAACCCCTCGGGCGTGGTAGCGTCGCAGGGACTGCTAATACCGCGCCGAGTGTAGCAAGGCCATGTCCCGAGCCTCTTCCAGCTGGTCCAGTGAGTCTTCTCGGTTTGTTTGGTTGCTTCGGGCGTCGTATGCCCTCGTCCTTGGGGAGCCGTATTCTAAGTCTGTGGGCAAGATAGCCTTAGCCCCATAGACTAGAAAAAACGGCGTGAAACCCGTGGCTCGGCTTGGCGTCGTCCTCAGACTCCAGACCATCGAGGGGAGTTCCTTCATCCACCGCCTGCCGAACTTGTTGAGTTTGTTGTAGATCCTCGGCTTGAGTCCTTGTAGAATCATGCCGTTGGCACGCTCTACCTGCCCATTCGTCATGGGGTGAGCTACGGTGGCCCAGTCCACCGGATGTGGTGGTCCTCGCAGAAGTCCAGGAACTTCCTGCTGGTGAACTGGGTGCCGTTGTCGGTGATGTTGGAGTTCAGGACCCCAAAGCGATGGATGATGTTGGTGAAGAACGCCACCGCCTGTTCGGACCTGATGCTGTTTAGGGGTCGGACCTCGATCCACTTGGAGAATTTGTCGATGGCGACCAGCAGGTGCGTGAAGCCCCCGGGTGCTTTCTGCAAGGGACCAACGAGGTCCAGACCCCACACAGCAAACGACCAGGTGATGGGTATTGTTTGCAAGGCCTGAGCGGGCAGGTACGTCTGCCTTGAATAGAATTGACACCCTTGGCAGGTGCGTACAATCCTAGTGGCGTCGGCCACCGCAGTTGGCCAGTAGAAACCCTGTCGGAAGGCGTTTCCCACGAGGGCTCGAGGTGCTGCGTGGTGACCGCAAACCCCCGAGTGTATTTCTTGCAATAACTCCTGACCTTCGGCGATGGATATGCACCGCTGGAGGATGCCTGAGGGGCTGTGGTGGTAGAGCTCCTTTTCGTCACCCAGCAAGACGAACGACTTGGCGGGCCACGCCAGTCGCCGAGCTTCAGCTCTTTCGAGGGGTAGCTCTCCTCGGTGGAGATATTGCAGGTATGGGGTCTGCCAGTTTCGATTAGGCGTGACCCCATTCCGCTCTTCCTCGACGCGCAGTGCCTCACCCTCGGGGGCCGAGGCTGCCTCGGGCTGAGCTGAGGGCGCCTCGGGCAGAGCCGAGGCCTTCTCGGGCTCGAGCGTGTCGTCGGTCTTGACGGAGGGTTGATGTAGGTCTCGGGAGAAGACGTCCGGAGGAACCATTGTCCGCCCCGAGGCTATCTTAGCCAGCTCGTCTGCAGTCTTGTTGTATCGTCGAGCAATGTGGTTGAGCTCGAGCCCGTAGAACTTGTCCTCCAGGCACCGAACCTCGTCGCAGTAGGCTTCCATCTTCGGGTCGCGGCAGTGGGAGTTCTTCATGACTTAGTCGATGACAAGCTGCGAGTCCCCACGAGCATCGAGGCGCCGGACCCCTAGCTCGATGGCGATGCGCAACCCATTAACCAGAGCCTCATACTCGGCCACGTTGTTGGACGCCGGGAAATGGAGGCGCAGCACGTAGCGGAGGTGCTTCCCGAGGGGTGAGATGAAAAGCAGGCCCGCGCCCGCTCCTGTTTTCATCAGCGACCCGTCGAAAAACATGGTCCAGAGTTTCGGTTGGATCGGAGCTGTTGGAAGCTGGATGTCGACCCATTCAGCCACAAAGTCCACCAAGACTTGGGACTTGATGGCCTTCCGAGGGGAGAACGAGATTGTCTCGCCCATGATCTCCACCGCCCACTTTGCAATCCTACCTGAGGCCTCTCGGCACTCACTGATGAAGTAGACCAGGCTCTGGACGGGCAATGCGTGCCCTTCTTCTCGTCTCTCGACCACGATCACGGCGCTGACCACCTGAGTGGTAACGGCGACGTAGATCAAGAGGGCTTCTCCGGCAGCGGGGGGCACCAGGATGGGCGCGCTTGTAAGGAGCGCCTTCAAGTTCCCGAGGGCTTCCTTGGCCTCGAGGGTCCAAGTGAAGCGCTCGGTCTTCCTCAGGAGGCGGTACAGGGGTAGGCCTCTTTTGCCGAGGCGCGAGATGAAGCGACTCAGAGCCGCAAGGCATCCCATGACCCTCTGTACTCCTTTCAAGTCCTTGATAGGCCCTATGTTGGTGATGGCCGCGATTTTCTCCGGGTTGGCCTCGATGCCCCGCTTGGAGACGATGAACCCCAGTAGCATGCCTCGAGGGACTCCGAAGACACACTTCTCGGGATTGAGTTTTACGCCTTTCACTTTGAGACACTTGAATGTCGTTTCAAGGTCAGAGAGGAGGTCGGAGGCTTTCCTCTTCTTGACTACGATGTCATCGACGAAAGCCTCGACCGTTCGGCCAATGTGATGTCCGAACACGTGGTTCATGCACCTTTGGTATGTCGCACCCGCATTCCTCAAACCGAATGGCATAGTAATATAGTAGTACATGCCAAAGGGTGTGATGAAAGAAGTCATGAGCTGGTTGGACTCTTTCATCCTGATTTGGTGATACCTTGAGTAGGCATCAAGGAATGACAGGGTTTCACACCCAGCAGTGGAATCCACGATTTGATCGATGCGAGGCAGAGGGTAGGGAACCTTCGAACATGCTTTGTTTAGACTAGTGTAGTCTACACACATCCGCCATTTCCCACCTTTCTTTTTCACAAGCACAGGGTTGGCTAGCCATTCGGGATGGAATACCTCTTTAATGAACCCTGCAGCCATCCGCTTGTGGATCTCCTCGCCTATGGCTCTGCGCTTTTCTTCGTCGAATCAGCGTAGAGGCTGCTTCACGGGTCGGGCTCCAGCTCGGATATCCAGTGAGTGCTCGGCGACATCCCTCGGTATGCCAGGCATGTCTGAGGGACTCCACGCAAAAACCTCGGCGTTTGCGCGGAGAAAGTCGACGAGCACTGCTTCCTATTTGGGGTCGAGCTCGGAGCCGATCCAGATCTACTTGGAGGTGTCGTTGCTGGGGTCGAGAGGGACGGACTTAACCGCCTTAGCTGGCTCAAAGTTGCCGGCGTGGCGCTTCGCATCTGGCACCTCCTTGGGGAGGTTTTCCAGGTCGGCGATGAGGGCCTCGGATTCGGCAAGGGCCTCGGCGTACTCCACGCACTCCACGTCGCATTCGTACGCGTGTCGGTACGTGGGGCCGACGGTGATGACCCTGTTGGGGTCCGACATCTTGAGCTTGAGGTAGGTGTAGTTGGGGACGGCCATGAACTTGGTGTAGCATGGTCTCCCCAGCACTGCGTGGTTGGTTCCTCGGAACCCGACCACCTCGAACATGAGGGTTTCCTTTCGGAAGTTGGAGGGAGTCCCGAAGCAGACGGGCAGATCGAGTTGTCCAAGGTGCTGGACGCACTTACCGGGAATGATCCCGTGAAAGGGCGCCGTGCCGGCCCGGATCGAGGACAGATCGATCTGCAGGAGCCCGAGGGTGTCGGCGTAGATGATGTTGAGGCTGCTGCCTCCGTCCATGAGGACCTTGGTAAGCCTGACGTTGCCGATGACAGGATCAACAACGAGCGGGTACTTCCCCGGGCTCGGCACGCGGTCGGGGTGGTCGCCTTGGTCGAAGGTGATGGGCTTGTTGGACCAGTCTAGGTAGACTGGCGCCGCCACTTTCACCGAGCAGACCTCCCGGCGCTCTTGCTTGCGGTGCGGAGCTGAGGCGTTCGCCACCCACCCACCGTAGATCATGAAGCAGTCATGGACCTCGGGGAACTCCTCTGCCTTGTGGGTTTCCTTCTTGTCGTTGTCGGGGGCTCTGCCACCTTTCGTCGGTGGCCCGGCCTTGTGGAAGTAGTGCCGAAGCATGACACACTCCTCAAGGGTGTGCCTGACGGGACCCTGATGATAGGGGCACGACTCCTTGAGCATCTTGTCGAACAAGTTGGCACCTCCGGGAGGCTTCCGAGGGTTCTTGTGCTCGGCGACGGCGACAAGGTCGGCGTCGGCGGCGTCACGTTTTGCTTGCGACTTCTTCTTGCCCTTCTTCTTCGTGCCGCGCTGAGCGGACGCCTCGGGGACATCATCCGGTTGGCGCCCCTAAGGCTGCTTGTCCTTCCGGAAGATGGCCTCGACCGCCTCCTGACCAGAGGCGAACATGGTGGCGATGTCCATCAGCTCGCTCGCCCTGGTGGGGTCTTGCGACCCAGCTTGCTCACCAGGTCGCGGCAAGTGGTGTCGGCGAGGAACGCACCGATGACATCTGAGTCGGTGATGTTGGGCAGCTCGGTGCGCTGCTTCGAGAATCGCTGGATGTAATCCCGCAGGGATTCTCCCGGCTGCTGGCGGCAGCTTCGGAGATCCCAGGAGTTCCCAGGGCGCACTTATGTGCCCTGGAAGTTGCCGGTGAAGGCTTTGACCAGGTCGTCCCAGTTGGAGATCTGCGCAGGAGGCAGATGCTCCAGCCAGGCTCGGGCGGCGTCAGAGAGGAACAGGGGGAGGTTGCAGATGATGAGGTTGTCATCTTCCGTTCCACCCAGCTGGCAGGCCAGCCGGTAGTCCGCGAGCCACAGTTCCGGCCTCGTCTCCCCCGAGTACTTGGTGATGGTAGTCGGGACCTAAAACCGGGTCGGGAACGACGCCCATCGTATGGCCCGGCTGAAAGCTTGCGGACCGGGTGGTTCGGGCGAAGGGCTCCGATCCTCCTCGCCGTCGTAGCGTCCCCCACGCCTGGGGTGGTAGCCTCGGCACACCCTCTCGTCGAGGTGGGCTCGACGGTCGCGGCGATGGTGCTCGTTGCCGAGGCGGCCCGGGGCCGCAGGCGTTGTGTCCCGCGTGCGCCTGGTGTGGACCGAGGCTTCCCGCATGAATCGGGAAGTCGCGGCGCGATGCTCCGGGGGTACCCCTGCCTTCGGGAGGCAGAGCTTTCGACCCGTCGGACCGCGACATCCTCCAGGAGATTCTTGAGTTCTCCCTGGATACGCCGTCCCTTGGTGGTGGATGGTTCCGGCATCGCTCGGAGTAGTATTGCTTCTGCAGCCAGGTTCTGGCCGACCCCACTGGAAGCCGGGGGCAGCCTTGCCATGGCATTGTCGGTGATGCGGTGCTGGACGTCCTGGGCCAGATGACGCGCTTCTCCGGCCGGTGCTCGGCCTGCCCACTCCTGCCCGATGTTCTGCCGGAGCTGCACAAGTTGTCCTGCTTCCTCGTCGATCCTGGCCTACGTCTCGTGGATTTGCTCGAGCTGTGCGTCCTGACCCCCCGCAGGGACTGGGACCACAGCTAGCTCCCGAAGGATGTCAACGCGAGGCGCAGGCCTAGGGGATCGCTGTTCTCCGGCACACCAAGGTGGTTGCCTTCGTCGAGACCCTCTAGATCGATGTGGAAACATTCACGACTTGGGCCACAGTCCTCGTCGCCGAGGCTGTGGCTACCATCGGAGCAATCGGAGAGGCAGTAGTCGCATGCGGTCATGAAGTCCCGCATGGCACTAGGGTTATCGAGCCCGGAGAAACCCCAACCAGAGTCGGGCTCGTCGTCTTCCTCAGAACCCGGGGGCCCGTAGGTCGAGACGGCCGTCAATCTGTCCCAGGTTGACCACATATGGTACCCCGAAAGGTTTGGATATGCCTTTATGAAAGCGTCCACCGAAGCGGGGTCGCTTGGTGGGTCGAAGCTAAATCTAAAAGGCACAGGATGGGAAACGGACGGTACCTCTTGATCGACGGATGGTGACGAAGTCGCGTCGGGGACGGACTGCACCGTTATCTTAGGTACGAGGCTAACGCCCAGCAAGTCCTTCACGAGCGTGCTGGCATCGTCCGTCTGCTTGGGGTTGGCGCGTTGCGGGGAAACGACGCTCGTCTTCGTCTCAGACGCGAGGTCAACGCCCGACGTGTCCCCCGCTGGGGCGCCGGCACCGTCGACTCGCTCGACAGTCGACGAGGCGCCGCCTCCTGCTTGGCCATGGTTGCCCCGCCTCCTCCCCCGTCGACGGGGGAGGTGACGGGACAGACCCGGATGCTGTTTGTTGGGGGCTTGTTCTCAAATGCTATGAATTAAGAACAAGACAACATAAAAGTGTTAAATGTTGAGCTCCTTCGCCCTTAGAAACAGTATATCCCTTCGGGTATAATGAGTCTCGGACGAAGGTAACGAAGGAAAAGGCCTTCGTTAGGTTGATAAATGGATAAACAGAGTAATTATCTATGTAATGTGCGAGTAATAATATCAGCATTGTCATCGATATATTTCCATTATTAAATTCATAAAAACGAATTACAAATGTACCTTCGAGTTGATGTAAAGTAAAGGTACAAACGTGATGCGAAAAAGCGTATGCCAAGTCAGCGTGAACAGTACGGGAGTACTGTTCACCTATTTATAGGCACGGGACGCAGCCCGTGCAAAATTACATTGATGCCCTTTATATTTATCAATAACTACGGTAATTCTTCGAGGTCCAATTCGGCTTTTCATCTTTAAGTCGGTTCCTCTTTTCTGTTATTGTGCCGAAGCCTTTCTGCACATAGCTTCGTGATCGTCTTATCCCTCGTCATGATCGTTTTTCATTCCAGTCACGCTTCGTCTTAACCATGCTCTTGTATATTCGCGACCTGACTCCGAAGGTGCCTGTTCACATATTACACTTGGAAAATATTATCAAACTATACTTTTGAGGACCTTCGGGAGCCGAAGGCCCCCAACAGTAGCCGAAGGTCCGAAAAAACACCTTCCTTTTGCTAGAATAGCAACAGTCATTGACAAGCGGGGCCCTCCAGTTTTCGACATACTGGGTGTATAAATACAAGCTCACCGCGAGTTTATTTGGCACGCCCTTTTGCCACCTGCTTTTTACTCACCCAGCTTTTAGCCTGCGCACCCAGCTTTTAGCCTACGCGCGACAACATTTGCTCGGTCTTAGATTTTTAAGCTTCGGCTTCAAGTCTGGTTTGCTAGCATCCGCGAAAATGTCTGAGGATAAGATAGTTGCTGGTGCTTCGAAGCTAAGCCTTTCGGAGGAAATGCACCTGGGTTTTCTTAAGTCAATGTCGAAGACCAATACGGAAAAGATTGTCAAGGAAACTTTGGAGGGTTTATCTGAAGATACTGGCGACAGTGATAGTTATGATGTGGATAGTGGTGGGGAGGACTCCGAAGATCGCCCGTGGCGGCCTAGTCACTCAAACTTCGGAAAATCAACTATAAAGCAGAGTCACCTTGAGAATATGAGGGGGAGGTATTTTTGAGATATATCCATCGTGAGGGCAGATGACGGAGAAAAAACTACGCCGACCCCCGAAGATAATGAGGTCGTGATCTTCCGAAGCTTTTTAAAGGCTGGGCTACGATTCCCTCTAAGTAGGTTTGTGGTAGAAGTTTTGAAAATATATCAAATTTACCTTCATCAACTTACCCCCGAGGCAGTGATAAGATTGGGAATCTTCGTCTGGGCCGTGAGGAGCCAGGGCCTGGAGCCAAGTGCAAAAAGCTTTTGCAATATACACGAGCTAGTATATGAGACGAAACCCTAGGGTAAGGAGCAATATCATAATAATTTTGGTTGCTATAGCTTCGGTGCCCGCTCTGGGTCAAGCTGTCCTGTGCCAACCTTTTGGAAGAGATGGCCCGGGGAATGGATGAAGGAATGGTTCTATGTGAAGAACGATTTGAAGGTTCGGGAAGATATCAAAGATATCATCATGCGCCCTATCTGGCAGCGCTTCAGACTTCGGAAACCAAAGGTAGAAATAGACGAAGCAGCTGAAGAATGTCAAAGGGCCTTCGGCGTGGTTTGCTCTTTTATTGGGACCAGGGATTTAATGCAAGAGCACATTGCCTTCAGAGTGTGGCCACTTGTAGATAACTGGGAAATGCCAAAGGAGACCGTTAAAGAAACTGACGAGGGTGGACTAATTAGACTGAAATATACATTCAAGTATGGAGATAAGTTTGTTGAACCGGATGATGATTGGCTGAAAAGCATTGAAAATGTAAGTGATGAATTGCTTGGGGCATACTCAAAGGCCGAAAACACTGCATTATCAGCGGCTTTCGGAGGCCGAAAAAAGAAGAGACTCAACCGAGTATTTGATGCAATTGGATTTATCTATCCCGACTACTATTATCCAATGCAAGGTCAAAAGAGAAAAAATACTTCTCCTGCAAAGGACACTGCTTTGGCTGCTCCCGGGGAGCCAGCGCCGAAGAGGAAGAAGGTAAAAGTGTTCACACACCCTCCACGCTGTATTGAGCCGGCCACAGTGCCCGAGTTTATTGGCGAGGCCTCTTCGGCCACCGAAGCCAGAGAACGAACTGCAGCGCCAAAATCCGAAGAAATGGCCAAAGCACCAGCAATAGAAAAAACAGGAAAAGAGAAATCTGAAGAAAGAAAAACACTAGATGTTTTAAGTCCTTCATCAAAAGTTGAGACAGCTAAAAGCCAGAAAGGGCCAGCAGCAACCCCGAAAAGAAAAAGGATGGTTAATGTGCTGGATGTTTTGGAGACAATTAAATCTTCAAGCACAACTCCAAAGAAAACTGTTGAAGTGTCTACTGAAGCCTTTGCTGCTGAAACTTCGAAGCAGCAATCTGAAACTGAAGCTGGGCCTTCGGAATCCACCAAGATACAACCTTTGGAGGTCGAAAAAATGTCAAAGGCAAGTTTAGAAACTGAAAAAGCAAAAATAGCAGAGCCGATTCTGACTGAGGAAATTGGCACTGCCACCCCCGAAGCATCTTCCAAAATACTTGATTATATTGTGCGACATGCTTCGGGGAAGAAACTGTCTGAAGAAGAGATTTTTGAAGCCAATCACTATGCCCGAGAACTGAAGTATCCGAGGGGGGCCGTAGTGTTCAATGGGACAAACGAAGATGATTTCCTGTACTGTCTCCCAGAGAATAAAGAATTATCCGTGTGTCGGGAGATGGCTAGAAGCATGGGGTTCCTGAAACTCAAAGCTGGCCTTTGCGCCATGACGAAGGAGGATCTTGCGGATAGCCTGGCATACAATAGTCTGAAGGTACAAAAATTGTGAATTTTGAAGTTTATGAATTTTGAATTAGTTTTTTGCTCTTATGTTAACTCATTCATTCTTTTGAATAGGGCTTAATACTCAGCAATGCCTTAAGGGCTCAGAAGAATGCCGAAGATGAGAGCTGCACCATTGCTCTCAACAACCTTCGAACAGAGGTTATCAGGCTAAGAAACGAAGCCTTGGAGAAGGACAGAATTCTGCTTACATTAGTGGAAAAAATGAAGGAAGACGAAGCTAACTCTAAAACTCAAGCCGAAGCTCAGAAGCGTGAAATCGAAGATCTTCGTAAACAACTAGCCCGAGCCAAAGAAGAACACATTCTTGAAGAAACAAAACGGGAATTAAGCGATCAATGGGCAGATCATTTGGAAGTAAATGTTAAAGAGCTTCGTGCTTCGAAGAAGAGGTGCTACGATAAATCCATAGAATGTGTTAAGAAAATAAAATCCAGCTTCGCCAACGTTGGCGCGTTCTCTAGTGAAGAAAATTTCACAAGAGGAAATCTGGAAGGCCCAATTGAATGGATTAGTCGCGAAGCTGATGTCTTCGACGAAATCTTGAACAGTCGCGGGGACATTTGTGCTTTTTCGGGCGCCAGGGGAATTGTTACCGTTTTAGAGAAGAAAGGGTGCGAGCATGTAAAATCTTTGGCGCAGTCTGAAGCTGCTTTGTCCCCTGAAGATATCACAGACCCTTCAGCCGTAGCAAGCCAGGTTGGTGGAAAATTTTTCACTGACATTTGGGACAATGGCGGCCGAAAAATGGCTCAAGAGGTCATTCAGAGAAGTGAAAAAGGCATCCATGATGCTAGGGAGGTAGCGAGAGCTGCTGAAAAAAACACAGGGCCCGAAGGGCAAATAGGTATTAATTAGTGATTTTTATTTTGTTGTAATTTTTGATTTTGAACTTTATTCGTAGTTTGTAATAGTAATATAGCCGTGTCCTCTCCTCCCTCAGAACCCGCTGAGGCATCTACGGACCCTCCCCCGAAGGGAGACAACGAAATTAGACAAATGGCCGAAGCCATCATGGACAAAGTTGTCAATCAGCTGCTAAACGAAGCTGCAGAAGTAGTTCTTAGGGAAGATTAAATGCTATTGTAAAAATACTTGGAACATGACAAGTGTAAAACTTTGTAACTTTGAATGTAATATATAATCTATTTACGGTTCAATTCTTTACGATGCATGAAATTTTTTCATACATACCGCTTTTTGAGCCTTCGGCGAAAAAACACCTTCCCTTCTTTTCATGCTTTGTAAAGAAAATCTTTTATGTGTCACAAGAATTACCATATTTCTTTGATGAAGAATGTCCAAACTTTATGAAAACATTCTTTGAATCCATAAAAAAAGCCTTATGTTGACTCTCAAATGAAGCTACACTTCTTCTCAATTTATCTTGTGCCTTGGCACAATTTTCTCTTTTTCAAAACATTCTTCGAAGATCAATGCTGTGTCCCCTTCTTGTTCTCCATGCGAAATGATGGATGATGCTTATGTTATGCAAAATGATGTAATGATGTTATGTTATGCAAAATGACATTTATGCTGAAAATACACATATCCCTGCCACAGAGCACACAATCTTTTTATCTCAGCGTTGACTTTTCGCTGTAAGCCTCCCTTAGGAGCTTCTTCGCTTTTTTACTTTCAGCGGAATCAGCGTTTATTTTTCGCTGTAAGCCTCCCTTAGGAGCTTCTTCGCCTTTTACTTTCAACGGAATCAACGTTTATTTTTCGCTGTAAGCTCTGCATTCCCTTTGGAACGACTTTCGAGCAGAAAACTTACACTGCGCTCCCTTAGGAACGACTTTTTATTACTTCAAAAAAGTTATGGCTCGTTCCTTAGAACAAGTTTTCGATAATCCGAAGGTTCTCCGTGCCTCCATAAATTCTTGTGCTTCGGTAACTCAAGCCTTTGGAGGAGATATATTTTCATTATGATAATACGGTAAACTGTTACAAGAAAAAACAATAAAAAACACTTAAACTCCCCATAATTGTTCTTTACTGCGAAGAAAATAAAATTGAATGTGAAAGCATAAAAAACTGCTGTGGGAGTAGGATATTTTGTCAGTAAATGTGCTTCGACTCTGGCACAGTGCTATTGACTGTGCGAGCTTCGGATTCTTCTCTGAAGTCCCTCTGGGGGTGAGAGTGCTGGCTCCCTTCTGGCTGCGAAGCTCGTTGTATTGGTGGTGGCGGTGGAAGCTGTTGCCAGGAAGCTTGAGGTTGGCTTGCCGAAGCAACAGAGGCTGCAGGGTGATTGCCTACATATTCTGGAATGTAAGGCGAATGGTACGAAGCAGTATGCATGACCTGCTTCGGCTGGTTCTGTTGTGCAGCAGCTTCTGCTAGCTCCTTTTGCTTCTGGATGGTAATATGACACATCCTGGTGGTGTGGCCCTTACCTTCACCACAGAATAGGCAGTATATTTTTCTTGGTTGATCCCCAAATCTTCCCCCGAAGCCCCTGGCGCCTCTGCCCCTTGGCGCTGGCGGCCGGAAGGAGCTTTGCTGTTGCCCCGAAGCTTGCGAGGAGCACTGTGGCCTTTGCTGTTGACCCCCTTTGTCGTCATTTTGAGTAAAATTGTGAATTGACCTGACGTGCCTTGGATAAAATCTTCCTCCGAAGCCCCTAGACATTTCAGAGAACCTGAGAGCTTCCTCCCTTCTTTGGCGAAAATCATTGTCAGCTCGAATGTACTCGTCCATCTTCTGGAGCAGCTTCTCCAGAGTTTGCGAAGGCTTCCTGGCAAAGTACTGAGCTGCAGGTCCTGGCCGAAGCCCCTTGATCATGGCCTCAATGACAATTTCATTGGGCACTGTTGGTGCCTGTGCCCTCAGACGTAGGAACCTTCGGACATATGCCTGAAGGTATTCTTCGTGATCCTGGGTGCACTGGAATAAAGCTTGAGCAGTGACTGGCTTCATCTGAAACCCTTGGAAGCTGGTTATCAGCATATCCTTCAACTTTTGCCATGAGGTGATTGTCCCTGGCCTAAGGGAAGAGTACCAAGTTTGTGCAACGCTTCTGACAGCCATGACGAAGGACTTTGCCATGACCGCCGTGTTGCCACCGTACAAAGATATAGTTGCCTCATAGCTCATCAAGAATTGTTTCGGGTCTGAATGACCGTCGTACATGGGGAGCTGAGGCGGCTTGTAAGACTGTGGCCAAGGAATAGCCTGGAGTTCTGTTGACAAGGGAGAAGCATCATCAAAAGCAAAATTTCCGTGATGGAAATCTTCATACCATTCATCCTCGTTGTAGAAACCCTCTTGATGAAGCTCTCTGCGCGAGGGCCTTTGATTCTGGTCATCTTGAGCGAGATGTCGAAGCTCCTCAGAGGCTTCATCTATCTGCTTTTGAAGATCAGCTAGACGAGCCATCTTCTCCTTCCGTTGAACCTGTTGATGGAGCATCTCCATTTTTTGTATTTCTTGGTCCAAGTCACCTTCCAGAGGCGTTGGACTGATGGCCTTCCTCTTCTGGCTTCGGGCCTCCCTAAGAGAGACGACATCCTGATTGGGGTCCAGCGGCTGCAGGGTGGCAGCCCCTGTCGTTGAAGCTTTTTTCGGCGGCATGACGAAGGTGAAGCTTGCCGAAGGTTTTCAAAACCCAAAAAGTGGAAGTGAGTTGACCGGAGGTGGCGCCAATGTTGGGGGCTTGTTCTCAAATGCTATGAATTAAGAACAAGACAACATAAAAGTGTTAAATGTCGAGCTCCTTCGTCCTTAGAAACAATATATCCCTTCGGGTATAATGAGTCTCGGACGAAGGTAACGAAGGAAAAGGCCTTCGTTAGGTTGATAAATGGATAAACAGAGTAATTATCTATGTAATGTGCGAGTAATAATATCAGCATTATCATCGATATATTTCCATTATTAAATTCATAAAAACGAATTACAAATGTACCTTCGAGTTGATGTAAAGTAAAGGTACAAACGTGATGCGAAAAAGCGTATGCCAAGTCAGCGTGAACAGTACGGGAGTACTGTTCACCTATTTATAGGCATGGGACGCAGCCCGTGCAAAATTACATTGATGCCCTTTATATTTATCAATAACTATGGTAATTCTTCGAGGTCCAATTCGGCTTTTCATCTTTAAGTCGGTTCCTCTTTTCTGTTATTGTGCCGAAGCCTTTCTGCACATAGCTTCGTGATCGTCTTATCCCTCGTCATGATCGTTTTTCATTCCAGTCACGCTTCGTCTTAACCATGCTCTTGTATATTCGCGACCTGACTCCGAAGGTGCCTGCTCCGAAGGTGCCTGTTCACATATTACACTTGGAAAATATTATCAAACTATACTTTTGAGGACCTTCGGGAGCCGAAGGCCCCCAACACTGTTCTTCCATCACGCGGGAAAGACGTCATCGATTCCGCCGCCGGCGGGCGGGCTGACGGCCGCCATTGTCGTTGTCGCACGGCGGAGGAAGGAGTACCATGTCGTAGCTGCCGTCGAGGGACATGAACTCGAGACTCCTGAAACGGAGCTTCGTCCCGAGTCGGAGAGGTTGCTGGAGACTCCCCATCTGGAGCTTGACGGGAAGGTATTCGTCAACACGCAGCAGGCCCCTACCTGGCGCGCCAACTGTCGGCGTTTCGACCCTGGGGGGTCCCTGGACCGACGAGTAAATTGTCGCTGCGTGTCCCAGCCTAGATGGGTCGGCGCGAGATGGAGCACAAGGGGGGAAACTAGTGAGGGGAAACCGCAGCCTCGTGTTGTCCTGCGCCCAGGGCGGATGCGCTTGCAGTAGGGGGTTACAAGCGTTCGCGAGGGAGAGAGAAAGAGAGAGGGCGTGAGACTGCGCGTCAGCCCGTCCTCCCGCGCGGCCACCTTCTTCGTACGAGAGCCCTGGACCTTCCTTTTATAGACGTAAGGAGAGGGTCAAGGTGTACAACGGGGGGTGTAGCAGCATGCTAACATGTCTAGCAGAGGGGAGCCAGAGCCCCATGTACATGCCGATGTGGCTGTCGAAGAGGTGTTGGAGCCCTGTTCATGTGGCGTCGTGGCCGTCAGAGGAGCGCTTGAGCCCTGTAGAAGCACAGCTGTCGGGGCTGTTGGATCCTTGCTGACGTCTTCTTGCTTCCGTAGGGGGCTGAGAACCGCCGTCGTCATGGAGCACGCGGGATGCCATCATTACTTGTTTTACCGGGGCAAGCCAGATGGGACGCCGGTCTTGTTCCCCGTAGCCTGAGCTAGCTAGGGGTAGGGTAATGATGTACCCCCCTGCGACGTGGTCGGTCCGAGCCCGAGGTCGGGCGAGGCGGTGGCTCCTCCGAGGTCGAGGCTGAGTCCGAGCCCGGGGGTCAGGCGAGGCGGAGACCGTCGTCCGAGGTCGAGGTTGAGTCCGAGCCCGGGGGTCGGGAGAGGCGGAGACCGTCTTCCGGAGTCAATCTTGAGTCCGAGCCCTGGGGTCAGGCGAGGCGGAGACCGTCTTCCGAGGCGTGGTCGAGTCCGAGCCCTGGGGTCGGGCGAGGCGGAGACTTTCTTCTGGAGCGAGGTCGAGTCCGAGCCCTGGGGTCGGGCGAGGCGGAGACTTTCTTCTGGAGCGAGGTCGAGTCCGAGCCTTGGGGTCGGGTGAGGCGGAGACTGTCTTCCGGAGGCGAGGTTGAGTCCGAGCCCTGGGGTCGGGCGAGGCGGAGATTCCTATGGCGCCCGAGGCTGGACTTGGCTGCTGTCAGCCTCACCCTGGCAGGTGGCACAGCAGTCGGAGCAGCGTAGGCGGCGCTGTTTTCCTGTCAGGTCAGTCAGTGGAGGGGCGAAGTGACTGCGGTCACTTCGGCCTTGTCGACGGGAGAGCGTGCGTCAGGATAAGGTGTCAGGCGATCCTTGCATTGAATGCTCCTGCGATACGGTCGGTTGGCGTGGCGATCTGGCCAAGGTTGCTTCTCCGCGAAGCCTTCCCGAGCTAGGCCTCGGGTGAGTCGAAGGTGTGCCCGTTGCTTGAGGAGACCCTCGGGTGAGGCATGAATCTGCCTTGGTCTACCGTTCCTGCCCGAGGCTGGGTTCGGGTGAGGCGAGATCATGTCCCTTGAGTGGATGGAGCCTTGACCTGAATTGCGCCCATCAGGCCTTTGCAGCTTTGTGCTGATGGGGGTTAACAGCTGAGATTAGGAGTCTTGGGGGCACCCCTAATTACGGTCCCTGACAGGTATGAATCTGTTTTATTTGAGCAAAGAAATAATCATGATGTATTATTCGATGTTGCTCAACTTAAAACTGAGAATTCTATGCTTAAGAGTCAAGTAGAAATGATAAATTTAGAAAAACTTGCTCTAAGTGAAAAATATGATATGCTATCTTATTCTCATAATGAATTAGTTGATGGTCATATCATGCTTGATGTTGCCCATGAGGTTGTAATTGCAAACCTAAATTCATGTGAACCTCATTCTTGCATACGTGCGCCTTTAGATAATATATCACCATGTGCTAACCCCTGTTGCTCAAAATAAAGCCAATTTTTGAATGAACATCAAGCTGCAGGATCAAAAGAAAAGTTGCTCATCAATAAAGAAAGGAACAAGAAAGCAAAGCAACTAAGGAGAAGACGCATTGCTCAACCTCCTCAAGATATCCACGGACGCGTGGTGAAGAAGCTTGAGACAGGAGAAACCACAGCAAGTGTTAAACTCCATAAGAAGGATGTTCCTAAAGCAATAAATGAAGAAATCAACATGAACAAGGAAAAAGCTAAAAATTCAATTAGTCATGTTGTTTGCACTGATCATCTCTCTATGTTATCCAAGAACAAAAAGAGAAGAGAAAAAAGGAGGTGCTTTAAGTGCAATGAGTTAGGCCACCTCATTGCGTCATGTCCATACAACGACAAGGATGAAGGGTTGAGGAGATGTTTCGGATGCAATGACAAGGACCATATGATCACTTCATGTCTGCTCATGAAAAATCAAACACGTGCACTCTCTAGGATGACCCTCACTAAGAAAGAAGACAAACAACAAGCGTCATGTCAGGTTAAGCGACGCTTCGGCTACATGTGTGGTGAGCAGGGTCATCTACCTAAGGTATGTAAGAAGGGTAAGGTTCCTAAGCAAGCAAATTTATCTCAATTCTATTCGCTTAGGAGACCCAAATCATACACTTGTGCTAGATCAACAATGAGATCACCTAGAACTAGCACAATTGCTATGTGGGTACCAAATGATCTTTTAGATGAGCGTTATGGACCCATTTCGAGATGGGTACCAAACTGTGCTAACTAGACCATGCAGGTGCCTCGAGATGGACTGGAGATCTTGGGAGAGCTTAAGATGGTTAATTCAAACTCTTTGCTTAAGCTGTCAAATTTATTATTCATTTATTGACCTAAGGTTGAATTATTGTGCAATACTAATCCCATGTTCATCTCGAGTTAAATAAGTTGTAGAGGTCCTTAATCATTACTGGTGAATCAAGCAAAGGACTTTGATGAGAATCTACAACTTGCTCTCCAAAGGACGGTACCCGTGTATCATAAGTGCATTATTTATAATTAGTATTGCTTTTAAGTTGGATGGTCGTGCTATGCCTATCCTTAGAGTAGTTATGAGTTTGAGATTGCTTGTGTTGAATATCTTTCAATTAATGATCCATGATTTCCAAGATCATAACCATGCTTGCTCAATCATGACTGTGTGCCTTATAGGTTATATCTCTTGAATCATTCAATGGGTAGCTTTTCATTTGATATATCCACCATGATTAACTCCCTTTGTTTATGTGGATAAACATGTATCTTTTTGTAAGTCATGCTATGTGGTTTTTAATGATTAACCTATGTGCAAGCATGATAATTTTTGTTTAGTCCAGGTTCACATGATTACTTTGTCTTGGTACTGTGTATATACCAAAACAAGAAATCCGTGTTGTGCCTCTAATGCACCTCTTGAGAAATGAGGTTCATGAGCAAAAGGAGCCCTAAATTGGTGACAACAGGTGCTCTCATGGCAATTCAGGAAAAGGCAAAGGTATGGAGAATGGAACTATGAAATTTCATTGAATATCTTGAAGTTCCGTTGATTGTGATCATAGCTATGTTCTTGCTTTTCATGGTAGTATCTTGGCTTAGGTGCCTTATGCTTTAAAATGTTGTTTCCCTTGGTGTACCTAAGAAAATTCTTCTTAATCATGGTGTGCTTAGACATTGTGCTTTATATGCATGATCTTGTCATTTTTCAATTGGTATGTGTTGCAATGATCATCATGTGTGAAACGTGCCTAGGTTGCTTTTAAATGTTATATATCTTGAGGCATGCATTGTTTCCACTAGTCACAAGTTGTATTATGACATCTATTCAATTGGTATCTTTTTGTGATGCAATTGATATATTATGCCTAGACCAAGGTATGTTGTGATCCCCTCTAGTTCTGAGGACGCTAGAATGTGCAAAGTGCAAGTCATTCAAATACTTGCTGCACAACTTAAGCGGGTGCACACATAACTTGTGTCTTTTGAGACTAACTGTTTCTTAAGTGATCCTATATAGTCTCAAGGAGGAAAAGGGAAGATGAGCAAGAAATGGAGCAATCAGGACTTGGGTACCTCCACAAGTCGAGTAATTGGTATCTAAAGTTGTGAGCAATTGCATATTTAAAGATTGCTCGTGCTCTATAATAGTTGGTGATCCTAGATGCTTATCTTTAAATATCATGGAGCTATAACAGCGATGATGTTTCAATTGGTAACCTTGGCAGTGTGCTTCAATTGGTATCTTTTGATTATCACTAAAATAGAAGCTTCATCTTGTGCCACAATACTATAACTTGTTCTAAGTTTGGTGTCTTAGCAACAAGAAAAGGTCAGGATAAGGGATCAGGTACAAGTGTGAAGAAGCTCCCTAGAAACAAGACTTTCAAGAAGGAAATCTTAAATTGATGGCTAAAGGAACTTCGCCTACTTAGATGGAAAGTACACCATAACATGGTAAATGTACAAAAGGAGGTATTGACCTTTTGCGTATTTGTATCTTAATCTTATTCCAATGCTTGTGTTGTATATGTTTAATGTTTAAGGGGGAGTAATGTTAGTGTGTTGCATTTTACCTGCTTAATACCCTGCTGTCCCTTGACATCATCCTATGTTCTTGCTTGAATATGGTTTTGGTGTTTGATGTCAAAGGGGGAGAATTTGTGCATTAAAGCTTACCTCGACCTCAGAGGAAAGCTGCATTAAAGCTTACCTCGACCTGAGAGGAAAGCTTATCTTAAGTAATTTTTTGTGTGCTAGGGTTTCCTTGATTTCCTTTCATCTGAAGGAAGAATGTGTTAGTTTTGTTGATAATACTTATCATATGCTTCTTGTTGTATTATATGGTGATAATGCAAAATTAGTGCTTCCGTTAATATGAATCAATTGGTATCTACTGTGTTTATCCTGTAATAGATATTCATGTGATTCTGGTGCTTTAAATTGCTTTAAATTGGTAGCTTAATGGTGAATAGTGGTAGGTTGATATTCCTGTGTATATCCATTCAATTGGTGTTTAACTCTAATTCTATGCATTTGTGTTATACGCATCACGGTTTGATTCTTGACACAATGCATCCCACAGGTGCTAAGGTGTAGCAATGATTCGAATTAGCCTAAGTATGTGCATTTTGGCATTTAAGGCCAAAGTTAAGATTTTAATGTAAGCACATATTTAGGGGGAGCATTCTATAAACTTAGAATTCAAAATTTTATCTCTAAATCTTATTATTGTGTAAGCTTTTATTGTGTTGCCATCAATCACCAAAAAGGGGGAGATTGAAAGCTCTCTTGTGGGTTTTGGTGGTTTGGATGACAACCCAATTAAAGGACTAACAAGTGTGCTAAGTGTTGAACAGGTGCTTAATGCAAAGCTAACAGGTTTCAACGTGAGTGAACAAATGTGATGGTCCAAAGACTGGATTATCTATAGATAATGGACATCACAAGTAAGATGGACATTACTTAAGTGATACTCGGTGTGCGTAACTCAAAGTCAACCGATCAAGCCAAGGATGGAGGCAAGAAAAACTTCGAGGTACCGAGTGCACGGGAGAAGGTCTGGGAGACCAGGAACCCAAAGCCATGGGTGAAGAAGACGACTTGCAAAGTCAAGGTTGATCAAGTTAAGAAGAGTTATGGTGCGTCAAGGATCACTACATAAGGACATGACTTACAACCAATGAGGTAACATCTACAATTATGTGGTGTAAGTCATAAGGCTCAAGATCAAGCTCAAGAAATGAACAAGGTCACTAGAAGGAGAAGCAGTGTCAAAACCAGAACTGGAAGCAGCCCAAAAAAGCTAAGTGCACCTTGATCTTTAGTTTGGGTTGTTCCTATGTTTGGAGATATTCTATGTGACCTTTGCAGGATGTTGGATCTCAGAAATGTCAATCTAGATCAAGTTAAGTTGACTTGATGGTTTATGAGTCAAACATCAATCTCAATCATGCCAAATGCTAAAGAAGTGTAAAACAAGAACAAGCCAACATCAGCTCTGGCCTGGCGCACCGGACTGTCCGGTGGCGCACCGGACAGTGTCCGGTGCCCCAGGCTGGCTCGGCGTCAACTAGGCACTCTCGGGAAAAGAGATGGGCGGCGTGGCTATAATTCACTGGACTGTCCGGTGAGCCAACGGCGCCCGCGCCAATGGTCGGCAGCGCAATCAGCGGACGACGCGTGGCCTGAGCCAACGGTTAGTTGGCGCATCGGACTGTCCGGTGTGCACCGGACAGTGTCCGGTGAGCCAAGAGGACCATTGCTCCAACGGTTAGCTGAGCCCGATATGGAAGGAGATCGCGCACCGGACATGCTACAGGACATGTCCGGTGGTGCACCGGACTGTCCAGTGCGCCACCCGACAGAAAGAAAATATTGCCTTCCAAAAGGAATTCCAACGGCTCCTAGGCCCCTTGGGCCTATAAAAGGGACCCCTAGGCGCCTCCAACAGATACAAGAGCAGCCAACAATTGTATACACCATTTGGATCAATTCTCTCTCTCCCTCTCATGTATATCTCTCTAGTTTGTGTAGAGGCAAAGCTATAAGCCTTTAGAGAGTGGAGAAGTGCTGCTGAGAGTTAGAGCAAAGTCTTGAGCGCATTGTTACTCTGCCGAAGTGCTGTCAAGAAGACTGTAAGCAGCCACGACGTTGTTGTAACCAATATCAACATAGTGGAAGGCTCTATCTTTCATACTGACAGATCTGAGCAAACGGAGGAAGGAGTTGAAATAGACTCCAAGCCCAGGTGTGGCTAACTCCAACAAGGACTAGGGAGCATTTCAGGCTTGGCCGAACCTCGGGATAAATCCCTGCGTCTGTGTGCTCTGCTCTGTGCTGTGTGTTGATTCTCTGTCTTACCTACTCTTTATATCTGCACTTCGATACTTATTTGTGGTACAAGTTATATTTGAAGTGCAGGGCATTTTAAGACAGGATCTTCTATTCCGCTGCAACCTACTCGAAGGGTCTTTCATTCCACTGCAATCTAGCCTTCGAGTAGAGTAAGAATTTAAGTTTTAAAGTGATAATTATTATTCGCCTATTCACTCCCCTCTAGGCGACATCCAGATCCTGTTCCCGGGCAAAGGGAACTTTCACGCCGTCGCAGTAAAATCAACCCAGGAACCTCCCTACACTCCTACTCCCCTACTGCCCTTGCCCCTATTGGGTAAGGTAGTCCTCCACTAGCTTTCCTAGTTAGTCAGCCAAGGATGTCCCATTCCACCCTTGTGGTGTCACATGTTTCTCAAGTTAAGCTCCATGTTCCAATTAAAAATAATGATCTTGACATGAATAATAAATAAAATAACAGAATAATTGGAACATAGACATAATGTAATATTAAACCCAAATCCATATAGAGCAATAGCATAACTACCCAAATGATTCAGGGGTAAACAAGGTAAAAAGGATAACCAATCTAGGGTGACCTATTGGGTCCCATCAAAATTAAACCTGTGCATGAATAAGTGATAATAAAGAACATTATTGGGTAATAAAAGTGGTCAAGGGCACATCTTTCCTTCAATGAGCTCCTGCTCGGCAACTTCTACCTGCTGAACTCCGGGATCCTCAACCACTGGCTCTTCTACTCGCCACAATACAAACAAGAATAGTATAAAGAGGAAATTAACATCACACAAACATGTATATAAAATACATATTGATAATCTACATATTAAAATGAGATCATAGTAAAAAGAATCATTAATTTTGGAGTTATGGATTTTAAGTTATGAATTTCTGAAGGTTTTATGTGCTTGGTACAAGATTAATTAAGAGATAAATTTTAATATGGTTTTTATGTCAAAATAGAGACACTATGTAATAAACAACATTATTACAAAATTATAGGAACTGGAATGAATTAAGTTGGACCTAATATGAATTTTCTAAGAATTAAACAAGTTCTAACAATTATTTTTACATTAAAAACATTTTCTGTTTACTTTTCTTGGATTTTCTAATCTCCTGGACTGCGCGTCAATTTCTGGAAAGTGCACTGTCAATCGCGCAAATTATACCATGACTCAGAACACTATATTGCGGACCGCGACTTTATACTCAGTAAACTCAGGGACTTTTGTGCGAAACTCCAATGCCGAAGGGGTATCGGATGCGCATAGCTGCCCAGAATACAATCAATGGCCTAGATATTATAACAACTCAATACGCTATGCACGAGCTCGGATCATGGTCTCGCGATCCACAGAGCGCCACACCGACTTCAGATCCGTTCCGTAAACTTGCGATCCAATGGTTCACAACAACCGTGACCACGGACACGATCAGAGTCGTCTATCACTAGATCTACGCCCCGATTATATACAGCTAAAAGGGTATTTGAAATTCTAATCCTGACCGCTTGATCGGATCGGACGACCCCGGTGCATCAACACAGTCGTTTTCCCACAATCGAATCCCTACCGTCCAAACCCGGATGGACGGTCAGGGAATCGTCTTCTT
This sequence comes from Zea luxurians, assembly GCA_029449295.1. Classification (NCBI taxonomy): domain Eukaryota; kingdom Viridiplantae; phylum Streptophyta; class Magnoliopsida; order Poales; family Poaceae; genus Zea; species Zea luxurians. The sequence continues at coordinate 39,927,147 of JAOPSE010000023.1, forward strand.
CCTTCCCAATGAACGAGCGCCCACGCAAAAACAGCCGTGACGGTAGCTCGCCGGCGACCGGTTGCAGCGGCGCCCCGACCTTCCCCGGCCTATCCAATGACTCTAAAACGCCCAAGGAATAATCGTGAATTCGTTGGGGAAAATCTTACCAATGCTAGCGGCGCACCGAGCTCCGCCCATGGCGCCCGACGATTCCGCTGCTGCCCAAGGTCGACGGTGAGCAATTCTTTCAATGCTAGCAGCTAATCGCTCCCGAGGACAAGTCATACACATTCTACGTGGTCTCGCAAAGCTCCCCGGCCACCACCGGACTCCGCAGGCACGACCGAGGCCGACGACTCCAAACTCCCCGCGCTGCCGACCCGCACACTCACAATTGGCTCCCCACTCAGTTACGTTCATGCTGCTAGGGTCGCGGAGATGGGGAAGGTGGTGACCCGGGACCCCGTCACCGCTTATAGGGGGCCGCACAGTCTAAAAAGGGTAACAGACCTCCCCCGTCCACAACGCACTTCCTCCATGCCCAGCGAGGTAGTTCGGGTCGTGCCTAACGCCACGGGCCCACCCAGCAGTGACACAACAGAAAGGCTATGCGCGCGAGGTGAGCTGACCAGTGGTCCTCGGTTGTCAGTGCCAGCGGCGCGTGAGAGCACTGGTAAGCGGGGCGCACTGTGAAAATGCAGTGCTGGGCCGATGCGTGCGAGTTTGTTTAGATGGGCCGAGTGGTCACTATGAGCCCAAGCACCCCTTTCTTCCTTTTTTCCTTTCTATTTTATTTTTCCTATTCCTTTTCTTCTTTTCCAAATTCCAATTCAATTCCAATTCAAATTCAAACTTCCTGGTACATTTATTTTCTCATAAAATGTACATCTCATACATGGCATGGGTGAATTTTATTTATTTATTTTTTTATATTTCTCTTGTGATAACTAGTGCTCTCCTTCTCAAATTCTAAAATTCCAATTTAAGTCTTACTTCCAATTTGAACAGTAAGGTCTTTTTTATAAAATTTTATTACTCACATATGCACACACAAATAATGTCCAGCATGATGCATGTATTATTTTTGGTGTCATTAGTTAATTAATGGCTTTTGATGTGATTGTTCACATGTTATAACAAATGGAGGCAAACATATATATGTAAAGAAACTATATTTTCTTTTTACACTTTTTGGGTATTACAAATCCTACCCCCTTAACAAGAATCGCGTCCTCGAGATTTAGTAAGGACTAGGGAAAAGATGGGGAAATTCTATTCGAAGCTCTTCTTCTCTCTCCTAGGTAGCTTCATCTTCTCCATAGTGACTCCATTGCACTTTGCACATCTTTATCACTTTATTTCTTGTAACTCGAGTCAAGGTATCAAGAATCTTGATAGGATACTCTGTGTAAGTCAAAATCACCCTGTACACTGAGTTCTTCCATCGGTAACTGTTCTTCTGGGACACTAGACACTTCTTTAGTTGAGACACGTGGAATACATTGTGCACATAAGACAGATTATCAGGTAACTCAAGCTGATATGCCATCTCCCCAACTCACCTAAAGATTCTAAAGGGTCCAATAAAGCGAGGGATAATTTGCCTTTAATTTTGAATCTCCTCATTCCACGAAGTGGTGACACCTTGAGGTACACACGATCACCTTCCTCAAACTCCAGTGGCCTTCTTCGATTATCAGCATAGCTCCTTTCCCTGGTCTGAGCTACCCTCAAATTCTCCCGGACTATACGTACTTGTTCTTCTGCCTCTTGAATAAGTTTAGGCCCAAAGAACTGTCTTTCTCCAGTTTGATCCCAATATAGAGGAGTCCAGCACTTCCTGCCATATAAAGCTTCAAATGGTGACATCTTCAGACTGGCCTGGTAACTATTATTATATGAGAACTCAGCATATGGTAGAATCTTGTCCCAACTGCCTCCATGCTGAAGGGCACAAGCTCTCAACATATCTTCTAGTACTTGATTAGGCCTTTCAGTCTGACCATCGGTCTGAGGGTGATAGACCAAACTGAAGTTCAACTTCGTATCCATATTCTCATGAAAGCTTTTCCAAAATCTGGAGGTAAACTATGATGTTCTATCTGAAACGATCTTCTTTGGTACCCCATGCAAACACACAATCCGAGCCATGTATAACTCTGCCAACTGAGATCCTTTATAAGTGGTCTTGACCGGAATGAAGTGAGCCACTTTGGTCAGTCTATCCACAATCACCCATACGGAATCATATCCTTTCGGGGTGCGAGGCAACTGAAAGTTCCCTATGCCTGAGAACAGGATCTGGATGTCGCCTAGAGGGGGGTGAATAGGCGAATAATAATTATCACTTTAAAACTGAAAATTCTTACTCTACTCGAAGGAGGATCAGAGTGGAATGAAAGACCCTTCGAGTAGGTTACAGCGGAATTGAAGTTCCTGTCTTAAAATACCCTGCACTTCGAAGACAGCTTGTACCACATATAAATATAGAAGTGCAAGTATAAACAACAAATAAGGAAGAGAAACAGCACACAGCACAGAGCAGAGCACACAGACACAGGGATTTATCCCGAGGTTCGGCAAAGCCTGAAATGCTTGCCTAGTCCTCGTTGGAGTTAGCCACACCTTGGCTTGGAGTCTATTTCAACTCCTTCCTCCGTTTGCTTAGATCTATCAGTGCGACAGATAGAGCCTTCCACTATGTTGATATTAGTTACAGCGATGCCGTGGCTGCTTACAATCTTCTCGACAGCACTCCGGTAGGGTAACAATGCGCTCAAGATTTTGCTCTAGCTCTCAGCAGCACTTCCCCTCTCTCTAAAGGCTTATAACTTTGCCTCTACACAAACTAGAGAGATACACAAGAGAGGGAGAGAGAGAGAATTGATCCAAATGATGTATGCACTTGTTGGCTGCTCTTGTGTGCTTGTTTGAGGCGCCTAGGGGTCCCTTTTATAGCCCCAAAGGGCCTAGGAGCCGTTGGAGCTTCATTTGGAAGCTCCCAGCCTTCCCTGGCTGTGGGTGCACCGGACTGTCCGGTGGCGCACCGGACAGTGAACAGTAACAGATCTGATTGACAGTTTTCTTCTCTAGAAGAGCTAGCCGTTGGTGCACCGGACAGGTTACTATTCACTGTCCTGTGCACCGGACAGGTCACTATTCACTGTCCTGTGCATCGGACAGAGTGACTATTTACTGTCATGTGCACCGGACAGAGTTACTATTCACTGTCCTATGCACCGGACAACTACTATTCACTGTCCTGTGCACCAGCCAACAACACGCTAAGTGCTTTTTCCTCCGTTCTTTCTCCGTTTGACTTCAACTTTTGGGAGGATTTTACTGAGACTTAAACAAACAAATTTAGAGTATAATCCAATTGATTTAGTCCTAGAAACTTACCTCTTTCTTGTTCTTCTCCTAGTTTTTCTGTTTCTCCTCAAGCAGAGATCAGAATGGCACTTTCTCTGTAGAAAGAGCTAGAGAGCAAACCAAAGCACCAAACGTGTAGTAAGAGGTGTATGCAAAATGGTTGAACACTCAAACCTTACATACTTATCTTTTTTCATCGTTTTACCCAATTTGGCATGTTTGAGGTCGATGTTGGACTCTAAACCATCAAGTCAACTTGACTCGATCTACATTGACATATCTGAGCTCCAACCCCCTTGTTTACTTCCCAAGCTTGATCTTGAGCCTTATGACTTACACCACATAACTGTAGATGTTACCTCATTAGTTGTAAGTCATGTTCTTATGTAGTGATCCTTGATGCACCATAACTCTTCTTAACTCGACCAACCTTGACTTTGCAAGTCTTCTTCTTCACCCCTGGCTTTAGGTTCCTGGTCTCCTTGACCTTCTCCCGTGCACTCGGTACCTTGAAGCTCTTCTTGCCTCCATCCTTGGCTAGATCGGTTGTCTCTGAGTTACGCACATCGAGTCTCACTTAAGCAATGTCCATCTTACTTGTGATGTCCATTATCTATCTATAATCCAGTCTTTAAACCATCACACTTGTTCACTTGTGTTGAACCCTGTTAGCTTTGCATTAAGCACCTGTTCAGCACTTAGCACACTTGTTAGTCCTTTAATTGGGTTGTCATCTAAACACCAAAACCCACAAGAGAGCTTTCAGCAACTCGACAATGAAGTCCATACCAATCCCTTCCCACTTCCATTCGGGTATCTTTAGCGGGTGCAATAGTCTAGCTGGTCTTTGATGTTCAGCCTTGACTCTTTGACACACATCACACAGCCACGTGTGTAGCCACATCTCTCTTCAACCCATACCACCAGTACTTCTGCTTTAAATCCTGATACATCTTAGTGCTACCAGGATGAATAGAGTAATCAGAATAATGGGCTTCCTTCAATACAGTCTCACGAAGGCTGACAATTTCAGGAACACATATCTGGTCCTTGAACCATACTGTGCCTTGCTCATCCTCCATGAACTCTGGACCCCTACCTTCAGTAATCAGATCTTTGATCTCTTGGATTTTAGCATCACAAATCTGACCCTTGCGGATTTCTTGCTCCAAGGTAGGTTTCACATCAATAGTGACTCCTTCAGTGTGTGCAACAATTCCCAGGTTGAGTCTTCTGAAATCTTCAACAATCTCGTTGGGTAATTGTGCAACAATAGCTGCATGGACATGTTCCTTCCGACTCAAGGCATCTGCAACCATATTCACCTTGTCCGGATGATAATGAATTTCGAAATCATAATCCTTAATGAGCTCCAACCATCGGTGTTGCCTAAGGTTGAGATCCTTCTGACTGAATATATATTTCAAACTCTTGTAATCGGTGTACACTTGGCACTTGGTTCCCATAATATAATGTCTCCATATCTTGAGCGCATGCACTGCGGCTGCCAGTTCTAAGTCATGAGTGGGATAGTTCAACTCATGTTTCTGCAACTGACGAGACGCGTAGGCAATCACGTGTCCTTCTTGCATAAGAACACATCCCAAGCCATGGCCGCACGCATCACAATAGATATCAAATCCTTTCTGTAGCTCTGGCATAACCAACACTGGAGGTGACATCAATCTCAACTTCAGTTGTTTAAAGCTATCTTGGCACTTCTAGTCCCACTTAAACTCTCTCCCTTTCTCTAGAAGTGAGGTCATAGGCTTAGCAATCTTAGAGAACCCTTCAATAAATCGCCGGTAGTAACTTGCAAGCCCAAGAAACTCCGGACCTCAGTAACTGTACTGGGTATGCTCCACGCCACTATCTCCTTGACTTTAGTAGGATCCACTGAGATTCCACCATTATAGATGATATGCCCAAGGAATGACACTTCGTCAATCCAAAACTCGCATTTGTTGTATTTGGCGTAGAGTTGATTATCCCCATAGCTTTTGTAGCACCAATCTCAGATGTTCCTCATGATCACTATCACTCTTGTAATAAATACGAATATCGTCGATGAATACCATGACGAATCTGTCAAGATACTCCATGAACACCTTAATTCATCAGATTCATAAAATAGGCTGGTGCATTAGTCAGTCCAAATGACATAACTGTGAATTCATATAAACCATATCGGGTTGAGAAAGCCGTCTTGGGAATATCAGATGGCCTAATCTTCATTTGATGATACCCCGATCTGAGATCAATCTTCGAGAATACCCTAGCACCTCTCATCTGATCAAATAAATCTTCAATGCAGGGTAACGGATACTTGTTCTTTACAGTAATATCATTAAGGGATCTATAATCCACACACATCCTCTGTGATCCATCCTTCTTCTGTACAAACAGAACCGACACTCCTGGAGGTGAGGAACTCGGACGTATGTACCCAGCCTCCTGTAACTCTGTTAACTACTTCTTAAGTTCTTTTAACTCTTCTATGGACATCCTATATGGTCGTTTAGAAATAGGAGCAGTCCGAGTAAGAGATCAATGACAAACTCAACTTCCCTATCTGGTGGCATCCCGGATAACTCCTCTGGTAAGACATCGGGAAAATCCCTAGCCACACGGATGTTGTCACCAACAAACTTCCCATCTACTTAGAATACAGCAGGCCTGGTAGAGGCAGTTACTGTAATTTCAACTTCAAATATTTCTCCTTTAGAGCTGGTGAGTTCTACAGTACCCCTAGCACAATGTATAACGGCCTTTGCCTTTCTTAACCATGACATACTAAGGATCAGGTCGATACTGCTTTCCTCTAATACTATATGGGTAGCCCAGAATTCTCTTCCCATAATTGTTAGTGTCAATCTATGTGTCAAATAATTTGCCTCAACAGGCCCTTTAGGTGTAATTACTACCATGGGTGTTTTCATATTTTGTAGTGGTAACTCATTTGTGTTGGCATATCGAGTAGACATAAATGAATGTGTAGCACCAGAACCAAATAATATTGTTGCAGGAATTGCATTAATATAAAACATACCAATAGCGATGTTAGCTCCTTCAGCAGTAGCATTAGTGCTGACTTGATTAACCCTGGCAATAGTGAATCCCTTGCCAGATCCTGGAGTCTGCTGCTTGTTTTGCATGGGTGTAGTAGCAATCCTCTGCGGACAAACATTAGCGTAATGCCCTGTCTTACCACACTTGTAGCATGTGGTACCAGCACTCTACCCTGAGATTCGCTGGGGTGCCAGTGGGGGCAACCTGACGAGTCGGTGGAGTCCCTTGTGGTGTGTACTGAGCTGGGCGCTGGTCTCCTCCAGTGCGAACCAGTGTACCCTAGGGTGGAACATAGCGAGGGCGAATGCTGCTGCTCCCTTGACCCTGGGATATCGCCTTCCTTTTCATGTCCCCTAGGTGGACACGCTTGTCTTCAATGGCTAGGGCCTTGTCGAGCAGCCTCTGAAATGATGGAAAGGTGTGAGCCACCAAAGCAAACTACAGAGGTCCATTGAGTCCTTCGATGAAGTGTTCTTGCTTTCTCTCATCTTCAGCCACTTCATCCGGTGCATATCTGGATAGCTGAATGAATCTATCATGGTACTCGCTGACTGACATGCTCCCTTGCTTCAGCGATAGAAACTCTTTCTTCTTTATCTTCATCAGTCCAACATGTATGTGATAGTTCCTGAACTGAGTAGCAAACTCTGCCCATGTGATAGTATCAGCAGCATCATGGGCAGCGGTGTAGGAATCCCACCAATCAGCAGCAGGACCAGACAGACGACCAGAAGCATATAGAACCTTCTCCCGGTCAGAGCACTGTGAAATAATCAACATCTTCTCCACAGACTTCAGTCAATCATCAGCGTGCAGAGGATCTAGAGAGCTGGCGAACGTTGGTGGCTTGTGGCTCATGAACTCCCGGTGCTTGTCTCGGGTTGGAAGTGGTGGTGGTGGTGGTGGCAGTGGTGCTTGCTGTTGTTGCACCGTTCGCTCCTAGCGCATCTCCTCCCTCTCTTGGCATATCTTTTGACGCTCTTGTCGCATCTGCGCATGCATATCTGCCATAGTATCAGCCATCTGTTGCATTATCCGCATCTGGGCTGCAACTGCTGGATCAGCCCTGGCTGGTGGAGGATTAGGAGGATTCATCTCGGCTTGCTGTTGTTGCTGCCTAAGTACCCTCCGGTTGAATGGGTTGGCAGGTATATCAATTCCGCCTCCCTTCCTAGTATTGACCATCTGAGTTAGAAACACATGATAAGAAAGAAAGAATTGTAGACAAGGCAAGTAATTACGAGACATGTTACTTTGGGGGTTTTATTAGCTAAGTAGTTTAGTGTGTCACCTACTAAAGCTAATACATTACCTTATGATGGTACATGCTAAGATGCCTAACTATAATGTTTCAATCAATCAAAGAAGCAAATAGGACATTTTTCATCCGCACAATCCACCAACATTTTTTTTAAATAGAGAAAATAGTTTTAATTTTGTCTTAGGTCTCCTATCTCTTAAAAAGGTCATAAACGTAGAATTCCAAGGTGTGAAATCCATCTTGTCTTAGAGTAGAAAAGATAAGAGTAATCAGAGTAGAATAGCAAAAGGTGAGACACGATCAAGATAAGTGTTGGGGCGAAGGCGAAGACGCTACCCTTCGCTCCAAGCCTTCGTCAACCTCGCTGCACCAACGGAAGCAAAACCACCGGCGAAGTCCACCCTTCTTCCTCTACACTGCAAGACGAAGGCCTACGACGGAGTCGCCCCTTCCCTTGCCCTCACCCAACCTGGAGGCCCATGTGGGATTCAGCCCATTTTAACAGGCCCCGCATGGAGAAGTGTGTTACGGGCCTGATTTGTAATGGCTTTTCTGTAATGACAGTCTGTAACCCTCCCTTATGGGAATATTTCAGGGATTGTCCAGGTGTCTGAGGGCACATGCGTCCTTACATCAAGACGTTGGGCGCTCAGCCACCTATAAATACCCCCGTACAGTGCCCTTGAGAGGCTGGATTAACAGAGAAAACGCCATCTCGAGTTAAAACCTTGTTTGCATTCCTTTCACTCCCCCGTTGGATCATCTTGCCCAGGAGAGCAAGTTCCAACATTTGGCGCCCACCGTTCGTGCTACGAACAAACCACCCACGATGGCACCCAAGAGAGCTAGCTCGAAGGCAGCCCCATCCATTGATGAAGCAGCAAAGGTGGCGCTGCTAGCTGAGAAAAAGGGCAAGGCCCTTGCAGACACTACCCATCAAGAAGCTTGCGAAGACGACGCTGTCAGCAAGAGACAGCGCAATGACCAACCAACTCCCGAGGGCAGCCTCCGCACCTGTAGCTCCAGAGGACAGCCACAGGAACCACCCCCAGGCTTCGCTTCGCTAGAGGGCGAGGACGCCACAGAGGATGGCGAAATCATCAGCGTTTCAGCAGAAGAACAGTTACAGCTGCGGGCCCTCCGCATCAAGAACCGCAACCTCTAGAAGCAGAAAGAAATCCTCGAGGCCAAGCGCCAACGTGTTTCCACGCAGGCCAAGGTGCGCCAGATGATACAAGACGAGGAGCAGAGGGCTCAGGAACTCGAGCAAGAGATTGCGCTCATGTAGCGCGAAGGCCAACATGATCTGCAGCACGGCCCGCCCCTCCAGCATCGCGCGCCAGTCAGAGACCTATTCCTTCCTCAGTGTGGACCCTTCATCCCACACGCCGCAGCATTCCAAGGCGTCAACTACCTTGATGAGCGGAGTCCCCTGGCGCTACAACTGCAGGTGTCACCATGCCCGCCAACTTCAGGGCAGGGACCTACCCCAAGTACAACGGCAACACCGACCCAGCACAGTATATCATGAGCTATCAGGTCGCTGTCACATCATCCGGAGGGGACGACGCCACGATGGCCAAGTCCTTCATCATCGCCCTCGAGGGTCCGGCCCTAACCTGGTACACCAGGTTGCCCCCGTTGTCCATCGACTCCTAGAGAAGTCTCCGGGACAAATTTCTGCTCAACTTCCAAGGGTACCGCCCAGACACCGATGCCCTGGCCGAACTGTCACTCTGCAAGCAGCTGGAGAAAGAAACCCTACGGGAGTACTACCGCAAGTTCCTGACTCTTAAGTCACAACTGCCTTAGGTCGACGACCAAATTGCCATTCACTACGCCATCAGTAGCCTTTGGGCTGGCGTCCTTTACAGTCACTGCATCAGGGACCCACCCAATAACCTCCAAGAGCTCTATCAACTGTTCGAAAAATATGCCAGATCCAATGAGATCCACCAGCACAAGGTCGAGTCCCAGAGGAAACCCAAGGACCCTCCGCAGTCCAGCCGAACTTGGACAAGACCTTCGCAGTCAGACTCCGGTCGGGACAGCCGCAGTCAGCAGCAGGTGCATAACATTGCCAACCAGCACCCCGTCGGTGAGGCCCCTCGCCGTCAAGATTACCCCCCCCCCCAGGGACGCGGCAACGGCACCCGTGGTTGGGGCCGAGGACGGGCACAGCAGCCGCGTAGATTTTACTGCCTGTTTCACGGTGAAGACTCCACGCACCCAACGAGGGACTGCCAGGAAACGAAGGCCACCAGGGATAAGATGTCCCGGGCGCAACCTACCGACAACCCAAGAGTTGTCGCGCACACATATCAACACCACCTCCCACAACCATACAACCACGGCCCCGCTCAGCATCCACCTAACCACGCATACCAACACCACCAGGAGGTACAAGTCGTACCACCTCCACCACCGCCTCCGCACCCGCATCAGCCAAACATCCACCACCCAAATCACCCCAAACCACCAAAACAAGAATACTTCGCTGATCAGCCGTATCGCGGAGTCATTCACATGATCTCTGGGGGGTCCAGCGTCGACTTCGACATGAAGCGACAGAAGAGGGACCACTACCGCAGCATCAACCACATCGCCATCACCGGCCCAGTCGTGCAAACGAAGTGGTCCCATGTGTCGTTGACCTTCGACGCCAGAGATGTCGACCTGCGTAGCGCACCCCATATTGACGCCATGGTAATCAACTGCAACGTGGCAGGCTGGGACCTACACAAAGTCTTAGTTGACAACGGTAGCCAGGCGTACATCATTTTCCTCCACGCCTTCGACCGCATGGGCATCAGCCACAGTTTACTTAAGCCTTCGGACAACCCCCTATATGGCTTTGGCGGCAAGGGCACCTTTCCCGTGGGCAAGATAGAGCTACCCTTGTCCTTCGGTGTAGCACCCAATGCATGAAGTGAGCAGGTCACCTTCGACATCGTCGACATGGTATACCCGTACAACGCCATAATGGGTCGGGGCTCCATCAACAAGTTTGAAGCGGCCATTCACGGACTTTACCTGTTGTCACACCCGGTTTTGGAAGGCAAACCGAATGCGAACTATGTACGTGCTAGGATCAGAACTCACGTACACAGCGATTACATAAATGAACATCATCGCACAATGCTCGAATATTAACATAAAAGAGTATTAACTTATTACATCACAGAGTCATAGACATCCACATAGTCATCAACTTAACAGGTAAATCAAAGTGCTAGCGAAACGCAGTAAAGATGAGGCCTTCACAGGCAGCTGACTGGGGGTTGCCGCCAACCCACACCTAGAATTCGTCGTAGTCTTGGAACTCCTGGAAGTCTCCTTCCACGGCTTCGCCTTCTCCTGAGCAGTGGTTACAATGCGGACAACCTGGTGTTTGGTGGTAAAGCAAGGATGAGTACACATCAACGTACTCAGCAAATGTCCCGTTTGGCTGAAGTGGACTAGCTTTATGTGGGGTTAGGCTCAAGCAGTTGCTTTTAGTTGGTCAGGTATTTATCATTAGTAGAAGCCAGATTTTAGTATTAACCAACCCATGAACCATTTCCTCATCGAGGAACAGCATCATCATATTCGAACCAAAACCATAACATAATCCTTGTATCTCGAACCATCTGTATCTCTAATCAAAGAGGATCCCAAGGCTGCTCTTAACCGTGAGCATGGCTGATATATCAGTTTCACTACCCTCTGCAGAGGTCGCACACTTTACCCATGAGTCATGATTCCCTTTCTGCCCGGGGAGAGCTAATCCCCATTGACCACTACCTAGGTGGTCCGGCAGGGTATCACTACGTAGCTGTTACAAAGATTCCCTAGAGATCATAGCCGCCCGTTAGGTTTCTCCAGTTTGATAAACACAGTACCCCTCCCCGCAGGAGAGTGACTAACAAAAGCAAAACGAAAGAACCTCGGCACTCAGCCTCGGCAGAGCAAGCACTGTGCCTGGACCCCATTGACGGCACGACGGCGAAGCAACTACACCTCTAGTTCCTCTAATTAATTAGCTAAGGGCGCCCCATTTCACCCTCATGGTTGCACTGTTATCCCGGGTGGTCTCTCAACGAACAGGTCCTTACGGAGAGGTACTCAGGAAACAGCCTGAGCCCCCTAGAGTATCACAAGATCATCAACATCATCAGGATAACAGTATCATAAATAGTCACATCATGTTCATTGATTAAGTTAAGGCAATAGCAGAATGCTAACCATAATAGCCCATGAGGTCATCAAGGATAAAGTAAAGTGTAAAGCTAGTCAATCCTTAGGTTTCAAGTAAGTAATGCGGGATAGTGAATTATAAGTGAATAGGACATAATGGGTCAGAGGACACTTGCCTTCACCAAACTGCTGATCCGGAACTTCCTCTGCAACTCCCTCGGGAAACACAGACTGCTCGTTATCTATGTAAAGTAATCATTCACACTATGCACTTGGGAAATAACAAGCAAAAACAATATACCAAACATATGCAGCAGAGAGATCACAAGTTCATAATAGAAAAGGGATAGGCACTCTAGTATTCCCTAGGTCTGGGGTAGAGGACTATACAAAGTGAGTCATTATCCACTAATCAGGTTTAAGTCAGTGGTGGGATTAAATCATTATCTGGTTTTAAGTTCCTAAACTTAGGTGTTTAAGTCCATAAACTTAAGTGCTCCAACTTTTATTAAAGTCTACTATCTTTTATTTATCTCAAATAGGGTTCCAATAACCTTAATCCTATCCTAATGATTAACCATTAATTGGGACATGGAAACAGCAGGGAAACATTGCATAAACAGATAGATAATAATATTATGAACATTTTGCAATTTGAAGCACCTAATTTGGAGTTCATATGGCAAAGTTATGAATTTTACAAGTTTAGGGGTTAAAAATATACCCTAAGGACCTATTTTGAATTAAATAAAAGGTCCGAGGACCTAACTGCGAGAAACCAGGGACGGCGGGTTCAATTTCCAGAAAACAGAGGGGTTCTTTAAGAAAACGCGCGGGCGAAGGGGTATCGGGCTCCTACAGCCGTTAGATCTCGGGCGGACGGCCAGGATTAGATCCTGCGGGCGGGCGCGCGGGCGCGCGACGGCCTGGGTGGCTGACAGGCGGGGCCAGCGGGCAGCGCGGGCGCGGGCGACTGGCAGGCGGGACCGGGCGGGCAGAGCGAGCGCGCGGGCGGGCTGACAGGCGGGGCCCAGCGGCAGAGAGGCGGGGCGCGGGGGAAACGGCTCTGGGCCGTTGGATCTTGGGCGGACGGCTAGGATTAGACTCGGCCTATTTAAAACGGGGCCGTCCGATCTGAGATGGACGGCGGGGATGGGGCGGCTGGCTTCAGTCTCCTTCCCCAGCCAGCTGAGGCGGCGGCGCCCGTCCCCACGGCGGAGGAGCTCGCCGGAGACGAGGGGCGCGGGGGCCCTGCGGGTCCTTGGGGCGATCGGAGTGGCCGGGAAGGTTGGGGAGGGCACGGGGAATCCTTTGGTGGGGTCTGGGTCGGGGCAGGGGCACCGGAGGGGGGCGGTCTACGGCAAAGCGGCTCGGCGGCGGCGGTAAGCGACTCCGACGAGGAATTAAGCGCGACAGAGTGCAAAAGAGGGGAAGGGAGGGGGCATGGGAGGTTCCTTACCTCAAGGCGAACTCCGGGGACTCCTCGGTGGCGGCGATGACGCGACGGTGGCCCGGGACGACGGTGGCGGGCCTCCGCGGCTGCACGGCGGACGGCGGGTGAGCGCGGGCAGAGAGAAATAGGGAGGGAAAGGGGAAATTGGAGCGCGTTCCGGGTTGCGGACGTCGGGGCGAAGCTCACCGTGGCAATGGACACGGCGGAGCTCCAACGGCGACCGGGAAACGAGCTCGGGACGGCGGCGGTTCGCGGCGATGGCGCTTTGGCGTGCGCGCAGCGAGGGAGAGGCGAGAGAGGGGGCCTGCAGGTTCGCAAATGAGGGAGGGGGAGATGGCGAGCGAGGTTCGGGGCTCAAGTGGCCAAGGGCGAGGTGGGGCGAGCCCCACGCGCGACGTGGGCGCGGAGAAGGCGGGCGCGCGCAGTTCGGGCGGCGGTTACGCGAGGACGAGAGAGCTGACAGCTCGGGCCCGCGGCGCAGAGAGAGAGGAGAAAGCGAGCGCGGGCGCGAGGAAAGCGGGGCTGACGGGCCGGGCCCGCGGACAGAGAGAGATAGAGGCGGGCGCGGGCGCGGGGAACGGTTGCCTGACGGGCGGGGCCCGCGGCGCAGAGAGAGAGGAAGGCGGGCGCGGAGACGGCGGCCGCGCCAACAGGCCGGGCCCGCGGCGCAGAGAGAGAAGAGGGGAGGAAGGGCGCGCGCGCGGGGTGGGCCTGGTGGGCCGAAAGGCCGAGGGGGGCGAGGGTTTGGGCTCTTTTTCCTTTTTCTTTTATTCTGGAATTGTTTTCTCTTTTCTTTTTATTTTCTCTTTTTGATTCAAATTCAATGAGCCACAAATTCAAATTAGACTTTTTGAGAATTATGCACCAAACAAAAGTGAAATCTAGGGTTCAACATGATGCAACAGTTCACACTCCCTTGGAGTTTGAGCTAATAGACTATAATTATAAATAAAATAATCACTTTTCTCCTATAGAAATGAGAAAGAGAAGATTGGGGAAGGATGAGAAAAGGGAAGTAACACCTGAATTTGTGAATATGAGCAAAGAAATTTTATACCCCCAAATTCAGGGTGTTACAAACCTATCCCCTTAAAAGAATCTCGCCCCGAGATTCAGGGTTGGTCAGCAAAGAGTTCAGGGTATTTGGCCTTCAGATCATCTTCTCGTTCCCAGGTTGCTTCTTCCTCGGAGTGGTGACCCCATCTGACTTTGCACATTCTGATGGTATTCCTCCGGGTGACTCTGTCTGCAAACTCCAGAATCTGCGTTGGCTTCTCTATGTATGTCAGATCCTCCTGGACTTCCAAACCCTCCACTAGCAACTGTTCCTCTGGTACTCGCAGACACTTCTTCAATTGCGACACGTGGAACACATTGTGCACTGCCGTCAAACTTTCTGGTAGGTTGAGTTGGTAAGCCACTTCTCCACGCTTTGCTTGAATCTGATATGGTCCAACGTACCGGGGTGCTAACTTGCCTTTAACTCCGAACCTTCTGACTCCCCTGATAGGTGACACCTTCAGATAGACGAAATCCCCCACTTCGAAACTCAGTTCTCTTCTCCTTCGGTCCGCATAGCTTCGCTGTCTTGACTGGGCTATCTTCAGGTTCTCCCGAACCATTTTGATATTCTCTTCGGCTTCAAGCAAAATGTCGGGGCCAAACACCTGTCTCTCTCCAGGCTGGTCCCAATGCAGCGGAGTCCTACAACTCCGTCCATAGAGTGCCTGAAACGGTGACATCTTCAAGCTAGCCTGATAGCTATTGTTGTAGGAGAATTCTGCATAAGGTAACCTTTTGTCCCATCCTGACTTGTCTTGCAACGCACAGGCTCTCAGCATATCTTCTAGGATCTGGTTAGTTCTTTCAGTCTGACCGTCTGTCTGCGGATGATAAGCCGAGCTGAAGTTCAAATGTGTGCCCAAAGCTTCTTGTAGCTGCTGCCAAAAATGAGAGGTGAACTACGTTCCTCGATCTGACACTATCTTCTTCGGCACACCATGAAAGCAAACTATCCGTGACATGTATAACTCAGCTAACGTTGCTCCGGTGTATGTGGTCTTCACAGGTATGAAATGGGCCACCTTTGTTAAGCGGTCCACAACCACCCAGATGGAATCATAGCCGGCCCGGGTACGAGGTAGGCCAACTATAAAATCCATCCCGATCTCATCCCACTTCCACTGAGGAATCCGCAATGGCTGCAACAATCCGGCGGGCCTTTGATGCTCTGCTTTGGTTCTCTGACAGCTATCACAGATGGCGACATATTCCGCGATTTCTCTTTTCATGCCATACCACCAAAACCTCCTTTTTAAATCCTGGTACATCTTTTCACTCCCCGGGTGTATGGAGTAGGCTGTCTCATGAGCTTCCTTTAGGATCAGCTCCCGAATAGGTTTGAGGTCGGGGACACACAATCGGTCCTTGAACCATATTACTCCCTCTTCATCCTCTCGAAAGTCTTTGCCTCTTCCTTCTAAGATTAGCTGCCGGATCTTGTTGATGCTTTCATCATCCTTCTACCCTTCTTTGATCTCCCGCTCTAGGGTGGGCTCTAATTCCACTGTTACTCCTTGCGTACTGTTCAGGAAACCGAGACTCAGTCTGTCGAACTCCTTGGCTAACTCATATGGCATTGGGTACGTGGCCATCATATTGACTTGACTCTTTCTGCTCAGAGCATCTGCAACCACATTGGCTTTGCCTGGATGGTAATGTATCTCCAACTCATAGTCCTTGATCAATTCCAACCATCTTCGCTGTCTCATGTTTAACTCTGATTGGGTGAATATGTACTTCAGACTTTTATGATCTGTGTAGATGTCGCACTTCTGCCCATACAGGTAATGTCTCCAGGTCTTCAAAGCATGAACTACTGCTGCCAACTCCAGGTCATGTGTGGGATAATTTTTCTCATGGATCTTCAGCTGCCGAGATGAATATGCTACAACTCTTCCTTCTTGCATTAGCACACATCCCAATCCGGTGTAAGAAGCATCGCAATACACTGAGAATGGCTTGTGAACATCAGGCAGGACTAACACCGGAGCTGTAGTCAATCTATTTTTCAGTTCTTCAAATGCTTCCTGACACTTTTGGGTCCACTTGAACTCAACTTTCTTCGCTAGTAACGCTGTCATTGGTCTAGCAATCTTTGAGAAGCCTTCGATGAAACGCCTGTAATACCCAGCCATTCCAATGAAGCTCTTGATCCCACGAACATCCTTTGGCGCTTTCCAGTTCAGGATATCTGCTACTTTCTTTGGATCCACTGCCAACCCATCTTGGTTTATGATGTGACCCAGAAACAGGACTTCATGAATCCAGAACTCGCATTTGCCCAGCTTGGCATACAACTGATGCTCTCGAAGTCTTTGCAATACCATCTTCAAATGCTCTACATGATCTTCCTCACTTCGAGAGTATATGAGAATATCATCGATAAACACTACCACAAACTTGTCCAGATAATCCATGAACACGCTGTTCATCAGATACATAAAGAAGGCTGGCGCATTTGTCAAACCAAAGGACATAACTGTGAATTCATATAACCCGTACTTGGTGATGAATGCCGTCTTTGGTATGTCCGAGGGTCGGATTCTGAGTTGATGGTAACCTGATCTCAGATCTATCTTCGAGAATACGCTGGCACCTCTGAGCTGGTCGAACAAATCTTCTATCCTTGGCAGGGGGTACTTGTTCTTGACAGTGACTTCATTCAAGGCTCTGTAATCTATGCACATCCTTTTGGTACCATCTTTCTTCTCTACAAACAACACTGGAGCGGCCCAAGGCGAGGTACTTGGTCTGATGTAACCCTTCTCCAACATCTCATCTATCTGCTTCTTGAGTTCCACCAATTCTGGTCCAGACACTCGGTAGGCTCTTTTGGAAATGGGGGCGGTACCAGGGATAAGCTCTATGGCAAACTCAACTTTTCTCTCGGGTTGCATGCCCGTTAGCTCCTCGGGAAACACGTCCGGAAAGTCCGACACAACCTTGATAGACTCGAGCGGGTTGGGCTCCTTACTATCAACTGAAATCTGGTGACAGACACCCTCCGCTGATTTAGGCATCCTTAGCTCGGCCACTACCTCTTCTCCTGACGGGGACTTCAATGTTACGGTCCTCTTGTCACAGCTAACATTCGCCTCGTACTTCATTAACCAATTCATCCCTAGAATGACATCTATCCCAGGGGTGTCTATTACTATTAAGTCACTGGGGAATCCTATCCCCCTTATTTCCACCCTTATATTTGAGCATATTTTATCTGTTTGCACCTTGCCACCAACCGAATTAATCCTCATGGGCGGCATCATTGCCTCTACTGAGATGTTATGCAATTCTACCCAGGTTGCAGTGACAAATGAATGAGTTGCACCAGTATCAAATAGCACTTTCGTGGGATGAGATTCGACTGAGAACATACCTACTGCCACATCTGGTGCATCCTGGATCGCTTCGGCCTCCAAGTGGTTCACCTTTCCACGGTTGTATGCTTGGTTACGATTGCCTGCTGTCGGCTGCAGTACACCTTGCCTTGTTGGAGCATTGGGGTTGGTCTGCTGTTGTGCCATCTTCTTCGGGCATTGCATCGCCCAGTGGCCTTGTTCTCCACAGTGGAAACATCCTCTGCCTCCTCCTTGTGCTGGGGCTGCTTGGTTGCTCTGGTTTGCTGCTGGGGCAGGAAGGCGAGGTGCCTGGTTGTTCTGCTTCTGATACTGATTACCTCCCTGCTGGCTGTGCTGACGATACTGCTGCTGCTGCTGTGGGTACTGCCTCTGAAACTGCTGCTGATGCGGACGCTGGTTCTGATTCTGATATCCTTGTGGGTGACCATGCCTGCCTTGCTGAGATGAACTGCCTGAGAAACGTGGACGGCTGATGCTTCCGGACTGAGGTCCACTCATCTTGCGCTTCCGATCTTCCATATCCTTACGCTTCTTCTCAGTCATAATTGCCCTATCGATCAGGTGCTGGAAGGTGGGGAAGGTGTGATTCATCAGCTGGTAATGCAGGGGATCCACCAAACCCCTCATGAACCTGTACTGCCTTTTAGCATCAGTGTTGACATCCTCAGGTGCATAACGAGATAGCTGCAGAAACTTGTCTCTGTATTCACTAACAGACAGGGGTCCCTGCTTCAGAGCCAGAAACTCCTCCTTCTTCACGATCATCAGTCCCTCTGGCACATGGTACCTGCGGAAACTCTCGCTGAATTCTTCCCAGGTGATGGCTTCGGGGTGAGCATGGGTGGCGAGGTAGGACTCCCACCAGGACTGGGCTGCTCCCCTTAGCTGACGGGGACCATACAGAACCTTCTCCCTGTCGTTACATTGAGCGGTGCGCAGTTCCCTTTCCACTGCGCGCAGCCAGTCTTCTGCATCCATGGGGTCGGCAGAATGGGCGAAGGTAGGAGGGTGCCCTCTCATGAACTCGCCACGCTTATCCCGTGGCATCTGGGGCATCTGCACTTGCAACTGGGGTTGGGGTTGCTGTTGAGCCTGCTGCATGGCTGCCAGAGTCTGCCTAATGGCCTGCACTGCCTGAGTCTGCATCAAGAACATCTGCTCTACTGACATCGGGGGTGGCGGGGGAGGCTGCCTCTGTTGTTCCTCCTGCTGGTCATGCTGCTCTTGCTGAGCACGCCTGTTGCATCGGCGCCTGTTGTCAGACATCTGTGGAAGACATTCATACATCAGCGTTGATCTTACAACCCTCCAGCATAAGAAAAGAGAATACAGAATTCTTCATGACACTGAGTGAACAAAGAGCTTCACTGATCCTCATTATGATTCAACACAGCTTCTCAGATAAGAAGGAAAGTAGAAGTAAATGGCTTCCCAACTAAATAACTGACTTTATTATCATTATAGCTAGGCCAAACTGCAGGGGAAACCCACAGGTTGGCAACAGTCATTACAAAGATTCGAATCCAGCACAAGTTCATCATAACAAGCATGCAAGCAACTGATAAGCAAACTAAGCTAATTGGAAGCAACTGATAAGCAAACTAAACTGACTATCTAAGACTGAGACATCTGTTTTAAGGATTATTACAAACTTCGACACTAACGATCTAAGGATCCAGATCTATCCTGGTCTTACAGGCAGGGGAACCATAAGTGTGGTGACCACGTGGCGGCGAGCGGTATGGGTGCTGAGTCCCAACAGGAGCGGGAGAACCACCCTCCTGGTGATGGCGCTCTGCCAGCTCAGCACGCAACTCCGCAATCTCCGTTCGAGCCCTGCTCAGCTCGTCCAGAGAGTGATCCAGCTCAGTGTTAAGCACTGCGACTAGGTTGACTGTGCTGCTCAACCTAGGGTTAGCCTCACCAACAGGTGAGACAACCACACTCTCTGTGCTGCCAGTAGGGCGGCGGGGGTAGTACCGAAGGTTAAGACCGTCGGCCACGCCACCGAACAAAGAACAGTACTAGGAGAGTGCACGTCGTGCTGCATCCTGCATAGCCGCCTCTACAGCGTCCCTCTCGGAGATGGAATAGTGCTCCGAAACGGCCTCCGCACCCCGGAGGTCATCCTCCGGACGGCGAACTAGGCAGGTAGCCTCCCAGCGGTCCGGGTACCTCCCGCGACTGTGCTGGTAGACTACACAACAATACTCGATCGACCAGGTGTGCCGGTCAAAAGCCTGGCGCAGCAAGGTGTCGAGCGCGTCGTGGAAGTGACAACCGCGGGCGGCGTCACGGGTGATGGGTCGGGCGACCCATCCTTCCGCCTCCTGCGGCTCAGAAGACTTCGTGCTGTGGTCTGAGTCGTCGTCGTTGGGGTCTCCTCCAGTAGCTCCTCCAACAGCCGGGGCGTCCCGCGGTGGTGCAGGGGGCGCCTCCAGCTGGGCAACAGAGGAGCGGGGCCTCACAGACTCCACCTCTTGCTGGGATGGGGAGGAAGAGCCCTGCTGCTCTCTGTGCTGGCGCCGGCGTTCCTGCTCCTCACGCAGGCGGTGGTGCAGTCTCTCCAGGTGACTCGACTGACCGGACACGGTGCGGTGCAGAGGATGCTCCGCAAGTCGAGACGGCAGGAAAGGAATCACCGACTTACGTGCAGTGTGTCTAAGACGAGCCATCTACAAAAGACACCGTAAGCATAGGAGTAAGAGCAGAACTAATATGACAAGTGAATAAACCATAGACAGAATAAGATAAAAATTTTAACAAGGTATAATATAGTATATATATGTAGTAAAACATAGGGTTGGTCGAGGTGACCGACTTTTGAAGTAACATCAGAGGTCAAGGTGAGAGGGAAGGTCAATAGTCCTTAGTACGACCAGTGCTACTCTAGGTCAGCGGTCCTACAGTCAGCACGGCTTTGATACCACTTATGTCACACCCGGTTTTGGAAGGCAAACCGAATGCGAACTATGTACGTGCCAGGATCAGAACTCACGTACACAGCAATTACATAAATGAACATCATCGCACAATGCTCGAATATTAACATAAAAGAGTATTAACTTATTACATCACAGAGTCATAGACATCCACATAGTCATCAACTTAACAGGTAAATCAAAGTGCTAGCGAAACGCAGTAAAGATGAGGCCTTCACAGGCAGCTGACTGGGGGTTGCCGCCAACCCACACCTAGAATTCGTCGTAGTCTTGGAACTCCTGGAAGTCTCCTTCCACGGCTTTGCCTTCTCCTGAGCAGTGGTTACAATGCGGACAACCTGGTGTTTGGTGGTAAAGCAAGGATGAGTACACATCAACGTACTCAGCAAATGTCCCGTTTGGCTGAAGTGGACTAGCTTTATGTGGGGTTAGGCTCAAGCAGTTGCTTTTAGTTGGTCAGGTATTTATCATTAGTAGAAGCCAGATTTTAGTATTAACCAACCCATGAACCATTTCCTCATCAAGGAACAGCATCATCATATTCGAACCAAAACCATAACATAATCCTTGTATCTCGAACCATCTGTATCTCTAATCAAAGAGGATCCCAAGGCTGCTCTTAACCGTGAGCACGGCTGATATATCAGTTTCACTACCCTCTGCAGAGGTCGCACACTTTACCCATGAGTCATGATTCCCTTTCTGCCCGGGGAGAGCTAATCCCCATTGACCACTACCTAGGTGGTCCGGCAGGGTATCACTACGTAGCTGTTACAAAGATTCCCTAGAGATCATAGCCGCCCGTTAGGTTTCTCCAGTTTGATAAACACAGTACCCCTCCCCGCAGGAGAGTGACTAACAAAAGCAAAACGAAAGAACCTCGGCACTCAGCCTCGGCAGAGCAAGCACTGTGCCTGGACCCCATTGACGGCACGACGGCGAAGCAACTACACCTCTAGTTCCTCTAATTAATTAGCTAAGGGCGCCCCATTTCACCCTCATGGTTGCACTGTTATCCCGGGTGGTCTCTCAATGAACAGGTCCTTACGGAGAGGTACTCAGGAAACAGCCTGAGCCCCCTAGAGTATCACAAGATCATCAACATCATCAGGATAACAGTATCATAAATAGTCACATCATGTTCATTGATTAAGTTAAGGCAATAGCAGAATGCTAACCATAATAGCCCATGAGGTCATCAAGGATAAAGTAAAGTGTAAAGCTAGTCAATCCTTAGGTTTCAAGTAAGTAATGCGGGATAGTGAATTATAAGTGAATAGGACATAATGGGTCAGAGGACACTTGCCTTCACCAAACTGCTGATCCGGAACTTCCTCTGCAACTCCCTCGGGAAACACAGACTGCTCGTTATCTACGTAAAGTAATCATTCACACTATGCACTTGGGAAATAACAAGCAAAAACAATATACCAAACATATGCAGCAGAGAGATCACAAGTTCATAATAGAAAAGGGATAGGCACTCTAGTATTCCCTAGGTCTGGGGTAGAGGACTATACAAAGTGAGTCATTATCCACTAATCAGGTTTAAGTCAGTGGTGGGATTAAATCATTATCTGGTTTTAAGTTCCTAAACTTAGGTGTTTAAGTCCATAAACTTAAGTGCTCCAACTTTTATTAAAGTCTACTATCTTTTATTTATCTCAAATAGGGTTCCAATAACCTTAATCCTATCCTAATGATTAACCATTAATTGGGACATGGAAACAGCAGGGAAACATTGCATAAACAGATAGATAATAATATTATGAACATTTTGCAATTTGAAGCACCTAATTTGGAGTTCATATGGCAAAGTTATGAATTTTACAAGTTTAGGGGTTAAAAATATACCCTAAGGACCTATTTTGAATTAAATAAAAGGTCCGAGGACCTAACTGCGAGAAACCAGGGACGGCGGGTTCAATTTCCAGAAAACAGAGGGGTTCTTTAAGAAAACGCGCGGGCGAAGGGGTATCGGGCTCCTACAGCCGTTAGATCTCGGGCGGACGGCCAGGATTAGATCCTGCGGGCGGGCGCGCGGGCGCGCGACGGCCTGGGTGGCTGACAGGCGGGGCCAGCGGGCAGCGCGGGCGCGGGCGACTGGCAGGCGGGACCGGGCGGGCAGAGCGAGCGCGCGGGCGGGCTGATAGGCGGGGCCCAGCGGCAGAGAGGCGGGGCGCGGGGGAAACGGCTCTGGGCCGTTGGATCTTGGGCGGACGGCTAGGATTAGACTCGGCCTATTTAAAACGGGGCCGTCCGATCTGAGATGGACGGCGGGGATGGGGCGGCTGGCTTCAGTCTCCTTCCCCAGCCAGCTGAGGCGGCGGCGCCCGTCCCCGCGGCGGAGGAGCTCGCCGGAGACGAGGGGCGCGGGGGCCCTGCGGGTCCTTGGGGCGATCGGAGTGGCCGGGAAGGTTGGGGAGGGCACGGGGAATCCTTTGGTGGGGTCTGGGTCGGGGCAGGGGCACCGGAGGGGGGCGGTCTACGGCAAAGCGGCTCGGCGGCGGCGGTAAGCGACTCCGACGAGGAATTAAGCGCGACAGAGTGCAAAAGAGGGGAAGGGAGGGGGCATGGGAGGTTCCTTACCTCAAGGCGAACTCCGGGGACTCCTCGGTGGCGGCGATGACGCGACGGTGGCCCGGGACGACGGTGGCGGGCCTCCGCGGCTGCACGGCGGACGGCGGGTGAGCGCGGGCAGAGAGAAATAGGGAGGGAAAGGGGAAATTGGAGCGCGTTTCGGGTTGCGGACGTCGGGGCGAAGCTCACCGTGGCAATGGACACGGCGGAGCTCCAACGGCGGCCGGGAAACGAGCTCGGGACGGCGGCGGTTCGCGGCGATGGCGCTTTGGCGTGCGCGCAGCGAGGGAGAGGCGAGAGAGGGGGCCTGCAGGTGCGCAAATGAGGGAGGGGGAGATGGCGAGCGAGGTTCGGGGCTCAAGTGGCCAAGGGCGAGGTGGGGCGAGCCCCACGCGCGACGTGGGCGCGGAGAAGGCGGGCGCGCGCAGTTCAGGCGGCGGTTACGCGAGGACGAGAGAGCTGACAGCTCGGGCCCGCGGCGCAGAGAGAGAGGAGAAAGCGAGCGCGGGCGCGAGGAAAGCGGGGCTGACGGGCCGGGCCCGCGGACAGAGAGAGATAGAGGCGGGCGCGGGCGCGGGGAACGGTTGCCTGACGGGCGGGGCCCGCGGCGCAGAGAGAGAGGAAGGCGGGCGCGGAGACGGCGGCCGCGCCGACAGGCCGGGCCCGCGGCGCAGAGAGAGAAGAGGGGAGGAAGGGCGCGCGCGCGGGGTGGGCCTGGTGGGCCGAAAGGCCGAGGGGGGCGAGGGTTTGGGCTCTTTTTCCTTTTTCTTTTATTCTGGAATTGTTTTCTCTTTTCTTTTTATTTTCTCTTTTTGATTCAAATTCAAATGAGCCACAAATTCAAATTAGACTTTTTGAGAATTATGCACCAAACAAAAGTGAAATCTAGGGTTCAACATGATGCAACAGTTCACACTCCCTTGGAGTTTGAGCTAATAGACTATAATTATAAATAAAATAATCACTTTTCTCCTATAGAAATGAGAAAGAGAAGATTGGGGAAGGATGAGAAAAGGGAAGTAACACCTGAATTTGTGAATATGAGCAAAGAAATTTTATACCCCCAAATTCAGGGTGTTACACCTGTGCATGAAAATCTCGTGTCCGCAAGGCGTTATCACAGTCTATGGCAACCAGCAGACCGCGCGCAACATTAAAAGAGACTTCGTTCCAGGCCAACGGAACGTACACTGTCTTACGACGCATCGCAAAGCCCCCGAGGCTACCCACCCAACCGCCAACGAGCATGAAAAGGCACAGCTGCAGAGCAACGATGGAACGAAGACAGTTCCCCTTGACCAGGCAACGCCCAAACAAACGGTCATCATAAGCGAAGACCTAACTTCGCAAGACGAGGAGAGACTCATCTCCTGTCTTTCCAGAAATAAGGACGTCTTCACCTGGTCTGCCCTCGACCTGATCGGATTCAGTCGCACTATCATCAAACACAGCCTGGGCATCGACCCTTTGGTGCGGCCGAAGAAGCAGAGGCTGCGCAAAATGTCTGATGAACAAACAGAAGCCGCCAAAGCCGTGGTACACCGCCTGCTTGAGGCCAATTTCATCGAACCAATCGCCTACCCTACGTGGCTCGCTAACATAGTCATGGTGCAAAAGAAGAGTGGCAAATGGCGGATGTGCATCGATTTCACCAGCCTCAACAAGGCCTGCCCCAAGGATAATTTCCCGCTGCCTCGGATCGACAAGATCGTCGATAGTGCGGCCGGATGCGAAGTCATGTCACTCCTCGACTGCTTCTCTAGCTATCACCAAATATATATGAAGGAGGAAGACAAGGCCAGTACCAGTTTCATCACGCCCTTCGGCACGTATTGCTTCGTCAGAATGCCGGAGGGACTAAAGAACGCTGGGTCCACCTTCTCTCGCCTCACCAAGACGGTGCTCGAGAGCCAAGTAGGCTGGAACATTTTCACGTATGTGGACGACATCGTCGTCGCCAGCAAAAACAAAGAGGATCATCTAGCCGACCTCACAGAAACATTCATGAACATGCGGGAAGCACGACTTCACCTAAACCCCGAAGAGTGTGCCTTTGGAGTTCGCCAGGGGAAGATACTGGGCTACCTGGTGTCGCACCGCGGGATCGAGGCCAACCCAGCCAAGATCCAGGCTATCATCAACATGATGCCTCCGCAGTCAACCAGAGACATCCAACGCCTGACAGGCAGATTGGCCGCCCTCAACAGATTCATTTCCAAGTCCGCAGAGCGAAGCCTACCCTTCCTCAAGACGCTACGCGGCGCAAAAGACTTTGCATGGGGACCAGAGCAAGCGGCAGCCTTCGCATCACTCAAACAGCACCTGTCAGAATTGGCAACCCTTACAAGCCCCGACCCCTCGCTACCTCTGTTGCTCTATGTCGCAGCTTCGCCACATGCAGTCAGCGCAGCGTTGGTCCAAGAGCAGGACAGAGAGGGCACAACTCGGCAGTGTCCAGTTTATTACGTCTCCGAAGTCCTCACGACTTCCAAATGCAACATGACGGAGTTGGAAAAAACTGCCTACGCAGTCGTCATGGCATCACGCAAGTTGCGCCACTACTTCAAAGCGTTCAAGGTGCGGGTCACCACGGACAGGGGACTCGGCGAATTATTCAGAAATCCGGAGGCGTCCGTCCGTATCGCCAAATGGGCAGCCGAACTCTCTGAATACCACATCACCTTCGAGCCCAGGACAGCAATCAAGTCACAAGTCCTCGCAGGTTTCATCGTCGACTGGACAGGGCCAGCATGGTAGCAAGAAGAGCCCTCAGAGAAGGTGTGGACCATCTACTATGACCACGCATGGTGCCATGCGAGGGCAGGCGCGGCTACAATTATCACATCACCCACCGGCGTCAAGCACAGATACGTAGCATGCCTCAGCTTCACTCTGGAATCCGACAGGTGCACAAATAACATAGAAGAATACGAAGCCGTTATCCTAGGTCTTCGCAAGCTGAAAGCACTCGGCGTGGCCACCTGCATAATCAATACAGACTCCAAAGTCGTTGCTGGCCAGATCGAAAAAGACTATTCAGCAAAAAACCCTGCACTTCTGCAGTATCTTACGGCCGTTCGCAGTCTTGAGAAACAATTCAAGGGTTTCACCCTGCAGCACGTGGACCATGCTAGGAACAAAGAAGCCGACGCGTTAGCCAAAGCAGCAGCCAGAGGCGAAGCCCTGCCCTCCGACGTGTTCTACCACGTCATTGGCACACCAGCCGTCCACAACCCAGAGGGTCTGCAAATAACGACCAACGCCGAGGGCCATCGCATTGTCAACCTCATCATGGCCGAAGACTGGCGGGCCCCAATAACCCTGTTCTTGCAAGGATATTACCATCCAGGCGACATCAACGAGGCCAAGCGCCTCAAACACCGAAGCTAGGACTTCCCACTCATTGAGGGCTAGCTATACAAGAAAGGGATCAGTCAACCCATGCTCAAATGTGTCACAGAGATTGAAGGCCTCCAGATCCTGCGCGAAGTCCACAGCGGCACTTGCGGCTCTCACTCGGGGCCCAGGGCCCTCGCTGCCAAGGTGATCCATCAAGGTTTCTACTGGCCCGCTATAATCTACACCGCAAATCGAGTCACGAGGTCGTGCGAAGCCTGCCAGAAGTTCTCTCCCCATTCGGGCAACCCTCGTAGTTCACAAAGCTGATCGCCAACACATGGCCACTTCAACGCTGGGGGCTAGACATTGTCGGGCCACTACCCACGGCCCAAGGAAACCTCAAGTTCACCTTTGTTGCCGTCGAGTATTTTACCAAGTGGATCGAGGCAAGGGCAGTATCCACAATAATGTCAAAGACTGCCCAGAAATTTTTCTGGCAAAACATTATCTGCCGATTCGGAGTCCCGTCTGAGCTCACAGTCGACAATGGCAAATAGTTTGACAGCCAGGACTTCAGGGATTTTTGTTTCTCCATTGGCACCAAGCTTGTCTTCGCCTCAGCATATCACCCACAATCTAACGGCGTCGTGGAGCACGCCAACGGCAAAATTTTCACTGCCATCAAGAAAATGCTTCTCGACGACAAGAAGGGTAAATTGGTCGACCTGCTACCTGAAGCAGTCTAGGCGCTGAACACGATCGAATGCCGGGCGACTGGATTCACTCCCTTTCACCTGCTATACAGATCGGAGGCCATGACCCCGCAGGAAATCAAACATGGGTCACCACGGACAAGCGCTCAGCCGTCCCCGACATAGACGAACCAACCTCCAAGGACCTCATAGATGGAGACCGTGTCTTCGCCCTGCAGGCTCTCAACAAATACCAAGCTCAAACGAAGGCCTGGCGCGACCACGCAGTCGTCCCAAAAGAATTCGATGAAGGGGACCTCGTACTCGTCCGGATAGCTCGGACAGAGTCACGAGGCAAGCTGGAGCCAAAGTGGGAGGGTCCTTTCATCGTCAAGACGAAGGCGTCCCCTAGCGCGTATAGGCTAACAACGCCATCCGGTGAGGACCTAGAGCATTTCTGGAATATCGATAATCTCCACAAATTTTTTGTTTGAATCCTCAGGGCCAACACGCCCTTGTAATTCACCAAACAGTATCATTCCGACCCGCACTCTTTTCCTCCCGGGGGGTGAGGTTTTTAATGAGGCGGAGCCATGTAATATTCCGGCAAAAATCCCTCGCAAAAACTAAGACAATATGTCGAAAAAGACCACATCGACGGTCTTCGGCATTCGACCACACTGAAGTCACCGCGAGGGGCAGCGCTAACTACCCTCGCGTGCGACACTCCGCGCAAAAGTCGCCTAAGGGTGCAGCTGGACTAGCATAATAAGTGCGCAAAATCGAAGTCTTTTCCAAAAGACTTTCCGTGCAAAAGTCGCCTAAGGGTGCAGCCGGACAAGCACAATAAGTGTGCAAAATCGAAGTCTTTTCAAAAAGACCCTCCGTGCAAAAGTCGCCTAAGGGTGCAGCCGGACTCTCCGTGCAAAAGTCGTCTAAGGGTGCAGCCGGAATAGCACAACAAGTGCGCAAAATCGATGTCTTTACCGAAGACTCTCCGTGCAAAAGTCGCCTAAGGGTGCAGCTAGAATAATAGGCGCGCAAAATCGAAGTCTTTCACAAAAGACTCTCCGTGCAGAATTCGCCTACGGGCACGGCCGGGTCAACGAAGGCGAGCAGCCTTATCATATAAATTACGGTTACATACACACAACGAGGGCATCATACATCACATTGGCTCAACCTTCGGGATGATACCCATCTCCCTATAGTTGAACAACATTATCCTCAATTCCTCACCCTCAAAAAGATTTCGCAGCTCCCCCTCACCTACACTCACCCCAATCGGCGAGGACAACAATTCTCGCTTCCCAGTCCCGTCCACACGAAGACGACCACTCTCCATCTCACTATGATGATGCCTACCGCTTCACGACAATCCACTCAGTCTCCGTTTTGCCACCGCCCTACGCCACCTATACCCGGTTCTCGCGCCCGGGAGCTCCTCGAAACCCTCCGCACGCGGCGAAGGCTCCGCTGCAGCCACATCTAACGCTGCAAAATAATCCAAGTCCTCGTCTGAAGACTCCTCCGTCCATGCAATCGAACTCCCAGAAACATCAGACTCAAAACACTTAGACAAAGAGCCAAATGAATCGTCATCAGCAGCCATGGTAGAAGCCGCCACAAAAATAGCATTGTCAGTAGTGGTTGCGTGCGCAGGCCCAAACCTCAGAACCTGCGCAGCAACCAAGGTTCAGTATCACACAGACAAAATTTATAAACTCCTCAACACCTATTTAGCCACCTGTGAAGACCCAGCCGTGGCTGTGGGGTCTTCGGCCGCCGGCTTGGCAGCCAGCTCAGCCACCACCTTCAAGGCGTCTTCGCCCGTCGGCGCAGGGGCTGGTGCGGGGTCTTCGCCGGCCGCAGTCGACGCGGGGTCGCCGAGGGGCCTTCACCAGCAACAGATGGCGGCACCGGATCGACCTCCGCGGCCTCGGGCAGCGCACCGTCTAGACCACTAAGGTCCTCGACGTCTTCGACATGCGCCATCTACAGCAACAACACACTCATTCAGCAAAACCACACATACCCGCACATATAACCACACAAAAAACAGCCTTTACCTGCTCTATTGCCCGGTCGGACCGCTCCCTGACCGCCTTTCGGCCATGCGGACCCCACATCCTATCAAAGAGTGCCCCCGCCGACTGCTTCAGCACAAGGTCTTTGACCTTGAAGATTTCACGTTCAAAGTTTTTGTCCGCTTGGTCGAAGACCTCGTAATGCCTGCACCCCTCGTGGGACAAAGCATTCACGGCCCCCTCGCAGGTGACGAGGGAGGCGAAGGACATGAAACCCGTCACAATGGTCGAGAGCACCAGCAGCTCCTCCCGCAACCATTCAAGGAAGTGAAGGCCCGCTTCTTGGCCGAGCACTTCGAAGTCAGCAGTTCGCGCACCTAGCTCCCGGTACGCGTCCACGAACTGCGCGTGCGTCCGCTCGACCTCCACACGCGTCGAGGCCTTGGCCTTGTCCACGCGGCTGCGTAGGGCGTTGAACTTCGCCTCCAGCTCCTCGGCGCGTTGGCGGGCGAGACTGCCCTCCACCCGCGCCACTTTGGCCTCGGCCTGCGTAGCCTGCGCATCTGCGATGGCCTTGTTCGCCTCCCGCCTCTCCTCTGCCAGCTGGCGCCGGAGATCCGTCTTTTCGGCCTGCAAGGCGGCCACCTTCTCCAACAGCCTGCGGTTTTTGCTCTCTGTAGCCGACTTCTCCCGCACAGCGTCCGCATGCTGTGCTCGGAGACTCTTGACCTCGGCAGCAACGTCCGCAGTCAAGGCACCCGACGCGACGTGGTCGGCGAAGTCAGCCGCCTGACATAAACCCATGAGACCCGAATCCTCATAAAAACAACAAACATCAAAGTCCAACACAACTTACTCGCTTCAGCTGCTGTGATAGATGTTGCGACGCTTCCCTCAGTCGCTGAGACATGGAGCCCGCCACGTCCTTAGCGGCAGCGGTCGATAGAATCTCGCCGCTCGCGCAGAAAGTGGCCCACGGGTCCCGCGCGACACCCTTCGCCCCAACCACCGTCGTCGACGAAGTGGTTGCCATCGGAGGCGGGACAACAGCCAGTTGCCCCTCACCCGACCAAGCACCATGATACTGGTTAAAGGCCTAGTCGCACCAGAAAGAAAAAAAAATTCACTTACCAACAAAATAATCATTGACACTGATGTCCGTGCCGAAGTCGGCAACACGTCGCGCCGGCAAAGGCGGCCTTCGTTTTTTCACGGACCCGCACGGGGGCGGCTTACTCCTGCTAGAGGCGGCAGCCTTCGCACTCGCCGACGCCTTGCTGTGCCCGGCGGCGGCCGGTTTCGCAGCCGGCACCGGTTTGCTACTGCCAGAGGCAGCAGCCTTCACGATCCCTTGTGCCTTCTTTGCCTCGCGCATAGGGTCCGCGATCCTGACGACCGCCCGATGTTTCTGCGTAGCCCTCTCCATCACTGCCGATACAACAGCAGCAATATTCCGTCCATAAGGAAAAACCTTCAAGTCACGAACCATGCGAGACATAAAGAAGTCTTTGCCAGCCGCGCGGGGGATTGGAACATTCTTGGGCCATCGACCCCTGGTAACCTCCAGCATTCACTCCGAAGACTCCCGGAGCTCGGGCGAAGACATCCTTCCCCCGGGGGCTGCGCACGTCCCCATCAACTCCACAGCAAAACTATCGGAGACCCCTAGTCCCCCCACTGCAGTACCTAGTTTTCTCTTCTTAGTGGCTGGGGCGGCCTCCTGCGAAGGCCTTCCTCAGTCACGGCCACTGGCCTCTTCCCACGGTGGTCGACAGCGTCATCCCCGGGATAGCCGTCGTATGGCAAGCGCTTGAGCTCGAAGACCCTATTCAGGCGAACGTTGGATCCATGGATATCCCAACTCCGCAGGGCCTCCGTCCTAGGCACATAACGCCCCACAATACGCGCAGCCCCATCTTCCGCTTCACGCACGAACGCGGCGGGATCCCAGCCATGCAGATCCAACGCGAAGGCTGGACTTCGCACTCGCTGCCCACCCAGGGAGGGCATCTCGCGAGGGCATACTTCGCCCAACGCCTAGCCATGTGCCAAGGGCCATACCCCATACCCGATGAATTCCTCAACTAAATCGCGCCCGCTACTCATGCGGGCGGCGCACCGAAGGGCTCCTTCATTTTCATCATCCTCCGCCACCTCAAATTGCGGGAACGCCACATAATAATGGGAGCACATCACGGCCACGGGGAGCCCTGGGTGGTCTTCGACTTCGCCCTCAGAAACATAAAACCAGAAATCTCACCAGTTGCCCCACTTATTGCGGGCACAGGGAACTAACTCCACGACTTCCATCGAAGTCTTTCCGGTCCTCGGCGTAAACGTGCACGATCCAAACTGTACAATCTTGTGTCCAATTTTTCTTTTTTGCCAATGCAGACAGTAATGTTTGGCGAAGACCTCCACAGAAGGCTGACCGCCATACGAAGTCGCCGCCCAGACATACTTCGCCAGGGCCACCACGGTGTCAGGTGTCAGCTGGTGGACCTGGACCTCAAATCTCTACAGGACCTCCGCCACAAAGCGATGTGCAGGCAGACGAAGACCAGCGGTGAAAAACGCCTTGAACACGATCAACTCGCCCTCGGGCTCGGGAACCTCCTCCGCCCCCGAGACACGCCCAACTCCGCTGCCAAAATACCCCAGCTGCTGCATATCCTGCACGCGAACCGAGGAAATCCGTGAAACGCTGAACTCCACCGTATCACCCGGATGTAGTTCCATCGCTGCCACGTTGCTCAAGGTATCCTCGGACGATGCGTCGGCTGACGGCGTGTTTGTAGTAGACGAGGAAGAAGACGGCATGGCTATGTATCATCGGCGGCGGCGAGCGATCTGCTTGACGTGGGCCAGATCTCCGACGAACAGGAACAAGGAGGGCAGATGAGCGGGCGAACGGTTTCAAAAGAAGGCTAGGGTTTTGCGGTGCACAGGAAAGTAAGAGAACCTGACCCGCGCCGCCCCCCTTTTATACACAGGACGCGATGCTTCGGGAAACCCGCAGTCCAACAGTATTGCATTCGTCAACGGTCATATAAAAAACCCCCACGGAACCACTTCGAGCGAGGGCAGCGTCTCCACCATCTAGCGACGTCTTCGGCACCAGATGACTTAGTCGAACTGGTCCCTCGGAGGGCAAATGTTGGGGCGAAGGCGAAGACGCTACCCTTCGCTCCAAGCCTTCGTCAACCTCGCTGCACCAACGGAAGCAAAACCACCGGTGAGGTCCACCCTTCGTCCTCTACACTGCAAGACGAAGGCCTACGACGGAGTCGCCCCTTCCCTCGCCCTCACCCAACCTGGAGGCCCACGTGGGATTTGGCCCATTTTAACAGGCCTCGCACGAAGAAGTGTGTTACGAGCCCGATTTGTAATGGTTTTTCTGTAATGACAGTCTATAACCCTCCCTTATGGGAATATTCCGGGGATAGTCCAGGTGCCTGAGAGCACATGCGTCCTTACATCAAGACGTTGGGCGCTCAGCCACCTATAAATACCCCCGTACAGTGCCCTTGAGAGGCTGGATTAACAGAGAAAACACCATCTCGAGTTAAAACCTTGTTTGCATTCCTTTCACTCCCCCGTTGGATCATCTTGCCCAGGATAGCAAGTTCCCACAATAAGTATAGAAAGAATCAGAGTAAGGTAAGTAGGTAAGGGTTTTGTCCATTTCTATCTAGGTTTCGTTCTACAGTCAACATGCACAAAGAAGACAACACATATAATAACAGAGTGTATAGAGATAAATGTCACAATATCATAAAAGTATTTATTACATAGCGGAAGTCTTACAAATTAAAAGATAAACATTAAGCGAACTAAAGTCCATCCTTGGCGCCATAAAGTCAGCTGGGCGACGCCACCAAGATCAAGTCAAACTCTTCGTTGTGCGGCTCCTCCTGGGCCACCTGTTCTTCTCCTGTGGGGGGTTATATATCGCAAGTGTGAGCTCACAAAAGATCATAGCTCAACAAGTCGTGGGAAATAATATGCATGAACTCACCAAAGGTGGGAGTTCATGTGAAGTGTAAGGCTGGTCAATAATAGGGGTTAAAGCTGAGCATTGCTCTTAATAAGTTGGTCAAATTTTATTAGCAGTTACTAAATATAAGTAAATATCAAACCATAATAATAATAGAACAAAATTTAATAAATAATCCCATGCAATGCAAATGACAAATTGAATTTAGTTCCATAATTTAATCATGCGAGAGTCCTGAGCTGCTCGAGACCACGAGCACGGCTAGTATACCAGTTTTACACTCAGCAGAGGTTGTACCCTGTACCCACAAGTCATGTCACACATCTGCCAAGGGATCGCGACTGCCATACACCTCTACCAAGGAAGCGAGGCAGTGTAACACTATGAGGCCTTTACCTAGTTCCACTAGTTTCAGAAAACCCGCCATAGTTCTAGGAAGACCAATGCAGGAATCCCCCGTCTGACCGCCATCACAGCAAAATCAACCCAAGAACCTTCCTACACGCCTACTCCTCTACTACCCTTGTCCCTATTGGGTAAGGTAGTCCTCCACTAGTTTTCCTAGTTAGTCAGCCAAGGGCGTCCCATTCCACCCTTGTGGTGGCACATGTTTCTCAAGTTAAGCTCCATGTTCCAATTAAAAATAATGATCTTGACATGAATAATAAATAAAATAACAGAATAATGGGAACATGGACATATTATAATGTAATATTAAACCCAAATCCATATAGAGCAATAGCACAACTACCCAAATGATTCAGGGGTAAACAAGGTAAAAAGGATAACCAGTCTAGGGTGACCTATGCATGAATCAGTGATAATAAAGAACATTATTAGGTAATAAAAGTGGTCAAGGGCACAACTTGCCTTCAATGAGCTCTAGCTCAGCAACTTCTACCTGCTGAACTCCGGGATCCTCAACCACTAGCTCTTCTACTCGCCACAATACA
Organism: Zea luxurians; assembly: GCA_029449295.1. Classification (NCBI taxonomy): domain Eukaryota; kingdom Viridiplantae; phylum Streptophyta; class Magnoliopsida; order Poales; family Poaceae; genus Zea; species Zea luxurians. The sequence continues at coordinate 39,961,411 of JAOPSE010000023.1, forward strand.
AACAAGTATAGTATAAAGATGAAATTAACATCACACCAAACATGTATACAAAATACATACTGATAATCTACATATGAAAATGAGATCATAGTAAAAAGAATCAATAATTTTGGAGTTATGGATTTTAAGTTATGAGTTTCTGAAGGTTTTATGTGCTTGGTACAAGATTAATTAAGAGATAAATTTTAATACGGGTTTCATGTCAAAACAGAGACACTATGTAATAAACAACATTATTATAAAATTATAGGAACTAGAATGAATTAATTTGGACCTAATATGAATTTTCTAAGAATTAAACAAGTTATAACAATTATTTTTACATTAAAAATCATTTCTATTTACTTTTCCTAGATTTTCTAATCTTCTGGACTGTGCGTCAATTTCTAGATAGTGTAGGGTCAATCGCGCAAATTATACCAAGACTCAGAACACTATACTACGGACCGCAGGTTTATACTCAATAAACTCAGGGGCTTTTGTGCGAAACTCCAATGCCAAAGGGATATCGGATGCGCACAACCGCCCAGATTACAATCAATGACCTAGATTTTATAACGACTCAATACGTTACATACGCGCTCGGATCATGAACTCGCGATACACAGATGTTGGGGACTTGTTCTCAAATGCTATGAATTAAGAACAAGGCAACAAAAAATGTTAAATATTAATGTCCTTCGTCCGCTGAAGTATTATCTCACCAAGGATTTAATGAACTTCGGACGAAGGTCATGAGCAAAATATTACGAAGGTCACACCTTCGTAATCAGACTTATAAAACAATGAAATATAAAATATAAAATATTAGAGAAAAATATACCAAAGACAGAAAATATCATTCACATATTTTATTATACAAACTTAAACATTATACATAATATTTAGGTATATTTATACATTCGCCTTGGCAAAAAACAATAATTCCAGCGTAATGTGTCCGCGATTACAAGATTGCATGAACAGTATAGGGGTACTGTTCACCTATTTATAGACACATGGCACATCCTGTGTAAAATTACATTTATGCCCTTTACAAACGACTACAACAATGACACAAAACATCATGAGTCTTTAAGTCATTTCATCTTTAAGTCGGTTCACCCCTTCGTCTTGAGATCTGTCACTGTGCCGAAGCTTTATAGGTGATAGCTTTGGCACTGCTTCTGAGAGGATCTGCCAAAGGTGTTCTCTTTCTTTAGGATCTTCGGCTACGAAGCATACCCCCAACAGTAGCCCCTTCGCGGTGCTAGATCGTTTTTCGTAACGAGCTTGATCCGTGAAAAAGTCTTCTTGGCTTCGGGATGCCAAAGATCCGAAAAACACCTTCCCTGAGCTCGTTGGCGAGAAACGATTAAAATAATCCACGCGCGAAGTGGCCTCATCTTGCAGCAGTTACGCACGCCCTGGCGATTCACCTTCTCGGACCCTGTGGCCCACCATTCAGTGAGTGCGGGTGGCTGTTTGTCCGGTGCGGAAGACCTTGACGATTCACCTTCCCACCTGCGGCACTATATAAACAGATGGGTAGTGTGAAGTTACCACAGCATTCATTGCCATTGCACTGTTTTACTGCCAAAATATTGACCAAAACCGAAGGTTGTTTGCTGCATCCTCAACCAAAGCTATTTACTTTGCTCAAGCTTCGTAACAAGAAAGAGCTTCGGCAAAATAAAGAAAAATTTTCAACTTCATTCAAAAAACAAGAAATTCAATCATCAGATGGCCAGAGTGCGTTCCACAGCTAGGGTTACGCGCGACGGAGAGGAAGCCAAAGGTGCTGAAACTGCCCCAATCTCCGAAGTGATGAAGCGCTCAGGGCTGGTAGCATCGGAGGATGCACCTACCGCTGAAACAGAACAGGCTGATGTTGAGGAGACTGAGTCTGAAGATGATTACAGCGCGGTGCCAATAAACCCAGCCACCTGGATTTCGAGAAATCCACCATCTCCGAAGATAATTTGCCTAAGCTGTTGAAATTGGGTTATTTCAGTGAAGCGAAGAAAGAGCTGGTTCGTTTTGGTGGGGAAGAGACTACTCCGAATCCAGGAAAGGATGAAGTGGTAGTCTTCAAAAGTTTCTTTAAGGCTGGCTTAAGATTTCCTTTGAACAAGATGATTGCTGATGTATTGAATAAGTTTGGGATCTACCTTCATCAGCTAACTCCTAACGCTATTGTCCGGCTTTGCGTTTATATCTGGGCTCTCTGAAGCCAAGGGGTGGAGCCATTTGGTGAAGGCTTCTGCCGAGTGCACGAGCTTCATTATCAGACAAAAGCTAGAGGAGATGGGCTACATGAAAATTTTGGCTGCTACAATTTTGCCTATCGCAAGAACACAAAATTTCCAGTGATTAGCTACCGAAGCAAGTGGCCAGCTGGCTGGAAGTCTGAGTGGTTTTACGTCAAAGTTGACGAAGACAAGGAGAAGCTGATCCAGAGTCCGCTAGAATTGATCTTCGGAGAGACCAGACCCCGGTGCAACATGACACCAGGGAGTCCAAGCCAAATTGCCTTGGCTGAATTTCGAGTTATTGCAGATCATATCGGCACTAGGGACTTAGTGCAAGAATTTTTGGCCTTCAGAGTGTTCCCAACTTTGAAGGAGTGGGACATGCCAAAGCTGAAGGGGGAAAAGAAGAAGGGGGAATTTATTCGGTTGCCTTACCATTATAAATTCAAGAAACATTTCAAAGTGCCTTGCCAAGAGTGGCTGGACACGATCGAAGTAATGTGCAATGAAATACTAGGTAATTACTCTAAAAAAGAAGATCAATTGATGACCGCGGCCTTCGGCACCCGTCCGAAGCGAAGGCTAAACCGAGTAATGGATGCTCTGGACTTCGAGTATCCCGACTACGAGCGGTTAGACAAAGATGCGGAAGGGCAAAAGAGAAAGAGAGTAGTTGGTGCTCTGAATAAATACGATGAAGAACAATTAAAAAAGAAAAGGCTGACGCCTGAGCCACAAACAGATGCTTCGAAGAAGAGAAAAGCTACAGCTCCGAAGCAGAAGGCAATTGATGAAGAAGAAGAAACTGCTGCAACACCCTCTGCCACCAACATGGAGGAAATTCTAAAGATAATGACTGAATCTTTGCCTATCAAGCTAAGTCCACTGGGGCCACATCTGACGAAGCTTTTTTAGAAGGAAAAGGAGCCCGCAAAAACGAAGAAGGCAGCTAGGCCAAAAAAGCAAAGAATCATTACAGTTACAGAAGTCATCGAAGGGACACCACCAGGAGCTTCAGCTCTGAAGGCGCCAGCTGTTGAGAGCACGACAGGCACCGAAGCTGCACCTTCAGAAGCCACAGCTACCGAAGCTACCATAGCCGAAGATATTCATTTAGAGAGCACGATTGCCGATATTGATAAGATACTGCTAAACATGGCCGCAGAAGAAGCTGCTGCAGCCACCGAAGAGACTATGACCCTAGAACTCGAGAAGGAGAAAGAACTAGCCGAAGACACTTCGGAAGATGAAATTTTTAACTTTCAAAACTTAGTTGGTCAAGAGCTAACAAAGGCTGAAAAAGAAGAGCTAAAAGAATATGCTATATCTTGCGGATATCAGCCGAGAGCACTTCTCTTTGGTGGCATCGATGACGAAAAATTGGGTTGCATCCAGGATCAGACCGGAGCGAAGGTTATCGGTACTCTATCAAAGAGTATTGGTTTCCCGAAGCTCGAAACAGATATTAGCCGCTACTGACGACAACACATCGTCAGTAGTTTATTCTATTCCAATTTCAAGGTAAACTTTTCTTTAACTTTTATTATTTCAATAACGAAGATGTTTTCTAATGAAGGTTGTTTGTATGCAGAGTATGTTACTGAGTAAAGCTTTGAAAATGCAGCAAGATTTGGAAGATAAAAACACGAAGTTATAATAGAAAGCTTAGAAAGCAAGATAAAAGACCAATCAGCTGCTCTTGAAAAGAAAGACTTCAAGCTTCAGACAACCGAAGGCTTATTGGCAGATGCTGAAGCTAAAATAGTAGAATTAAATACGAAGCTTCTCTCCCAGTCAGAAAGCTTCGAACAAGAAAAGCAGAAGCTTAATGCAAAATTTGAGGCCGAGGTCCAGAAAAGTTCAGATTTGAAAAAATCATTGACAAGCCTTCAAAACAAATGTCTGGAGTTCAGTAATCGATGTGTTCAATGGCTGAAGCAAGTCTTCTATTCGGTTGGAGCCAGCAGCGAAAAATTTAATCCTTCGTCTGAAGACCTGCCAGGGGCCTTCGAACATATCGAAGGTGAAATTGATGACCTTGAAGAAGTTATAGCTAGACATGGTGACTTTTGTGCCCTGGTAGCTTCTCGGGGCACAGCTGTCGCCTTCCTGAAATCTGGCTGCGAACATGGAAAGGTTATCAATAGACCCAATTTCAGCTTATCACCAGCAGACCTGGATGATATTCCCAACCTTGCCCGAAGCATAGCAAATAGATTTATAAAACTGGTATGGACAAAGGGTGGACGAAGCAAAGCTGGTGATGAAGCTCGGAGTCATCTTAAGCCGGTAACAAAATCATACCTTGTGCTTACCTCTTCCTTCGAACTTGAATTTTGCTTACAATACTTGAATACGTACAGGATGACGAAGCCGAAGTTTAATGGATGACGAAGTCGAAGCCGAAGCTCAATGGATACTAATGAAGCTTGAATAGGTAACTGTAGAAAAAACTCTAAAAACTCTTGTAATAACCTTTGTAAAGAACAATGTAATTAATTTTTACTTTGTAAACTTTGTCCATACCTTGTAATATATTCTTACCTTTCCATCAATGTATAAAGTGCTTTGGTGTGAACGAAATTAGCATTTTTGAGCCGAAGGCGAAAAACACCTTCCCTTCTTTTCGTACACAACGAAGCATAAAGACTGCTTCTTTTTATTTTTGCCGAAGCCTTATCTTTAGAGCCGAAGCAACTGCCTGTGTTATGATGGTGATGATCTTATGTATGTCTAAATGAATGTTTATGAATGCAAATGTATGATATAATGTATGGTGCAAATGAATGTCCAAACACACACATACGAAGCCACAATCACATCCTTCATTCCCTTAGGAATTACCAAAGTCTCTTTGCCGTTTATTTTTCGTCGTCACCGCTTATTTTTCGGTGTATCAGCGCTGACTTTTCGCTGTAAGTTCTGCATTCCCTTAGGAACGTCTTTTGAACTTCTTCGCCTTCTATTTCAGCGGTATCGCGTTGACTTTTCGCGCTTCGCTTTATATTTCGGCGGAATCAGCGTTGACTTTTCGCTGTAAGCTCTGCATTCCCTTAGGAACGACTTTTGAGCAGAAAACTTACACTGCGCTCCCTTAGGAACGGCTTTTTGTAGCTTCGTCGTGCTCTGCATCCCCTTAGGGACGTCTTTCGAGCCTCTCCCTGCTTTTTCTTTTCTCTTTGCACTCGATGGTGCATGCTCAGCTTTTACATTTGCATCTTTGGGGGATATTGCTCTTGTAGAGCTGAAATAAGAAAAAGAGAAATTACATGCTATGGCCCCGTTAAAAACCTTTCTCCCCCTTTGGAAAGAAAAAGGGTGCCATAGGAAAAAATAAAAAGATTACATCAAGCTACACATAATATCGCCGAAGCTCATCCGCATTCCAAGATCTAGGAATGTCGTTGCCGTCTATATCCTTCAATCTATAAGAACCGGGTCTTGACAAAGATACTACCAGAAAAGGTCCTTCCCACTTCAACTGTAGCTTGCCTACTGTATCTGGGTTGGCGACTCTCCGAAGTACCAAGTGCCCTGGCCTGATATTTTTTAACCGAACTTTTCTGTCACGTCATTTTATTGTTTCGGCTTGATATTTATTGATGTTCTCCACAGCCTGAAGCCTGATCCCTTCTATAGCATCTTTTGCCACAGAATAATTAGCTTCGTCCTCTGCCGCAGCCACTGTTCTTATTGATCTTGCTTTAGCTTCTTCCGGGGTTATTGCTTCGTCACCAAACAGTAATTTGAATGGTGTAAAGCCTGTTGACCTTGACATTGTTGTGTTGTGGCTCCACACCACTTTGATCAATTCATCTGGCCACTTTCCTCTGGGCTGATTGAAGATTAACTTCATTATTCCCGTCATTATAATGCCATTAGCTCTTTCGACAAGTCCATTTGACTCCGGATGTCTAACCGATGCAAAATGGATCTTCGTGCCAATTTGTTCATAGAACTCTTTGAAAGCTTCGGCATCAAACTGTGTTCCGTTGTCCACAGTAATAGCCTTCGGCACTCCGAAACAACAAACAATATTTTGCCATAAAAATTTCTGAACAGTGACCGAAGTTGTTATGGCTACAGGCTTCGCCTCAATCCATTTGGAAAAATATTCTACCGCCACCACAACATATTTTCGTACACATATTTTTGATCTCTTACACATTTTTGACAACCTTCACACTTTTGGACTAATTCTACTGCATCCGAAGCTGCCTTCGGCCAATAAAATCCTTGACGAAAGACTTTTCCCAGCAAGGGCCTAGATCCGATGTGAGATCCACACAGACATGCATGTATTTCCTTCATCAATTCTATACCTTCAGCTCTAGATAGAGATTTGAGCAATGGAGAGCAGACTCCATGTTTGTATACCTCCCCTTCTATTATTACATATGATCGGGCTCTTGCCTCTATTCTCTTATTATAAGCTTCGTCATCTGAAAGGCAATTGCCCTGGAGAAAGGATATAATCTTAGTTCTCCAATCTTCACTATGAACAGGAGATATATTGAGCACTGCTCTTTCAAGAAGTTCCACCGAAGGTGCTCTTATTGTCTCAAAGAATACTTCCGAAGGTAAAGGCAGCCCCTGTGCCGCTGACTTGGCTAGCAGATCAGCGTGCTCATTTTCTCCTCGTGGAATATTCTTGACAGAAAACCCTTCGAAAGAAGCTTCAAGCCTTCGAACTGTATCCAAGTATTTCTCAAGCTTCAGGTCTCTTGCTTTACAACTCTTGTCAATATGACCAGAAATAACTTGGGAATCGGTTTTAAGAACCGCCCTTCTTATCCCCATTGCCTTTAACTTCCGAAGCCCCAAAAGCAAAGCTTCGTATTCAGCAATATTATTTGTCCAGCTGAAATCAAGTTTCACTGCATAGCATGTTCTGACTTTGGAAGGTGCAACTAAAACAGCAGCTGCACCTGCCCCGAAGGTTCCCCAGGAACTGTCGCAGAACACTATCCAAGCTTCGGCATCTTTACATGCTTCTTCTTCCTGAGCCCCTGGCGTCCAGTCAGCGATGAAGTCTGCTAACGCCTGGGACTAGATCGAGGATCTATGCACATAATCAATGCTGAATTCGTTGAGTTCCGCAGCCCACTTTCCAATCCTTCCAGTAGCTTCTCTGTTCCTCATAATATCCTTCAAAGGTTGTGATGAAGGAACAATTATATGGAATGCTTGAAAGTAATGCCGAAGCTTCCTAGAGGCCATTAAGACAGCATATAGCACTTTCTCCAATTCTGTATAGTTTTTCTTTGATAAGCTGAGGACTTCGGATACGAAGTATACTGGGGCTTGCTTTTTGATTTGTTCTTCAAGCTTTTCCTGCACAAACGCTGCGCTTACTGCAGAATGCGAAGCTGCCACATATAATAACAGAGGAGCCCCTGGCATGGGTGGAGTTAACATTGTTAGGTCTATCAGGTACTGCTTCAGCTCTTCGAAGGCTTTCTGCTGAGCTGATCCCATTGAAAGACTTCGGCCAACTTCAGCACTTCAAAAAATGGTAAATTTCTCTCTGCTGATCTAGATATGAATCGATTCAGAGATGCCAGTCTTCCTGTCAGCCGTTGGGCTCCCTTCTTTGTGCTTGGCGGCTCCATCCGAAGAATAGCTTCGATTTTATTTGGATTAGCCTCGATCCCTTTTGTTGAAACTAGACAACCAAGGAATTTTCCCTTCTTTACTCTGAAGACACATTTTTCTGGATTCAACTTCAGGCCAGCTTGCCTAAAGTTGGCAAATGTTTCCTGTAGATCAGCAATGTGATTTTCTTGCTTCGTGCTTTTTACTATGATATCATCAACATATGTTAGCACATTTCTGCCTATCTGGGAATGAAGGACTTTCGCTGTCATTCTGCTGAAGCTTCCTCCAGCATTCTTGAGCCCCTCAGGCATCCGAAGATAACAATATGTACCACTGGGGGTTATGAAGCTGGTTTTTGGCTCATCTTCCTTCTTCATCCAGATTTGATGGTAGCCTGAATAACAATCTAGTAGACTCATGAGCTCCGACGAAGCTGCTGCATCTACTAGAGAATCTATCCTTGGTAATGGAAACTCATCCTTCGGACATGCCTTATTAAGATCAGTAAAATCGATGCACATTCTCCATTTACCATTGGCCTTCTTCACCATAACAGTGTTAGCTAGCCATTCTGGGTATTTTACTTCTATGATGACTCCTGCACTAAGAAGTCTTTTCACTTCATTCCGAGCACCTTTGGCTTTGTCATCAGACATTTTCCGAAGCCTCTGCTTTCTGGGTCTGAAGGATGGATCGACATTGAGTGAGTGTTCAATGACATCCCTGTTGACACCACAGAGATCGTTGGCGGACCATGCGAAGACATCTTTGTTGTTGAACAGAAACCTTGTTAGGTTTTTCTCCTGTTCCTTAGACAATTGACATCCCAGCAACACCTTCTGCTCTGCTATATCTTCACATAAGAGCATGGGCTTCGGCTGATCGGCCGAAGCAGCCTTCTCCCTTCTGTACTTGTATTGCTCACAAGCTTCGGCTCCATCTATATTATGGATTGCTTTTGAATCTGTCCAGTTTCCTTCAGCCTTTGTGGCAGCTTCCTGGCTTCCATGAATAGCAATAGGCCCTTGATCCGAAGGTATCTTCATGCAAAGATATGCTGGATGAAGAATTGCTTCAAAAGCATTGAGTGTCCCACGACCAATGATTGCATTGTAGGGGTACTCCATGTCGACAATATCAAACACAACTTGCTCAGTTCTTGTATTGTTGACAAATCCGAAGGTCACTGGCATCGTGATCTTGCCGAGCGCTACAATCTGTCTTCCTCCGAAGCCACAAAGAGGGTGTGTAGCATCATGAATCTTATCCTCTGGCTCTTGCATCTGTCTGAAGGCCTTAGCAAATATAATATCTGTTGCACTGCCTGTGTCAACAAGAACATTGTGAACCAGAAATCCTTTGATAACACAAGAAATAACCATAGCATCATTGTGAGGGTAATCCTTGAGCTGAAGGTCCTCTTGGGAGAAGGTAATTGGGATGTGGGACCATCTTGACTTGATGAAGGGTCCCTGCACCCCGACATGTTGTACCCTTCTCTGTGCCTCCTTCTTCTGCTTCTTGTTGGCCGGCTCTGAGCATGAACCACCTGTTATCGGGAGTACCAGCTTCAAAGCCGAAGCAGCTCCAGCTTGGTTGTTGAAGTGAGTTCACCGGAGGTGGGCGCCAATGTTGGGGACTTGTTCTCAAATGCTATGAATTAAGAACAAGGCAACCTAAAATGTTAAATATTAATGTCCTTCGTCCGCTGAAGCATTATCTCCCCAAGGATTTAATGAACTTCGAACGAAGACCATGAGCAAAATATTATAATCAGACTTATAAAACAATGAAATACAAAATATAAAATATTAGAGAAAAATATACCAAAGACAGATAATATCATTCACATATTTTATTATACAAACTTAAACATTATACATAATATTTAGGTATATTTATACCTTCGCCTTGGCAGAAAACAATAATTCCAGCGTAATATGTCCGCGATTACAAGATTGCGTGAACAGTATAGGGGTACTGTTCACCTATTTATAGGCACAGGGCGCATCCTATGTAAAATTACATTTATGCCCTTTACAATCGACTACAACAATGACACAAAACATCATGGGTCTTTAAGTCATTTAATCTTTAAGTCGGTTCACCCCTTCGTCTTGAGATCTGTCACCGTGCCGAAGCTTTATAGGTGATAGCTTCGGTGCTGCTTCTGAGAGGATCTGCCGAAGGTGTTCTCTTTCTTTAGGATCTTCGGCTATGAAGCATACCCCCAACAACAGAGCACCACGTCGACTTCAGATCTGATCCGTAAACTCGCGATCCAATGGTTCACAACAACCGCGACCACAGACATGATCAAAGCCGTCTATCGCTAGATCTACGCCCCGATTCTATTCAGCTGAAAGGGTATTTGAAAATCTAATCCTGGCCGTTTGATCGGATCGGACGACCCCGGTGCATCAACACAGTCGTTTTCCCACAATCGAATCCCTACCATCCAAACCCGGATGGACGGTCAGGGAATCATCTTCTTCCTCCCCGATGAACGAGCGCCCATGCAAAATCAGCCACGACGGCAACTCGTTGGCGACCGGTTGCAGCAGCGCCCTGGCCTTCCCCAACCTATCTAATGACTCTAAAACGCAGAAGGAATAATTGCGAATCCGTTGGGGAAAATCTTACCAACGCTAGCGGCGCACCGAGCTCCGCCCACGGCGCTCGACAATTCTGTGGTTGTCCGAGGTCGACGATGAGCAATTCCTTCAATGCCAGCAGCTAATCGCTCACGAGGACAAGTCGTACATGTCCCGCGTGGTATCGCGAAGCTCTTCGGCCACCACCGGACTCCGTAGACACGACCGAGGCCGACGACTCCAAACTCCCTGTGCCGCCGACCCGCACACTCACGATTGGCTCCCCACTCGGTTGCGTTCGTGTTGCTTGGGTTGCGGAGATGGGGAAGGTGGAGACCCAGGACCCCATCACCGCTTATAGGGGGCCGCATGGTATGGAAAAGGGTAACAGACCTCCCCCCGTCCACGGCGCACTTCCACCATGCCCAGCGAGGTAGTTTGGATCGTGCCTGACGCCACGGGCCCACCCAGCAGTGATACACCGGAAAGGCTATGCGCGCGAGGTGAGCTGACCAGTGGTCCCCGGTTGTCAGTGCCAGCGACGCGTGAGAGCACTGGCAAGCGAGTCATGCGGTGAAAATGTAGTGCTGGGCCGATGCGTGCGAGTTTGGTTAGATGGACCGAGTGGTCACTATGAGCCCATGTGCCCTTTTCTTCCTATTTTCTTTTATATTTTATTTTTCCTATTCCTTTTCTTCTTTTCCAAATTCAAATTCCAATTAAAATTCAAACTTCATGGTACATTTATTTTCTCATAAAATGTACATCTCAAACATGGCATGGGTGAATTTTATTTATTTACTTTTTATATTTATTTTGTGATAACTAGTGCTCTCCTTCTCAAATTCTAAAATTCCAATTTAAGTCTTACTTCCAATTTGAACATTAAGGTCTTCTTATATAATTTTATTACTCATGTATGCACACATAAATAAAGTCTAGCATGATGCATGTATTATTTTTTGTGTCATTAGTTAATTAATGGCTTTTGATATGATTGTTCACATGTGATAACAAATGGAGGCAAACATAAATATGTAAAGCAACTATATTTTCTTTTTACACTTTTTGGGTATTACAATGACGATGGGACTCCTACGCCTCTTAGACAGGATGGGTCACCGCTAGACGATCGACATCCGAACCCAGGGGTAATAAGATGTTCCCTCGACCGCCTCAAAATGGTTGACGACCTTAGATGTCTTGTACCAACTGGTTTTGGTATAGGTACAGGGTCCCTCCTGTTCCCTACAACAATGGGAGGCAGCGGCTCCCTCATGGGCGCCGACTGCATAGGGGGCGAAAACCTGTATGCCCTGAGACAACCCTGATCTTGTTGAGGCCCCTCATTATTAACTAAGGGGAGCTGTCGTGAGGGCGTTGGCGCCCCTAAAAAGGGACCAGTCAAAATAGGGCCTTCATGGAGGGGTCATCGGCCACGACAACCCCCTGCTAGCCATGCTAGCTAGAAGGGATTCCCCGCCAGCCCTCGAGGAAAGTACGGATAGAGCGGTGATCCTGGGGGATGCTTGGGTCCTTTTAGGGACCAACAACGAGCCTAAGGCTGCCCTAGCAACTCCATGACCCTCAGGGACAATAGCCTCAGATTGGGAGTCAGGGTAAGGGCTATGCATCGTTTCCGCGGGGTGCCCCAGGGGCAGCCAGAGTGGAAGCTCCTCAAGAGAAAAAATGCTGCAAAAATAGCAATAGAAACTTGTTAGAAAAACAAAATCGAGGGAAAGGAGAAAGTCATCGGTGTGAAAGCGAAATGCTTACGAACTCAACGAAGCCCGTCTCGGGTCGCATCAGAGGACACTCGAGGATGTAGAACATGGACGGTCAATCTGAGGCTGATCCCCATTTGATTCATGGGTGTAGCCTAGACCTTGAGAGGAGCACCTATGCGGGAGGTTGGCACCGATACGCAAACGCCTAACACGCCTTTCTCTTGAAGGATAAGCATACCTGCTAGATGATTGCGGATTCAAACCTTCTCCCTGGGAGTGATGTCACAACTCCAACTAATGGGGGCCTAAAAAGAATGCTCAGATTGAAGAAAGTAAGATCTCCTAACCTGCAACCCATAAATAAAACCATTATTGATGTCAGCCCATGTTGGACAAGAGAACTGGAATCAAGATGTACTCGAGTGACCTCCCGTTGCGGAGACAGATACTCGCGCACTCGATTGGCCACACCTATGTCATTTTTCGCTCCTCCCTCTTTCACAGCAACTTGAAGCAGAAAAAATATCGCCATAAGTCAAAATTGGGCTCGACGCCTAGATACCCCTCGCACAAGGCAATAAAGGCAGAGATATGTTGAATCCTGTTTGGATTCATGTAATGAAGTTGCACCTACATATAATCGAAAAGAGGCACGATAAATGTGTGAAGGGGGAAGGCAAGGCCTCGTTCATGAAAACGAACAAACAAAGCTGCATAACTAGGAGTAGCCAGAGTTTCCTTGGTGCTAGGGTCTAGCCAGTTGCCATTGTCCAATAGGTCATGCCTGACGAGGACCCGAAGGTGCTCCTGATCCACCAAAGATCGGTGCCAGCTTGCTATAGGGGATGCGACGGATGACCCAAAGAGCGAGGAATAAGGTCGGGCGAGTAAGATGGGATAGCCTAGGGGCCGAGAGCAAAGTGAAGAAACCAAGAAGAATGGTATGATTAAATAAAGGTCATCCTGCAACTTTCGGCCGCTTGATGCCAGGGCGAGGTGACTCATCTAACAAGGAAACATGCCTGACCAACCAATGGGTCAGAAACAGACTAGTGCACACACCACCGCCCCTCGATCAAGGGTGTAGGCGGCAAATTCCCCAAGTAAAATAGGGGCAAGGAGGAAAATAATACATGAGCGTCAGTATAGATTCCCCAAGCTAGAAAATGTTCCTTACATGAAGGGCCACGAGCTTTCTGCTACTACAATTTTGGACTCGGGGGCTAGCCGTGGATGACATGACCAGGGTGGGGCCCATCCCTGACCAGTCTTATGGCTGGAACAGGATGACCCATCATAGTTGGGGTGCCAGACGTGTTACCCCACGAGGGGAGCCCACTACCCCGAGGACCAGCCCTTGACTCCTCGTCCGGAGAGGCCATGGGGGAAGACGAAAGGGAGATAACCTCTCCTCGAGCGCTTGAGCCAGCCGTTCTGCAGAAGAAGCCATCCTCAGAGAATAATGAAGGAGGGAAAGGTTATGAAGCTTTCAGAACCACCTACCCTTCTTGCGTTGGATGACTTTTGAGCTGACTCTGGTGTGGACACTTCGAGGCAAGATGCTTGCCACAATCCATGGTTAACCGAGGGGTCCCCGAAAAGGTTCGAGCAGGCAAATTTTCGACAAGATTTCATTTATGAAGAACGAAAAGGCGTTGGACGAAGCCAATTGAGGATAGAGCATGGAAACTCTCTACTTATAGCGATCGACTAGCCCTCGAAGGCCAATGACGAGTCTCGCGAATCCTACCTACCCTCTAGACTCGAACGCTGAGAAGGGCAAGGCAAGCGGCGCCCGACATGCGAGAAGCCACCAAGGGTCCCTTGGGGCTCACAGGTTGCTGTCAAGGAAATGAACCCCAGGCCCCCGGGGCCCACTAGTCAGTCGAAAGCCATGAGAAAGGTGTGCCTCTGAAGGACCTACCCCCTGGTTAGTCTCGATGCACCGAGCCTAGGGATGGCAATGGGCCGGGTTCGATCGGGTGGATCAAAAACCCGCCCGTGATTGCACCCGTGAAAACTACCGAAACCCACGGGTGCAATTGCAAACCCGCACCAGAACCCGTCGTGTTTTGGGTCACCCGCGAGTTTTGCTGAGTGTACAGTTTTAAATAATAATTTAGAAATAAACAATTAAGTAGCAACAATAATTGAGTTATATGTACGAATTTCAAGTCCTTTCACGTTGAGTAGCAATAAAACATTTCATGAATCATTAGTCAAGTTACTTATTCGAAATAATTATTATTATATCTTAATTGTTTTTGCACAAAATAAAGAATGAACCAAGTTTTGGGTTTAAGTGTGGGCCAATGGTTGAAATATAAACCCACACCCGTGAAACTCCGGGTCGGGTGCGGGTTGCACCCGCAGGTTAAAATCTTCACCCGTACATGCACCCGTCAGGTCGGATACTCGTCGGGTTTTGTGTTTGCGGGTTAAAATTAACATCCATAGCCGAGTCTGGGTTGGACGAGGCGGAGCCGATAGGGGGGGTCGGGCGGAGCGAGTCGAAGCCACTCGAGTGGATTCCACGCCTGACCCAGGACTAACCCGTTGTGTCGCATTAAATACGGCTGGCACTGAGCCACAGAGTGAGGGTTGGCCAACTTCCACTCATGACCTAAGAGCCCCTAGTCCTGGGGCCCATTCATGACCTATTGAGCCTAGACCTGAGTGCATTGGCTGTCTGCAGGACCCGCAACACCACGGGATGCGTCGAGACCCAGGCTACGCCGACTAGGGTCGGCTTGGCACAGAGACGACAATGATGGTGCCGGAGCTCTTCGCCGCCCACGCCACCCGCCATAAAGAATGCGACTAGGGAAGCATAGACGATTGAGGTACATGCAGACAAACACGACCTTACCAAGGTAGAACCTCTCGTTTTACCACGATGCAGTAGCTCCTTCCTTGGTAAGCTACAGGTAGCCAACCCTCACCTTGTCCTATAAAAAGGAGGAAGTCAGCCAGAACAAGGGAGATAGACGAACATACATACACGCACACGGACAACAAGTCTAGAAGACCCGAAGGCCAGAGCCAAGAAGCAAGCTACCACGACGTCCAAGGCTTATCAGAGAGCACCAGTCCCATAGTCCTTAGGTCTAGCCATGCATAATAGAATTGGAAGTTCCTCACTCTCTTGCCCACTTGTAACCCCTACTACGAGCATTGAGCAACAAGGTGTCGGTAGTGCGAGCCACGGAAGACTGGATGTAGGGACGTTCTGCTCGAACCAGTATAAATCTTGCGCCTACCGAGCACACCATATAAACAACGGAACACACACATACAAATATTTTCTTTGGAGCTAGTTCGAAAATTGACAGTAGGTAAGTGCAAAAAACATAAGAGAAGTATCTTGGTGAATGGACTAGCAGAGTTATCTAAGTCTAAGTTATAGTTCCACCATACAACCCACATAAATGAGTCGTGTCTTAAGTGGTTAGTAAATAAGGTATAAGACCTAGATAAATTAGATTGTATGAACGGGTTTCTTAGGTAGTCTAGTGCTTGAAAAACTATAACATAGTATCTAGTTTCTAAATACCCTAATATCACTATGACTCTCGGTATTCCACGTGAGCCTTGAATTAATTAGACCCATTTATTAAAATAAAGTGTATATTACGATTGATCGTCTCAATTTATTTAAAGAAAACTATTATCTGACCGGCTAAACAAAATTATAGTTTTGAAATACACAAATTGCAAGAGTTGCAACTTTGTCAAATCTTGTGTTGTCCATGCCATCACTCCAAAGTCGTCGTCGTAGCAGGTTGGCACAAATATATACGATCCTTAATCTTGTCTGTACGGACGAAAAATGACTTGCTGTCCACGAACATTAATCGTTGATTCAAGTGGACATGTTTGCTTGTCCGATACAGCGCATCGAACGAAAATTGTTGGTCGTTCGGACATAATAAGCTGACCCCGGATAGGATGTTATACAGCGAGGACATGTTCGTAGGCACGTAGCCGCGTATCAACTGGTCGAACTATTCCGCGTGCTTTCCATGAGCGACGATTCAACCCAAATCATCCATCTCGCTTGCGGTATGAGAGAAACAAATAACAGTTGAATGAACACAGGAATGAGAACCCAAGACAATACTAATCCTTTATCTCAAAATCTCGAACATGAGCCGTCAAGGGACAAGGGTGGAGGCCGCCTGTTTAATAGAAATGAATTCGACCGATGCACTGTAACACTCTATTTTTGTTTGCTAATGTTGAGCACCATTTTGTGGCAACTTGGGACGGCCGAACAGTCTAACTATGTGGCCAGGATGATCCACGGTTAAATTAACTCGGACGAGAGTCTTTATCCTGCATGTGCTTATCTAGTTAATCAGGCGAGAATATGTTAAGATAAGTCTAGTAATGTGTCTAGATCTATATATACAAAAGAGTACAACCGATTGACGCACAACACAATCGATCTAAATTAATTCTATTGTCATTGTCTTTTATATTTCTTACCCTAGAAGTAGTAGTAATCTAGATCTAGTTTAGCCTCTCCCAACACCATTTTTCATCCCTCTTCGATTCTACGTCGACCAAGGGACGTTCTGGGTGGCCTGTCGACCCTGGGGCACGCCTTGAAACTCTCCTTCCCGACGAGGTCCTTCTTGGGAGGCGACTTCTAGGGTTCTCCATGGAGAAGAAGACGCTTTGCGCCATCGTGGACCATCTGGGCCTCAGGCGCGGACCATTCGAAGTGACACAGGGAGGAGCCACTACTGCACTGAGGTCACATATCGCCCGACTCTAGGCCATGGATTATCTGTGCTCCCGCAGAGAGCACCGCCAGATGGTTCACCCTAGTGTTTGTCCCCAAATCAAAGTCAATAGCTACAAAATTTTCTTTTAAATCAATAACAACATACTACAAATCTTAAGGCAGTGTTCGTTTTGGCAGGGATTAGCTGGGATTGTGGCTCAATCCATGTGGATCGCCATGGTCTAGAAAGTCTTCCAGCTCACATTTGTAACTGTGTTCGGTTGCTGATAATAAACTAGACGGGTTACAATCATATTTGAAAAAAAGATGGTACCCAGTTTTTTACATTGACCCGATTACACCAACGAGCTTTGACTCATGAAAGCCGAAGCAAAGATGCGCCTAAAGCAACTCGTTACAACGTCTATGTAGTGGATTGCGACCAAAGTATCTCAGACGACGAGCCACATGAGGTACATGCTACGAAGTTAGTTTGGCCAACCAAGGCCAAATCTCTAGTTTGTTCCTGTTTAGAGCCGGCTCAGAAGAATCAACAAGAGGAGGTTACATTTACCTTTAGTGTTGCCAAATATGATAAAATATTTGATAAATTACACAAAAGTGATAATATTTAAATGACTCAACGTTCCATCTAGTGACGAACTAAAGGGACACATTTATTGTAAGTGGCATAACTCATTCTCTCACGCCACTAATGACTATAATGTGTTTCGTCAGCAGATACAATCGACCATTAATGAGGACCGGTTGAATTTTCAAGAGATGCAGGTTGACAAGCAGCCTTCCCCTGTCAACCTGATAGAACTTAATGGTAAAAACTATTAGTTTGGTCTAATGCGACCGATAAAGACAAAGAAAAGAGCATTATCATCGACGACCCTTGAGCCCTTGATGAAAACATTAAGATTTTTTCAGAGAAGTTATGGCAGAAAAGACTCCAGATGGAGGAGAAACAATAAAAATCACTATCAAGATCGTCTACACTGGGCATATGCAAGCAAATGATCAAGCAAAGCCCCTATTCTGCACATCATGGATAGTTCGACACACTAGAGAAGATGGTTCGTCTCTCTGACAGACGGTTCGACTAGCTCTAGTGGACGATCTGGCAACATCCAGAAGCAGTAGCAACTACATACCTTCAAACCCTGACGACCCACAATAGGTACGTAGAAGAAAAATACATTTAAAGCACGTAGTTGTTAAAGCCAGCTCCACGTTTGATCAATTATTATCCAAGTACGTCAAGAAAAAAAGGTCGTTTCTCATGTCCGACCAACAAAGCGACCTCATTCGCCTACCATGCGAAGATAGGCTAAGGAAAATACTTCATCTCAGTAGGTAAGGTCGAATAAATTGGCCTAAAACATTGTTCAATCAGTACCAAACACACCAACATGGATGCCTCCACCTTAGTATTCGCCCATGTATCCACCAACTTATCCACCTACTTATACATACCCACCCCTACCATATATGTGAACCCAGATGTGGAGAATGCCCACGATGCACATGCTATTTCCGTGTGGGATGCCAAAATACCTGACTTGGGAGGGGCACCCCAAACTCCTATTTTTGGTAGATTAATGAAAGTCGCCTAGAGGGGGGTGAATAGGCGGAATCTGAAATTTATAAACTTAAGCACAACTACAAGCCGGGGTTAGCGTTAGAAATATAATCGAGTCCGAAAGAGAGGGCGAAAACAAATCAACCAAAGAAATAGAGCGGATGACATGGTGATTTGTTTTACCGAGGTTCGGTTCTTGCAAACCTACTCCCCATTGAGGTGGTCACAAAGATCGGGTCTCTTTCAACCCTTTCCCTCTCTCAAACGGTCACCTAGACCGAGTGAGATTCTCTTCTCAATCAAACGGGACACTAAGTCCCCACAAGGACCACCACACAATTGGTGTCTCTTGCCTTGATTACAATTGAGTTGGGAACAAGAAAGAAGGAAGAAGAAAAGTGATCCAAGCGCAAGAACTCAAATGAACACAATTGTCTCTCTCACAAGTCACTATTTGATTGGAATGATCTTTGGACTTGGGAGAGGATTTGATCTCTTTGTTTGTGTCTTGGAGTGAAGTCTAGAGCTCTTCTATTGAATGCAATGGCTGAAAACTTGGATACCTTGAATGAGTGGTAGTTAGGGGTATTTATAGCCCCAACCACCAAAGTGGCCGTTGGGAGGGGCTGCTGTCGAATGGCGCACCGGACACTGTCCGGTGCGCCAGCCACGTCACCCAACCGTTAGGGTTCGACCGTTGGAGCTCTAACAAGTGGGGCCACCGGACAGTCACTGTTCACTGTCCGGTGCGCCTTCTGACGCCTGCTCTGACTTCTGCGCGCAGGCGCGCAATGTAGCGTTTCACTGTTCCTTTGCAGACGACCGTTGGCGCGAAGTAGTCGTTGCTCCGCTGGCACACAGGACAGTCCGGTGTCACACCGGACAGTCCGGTGAATTATAGCGGAGTGGCTCCCCGAATTCCCGAAGCTGGCAAGTTCAGAGTGGATCCTTCCTGGTGCACCGGACACTGTCTGGTGGCACACCGGACAGTCCGGTGCACCAGACCAGGGCAGCCTTCGGTTGTCTTTTGCTCTTTTTATTTGAACCCTTTCTTGGACTTTGTATTGGTTTGTGTTGAACCTTTGGCACCTGTAGAACTCATAATCTAGAGCAAACTAGTTAGTCCAATTATTTGTGTTGGGCAATTCAACCACCAAAATTCATTTAGGAAAAGGTTTGACCCTATTTCCCTTTCAATCTCCCCCTTTTTGGTGATTGATGCCAACACAAACCAAAGCAAATATAAAAGTGCAGGATTGAACTAGTTTGCATAATGTAAGTGCAAAGGTTACTTGGAATTCAAAACAATATAATTATTTCAATAGATATGCATGGATTGTTTTCTTCTTATTTAAAATTTTGGACCACATTTGCACCACGAGTTTTGTTTTTGCAAATTCTTTTGGAAATTCTTTTCAAAATTCTTTTGCAAATAGTCAAAGGTATAAGAGTAAGATTGAAAGAAGCATTTTCAAGATTTGAAATTTTCTCCCCCTGTTTTAAATGCTTTTCCTTTGACTTAAACAAAACTCCTCCTCAATGAAATTCTCCTCTTAGTGTTCAAGAGGGTTTTATAAGTTTTTGAAGACTTTCTCCCCCTTTTTGAAAACACAATAAGATACTAATTTTGAAAACTGCATTTTTGAAAATGGTGGTGGTGCGGTCCTTTTGCTTTGGGCGTATACTTTCTCCCCCTTTGGCATGAATCGCCAAAAACGGATACTTGTGAGTGAAATATAAGCCCTTTTACTTTCTACCCAATGGCGAATAAATAGATATGAGTGAAGATTATACCAAAGTGGAGAATGATGCGGAATACCGGCAAATACCAATGGAGTTGAGTGGAAGCATCTTTTTTGCCGAATACTCCATTTCCCTTTCAATTCTATGACTAAGCATAATAATACACTTGAAAACACATTAGTCATAGACATAAAGGAGATATGATCAAAGGTATATAAATGAGCTATGTGTGCAAAGAATCAATCAAAAATCCTAGAGTCAAGAATATTTAGCTCATTCCTAAGTTTGGTAAAGGTTTTCTCATCTAAAGGCTTGGTAAAGATATCAGCCAATTGATCTTTGGTGTTAATGTAGGCTACCTCGATATCCCTCCTTTGTTGGTGATCTCTCAAAAAGTGATACTGAATGGCTATGTGCTTAGTGCGGCTGTGTTCAACGGGATTATCCGCCATGCGGATTGCACTCTCATTATCACATAGGAGAGGGACTTTGCTAAATTTGTAGCCATAGTCCCTAAGGGTTTGCCTCATCCATAGCAATTGCGCACAACAATGGCCTACGGCAATGTACTCGGCTTCGGCGGTAGAAAGAGCTACTGAGTTTTGTTTCTTTGAAGCCCAAGACACCAGGGATCTCCCCAGAAACTGACAAGTCCCTCATGTGCTCTTCCTATCAATTTTACACCCTGCCCAATCAGCATCTGAATAACCTAATAAATCAAAAGAGGATCCCTTGGGGTACCAAAGACCAAACTTAGGTGTTTGAACTAAATATCTCAAGATTCTCTTCACGACCCTAAGGTGAACTTCCTTAGGATCGGCTTGGAACCTTGCACACATGCATACAGAAAGCATAATATCTGGTCGAGATGCACATAAATAGAGTAAAGATCCTATCATCGACTGATATACCTTTTGATATATGGATTTACCTCCCATGTCGAGGTCGAGATGCCAATTAGTTCCCCTGGGTGTCTTGATGGGCTTGGCATCCTTCATTCCAAACTTGGTGAGTATGTCTTGAATGTACTTCGTTTGGCTGATGAAGGTGCCCTCTTGGAGTTGCTTCACTTGAAATCCTCGAAAATACTTCAACTCCCCCATCATAGACATCTCAAATTTTTGAATCATGATCCTACTAAACTCTTCACAAATAGATTTGTTAGTAGTCCCAAATATGATATCATCAACATAAATTTGGCATACAAACAAATCATTTTCAATTGTTTTAGTAAAGAGAGTAGGATCGACTTTGCTGACTTTGAAGCCATTAGTGATAAGAAAATCTCTTAGGCATTCATACCATGCTCTTGGGGCTTGTTTTAGCCCATAAAGCGCCTTAGAGAGTTTGTACACGTAGTTAGGATACTCACTATCTTCAAAGCCTGGAGGTTGCTCAACATAGACCTCTTCCTTGATTGGTCCATTGAGGAAGGCACTCTTCACGTCTATTTGGTAAAGCTTAAAGCCATGGTAAGTAGCATAGGCAAGTAATATGCGAATTGGCTCAAACCTAGCTACGGGTGCATAGGTTTCACCAAAATCCAAACCTTCGACTTGTGAATACCCCTTGGCTACAAGTCTTGCCTTGTTCCTTGTCACCACACCCTGCTCATCTTGCTTGTTGCGGGAGATCCACTTGGTTCCTACAACATTTTGGTTAGGACGTGGAACTAAATGCCATACATCATTCCTCGTGAAGTTGTTGAGCTCCTCTTGCATCGCCAGCACCCAATCCGAATCTTGAAGTGCTTCCTCTACCCTGTGTGGCTCAATAGAGGAAACAAAAGAGTAATGTTCACAAAAATGAGCAACACGAGATCGAGTGGTTACCCCATTATGAATATCGCCAAGGATGGTGTTCACGGGGTGATCTCGTTGGATTGCTTAGTGGACTCTTAGGTGTGGCGGCCTTTGATTTTGTTCATCTTCCTTGTCTTGATCATGGGCATCTCCCCCTTGATCATTACCCTCCTCTTGAGGTGGCTCATCTTCTTGATCTTCTCCTTCATCATCTTGAGCCTCATCCTCATCTTGAGTTGGTGGAGATGCTTGCATGGAGGAAGATGGTTGATCTTGTGCTTGTGGAGGCTCTTCAGATTCCTTAGGACACACATCCCCAATGGACATGTTCCTTAGCGCGATGCACGGAGCCTCTTCATCATCTAGCTCATCAAGATCAACTTGCTCTACTTGAGAGCCGTTAGTCTCATCAAACACAATATCACAAGAGACTTCAACTAGTCCAGTGGACTTGTTAAAGACCATATATGCCCTTGTGTTTGAGTCATAACCAAGTAAAAAGCCTTCTACAGCCTTAGGAGCAAATTTAGACTTTCTACCTCTTTTAACAAGAATAAAGCATTTGCTACCAAAGACTCTAAAATATGAAACATTGGGCTTTTTACCGGTGAGGAGTTCATATGATGTTTTCTTGAGGATTCAGTGAAGATATAACCGGTTGATGGCGTAGCAGGCGGTGTTGACCGCCTCGGCCCAAAACCAATCTGAAGTCTTGTACTCATCAAGCATGGTCCTTGCCATGTCCAATAGAGTTCTATTCTTCCTCTCCACAACACCATTTTGTTGTGGCGTGTAGGGAGAAGAGAACTCATTCTTGATGCCCTCCTCCTCAAGAAAGCCTTCAATTTGAGAGTTCTTGAACTCCGTCCCATTGTCGCTTCTTATCTTTTTGATCCTTAAGCCGAACTCATTTTGAGCCCGTCTCAAGAATCCTTTCAAAGACTCTTGGGTTTGAGATTTTTTCTGCAAAAAGAATACCCAAGTGAAGCGAGAATAATCATCCACAATAACTAGACAGTACTTACTCCCGTCGATGCTTATGTAAGCTATCGGGCCGAATAAATCCATGTGGAGTAGCTCCAGTGGCCTGTCAGTTGTCATGATGTTCTTGTGTGGATGATAAACACCAACTTGCTTCCCTGCTTGGCATGCGCTACAAATCCTATCTTTCTCAAAATGAACATTGGTTAGTCCCAAAATGTGTTCTCCCTTTAGAAGCTTATGAAGATTCTTCATTCCAACGTGGGCTAGTCGGCAATGCCAGAGCCAACCCATGTTAGTCTTAGCAATTAAGCAAGTGTCGAGTTTAGCTCTATTGAAATCAACTAAGTATAGCTGACCCTCTAACACTCCCTTAAAAGCTATTGAATCATCACTTCTTCTAAAGACAGTAACACCTACATCTGTAAAAAGACAGTTGTAACCCATTTTGCATAATTGAGAAACAGAAAGCAAGAGGTAATCTAAAGAATCTACAAGAAAAACATTGGAAATAGAATGGTCAGGTGATATAGCAATTTTACCAAGTCCTTTGACCAAACCTTGATTTCCATCCCCGAATGTGATAGCTCGTTAGGGATCTTAGTTTTTCTCGTAGGAGGAGAACATCTTTTTCTCCCCAGTCATGTGGTTTGTGCACCCGCTGTCGATGATCCAACTTGAGCCCCTGGATGCATAAACCTACAAAACAAATTTAGGCCTTGTTCTTAGGTACCCAAACGGTCTTGGGTCCTTTTACATTAGAAACAAGCACCTTGGGTACCCAAACACAAGTCTTGGAGCCCTTGTGTTTGCCCCCAACATATTTGGCAACTACTTTGCCTGATTTGCTAGTAAGCACATATGAAGCATCAAAAGTTTTAAATGAAAAGTTATGATCATTTGATGCAATAGGAGATTTCTTTTTAGGCATTTTAACATGTGTAGAACGCCTAGAGCTAGAAGCCTCATTCTTACAAATAAAAGCATGGTGAGAAACAAAATGAGTCTTCTTTGCATGAATTCTCCTAATCTTATCCTCAGGATAACCAGCAGGATATAAAATGTAACCTTCGTTATCCTAAGGCATGGGAGCCTTGCCCTTAACAAAATTAGACAATCTTTTAGGAGGGGCATTAAGCTTGACATTGTCTCCTTGTTGAAAGCCAATGCCATCCTTAATGCTAGGGCATCTCCCACTATAAAGCATGCTACGAGCAAATTTAAATTTCTCATTTTCTATTTCATGCTCGGCAATATTAGCATCTAGTTTAGCTATATGATCATTTTGTTGTTCAATCATAGCAAGGTGATCATGAATAGCATCAATGTTAATATCTCTACATCTAGTACAAATAGAGACATGCTCAACGATAGATGTAGAGGGTTTGCAGTCATTTAATTCAACAATCTTAGCATGTAAAATAGCATTCTCATCTCTAAGATTGGAAATAGAAACATTGCAAACATCTAATTCCTTAGCCTTAACAATTAATTTATCATTCTCAAACTTAAGGCTAGCAAGAGATTCATTCAACATGTCAATCTTAGCAATTAAACTAGCATTATCATTTCTAAGATTAACAATTAAATCATCACAAACATTTGATTTCTCAACCTTAGCAATTAATTTGGCATTTTCATTTCTAAGGCTAGAAATAGTGTCATGACAAGTGCTAAGCTCACTAGTTAATTTTTCATTTTTCTCTACCTCCTGAGCATAAGCATTTTTAGTCTTAACATGCTTTTTGTTTTCCTTAATAAGGAAGTCCTCTTGGCTATCCAAGAGTTCATCCTTCTCATGAATAGCACTAATCAATTCATTCAACTTCTCTTTTTGTTGCGTGTTAAGATTGGCAAAAAGAGTAAGCAAGTTATCCTCATCATCACTAGAATTACCCTCATCACTAGAGGTTGCATACTTAGTGGAGGATCTTGATTTTACCTTCTTCTTCTTGCCGTCCTTTGCCATGAGGCACTTGTGGCCGACGTTGGGGAAGAGAAGTCCCTTGTTGACGGCGATGTTGGCGGCGTCCTCGTCGGAGGAGGAGTCGGTGGAGCTCTCGTCGGAGTCCCACTCCCGGCAAACATGGGCATCGTCGCCCTTCTTCTTGTAATATCTCTTATTCTCCTTCTTCTTCCCCCTCTTGTCGTTATCCCTGTCACTATCACTAGACAAAGGGCATTTAGCGATAAAATGACCGGGCTTACCACTTTTGTAGCAAACCTTCTTGGAGCGGGACTTGTAATCCTTCCCCCTCCTTTGCTTGAGGATTTGGCGGAAGCTCTTGATGATGAGCACCATTTCCTCGTTGTCGAGCTTGGAGGTGTTGATCGAGACCCTACTTGGTGTAGAGTCTTCTTTATTCTCCTCCGTCGCCTTGAATGCGACGGGTTGTGCCTCGGGTATGGAGGAGGCACCTTGCTCGATGATCTTCTTGGAGCCTTTGATCATCAATTCAATGCTCACAAATTTTCCTATCACTTCCTCGGGAGACATTAGTTTGTATCTAGGATCACCACGAATTAATTGAACTTGAGTGGGGTTAAGAAATACGAGTGATCTAAGAATAACCTTGACCATTTCATGGTCATCCCATTTGGTGCTCCCGAGGTTGCGCACTTGATTTACCAAAGTCTTTAGCTGGTTGTACATGGCTTGCGGGTCTTCTCCTTGGTTGAGCATAAAACGACCGAGCTCCCCCTCGATCGTTTCCCTCTTGGTGATCTTGGTCACCTCGTCTCCTTCGTGCGCGGTTTTGAGCACATCCCAAATCTCCTTGGCGCTCTTCAACCCTTGTACCTTGTTATACTCCTCTCGACTTAGAGAGGCGAGGAGTATAGTGGTAGCTTGGGAGTTGAAGTGCCGGATTTGGGCAACTTCATCCGAGTCATAGTCTTCATCCCCTACGGATGGTACCTGCACTCCAAACTCAACAACGTCCCAAATACTAGTGTGGAGTGAGGTTAGGTGATGCCTCATTTTATCACTCCACATGTTATAATCTTCACTGTCAAAAACGGGTGGTTTGCCTAATGGAACAAAAAGTAATGGAGTACGTTTAGAAATGCGAGGGTAGCGTAGGGGGATCTTACTAAACTTCTTACGCTCATGGCGCTTAGAAGTTACGGACGGCGCATCGGAGCCGGAGGTGGATGGCGATGAAGAATCTGTCTCGTAGTAGACCACCTTCTTCATCTTCTTTTTCTTGTCGCCACTCCGATGTGACTTGTGAGGAGGTGATTCCTCATTCTTCTTGTTGCGGGACTCTCCCGATGGAGCCTTCCCGTGGCTTGTAGCAGGCTTCTCGCCGGTCACCATCTCCTTCTTGGCGTGTTCTCCCGACATAACTTCGAGCGGTTAGGCTATTAATGAAGTACCGGGCTCTGATACCAATTGAAAGTCGCCTAGAGGGGGCGAATAGACGGAATCTGAAATTTATAAACTTAAGCACAACTATAAGCCAGGGTTAGCATTAGAAATATAATCGAGTCCGAAAGAGAGGGCGAAAACAAATTGAAAGGGAAATAGGGTCAAACCTTTTCCATATGAATTTTGGTGGTTGAATTGCCCAACACAAATTATTGGACTAACTAGTTTGCTCTAGATTATGAGTTCTACAGGTGCCAAAGGCTCACAACAAACCAATACAAAGTCAAAAGAAAGGGTTCAAAACAAAGGAGCAAAGTATACCGAAGGCAGCCCTGGTCTGGCACACCGGACTGTCCGGTGCACCACCGGACAGTGTCCGGTGCACCAGGGAGATCGACGCTGAACTTGCCAGCTTCGGGAATTTGGGAGGCCGCTCCGCTATAATTCACCGGACTGTCCGGTGTAACACTGGACTGTCCGGTGTGCCAGCGGAGCAACGGCTACTTCGCGCCAACGGTCGTCTACAGAAGACATTAAATGCGCTACAGTGCGTGCCTGCGCGCGTAGGAGTTAGAGCAGGCGCCAGAAGGCGCACTGGACAGTCTACAGAATCTGTCCGGTGCACCACCGGACTGTCCGGTGGCCCCAATTGTCAGAGCTCCAACGGTCGGAACCCAACGGCCTGGTGATGTGGCTGGCACACCGGACAGTGTCCGGTGCGCCATACGATAGAAGCCTTCACCAACGGCCATATTGGTGGTTGGGGCTATAAAAACCCCCAACCACCACTCTTCAAGTCATCCAAGCATTCACTACATCTCATTCAATCAAGAGCAATACACAACACTCCAAGACACAAATCAAAGCCTCCGATCGAATCAAAGTCCCTAATTCAACTCTAGTTTTTAGGACTTGTGAGGAGATCGACTTGTGTTCTTTTGTTGCTCTTGTTGCTTGGTTTGCTTTCTTCTTTCTCTCATTCTTACTCTCAAAACCTTGTAAGCGAAGCAAGAGACACCAATTGTGTGGTGGTCCTTACGGGGTCTAAGTGACCCGAGAAATCAAGGAAGGAAGCTCACTCGGTCTAAGTGACCGTTTGAGAGAGGGAAAGGGTTGAAAGAGACCCGGTCTTTGTGACCACCTCAACGGGGAGTAGGTTCGCAAGAACCGAACCTCGGTAAAACAAATCACCGTGTCATCCATTCTTATTTGCTTGTGATTTGTTTTTGCCCTCTCTTTCAAACTCGTTTATATTTCTAACGCTAACCCCGGTTTGTAGTTGTGCTTAAGTTTATAATTTTTAGATTCCGCCTATTCACCCCCCCCCCTCTAGGCGACTTTCAATTGGTATCAAATCCCGGTGCTTCATTAGAGCCTAACCGCTCGAAGTGATGTCGGGAGATCACGCCAAGAAGGAGATGGTGACCGGCGAGAAGCCTGCTACAAGCCTCGGGAAGGCTCCGTCAAGGGAGTCCGGCTCCAAAGGAAAGGGAGAATCACACTCCCACAACAAGTCGCATCGGAGTGGCGACAAAAAGAAGATGAAGAAGGTGGTCTACTACGAGACCGATTCTTCGTCGCCATCCACCTCTGGCTCCGACGCGCCGTCCGTAACTTCTAAGCGCCATGAGCGCAAGAAGTTTAGTAAGATTCCCCTACGCTACCCTCGCATTTCTAAACATACTCCATTACTTTCCGTTCCATTAGGCAAACCACCGGTTTTTTACGGTGAAGATTATAACATGTGGAGTGATAAAATGAGACATCACCTAACCTCACTCCACACTAGTATTTGGGACGTTGTTGAGTTTGGTGTACAGGTACCATCCGTAGGGGATGAGGACTATGATTCGGATGAAGTTGCCCAAATCTGGCACTTCAACTCACAAGCCACCACAATACTCCTCGCCTCTCTAAGTCGAGAGGAGTATAACAAGGTGCAAGGATTGAAGAGTGCCAAGGAGATTTGGGACGTACTCAAAACGGCGCATGAAGGAGACGAGGTGACGAAGATCACCAAGAGAGAAACGATCGAGGGGGAGTTCGGTCGTTTTATGCTCAACCAAGGAGAGACCCATAAGCCATGTACAACTTGCTAAAGACCTTGGTGAACCAAGTGCGCAACCTCGGGAGCACCAAATGGGATGACCATGAGATGGTCAAGGTTATTCTTAGATCCCTCGTATTTCTTAACCCTACTCAAATTCAATTGATTCGTGGTGATCCAAGATATAAACTAATGTCTCCCGAGGAAATGATAGGTAAATTTGTGAGCTTTGAATTGATGATCAAAGGCTCCAAAAAGATCATCGAGCAAGGCGCATCCTCCTCCGTACCTGAGGCACAACCCGTTGCATTCAAGGCAACAGAGGAGAGGAAAGAAGACTCTACACCGAGTAGAGTCCCCATCGACGCCTCCAAGCTCGACAATGAGGAAATGACGCTCATCATCAAGAGCTTCCGCCAAATCCTCAAACAAAGAAAGGGAAAAGATTACAAGCCCCGTTTCAAGAAGGTTTGCTACAAATGTGGTAAGCCTGGTCATTTTATCGCTAAATGTCCATTGTCTAGTGATAGTGACAGGGAAAACGACAAGAAGGGAAGGAGGAAGGAAAAGAAGAAGTATTACAAGAAGAAGGGCGGCGATGCCCATGTTTGCCGGGAGTGGGACTCCGACGAGAGCTCCACCGACTCCTCCTCCGACGAGGACGCCGCCAACATCGCCGTCAACAAAGGACACCTCTTCCCCAACGTCGGCCACAAGTGTCTTATGGCGAAGGACGGCAAAAAGAAGAAGGTAAAATCAAAATCCTCCACTAAATATGCAACCTCTAGTGATGAGGATAATTCTAGTGATGAGGAGGATAACTTGCTTACTCTTTTTGCTAATCGTAACATGAAACAAAAAGAGAAATTAAATGAATTGATTAGTGCCATTCATGAGAAGGATGATCTCTTGGATAGCCAAGAGGACTTCCTTATCAAAGAAAACAAAAAGCATGATAAGACTAAAAATGCTTATGCTCAGGAGGTAGTGAAAAATAAAAAATTAACTAGTGAGCTAAGTATTTGCCATGACACTATTTCCAACCTTAGAATTGAGAATGCTAATTTGATTACTAAGGTTGAGAAGTCAAATATTTGTGATGATTCAATTGTCAATCTTAAAAATGATAGTGCTAGTTTAGTTGCTATGATTGATAAATTGAATATCTCTCTTTCTAGCCTCAAAATTGAAAATGAAAAAAATAATTGCTAAGGATAAGGAATTAGATGTTTGCAATATTTCCATTTCCAATCTTAGAGATGAGAATGCCATTTTGCATGCTAAGATTGTTGAGTTAAATACTTGCAAACCCTCTACATCTACCGTTGAGCATGTTACCATTTGTACTAGATGTAGAGATATTAATGTTGATGCTATTCATGATCACATTGCTATGATTAAACAACAAAATGATCATATAGCAAAATTAGATGTAAAAATTGCCGAGCATGAGTTAGAAAATGAAAATTTTAAATTTGCTCGTAGTATGCTTTATAGTGGGAGACGCCCTGTCACTAAGGATGACATTGGCTTCCAAAAGGGAGACAATGTCAAGCTTAATGCCCCTCATAAAAGATTGTCTAACTTTGTTAAGGGCAAAGCTCCCATGGTTCAGGATAACGAGGGTTACATTTTGTACCCTGCCGGCTATCTCGAACACAAAATTAGGAAAATTCATTCTAGGAAGTCTCACTCTGGATCTCATCATGCTTTTATGTATAGGAGTGAGACATCTAGTTCTAGGCAATCCACTCATGCTAAATTGCCTAAGAAGAAAACTCCTATTGCGTCAAATGAACCTAATATTTCATTTAAGACTTTTGATGCTTCCTATGTGCTTACTAACAAATCAGGCAAGGTAGTTGTCAAATATGTTGGGGGCAAACACAAGGGGTTAAAGACTTGTGTTTGGGTACCCAAAGTTCTTGTATCTAATGTCAAAGGACCCAAAACCGTTTGGTTACCTAAAATCAAGAACTAAATTTGTTTTGTAGGTTTATACATCCGGGGGCTCAAGTTGGATTATCGACAGCGGGTGCACAAACCACATGACTAGGGAGAAAAGAATGTTCTCCTCCTACGAGAAAAACCAAGATCCCCAACGAGCTATCACATTCGGGGATGGAAATCAAGGTTTGGTCAAAGGATTGGGTAAAATTGCTATATCACCTGACCATTCTATTTCCAATGTTTTTCTTGTAGATTCTTTAGATTACAACTTGCTTTCTGTTTCTCAATTATGCAAAATGGGTTACAACTGTCTTTTTACGGATACAGGTGTTACTGTCTTTAGAAGAAGTGATGATTCAGTAGCTTTTAAGGGAGTATTAGAGGGTCAGCTATACTTAGTTGATTTCAATAGAGCTGAACTCGATACTTGCTTAATTGCTAAGACTAACATGGGTTGGCTCTGGCACCGCGGACTAGCCCATGTTGGGATGAAGAATCTTCATAAACTTCTAAAGGGAGAACACATTTTGGGACTAACCAATGTTTACTTTGAGAAAGACAAGATTTGTAGCGCATGCCAAGCAGGGAAGCAAGTTGGTGTTCATCATCCACACAAGAACATCATGACAACTGACAGGCCACTCGAGCTCATCCACATGGACCTATTCGGCCCGATTGCTTACATAAGCATCGGCGGGAGTAAGTACTGTCTAGTTATTGTGGATGATTATTCTCGCTTCACTTGGGTATTCTTTTTACAGGATAAATCTCAGACCCAAGAAACTTTGAAAGGATTCTTGAGATGGGCTCAAAATGAGTTCGGCTTAAGGATCAAGAAGATAAGAAGCAACAATGGGACGGAGTTCAAGAATTCACAAATTGAAGGCTTCCTTGAGGAGGAGGGCATCAAGCATGAGTTCTCTTCTCCCTACATGCCACAACAAAATGGTGTAGTGGAGAGGAAGAATAGAACTCCATTGGACATGGCAAGAACCATGCTTGATGAATACAAGACTTCGGATCGGTTTTGGGCCGAGGCGGTCAACACCGCTTGCTACGCCATCAACCGATTATATCTACACCGAATCCTCAAGAAGACATCATATGAACTCCTCACCGGTAAAAAGCCAAATGTTTCATATTTTAGAGTCTTTGGTAGCAAATGCTTTATTCTTGTTAAAAGAGGTAGAAAATCTAAATTTGCTCCTAAGGCTGTAGAAGGCTTTTTACTAGGATATGATTCAAACACAAGGGCATATAGAATCTTTAACAAGTCCACTGGACTAGTTGAAGTTTCTTGTGACATTGTGTTTGATGAGACTAACGGCTCTCAAGTAGAGCAAGTTGATCTTGATGAGCTAGATGATGAAGAGGCTCCATGCGTCGCGCTAAGGAACATGTCCATTGGGGATGTGTGTCCTAAGGAATTTGAAGAGCCTCCACAAGCACAAGATAAACCATCTTCCTCCATGCAAGCATCTCCACCAACTCAAGATGAGGATGAGGCTCAAGATGATGAAGGAGAAGATCAAGAAGATGAGCCACCTCAAGAGGAGGGCAATGATCAAGGGGGAGATGCTAATGATCAAGACAAAGATGATGAGCAAGATCCAAGACCGCCACACCCAAGAGTCCACCAAGCAATCCAACGAGATCACCCCGTGAACACCAACCTAGGAGACATTCATAAGGGGGTAACCACTCGATCTCGTGTTGCTCATTTTTGTGAACACTACTCTTTTGTTTCCTCTATTGAGCCACACAGGGTAGAGGAAGCACTTCAAGATTCAGATTGGGTGCTGGCGATGCAAGAGGAGCTCAACAATTTCACAAGGAATGAGATATGGCATTTAGTTCCATGTCCTAACCAAAATGTTGTAGGAACCAAGTGGGTCTTCCGCAACAAACAAGATGAGCATGGTGTGGTGACAAGGAACAAGGCACGACTTGTGGCCAAAGGGTACTCACAAGTCGAAGGTTTGCATTTTGGTGAAACCTATTGAAATGGAAATGTGCCCTTGGGCCATTTCTAAGTATTTTGGTGATTGAGTGCCAACACAAGTGCTTAAGTGTTAATCTATGCCAATTGATGGACAAAGTGCAAATCAAGAGTAAAAGTATGTTTCTAAGACTTAGTACATTGTTTTGGAGACTAATGTATTGTGTCTAAGTGCTAGAAATAGGAAAAGACCAATTTGGAAAAGACTTGGCTATGCAGCCAATACACTGCGCAGTCTGGGTGCACCGGACAGTGTCCGGTGCGCCAGGCTGGCGACTGTCAACTGGCTGCTCTCGGGAAGCAATTAACGGCGTACGGCTATAAATCACCGGACTGTCCGGTGAGCCATTCACAGGCGAAGTCGTCGCTCTCGGGAAGCGATTAACGGCGTACGGCTATAAACCACCGGACTGTCCGGTGGTGCACCGGACTATCCGGTGAGCCAACGGTCAGCCGGGCCAACGGTCGGCCGCGTAATCTGCGCGCGACACGTGGCCGAGCCAACGATCAGAAGGGGGCACCGGACTGTCCGGTGTGCACCGGACAGTGTCCGGTGCGCCAACGGCTCTGGGTCTTCAACGGTCGGTTGCGCCACAGAAGGAAAGAAATCCGCACCGTACAGTGTCCGGTGGTGCACCGGACTGTCCGGTGCGCCAGTCGACCGAAGGCAAGAATTGCCTTCCTAGAATGCTCTCAACGGCTCCTAGCTGCCTTAGGGCTATAAAAGGGGCCCCTAGGCGCATGGAGGAGTACACCAAGCATTCTCTAAGCATTCCTAAGCACCAAGACTTCAATTCCGCGCATTCGATTCTTTGTGATAGCAATTAGAGCTCCATTTGAGTAGAGAACTCTTTGAGTGGTGTTGAGAGCCCGTGTTGTGACTTGTGTGTGTGTGTTGCTCTGATTTTGTGTCTTGTGTGCGTTGCTCATCCCATCCTTACTTCTGTGCTTCTTCATGATACTCAAAGTGTAAGGGCGAGAGGCTCCAAGTTGTGGAGATTCCTCGCAAACGGGATATAGTAAAGTGAAAGCAAAACACCATGGTATTCAAGTAGGTCTTTGGACCGCTTGAAAGGGGTTGAGTGCAACCCTCGTCCGTTGGGACGCCACAACGTGGAGTAGGCAAGTGTAGGACTTGGCCGAACCATGGGATAAACCACTGTGCCATCTCTGTTTTGATCTCTTTGTGGTTATTGTGTTTTGCAAGAACTCCTCTCTAGCCACTTGGCTTTATTGTGCTAACGCCTAATCAAGTCTTGTGGGATTAAGTTTCAAGTTTTTACAGGATCACCTATTCACCCCCCCCCCTCCTTAGGTGCTCTCACCTATGCACCCGTAGCTAGGCTTGAGTCAATTCGAATATTACTTGCCTATGTTACTCACCATGGCTTCAAGCTTTATCAAATGGACGTGAAGAGTGCCTTCCTGAATGGATCAATCAAGGAAGAGGTCTATGTTGAGCAACCTCCCGGCTTTGAAGATAGTGAGTATCCTAACCACGTGTATAAACTCTCTAAGGCGCTTTATGGGCTCAAGCAAGCCCCAAGAGCATGGTATGAATGCCTAAGAGATTTTCTTATCACTAATGGATTCAAAGTCGGTAAAGCCGATCCTACTTTATTCACTAAAACCATTGAAAATGATTTGTTTGTATGCCAAATTTATGTTGATGATATCATATTTGGGTCTACTAACAAATCTATTTATGAAGAGTTTAGTAGGATCATGATTCAAAAATTTGAGATGTCTATGATGGGAGAGTTGAAGTATTTTCTAGGATTTCAAGTGAAGCAACTCCAAGAGGGCACCTTCATCAGCCAAACGAAGTATATTCAAGATATTCTCACCAAGTTTAGAATGAAGGATGCCAAGCCCATCAAGACACCCATGGGAACCAATGGGTATCTCGACCTCGACATGGGAGGTAAATCCGTAGATCAAAAGGTATACCGGTCGATGATAGGATCCTTACTCTATTTATGTGCATCTCGACCGGACATTATGCTTTCTGTATGCATGTGTGCAAGGTTCCAAGCCGACCCTAAGGAAGTTCACCTTAGGGCCATGAAGAGAATCTTCAGATATTTACTTCAAACACCTAAGTTTGGTCTTTGGTACCCCAAGGGATCCTCTTTTGATTTATTAGGATATTCCGATGCTGATTGGGCAGGGTGTAAGATTGATAGGAAGAGCACATCAGGGACTTGTCAGTTTCTAGGGAGATCCCTGGTGTCTTGGGCTTCAAAGAAACAAAAGTCAGTAGCTCTTTCTACCGCCAAAGCCGAGTATATTGCCGCAGGCCATTGTTGCGCGCAATTGCTTTGGATGAGGCAAACCCTTAGGTACTATGGCTACAAGTTTAGCAAGGTCCCTCTCCTATGTGATAATGAGAGTGCAATCCGCATGGCGGATAATCCCGTTGAACACAGCCGCACTATGCACATAGCCATTCGGTATCACTTTCTGAGAGATCACCAACAAAAGGGAGATATCGAGATAGCCTATATAAACACCAAAGATCAATTGGCCGATATCTTTACCAAGCCTTTAGATGAGAAAACCTTTACCAAACTTAGGAATGAGCTAAATATTCTTGATTCTAGGAATTTTGATTAATTCTTTGCACACATAACTCATTTATATACCATTGATCATATCTCTTTTATGTCTATGACTAATGTGTTTTCAAGTGTATTATTATGCTTAGTCATAGAATTGAAAGGGAAATGGAGTATTCGGCAAAGAAGGCGCTTCCACTCAACTCCATCGATACTTGCCGGTACTCCGCATCGCTCTCCACTTTGGTATAATCTTCACTCATCTCTATTTATTTGCCATTAGGGAGAAAGTAAAAGGGCTTATATTTCACTCACAAGTATACGTTTTTGGCGATTCATGCCAAAGGGGGAGAAAGTATGAGCCCAAAGCAAAAGGACCGCACCACCACCGAATTTTAAAAAAATAAAGTTGATATCTCATTGTGTTCAAAAGGAGGAGAAAGTAGTATCTTCAAAACTTGCAAAACCCTCTTGAACACTAAGAGGAGAATTTTATTTAAGGGGAGTTTTGTTTAAGTCAAAGGAAAAGCATTTGAAACAGGGGGAGAAAATTTCGAAATCTTGAAAATGCTTCTTTCAATCTTATTCATGTACCTTTGACTATTTGCAAAATGTTTTGAAAAGAATTTTACAAAGGATTTGCAAAAACAAAACTCGTGGTGCAAATGAGGTCCAAAATTTTAAATAAGAAGAAAACCATCCATGCACAACTATTGAAATAAGTATATTGGTTTCAATTCCAAGCAACCTTTGCACTTACATTATGCAAACTAGTTCAATTCTGCACTTTTATACTTGCTTTGGTTTGTGTTGGCATCAATCACCAAAAAGGGGGATATTGAAAGGGAAATAGGGTCAAACCTTTTCCATATGAATTTTGGTGGTTGAATTGCCCAACACAAATTATTGGACTAACTAGTTTGCTCTAGATTATGAGTTCTACAGGTGCCAAAGGCTCACAACAAATCAATAAAAAGTCAAAAGAAAGCGTTCAAAACAAAGGAGCAAAGTATACCGAAGGCAGCCCTGGTCTGGCACACCGGACTGTCCAGTGTGCCAGGTGCACCACCGGACAGTGTCCGGTGCACCAGGGAGATCGACGCTGAACTTGCCAGCTTCGGGAATTTGGGAGGCCGCTCCGCTATAATTCACCGGACTATCCGGTGTAACACCGGACTGTCCGGTGTGCCAGCGGAGCAACGGCTACTTCGCGCCAACGGTCGTCTGCAGAGGACATTAAATGCGCTACAGTGCACGCCTGCTCGTGCAGGAGTGAGAGCAGGCGCCAGAAGGCGCACCGGACAGTCTACAGGACCTGTCCGGTGCACCACCGGACTGTCCGATGGCCCTAATTGTCAGAGCTCCAACGGTCGGAACCCAACGACCTGGTGACGTGGCTGGCGCATCGAACAGTGTCCGGTGGCGCATCGGACTGTCCGATGGCGCACCGAACTGTCCGGTGGCGCATCGGACTGTCCGGTGCGCCATACGACAGAAGCCTTCACCAACGACCATATTGGTGGTTGGGGCTATAAATACCCTCAACCACCACTCTTCAAGTCATCCAAGCATTCACTACATCTCATTCAATATAAGAGCAATACACAACACTCCAAGACACAAATCAAAGCCTCCGATCGAATCAAAGTCCCCAATTCAACTCTAGTTTTTAGGACTTGTGAGGAGATCGACTTGTGTTCTTTTGTTGCTCTTGTTGCTTGGTTTGCTTTCTTCTTTCTCTCATTCTTACTCTCAAAACCTTGTAAGCGAAGCAAGAGACACCAATTGTGTGGTGGTCCTTGCGGGGTCTAAGTGACCCAGGAAATCAAGGAAGGAAGCTCACTCGGTCTAAGTGACCGTTTGAGAGAGGGAAAGGGTTGAAAGAGACCCGGTCTTTGTGACCACCTCAACGGGGAGTAGGTTCGCAAGAACCGAACTCGGTAAAACAAATCATCGTGTCATCCATTCTTATTTGCTTGTGATTTGTTTTTGCCCTCTCTTTCGGACTCGTTTATATTTCTAACGCTAACCCCGGCTTGTAGTTGTGCTTAAGTTTATAATTTTCAGATTCCGCCTGTTCACCCCCCTCTAGGCAACTTTCACAAATCAACCAAAGAAATAGAGCGGATGACACGGTGATTTGTTTTACCAAGGTTCGGTTCTGGCAAACCTACTCCCCGTTGAAGTGGTCACAAAGACCGGGTCTCTTTCAACCCTTTCCCTCTCTCAAACGGTCACCTAGACCGAGTGAGCTTCTCTTCTCAATCAAACGGGACACTAAGTCCCCACAAGGACCACCACACAATTGGTGTCTCTTGCCTTGATTACAATTGAGTTGGGAACAAGAAGGAAGAAGAAAAGTGATCCAAGCGCAAGAACTCAAATGAACACAATTGTCTCTCTCACAAGTCACTATTTGATTGGAATGATCTTTGGACTTGGGAGAGGATTTGATCTCTTTGTTTGTGTCTTGGAGTGAAGTCTAGAGCTCTTGTATTGAATGCAATGGCTGAAAACTTGGATGCCTTGAATGAGTGGTGGTTGGGGGTATTTATAGCCCCAACCACCAAAGTGGCTGTTGGGAGGGGCTGCTGTCGAATGGCGCACCGGACAGTCCGGTGCACCACCAGACACTGTCCGGTGTGCCAGCCACGTCACCCAACTGTTAGGGTTCGACCGTTGGAGCTCTAACAAGTGGGGCCACCGGACAGTCTGGTGGTGCACCGGACAGTCACTGTTCACTGTCCGGTGCGCCTTCTGACGCCTGCTCTGACTTCTGCGCGCGCAGGCGCACACTGTAGCGTTTCACTGTTCCTTTGCAGACGACCGTTGGCGCGAAGTAGCCATTGCTACGCTGGCACACCGGACAGTCCGGTGTCACACCGGACAGTCCGGTGAATTATAGCGGAGTGGCTCCCTAAATTCTCGAAGCTGGCAAGTTCAGAGTGGATCCTCCCTGGTGCACCGGACACTGTCCGGTGGTGCACCGGACAGTCCGGTGCGCCAGACAAGGGTAGCCTTCGGTTGTCTTTTGCTCTTTTTATTTGAACCCTTTCTTGGACTTTGTATTGGTTTGTGTTGAACCTTTGGCACCTGTAGAACTCATAATCTAGAGCAAAGTAGTTAGTCAAATTATTTGTGTTGGGCAATTCAACCACCAAAATTCATTTAGGAAAAGGTTTGACCCTATTTCCCTTTCAATTAACACCACCGGTGCAAGTCCGATTGGGCGCTCCTCAATCTAATCACCAGTCAGAGTCCTATAAAGTCTGCCGGAATTCTTGGCCACAAAGGTCGACCAATCCGGCATGGGGCATAGGGAGAAAACTCCCACACCCACATCTATTGCGTCAAGATCAGCTACCAATTCCAAATAAATTAAAAGAACAACCACTGATGATGTCATTAAAATAGGCACAACAGATGTCATTATAAATGGTAATAACGAGGAGCCGATAGCTTTCGGAGAGTTGACAAAAAATATGGAAAAGGATAAGGTTGCTACTACTAATGACAAAATATCTGACCCCAAGTACTCCATGCCCCAATACATTCTCAAGCAGTAGATCCAATAGTTTAATTAAGCTTGGAGTTGAATAGAAGTGTAGTTGAATCGGCCTCCCCTATTGAACTATTTGTTCTCACAAAAGTTCGAAGTTTTGTTAAAATTTCTAGGTGTAGCCTATTCACCCGATCTAGGCTACTTTTAGCCGCACGAGCGCTAGCTCATCGCGCACAAGCGAGACCTTGACGCCATCGTTAGGCGGCGAGATGTGTAACCTTGGCGCCAATGATGACGACGCTAATAATGATGGCCCCGAGAGGTGTGGAATAACAACTATTTAGAGTAATTCCAAGAGATTAGTTAAAAAGACTAGCTAAATTTACTGAATTATCTACTCTTCAAAATAGACTAGGTAAGTGCTCGTGCGTTGCAACGGGAACATATAATACCATGATAACTTAAGTACAAATATGTGTTATACTATTATGAGAAAAGATTTCATAATCCATTTATGATTCTAGCCATACATAAATTTTGTTATCTTAATCTAGCTATTTCACCAATACATAGTACAATGCCTATGTGTTGCGACGGCACAGTCATATTTGACAAGTGATTCTAGCAACCCATTATCATGGCATGGCTACTATGCATAATATTCACATAAAAGTAAATTCTATTACAAGCATGAATAGAAAGTAACATTATGAGCAATTCATGTATCTTTAATTGCCATACCACATTTTTCTACAAGCTGGTCAAGTTAAGTTTATTTGGTCTATAATGTAACTTAGCAACAAAAATACAATTTAGTACATGGTCACAATTATGAACCTACCCTCTACAGCATAAGCATCTGATACGAACTTCACATTGATCTCAATATCTCACAAATTCTTTGTCAGCAACCAATAACAAATGATGATGTGGTCCACGAATGGCCCCATTCGTACTGTGAAGTTTTTGATGTAGGTTGCCTCGTAGAGCTTCTTCTTCCCCGCCTCGATGGCCTCGACGCTTGACTTGCTCAATCAAATTATTAATAGGTAACCCTATGACTACGAATGCTTCTTGCCAAGCAGACCCTGCAATGAAGATATTCCATTTTATGGGTTTCTAGTAAATACATTGTGAGGTGCTCAATAGCTGTAGAAAAGAAAACACCAAATTCCTCAACAACAACAAAAAGAAAGAAGAATTAACTGAATAGACACAATATCCTGAGGGATCGGGTAGACCGAATTTGACTAAATCCGGAGAGCAGAAGCAATAGATCTGGACAGACTTAGAATTTAAAGATGGAAAAGTTTTGCCTTAATAAGAAATATGAGCCTTCCCTTCAGTTTCTATGTTGCTCTTTGGAAAAAGTAAAACAATCAGTGTACACCACAATTATGATTTGAGATAAATACCTAGTATCTTGAATCATATGAAGGTTAGAACGTAAATGATTATTTTTCTAGTTGTGACTCAATCGCCTTGTGGGCTTTTGCAAGTATATGTACTAGGAGTCTAGTAAGACACACAGAAATTCTAGAAAGTGTGAAAAAACAGACATACCGTGAATTCATGAAACTTCTGCTTTCTATAACCAACTTCTTCCTTTTGTCCCATGCTGGCCCAAACATCTATGTACACAATGTCTGCTCCCATAACTACTTCTATGAGACTGTTTTTATTTCGATTATACTAATTCCAGTACCCCTGGCGATCTCCATTGCGTTTGCATCAGGCTCCAATTACTTGGGACAAGCACATACAAAGTGAAAAGGAAGTACAACAGCCAATAGAAGCCATGAATGCACAATGTTGTTCTCATCTCCAGCGTAGACAACCTTGAGAGCACCTAGAGGGGGGTGAATAGGTGATCCTGTAAAAACTTAAAACTTATAGCCACAAAACTTGGTTAAGTGTTAGAGAGATAATACCAAGTGACTATAAAGCGAGCTCTTGCGAATCACAACAATCACACAAAAAGCAATCACAAGAGACACGCGAGTTATCCTGTGGTTCGACAAGTACAACCCTTGTCTACCTCCATGTTGTGGCGTCCCAATGGACGAGGGTTGCACTCAACCCCTTTCAAGTGATCCAATGATCAACTTGAATACCATGGTGTTTTTCTTTCTTTCACTATATCCCGTTTGCGAGGAATCTCCACAACTTGGAGCCCCTCGCCCTTACAATTTGATGATCACAAAGAAGCACGAATGTAAGGGAGGGAAAAGCAACACACACAAGACTTAAAGCAAGAGCACAAACACGCACACTAGTCACAACTTGAGCTCTAAGTTCACACACGGAGTTCTCAACTCAAGATGAGCTCAAATTGCTATCACAACGAATCAAATGCGCTAGAATGAAGTCTTGGTGCTTAGAGATGATCAAAGAATGCTTGGGGTGCTCCTCCATGCGCCTAGGGGTCCCTTTTATAGCCCCAAGGCAGCTAGGAGCCGTTGGAAGCAATCCGGGAAAGCAATTATTGCCTTCTGTCGGGTGGCGCACCGGATAGTCCGGTGCAGATTGCTTTCCTAAATTGGCGCAGCCGACCGTTGAAGATTTGGAGCCGTTGGCGCACCGGACAGTCCGGTGCCCCCATCAGACCGTTGGCGCGCCCACGCGTCACGCGCGGATTGCGCGGCCGACCGTTGGCACGGCCAACCGTTGGCTCACCGGACAGTCTGGTGCACCACCGGACAGTCCGGTGATTTTTAGCCGTACGCTGTTGACTGTTTCCTGAGAGCGGCGACTTCGTCGCAGACGACTCACCAGACAGTCCGGTGCACCACCGGACAGTCCGGTGATTCATAGCCGTACGCCGCCGTCGAGACCCGAGAGTAGGCTGTTCATCGAGACTGGTCCTAGCACACCGGACACTGTCCGGTGCACCACCGAACAGTTCGGTGCACCTAGACCGAGCAGCCTTTTGGCTGTATATAGCCAACTTTCCTCCAAAACGATTTCTCCTGTTTCTAGCACTTAGACATAATACATTAGTCTTCAAAACAATGTACTAAGTCTAGAAAACATACCTTTAATCTTGATTTGCACTTCTTGAGTCTTTGGCACAAATATCACTCAAAGCATTTGTGTGGAGCACTTAATCACCAAAATCTTATAGAAATGGCCCAAGGGCACATTTCCCTTTCAATCTCCCCCTTTTTGGTGATTTATGCCAACACAACAAAAAGCAACTAAAAGAAGTGCAACATCAATGCAAATGAGAACAAAATTTTGTTTTTAATTCAAATTTGGCATATTTGGATCATTCTTTGCCACCACTTGGTTTGTTTTTGCAAATCAAACTCAATTTCCTATCTCTAAGTCAAATTCACTTGTTGAGGCATAGAGAGAGGTATTCCAAGAGAAATTGATCAAATATTCAAACACTCCCCTTTTTTCCCATAATCAAACATTCTCCCCACAAGAGACCAACTTTTGACAATAAGAGACAATAAGAGTATTTTGACAAAACAAAAGCTCTAACTCTACTATTTTCAAAATTCTCAAGTGGTAGCTGATCCATTTCTTACTTTGGCCTTAATTTCTCCCCCTTTGGCATCAAGCACCAAAACGGGATCATTGTTGGCCCAAAAACCCCATTGCCTCACCAAAATCTTCAATTAAGAGTAAAAAGGTAATAAAGGCATGGAGATGAACTTGGAGTAAATTACCCTCTCATCGGAGTGCAGTGGAAGTCTTGCATGGTCCAAGTTCACCTTTTCCCTTTCAACCCTCCTTTGATACTAAATTAAGAACACTCAAGCACAGGTTAGTCTTAAAGGGTCAAGTTGCAGCATTTCTTCCCAACCTTGAAGGCATTAGCAATTAGAAAATCTCTAAGGCATTCATACCATGCTCTTGGGGCTTGCTTAAGTCCATAGAGCGCCTTAGAGAGCTTACACACGTGGTCGGGGTACCGTTCATCCTCAAAGCCAGGGGGTTGCTCCACGTACACCTCCTCCTTGATTGGCCCGTTGAGGAAGGCGCTCTTCACGTCCATTTGGAACAACCTGAAAGAATGGTGAGCGGCATAGGCTAACAAAATACGAATCGACTCTAGCCTAGCCACAGGAGCAAAAGTCTCCTCAAAGTCCAAACCTGCGACTTGGGCATAACCTTTTGCCACAAGTCGAGCCTTATTCCTTGTCACCACCCCGTGCTCATCCTGTTTGTTGTGGAACACCCACTTGGTTCCCACAACGTTTTGCTTGGGACGTGGCACCAGTGTCCAAACTTCATTTCGCTTTAAATTGTTGAGCTCTTCCTGCATGGCCAACACCCAGTCCGGATCTAGCAAGGCCTCTTCTACCCGGTTAGGAGTTCATACGACGTCTTCTTGAGGAGGCGATGAAGGTAGACCCGGTTTATGGCGTGGCAAGCTGTGTTCACAGCTTCCGACCAAAACTGCTTGGGCGTCTTGAATTCTCCAAGCATCGTCCTCGCCATGTCTATAAGTGTCCTGTTCTTCCTCTCTACCACACCATTTTGTTGTGATGTGTAGGGAGCGGAGAACTCGTGCTTGATTCCTTCCTCCTCAAGAAACTCCTCCACTTGAAGGTTTTTGAACTCGGACCCGTTGTCGCTTCTAGTCTTTTAAACCTTGAGCTCAAATTCGTTTTGAGCTCGCCTTAGAAAGCGCTTGAGGGTCCCTTGGGTTTCTGATTTATCCTGCAAAAAGAATATCCAAGTGAAGCGGGAAAAATCATCAACAACAACAAGACCATACTTACTTCCCCCGATGCTAAGGTAGGCGACGGGTCCGAAGAGGTCCATATGCAGTAGCTCCAGAGGTCTTGATGTAGTCATCACATTCTTGTTGTGATGAGCACTTCCCACCTGTTTACCTGCTTGACAAGCTGTACAAGGTCTATCTTTTTTGAAAAACACATTTGTTAGACCTAACACATGTTCTCCCTTCAGAAGTTTGTGAAGGTTCTTCATCCCAACATGTGCTAGACGGCGATGCCACAGCCAGCCCATGCTAGTCTTAGCAATTAAGCATGCATCTAGACCAGCCTCCTCCTTCGAAAAATCAACTAAATAGAGTTTGTCGTCTAGTACACCCTTAAAAGCTAATGAACCATCACTCCTTCTAAAGACAGACACATCTACATTGGTAAATAGGCAATTGTAACCCATATTACATAATTGACTAACGGACAACAAGTTATACCCGAGCGATTCAACTAAAAACACATTAGATATGGAATGCTCGGATGAAATAGCTATCTTTCCTAGTCCTTTAACCTTGCCTTGATTCCCGTCACCGAATATGATTGAGTCTTGGGAATCTTGTTCTTGACGTAGGAGGTGAACATCTTCTCCCCCGTCATGTGGTTTGTGCATCCGCTGTCGATAATCCAGCTTGAGCCCCCGGATGCATAAACCTGCAAGGCAAATTAGGCTTGGGTTTTAGGTACCCAACTCTTGTTGGGTCCTACAAGGTTAGTAACAATAGCCTTAGGGACCCAAATGCAAGTTTTATCTCCCTTGCATTTTGCCCCCAATTTCCTAGCAACCACTTTCTTATTTTTACATGAAAGTACAAAATCAGTGTTGCATGCATGAAAAATAGTAGCAGATTTATTTTGCATTTTCTTAGGTACATGATGAACAACATTGTTCCTAGGCATATTTCTACCATGCACAAA
Organism: Zea luxurians; assembly: GCA_029449295.1. NCBI lineage: Eukaryota > Viridiplantae > Streptophyta > Magnoliopsida > Poales > Poaceae > Zea > Zea luxurians. The sequence continues at coordinate 40,005,487 of JAOPSE010000023.1, forward strand.
GGAAGAACTTGAACCAAACATGGCATGTGAATCATAAGCTTTAAAACTCCTATTATGATGAGCATTCCTAGAAAATTTTCTATCATAAATAAACGCATGATTCTTTTGACTACTACTAGCCATAGGAGCCTTCCCTTTTTCCTTGTTGAAAATGGGAGCCCTTTGGCTTGTTAAGTTCTCGGCTTCCCTCTTAAAGCCAAGCCCATCCTTAATTGAGGGGTGTCTACCAACAGTGTAGGCATCCCTAGCAAATTTTAGTTTATCAAAATCACTTTTGCAAGTCTTAAGTTGAGCATTAAGACTTGCTACTTCATCATTTAATTTAGAAATAGAAATTAAATGTTCATCACAAGCATCAACATTAAGATCCTTGCATCTATTGCAAATTACAACATGCTCTACACAAGGACTGGATTTATTAACTAACTCTAGCTTTGTATTTAAATCATCATTAAAAATCTTCAAGCTAGAAATAGATTCATTGCAAATAGATAATTCAGAAGATAGTAATTCATTCCTTTTAATTTCTAAGGCAAGAGACTTTTGAACACTAACAAATTTGTTATGTTCCTCATACAAGATGTCCTCTTGCCTCTCTAGCAGTCTATCTTTTTCATTCAATGCATCAATCAGCTCATTAATCTTATCTACTTTTGCTCTATCTAATCCTTTGAACAGGCTAGTGTACTCAATTTCATCATCACTAGAGTCCTCATCACTAGAAGTAGAGTACTTAGGAGTTTCTCTAGTGTTTACCTTCTTTTCCTTTGCCATTAGACAAGTATGGCGCTCGTTGGGGAAGAGCGACGACTTGTTGAAGGCCGAGGCGGCGAGTCCTTCGTTGTCGGAGTCGGACGACAAACAATCTAAGTCCCACTCTTTGCCGAGGTGCGCCTCGCCCTTCGCCTTCTTGTAGGCCTACTTCTTTTCCCTCTTCCCGCTTTTCTCTTGTCCCTGGTCACTATCATTATCGGGATAGTTAGCAATAAAGTGACCAGTCTTACCACACTTGAAGCAGGAGCGCTTTCCCTTCGTCTTGCTTTTGTTGGAATGCTCCTTGCGACCCTTTAGCGTCGTCTTGAAACGCTTGATGATGAGGGCCATTTCTTCCTCATTAAGCCCGGCCGCCTCACTTGCGCCACCTTGCTAGGTAGCGCCTCCCTGCTACTTGTTGCTTTGAGAGCAACAGTTTGAGGCTCGTGGATCGACATTGGGCCATTCAATGCCTCATCAACATATCTTGCCTCCTTGATCATCATTCGCCCGCTTACAAACTTTCCGAGTATTTCCTCGGGCGTCATCTTGGTACACCTAGGATTTTCACGAATAGAGTTTACAAGATGAGGATCAAGGACAGTGAAGGACCTTAGCATAAGCCGGACGACGTCGTGGTCCGTCCATCTCGTGCTTCCATAGCTCCTGATTTTGTTGGCCAGGGTCTTGAGCCTGTTGTACATTTGGGTTGGCTCCTCCCCCTGATCATTGCGAACCTTCCCAGTTCGCCCTCCACCAACTCCATCTTGGTGATCATGGTGGCGTCGTTTCCCTCATGTGAGATCTTGAGGGTGTCCCAAATCTGCTTGGCGTTATCCAAGCCGCTCATCTTATGGTATTCTTCCCTGCACAAGGATGCTAATAGAACAGTGGTAGCTTGTGCATTTTTGTGAATTTGTTCATTGATAAACATGGGATTATCCGTACTATCAAATTGCATTCCATTTTCTACTATCTCCCATATACTTGGATGAAGAGAGAACAAATGGGTACGCATTTTGTGACTCCAAAATCTGTAGTCCTCTCCATCAAAGTGCGGGAGTTTCCCAAGTGGAATTGAAAGTAAATGAGCATTGGAGTTAGACGGAATACGAGAATAATCAAAAGAAAAGTTTGAGTTAACCGCTTTCTTTTTCTCATAGTCGTCGTCTTTTTGGGAAGAGGAAGACTTGTCGCTGTCGTAGTAGACTATCTTCTTGATGCGCCTCTTCTTCTTCGCGTCCTTCTTCTTGTGACTCGAGCCAGAGTCAGTGGGCTTATCATCTCTTGGCTCGTTGAAGACAAATTCCTTCTCCTTATCGTTGACCACCATCCCCTTTCCCTTAGGATCCATCTCTTCGGGCGATTAGTCCCTTTTGTGAAGAGAACGGCTTTGATACCAATTAAGAGCACCTAGAGGGGGGTGAATAGGTGATCCTGTAAAAACTTAAAACTTAAAGCCACAAAACTTGGTTAAGTGTTAGAGAGATAATACCAAGTGACTATAAAGCGAGCTCTTGCGAATCACAACAATCACACAAAAAGCAATCACAAGAGACACGCGAGTTATCCCGTGGTTCGACAAGTACAACCCTTGTCTACCTCCATGTTGTGGCGTCCCAATGGACGAGGGTTGCACTCAACCCCTTTCAAGTGATCCACTGATCAACTTGAATACCACGGTGTTTTTCTTTCTTTCACTATATCCCATTTGCGAGGAATCTCCACAACTTGGAGCCTCTCGCCCTTACAATTTGATGATCACAAAGAAGCACGGATGTAAGGGAGGGAAAAGCAACACACACAAGACTCAAAGCAAGAGCACAAACACGCACACTAGTCACAACTTGAGCTCTAAGTTCACACACGGAGTTCTCAACTCAAGATGAGCTCAAATTGCTATCACAACAAATCAAATGCGCTAGAATGAAGTCTTGGTGCTTAGAGATGATCAAAGAATGCTTGGGGTGCTCCTTCATACGCCTAGGGGTCCCTTTTATAGCCCCAAGGCAGCTAGGAGCCGTTGGAAGCAATCTGGGAAGGCAATTCTTGCCTTCTGTCGGGTGGCGCACCGGAGAGTCCGGTGCACCACCGGACATCCACTGTTCATTGTCCGGTGCAGATTGCGTTCCTAAATTGGCGCAACCGACCGTTGAAGATTTGGAGCCGTTGGCGCACCGAACGCTGTCCGATGCACACCGGACAGTCCCGTGCCCCCATCAGACCGTTGGTGCGCCCACGCGTCATGCGTGGATTGCGCGGCCGACCGTTGGCTCACCGGACAGTCCGGTGCACCACCGGACAGTCCGGTGATTTTTAGCTGTACGCTGTTGACTGTTTCCCGAGAGCGGCGACTTCGCCGCAGATGACTCACCGGACAGTCCGGTGCACCACCGGATAGTCCGGTGATTTATAGCCGTACGCCGCCGTCGAGACCTGAGAGTAGGCTGTTCATCGGGACTGGTCCTGGCACACCGGATAGTGTCCGGTGCACCCAGACCGAGCAGCCTTTTGGCTGTACATAGCCAACTTTTCTCCAAAACGATTTCTCCTGTTTCTAGCACTTAGACATAATACATTAGTCTTCAAAACAATGTACTAAGTCTAGAAAACATACCTTTAATCTTGATTTGCACTTCTTGAGTCTTTGGCACAAATATCACTCAAAGCATTTGTGTGGAGCACTTAATCACCAAAATCTTATAGAAATGGCCCAAGGGCACATTTCCCTTTCAAACCTACAACGACACAAAATTATTCGATGAGATAAAATGTTAGTGTACAATGTTTATATGAAAACAGACAACACATATAAAAAACAGAAACAGGTTTGTAATATGTTAAAAGTATCAGTACCTGAGAGACCTTACTAGGAATAATTTCAATGTTTTCTACTTCTCTATTCCAGCAATGATCAATAGTTGTGACCAGATGGTAGGCGATTGTACCCGAGCCCAAACCCAAATTCACAATTCCATATAATCACATGAGTATATCGACACCAGGTATTATTACCTTCTATGCATAAGAACTTTCAGAAGTTACCTCATTACTTACTCTAGATTTTCTTTCATGTTTCTTCCCCTTCTAAAATGACACAGAACAAGACATACACTTTAGTTCACAGAAATTTGAGATAGCTAGACTGTATTATGGTATTTCAGTTCCATGACACAGGAAGAGAACCTAGAAAACTCATCGCTACACGACACAATTGAAATACTATAGAAAATTCATCACTGCACGATACAAACTAAAGAACAGTTTGGTCATGTCACTATCTTATTGTGTCAAGCAAACATATTTAGAATGGCATCAACGTTCCACATCCATACATTAGAATCCTTTGATTCTGTGAATTATCAAATGTACATGAGGATGCCATTTAAGTCACTACACAATTAGACCTGTAAAATATATTGAGACTAATCATCGAATAGTGATGTATTTTGTGATGGAAAGGCTCTCATGATGGAAATAAGTTCAGTTGAATAAAATAAAAAAATCTCACCTCAAAACCTGACCGTGAATTCACATGTAGAGTGTTGTGCTTAGATAGAGATAGTGAAAACGTTTAGCTTCCTCCCTAACTGTAGGCTATCACAATAACATGATTGAACTTGTATTAATCAAGATTCATGGTTGAGCACTTGCAAAGATGGTTGAGCACCTACAAAGAGAGGAATACACGGGCCCTGTTCTTCCAACTGCCCCTAATCAGTCTGAACTATTGAATTTCAAACAATAAATAAAACAATTAACAATGGCAGCTCCTATGCCCGCGCTTGCTCTTGGCTGCGGCTGTACACCTAAAAATTCAATAATAATCTAGTTATAGAAGTTACTTGTATACTTTGTTTTAGCCTGCTTCAGTCTACAAACAAGGAATAACTAAAAATAACTTAAGTACCTTAGCCTGCTTTAGTCTACAAACAACCAAGCTAACTCTGAACTCCTAATAGTAGTTATACATGGGGTGCATCCAAGTAACAGAAGTTACTCACAATTGGGCCATTTGAGACAGCGTGATCTTTTTGCAAATTTGCATGCTTGCTTCACAACAAGAAAAATCTATTCCATCAACCTTCTTTTGTGTAATAAGAAAAAAGGATATGCACAAGTTAGCAATATTGTCAAGTTTGCTTTATGATATTATGGGCTTCCTTTTGACCATGGTTGATAAGAATCAGAGGACCTATCATGATGTCTACGTGGATGTAGGATGTAATTCACAAAATGTAGAGCTTATGTGAAAGATTGAATGTGCTAAGACCAACTCTATTCTAAGCTTATCTTATTAACATCTAAAAAGACCAGGTCACAGTAACAAACTGTACCATAAGTAACAGGTTCATTCAACATACATCAATATTTACTTGAAGTTCAGTATTTACCTCTAGAGCTGAAACTGCCTTAGGTCGATCACATGTTCTCTATCTTCTTGGATCCATCACCATTAGCTCTACCACCAGCAGCTCTAAAACTATTGAACATGGTAGACAAGTCAGGTAGCACCATGGTAGTGTATAACAAGTCCTCAACTGAATTGACTTGAGACCACAAACAAGGAGAAGGGAAGGCATGGGTAGCACTAACACAAATGGATGGGAAGATGGGATGTAAGGTTCATCTCCAATGGCATGCACGTCACCTAGGACGGCTACATTGGTGCACAGGAACACGAAAAGCCCCACGAACAAAACAAGTGGCAATAAGGTTAATTGGTCCAATTCTGCCAGCAAGTGTCTAAATTAATTTAGATCAGAAGAGGGAGGGAGCTAATGACAGTTGTGGGTTATCAGTAACATGGTAGAAGAGATGACATCGTATCTAAAGTTGTGCAGGTAAAGAATGAAGGCAGGTCTGCTTGAACCACCCCAGCTGCAAAAGGAATGGGAGAAGTCAATGCATAGTGCCATACTGCTATCAAATGCATCAGAGTTAGGTAAAATCAGAATTGATACCTGAATACCTCTAAACATACGCCATGAGATTTTACAATCTAAGGACCAGATGTCCTCTTAAAATTTAAGGAGCAGATGATATCCTAAAATTTAAGGACTAGATCAATTAATAGTCGCATAAAGTCCAAATCCAAAAGAAAGATGTAACCCATTGGTTAGATTAGCTATACTTTTTAGCTCAAGTGAACACTATTCACGAATGATGAAAAAATATCAAATTCACCTCCCATGGTACTATTCCACCCCCTTCCCACTCTGCTCCCACTGATGTGGTTGTGGAGCTACATGCATTCGTCATCATTATGTGTTTCTTGCCGCGTTGTATAGTTAAACATATTCATACACACCTAACTAAACATATTCATATAGTTAAACATAGAATAGTTTCTTAGCATTTTTCATACACCTAACAGCCATACTATCCTCATTCACAACAATAGTCAGCATGCACCTAATTTATGTAGAGAAAGATATTGTTGAAAATAAGGCATGGTGACAATGTCTATTGATAAATGAGCTCTGTCAATATCTAATATTAAAAAGGCAACCTTACAATTCACATGCAACCATAAATGAGCTATGTAAAATTACTTGAGCTATGCAACCATAAATGAGCTATGTAATCTTTAATAACCATTTAGTTTGAAGTAGAGAACTCACTACGTTGAAGCGATTGAAGAGAACGGCGATCGTCACGAGAAGCGAACACGGTGATGATTGTGGATGGGGTGTCGGCCTCCATTTAGATGTGTTATTTAACCATGAGCTGCTCTACAATCTAAAAACAACAAGAGAAAGTATTAAAACCAAAAAATTAGATTGTTTTATTACAAAGTTTTAGCTTAACGTTAATCTAACCATGAGCCTCCTCTACTACTCTATAAACTTGATTTCAGATAAGACGACTGCGATAAAGTGGAGCAGAATGATGGTCCAAGGAACATCAAGTAATTCCCCTACCAGACTACCTCATATGATCAAATTAAAAGAGAAAGCAAGAAGTTTATGCTTTATTCCTTATGTACACATCCAATGTATTTTTTAGTAGGCTACCAATTTTTCCAAACAAAAGTATGTACACATCCAATGTTTCTAGTAGAAAACAAGTTATTTAGCGAGAGGCTATAATATACTACAATAAAAAAACATGGGTCAATCATTTGGTCCTAACAGATGAGGCAATCATTTGGTCCTAACGCATGGGCAAAAATCAGTGTAATTTCACAACAGATTGTTGTTAGGGACTCCACATACCTTATGGGGGAGAGCAGTAGGGATTCTATGTTCCAAGGTGACAAACACAGACAGAGATGCTCTACAATCTGATACTGAAAAAGAATAATAACAATTCTGATCGGTATGAATGCAAGCTGAAAAAATGGTACAATAAATGAGTATGATGTTGAGCAATGCAAAGGAAAGCAAAGATCAATATGATTCTATCTCTAGTACCGTGTGTTTTCACATCCCTAATATTTCTCGACCAAAACAGCAATGCACAACCAAGGAAAACAGAAAAGAGGCTCACAATGGTTTATAATTGAAGAACACGCAAACATAGTTTGTGAAACTTTTTTTCAGGATTTGTAAACTGCAATCTAAACGCATGCTTGATATATGTACTAAATGTCAACTAAATCACAGTTAGTCTAACATGTTTCGTTCAGTACTTACAAGCCTAATAAACTACAAATTAGACATTACACAACAATTTCCTAACATTCTCACTCATGTATGCGGTACCCTGTAATCTTTGCCATCTATTTTCAACTGTTCATGCAAATTCCTACAAACCTCATCCTTCATAAGTCTCAATACAGTTTCCCTTAGAAATGCAAAAACTACTTTGTAGCCCGCAGTTTGCAACAGGTGCAAAAACTAAATCAGAAGTTCAATTAGTATAGCCTCAATACAGTATTAGGACCCTATTCCCTAAATTATTTCAGCTATGGTGGATACTGAAATGTAGTTAGAAAGCAGAAAACCTAGCTAAAGGGTTGAAAATTGAAATAGAAAATCGAATATTAACAGCATGGATTTCACAACAGATTGTTGTTAGGTACTCCACACACCTTATGGGGGAGAGAGTAACATAGATATAGCATGTGCACCATCGACCAAAAATAGGAAGAGACATTTTAATCTGCAGTAGTTAATTTGCAATACATAACTACTACACCTAAAACTGCAATTGGAACCCAATGTCTTCATCAGCCAAGCAGTGACTATCACAGAACTTTTGCACGGGTTTGATCAGTCTCAGCCAAGTTTACTATCTATGTTTATTGGTTAAATTGGACTAAAATTGCCACACATGTTATGTACAGATTCACGGATCAATCACATGAAGGGAAAGTGCGCTAGAAAGATATGCATGTTTCCCGTTAACAAAGCCACCCCGAACTAAACAGAGATAGTAAACTTGCCTCAATGCTCAACTATTCTATAATCTAATTTTTTACTCAGCTATATCCCCACCAGAAAAGAATTCAGCTGTTGAATCATCATAACCAATCTTCTATATATGCATCAGAGAATCAGAGATCTCAAGGTATAATTCAAAGAATCAGAGATCACACTGGATACTTAGTTTCTATCTATATAAAAGTGGTAGTTGGTGTTAGACGCTTCCCTGCCGATGCGGAAGAGCTCGATGAGGTTGTAGAACTAGCCGTGGATGTCGCCACACATAGTGACAGGGCAACGCACGGGCTGTACATTCCACTCCTCGATTAGGATCGCCTTTGCCTGCTCGCATAGCGCCTTGACCTCCACCGTCGGCATGAACTTGCAATCCCGCAGCTGCGAGATCTGGTGGTCTAGATCCGTGTGTGACGGCGTCACCGCTACGGTTCTGCTCTACCTCATACATCCCCTTCCCTTCCCTCCCCTTACCAAGTTCCGACCACCGCCACCCCAGCAGGCACAGCCGAGGAGTAGGACCCAGCAAGGCCGCCGGTGTGGACAGGTGCTAGGGTTATTTGTTTTGCGGGGAAACGCGGGCAGGTGAAAGGGAAATGTGCCCTTGGGCCATTTCTAAGTATTTTAGTGATCAAGTGCCAACACAAATGGTTTAAGTGTGAAACTATGACAAATGGTGGAAGAAGTGCAAAGTCAACACAAAGGTATGATTCTAGACTTAGTACATTGGTTTTTGTGTACTAAAATATTTGTCTAAGTGCTAGAATCAGAGAAAATACAATTGGAAAAGACTTGGCTCGAGCAGCCGAGACTCTGCTCAGTCTGGGTGCATCGGACAGTGTCCGGTGCGCCAGGCTGGCGTCTAATCAACTGGCTGCTCTCGGGTCTCGACGGCGGCGTACGGCTATAAATCATCGGACTGTCCGGTGGTGCACCGGACAGTGTCCGGTGAGTCGTCTGTGGCAAAGTCGCTACTCTCGGGAATCAAGTCAACAGCGTACGACTATAATTCACTGGACTGTCCGGTGGTGCACCCGACTGTCCGGTGAGTCAACGGTCGGCCGGGCCAACGGTCGGCCGCGCAATCCGCGCGTGACGCGTGGTCGAGCCAACGGTCAGAAGGGGGCACCGGACTGTCCGGTGCGCCAACGGCTCCAAGTCTTCAACGGTGGGCTGCGTCAGAATAGGAAAGAAATCTGCACCGGACAATGTCCAGTGGTGCACCGGACTGTCCGGTGCGCCAGTCGACAGAAGGCAAGAATTGCCTTCCTGGATTGCTCCGGCTCCTAGCTGCCTTAGGGCTATAAAAGGGACCCCTAGGCGCATGGAGGAGAACACACCAAGCACACTTTGAGCATTCTTGATCATTCACACTCCGTCTTTGCGCACTCGTTTGTCATTCTTAGTGATTTGAGCTCCGTTCTAGTGAGAACCTTGTGATATTCATTTGAGCTCGAATCTTGGCCGTGTGTGTGCGTATTGCTGTGGATTTGTGTGTGTTGCTTCCCTCCCTTACTCTAGTGCTTTCACTTTGATCCTTATTGTAAGGGCGAGAGACTCCAAGTTGTGGAGATTCCTCGCAAACGGGAAAGAGTAAAGAAAGAAGAACATCGTGGTATTCAAGTCGATCATCGGATCACTTGAGAGGGGTTGAGTGCAACCCTCGTCCGTTGGGATGCCACAACGTGGAGTAGGCAAGTGTTGTACTTGGCCGAACCACGGGATAAATCCTCGTGTCTCTTGTGCTTGTTTTCACTGTGTCTATTTTGCTTCACAAGAGCTCTCCTTAGCCACTTGATTTTATTGTGCTAACTCCTAACCAAGTTTTGTGGCTTTAAGTTTCAAGTTTTTACAGGATCACCTATTCACCCCCCCCCCCCTCTAGGTGCTCTCAATTGGTATCGGAGTCGTTCTCTTCAAGAAAGGGACTAATCGCCCGAAGGGATGGATCCTAAAGGAAAGGAGATGGTGATCAACGACAAGGAGAAGGAGTCCTTCATCAATGAGCCAAAAGACGACAAGCCCACTAACTCGGGCTCAAGTCATAAAAAGAAGGACGGGAAGAAGAAGAGGCGTATCAAGAAGATCGTCTACTACGACGACAGCGACGAGTCTTCTTCTTCCCAAAAGGACGACGACGACAACGACTACAAGAAAAAGAAGACGGTTAACTCGAACTTCTCTTTTGATTACTCTCGTATTCCGCAAAGTTCCAATGCTCATTTGCTTTCCATTCCCCTCGGTAAACCTCCTCACTTCGATGGAGAGGACTAAGGATTTTGGAGTCACAAAATGCGTAGCCACTTGTTCTCTCTCCATCCAAGTATATAGGAGATAGTAGAAAATGGAATGCAATTTGATAGTACGGATAGTCCCATGTTCATCAATGAACAAATTCATAAAAATGCACAAGCTACTACTGTTCTTTTAGCGTCATTGTGCAGGGATGAATACCATAAGGTGAGCGGCTTGGATAACGCCAAGCAAATTTGGGACACCCTCAGGATCTCTCACGAGGGATGTCACACCCGGGTTTCGGGGCACCAAGACCCGGGCGCGAACATAAACACCAGGTATGCTGGGACCAAGTCTCACACATATGATGTATAGTGGCACAGGATCGAATGCCACATCTTTATATATAACAGGAGTTCTATACAAAATAAATAATTACATTAAAGGAGACAACGGTCCAGCAACCCAAAGTTGACTGGGAGACGACGGCCTAGACCTCTCACGAACACATCGCAGCATCCTCCAAGCGCCTCATCATGCGGTACCTGTTCTTGACCTGTGGGGGGGTGTGAGACAGCAAGAGTGAGCTCACATACGTTCATCGCTCAATAAGTTGTGGGGAATAATGTGCATGAACTCGCCAAAGGTGGGAGCTCACGTGAAGTGTAAGGCTTACCAAAGAGGATGGTTAGAGCTGAGCATTGCTTTTAAAGTTAGTCAAAATTTTATTAGCAATTACTAAGTATAAGTAAATACCGACCCAATTAAGTAGTAGAACAAAAGTAACAACCTCACCTGCAATGCAATGCATATGACAAATTGAATTTAGTTCCATAATTTAATCATGTGAGTGTCCAAGCTGCTCATGACCGTGAGCACGGCTAGTATACTAGTTTTACACTCTGCAGAGGTTGCGCATCTTTACCCACAAGTCATGTTACCCATCTGCCAAGAGACGGCCAATCCCATACACCTCTACCGAGGAGGCGAGGCAGGGTAACACTACGAGGCCTTTACAAAGTTCCACTAGCTTCAGAAAACCCGCTACAGTTTATAGGAAGCTCCAATGCAGGAATCCCTTGCAGGACCGCCATCGCAGCAAAATCCTCCCGAGGGCATCCCTACACTGACCACTCCCCTACTGCCCTTGCCCCTTTCGGGTAAGGTAGTCTTCCACTAGCTTTCCTAATTAATCGGCCAAGGGCGTCCCATTAAACCCTTGTGGTAGCACTATTTTCCCGGGTGGTTCTCCATGTTCCAACTAACATAATGATCTTAACATGAACCATAAATAACAACTGATAACAAAAGTATAATCATGAATAGTGTAACCTTCATACCCAAAACCTCATAAAGCAATAGCAGGTACTACCCAAAAAGTTCAGTGGTAATCAAGGTATGAAGATAGTCAAACTGGGGTAACCTATTGGGTCCCATCAAAATTAACCTATGCAGATCATTATGATTAATTAGAACATGACTGGGTAAAAGAAGTGATCAAGGGCACAACTTGCCTAGGACTTGAGATTCCAGATAACAGGATGATCTTCAGGTGACTCGTAACCTCGCGCTAGTCGTAGCAATACAAACAAGCATGGTATAGGCAAAGTTAACATCACACCAAACATAAGAATAAATTGCATAATAATAATCTATACGTTGCTACGAGATCGTGGGATCAAGCACTACTAAGATCGGAGTTACGATTAAGGAGTTATGATTTTATAAAAGATCTGTGTGATTAAAGTATTAAACTATATTATAATTTAATTAGTATAAACCATATGAGAGGTCCTTCTATAAATAATTATCTTTAAGTTATAAATTTACCATTTATCATCTTCTATTGCATTAATAAGCAGATTAACAAACTAATCAACATAAGTTAAATAAAGGTCTAATTATTAAAGAATGAAACATGGTATAATAAATGTTGTTAGTGTATAGTAAATATTCATACGATACTAACGCAACTGGAACGGATCAAATCGGAGTTTTAGATTTTAAGTTATGAATTTCTAAAGATTATATGTGTCTTGCACAAGATTAAATAGGATCTAAATTTTAATGTGATTTTCATGTCCAAACAGAGACACTAGATGATAAACAATAATATTACAAAATTATAAAAACTGGAATGGATTAATTTGGACATCATATGAATTTTCTAAGAATTAAACAAAATCTAGCATCTATTTTTACATTAAAATCATTTTCTAATTACTTTTACTGGGTTTTATAAATCTCTAGACTGGGCACACTAATATTAGGAAGTGCAGGGGCCCTGGCGCAAAGTGCACCAAGACACAGAGAACCCAGGCGATAGACCGCGGGTTGAATAGCAAGTTTTCCGAGGTCTCTTTTAGAAGTTTGCTCGGTTGAATCTATCTGGGCGAGTATGAGCCGTCAGATCCCGATCTGACGGATCTGTTATAACGACGAAGGGGTACGCGCTATTGACCGTCGATCCTGAGATCCACGATCACGAAGCCCTAACCGAACCGGTATGCAAGGCGCGATCACAGCCGTTGGTGACCAGATCAACGGACAAGGCGCACCAACCCGAAGTTGTAACCCTAATCCAGTCCCCACCGTGAATCAACCGATCTAAGGCCCAAATTGAATCTGGCCAAAACGTTATCACCTTCTAATCGTGGCCACATGCCCGTAGATCAACGGCCAGGCCAGATGATCCCCATCTTACAATCGCAGACACCGGCGGTAGCGTTCACCAGGGACGGCGGCGCCATGGCCGATGAGCAGGCATCAAGGTTCCGGTGTTCGATTCCTAGTGGATCCTAGAGCAAAACGTCATGATGACCATAGGGAAGCGCGAGCGAGGCCTCACCGATGGAGAAGGCGGGAACAGGGCCAGCCATGGCGCAGGGCGGACCGGCGGCAAAGATTCATCAACGGCGAGAAATTCACAGTGCCCCATGGCTTGGAACAGAGTGAGCGGATGGAAGAGGGGCGGGTGCGGATCGGTTCTTATGCACCGAGGTCAGGAAGTCCGCGCGGGGATCACGCGATGGTTCACGGAGCCGTTGGCCGAGCCCCCGCGATTTCCGTGCCCATCTGTTCGCGATTGAGTCCGCAGACTCCTCCGAGCTTGCCGCGAGGTGGGGGACGAGGTCGAGGTGGATCGGGGAAGTCGCGTGGATTTCGGCAGTCGTTGTGCGCGCGACGGACTTGGTCCACGCGTGGGATCCACGACATTCATGCGGCTGTTGCATTCGTCTCGGAGTAGAGGTAAGACAACCCTGTCGATTGGGGCCCATACGTCAATGAAACAGACGCAAGTGGAGCGACTGGAAGGTGATTCCGACGAGCGGGCCCCGCATGGAAGTGTCCCAACAGAAAATGCAAAGGAGGAGTGGCAGATGGGCTGGCGCAGACAAGGGTGAGTTGGGCCGGATTGGAAATCAGCCCACGAGCGCTGGTGGTTCTTTTAATTTCCTTTCTTTTTCTTTTCTCTATTTCTTTTTCTTTTCAGTTTTAAATTCCAAATCCAAGGACCTAATTCCAATTTAAGTTTTCATGGCACATTTATATTCACCTTAAATGTTTAGTTTGAACATAGTTTAAATTTTATAAGTTTTTTTTGTTTTGTATTTTAGAATATTTCTCTCTTTCTTATTTTCAAATCTGAATTTAAATTTAAGGCTAAATCCCAATTTGGCCCCAAATTTCAAATCTGAGTTTTGGGTTTTCATTTCAAATTTAGTGCACAATCAAAATCTAGTATGGATGCTAATATTTCAAATGTTATTACCCACTTATAAAGGAATGATTACAAAACATTTATTGATTAAGTGTTCTTATTAATCAAAAATGAGCACAAAAAAAATAAACTACATAATAATAGAATTCTCTATTCATATAGAATTTGGGTATTACAAATCCTACCCCCCTTAAAAAGAATCTCGTCCTCGAGATTTGTAAGAAGAGGGATACAGAAGGATTGGTTTGTAATTTAGCTTCTAGTTGTTTTTAATAGGAGAGGGATCTAGATAGGTTTATTTGTGGTTTATCTTTTAGTTTCTAAATGGTCCAAATACCAAAAGCTCTTTTTTTTGTAGCAAGGGGAATATAAGCATCTTCTATATCAAGGCAAGGTGAAATTAGGTTAAAGTGAGGATAGGTCGGGGTAAGAAAGAGTACGGTAAGGAAAGACTCCATCCAAGAGTGTTTGATCTTGATTCCTTTGAAGGTCCAACTTGATCTTTGAAGACTTGAGTTGATGCTTATCCTTCTTTGACGTGGTTGGTCTTCTTTGGCCCTCAATCCTGGAGTTGCCATCTGAGTTGAGGACATATAGTTAGGATAGCCGGGGTACACGAGGTGGGTAGGTCTGGATAGAGTTTTACTTTGCTTTTTGAACAAATGGATTAGGCAACCTATGATGTAGGTTAGGTTGTTGTTTACGGACAAGTTAGTCCAATGTATTAATTTAGGGTAAGATATGTTTATAGAATTAGGGCCTAATTTTTGTTGTCAACATTATCTAACTTATTTAAGTAACTCAATTTGGATTAGATCATGTTAGATTAGGTTGGACCTAGATCAAATTGAAATAAGATAAAATCTTTTCAAGATAAGATGAATCTATTAAGATAAGAGAGAATCTTGTAAGATAAGATGGATTTATTAAACTAGATATATTTTATTAGGGGATATTCTTAGTTTGTATAGTCCTCTTATGTTTTTTTTATATTTATGCCTATACGTATATGTAGACATAATTGTGGACATTACTCCGCAACTAATCACACTCAATCAAAGATCCAAATCAACCAAGTATCATAAGAACAATCATTCAAGTGCATAGATACCAAAATAGTTTTATTTTTGTTCCTAAGAGTAGGTCTCCTATTCCTAGAGTCACTTTAGGCACATGATTTCAAAGTGTGAAATCCATATTTGTCTTTTAGAAGGAAAAAAGGTAAGAATAATCAGAGTAAAGCGGAATTAGATGAGTAAAGATTAAGAAAAGTTTAGAAAAGAATCAGAGTAGCAAAGGTACGTAGACAATGGTTCTCCAGTTCTATCTAGGTTTCGTCCTACAGTCAACATTCCTCTGATACCACTTCTGTCACACCCGGGTTTCGGGGCACCAAGACCCGGGCGCGAACATAAACACCAGGTATGCTGGGACCAAGTCTCACACATATGATGTATAGTGGCACAGGATCGAATGTCACATCTTTATATATAACAGGAGTTCTATACAAAATAAATAATTACATTATAAGGAGACAACGGTCCAGCAACCCAAAGTTGACTGGGAGACGACGGCCTAGACCTCTCACGAACACATCGCAGCATCCTCCAAGCGCCTCATCATGCGGTACCTGTTCTTGACCTATGGGGGGGTGTGAGAAAGCAAGAGTGAGCTCACATACGTTCATCGCTCAACAAGTTGTGGGGAATAATGTGCATGAACTCGCCAAAGGTGGGAGCTCACGTGAAGTGTAAGGCTTACCAAAGAGGATGGTTAGAGCTAAGCATTGCTTTTAAAGTTAGTCAAAATTTTATTAGCAATTACTAAGTATAAGTAAATACCGACCCAATTAAGTAGTAGAACAAAAGTAACAACCTCACCTGCAATGCAATGCATATGACAAATTGAATTTAGTTCCATAATTTAATCATGTGAGTGTCCGAGCTGCTCATGACCGTGAGCACGGCTAGTATACTAGTTTTACACTCTGCAGAGGTTGCGCATCTTTACCCACAAGTCATGTTACCCATCTGCCAAGAGACGGCCAATCCCATACACCTCTACCGAGGAGGCGAGGCAGGGTAACACTACGAGGCCTTTACAAAGTTCCACTAGCTTCAGAAAACCCGCTACAGTTTATAGGAAGCTCCAATGCAGGAATCCCTTGCAGGACCGCCATCGCAGCAAAATCCTCCCGAGGGCATCCCTACACTGACCACTCCCCTACTGCCCTTGCCCCTTTCGGGTAAGGTAGTCTTCCACTAGCTTTCCTAATTAATCGGCCAAGGGCGTCCCATTAAACCCTTGTGGTAGCACTGTTTTCCCGGGTGGTTCTCCATGTTCCAACTAACATAATGATCTTAACATGAACCATAAATAACAACTGATAACAAAAGTATAATCATGAATAGTGTAACCTTCATACCCAAAACCTCATAAAGCAATAGCAGGTACTACCCAAAAAGTTCAGTGGTAATCAAGGTATGAAGATAGTCAAACTGGGGTAACCTATTGGGTCCCATCAAAATTAACCTATGCAGATCATTATGATTAATTAGAACATGACTGGGTAAAAGAAGTGATCAAGGGCACAACTTGCCTAGGACTTGAGATTCCAGATAACAGGATGATCTTCAGGTGACTCGTAACCTCGCGCTAGTCGTAGCAATACAAACAAGCATGATATAGGCAAAGTTAACATCACACCAAACATAAGAATAAATTGCATAATAATAATCTATACGTTGCTACGAGATCGTGGGATCAAGCACTACTAAGATCGGAGTTACGATTAAGGAGTTATGATTTTATAAAAGATCTGTGTGATTAAAGTATTAAACTATATTATAATTTAATTAGTATAAACCATATGAGAGGTCCTTCTATAAATAATTATCTTTAAGTTATAAATTTACCATTTATCATCTTCTATTGCATTAATAAGCAGATTAACAAACTAATCAACATAAGTTAAATAAAGGTCTAATTATTAAAGAATGAAACATGGTATAATAAATGTTGTTAGTGTATAGTAAATATTCATACGATACTAACGCAACTGGAACGGATCAAATCGGAGTTTTAGATTTTAAGTTATGAATTTCTAAAGATTATATGTGTCTTGCACAAGATTAAATAGGATCTAAATTTTAATGTGATTTTCATGTCCAAACAGAGACACTAGATGATAAATAATAATATTACAAAATTATAAAAACTGGAATGGATTAATTTGGACATCATATGAATTTTCTATGAATTAAACAAAATCTAGCATCTATTTTTACATTAAAATCATTTTCTAATTACTTTTACTGGGTTTTATAAATCTCTAGACTGGGCACACTAATATTAGGAAGTGCAGGGGCCCTGGCGCAAAGTGCACCAAGACACAGAGAACCCAGACGATAGACCGCGAGTTGAATAGCAAGTTTTCCGAGGTCTCTTTTAGAAGTTTGCTCGGCTGAATCTATCTGGGCGAGTATGAGCCGTCAGATCCCGATCTGACGGATCCGTTATAACGACGAAGGGGTACGCGCTATTGACCGTCGATCCTGAGATCCACGATCACGAAGCCCTAACCGAACCGGTATGCAAGGCGCGATCACAGCCGTTGGTGACCAGATCAACGGACAAGGCGCACCAACCCGAAGTTGTAACCCTAATCCAGTCCCCACCGTGAATCAACCGATCTAAGGCCCAGATTGAATCTGGCCAAAACGTTATCACCTTCTAATCGTGGCCACATGCCCGTAGATCAACGGCCAGGCCAGATGATCCCCATCTTACAATCGCAGACACCGGCGGTAGCGTTCACCAGGGACGGCGGCGCCATGGCCGATGAGCAGGCATCAAGGTTCCGGTGTTCGATTCCTAGTGGATCCTAGAGCAAAACGTCATGATGACCATAGGGAAGCGCGAGCGAGGCCTCACCGATGGAGAAGGCGGGAACAGGGCCAGCCATGGCGCAGGGCGGACCGGCGGCAAAGATTCATCAACGGCGAGAAATTCACAGTGCCCCATGGCTTGGAACAGAGTGAGCGGATGGAAGAGGGGCGGGTGCGGATCGGTTCTTATGCACCGAGGTCAGGAAGTCCGCGCGGGGATCACGCGATGGTTCACGGAGCCGTTGGCCGAGCCCCCGCGATTTCCGTGCCCATCTGTTCGCGATTGAGTCCGCAGACTCCTCCGAGCTTGCCGCGAGGTGGGGGACGAGGTCGAGGTGGATCGGGGAAGTCGCGTGGATTTCGGCAGTCGTTGTGCGCGCGACGGACTTGGTCCACGCGCGGGATCCACGACATTCATGCGGCTGTTGCGTTCGTCTCGGAGTAGAGGTAAGACAACCCTGTCGATTGGGGCCCATACGTCAATGAAACAGACGCAAGTGGAGCGGCTGGAAGGTGATTCCGACGAGCGGGCCCCGCATGGAAGTGTCCCAACAGAAAATGCAAAGGAGGAGTGGCAGATGGGCTGGCGCAGACAAGGGTGAGTTGGGCCGGATTGGAAATCAGCCCACGAGCGCTGGTGGTTCTTTTAATTTCCTTTCTTTTTCTTTTCTCTATTTCTTTTTCTTTTCAGTTTTAAATTCCAAATCCAAGGACCTAATTCCAATTTAAGTTTTCATGGCACATTTATATTCACCTTAAATGTTTAGTTTGAACATAGTTTAAATTTTATAAGTTTTTTTTGTTTTGTATTTTAGAATATTTCTCTCTTTCTTATTTTCAAATCCGAATTTAAATTTAAGGCTAAATCCCAATTTGGCCCCAAATTTCAAATCTGAGTTTTGGGTTTTCATTTCAAATTTAGTGCACAATCAAAATCTAGTATGGATGCTAATATTTCAAATGTTATTACCCACTTATAAAGGAATGATTACAAAACATTTATTGATTAAGTGTTCTTATTAATCAAAAATGAGCACAAAAAAAATAAACTACATAATAATAGAATTCTCTATTCATATAGAATTTGGGTATTACAAGGGAAATGACGTCACCATGCTCACCAAGATGGAATTGGTGGAGGGCGAACTTGGGAGGTTCGCAATGATCAGGGGGGAGGAGCCAACCCAAACATACAACAGGCTTAAGACCCTCGTCAACAAAATAAGGAGCTATGGAAGCACGCGATGGATGGACCACGATGTCGTCCGCCTAATGTTAAGGTCTTTCACTGTCCTTGATCCACATCTTGTAAATTCTATTCGTGAAAATCCTAGGTACACCAAGATGTCGCCCGAGGAAATACTTGGAGAGTTCGTAAGCGGGCGGATGATGATCATGGAGGCAAGATACGTCGATGAGGCATTGAATGGTCCAATTCATGAGCCTCAAGCCATTGCTCTCAAGGCAACTAGTAGCAAGGAGGTGCTACCTAGCAAGGTGGCGCAAGTTGAGGCGGCGGGGCTCAACGAGGAAGAAATGGCCCTCATCATCAAGCGCTTCAAGACAGCACTAAAGGGTCGCAAGGAGCATCCCAAAAAGAACAAGACGAAGGGAAAGCGCTCCTGCTTCAAGTGCGGTAAGGTTGGTCACTTTATTGCTAATTGTCCTGATAATGATAGTGACCAGGATCAAGAAAAGAAGAGGGAAAAGAAGAAGACTTACAAGAAGGCGAAAGGCGAGGCACACCTTGGCAAAGAGTGGGACTCGGATTGTTCTTCGTCCGACTCCGATGACGAAGGACTCGTCGCCACCGCCTTCAACAAATCATCCCTCTTCCCCAACGAGCATCACACCTGCCTCATGGCAAAGGAAAAGAAGGTAAGCACTCGTAATACTGTTACTTACGCTTCTTCAAGTGATGATGAAGTAGACTATGCTAGTATATTCAAAGGTTTAGATAGAACCAAAATTGATAAAATCAATGAATTAATTGATGCCTTGAATGAGAAAAATAGATTGTTAGAAAAGCAAGAGGACCTTTTATATGAAGAGCATGATAAATTTGTTAGTGCGCAAAATTCTCTTGCTCTAGAAGTTAAAAGAAATGAAATGCTTTCATGTGAATTGTCTACATGCCATGAATCTATTTCTAGCTTAAGGAGTATCAATGATGACTTGAGTGCTAAGTTAGTAATAGCTAATAAATCAACCTCTTGTGTAGAACATGTTGTGATTTGCAATAGGTGTAAAGATTTTAATGTTGATGCTTGTAGTGAACACCTAGTTTCCATTTCTAAATTAAATGATGAAGTGGCTAGTCTTAATGCTCAACTTAAGACTAGCAAAAATGAATTTGATAAATTAAAATTTGCAAGGGATGCCTACGCTATTAGTAGACACCCCTCAATTAAGGACGGGCTTGGCTTTAAGAAAGAAGCCAAGAACTTAACAAGTCATAAGGCTCCCATCTCCGCCAAGGAGAAAGGGAAGGCTCCAATGACTAATAGTGCTAAAAAGAACCATGCTTTCATGTATCATGATAGGAGATATTCTAGGAATGTTCATTATGATAGAAGTTATAATGCTTTTGATTCACATACCATGATTGCTTCAAGTTCTTCTATTATGCATGGTAGAAATTTGGCTAGGAAAAATGTTATTCATCATATGCCTAGAAGAAATGTTGTTCATGTTCCTAGGAATGTAAGTAATGAACACTCTACAATTTACCATGCTTGCAATGCTTCCTTTGCAATTTGTAGAAAGGATAAGAAAGTGATTGCTAGGAAATTAGGGGCAAAATGCAAGGGAGATAAGACTTGCATTTGGGTCCCTAAGGCTATTATAACTAACCTTGTAGGACCCAACAAGAGTTGGGTACCTAAGACCCAAGCCTAATTTGCCTTGCAGGTTTATGCATCCGGGGGATCAAGCTGGATTATGGACAGCGGATGCACAAACCACATGACGGGGGAGAAGAAGATGTTCACCTCCTACGTCAAGAATAAAGATTCCCAAGATTCAATCATATTCGGTGACGGGAATCAAGGCAAGGTTAAAGGCTTAGGCAAGATAGCCATCTCAAATGAGCACTCTATCTCCAATGTATTTTTAGTAGAGTCGCTAGGTTATAATCTTCTATCGGTTAGTCAATTATGTAATATGGGATACAATTGCTTATTCACAAATGTAGATGTGTCTGTCTTTAGAAGGAGTGATGGTTCATTAGCTTTTAAGGGTGTACTAGACAGCAAACTCTATTTAGTTGATTTTGCAAAGGAGGAGGCCGGTCTAGATGCATGCTTAATTGCTAAGACTAGCATGGGCTGGTTGTGGCATCGCCGTCTAGCACATGTAGGGATGAAGAACCTTCACAAACTTCTAAAGGGAGAACATGTGTTAGGTCTAACAAATGTGTATTTCGAAAAAGCTAGACCTTGTGCAGCTTGTCAAGCAGGTAAACAAGTGGGAAGTGCTCATCACATCAAGAACGTGATGACTACATCAAGACCCCTGGAGCTGCTGCATATGGACCTCTTCAGACCCGTCGCCTACCTCAGCATCGGGGGAAGTAAGTATGGTTTAGTAATTGTTGATGATTTTTCCCGCTTCACCTGGGTATTCTTTTTGCAGGATAAATCTGAAACCCAAGTTACCCTCAAGCGCTTCCTAAGGAGAGCTCAAAATGAGTTTGAGCTCAAGGTGAAGAAGATAAGGAGCGACAACGGGTCCGAGTTCAAGAACCTTCAAGTGGAAGAGTACCTTGAGCAGGAAGGAATCAAGCACAAGTTCTCCGCTCCCTACATACCACAGCAAAATGGTGTGGTAGAGAGGAAGAACAGGACGCTCATAGACATGGCAAGGACGATGCTTGGAGAATTCAAGACGCCCGAGCGGTTTTGGTCGGAAGCTGTGAACACGGCTTGCCACGCCATAAACCGAGTCTACCTTCATCGCCTCCTCAAGAAGACATCATACGAGCTACTAACCGGTAACAAACCCAACATTTCATATTTTCGAGTTTTTGAGAGTAAATGCTACATTCTGGTGAAGAAAGGTAGAAATTCAAAATTTGCTCCCAAAGCTGTAGAAGGGTTTTTGTTAGGTTATGACTCAAATACAAAGGCGTATAGAGTCTTCAACAAATCATCGGGTTTGGTTGAAGTCTCTAGCGACGTTGTATTTGATGAGACTAATGGCTCTCCAAGAGAGCAAGTTGAGCTTGATGATGTAGATGAGGATGATGTTCCAACGGACGCGATTCGTACCACGGCGATTGGAGACGTGCGACCGCAGGAACACAAGGAGCAAGATCAACCTTCTTCCTCAACGACAGTGCACCCCCAAACTCAAGATGATGAACAGGTACCTCAAGAGGAGGCGTGTGATCAAGGGGGAGCACAGGATGTCCAAGTTGAAGAGGAAGAAGCACCACAGGCCCCTCCAACTCAAGTTCGAGCGATGATTCAAAGGAACCATCCCGTCGACCAGATTTTGGGTGACATTAGCAAGGGAGTAACCACTTGCTCTAGATTAGTTAATTTTTGTGAGCATTACTCTTTTGTCTCTTCTATTGAGCCTTTCAGGGTAGAAGAGGCCTTGCTAGATCCGGACTGGGTGTTGGACATGCAGAAAGAGCTCAACAACTTCAAGCGAAATGAAGTTTGGACACTGGTGCCGCGTACCAAGCAAAATGTTGTGGGAACCAAATGGGTGTTCCGCAACAAACAGGACGAGCACGGGGTGGTGACGAGGAACAAGGCTCGACTTGTGGCAAAAGGTTATGCCCAAGTCGCAGGTTTGGACTTTGAGGAGACCTTTGCTCCTGTGGCTAGGCTAGAGTCGATTCGTATTTTGTTAGCCTATGCTGCTCACCATTCTTTCAGGTTGTTCCAAATGGACGTGAAGAGCGCTTTCCTTAACGAGCCAATCAAGGAGGAGGTGTACGTGGAGCAACCCCCTGGCTTTGAGGATGAACGGTACCCCGACCACGTGTGTAAGCTCTCTAAGGCGCTCTATGGACTTAAGCAAGCCCCAAGAGCATGGTATGAATGCCTTAGAGACTTTTTAATTGCTAATACCTTCAAGGTTGGGAAGGCCGATCCAACTCTTTTCACTAAGACATGTGATGGTGACTTATTTGTGTGCCAAATTTATGTCGATGACATAATATTTGGTTCTACTAACCAAAAGTCTTGTGAAGAGTTTAGCAGGGTGATGACTCAAAAATTTGAGATGTCGATGATGGGCGAGTTGAACTACTTCCTTGGGTTCCAAGTGAAGCAACTCAAGGACGACACTTTCATCTCCCAAACGAAGTACACGCAAGACTTGCTCAAGCGATTTGGGATGAAGGACGCCAAGCCCGCAAAGACTCCAATGGGAACCGACGGACATGTCGACCTCAACAAAGGAGGTAAGTCCGTTGATCAAAAGGCATACCGGTCTATGATAGGGTCTTTACTTTATTTATGTGCTAGTAGACCGGATATTATGCTTAGCGTATGCATGTGTGCTAGATTTCAATCCGATCCAAGGGAGTGTCACTTAGTGGCCGTGAAGCGAATTCTTAGATATTTAGTCGCTACGCCTTGCTTCGGGATCTGGTATCCAAAGGGGTCTACCTTTGACTTAATTAGATATTCAGACTCCGATTATGCTGGATGTAAGGTCGATAGTGTTGGGGGCCTTCGGCTTCCGAAGGTCCTCAAAAACATGATTCGACAATGTTTTCCGAGTGAAACATGTGAACAGGTATCTTCGGAGTCAGGTTGCGAGTATACAAGAGCATGGTTAAGACGAAGCTTGACTGGGATGGAAAGCGACCACGACGAAGGATAAGACGATCACGAAGCTATGTGCAGAAAAGCTTCGGCACGACGGCAGAAAAGAGGAACCGACTTAAAGATGAAAAGCCAAATTAAACCTCGAAGAATTGCTATAGAGTTATTGATAAATGTAAAGGGTATCAATGTAATTTTACACGGGCTGCGTCCCGTGCCTATAAATAGATGAACAGTACTCTCGTACTGTTCACGCTGACTTGGCATTCTCTTTTTGCATCATATCTGTACCCTTGCTTTTCATCAAACTGAAGGTACATTTATAATTTGTTTTTATGAATTTGATAATAGAAATAAGTCGGTAATAATATTTGTATTATTATTCATGTTTTGTATATGTGTTCTTTTACACCGTCTATCGAGCTTACGAAGGTCTTTTCCTTCGTAACCTTCGTCCGGAATTCATTATATCCGAAGGGGCATAGTGTTTATAAGGACGAAGGAAGTTAACGTTTAACACTTTTTATGTTGCCTTGTTCTTAACTCTTAGCATTTGAGAACAAGTCACCAACAGATAGGAAGAGTACATCAGGGACGTGCCAATTCCTAGGAAGGTCCCTGGTGTCGTGGAGTTCTAAGAAACAAACCTCCGTTGCCCTATCCACCGCTGAGGCCGAGTACGTTGTCGCAGGACAGTGTTGCGTGCAACTACTTTGGATGAGGCAAACCCTCCGGGACTTTGGCTATAATATGAGCAAAGTCCCACTCCTATGTGACAATGAGAGTGCTATCCGCATAGCGGACAATCCTGTTGAGCACAGCCGCACAAAGCACATAGACATCAGACATCACTTTTTGAGAGACCACCAGCAAAAGGGAGATATCGAAGTGTTTTATGTTAGCACCGAGAACCAGCTAGCCGATACCTTTTGCAGGCTGCGTAGTGAGCTAAATGTCTTAGATTCGCGGAACTTGGATTGATGTGTAGCATACATGTGTCTTATGCTTTGATCATGTTCCTTTATGCATATTGTTGTTTATGGGCTCAAGTTGTGCAAAGGATCCCCGGACCTCACAAGTCCATGTGCGAATGATGCACATACTCAGGGGGAGAAATGCTACAACTTGACCCTTTGAGACTAACCGTGTGCTTGAGTTTTCTTAATTTAGTCTCAAAGGTGGATTGAAAGGGAAAGGTGAACTTGGACCATGCAAGACTTCCACTGCACTCCGATGAGAGGGTAACTTACTCCAAGTTCATCCCAATACCCTTATTGCCTTTTTACTCTTATTTGAAGATTTTGGTGAGGCAAAGGGGTTTAGGGGCCAAGATTGATCCCGTTTTGGTGCTTGATGCCAAAGGGGGAGAAAATAAGACCAAAGCAAAAAAATGGATCAGCTACCACTTGAGAATTTTGAAAATAATAGAATTAGAGCTTTTTATTTGTCAAAATACTCTTGTTGTCTCTTATTGTCAAATGTTGGTCTCTTGTTGGGATAATGGTTGATTATGGGAAAAAGGGGGAGTTTTTGAATTCTTAATCAATTTCTCTTGGAATACCTCTCTCTATGCCTCAGCAAGTGACTTTGACTTAGAGATAGGAAATTGAGTTTGATTTGCAAAAACAAACCAAGTGGTGGCAAAGAATGATCCAAATATGCCAAATTTGAATCAAAACAATTTGAGTTCTCATTTGCATTGATATTGCACTTCTTTTAATTGTTTTTTGTTGTGTTGGCATAAATCACCAAAAAGGGGGGAGATTGAAAGGGAAATGTGCCCTTGGGCCATTTCTAAGTATTTTGGTGATTAAGTGCCAACACAAATGGTTTAAGTGTGAAACTATGGCAAATGGTAGAAGAAGTGCAAAGTCAACACAAAGGTATGATTCTAGACTTAGTACATTGGTTTTTGTGTACTAACATATTTGTCTAAGTGCTAGAATCAGAGAAAATACAATTGGAAAAGACTTGGCTCGAGCAGCCAAGGCTCTGCTCAGTCTGGGTGCACCGGACTGTCCGGCGGTGCACCGAACAGTGTCCGGTGCGCCAGGCTGGCGTCTGATCAACTGGCTGCTCTCGGGTCTCGACGGCGGTGTACGACTATAAATCATCGGGCTGTCCGGTGGTGCACTGGACAGTGTCCGGTGAGTCATCTGCGGCAAAGTCGTCGCTCTCGGGAATCAAGCCAACAACGTACGGCTATAATTCACCGGACTGTCCGGTGGTGCACCGGACTGTCCGGTGGTGCACCGGACTGTCCGGTGAGTCAACGGTCGGCCGGGCCAACGGTCGGCCGCGCAATCCGCGCGTGACGCGTGGTCGAGCCAACGGTCAGAAGGGGGCACCGGACTGTCCGGTGTGCACCGGACAGTGTCCGGTGCGCCAACGGCTCCAAGTCTTCAACGGTCGGCTGCGCCAGAATAGGAAAGAAATCTGCACCGGACAGTGTCCGGTGGTGTACCGGACTGTCCGGTGCGCCAGTCGACAGAAGGCAAGAATTGTCTTCCTGGATTGCTCTCAACGGCTCCTAGCTGCCTTGGGGCTATAATAGGGACCCCTAGGCGCATGGAGGAGAACACACCAAGCACACTTTGAGCATTCTTGATCATTCACACTCCGTCTTTGCGCACTCGTTTGTCATTCTTAGTGATTTGAGCTCTGTTCTAGTGAGAACCTTGTGATATTCATTTGAGCTCGAATCTTGGCCGTGTGTGTGCGTATTGCTGTGGATTTGTGTGTGTTGCTTCCCTCCCTTACTCTAGTGCTTTCACTTTGATCCTTATTGTAAGGGCGAGAGACTCCAAGTTGTGGAGATTCCTCGCAAACGGGAAAGAGTAAAGAAAGAAGAACACCGTGGTATTCAAGTCGATCATCGGATCACTTGAGAGGGGTTGAGTGCAACCCTCGTCCGTTGGGACGCCACAACATGGAGTAGGCAAGTGTTGTACTTGGCCGAACCACGGGATAAATCCTCGTGTCTCTTGTGCTTGTTCTCACTGTGTCTATTTTGCTTCACAAGAGCTCTCCTTAGCCACTTGATTTTATTGTGCTAACTCCTAACCAAGTTTTGTGGCTTTAAGTTTCAAGTTTTTACAGGATCACCTATTCACCTCCCCTCTAGGTGCTCTCAGCAGGATGGCGGGTGGATCCGTCGAGATCCTCGGTTCCCTTGCGACGGAAGCGGATGGCAGGCGACACGATAGGCGAGAGGTAGAGTGGGCAGGGAAACACGAAGGCCCATATGCCGTGTGGGAAACGCAGAGCTCGGCGCGAGAGGGGCGGGTTCGTAGAGCTCGGTCGACTGAGATCCTCGCATGTCGGCGAGGAGAGCGGGTTGGAGGTTGGCAAGGCTCACGGCGAGGAGATCGAGTTGGTAGTTGCCTGGTTGGTGCTGAGCTCGGCCGACCAAGATCGTCGTGACGAGGAGGGTGGAGGTTGCCGAGTGCATTGGGGAAGGGTTGGTGGGCGATGGGGGAGAGCGACGTGGGGATTGCGGGCCGGTGTGCGTCGGGGGAGGGAGCGCGCACATCAGATGGGGGGAGGAGCTCCATGGTTTATCGGGCGGTTGAGATCGCTAGAAGGCAGAACGGCAAAACGACAGAACAAAGACTACCCTTGCAGCCTTAATAAGTAGTATAGATTTTATAGGAAAAGTGTAGGCTAATCCAACAGACTCGGTAAACCTACAGACCGAATGGAGAGTGAAACAGAGTATACAAAAATAAAGAGCGAAGGTAAAGTAATAGAGAACCATTAAATTTGAAGAGCCATTTAACGAGTCTATTTCTTTTAATATTAACTAAATTTAGTTTTATAGAACCATAGATATCTAGTCTATTAAATTTGCTTTAATATTAATCTAATTTAAAGTATTGATTCGGTAGCGATGTACATATATCTAGGTAACTAGGTCAGTACCCGTGCGTTGCAACGGGAACATATAATACCATGATAACTTATATACAAAATGTGTCTTATATTGTTATAAGAAAATATTTCATAATCCATTTGTGATCCTAGCCATACATAAATTTTGTTATTTTAATTTAGTTGTTTCACTACTACATTGCAACTATCAGTATCATGCAGACTTCGATATATGTCATGATTTGCATGGTCTCATTATTGGAGAGCACGTGCCACACCTGCCGGTAGAAGTTCCGTTGTACATCGTTAGTCATCAGGCACGCACCACCATACACGTTTGCTTAAACAAAAAATGCAAGTGTGTGTTTGCGAAGAGAATTAAAGGCAGGCCGATACAAAAGGTACCCCGACGATGGCGAGTGGTCATTGTTGTCGGTCCACCTCTGCTCACCTCCGGTGTCGAGATGACGCCACAATCCTTGATATAATAGTCGTCGAACGCGCGCGATATGGTGAGTACCGATCACTCTTGGCTGGGCTGCCAAATGAAGTGCACCCCGGGCTCATCAGCGAGGTAGTACACCTGGTCGTTGCACCACCGGATGTGCTACTCCTCTACATATATCTTGTTCGAGGACACTCACACAACAACAACAATGGTCATCATTACAGCGCACAAGAATTTATGGTCGGTCAGTAGCGACTTACGTGGCAGGTTAGGCTTCAGGTGGATGATGAGCTAGACGGCGTGATGGCGTCGTCGTAGGATGCGATGCCCAGAACAACTCGAGAGTTGTCGACATTGGCGACGACCATGAGGTCCCCATGTTTGACGATGGACAGCGCGGTGCAGCCGCTCTGGACCACGTCCAAGCGGCGGCTGCGCCGGAGCTTGCCGTACACAGCGGCGCATGGGCCATGTAGGACTGCTTCCAGAGTTCGAACTGGCAGTCGCCAAGTTTCTTCTCGTCGTCGGTGAGCGACGCTAATGCGAGCGCCTCGTGCTAGTGGTGTTTGTTCGGGGTTTCCAAGTAAGAAACATGGATTCATCTTTGACATTGGTTTATGAAAATGATTTATAAGTTAGATCCATGGAAAAATATTATGGAGAATAAATGTTACACATGCAAAAAAAAGTATTTAAGTTGAAAACATTATTCAAACAAAAGAAATTGCATGCAAGGCTCTTCTTTAAATACTACTCCCTCAATCCAAAAATATAATTTAATAATCTCAGTGATACTTATCTACTACTACACATTGTGCAAGGGTAGCAGGTGGGCTTCGGGAGAGATGTATTATATGTTTTTACTATAATAGATGTAGACATAAACACATATGTGGTGTAGTGGTAGCTACAAACACATTTATTTGAGAGGTCGCGGGTTCGAATCCCCTTGGAGCCTGTTTTTTTAATTTAATTTTAGCTAGACGTGGGATGCACGTGGGAATGGGAATAGACTTTATGGGAGGGGGAATGAGAAAGACACGTGATAGCCGGGAATGGAAATGTGAATGAGCTTTGCAGGGAGGGGAATGAGAAAGACACGTGATAGCCGGGAATGAAAATGTGAATGAGCTTTGCAGGGAGGGGGAATGAGAAAGACGGAATGAGAATGACAGAACACGGAATGGGCAGTCTACCCCTTACCGTCTTAATAGGTAGTAGAGATATATTATGACAGAGAAATCCCTATAGTCGACGCGCGCTCGGTTTTCAGTTGCTCAGTTTTCAGTTTCACTCACTTGCTCGGTTGCTCTCCTGCCTCCTGTGCTCTGCTACCAACCTACCACGGTACCACCGCATGACCCCACTCGAACCCAAGCCGTCCCCTCCGGCAGCACCCTTTCAAACGTCAAACGTGAGTGTAGCCCGAAGGCTGAGGCAGACCCTAAACCCCCGGCGACTCGTCGTCGTCGTCTCGGCGCGAGCCGCGTGATGCCTCCGTCCAAGCCCAAGCGGCGGCGCGGCGGCGCCGCCTCCCGCGGCCGGAAGAAGCAGAAACGCCTCGACGCGATCCGCGACGTCGCGCCGCCGCCACCTCCGCTGGCACCCCTGGGCGGCGGCGGCGGCTCTGACTCCGACGAGGAGTCCATCCGCCGCAGCAAGAGGGTGCGCCGGGCGCCGGTCGTCCTCGACACGTCGCCGCTCCCTTCCCCACGCGGCAAGAGGTCTCGCCGCGGCGGCCGGGTGGGTTCGAGCGGGAGCTCGCGGAGGGGAAGCCGGGGCAGGGCACCGCACGAGGTGGATGCCCGAGGGGTGGAGGAAGGGGAGTACGATGAGGGGAGCGTGGTGTGGCGTTCGCGGCTGAGGGATAGGGTTAAGGGGAAGGCCAAACTGGGGGTGCGGGCAAGGAGCATGTGGTTCGAAGATGAAGAGTACATGGCGGAGGGAGATGGGCAAGGGGAGGAGGAGGAGGAGGAGGAGGAGGAGGAGGAAGATGCCGGGATGGTGGTGGTGGACGTTCGTGAGAGGTCTGACGACGACGAAGTGAACAAGGAAAGTGGATGTTTGCAGTTGCAAGGGAAGGAACTAACAGATAGAGAGATCAATTTAACAATCGATTTGAACTTAGATGCACATGATGCCCGGGATGGTGTCGATGCAATAGAAATGGAAGAGGGAGGAAAAGGAGGGAATGTTGGGAAGGAAGATGTGGCGGCGGAACAAGAACAAGATAATGAGGGGCCCACAGTAAGCACTAGAAATGATCTAGAGGAAGGCACGGGAGAGGAAATGGTGGTGGAGGAAGGTTTGCAGCAGGAGGAAACAGGAGGGTTGGAATCACATATATCGAGAGGAAACAGTAGTGATGAACTACCTTGTGGTGAGAGCAATGAGGGGGTTAGGGCCAGCAATTCAGACAGAATTGAGCAGCTTGACATGGAACAGACCGCAGAAGAGAGCAACCTTCCAGTTGAGCAGCAAACGGAACTGCACCTATCTAGTCCTAGTGAGCAAGAGGAAGAGGTCCAACAGGATGGACAGTCGGTTCATTTCCCAGATACGGTATTGGCTAAGGATGATTCAAAAGAGAGCATGCAAAATTCCTGGGTTTTAGATGAAAACCAGGGAGTTAAGGTGGTTAAAGAAGGGAGGAGGTGTGCCCTCTGTGGTGGAGGGACCGATGGGAGACCACCTAAGATTGCATTGCATGATTCTGTTGACAGTGAAAATGAAGCCTATGAGGGGGCTTTACCTTCAGAGGAACCCAACTATGATATGTGGGATGGATTTGGTGATGATCCTGGATGGTTGGGAAGGCTGTTGGGTCCAATTCATGACCGCTTTGGCATTGCACGTGTCTGGGTTCATCAGAACTGTGCTGTTTGGAGCCCCGAGGTCTGTACCTGCAGTATACACTCAAAACTCTTTGTTTCGTTTGGATATTTCTGCAAGTTGCTTCAATTCATCTTATTGTTGTAAGTTGGCACTGTTGTACACAGGCAGCAATGCTCTTATGGTCTCTCTTAGTTGTCATTATTTGAATTCTCAAAAAGTAAGCTGCACTATTTTGTTATGATCTTATGGTTCACCATTGCTTGCTCTGTATTGCTGCTGCTGAATTCGAACAGAATGTGTTGCAACTTGCAAAGGGATAATTTTTTAATCCTTTACTGTACTGCATGCTAGTGATACTGATTCACAGTACTGTTATTTGAGAATCCTTTCTTCTCTCCAAATTTCAGGTTTACTTTGCTGGTTTGGGCTGTCTAAGAAATGTAAGAGCTGCGCTTTGCCGTGGAAGACTTCTGAAGTGCAGTCGATGTGGCAGACCTGGAGCAACTATTGGGTGTCGTGTTGATCGTTGCCCGAAAACCTACCATTTGGTAATTGAATGATTCTTAAACATACCCCTTCTCTTAGAAAAACACAAGGCATATTTGTTTTGGAGAAGTCAAAGAAATGAACTTCAAACGACAACTAATACCATTATTAATATGCTTAGTGTACAATCGTACAATTCGATTCATATTTCAAAATGCTTTCAGACTATATTGGGTTTGTAGCTATAAGTGCCACAACTTGTAAGAAAACAATATTGTGTGTTCAATGGAAAATGACTTAGAGGAGATCCAGCCATGGGCACCAGGTCGGTCGTGCCGGCCGAGCAGAGGTAGGGAGGAGGCGTGGCGGGCGCTGGACGCCTTCCATGGGGGCGGGGGTTGCCGTGGCGGTCGCTGGGGAGCCGGGCGTGGGCGGGAAGCACTGTTTTCAAGTCATTCGATTAATTGTGATTAGTCACGATTAATCGTCCAAGTCAGTTTGGACCAATTGGGATTAGTCGCCCAAGTCATCTTTACTAATCATGATTAATCGCGATCAATCGCCCAAGTCGGTCAATGGTCAACCAGAACGACCAACAAGTCAATGGCGGGAAGAAGGCCGGCACTGCCGGTGACGGCTGGACGAGTGTTTGGCGTGTGCGCCGCGCGTGGGGAAGGGCGGCGTGGCCGGCGCCGGGGCGCAGGGGGAAGAAGCGGCCTAGCCGCTGGCCCCGCGCGCTGCACGGGGGCTGTGACGTAGGGAAGACAGGGTGTCGCCGTGAGGGTATTTGCCGTGGGAGGGGCGGCCGGCGACGACTGCTGACCACCGGCGGGGGGAGGCCATGGGTGGCTGGCGGCGGCTCTGGTATGGCGTGTGCTGCGCAGGTTGTATTGGTGGAAAACTGGATGCCTGGGCGTGGTGGTTCGTCGCCTGGAAGATGGTCCAGGCGCCGTGGCTAGCAGAGAGGAGAGGCAGGTATGTGTACAAGGGGGGTAGGAAGCAATCTTTTCTTTATTACTTCTTTGCCTACTCGGCAGATTACAAAAGTGCTGCTTATATAGGCCTATAGCCTACTGAAATCTCCTAACAAATAGGCTGATCTAAATCTAATCAGCTTGAACCCCTATCTTAACAAACTATCCTATAACAGACCTATCCCTTCAGGCGACCTGGGGCTTGCCATCCTTATCCCTTCTCTTGTAGGTCCGTTCGGTCATAACATCTCTCCCTGCCTTCAAGAACAGCTCGTCCTTGAGCTGATGATCCGGGTACTGGTCCTTGAACTTTTGCAGTGGTTCCCATGTAGCCTGCTCGGCGTTCATGCCTCCCCACTGTATGAGAACATGCCAAACGCCTCGACGAGGACTGGCCTGTAGGACTTTGTCTGGTACTGGTAATAAGCGGCCCTGTGCTATTGGAGGCAATTGTGGAATCCCTGTTGGTGGAGTACCGTGAAACGCCTTCAAGAGTCCCACATGAAAAACATCATGTTCGAGCGCCGGCTGGGAGCTGAAGTCTGTAGGCTATTGGCCCAACTCGTTCCAAAACTTGGAAAGGACCTGCATATTTTGGTGCCAGCTTGTTGTGTTCTTTGTCAACCAGGGAGCGCATTGGCCTGTGTAGGAGTCGAAGCTAGACCCAGTCGCCTACCTCAAAGGTCACTTCCCGGTGATGGTGTCATACCAACGTTTGGCATGCTGCTGTGCTTGAAGAAGATGGTCCCGAACCTCTGCCAGGAAATTGTCTCGGTCTTGTAGCAGGTCTTCCACGGCTTGGGACTGTGCTGTGCCCTGCTGAGATGGTACTAGTGCTGGAGGTTCACGTCCGTAGACCAATTTGAATGGTGTAGTCTGCAGTGCTGAGTGGAAGGACGTATTATAACAATATTCCGCCCAGGGAAGCCAATCGAGCCAGGAACTGGGTCGATCTCCTGTGATGCAGCGTAAGTACATATCAATTGCGCGATTGACGACCTCCGACTGACCATCTGTTTGGGGGTGGAACGCAGTGCTTAACTGGAGTTTGCTGCCAGTCAATTTGAATAAGTCCTTCCATAGATGGCTAGTGAAAACAGGGTCCCGATCACTCACAATGGATGATGGGATTCCATGAAGACGCACAATTTCTGCAAAGAAAACCCTGGCAACAGAAGCTGCGGTGTAGGGGTGACTGAGTGCAATGAAATGGGTGTATTTGGAGAATCGATCCACCACTGTCAGGATTACAGATTTTCCATGAACTCGCGGCAATCCTTCAACAAAGTCCATTGAGATATCGGCCCACGCCTGTGAGGGAATGTCCAATGCCTGTAAGAGGCCTGCTGGGTGCAGATGCTCTGTTTTGTTGTGTTGACATCTTGTACAGGCCTTAATAAAGTCTTGAACTCGAGATTTCTCCTGTGGGATATAGAAGTCAGCCCTTAGTCTGTTAAGTGTCTTCTGACCCCCTTCATGCCCCGCATTGTGCACCATTTGCAGCAGATCTGGTAGATAATTTGAGGATGGGGGTACATAAATGCGTTTACCATGGAGAATGAGACCATCCAGGAATCGCCACGGAGGGGGTAGTGTCCCGTCTTGAACCTGTGTGTGCATAGTCTGGCAGCCAGCATCCTGGGCAGTGTCCCGGTGAAGGTCATCATAGAGTGCAAAATTTGGTCCTGATAGTGCTGCAGTGAAGGGGCTGTCAGCATCTCGCCGTGATAGGGCGTCAGCTACTGTGTTGAAATGGCTGAATAGAGAAGTCAAATCCAAGGATTTTACTAATCCACTGGTGCTGCGGGATTGTTGAGAGACGCTGGTCTAGGAGGTACTTGAGGCTATAGGGGTCTGTCCGGATGATTGTTGAAGTGGTCGCCAGTGTCGCTGTCGCACTGCTTGTACAAGGCCAATGAGCTCTCTTTCATAAGCTGCCAGTTTGCGATGTCTTGATGCAAAAGGGCAGCTAAAGAATGCAATGGCTCTTGTGCCCTGGTGAAGAACTGCCACAAAGCCTGCGTCTGACGCGTCACAATCCACCACAAACTCCTTAGTAAATGCTGGCAGCTGTAGAACAGGGGCTGCTGTTAAAGCAGTTTTGAGGGCTGCAAATGCGGTATCTGCGACATCAGTCCATTTGAAGAATTCTTTGCGTAAGAGCTGTGTGAGGGGTGCTGCGATTATGCTGAAATTGTGTATGAACGTGACTGTGGCCAGGTGTACCTTGTCAGGGTCCATAGCCACCCCTTTTGCTGATATCACATGTCCCAAATATGCAATGGAGCTAGCCCCAAATATGCATTTGGACCGTTTGACAAATAGACTATGGACACGGAGGGTGTCGAGGACTGCTGCAACATGACGTAAGTGCTCTGTCCAAGTGTTGCTGAAAATCAGTATGTCATCGAAAAATACTAGCACAAACTTCTGCAAGAATGGCCCGAGTACTTCATTCATCAAGCCTTGAAATGTTGATGGGGCATTGGACAATCCAAAAGGCATCACCAGGAACTCGAAATGACCATGATGGGTGCGGAAGGCTGTTTTTTCCACATCTCTTGAATGTACTCGTACCTGATGATATCCGGACCGGAGATCCAACTTGGTGAAGTATTGGGCCCCATGGAGTTCATCTAACAGTTCATCCACAATAGGGATTGGGTATTTCTCCTTTACCGTGCAGTCATTTAAGGCTCTATAATCGATACAAAAGCGCCAAGAATTATCTGCCTTTTTCACCAAAAGGACTGGGGCAGAGAATGCAGATGTACTGGGTCGGATAATTCCTTGTGCGAGCATAGCAGTGCACTGACGTTCCAATTCATCTTTCTGCAGTTGTGGATACCTGTATGGTCTAACAACCACTGGTTGTGTCCTTGGTTTCAGATGAATCCTGTGATCGCAGTGGCGGGCTGGAGGAAGGCCCTGTGGTTCTTGAAATACTGATTCGAAAGACTGCAATAGTTGCTCCATCATCTGAGAGTTCACCATCTGTAGTGAACGAGTGGCTGGTTCATGGATGTCATTGCGTGGTGATCCAAGTCCTTTCCAAAAGACCCGTCGGCCTCCATGCCAGAATGCCATACAAAGGTTGTCAAAGTCCCATAGGATTGGACCCAGCGTTCGGAGGAAGCAAACCCCTAGGATGACGTTGAAATTGTCCAATGGAATGGCGTAGCAGGGGTTTGCAAAATGCTCTTGTCCGATGACGACTGGAATGCCCTCTATGAATCCCTTGTAGACCACTTTTTCACCATTAGCGACAGTCACCTGACGACCTGGGCTTGGTCCCAGGATGATGTCCAGTCGCTTCAATGAGGCTAGGTCGAGGAAATTGTGTGTGGAGTCCGAATCTAGCAGTGTTGTCAGGTGATGGCCATGTATAGAGATCACGATCTGCATTGTCTTCTGTCCGAGTTCCCATTATTGCATGGAGTGAAATCGCTGGTTCCATTGTTGATGGGCCTTCTTCTTCGGCCGTCATGTCCTCATCATAATATGAGACCTCAAGATAGACGAGACGCTGATAGTGGTGCCCTCGGACTTATTGCTCGTCACAATTGTAACAGAGGCCTTACTTGCGACGCTCGACCATCTCCGTGGGTGTCAGACGTTTGAATCTCTGTGTTGACTGCTGGGGGGGGGGGGGTTGAGTTGGCTGACTGATCAGAAACAGGTATTCCCGGAGCTGCAGGGTGGGGTGTGGGCTGTGGCTGCTTCTGTTTTGCTGGCAGGGGCCCCATTGCAAGCTCTGTGATCGGCACTCATATGCCCGTGCTGTTACGAGTGTCGTATTGAGGTCAGGTGGATTGCGCAGCTCCACGTTGATGTTAATTCGGTCAGGGAGTCCCGCTGTAAACAGCTGCACTTGCTGTTCCGACGCTAGGGGAGCCACATGGCAGAGCAGGGCCATGAAGCGATCTTGGTAGTCTTCCACAGTTGTCCGGAAGGATAGCCGAGCCAATTCGCCGAGGGCGTTCTGTCGGAGAGCAGGACCAAACCGCTGGTGGCAAAAATTCTTGAAGCGTGGCCAGGACAGGGAAGGCTCCTCGCGCTCCAACAGATGGTACCATTGTTGTGCTGCGCACGTCAGGTGATAGGAGGCTAACCGGACCTTATCTTCAACCGCACGCTGGCCGTGAAAGTACTGTTCACATCGATTGAGCCATCCTAGCAGATCCTCTTTGCCGTCGAAGAGAGATAGTTCTAGGTTGTGGAATTGTGGAGTACGGGGTGGCGGCGGCGCATGGCAGTCGGTCATGGAAGTGCGGTGGTGAAGATGGGCAGCAGTGAAGGTGATGGTGGATGGGGACGGTGGATGTGATAGGGGCTGCGAGGGTGGTGGTCGGCGGCGAGATAGTTCTTGGCAGCGTGTCGCCGAATCCTGGCATCCCATACGGAAAACCTGGAGGGTTGTAGGATGAGGCCCCTTCCATGGCAGCCATCTGAGCCGTTAGGGATGACATCTGTTGCACCATCTGATGATGGAACTCTGTCATCATCCGCTTCAGATCTGCCATCTCGCTAGTCTGGGAGGCTGTCGGCGGAAGATCCGCTTCCATGTCCGTGCCGGTGGGTGCTGGCGGTGCCTCTGAGCCCGGCATCTCCGATACCAGGTTGGTATGGCGTGTGCTGCGCAGGTTGTATTGGTGGGAAACTGGAGGCCTGGGCGTGGTGGTTCATCGTCTGGAAGATGGTCCAGGTGCCGTGGCTAGCAGAGAGGAGAGACATGTATGCGTACAAGGGGGCAGGAAGCAATCTTTTCCTTATTACTTCTTTGCCTACTCGGCAGATTACAAAAGTGTTGCTTATATAGGCCTATAGCCAACTGAAATATCCTAACAAATAGACTGATCTAGGCCCTGTTTGGAAGCACCCACTTTCTAAGAAACTGGTTTATAGAAGTTGAGGTGGTTCCAAACATACTAGTTTATGACTCAGTTTATAGAAATTAGATTCTTAGTTTATTAAAAACCAAGAAGTTGGCCTCTACTAGCTAAAAGATAAAAACTGGGTTGCTTCCAAACATGGTCCTAATCAGCTTGAACCCCTATCTTAACAAACTATCCTATAACAGACTTATCCCTTCAGGCGGGCTGGGGCTTGCCATCCTTATCCCTTCTCTTGTAGGTCTTTCCCGTAATAACAGGCTCACTGCAGGGAGGGGGTGGGGGGGGGGGGTGGAGAATGTAATATTTGGCTGGATACCATGTTGGATAGAATGGAATCCTAACCCTAATTGAGTAGGGGGTGTATTGATATATAGTGGCAGTACATAGGTTGGGCCAACCCCATTACAATAGAGATAAACACACAGTCATCTAACAGTTAGTTCTGTAGCAGACGAGGCTGTACTGTGGTGTTCAGATGGAGCTCCAACCTGCTAGTCGGGTTAATCCAGTAGTGCCTCTTTGTTGTTCTTTTTATCTGTTTGTGGTCAATGTGGTGTACCTCTTGTAAGAAGATATGTTTGAACTAGTTTGTATTTTTCTTCTACAACTACATAGCTCTCCTATGTATTTGAGAGAAAAAATGTAACCGTGGGCAAGGTCTGTCATTGAAGACTTAGTCAAAATAAAACCTTCCTTGAATTGTTGAATGGAGGGAGTATTTAGCTGTTTAGCATGCTATTATTTCCCTAATATTTCCCATTTTTTCACTTGTAGCCTTGTAGTCGAACAGAAGCCTGCATATTTGATCATCGGAAGTTTCTTATAGCCTGCAACGATCATCGCCATCTTTTCCAACCCCAAGGAGATAAATATGTTGAACTGCTCAGGAAAATGAAGATAAAAAAGATGAAGGCCGATATCAGAAAGGTGTCACACGATGCATGGAGAAAAGACAGAGAGGCTGAGGAGAAATGGTTAGAGAACTGTGGGGAAGATGAGGAGTTCTTGAAACGGGAGGGCAAGAGGCTAAACAGAGATCTTTTACGAATTGCACCTGTTTATATAGGAGGCTCCTCTGAAAACGAAAAGTCATATCGTGGTTGGGAATCTGTTGCTGGGCTAAGTGATGTTATTCAGAGCATGAAGGAGGTGGTGATGTTACCTCTTCTCTACCCTGAGTTCTTTAGTTCTCTAGGTCTTACTCCTCCAAGAGGTGTTCTGCTGCATGGCCACCCTGGTACTGGTAAGACACTTGTTGTAAGGGCACTCATAGGGGCATGTTCTCAAGGTAACAGAAGAATTGCTTATTTTGCTCGAAAAGGTGCTGATTGTTTGGGTAAGTATGTTGGTGATGCTGAGAGACAGTTAAGACTTCTTTTCCAGGTAGCTGAACGATGCCAGCCTTCTATCATATTTTTTGATGAGATAGATGGTTTAGCACCTTGTAGATCCAGACAACAAGACCAAACACATAATTCAGTTGTGGCAACCTTGCTCTCGTTGCTTGATGGTTTGAAATCACGAGGCTCAGTCGTAGTGATTGGGGCTACGAATCGTCCTGATGCTATTGATCCTGCCCTTAGGAGACCAGGAAGGTTTGATCGTGAGGTATACTTTCCACTACCAACCTTCGAGGATAGATCTGCTATTCTGTCACTGCATACAAAAAAATGGCCAAGTCCTATTTCAGGTGCATTCCTGTCATTTGTTGCTAGCCAAACTGTTGGATATGCTGGTGCTGATCTGCAGGCAATTTGCACACAAGCAGCAATAAATGCTTTGAAAAGGACATGCCCATTACATCAAATTTTACAATATGCCGAGAAAGGAGTTCCTCATGGGCGAGTTCCTCTACCAACAGTTCTTGTCGAGGATAAAGATTGGCTAGCTGCTCTTGCAGCTGCTCCGCCACCTTGTTCAAAAAGGGAAGCAGGGATTGCTTCAAATGATTTGGTTTCCACTCCTCTAGATTCCTGTTTTGTACCAAGCCTTTTTAAACCATTGGTACACCTTCTTATTTCTATGTATTTGGATGAGCGTGTATGGTTACCTCCATCCCTTCTTAAGGCATGTTGCTCTATAAAGGAAGTGATATTCTCATCCATGGAAAAGAATACTGTACCCCACACTTTATGGCCAACTTATCTTAGTTCTTTGATCCAACAAAAAGATATTGCAGATAGAATTGGAACAATCTTGTCAAGCTGTGGTCTTATATCTGCACAACTAGGAAATCGTGGTTCAATGTTGCTGGGTGATGTTAAAACACAGGAGAATTTTTGTGGCAGCAGATTAAATCCCACTGGTTTGCATATGAAAGGAGGGCTACCACATAAGTTATCAGGCTTTCGAGTTTTAGTTGCTGGAGCACCAAGATCAGGCCAACAACACCTAATTCGTTGTGTTCTTCATGGGTTTATGGGCCAGATTGTAATACACAAGCTTGACCTTGCAACTATGGTGCAGGAAGGAAATGGTGATATCCTTAGCGGTCTGACACACATTCTCTGTAAGTTACTGTGTTTCCCTTAGTTTCATTTACTTTGAAAATATTTACTAACAAAACAAAAATTGACTTGTAATTTATATTTTTCATGCAAATCTGGTGATAATACTTTCCACCTTAACATTTTTGTTTATTTTATTTATGCTGTCTATGCACGTGAATATATCTGACGATGACTACGAATGTGGAAGTGAATGTCTATGAAAAGAATCTTCATACAAGAACCAAGTACAACTCAATTTAGTGAATGTCTATGAAAAGAATCTTCAAGAACCAAATTAGTTCGGATAGAAACCTCCCCCGAGACGTCGGAGTAGGAGATGGCTGTTCCGCTCCCGCCCCTTTCGCTCCCACCCTTTGGCGTTCCCTCTCCCGCCGACGCCTCGGTTCTCGTATCCCACTCTAGCCACCCGGCGGTGCTTACTCCAAGCCCGACGGCCACCTCCACTCTCTCCCCGGCGTCGGTGGGCTCTCCTTCGGCTCCTCTTCCTGGTGGACGGACGAAGACTCAGCGCTGGAGTGATGATGGCGGGTCTTCTTCCCCTGTTGCCTCGCTGGTGAAGGGTGGGGATCATGCATCGTACAGGGACGTTCTGGTCTCATCTCGTTCTTCCTCTGGCACTGGCTTTGGTGGCGGTTGGGTGAAGGTCGCGGGGCGCAGGGCGCGCCGTCTGGCCACGGGCCAGGTCGCTCGCCAGCCGGAGCCACGGAACCGTCATCTTTCTGTGGATTTACGTGGAAGGTGTTTCAACTGCTTCGCCTCACATCGGGCGGCGGCCTGCCGGAGTATCGTGCGGTGCTTTCATTGCCGGTTGCCTGGGCACCGCTATCGCGTGTGCCCACGCCGTGTGACTGCACCGTCCCAACCGCGGTGCGTATCGATGTGGAGGCCGGTCTCCAAGGAGCCTAGAGATTCGCCGGTGAAGTTTTCCCCGTGCCGTGCCATGGAGGATGGTCTGTTGACTGGTGGTTCCTCTGCTGTTGTGAGTGCGAAGAAGCGTACCCGCCGGGGTCAGAGAAAGCGGAAGAACGGCGGTGGTTAGGGCGATCCACTAGCCGCTGCCGGTGGGGCTCCTGGTCTACGATCAGTGGTACCGCCGGTGGAGTCTTTCCGTAATGTTTGCTTCCTCAAACGTACCGGAAGAACTGATCGCGCGGAGGAGGAGCTTCGTTGTGCGCTGATAGTCACGGTTGTTGGTGAGGAGGGTCTTGGCTACGCCTTGGAGATCAGGGATGCGCTGGCCTTGAAGTTTCAGCTTCAGGCAGATACGCTCCATCTCCGTCGTGCTGCGCCAAATTCCTTCCTCTTTCTTCCCTTCGGTGCAAGTGGCGGAGCAGGTTATTCAAAATGGACAGTCGATCTTCGCGCCACCTTTCCGCCTTCATGTTAGAAGATGGTCTCGTCATGCTTTTGCTTCTGGTGGAGGTGCCTTGCCCGTGCTCGTCGACATTGAACTCCAGGGGATTCCTGCTCACCTTTGGGAATTGGAGACAACAAAATTTTTGCTTGGGGCTCACGGATTGGTTCAGGGATTGCTCACGGATTCATCGAAAGGATTTGATATTTCAGATATGACTGCTTTCAGATTGAGGGTTTGGTGCTTTTCGCTGGAGTCTTTGCCGGATGTTTTGTATCTCCATGCCGTTGAGCCGCGGGTCAGTGTGGAGGTTGGGTCCTGGTTTCCGCGTACTATGGTGTTCAAGATTGCAGTGAAGATTCTTCGTTTTGGGGACGTGTTTGGTGATGACCAGCCCCCTCCTTTGCTGCCGGATTTTGGTGAA
This sequence comes from Zea luxurians, assembly GCA_029449295.1. Taxonomy (NCBI): domain Eukaryota; kingdom Viridiplantae; phylum Streptophyta; class Magnoliopsida; order Poales; family Poaceae; genus Zea; species Zea luxurians. Next base: position 40,047,047 of record JAOPSE010000023.1, read on the forward strand.
GATGATAGTGATCGGGACCATCGCAAGCGGAGGCCACACCTGCAAGATCACCCAACTTCTTCTGTTAGGGTCTCTGCGCTCTCTCGGCTTGGTCCGCGCGTTTCTTCGACAGTGCCAGGTGGTGGACCAGTCGATGCCATCTCTCCCCCGATGGTCTCGGTGGAGATTGTGGCGCCTGTGTCCCCCTGCCCTCTGACTTGGTGGTCTCTGTCCCAGTTGATGCCCATTCTCTCCCGATTTTAGCGGTTATTGAGATGGTAGCTCCTGGATCTCCTGACTCCACTGTTCCGGACGTGGTTGGAGATTCAGTTGACGCCCATTCTCTCCTGTTGGTCTCGGTTGAAGGGGTGGAGGCTCCTGGGTTTCCTGTTTGCACTGTTACTAGTGAGCCTGCTGTTCAGCTGGGGTCTACTGTTTTATTTGGGTCAGCTGCACCGCCTGGTTCTGGGAATCAGGTGACTGAGGTCCTTCCGGTCAGGGTGAATGTGGATACTCAGTTTGGGGTTTCTGTGCAGGGAAAGATTTGGACTGCTGAACCTCTGAACAGATTGTCTTCGGTTTTTCTCAACCAGTTGATTCGTGGATGGAAGGATTATCCTCCCAGCCTCAAGGTTTATTCCAGGACAAAGAAGCTTGTTCTAGAGCCGGTTCAGGATGAGGAGAGTGTGCTTTCATCACCGTTGCAAGAGTTCAAGAGTGCTGTAACTAAACCGATTAATAGTTTACTGCCACCTCCTCGTATCACCAGTAGGAGGACTGTGCCTATTAATTTCATTCCCAGGCGTAGCAGAAGAGTGGCTAAGTTTCCTCCAGAGTTGGGCTCTAGTTCTGCTGCCCAGGTCTGTAGACAATTGGGATTCTGTGATGAAAATGAGAACATCTCTCTTGAGGATGCCAACGGATATGCAAAGCTGTTCGAGAATGAGCTCTCAAGTAGCCATATTGCTGCAGTAGCTGCGCTTTTTGGCTGGCAGGTGCCTCTTGCTGGGCAATGCTAGGCCTTTTTGCTGGTTGGTCTCCTCAGGTGGATTTATTCTATGTCAATGTTGGATCGCTGTTTTTTGAGTTGGAATGTGAGAGGCCTTAATGACCGGGCGAAGAGGGATTCTGTTAAATCTGTGGTGGTTGACCTTAGGCCTTCCATCATTTGTTTGCAGGAAACCAAATTAAGTAACATTTCAGATTTTGATATCCTCTCAATCCTTGGGAATGGTTTCAGTAACTTCGTATTCAAACCAGCTCAGGGATACAGGGGGGAGTGTTGATTGCTTGGCGTGATGGATATTTCTCCTCGGTTGCGTCTGTTATAAATAATTTTTCGGTCTCAGCGCAATTCCAGGATGAGTCTGGTGCTGCTTGGTGGTTCACAGGAGTGTATGGGCCTCGTCAGGACAGTCTCAAGCTATCTTTCATGCAGGAATTACAGGAGATCAGAGATGTTTGTGTTGGACCATGGCTATTATGTGGTGATTTTAACCTGATCTTCAAGCCTGAGGATAAGAATAACTCCAACATCAATAGGACCTTGATGGGTAATTTCAGGAGCCTAATTAACTCCATGGAGCTGAAAGAAATTCCTTTGATTGGCAGAAAATTTACTTGGTCGAACTAGAGACAGGAACCCACCCTTGTGAAGCTTGATCATGTTTTTTGCACTACTAGTTGGGAGGAGTTTTTCCCTGATTGTCTGCTGTATAGCAACACCACTGAATGTTCTGATCATTGCCCTTTAACCCTCAAATTTCGAGAGGATTGTAAGGGGAAGCGTAGATTTCACTTTGAAGGTTTCTGGCTCAAACTCCCTGGTTTCAATGAGGTGGTGGATGATTCCTGGAATCAGCCAATGTTGGCAACCTGCCCTTTCGGTAAGATTGTCCCAAAAACATAGAAGGCTTGCTAAACATCTGCAGTCCTAGGGGCATAGAGAGGTGGGTAATGTGAGAAACCAGTTGGGTCTTGCTAGAGAGGTGATGCATAGGTTGGAATCAGCACAGGACAATAGAGTTTTGTCAGGGGATGAGCTTTGGCTGCTAGGAAAGCTGAAGCATCATTGTTTTGTTTATGCTTCTATGGAAAGAACAATTGCACGTTTGAGGTCCAGGATTAAGTACCTAAAAGAGGGGGATGCAAATACTAAATTCTTCCATATGCAGGCTCGATTTAGGAAGAAAAGAAATTTCATTTCATATCTAGAGGAAGAGGGAAGCGTGGTCACTAACCATGAGGATATGCATGAGGTGCTAGATGGGTTCTTTTCCGGTCTTTTGGGTGCTGATTTTCAGAGACAAAGCACTATTAATCTGTCGAGTTGTCACAGAGAGGCCGTGGATCTCAGCGATCTTGAGTGCCCCTTCTCAGAGAGGGAAGTGTTGGACACTATTGCGTGCCTTCCGTCTGATAAGGCTCCAGGGCCTGATGGGTTTACAGGGAGGTTCTATAAATCTTGTTGGAATATCATTAAGGTGGATCTGCTGGCAGCTCTGTCTATCATCCACCAGGGCAATGTTCAGAGATTGGGACAACTGAATTCCTCCTACATTATTTTGATCCCTAAAAAGATGGACGCTTCTTCGGCTGGTGTTTTCAGGCCAATTAGCCTAATTCATAGTGTTGCTAAGTTGGTCACAAAATTACTCGCTAATCGTTTGGGCCCTCGTCTGCATGAACTGGTAGAATCTAATCAAAGTGCTTTTATCAGAGGAAGGTCGATTCATGATAATTTTATGTTGGTCCAACAATCGATCAAATCCCTTCACAAGAGAAAGGTTGCTAGCCTGTTTCTGAAGTTGGATCTGTCCAAGGCCTTTGACTCGGTTTCGTGGGCTTTTTTTCTTGAAGTCTTATCTCACCTGGGATTCGGTCCTATTTGGCGCAATCTGATTTCAAATCTGCTGGCTTCATCTTCTACGCAAGTGCTATTGAATGGGTCTCCTGGGATCCGTATAAGGCATCAGAGAGGTCTTCGTCAGGGAGACCCTCTCTCCCCTATGCTGTTTGTGCTGATCATGGACGTTCTTAGCAGTCTTTTTAGGGCTGCTGAATGTAGGGGATTGCTTCATAGCTTGGAAGGGGCAGGAGTCCGTAACAAGCTTTCTATTTATGCTGATGATGTGGTCCTTTTTGTTAAACCCATTGAAGACGATCTGAAATGTGTTAGATTGATTTTGAATTGTTTTGGGTCGGCCTCCGGATTGGTTACCAATATGAATAAGAGTTATGCTATTCCTATTAGATGTGAGGAGCATGTGGTTCAAGAGGGCTGCAATGTGCTGAGGTGCAGTTTGGCCTCATTCCCTTGTTCTTACTTGGGTCTGCCAATTTCAGATAGGAAACTGAAGCGAAACGATCTTATGTTGTGGATAGATAAGATTGCAGATAGACTCCCTAATTGGAAGGCTCGTTTACTGAACCTGGCCGGGAGGACAACATTGGTGCGGTTTGTGTTATCGGCCATCCCGATTTACCTCCTTATTGCCATAAAAATTCCCAAATGGGTTATTAAATCAATTGACAAGATTCGAAGAGGTTTTCTTTGGAAAGGGCGAAAAGAGGTGAATGGTGGAAGTTGTATTGTTCCCTGGGAAATTGTGACAAGGCCACTAAGTTTAGGGGGTCTTGGTGTTCCTAATTTGCAATTGAAGAGTTGGGCACTGCAGGCTAAATGGCTCTGGTTAGAAAAGACTGATCCAACTAGACCGTGGATTGGGTTGAGTATCCCCGTGCAGCAGCAAGTTAGACAATTCTTTAAATCTTCGGTGGTCTCTGTGGTTGGGAATGGGACCAATACTTTTTTCTGGTCAGACAGATGGTTGAATGGGCAGACGATACAAGATTTTGCCCCTGAAGTTGTCCGTATGGTGAGTAGCAGGCCCTTTAATTCAAGAACTGTTGCTCAGGCGCTGCATAATTGGCAATGGGTTTGCGATATTGCGAATCCTTTATCTTTGATTGGTCTACAACAGTATTTGCAGCTGTGGGATGCTTTAAGTGGAGTGGTGCTTAATCAGGAGGAGGATAGACATGTGTGGGTGCACTCGAGCTCTGGAGAATTCTCCTCAAAATCTTGTTATTCGGCGTTTTTTATGGGAGCTATTTCTTTTCAGCCATGGAAATGGGTGTGGAAGTCGTGGGCACCCCCTAAATGCAAATTTTTTGTTTGGCTGGCAATAAGGAATAAGTGCTGGACTGTTGATAGACTTCAGAGGAAAGGACTACCGCACCCGGTGGTTTGTCCATTATGTGACCAAGAGCAGGAAACTATCTTGCACCTCTTGTGCTCTTGCAGTTTTGCTAGACAATTTTGGCATATTATATTTTCATCTTTGATGATGGGCCATCTTACGCCTATTAGAGAGGCGGGCTCTTTTGTGGATTGGTGGGACAAGGTGCAAAGGAGAATACCCAAACAAATCAGAAAAGGTATTCATAGTCTCATTATCCCGGGGGCCTGGTGTTTATGGCTGCATCGCAATAAGGCGGTATTTGATGGTGTCAGCCCTTCCTCGAGCACCCTTCAGAGGCTTCTTTTGGATGAGGTGGAGTGTTGGTGTATGGCTGGTGCGAAGCAGCTTGAGAGTCTTGGCCTTCTGGCTGCCTTTGCTAGGGTCAGGGCTATTTCTAGTGCCTGATGCTGTAAAAAGTTGGAGATATGAATAGGTTTTTTGTCTGTTTTTCCTTTTGTTTTTTTGCAAGTTATGGCATTGTACTTTGGTCCACTTCGGACCTTTCTCTCTTTCAATATAATGATGCACAGTTTTCCTGCGCGTTCGAGAAAAAAAAATACAGGAACCAAGTACAACTCAATTTAAGCTTTAGTTTAGATGAAGCTGGAGATACATTTTGTTGTTGTAAAAGCTGATTATCTAAGGACATACAATTAGATGAAGTTGGAGATGCATGTATACTATTTATTTATTCTGTTTACCTGAGCTTCCTCTTATTCTTGGAGAGTCTATTGCAGAGTTGAAATGACTTGCATTCATTACCTTTTTCCATGCGTTTGGGTTTAGTTACTGTGTATCTCGTCTATCAATTTTAACGAAACTTCACATATGCTTTGAAGATTCATTCCCCACACAAGTCATGATGTTTTCATTGGTTTAGTTGAATTATGACCTATATTCCTATATCTAGGGTCATGTGGCTCCTGCACGCTAGCCCTACAATGGTTTTGGTATGCTGCCACACAATGATTCAAGTCGGGCGACTTGCTAGTCGATACACCTAGGCGACCAGGCGACTAATCGCGATTAGGACGACGACTAGGTCGACTAATCGGGTCCTAGTCGACTTGGTCGTCCCCTACAGCGCTCCTGCATATTTGCAGGACCTATGTATATAATATTGATATATATAACAATATAGCATATAGAAGGCAACACCAAACATAAGTACATAACAAATATGAATAATGGAACTGGACAATTCAGATTTCAGAACATGAACATCAGTCACTAACTCAATTATATATAGCAATATAGCATATAGGAAGCAATACCAATTACCAAACATAGCAAATATGAATACTGGAAGACAGAATTCAGATTGCAGGTTTCAGAACATGAACAATTGAACATCAGTTACTACTCAGTAGTCACTAACTCACTAATTCATATGATGCAGAGTTGCAGACTTACTAGTTACTACATAAATGCCAAGTACAGACTTACTATGGACCTAAACTAGGAGTCCAGGGCAACTAATCGCCCCCACCCAAATTGGACGACTAATCGCGTTTAGTCGACGACTAATCGGACGACCGGACGATTAGTCGAGCAGATCGGGTCGGCCTCCCTAGTCGTGCTAACAGAACCGACTAGCCCGATTAATCGCGACTAATCGCGATTAGTCGGACGACTTGAAATCACTGCTGCCACATATATGTTCCCAACACTGACAGGCTTATTTTAGTTGAAGTATGTTAACTGCACCACATGAGAAACGGCAACATTTACGGCTGTTGATATAGTGGTGATACATTAGTTAAATTCATACAACACAGTAACATATTGAACCTAAGTCTTTTTATTGTCACAAACAAGGAAAGTGATTTTTTTCTTTTTCCTTTCCTAAGCATTCAAAATATCTATGACACACATGATCTGAAAATTGTTGCAACACATAAATTATGATTCTTTATGGAATGAATGAAAGAAAGACCGACCTATTTCAGACTTAGTTTAGCTTAACCAGTGTCCTATTTCAGCCATACTGTCGGTTTACAAGCAAGTGCGATTGATATAATTGTGACACGCTGATTTAAATTTATGCCAACACATTGAACTGCACATCCTTTTATGGATGTTATCTGCCGTTCCTTTTTTTTCTCGAAAACGCAGGAGGACTGCGTCTCATTTTATTAAATGCCATTCCTTTTTTAATTGATTGGAAATAATTTATTGACTCTATGTTACTCTTATGCTAAAATTCTTAATTTCTTATGAGTTTATTGATATTGTCTTTTGTTTCCCCCTTCTCTTGATCAGTGAAATGTCTAAACCTTGGAAGATGCATCATCTACATGCCTATAATTGATCTGTGGGCAGTTGATAAGGCCCATAATCAAATAGAAGATAATATGCTCAATACTGGGGCAGGTCGTTTAGCGTCCTCCACCGCTGATCACAAAAAATGTTCAGAAGTTTGGAATGCATTGATTGAGCAAATGGATTCATTGTTAGCTTCTGTATCAATAAGTGTTCTGGTAAGTATGATATACTCCAACACCACATGTTTCTTTGTTGTTTTTGTGTAATTTAGTGTTCTTTTTTCCCTGTAAAATGTAAAAAAAGAACTATTCATGGTGAGCTGATAGGAAAAAATACTTTATTAACATGTTGGTGATTGTGATTAGCATCGACTGAATATTACCACTGCAAATTTTTTTTGCAATATAATCACCTACTACATCCCGATAAAGATCCGTTTCTAGTTCCCTTCTCAGTCAAAGTATCTAAAATTTGACCAAGTTTATAGAAAAAGTATCAATATTTATGACACCAAATAATTATATTATGATTACATGAGGAATTTAATGACACTTATTTGGTATCATAAATATTGATATTTTTTAATATAAACTTGGTCAAACTCAAAATGTTTTTACTAGGTGCTTGCTAGGATTGCATTCTTTTCAGGATGGAGGCAGTAGTTTGTAATTTGTTCTTTTTGTTTGAGGTATATGATAATTATCTTGGCAGCTATTTTTCCATTTAAGGTTCTGTTTGGTTATGCATTTTCAGCACATAATCAGTTCACAATGTGAACACATAGTGTTGCTAACCGTTTGGCTATACTACTCGGTGATCCATTACAAGTTTACAACATAAACCAACCAAACAAAATGTGCTTTTAGTTGCACCATAATAGCTACACTGTCAGCAGGTTACATTCTTGTTGCACCTCCCACATTTGAACCAAACAGCACCTAAAAGGTATCTATGCAAATGTTTTATCTTCTTGTTTTAGGCAAATTTTGGTACCTATTGTAATACTGATGACATGTGATCATGGATTGTTTCTCATGAATACTAAGGGCTTCTGATTCTGTGGAAAGTGATTTTATGAGAGAGATGGTTAGTGATTCTCTAGGATAAACTCTATTATGGAAGTGATTCTATGCAAGAAGTGAATCAGGATAAGCTAATTTTTTTCGGTTCCCGCCCCCTTAGTTCATTTCAGAATCAGCCTAGAATCACTTATATGTAAAGTTGTAACTATAACTATCAAGCTCTGCCAAACAGGCTGTGCATATTTTCTTTTTGAACAAATTCTGTTTTCTCAGCTCTATGGCAGCATTGATACCTACATTTCCCAAAAAAAAAATGATAACATCGGATGACAAGCTAACATTTTGTTGTATAGTCCACCAGTGACATGAGGTTTCAAGATCTTCCCAGTGGAGTAAGAGGTTTCTTCAGCACACATGTTGTGGATCAGTGCCTTGTTTCTTCAGAACATACAATACCTAGATTTTCTGTGAATATTGACAACCACTCGAATTGGGATGAGATGGTTGATTCATGTGCTTTGCAGTTATCACATGACTTGATTCGACATCATGTTCAATTTTTGCATGATGAATCTCATAAGAATGATAATCATCAACAAAAAGAAGTGTTTGCTTCCATGAATATTAGTGCAGAAGGTGAACTTAAGTCCAGTGAGAATGAGCGACCCTTGTGTGGAGTTGCTTCTAAGGAGAATCCAATTCAGCTGGCTGCAGGCAGAGCTCAGCAAGAGCCTCCACCATCCAATGTGGAAGATAAAGTAGAAAATGATCAATTTTTTTTTGAAGGCACAGTTCAAAGAAATCCTTCTAGTAGACTTGTAAAAGGCAGCGAGTCATTTGCTATTGTTGCTTTTGGAATTCAGATACTGCAGCATCCTCAGTTCTCAAAACTTTGTTGGGCTACGTCAAAGCTACGGGAAGGCCCCTGCACTGATATAAATGGACCATGGAAAGGCTGGCCATTTAATTCCTGTTTGTTGCAGAGCAGCACCTTACCTGGTAAATCACTAAATGGAGGGGACAATGTTGTAAAGGGAAAGGAAAAGTCTGTCTGTGTGAGAGGGCTGGTTGCTGTTGGCTTATTAGCTTATAGAGGTGTCTATGGGTCTGTTATTGAAGTTTGTGCTGAGGTGAGAAAGGTGTTGGGACTGTTAGTCGGACAGATTCAAACTAAAATTTTGGAAAAGAGAAATCAATTCCGGTATTTCCGAATCCTATCTCAAGTAGCTTATCTAGATGATATTGTGAACAGTTGGGCATACACCTTCCAAAGGTCGGCCAGTGCTTTATGTTTTTTTTATTTCTGTTGATTCTGTCACTCCTTTCTTACTGCTTAAAATCAGCAAAAAAATATTGGTGCATGATGCTGATGTAGATGATTGGAGCAATTGTGTTAACATTTTTATTTATTTATTCCAATCTACAGAACACATGTTGATACCCGGACAGGAACATCCCGCATGAAGAGTTCAAGTGCCAAAGAATGTCAAAGGACCAAGTATGCTGCAGGAATCAATGTACAAGTTGCTCCTGTTGTCATCCCTGCTGAGGTTCAAGACATTCCAGCCCATCACACTCAGGACCATGAAGTTGTTCCTGGTCCTACTGAGGTGCAAGGCAATCCGGTTAAGCATACTGCAGAACAACTTGGAAGCCATACGATGGACTGTGACCTTGATAATCATGTGAACTCTGTTTCCAGCAAGGATGCAGTAGAACACGATCATGTCCATTCAGCTTTACCTGATGTGCATAGGGGCAATACACATGCAGATACAGTAACAAATGATGGAGAACCCATTGGAACAAACAACAATGGGAAAGTGTCCAGGTTAACCTACGGTGAAGATAAATTCAGACCAGGTATTCAAAGATCTGAAAACCACACAGAATCTATGGAAGGTTTAAGCTGTTTGCAAAGGGCAGGAGATTCCGTTGGATCCCCAGCAAGTATTAACAATACAGGATTACCAAAGAACAATGTTTCTTCTGAAGCTCATATTGATGATAATGAGTTGAGGAGAAATGATCTTGTGAATGATGTTGAATCAAATTTGATTGATGGTAAACATGACACCATGATGAATCTTTCAGTTCCAAAAATTTCATGTCTCTACAAATGTTGTTCTCCATGTTTCCAATCTATTTATAAGATGGTTCATGGTATTATTTCAAATACTCTAAGGCCTAATCTGCATTGCTTAACAGCTGATGATATGCATGACATTCTGTCATCATGGTGCTTGAATCTATTAGGGTCTGTTAGAAAGTTGTACAGCTCACATGATGAGGCCAGCTGCACAGAAGATTTTGTTAGAATGTCCAATAAAGAAATCCACTTAGAGCATTGTGCTTGTCAGAGTGATATCTATCTTTCAAGAGAGTGTGTATGCCACTTGGAAAGCAATGGGGATGTTGAAACTGCAAATGCTGATTGTCATCCTCTATCAGGACAAAGCTTAAGTTTTTTCTTTAAAGATGGTGTATGGATGCCGTTGGATCTCACTGCGGAAACAAAACTTCATTGCAGCTTCAGGAGATTCTGTGTTTGCTCGATATTAGGAACAGTTTCTATGCTCAGCTAGATCCTCAGTTCATAATATTGATATTGTCTGATGCAATTGCAAAAGTACATATAGTACTCTAATGCTCTAAGTGTGGCTCCAGTTGTGCACATAACACAACATCATCAGGATGTCTTTGGTTGATTGGAACTTCTCATCCTTGATGCAACTTTTGGGCAAGCTTTTATTGCACATAAATTGCCTCTACCTGCTATGGTGATTAGTGGAAAACTGGCTGTTGTAGTTGCTTCGTAGACTGAATATTTAAAAAGAATCTAAGATATTAGTCTTCATTTTTTCCCAACGAAGTTACCCATGTAGGTTGGACTGTTGTTGCTGCTGGAAATTTCACGGTTAGATGATGACTGACGCCATTTCAGTTCTGATTGTAATATGTATTATGGCCCAATTAAGCATCAAGTTGAAACATGTTGAATCTTATACTCACATTGTGTTGTACCTCTATTCTGGTCAGTGGTATGCTTTCTAATGGACAACTGACATTCAGCATGATAAATCTTTATAGGTTATATAAGAACACACTGTTTAGATGAGGTTGGAATAATATTTTTGTACCTGCTTAGGTCGTGTTCGGTTATTTCCAATACATATGGATTGGATGAGATTGGAAAAAATTAAGAAAAAGTTTAACTTATTTGTGATTCAAACCTATCTAATCCTACTCAATCCACATGGATTGAGAGCTAACCAAACAAGTCCTTATAGGAGTGTGAACTGTGAACAAGAATTTTGTACCTTTAGAATTTTGTATTGTGACTTGGCATGACTTGTTCTAATTGCTGTTGTTTGTTGTTATTGTATTGTGCTTATAGGAGTGTGAACTGTGAACAAGATTTATCTCTCTCTTTTTTTTTGGAAAAGTATACAGATAAGGCAGTGAACTAAGCTGAAATTTATTTAGATGTTTAAAGGTTTAGCATATTATTGAATAATTCATATATTATTTGTTCTACAACATATATAATTATCTCTACATTTGCAACGTAAATCGGAGTAGTGTTTGCTACGTTTGAGGACACTTTTTTATTTTTATTTTTATTTTTTGAGGGATACACAAAAAAAGTCTAAAGTGATTTAGAAAATGCCGCGGTAGGGGCGGGTCAATCTCTACTTAGCTTCTCTGTTCCAATTTATAATTCGTTTCACCTTTTTATCTTAAGTTTGATCAATTTAATTTTTTTATAATTATTGTTAATTTTTAACGTGATGTTGTTTAGCATATAATATACTTTGTTTTTTCTTGTTTTTTCAAAAAAAAAAATTGAATAAGACGAGTCATGGCAAAAAAAATTAAACAAATTATAATTTAGGACGGAGGAGTATGTTATTTAGCCCGTTGTACCATTTCCATGCAGTTATACGATGCCTCCCCAGAGTCTACTAGACTTCGCTAGATTAAAAAATATAAATTTGGTAGCATTTTTGTATCTGTAAGCATCATGATATAATTAATTATAATGCATCACTAACATGAATAAACTAGCGAGAATGAACAGCCATAACAGATACGATTAACATTTGCATCACTTCAAAAATGCCAATCTTAATTTTAATAAACAAAACTAAATATTTTGTTTTTAATGAGTTTTTAAACTATATGTGCAACGAGCTGCTACTTCTCATTTCTCTTGGCAAGCGTAAAATTCTAGATTAAGTAATACAAAGGCAAGATGAAACATGTTAGTAAGCAAAATTGTTTTTGACAAGATATTTAAATAATAAGTTGAGTTATCAATGATTTATTTAAAGTAACTTCAATTAATAAGAACAATACCTTTAGATAAAAAATACAATAACTATAATATATAAAATACCATCTTTTCTTGAACAACTACATCATGTTGTATAATCACTTTACGTCGTCGACATCTACGAGTACTTCAATGAATGCATATGAGTTTTGCCTGCATACCATAAAGGGTATGGAGTCGCATCGTATCCGTCCTTGGATAGCGTACGATGCTAAGTGTATACAAGTACGGTCAGACAATAGAATCACGACATAACTTCAAATGCAAAAGAATGATGTAACATGCATGACATGTTGAAACAATACTTTACCTTATATAATACAAACTTCAATTAATACTTCAACTTCATTACAAGATGTGAATCAGCCACATATACCATACTCGAACCATCGTCATCATTAGTAGATAATTGAGCATCAATATAATACAATCATATTAAGCCTCATCATAGGGTTCAATTATTGCATTAAATACTTCTGAATATTAGAGTGTAGGCTATAAAAATCACAAGTTAAAACGGTACCAAACAACAACTACATTTACTTGCCTTCACCTGAGGAGCCAACAAGCACTAGGAATAATATAAACCACTACCACATGTTGTAGAGCATACAACTTAGTACAAATGTTCCATACAACAAATACAAACAATGCATATGACGTTTCTATGGCACCAAACCGAAATTCGATGAGAAATTGAACAAACCTAAATGATGACAACAACACTACTACTTTTTTATATATAATTTAGTTATGACGCCCAAAAATTCCCAACTTTTTAAATAAAAAAGAAAACATAAAAAACAACTTTCTAGTTATAAAAATGTCGAGGAAAAATGATTAAGATTGATTAATCTTGAGGTGAACTAAGATCTCACAATCCGAAAGAGTCTGTAGAACAGTCCTATTAAAACAAACATAACTGGAGCTCCAAAATTCACATGAATACAATCTTTACCAATCTGGAAAGCTTAAGAAACCGTCTCCAACTTCTTTTGTTAACCAGAGGTCCAATTCCATTGATAGGATTGCCTAAATACTAAGAGAACAAATTATGCACATGATTATGAGACTGAAAATCGTCACAATTAAACTCTAATTCCTCTCTGATCTAATGTCCAATTGAGGAGTTATCTACAGTCATGAAAAGATCTGTAAATTATCTACGACTCATGGAATGACTTAGTTTTTTTAGACTATTAATATCTTGAAAAACTAGCATGAACAAAAACTGTCGAGTATGTCATTCTATAGAGACTAATTATGAGATCAAAATCTTATCACATCTAATCCAACGAAAAGGGCTAATTGTAGTGCCTAAATCTCATCCAAAATAAGAAAAACATTCGTGGATGCTCACCTAGGGTTTCCACTTGAAAACAATAGGGCAACGGCGATGGCGACGACACCTAAAATGATCCTCATTTGGTTCCCTTCCCCTAGCGACGAACATTGCTTAAGCCTCGTCAATTGCCACAAAACTACACCACACACGACAAAACCACCATGAACATTGAGGAAACTCCATCAAGTGAGGAAAAACAGAGAGAGGGAAGGAAATCCAACCAATTCGAAATGACAACGGGTGACAGTGTGCCTAATCTCCCCTCATTATTCACCCTTGTTCTTCTCTTCCCTTAGGGCATTGTAGAAAGAGGGTGGCGACCGTAGAAATGGGATTTGAGGCTTTAGGGTTGGGGGCATGAGAGCACCTATAGGGGGGGTGAATAGGTGATCCTGTAAAATCAAACACTAAATAGCCACAAAACTTAGTTATTAAAGTGTTAGTGCAACTAAGTAGCTTTGAGGCGCGTTTTTGTGAATAAAACAAGCACAGAGAAAGCAACACAAGAGACACGCGATTTTTATCCCGTGGTTCAGCCAAGTAACACTTGCCTACTTCCACGTTGTGGCATCCCAATGGACGAGGGTTGCACTCAACCCCTTTCAAGTGATCCGATGATCAACTTGAATACCACGGTCTTTTCCTTTAGAGTAATTTCCCGTTTGCGAGGAATCTCCACAATTTGGAGCCTCTCGCCCTTACAGTAATGAACACAAAGTAGCACAGAAGTAAGAGAGGGAAAAGCAACACACACAAGATTCAATCCGCAGCACACACACACGCACCCAAGTGAAGACTTGAGCTCAAATGACAACACGGGGAGTTCACAACTCGAATGGAGCTCAAATCACTAACACGACGAATCAAATGCGTGGGAGCGGAGTCTGGATGTCTTAGTTTGCTTAGAGAATGCTTGTGTTGCCTGCTCCATGCGCCTAGGGTCCCTTTTATAGCCCCAAGGCAGCTAGGAGCCATTAGAGATCAACATGAAAGGCTATCCTTGCCTTCTGTCGAGTGGCGCACCGAACAGTCCGGTGCGCGATTTCCTTCCAAATCGGGCACAACCGACTGTTGCTCCTCGGGGCCGGTTGGCGCACCGGACAGTCCGGTGCACCTAGCCGACCGTTGGAGCAGCCACATGTTGCGCGTTGATCGCGCAGACGACCATTGGCGCAGGCGCCATTGGCTCACCAGAAAGTCTGGTGCACCACCGGACAGTCCGGTGAATTATAGCCACGTCACCATGTTACTTTTCCCGAGAGCGACGAGTTTGCCGCGGATGACTCACCGGACAGTCCGGTGCACCACCGGACAGTTCAGTGAATTATAGCCGTACGACTCCGTCAAGTCCCAAGAGCGGCCACTTCACCGTTGACCAGCCTGGCGCACCGGACACTGTCCGGTGCACCACCGAACAGTCCGGTGTGCCAGGCCGAGCTGAAGTTTGGCTGCACAGAGTCAAGTCTTTTCCGTTTCTTTTCTCCTTCTTTTGTGACTGTTTCTAGCACTAGGACAAACACATTAGTGTTAAAAAAACAATGTACTAAGTCTAGAAACATACCTTGTGCCTTGATTTGCACTTCTTACTTTATTTGACACATAAGAACTTAATCAAATGTGTTGGACATTTAATCACCAAAACATTATAGAAATGGCCCAAGGGCACATTTCCCTTTCAATCTCCCCCTTTTTGGTGATTTATGCCAACACATCAAAAAGCAACAAAAAGAGTGCAACATCAATGCAAATGAAGACCAAATTATTTTTGCTTATGATTTGACATATTTGGATCACTCTTTGCCACCACTTAGTTTGTTTTTGTAAATCAAATTCATTTTCCTATATCTAAGTCAAACACGCTTGTTTGGGCACAAAGAGAGATATTCCAAGAGTGAAATTGATCAAGTGCCAAAACTCCCCGTTTTTCCCATAATCAAAATTCTCCCCCATAAGAGACCGAATTTTGCAATAAGAGCATTTTGGACAAAACACAAATTCTAACTCTATGGTTTTCAAAATTCACAAGCGGTTGGCTGATCCATTTGCTTTGGCCTTAATTTCTCCCCCTTTAGCATTAAGCACCAAAACGTGATCATTTTTGGCCCCTCAACCCCATTGCCTCACCAAAAATGTCAATTAAGAGTAAAAAGGCAATGAGATCATAAGTATGAACTTGGACATAAATACACTAATACCGGAGTGCAGTGGAAGTCTTTGCATTGTCCAAGTTCATTTTCCCTTTCAATGTACCTTTGAGACTACATCAAATGTACTCAAACAAACAAATTAGTCTCAAAAGGGATCAAGTTGTAGCACAGCTCCCCCTCAACATGTGCATCATTTGCATACGGACTTGTGAGGTCCGGGGGTGACTTGTACAACTTGAGCACCATAAATAAACAACGAATGATTTACATGCATAAGGTAACATGATCAAAGGCATAGAACACATATATCCTATAGATCAATCCAAGTTACGCGAATCTAAAACATTTAGCTCACTACGTAACCAGCAAAACCTTTTTTCATCTAAAGGCTTAGTGAAGATATCGGCTAGCTAGTTCTCGGTGCTAATATGGTACACCTCGATATCTCACTTTTGCTAGTGGTCTCTCAGGAAGTGATGCCGGATGTCTATGTGCTTAGTGCGGCTGTGTTCAACAGGATTATCCGCCAAGCGGATTGCACTCTCATTGTCACATAGGAGTGGGACTTTGCTCAGATTGTAGCCAAAGTCCTGGAGGGTTTGCCTCATCCAAAGTAGTTGCGCACAACACTGTCCTGCGGCAACGTACTCGGCCTTAGCGGTGGATAGGGCAACAGAGGTTTGTTTCTTGGAACTCCAGGACACCAGGGACCTTCCTAGAAATTGGCACGTCCCTGATGTACTCTTCCTATCAACCTTGCACTCGACATAATCGGAGTCTGAGTATCCAAGCAAGTCAAAGCTAGACCCCTTTGGATACCAGATCCGAAAGCAAGGCGTAGAAACTAAATACCTAAGAATTCGGTTAACGGCCACAAGGTGACATTCCTTGGGGTCGGATTGATATCTAGCACACATGCATACACAAAGCATAATGTCCGGTCTACTAGCACATAAATAAAGCAATGAACCTATCATGGACCAGTATGCCTTTTGATCAACGGACTTACCTCCTTTGTTGAGGTCAACATGTCTGTCAGTTCCCATCGATGTCTTCACGGGCTTGGAGTCCTTCATCCCAAACCTCTTAAGAAGATCCTGAGTGTACTTCGTTTGGGAAATGAAGGTGCCGTCTTTGAGTTGCTTCACTTGGAACCCAAGGAAGTAGGTCAACTCACCCATCATCAACATCTCGAACTTTTGCATCATCACCCTGCTAAACTCCTCACAAGACTTTTGGTTAGTAGAACCAAATATTATGTCATCAACATAAATTTGGCACACAAAGAGATCACCATCACAAGTCTTGGTAAAAAGAGTGGGATCAGCTTTCCCAACCTTGAAAGCATTAGTAATTAAGAAATCTCTAAGACATTCATACCATGCTCTTGGAGCTTGCTTAAGTCCATAGAACGCCTTAGAGAGCTTATATACGTGGTCGGGATACCTATCATCCTCAAAGCCAGGGGTTGTTCCACGTATACTTCCTCCTTGATTGGCCCATTGAGGAAAGCGCTCTTCACATCCATTTGGAACAGCCTAAAAGAGTGGTGAGTGGCGTAGGCTAATAATATTCGAATAGACTCTAACCTAGCCATAGGAGCAAAAGTCTCCTCGAAATCCAAACCTGTGACTTGGGCATAACCTTTTGCCACAAGTTGAGCCTTGTTTCTTGTCACCACCCCGTGCTCGTCTTGCTTGTTGTGGAACACCCACTTGGTTCCCACAACGTTTTGCTTTGGACGTGGCACCAGGCTCCAAACTTCATTTCTCTTGAAGTTGTTGAGCTCTTCCTGCATGGCTAACACCCAGTCCGGATCCTGCAAGGCCTCTTCTACCCTGAAAGGCTCAATAAGGAGATAAACGAGTAATGCTTACAAAAATTAGCTAATCGTGAGCGAGTAGTTACTCCCTTGCTGATGTCACCTAGAATCTGATCGACGGGGTGATGTCTTTGGATCGTTGCTTAGACTTGAGTTGGAGGGACCAGTGGTGCTTCTTCCTCCATCACTTGATCTTCTTGTGCTCCCCCATGATCATGCCCTTCTTATTGAGGTACCTGTTCATCGTCTTGAGTTGGGGGATGCATCATCGTAGAGGAAGATGGTTGATCTTCTTCATGTGGTTCCTATGGTCGCACATCGCCTATCGCCATCATTCGCATTGTGGCCGTCGGAACTTCTTCTTCATCTATGTCATCAAGATCAACTTGCTCTCTTAGAGAGCCATTAGTCTCATCAAATACAACATCGCTAGAGACTTCAACTAAACCTGATGATTTGTTGAAGACTCTATAAGCCTTTGTATTTGAGTCATACCCTAGTAAAAACCCTTCTACTGCCTTGGGAGCAAATTTAGAATGTCTACCTTTCTTCACTAGAATGTAGCATTTGCTCCCAAATACACGAAAGTAAGAGACATTGGGTTTGTTATCGATAAGGAGTTCGTAGGAGGTCTTCTTGAGAAGGCGATGCAGATAGAGCCGGTTTATGGCATGGCAGGCTGTGTTCACAGCTTCCGACCAAAACCGCTCAGGTGTCTTGAACTCTCCAAGCATCGTTCTCGCCATGTCGATTAGCGTCTTATTCTTCCTCTCTACTACACCATTTTGCTGTGGTGTGTAGGGAGCGTAGAACTCGTGCTTGATGCCTTCCTCCTTAAGATACTCCTCAACTTGCAGATTCTTGAACTCGGACCCGTTGTCGCTTCTTATCTTTTTCACCCTTAGCTCAAATTTGTTTTGAGCCCTCCTTAGAAAGCGCTTTAGGGTCCCTTAGGTTTCTGATTTTTCCTGCAAAAAGAATACCCAAGTGAAGCGGGAAAAGTCATCAATAGTTACAAGACCATACTTACTTCCCTCGATGCTGAGGTAGGCAACGGGTCCAAAGAGGTCCATGTGAAGAAGCTCCAGTGGTCTTGATGTTGTCATCACGTTCTTGCTGTGATGAGTGCTTCCCACCTGTTTCCCTGCCTGACATGCTGCACAAGGTCTGTCTTTCTCAAAACAAACATCGATTAGTCCTAACACATGATCTCCCTTTAGAAGCTTATGAAGGTTCTTTATCCTAACATGTGCTAGACAGTGATGCCAAAGCTAGCCCATACTAGTCTTAGCCATTAAGCATGCATCTAGATCGGCATTCTCTTTTGAAAAATCAACTAAATAGAGCTTGCTGTCTAATACACCCTTAAAGGCTAATGAACCATCACTCCTTCTAAAGATATACACATCAATATTTGTAAAGAGACAATTGTAACCCATGTGACACAATTTACTTACAGACAGAAGGTTGTACTCAAGCGACTCTACTAGAAATACATTCGATATTGAGTGCTCGTTAGTAATGGCAATCTTGCCCAAGCCTTTGACCTTGCCTTGGTTCCCATCTCCAAAGATGATTGTATTCTGGGAATCCTTATTCTTGATGTAGGAGGTGAACATCTTCTTCTCCTCTGTCATGTGGTTTGTGCATCCGCTGTCGATTATCTAGCTAGAGCCCCCGGATGTATAAACCTGCAAGTAATTAAGCTTGAGTTTTAGGTACCCAACTCTTGTTGGGTCCTACAAGGTTAGTCACAATAGCTTTTGGAACCCAAATACAAGTCTTGTCTCCCTTGCATTTGGATCCCAATTTTCTAGCCACTACTTTTGTATTTTTGCATGTAAGTACAAAAGAAGTGTTGCAAGCATGAAAAACAGTTATAGGTTCATTGCACATTTTTCTAGAAGCATGAGTAGCATAATTTCTCCTAGGCGCATGAGACATAGCATGATTGCGCCTAGGCCTATTTCTACTATAATCATAAGTAGAGCTAGAAGCAATCATGGCATGATCATAGTATCTATCATTATGAGCATTCCTAGTAAATTTTCTATCATAAATGTAAGCATGATTCTTTTGGGGACTATTAGCCATAGGGGCCTTCCCTTTCTCGTTGAGAACGGGAGTCCTTTGGCTCATCAAGTTCTTGGTTTTCTTTTGAAAACCAAGTCCATCCTTAATTGAGGGGTGTCTACCAACGGTGTAGGCATCCCTAGCAAATTTCAATTTATCAAAATCAACTTTGCAAGTCTTAAGTTGAGCATTAAGACTTGCCACCTCATTTTTAAATTTAGTAATAGAAGCAAGATGTTCATCACAAGTATCAACATCAAAATCCTTACATCTATTACAAATAACAACATGTTGTACACATGAACTAGTTTTGTTGACTTCCTCTAGCTTAGCATTTAATTCATCATTTAAACTCCTTAAACTAGAGACAAATTCATGGCAAGTAGATAACACAGAGGATATCATTTCATTCCTTTTAACTTCTAAAGTAAGAGATTTTTGAACATTAACAAACTTGTCATGTTCCTCATATAAAATATCCTCTTGCTTTTCTAACAATCTATCCTTTTCATTTAAAGCATCAATTAATTCATTAATTTTGTCTACCTTAGCTCTATCTAGACCTTTAAACAGGTCAGTGTAGTCTACTTCATCATCAGAAGATTCTTCATCACTAGATGAAGTGTACTTGGGAGTGTCTTGAATGTGTACCTTCTTTTCCTTGGCCATAAGGCATGTATGACATTCGTTGGGGAAGAGTGAGGACTTGTCAAAGGCCAAGGCAGCAAGTCCTTCGTGTCGGAGTCTGATGAAGGATAGTCAGAATCTCATTCCTTTCCTAGATGCGCCTCGCCCTTCGCCTTCCTGTAATTCTTCTTCTTCTCCTTCTTCCCATGTCTTTCTTGTGCCTGGTCATTCTCATTATCAGAACATTGAGCAATAAAGTGACCAGTCTTACCGCATTTGAAGCAGGAGCGTTTTCCCCTTGTTCTATTCTTGTTGGGATACTCCTTGCGTTCCTTGAGTGCGGTCTTGAAGCGCTTGATGATAAGCGTCATTTCATCTTCATTTAGCCTAGCAGCCTCCACTTGCGCTACCTTGCTTGGTAGCATCTCCTTGCTGCTAGTTGCTTTGAGAGCAACGGGCTATGGCTCGTAGACGGGTAGTGGACCGTTCAAGGCATCATCTACATATCTTGCCTCCTTAACCATCATGCGCCCGCTTACGAATTTTCCGAGGATTTCCTCGGGCGTCATTTTGGTGTACCTGGGGTTTCCACGAATAAGATTCACAAGATGGGGGGTCAATTACAGTAAATGACCTTAGCATGAGTCGGACGACATCATGATTCGTCCATCTTGTGCTTCCATAGCTTCGAATCTTGTTGACCAGGGTCTTGAGCCTATTGTAGGTCTGAGTTGGCTCCTCTCCCCTGATCATCGCGAACCTCCCCAGCTCGCCTTCCACTAGCTCCATCTTTGTGATCATAGTGGCGTCGTTTCCCTCATGAGATATTTTGAGGGTGTCCCAGATTTGCTTGGCGTTGTCCAAGCCACTCACCTTATTATATTCATCCCTACAAAGTGAAGCTAGCAAGACAGTAGTAGCTTGGGCATTTTTGTGAATTTGCTCAGTACTATCAAAATGCATTCCATTTTCAACAATCTCCCAGATACTAGGATGGAGGGAAAATAAATGACTACACATTTTATGACTCCAGAAAGAGTAGTCTTCTCCATCAAAGTGTGGAGGTTTCCCAAGTGGAATTGATAGCAAATGAGCATTTGAATTATACGGAATACGGGAATAATCAAATGAATAGTTTTGATTAACCATCTTTTTCTTTGACGAGGAGTCGTCGTCGTCGTGTGGTGAAGAAGACGAGGCATCGCTGTCATAGTAGATAATCTTCTTGATGCGCCTCTTCTTCTTCCCGTCTCTCTTCTTGTGACTTGAGCCTGAGTCGGTAGGCTTGTCGTCTCTTGGCTCGTTGAAGACGTACTCCTTTTCCTTGTCGTTGACCACCATCCCCTTTCCCTTAGGATCCATCTCTTCGGGCGGTTAGTCCCTTAGATGAAGAGTATGGCTCTGATACCAATTGAGAGCACCTAGAGGGGGGGGGGTGAATAGGTGATCCTGTAAAATCAAACACTAAACAGCCACAAAACTTAGTTATTAAAGTGTTAGTGCAACTAAGTAGCTTTGAGGCGAGTTTTTGTGAATAAAACAAGCACAGAGAAAGCAACACTAGAGACACGCGATTTTTATCCCGTGGTTCGGCCAAGTAACACTTGCTTACTTCCACGTTGTGGCGTCCCAATGGACGAGGGTTGCACTCAACCCCTTTCAAGTGATTCGATGATCAACTTGAATACCACAGTCTTTTCCTTTAGAGTAATTTCCCGTTTGTGAGGAATCTCCACAATTTGGAGCCTCTCGCCCTTACAGTAATGATCACAAAAGAAGCACAGAAGTAAGGGAGGGAAAAGCAACACACACAAGATTCAATTCGCAGCACACACACACGCACACAAGTGAAGACTTAAGCTCAAATGACAACACGGGGAGTTCACAACTCGAATGGAGCTCAAATCACTAACACGACGAATTAAATGCGTGGGAGCGGAGTCTGGATGTCTTAGTATGATTAGAGAATGCTTGTGTTGCCTGCTCCATGCGCCTAGGGGTCCCTTTTATAGTCCCAAGGAAGCTAGGAGCTGTTGGAGATCAATATGGAAGGCTATCCTTGCCTTCTGTCGAGTGGCGCACCGGACAGTCCGGTGCGCCACCGGATAGCCACTGTAGCATGTCCGGTACGCGATTTCCTTCCAAATCAGGCACAACCGACCGTTGCTCCTCGGGGCCGATTGGCGCACCGGACAGTGTTCGGTGCACACTGGACAGTCTGGTGCACCCAGCCGACCGTTGGAGCAGCCACGTGTCGCGCGTTGATCGCGCGGACGACCGTTGGCGCTGGCGCCGTTGGCTCATCGGACAGTCCGGTGAATTATAGCCACGTCGCCTTATTACTTTTCCCGAGAGCGACGAGTTTGCCGCGGATGACTCACCGGACAGTCCGGTGAATCATAGTCGTACGACTCCGTCAAGTCCCGAGAGCGGCCACTTCACTGTTGACCAGCCTGGCGCACCGGACATCGCCCAGTGCACCACCGGACAGTCCGGTGTGCCAGGCCGAGCTGAAGTTTGGCTGCACAGAGCCAAGTCTTTTCCATTTCTTTTCTCCTTTTGTCACTGTTTCTAGCACTAGGACAAACACATTAGTGTTAAAAAAACAATATACTAAGTCTAGAAACATACCTTGTGCCTTGATTTGCACTTCTTACTTTATTTGACACATAAGAACTTAATCAAACGTGTTGGACATTTAATCACCAAAACATTATAGAAATGGCCCAAGGGCACATTTCCCTTTCAGGGCATTATAGCTCATGGAGTTGTGTATCGTAGCACACGATTACTGTAGCACTTTGGGTTAAATCTCGTACTACCATAACTTTGTGATCCAATATCCAAATGAGTCAAGTAAATAGTCGAACAGAAAGGATTCTACGAGATCTACGCAACTATTCACACTTCAATGAGTCAAATTATTTAAGAAAAATAGTCGAACGGAACAAAAAGGAACGATTACAAATGTTATTTTTTGGGTCAATTCCGAGCATTTATGAAAAAATAGTTAGTTTTTTGGGATGTTACAAAAGTGACATGTTCAAACAAAGAAATTGGCATTATCATGAAAATGACTACATTTTATCTCCCTCCATCTTCATTTATCTAACTTTTGTGCATAGCCTAATCCCTAGATAACTCTAGTAGGAAACTCCTACTCACTACCGCCAAGGCGCCTGGTAACAACCTGTTTCTAGATTAAATAATCTGGACGTATCTGTTTGGCAACCTATCTTATTAGAATTTTGATTATTTATTTTATTCATGCGTTATGTAATAGGAGCAAGAAAAATAAAAAATGTTTCTTATTGTGCAAAGTGGCAATGACGGGTAATTTCTCGTGAAGTTGCCACGAATAGTGGATATTTTGTAAAAAATAATCTCAAATAAACACATCTTAAGCAAATTATGAGATTATGATAGTTTGACCTCCAAATTATATAATATAGCATAATAGTCTATATGTTTATTTCCCATCTAGGTTATTTAAGCTAGATTATATAATCTAAGCAAATTATAATCTGAAATAAACAAGGACTAAGGCTCTCTTTGGATATATGCATTCACCTAGTTGAATTGAAATGGTCTAGGAATACCAAATTCGACGAGAATTGGAAATGATAGGGTAGCAACCAATTTGAATTTTGTTTGGGTGTACAGACAGAAATAAAATGGAAATGACAGGGTAGCGGCTTAGTTTCTGGTGAAAACCGAGAGGGCGAGCTTGGAATTGCGGGCACATATGTGCACACAGAAGCCAATACCGTAGTATTTGCTCGCGATTCCATGGAGCTAATTCCGACGACGTCCAAACGCTCATATTGGTGCTAACAAATTCCGTTTCCTCATTCCCGCTCCCAATTCTAGCATCCAAACACAGTATAAGTGTATTAGGCTCTTATAAGGCTGACTCTAGTATTTCTCATATGCGGATGCACATCTTGCGTTCTCCAGGCTGCATGCGACCGTGCAAAAAATGAGCATATCTAGTAGTATTCGCATTCGGATGCGCATCATTGAAAGGGAAATTGGGTTAACCTTTTCCTACAATTAATTTTAGTGGTTGAATGCCCAACACAAATATTTAGACTAACTAGTTTGCTCTAGATTATATGTTCTACAGGTGCATTAAAGTTCAATACAAACCAATAAATAATCAAGTTAGGGATCAAATTCAAAGGAGCAAAGAAACTGAGTATGCTCTGGTCTGGCGCACCAGACAGTGTCCGGTGCACCAGGGCCGTACAGAGCTGAACTCGTCACTCTCGGGTTTCTCCAGGCGCACTCCACTATAATTCACCGGACTGTCCGGTGCACCAGCGGAACAACGGATACTTTGCGCAACGGTCGACTGCAAAAGCCGCTGACTCAGTGAACAGTGAAGAACAGTGCGCGTAGAGTCAGAGCGCAGAAGTCAGAGGTGCACCGGGCAGTGGACAGTGCATGTCCGGTGCGGCACCGGACTATCCGGTGCCAGTAAAGGACAAAGCCTCCAACGGTCAAATGCTCCAGAACCCTAACAGTTAGGTGACATGGCTGGCGCACCAGACAGTGTCCGGTGGCGCACCGGACTGTCCGGTGCGCCCATCGACAGTAGCCTGCCCCAACGGTCGTTTGGTGGTTGAGGGCTATAAATACCCCCAACCACCACCACTTCAAGTATCCAAGTTTCCAGCACTTCACATTCAATACAAGAGCTAGTGCATTCACTCCAAGAAACATTTCCAAAAGATCAAAGCCTCTCCAAGTCTAGAATTCATTCCAACCACCTAGTGACTTGAGAGAGTGTTTGTTCGTGTTCTTTGCGCTCTTGTTGCTTGGATCGCTTTCTTCCTTCCTCATTCTTGTTCTCAAAGTGACTTGTAATCAAAGCAAGAGACACCAAGTGTGTGGTGGTCCTTGCAGGGTCTAAGTGACCCGTTTGATTAAGGAGAAAGCTCACTCGGTCTAAGTGACCGTTTGAGAGAGGGAAAGGGTTGAAAGAGACCCGGTCTTTGTGACCACCTCAACGGGGACTAGGTTCTTTAGAACCAAACCTCGGTAAAACAAATCACCGTGTTCATCCGCTTTATTTTTTAGTTGATTTGTTTTCCCCCCTCTCCCGGACTCAAATTTAATTCTAACGCTAACCTCGGCTTATAGTTTGTGTTTTAAGTTGTAAATTTCAGATTACGCCTATTCACCCCCCTCTAGGCGACTTTCAATCATCACCACATAGGAGAGAGAAACATGTAGATATATGTGACCAAGCGACCGGTCACTTATTTTCCGTGATCGGATTCATGATTCATTGGAAGTGTGAATAGTTGAATACAATTGCATAAAATGTGCATCCACAATCGGATATACTCTACTGGGGATAGCCCAATATAGGTCTATATGGCCTATGAGTCTATGTTTAGTCATATCCCTTATGAAGTTTTCATCTTCTCATATCTCTAGTTTAGTAACATGGATTAGAGTAGTCCTGAAAGTTTGAGCCGAGATATTTGGGCTAGCACGATCACAATGCAAAAACAACCCAAAGCATGACACGACACAATATATATAGGCTGGGTTGGTACGAATTGAATGGTTAGACCATAACGTGCTTCGAACTTGGGCGCGATGGGCGGTATAACACGAATTAGAAAACTAATGTGCAAATGGTTCTTTCATTCTCCAATAGTTTTTATCTCTTCACAAAATTTATAGAAAACATTGATATACATATGTATTCATCTTAGTAGAATATATTTTTTTATTTAAAACTAAATATAAATAGCAATTTTGAACTAAGTTGCTAGTCCTATCAATATATTTTTAAATACTTTAATGATACACATCCATAGTACCCAACACCACAGAAAAATGAAGATCTAAGGCCACCAAAATCAACACAGAAGAGCAAGCACTCATGAAAGATCAAGGCACAACAATTGGTGAACAGGTCCCTATAGGTGTCGCGGGCCGTCCAACTCTGGAATTTTGGATCGTCTGGCTCTAGGGCAGACAGTCTACCATGAACATCTGGATCGTCCGCGCCTCACCAGAAAGCTCCTAAGGACGTGTCGATCGCCATTGACCAAGATGACGATGAGGACGATCTACTAGGAGAAGAAATGGTGGATTATGGGGCATCGTCAGAGCACCCATGTATGGAAGTTAATGTTATTACCTTTTCAGCAAATTATAACATTATCGGTGATGATGAACTATGGTTGCTCTGTTTGATTTTGGTCCAAAAGAAGTGGTCCTCACCAAACCAAAGGAATCAGTCAATCATTTAATGTTGCTCTATGTGCGCGACCATATTGATGGAACACCGATTTCTAGGATGCTTGTTGATGGTGGAGCGGTCATCAACTTAATGCCTTACCCTTTGTACCGAAAGTTATGTAAACAAGATAGCAATTTGATCATGACTAATATGATGCTCAGCGATATTGGGAGAAACAATCAAATCGAATCTAAGGGTGTCACGTCTGTTGAATTGACCATCAGCACAAACACCCTCACTTTTGCATTCTTTGTCACTGAAGTAGAGGGTAATTATAGCATAATCTTAGGAAGATATTTGATACATGCCAATCAATGGTATCTTCTACTTTGCACCAAACATTAGTGCAGTGGGTAGGTGATGAGATAGAAACAATACATGCAGACTCATCGACTTGTGTTGCTATGGTTGATGTCCCTATATTCTGGACCTATGACACTACAAAATGTTTGATAAGGGTTGACTTTTTAGATTATAAATTTATAAATGTGTGTAGGGAAGGCTTCACTAGCTAAATCATAAATGAAGAATGATGCATACACCCGAAGGGACATATCAAGGTACTACTAGCATCGCGGACGGTCTCGAGTCCCATAGAGAGGATCCAAGAACTAGGACACTCCCGTGGACGATCTGAACCTACGCGCTAGATGACCCGACGTCCCACAGAGAGGTATACTGTAACACCCGTGGTGTTAAGCATGCTCATACATTTCATGTGCATTATGAAAACATCATCATAAGCATCATTAATCATTCACCACTTACATCAGAATCTTAAATTGTTACTGTTTGTTGTGAAGTGATTTGATGCTTGAATTAATAGGAAGCCTAAGTTCTATAATTATAGGTTATTAATGAGTGCTTGTGTGTATAGATAAATCCACTTTAAGAATTTAGGTTTGTATTGGTTAGTCTTTCAACTCTTGATTTCATGTGATGATAGTTTCTTAAACTGTATGTGATTGTGTGGCTTAGTGAATGTTTTGCTTAATGAGTAAGGATGTTACCAAGAACCAAAACCGAAGGAACAAGTATTTAACTCCCTAAAGCTACTAATTATAAGGACTCAAATTATAAAAGAAATGAAGTTCAACCATAATGAAGGTTTGGGGAAATGTGTTAAAAGAAATAGGAAAAAACCTTGAATTTTTCTAACTCCATTTCTTTACCTCTCTTCAAACACCGACATGTTCATCTAAAAATAATCTTCAAATCAAGTCGCTCCAATTACAAAAGTTTTAGATAATTACTTGAGGCACACCCTGTAAAAAGTTAGCAAACTTTTGAAGTCATTTGACATGTTTTGACATGGTTAGACGGTCAGTTTACACTGTTTTGCGCAGCCTTGACAAACCCAAGTTTGGAGGTAATTAATTCAAAATCAAGAAGCCTAATCACCCTAGACCCTATAACAAAGTTGTATCCGGTAGAGAAGGGAACAATTCGGCTAAAGTGGACGATGCTTTGGAGCTCTCCTTTTGTCTCTTTCGTGTCTGTAACTTGGGCAGATTTGGCTCGCTAGGTGGCGCTCGCCTAGACGTGTGGTCGCCACGCCCTGCCGCGCACCGCGCTTTGTCTGCGCACGTGGGCAAGCCCAGCAATCGCGCCTGCTCCATTTCAGTGAGCACTAAGTCGCTCTCATCTCCCTCAACTCTCCTTTGCACCCTCTCGCTCGCCCTCGCTCTCTCTTCTTCCTCCACTCCGACGCCTCGCCGCCATGGACGTCGGTGGGTAAACTTCGCGGCCGGGCCTCCTCCATCCTCATCCACGTGAGCCTCGACCACCGTCGCCTTCCTTGAGCTTCTCTGAATGACGTGCGTGCTTCCCCAGAGCATGAGCACGCCGGCAACCGTGACGTCGACGTCACCACGCCCCAGTTCATGTCGTCGTGCGTGGGTCGAGCGTCGTCGTCCGTTGTTCAAAGAACCAAAGCCGCCATTACGCTTGTAGTCGACCGTCGTTTGTTCCTGACCCTCGTCCTTCTCGACTCACCACCGGTAAGTCCCCGACTGATCTCGCCTTGCTTTGTCTCCCTCACTCGACTGAAGGATGAAGACAAGGGGACCGCGGCTAGGAATAGGGTAAAGTTTAAGGGGTTTTCTGCAAACTATCATAGACTCATGGCAATAGTGTCTGAGGACCTAGAAGTAGGATCTACGTTTGATAATGTTAGATAATAATGATTTTTATAAACTAGCACATGAATTGATTGATGATCATGTTTCACGAATCATTAATATAGAGATATAGAATCAATAATATAAATACATGATAAAATTATGTTGTTTGGTTGACCCACTTCATGATGTGTTAGGTTTGTTATGTTAAATATGTGTCGTCAAGCATTCTCAAGTGGTATATCTGTTATATCCGTAGCTTGGGATTGTCATTGTTTCTCATTATGTGTAGTGATGCATATTGGGGCTATCAAATGCAACGTGAGAGATATCTTTAGGAATCTCAATGTGGTTAATTCATGACCATGCCAATGTAATCAAATAGTTAATCATGATGTGACTAAAGAGTTAGCCACAAGTTCTATTCTACTATAAGATCGAGCAATGCTAGAGCCAGCTTAGAATCGAAGCTTGGACACTCACCAGGTGCAAGTGGCTGGCCGGTTGGACACCACCGAGCGTGGTTGGGCGGCCACTGGCCGAGCGTCTTGGTGGCGGGCGGCGAGGCGACCCGGTGGAGCCGCGCGGAGGTGAATGCGGGCATGCGGCGTAGCATCTAGACTCTAGGCCAGACAGATGCGTAGGTGGCGACTTAGGGTTTGGGGGCTTTGGGTGGCCGTGGCTCGAGGTTAGCTGGTCAAGTTGACGGGGTCGGGTGACTGTGACTCGAGTCAGTATTACTTGGGCTAATTGACCCTAATTGAACTTAGCCTCATAATACCGTGTGGAAGAAATATAATTGACCCTAATTGAAGTCTCGAGGACGTATTATATAGACCTCCGTCCTAATTTATAATTTGTTTGACCTTTTTACCAAATTTGACTGGTTCGTCTTATTCATTTTTTAAAATCCGAAGTCATACTTAAATTATATTATATGCTAAACGATATTGTAGTAAAGATTAATAATAACTATGATATTTTTGAGTAAGATGAACCGGTCAAACTTGGACTAAAAAAGTTAAACGAATTATAATTTGGAACGGAGAGAGTATTATTATATTCCACTTATAGGGCAAGACACCTTCCTTAGAAATAGAGCAAAACAACATTACTCAATTTTAATCTACCAGATATGGAGATACCCCAACATACTCTACACAAATATCACAATTTGCCACGCTTTCGAATATATTTCATCAGTCAGTTCAGTTCAGCTTTTATCATTGATCAAAGGTACACTTGCCTCTGCCTCTCAAATCTAATTTGCATCTGTTTTCTTTTGGGAAACCTTCACATCTGTTGCAAGTCAATATGAATAAGCAGGATGGTAGTCATCGTCATCACCACACGACATGAGGACCTTGACAATCTCATCCATCGTTGGCCTCTTGCGTCTTTCCTCGAGGCAAGAAAAGGCTATTTTGACCATCGCAACCGCTTGGTCCGCGTGAAAATGGCCTTGCAATCTATCATCAACGATATCACTGACACTCCCAGTAGACAGGATATGCTTAGCCTCCTGTACAAACTGCCGAAAATCTATCTGCCTCTCATCTAGCACTATGCCACTCGAAGCCCTGATCCCAGTCACGATCTCCAGAAGCACGACCCCGTAGCTGTACACATCAACCTTCGCGCTGATCGGCGAGTTGAGCGCCCATTCCGGCGCCATGTAGCCCATGGTGCCTCTCATATGGGTGAAGTTCAGACTAGTGCTCCCTTGCTTCGCGAGCTTGGCCAGCCCAAAGTCTGCTATCTTGGCATCGAAATCCCGGGTCAGAAGTATGTTCTCCGGCTTCACGTCACAGTGGACGACCCACTCGAGGCACTCATGGTGTAGGTAGGCGAGGCCTCTCGCCGTGCCCAGTGCGATCTTGTATCTCTGGCTCCAGCCAAGCAGGCTTTCAGCGCTTCTCTCGCCAAAGAGGTACTTGTCCAGCGACTCATTCTCCACGTACTCGTACACCAACAGCCTCTTCGTGCCCTCCGAGCAGAACCCCCACATCCTGACCAGGTTTATGTGGTTGATCCTTCCAATCAGGGTCACTTCTGCCCAGAACTCCTCCTCTCCCTGACGAACATCCGTAAGCTTCTTCACCGCCACTACCTTCTTGTCCTCAAGCACTCCCCTGTAGACGACCCCGGCGCCTCCTCTCCCGAGCTCTTCTTTGAACTTCCCAGTGGCTTCCGCCAGCTCTCGGTACGTGAACCGCCTGAACGGGTTTGTGACCAGCTTGTACCCGTCCTCCATCGATTTGGGTATGCTGTGCTTGTTGAAGAACAGGTACCAGCCTGTCGCGATGACAAGCAGCTCCAGAGCTCCCAGCACTGCAGCGAAGACGTACAGGTATGTCCAGTTGATGTTGTCCTTCTTTGTTCCGTACATGGTCGCCGGTCCCAGCATCAGCTCAGCAGAACCCGCCGGCCCACAGGTGAGGAGGGCTTTCTGGTTGGAGATCGATGAGTAGGCCGCCGAGCTGTTGAAACTCTTTGGTACCTTCATGTAGCTGTCTCCAGGGAAGTAGGGGAACACCTGGCCGTTGTAGAGTAGGCCTTTAGTGTAGCACCAGCCATCCCCGCCCTTGTACGTGAACGACAAGCAGGCGCTGCTGTTCAAGCACATGTCCCGGCAGGCTTCGAACGGGACGGACTCGTTGGAGGACAGGTCGAAGCCGTAGTAGTCAGCGTGAGGCTGCTCAACGAAGGTGAACTCCTTTCCGTCGTCGGTCGTCAAGAACATGGGCTTGCATCCTCTGTTCCAGTTCGTCGGATCGACCATCTCGTAGTCCGGGGGGCATCTACATCTGAGGCCACCCATGTAGTCGCAGAGCCCGTTCCTCCCACACAGTCCATGCACATAGCACATCTGTATCACAGCCTGCCCCGTGACGCGCCACGCCCCCGTCGACGCGTTCAGGCTGTACATCCTGAAGTTGCCGTCGTAGCCAATCGTGATCCTCCTCTTGACCCCCGGACCCGAATCCGAAGCCTCTATCCTGAACCCGTCGCTGGATACGAAAGTACCCATGTCGTCCAGGACCGCTACCCTGGTGCTGTTGAACCTGTTGCGGCCGTTCTTGAGGGCGTTGTAGTCGGGGCTCGGCCAGTAGATGCTGGTGATCTCCGGGCCGTCGTAGAGCATCCTCAGGACGTTGTCGTTGTCGAAGTAGAGGTGGTGGTAGCCGGAGACTAACCTCGTGTCCTTGGTCAGCTCCTGCCCGGGGAGCAGGGTGTCGGTCGGCGAGCGGAAGCTCTGCCACACGACCTTGTTGTTGCCGCTGCTGGAGTCGCGGATCACGAGGTTGCCGCTGTCGAGGAGGGCGGCCGTCGTGTGCCTGCCCGACGACGTCTTGGTCTCCCACACCGTGGACCCGTTGGTGTCCGTGAGGACCAGGTTGCCGTCGCGGTTCAGCGACAGTCTGGAGCCGTACTTGTTCACCGGAGAGTGCTGGCCTCGCTCTGCGGAGTAGGGGTTCGCCGTCCAGACGACGGTCCTCTCGGTAGCGCTGGCGGTGGCGCTGGGGGTGTACCAGATGGAGAAGGTGAGGGCGTTCGTGCCCACCTCGTGGAAGCCGCAGGAGAAGGTAGAGTCCGGCGAGAGGAGGGTGACCTTGTCGTGGTCCTCTCCTCTCATGTGCGAGCCGGTGGTCATGGTTCGCCATGGCGAAGCGCCAGAGCAGATCGGGGAGATCAGAAGTGGAAGAACCGCGAGATAGGGATGGAGATAGAGCAGCGCAGCCATTGTTGGACCTCGGAGAGCTTGGCAGCGCAAGCGTAAGAGTAAGTGGGGGAGAGGTTGGTGTGGTACCTTTATTTATTCTGGTTCGGCTCCTTGTGGTTTTAACTAGATTGATGACACGCACTAGCGCATAAACTATCTCCGATGCTCGCGCACGGCACAAGGCAAAAAACCGCATAAGGGTCCAGATGTGGACACTGTATTCCTGTCCTGTCCTGTACAGTTCCACTTTGGTTTTTAGGGGGTGTTTGGTTGCTCCTAGATTCGTTTCGTCTTTTAATCTTCGGCTCACAAATTAGTTTTATAATCCGACTACATTTAATATCCGGAACGGAGGTTCAAACATTCGATGGGACGGGGGCTAAATTTTAACGGGGTGTAACCAAACACCCCCTAGATGATGTGAACTGATGGGACCGTTTGTGCGTTTGTGAAAGCTAGAGGACCAAACCACAGGCAGGAAAGAAAGAATAATTGTCTAACAGACCAGTACGGTGGTTTAATTTGTTGTCTGTGTGAAATCGGGTACCGTACCATTTGCGTAAACCAGCATTTTTTATCAGGCACGATTAAAAAATGATGCTCATCAGAGTCAAAGCTAAGAGCGAACTGCGTACTGCGCTGTATGTATACTTAATTACCAAGTAGGTTCGATACAGTAATAACGAATCCACAGGTCAGATGTGTCGTCCATGTCACATGTTTAATATTTGGTGGATTTATCGTTATGGCCAACTGGAATGCTGCAATAATCGCTTGGAACCCTAAATTTATATTATTAATTTTTTTCCTTCTTTGATGTTAATAATAATGTTTATGCTCATCTCGTGACTCAAGTCGAACTGTTCAAAGCCATTTACATGACAAGAAAAATCTATACATAAGTCATATAAATTGACGATCTTAATTCATGTTACGCGTCTCTTTCGTCTGTCCCAGTAGAAATCGAGCTGACTTAAACAAGGGACTGAACAACTTTATAGATTATACGCTACAAGCAAATCAAATGGATGAATTTCTATTTTTCCAAAATAAATTAGTTTATTCTATTTTAGAAAATAAGAATTCTTTAAGAAAATAAAGTTGCTAAATTAACCCTAATTGAACCCGATCTAACCGGTGCTCTACGAGCTTTACTGTACATAAGTTCTGCCTACAATTTTTTTCTATGTATATGTGCTAAGATCCAACCGGCTTCCCCGCCGTTAGGCCCTGTTTGGTTTCAATTAGTCCTAGGACTAAACTTTAGTCCTAAAACTAAACTTTAGTCCCTACCTGTTTGGTTATAGAGACTAAACAGATTCTAAAGTCATAATAGTAGCTGTCCAAATACTCAAATGCCCTTGGAACACTAGAAGACTGCGTGCAACTGTGCGAGAGACTAGGGATTTGTTTGGACAATAGGATAATTATGGGCCTTTAGTCCCTTTTAGCACCTAGGTGAAAGACTAGAGACAATCATTTTAGTACATATTTTAGTTCTATTGTTTGACAAAAAAGGGACTAAATGAGACTAAAAACTAGAGACTAATTTTTAATCCCTCTAGCCAAACACCCCTTAACGTGTGCGCCGACAGCCTCGTTCGTTCGCAAGCAAAATAAAAATAAAAAAGGTGAAAGTCACATGTGTATCATCGCGCTTCTAGGCTCTTTCTGGAAACTATAATGCGTTATGTAGCATGCACTTGGCATCTCTTGTTACAAAGCTATGTTGTCGTTTGGTTCACATATTGGTAACATAATTGGTAACCGGTAACGTTAAATTATGTTTATTTAAGTTCAACCGTAATCGATACCACACTACAAATAGATATCGTCTTATTCAAATTTGTTACCGTTGGTATTCGAGTGTGGATTGTTATCATTACCATTTATGTTACATTTTATGAACCATTCGACACATATACATTTATGTATAGATTAACAAAAGCTAAGGACAACTAGAAGTCTAGAACCATCTTGTTTCCCGGCCCACAGGAGATTTGAGAATCCACGGTAAGCATGCGTTGCGTTTGTTAACTTTTGTCAAGATGCTCTTCATCCGGAAGCCGTGTCAAAGTGCAGTTCGTGCCTTAGCTGTATGAAAATTATATATATCACTACCGGAATCCGAGCCTTTGCCGAGTGCCGGCCGCTTTGCCGAGTGCCTTTTCTCGGGCACTCGGCAAAGACGGCTTTGCCGAGAGCCGCACTCGGCACAGCTCGGCTCTCGGTAACGAGCGTCTTTACCGAGCGTAGGACACTCGGTACAGGTCCACACTCGGCAAATCCATGTTTGCCGAGTGTCAAACACTCGGCAAATGGGGCTCTCGGCAAAGGGCCGTCAGCGGCCGTCCCAAAGCTGACGGCCGTCAGTCTTTGCCGAGCGCCAACGGTTGGCACTCGGCAAAGAGTCTTCTTTGCCGAGTGTCGCCCAGTTGACGCTCGGCAAAGAACTCTTTGCCGAGTGCCATCCCTAGACACTCGGCAAAGTATATTTTTATTTCTTTTATTTTGTCTCCCAAACTTTTTGTGGTATGTTCCTACACTATGTAGACCTACATGTATCATTTGTGGACAATTTTAACAGAGTTTCAATCGTTAGTAGATTTAGTTCGTTTATTTGAATTTCTTCGGAAAATTTAGATTTGAACTGCAGGTCACTCGAAACTTGGAAATCCGTGCATGAAAAAATGATATTCATGTTACTTAGCATAAGTTACGACCGATTCCAGGAGCGGACCAAAAACTTCGAGCAACATGCTCACTAAACATGGTCGTGAACTTGTCATCAACATGTTTAAAACTTGTATAAAACACAAACAAAGTCAGAAAATCTTGAAACTTGTCATCAATATATACTAGATGAGTGCCCCGTGCGTTGCAACGGAAACACACAATACCATGATAACTTATATATATAATGTGTCTTATATTGTTATAAGAAAATGTTTCATAATTCATTTGTGATCCTAGCCATATATAAATTTTGTTATTTTAATTTAACTGTTTCACTACTACATTACAACCATCAGTATCATACAGACTTCGATATATACCATGATTTGCATGGTCTCATCATTGGAGAACACATGCCACACCTATCGGTAGAAGTTCCCTCGTACATCGTCAGTCATCAGACACGCACAACCATACATATTTGCTTAAATAAAAAGGCAAGTGTGTGCGTTTGCGAAGAGAATTAAAGGCAGACCAGCACAAAAGCTACCTCGGCGATGGCAAGTGGTCATTGTTGTCGGTCCTCCTCTGCGTCACCTCTGTCGCTAAGATGACGCCACAGTCTTTGATATAGTAGTCGTCGAACGCGCGTGACATGGCGAGTACCGATGACTTTTGGCTGGGCTGCTAAACGAAGTGCACCCGGGCTCATCAGCGAGGTAGTACACCTAGCCGTTGCACCTCCAGATGTGCTACTCCTCTACATACATCTTGTTCGAGGACACTCACACAACATCAACAACAACCGTCGTCCCAGCGCACAAGAATTTATGGCCGGTCAGTAGCGACTTACGTGGCCGGTTGAGCTTCAGGTGGATGATGAGCTAGATGGCGTGACGGCGCCGTCGTCGGATGCGGTGCCCAGAACAACCCGAGAGTCGCCGGCGTTGGCAACGACTATGAGGTCCCTCGTTTGAATATGGACAGCGGTGTAGCCGCTCTGGA
The DNA here is from genome assembly GCA_029449295.1 of Zea luxurians. Lineage (NCBI taxonomy): Eukaryota > Viridiplantae > Streptophyta > Magnoliopsida > Poales > Poaceae > Zea > Zea luxurians. Next base: position 40,082,694 of record JAOPSE010000023.1, read on the forward strand.
CCGCGTCCAAGCGACGGCTGCGCCGGAGCTTGCCGAACATAGCGACGCATGCGGCCAAGTAGGACTGCTTCCAGAGGTCGAACTGGCAGTTATCAAGCTTCTTCTCATCGTCGATGAGTGACGCCAACGCGAGCGCCTCCTGCCAGTGGTGTTTGTTCGGGGTTTCCAAGTAAGAAACATGGATTCATCTTTGGCGTTAGTTTATAAAAATGACTCACAAGTCAGATCTATGGACAAAATATTACGGAGAATAAATGTCACACATATAAAAAAGGAATTTAAGTTGAAAACTTATTCAAACAAAAGAAGTTGCATGCAAGGCTCTTCTTTAAATACTACTCTCTCCATCCAAAAATATAATTCGGGAATCTCGTTGATAATTATCTACTAATACACATTGTGTAAGGGTAGCAGGTGGGCTTTGGGAGAGATGTAGTAGATATTTTTACTGTAACAAATATTAACATAAACACACATGTGGTGTAGTGGTAGCTACGAGCACATTTACTTGAGAGGTCGCGGGTTCGAATCCCATTAGGGCCACATTTGTGTTTTTTTAATTTAATTTTAGCTAGGCGTGGGATGCACGTGGGAATGGGAATGAACTTTGCGGGGAGAGGAAATGAGAAAGACAGTGCGGGGAGGGACACAATTGGGAATGGGAAACGGGTCAGGACACAGTTGGGAATGGGAATGAAAACACACAGGGCGCATGGGAATGGGAATGAAAACACAAGAGTTCGGAATGAGAATGGCAGAACCAGGAATGAGGCAGCCTACCCCTTAGAGTCTTAATGATCTACTCGTCTGCCTTGGGCAGGAGCAAACAAAGGTCGAGAAGCTGAGCACAAGGCTGACAGAGCTCGGCGAAGATGTGGATACCCTTCTGCAGGGTATTGGCGATGACACTGCCATTCCGGATGATGACGATGAAGATGAAGATGATGAAGAGTGATTGGTTTATGTAACCTGCAGGTCTGCTGGTGTAATCTACCTTCATATTGGGTCATGATATTGCGATGGCAACTGGCAAATGTACAGTGGATGACAAATGCACCGTTCCAAGTTTAAGTTATTTCTAGAGAATGTGACTAAATAGCCTCTTGTTTTTGGTTAATAAATTAAGATATAAAATCATTATCATTTCAACAGAGAATAAAACATGACAGGATGACATCTTTGTATGGATTTGGTGTACATCCATTTAGTGCATATTCGGTGTCCCACAAAAATTTAAGGCCTGAAACAGAAGAGGGTGAATTATCTCCTAATGGTGAAATGAAAGAGGAACACTTCTGTGTTTGCTCAGATGAAGCTGTAGATGGAACTTCTAAACAAAACACTGAATAGCAATGAGGTGATAAACCGATTTTACCAGCGTCGCTCTACCAGCAGAATTAGTAAGGGTAGCCTTCCAACCAGGAAGCCGCTCAGCTATCTTATCAATGAGCGGATAGAAGTCACTCTTTGTAAGTTTCCTAACGACAATGGCATACCAAGATACTTACAAGGGAAGTGTTGTATAATTTCCAAATCACGAAGCTCACATCTGATGGGAGTGACTGAACTCTTTCCAATGTTTGTAGCCAAGTTAGAGGCTTCATCAAAGACCCTAATGATTTCTTTGACCAGCAGTAAATTCCTCAGCGCGAGGATGTAAGAACAGCACTACATCGTCAGCATAGAGAGAAACCCTCTGCCCTATCCTTTTAAAATGTTGATGGTCGACTTTTAAAGTTTTAGGTATTGGTAGTCAAAGGTAAAAGGAATTGACTTAGGATAAACAAACCTACATGAATACATGGTTGTGGTCAGAGGAGGTAGATGCTAATAGATAAGTTGGCTGAACATTTTATTTGGGAATTTTAGTAGTCAGTAGGTTGTTGCTGTATGACAACAAAAGTTGAAAGGAATATGCTGCGGATGAAAGACGCAAAGACAGATCTTAACTGAAAGTGCATTCATCCCTTTTGTGAGTTTTGGTGATTTGGATAACAACACATTTAAAGGTCTAACGAGTTTGCTAAGTGTTGAACAGGAAATTCAGTATGATGAACATACTTGAATAGTGTATAATGATCAATGAACAAAGGTTCAACATGAGGTTAAATAACCAATGAGACAATGCAAATGGATATAATATGGTCTCTATATTGGTTTGAATATATGGACAAGTCCTGAGAAATCACTATGCATAAATATGATCATAATAGAGGTTGAAGTGATTAAGAGGATTGGTCAAGTCAAAGTGGATAAGATATGAGGAATCGTGAATTGGCTTGACCATATTACTATCAGTCCATATATGCTTCTATGAGAATCAAACTAAAGCTTGATTAATCTTAACAGTTATATCTAGAAGACATTCAAGCAAGGTTCACAATATTGAAGAAATGATTCTCTCAATGGATGCTCAATAGGATGTGACTCAAGAATGGCTTGATAGGGTGAAGATAGCAAGGAAAGGGCTTCGAGGAACTAAGCGAAGGTGAAGGCCAAGCGACGGCTTGTAGACCGAGGTACCATGGCTAAGGTGAAGAAGAGAGTACTTGCACTAAGTCGATGAACTAATCAGCTATGAAGAGTTACAACATGTTGATGCATCAGTAAGGTGACTTGAGGCCATGATTTGAACTCATATAAGGTGATATGGTACAAGTCACAGGGTTTGATTTGAGTTTGCTTCAAAAGGTGAGACAAAGATGTTTGTGATCCTTATGAAGCAATGCCATGGAGAAATCACACATGAGACACCAATTTCTCAAGGAGCTTACTTCATTATATTTTATTTAACTTGAGTATAGGAATCGTCGTACTATAAAGGGGGATCCAAAAAGAAGGTTGGTGTTTGCCAAAGCTCAAACCTCTATATTCAAAAGCTATTTTTTGAAAAGAAAAAATCTCTTTAAAATTCTTTGGTTGACCATGGTTAGGTTTGAGAAACCTAGAGTGTTCTTGCTGAAAAGCAGCTGAACTTCTTCAACTGCAGCTGAGCTTTCCAGCTGAACTTAACTTCAGCTGAGTTGAGCTTCTTCAGCTGCAGCTGAGCTTTTCAGCTGAGCTGGACTTCAGCTGAGCTGAGCTTCTTCAGCTACAGCTGAGCTTTTCAGCTGAGCTGAGCTTTTCAGCTGGGCTGAACTTCAGCTGAACTCAACTTCAGCTGTGAACCTCTTTGACCATACACCAGCTGAACTTGCCTCCGGGCAGTTGAGCTGGGGTTTTCTCTCCTAAACTCACTGGTCAAGACCAGCTGAACTGGTCCTGAGGGGCAGTTCAGCTGGTCTCTGACCCCTCTGACCTCTGTTCTGCAGTCTGCCAGTCAGACTGGCAAACAGGTCGCCAGAGCTGTCAGGGGCGGTTCAACCGCCCCCCCTGGGCGGTTCAACCGGTCTTGGTCAACTTGACCAGTCTGCAGGTCAGTCTGCGCGTCAGTCTGCCAGTCAGACTGGCAGACAGGCTGCCAGGCCTGCCAGGGGAGGCTCAACCGCCCTAGGGGGAGGCTCAACCGCCCTTAGGCAGAAAAATCTGTCCAACGGCTAGTTTTGAGCTCCACCTATATATACTACCTCCTACCTCTCTCCCCAAAGTAGTGAGCACGATTTGAACTCCATTTCTAACCCAAGAAACACCTCCCTCTCTCTCTCACACATCTCTTGCCTCTCCCATTTCAAATCTTTGGAGAGAAATCTTTGAGTGAGCTTGAGAGCTGCGGTTTTGTGCTTCATCTCTAAATCTCTCTTGCTCTTCTTCTTCATTCGAGCTTTGGTACTACATCGAGTTCTTTGTGGATTCATTACTCTTGGAGCTTCTAGCTCCTAGACGACTAGGTGTCGCTTGTGAGTCTCCAAATCTTGTGGAAGACCACAAGAAAGTTTGTATTACCCGCTCGTTTGAGCAAAGATTAGTGTGTGAGCTTGACCTTTGTGGCCGACAAAGGGAGGATTAGGGTTGAAAGAGACCCGGCTCTTTGTGGGCGCCTCAACGAGGAAGTAGGGCACCTTGGTGGTGTGACCGAACCTCGGGATAAATCTTGTGTCTCTTGTGATCTTGTTTATTGTGCTTATTTGTGTTCTTCGTTCTCTCACCATTCCGTGGAAGATTGTTTATATCTTTTTGGTGTGTGGATTTTGAGAAGTGCCCTTCTCAGATCTACTACTTTGAACCCTGTGGATCATTTAGAACATCTCATTTCCAAAGTTAACTGGGTGAATTTCGAGATCAATTCAGTTTTACCCAGTTTGCTTCTAGTTTTTGTTGAAAAAGTTTTAACTTGCCTATTCACCCCCCCTCTAGGCAACTTTCAATTGGTATCAGAGCCTAATCCTCGTTCTAACGCTTAACCGCGTGAGGAAAGATCATGTCGGGGGGACTAAGAAATGAAAGTGCTTCTAAGCTTGAAAAAGTTGAGGTTGCCTCGACTTTATCTTTTGGTGCAGATGTTGATCCTAGGGCAATAGATCTTGCCATGAGAATCGCCGAAAGGATGTTCCTCAAAATGAAGGAAGATGAGGCGAAGAACAAAATTGAAGAAGAAAATGATCGATGGAGACCAAACGACGAATCCACCTCTTCACAAGGTTCGTCTTTCAAATCCACTTCTCATATGTGCTTTATTGCTAATGGGAGTGACAGTGAAAGCGAAAGTGAGGATGAGGAGGAGCAAGAAAGTGATAGTGAAGATGAGGATGATCTTCAACAATTCTTCGCTCAGCTAAGCAAGAAACATCGGATGAGCTTGCTCAAACTCATGAAAAGAGCGGAAGAACAAAAAGAAATGCTTCATAAGCAAGAAGACTTCCTCATCAGAAAAATCGAAGATTTAGAAAAGTTGACCAAAGAGCATGAGAAGCTAAAGTGCTCTCATGATGATTTGGTCCAAAGGTATGAAGACATTTCAATTGAGCAAATTAAAGTCGTTCATCATTCATCATATATTGCTCAATTAGAAAATAAAAATGCTATGCTCAAGAACACAATAGAAAAGATAAATATTGAAAATGTAGCTTTGCAAGAAAAACATGATATGCTTATGTACTCTCATAATAAATTTATGGATTCACATATCATGTTAGAAATGGCTCATGAGGTTGTGTTAACTAATTTGAAATCATACCAACCTCACACATGCACATGTACTCAAGTAGAAACTATATTATCATGTGCTAACAAATGTTGCTCTCAAGAAAGCCAATCTTCCATTGAGCTAGAAATTTCAGGAATTAGTGATATTTCTATCACACAAGAAAATAAAGTGCTCAAGAAAGAAGTTGGAATGCTAAGAAGGAGCTTAACTCTTTTGAAGGGAAAGTGTCATGCTCAACCTTCTCAAGATAACCGTGATAATATGGTGAAAAAGCTTGAGAAGGGGACAACCGCAGCATGCACAAAACCCCTTCAAAAGAATACCAAGCTTTCCAAGAAGGACATGAGCAAAATCCATGGTGAGAAAATTAATGCTCATATGATTTGCCCTAACAATGTACCTATGTGCTTCAACAAAGAAAAATCAAAGAGAAGCGATAGGAGGTGCTATGGATGCAAGGAGAAGGGCCATGAAATTGATTCATGCCCCCACATGAAGAATCAAGACCTTGCACGATCAAGAAAGATGACCATCAAAAAGGATGAAAGCAAAAGGCAAATGCATTGCAAGGACAAGCATCGCATTTGCTACAATTGCCATGAAAAAGGTCATCTATTTAAGGTTTGTCCAAAGGGTAAAACTCCTAAGCCTAACTTGTCAATACATTCATATTCGCTTAGGAGACCCAAAAATAACACTTGTGCTACAAAGGTAATTAGTTTACCTAAAACTAGCACAAAGGCCATTTGGGTGCCTAAGTACTTATTAGCTAACCTTGGTGGACCCATCCAAAAATGGGTACCAAAATGTACTTAATAAGTTTTGCAGGTACCCAGAGATGATATGAAGCTTTGGGGTGCTTGAGCAGTTTAACTCAATCCTTATCTCAAGCTATCAATCTTACATTGACTATTCTTTTAAGATTGGCCCAAAGATGAATTGAGTTGTTATATCACTAACTTCATATTCATCTCTAGCAAGAATTTATGTTGTAGGGAATAAGGATTAACCTTTGTGGGAATCAAGCAAAAGGCCTACAACCAAGTGATATCCAAAGGATGGTAACAATTAATTCTTAAGTGCACATTGCTTTTAATTGGTATATTCCTTTGTGTCTTTTGTAGCCACATAGGAAAAATGAAGCACTTGAGAATGAACTTAAAAGATTTTACCTTGCCTTGGAAAAGATATAATTATATGGTAGATTGCAAGTTCATATTTTTATATTATGACAATCTACATGCTTTAAATTGATTGTATGTATCTTGTGGCATATTTCAAGTTAATCATCATATTATTGCCATGACCTAGACATAAAGAGTATTATCCCATGTTCGTAAATGAATAGAGTGCTAAGTAAGAAATTCAAATTCTTAAGGCACTTAACAAAAGGGGAATTCTCTATATGACTAGAGTTGTGAGACTAATGTTTTTAACTTAGTGATTTATGTAGTTTCACAACATGAGAATGTGTTTCTCAAATGGAGTGTGACATTCAACGTTCAAAGAAGATCTAACCAATACTATGTGATGTATTCATTCTTGGTTTTGAGTCTTCTACATTAATCACTCATCATATTATAAATTAAACTTGCCCTATAAACTTAATTAAACAATCATGCTACTTTTATCTTGTTTCAATTGATGTTATGAATGATGCCTGTAAGGGTAATTTAGTTCATATCATGAGGTTTCCTTAATTTAGTAACCTTCTTGTCATTCATATAATAGAGGTTGCTAAAAAGGAAACTATTGCTTGTGTTTCTAATGCAATCTCTTTTAAGCTATTTCATGGAAATTCATAAGTAGAGATTGTGCTCTTTCATTTGGTAAAATCACAAGCATTAAAGGTTAATCTTCACCTAAAAGAAAGATTAGGAATGCTCAAGGCAAAGGTATGGAACTAATTGTTTCATTTGGTATGTGATCAATAATAGTTCCTTTCAAGTGGCATTCGTTCAATTGGTAATAATCTATTCTATGGAAAGGAATGTCAATATGAAGGTTAAATTCCTTTTCGCTTAAATTTGTAAATTAGTGCATATTGTGAATTCACTGCTCCATGTGCATTAACTTAAAAGGAATTTAATTTATGCATTTACGCCTCATAAATGATGATTTGTTTGCCATTCATATATAGATATCATCATTCATTAAATACTTCCTTGTACTACTAATACCTCTTTTCAAAGTGTTTTATCGACTAGTTTTAAAAGGAAAAGAGATAACAAAGAAGGAAGTCTCCACAAATGATGAAAAGAAGAATACTAAAGTGACACCACCACCGATAGTAAGATCTTTCAAATTGGTACAACAAATGGTACGTTCTATATGGTGGTAAGTATTCTTAGGTATAAGTTAATTCATTGCAAATTTGTCATGCCTTGACCATGATATGTAATGTACTCCCCATGAGACTCTTAACTGAATTGAAAGTGCATGTGCCAAGTCATTCAAATACTTAATGCACATATCTAGTGGGAGAACATTATATATCTTGTGTCATAGAGAATAAGTTTCCCTTGAGTAAGCTATGCTAAGACAATCCAAAATGGTAAATTTGTATCTCATTCATATGGATTGTAATCTTTGTTTTCTAAATAGCTACTCTTGATGCAGTTTAAAATTCCCTTATCGTTAATTCTAAAAGTGCATAAGAATCTTTTTGTTGATATTCATCACATACATATGCACTAATATGGATATGATTTTTAAACTGTAAAAGGTACAATTAGTGATCCATACTCTCTAAATTTTGGAAACCCATATTATTGATATCTTAGAAATCAACTTTAATCGGTATCCATATGCTTCATATTGAATTGGATCACTAAGTTGTAAATTCCATGCATAACTTGTCTTTATGATATGAATGCTTGTGCGACTAACCTTGATAAGCTAGGTGCACCCAAGGTCAAGCTAGGTTCATCATCAAGAAGGCAACACAATGATGTATCAAGAAAAGGAGAAAAGGCTTCTATTCTTGACTCTAGCTTTTATCTATGTGATTAAATATTAACTTGAAACCATGTAAGTTGGTTGTCAAGTATATGTGGGTGCCTACACAAAAAGAAAGGCCATAATAAGGATTGTGTGGGTACTCAAGGCTTTTACTACTAATCTCAAAGGACCCAATTCAAATTGGGTACCAAGATATGAAGCTTAAACTTGTTTTGCAGGATCACTCCTTCAATGGATCAAGTTGGGTGCTCGATAATGAATGTATAAATCATATTTGGAGATAGTAGCAAGGGTGGTAACAACTGAATCTCAAGTGCATATTATTTTCAAATCTTATCTCTTTTGTGACTTGTGTAGCCACTAAGGGAAAAGAAGCACTTGAGGATATACATCAAGTGTTGATTATGAAATAAAGATCCAATTGGAAGATGAATGAATATTATCATATGGACAACAATCCAAAATTATGTGACGTATTCTCTATCTAGTTAATTTGGATTTGATTCTTCCTTATACACTCACCATAATATGGATTAAGTCATCCCTTTAGACTTTATTGAATAACCATGCATATTATCCATGTCATTCGAAATATATTGTGCATGAGGGTTCAAGGAAATTTAGTCCATATTATGATGTTTCTCTATTTTAGCGACACACTTGCTAGTGCTTGTGCTACTAATGCCATCTCTTGTGTTGAGTTTATCCATAGAAAATCTATGTTAAGAGATGGTGCATGTTTTAAATTGGATAAATCACAAGCTTAAAGGATACTATTCAACTAAAGTAAGAAGAAGTTGATAAGAGGCCAAGGTATGAAAACTTCCTCTCCTTCAATTGTTTTAGTATTCTATCCTTAGTGGGATGTACCATAATATAGGTTAAATTCATTGCATTATAAAATGTTCAATAGTGCATATAACTTTGACATCAACTATATGTGTGCACTAATTTAAAGGAATTTAGTCTATCCTTTTGGGTTTCAAGAATGATGGTTCATTTTCATCCACATATAAGGATCATCATTTGTGAAACCTTCCCATGTGTTTTTAATGCTCTCTTTTCTAAGTGTTTAAACAAGGTCCTTCCAAGTGCTTTCAAGATGGATTCAAAATCTATGGATATAAGAGTCTTGGTTATTTCAATCATTGAGTTTCGATGGGTCTCATATCATGTATGATTGAACCATGCCAAGATGAATGAAGTTCAAGATTGCCTGGTTGGATGAAATCATAAAGAGAAAAGAAATCATAGTGATTCAAGAAGGGAGTTACACTTTTTGTCAACCAAATAATGAAGATGTAGTGACATATTTATATGATATCCTTCATTATGAGGTTTGATGTTCATATTAGCATGCTTTACCCTTCAAGATTTCAATTGATATACTTTCAGTTCTTAAATCTTCAATCGGTTTAATTTTCATCATCTATATAAAGCATGTTATGTTAAGCCAAGATATAGTACAAACATCTCCTTTAACCTCACATTGTTAATGTGCATAAGTGTACTTTGTGTACTCTTGCATGCACAAATTGAGGGAGAGTTTAGCCTATATCTTGTGAGACTAATGATTTCTTTCAAGTTCATGTTGTGTAGTCTCACACCTTGGAGAACATCAAATGAGGATGAGTGGTTCCAAGGAAATGATCAAATATTTACCACATGTCACCCCATGGATTAGTTCTATTGGGAACGATATGTGTTCTCTAGCATAAATTCAATTGTTTCAAATATATTATGCGTTGACCAAGATATATGATGAACTCCTCTAAGAATCTTAATTGAATCAAGTGCATGTTACAAGTAATTCAAGTACTTGATGCATACATTTAGGGGGAGCTCATTCTATATCTTGTGTCCTTCAAGACTAACATTTTCTTTTAGTGAATTTGTGTAGTTCTTTGAAGAGAATGAGTTTCTCTTGATCGTGTGAAGAGGATAAGTTTCTCTTTGAAATGTCAAGCCTATCAAAAGCTAAGATGGAAATTCATGATTAGAAAGGAGACCATGTGGCGTAGAACAAAGGTGTGTCACTCCATGAACTATTGTATTACAATTGTGTATCTAGGCTCTTACATGCTAGTGTGTGCATGTATATGCAATATCTTAAGTCACATCATAAGGTTGCACTTGTGGTAACGATTAAAGAATCTCTAGATATTTGATTAATACCTCTTGTGGTGATATCATAAGTTAGTCTTAAGTCATCTTTGTGAGGTATGAGTCAAACATGCTAACTTCTCAAGAATCTTGGCTTAAAATATTGCATGTCATGTCTATTAGTATACCTTTTTATGAGTAATTCCTTAAATTGGTACAATTTCACATTTTCATACTTTATTTGTACCAAGGTTCAAATTGTAGGACTTCATCCCCTGGCCTCACAAGTCCAAGTGCATAAGCTAAACAAGTATTCATCACTTGTATGCACACATTTAGGGGGAGAATAGTCTATAATTTGAATCTTTGAGACTAACTTCATTTCCAAGTCTATTATGTGTGTAGTCTCAAATTAGAAAGGAATCTTCGGGCAAAGACAATCGCTTCCACTGCAAATTTGATGGGTATCAAAGATTCTTTGCTCCAATAAATGTATATGTTATACATTTCATAAGAGAATGAGTTTCTCTTTTATATGCTACTCCAACATCATCTAAAATTGGTAAATATGTATCACATCCTTTTGGATTGCAAATGTCTGAAGTAGCATAGCTTATAAATTCTCCTGTCTAGAACTTAATTGATTAAATAGTGCACATGTTTCTTATGTTGCATAATTATGTTCAATTGATACTCCTTTTATGCCAATGGTACTTTAAGTTGCAAATAAGTACTCTCAACAGATATCAATTGAATTCATATATATATGTGTGCACTAAAACTTGAGGAGAACTTAGTGTAATATGCAATTAGTGATCTGATTATCTATCAAATTGTATCAATTGGTGGTTTTCAATTGATATTTTTCGAACATGATCACTAGTTGTATAATCCATACTTGTGCAATTTTCATGTTGCCTCTTGTTATGATAAGAAAATGCTAGGTGACATCTAGACTCCAGGTATCAAGATTTATCTTTCAATTAGTATGACAATATTCAGTTGATATCTTGGACCTATGTCACAATTATGCCAACAAGATATTGCAAAATGAATTCAAAATCCAACACAAGTTTGGAACACCCCCTTGAAAAGGTAAAAGGCAAAGGTACATCACCTATGACACTTACCCATTACCTCTGTGCCATCTAAGGACCCTCTTCATGATAGTGTGTTAACATCTTGCTTAAATCATAATTTCTACCCTTTATATTCTTTGTATCCTTTTTGGAGATTTATGACAAAGGGGGAGAAATTTTGCATTAAAGCTTATCTTTATTTTAGAAAAGGGGAGAAATAATTGACAAAAGGGGGTTGAATCATAAGAAAAACATAAGATGTAGAAAGTTGATGTGTGCATACTATGTCATGAGCATCACGTTTATTTTATGACACACTGCACCCTATGAATAGTATGATATAAGTTGTCTCCATACTTTGACCCAAATATGTGCTTTTGGCATTTGAGTTCAAAATTGGTATTTTCTGAAATGCACATATTTAGGGGGAGAAATTATATCATAGGATTCAAAATCTTATTTATCAAATCTCATGTAAGCTTTAAATGTGTTGTCATCAATCACCAAAAAGGGGGAGATTGAAAGTGCATTCATCCCTTTTGTGAGTTTTGGTGATTTGGATAACAACACATTTAAAGGTCTAACGAGTTTGCTAAGTGTTGAACAGGAAATTCAGTATGATGAACATACTTGAATAGTGTATAATGATCAATGAACAAAGGTTCAACATGAGGTTAAATAACCAATGAGACAATGCAAATGGATATAATATGGTCTCTATATTGGTTTGAATATATGGACAAGTCCTGAGAAATCACTATGCATAAATATGATCATAATAGAGGTTGAAGTGATTAAGAGGATTGGTCAAGTCAAAGTGGATAAGATATGAGGAATCGTGAATTGGCTTGACCATATTACTATCAGTCCATATATGCTTCTATGAGAATCAAACTAAAGCTTGATTAATCTTAACAGTTATATCTAGAAGACATTCAAGCAAGGTTCACAATATTGAAGAAATGATTCTCTCAATGGATGCTCAATAGGATGTGACTCAAGAATGGCTTGATAGGGTGAAGATAGCAAGGAAAGGGCTTCGAGGAACTAAGCGAAGGTGAAGGCCAAGCGACGGCTTGTAGACCGAGGTACCATGGCTAAGGTGAAGAAGAGAGTACTTGCACTAAGTCGATGAACTAATCAGCTATGAAGAGTTACAACATGTTGATGCATCAGTAAGGTGACTTGAGGCCATGATTTGAACTCATATAAGGTGATATGGTACAAGTCACAGGGTTTGATTTGAGTTTGCTTCAAAAGGTGAGACAAAGATGTTTGTGATCCTTATGAAGCAATGCCATGGAGAAATCACACATGAGACACCAATTTCTCAAGGAGCTTACTTCATTATATTTTATTTAACTTGAGTATAGGAATCGTCGTACTATAAAGGGGGATCCAAAAAGAAGGTTGGTGTTTGCCAAAGCTCAAACCTCTATATTCAAAAGCTATTTTTTGAAAAGAAAAAATCTCTTTAAAATTCTTTGGTTGACCATGGTTAGGTTTGAGAAACCTAGAGTGTTCTTGCTGAAAAGCAGCTGAACTTCTTCAACTGCAGCTGAGCTTTCCAGCTGAACTTAACTTCAGCTGAGTTGAGCTTCTTCAGCTGCAGCTGAGCTTTTCAGCTGAGCTGGACTTCAGCTGAGCTGAGCTTCTTCAGCTACAGCTGAGCTTTTCAGCTGAGCTGAGCTTTTCAGCTGGGCTGAACTTCAGCTGAACTCAACTTCAGCTGTGAACCTCTTTGACCATACACCAGCTGAACTTGCCTCCGGGCAGTTGAGCTGGGGTTTTCTCTCCTAAACTCACTGGTCAAGACCAGCTGAACTGGTCCTGAGGGGCAGTTCAGCTGGTCTCTGACCCCTCTGACCTCTGTTCTGCAGTCTGCCAGTCAGACTGGCAAACAGGTCGCCAGAGCTGTCAGGGGCGGTTCAACCGCCCCCCCTGGGCGGTTCAACCGGTCTTGGTCAACTTGACCAGTCTGCAGGTCAGTCTGCGCGTCAGTCTGCCAGTCAGACTGGCAGACAGGCTGCCAGGCCTGCCAGGGGAGGCTCAACCGCCCTAGGGGGAGGCTCAACCGCCCTTAGGCAGAAAAATCTGTCCAACGGCTAGTTTTGAGCTCCACCTATATATACTACCTCCTACCTCTCTCCCCAAAGTAGTGAGCACGATTTGAACTCCATTTCTAACCCAAGAAACACCTCCCTCTCTCTCTCACACATCTCTTGCCTCTCCCATTTCAAATCTTTGGAGAGAAATCTTTGAGTGAGCTTGAGAGCTGCGGTTTTGTGCTTCATCTCTAAATCTCTCTTGCTCTTCTTCTTCATTCGAGCTTTGGTACTACATCGAGTTCTTTGTGGATTCATTACTCTTGGAGCTTCTAGCTCCTAGACGACTAGGTGTCGCTTGTGAGTCTCCAAATCTTGTGGAAGACCACAAGAAAGTTTGTATTACCCGCTCGTTTGAGCAAAGATTAGTGTGTGAGCTTGACCTTTGTGGCCGACAAAGGGAGGATTAGGGTTGAAAGAGACCCGGCTCTTTGTGGGCGCCTCAACGAGGAAGTAGGGCACCTTGGTGGTGTGACCGAACCTCGGGATAAATCTTGTGTCTCTTGTGATCTTGTTTATTGTGCTTATTTGTGTTCTTCGTTCTCTCACCATTCCGTGGAAGATTGTTTATATCTTTTTGGTGTGTGGATTTTGAGAAGTGCCCTTCTCAGATCTACTACTTTGAACCCTGTGGATCATTTAGAACATCTCATTTCCAAAGTTAACTGGGTGAATTTCGAGATCAATTCAGTTTTACCCAGTTTGCTTCTAGTTTTTGTTGAAAAAGTTTTAACTTGCCTATTCACCCCCCCTCTAGGCAACTTTCATTAACACTGTAAAAGGTCATGGGAAACTGGATATGTCTCAATGGAAAAAAGAGTTTCTTCATTAGTAAATACAGCACTAAAGTAACTGGATATTGATTTATAGTAATGGCATCTTAAGTTTAGCTGTAGTGTGTTTAGGGTGAATTGGAACCATGCCACTATAGTGAAATACTACTGCAACTTTTGACATCCAAAATATGCCATCATGATTTGCTTTATCTTCGAGGCATACCATTATGTCATGTTACATCAATGTTTGTGATTTTTCAAACCTGTTATCTAACAAGCTAGGATCTGTTTGCTCGTTAACAGCGAGTACTCTATGCAGTTGAATGCTTCTCGCATCAAAGTTCTTCAAGCTCAGGATGATCTAGTAAACAAAATGAAAGACGATGCGATGAAGGAACTCCTCCATGAATACAAGAACCTTTTGAAAGATCTAATTGTTCAGGTTTGGACAAAACATAATACACAGATTTCAATGTTCTTTTTTTAGAAAGAAAAAAAATCTACAAGTCGATACACATCAATTAGACAGTCTGTTTGATCAAATGCAGATCCGGAAGCTTCTTTTTGGCCAGACTGCAGCCTAATTGACTCAATCCGCAGATGATGGTATGGCTTGCTTCTACCTAGTGGTTTTTGCCAAATTGATCGTTTACGGTATTCATCCCCAATGTACAAACTACCTTATCAAGGCACATAAATTCTCCAGATCAATATTCAAAGTATTTTACTGCAGGTTTATCAGTACACTATACAACTTACTTGATGGTTCTTCTGAGGAGAAGCCCGCGGCGGAGAAGACGACCGCCGGGAAGAAGCCCAAGGCGGAGAAGCGAGTCCCCGCGGGCAAGTCTGCCGGCAAGGAGGACGGCGAGAGCAAGCGTGGCAGGAAGAAGGGAAAGAAGAGCGTGGAGACGTCGCGCCCACATTTATCCTCATCGAAGTGGAGGGAGTGGAGCAGTTCAGAGGGAGATCGTGGGGGGATTGCAGCTGGTGCAGCAATGGAGATCGTGGCGCACGGGAGTGGGGAGACCTGGCGATGACGGCGCGCGGGGATGGGCCTCGTGGCGCGCGGGGGTGGGGCGCCCTAGCGACGACGGCGCGCCAGGGTGGAGCGGAGGTGGTGCGCGGAGGTGGACGGTGCGCGGGGTGGGCTGTGGATTGGACGGCGCCGCGCGGGGTGGGCTGTGGATTGGACAGCGCGCGGGGTGGGCTGTGGATTGGACGGGAGGAGGACGGCGCGCGGTGGTGGGCAGATGGGCCTCCTGCGTTGTCAACAAATACAAGTTAAAAATAGTACCACATTGTGCACTGAACTGTGCACACACTTGTTTATAAGGTTTAGTGTGTCCCAGAGAATATGTAGTCTTGGTTGGCTGTGAGCTTTAACCCCACGCTGCTAGCTTTTTTGGTAAAAATTTGGTCGCGGTTCGCGGGACGCTTGGGAATGGGAAACGGGTCACATGCGGGAACGTCGCGGTTCGCGGGACGCTTGGGAATGGAAAACGGGTCACATGCACACAGGAGTTGGGAATGGGGTCGTGGGACACAGTTGGGAATGAAAACGGAGTTGGGAATGGCAGAACCAGGAATGGGGCAGCCTACCCCTTGCGTTCTTAATTAGTAGTATATATATATATATATATATATATAGGGACGAGGTAATGGAAGCCCTGGGCTTCCATTAGTACTAGGAAGCCCCAGCCAGGTATAGCCACGTCCCGTACCAGCGTGCGTCCCATCGGGTACGGGTTCTGACTCGGACAGATTTTAGCGTAAAACGTGAACAAAAACAGCGTAAATGATTACGAATTTTAGCGTAAATCGTAGATCTGTTTTGAAACGGCGAATGCGGCCCGAAAATTACGGCGTAAAAATCTCGCGCGTCCCATCGTGATCGGGTTCTGACTCGGGCAGATTTAGCGTAAAACATGATCCAAAATAGCGTAAATGAGTACGAAATTTAGCGTAAATCGTATATCCGTTTCGTAACCGTAAATGGGTCCCGAAATTACGGCGTAATAATCGCGTGCGCCCGATCGTGCGCGGGTTTTTGCTCAAATAGATTTTAGCGTAAAACGTGAGCTAAAACAGCGTAAATGAGTACACCATTTAGCGTAAATCGTATACATGTTTCGTAACAGCAAATGAGGCCTGAATTACGGCGTGAAAATCGCGTGCGGCCGATTGAGCGTGGGTTCTGGCTTGAATGAATTTCAGCGTAAAACGTGAACCAAAACATTGTAAATTAGCACAAATTTTATCGTAAATCGTATATCTGTTTCGTAATGGCGAATGGAGCCCAAATTTACGGCGCGAAAATCACGCGCCACCGGTCGTGCGCGGGTTCTGGCTCGGACGGATTTAAGCGTAAATCGTGAACCAAAACAACGTAAATAAGTATGAATTTTAACGTAAATCGTCTGAAAGGGAATTAGGCTTACACCTAGTTCCTAAATAATTTTGGTGGTTGAATTGTCCAACACAAATATTGGACTAACTAGTTTGCTCTAGTGAATAAGTTATACAGGTGCAAAAGGTTCACATTTAGCCAATAAAAAGACCAAGTTTTGGATTCAACTAAGGAGCAATGAGGCAACCGAGGGCACCTCTGGCTGGAGGCACCGGACTGTCCGGTGTGCACCGGACTGTCCGGTGCGCCCAGAGGACTCCGACTTCAAACTCTTCGCCCTCGGGAATTCTCGGAAGCCGGCGCGCTATAATTCACCGGACTGTCCGGTGTGCACCGGACATGTCCGGTGCTCCAAGGAAGCGCGGTCTCCGGAACTTGCCAGCCTCGGGTTCGCGCGGCAGCCGCTCCGCTAAAATTCACCGGACTGTCCGGTGTGCACCGGACTGTCCGGTGTACCAGCGGGGCAACAGCTCCCTGCGGCGCCAACGACTCCCTGCGGCGCCAACGGCTCCCTGCGGCGCCAACGGCTCCCTGCGGAGCATTTAATGCGCGCGCAGCGCGCGCAGACGTCAGGCACGCCCATTCCGGTGCACCGGACATTAAACAGTACATGTCCGGTGTGCACCGGACACCCAGGAGGGCCCAGAAGTCAGAAGCTCCAACGGTCAGAATCCAACGGCAATGGTGACGTGGCAGGGGCACCGGACTGTCCGGTGTGCACCGGACTGTCCGGTGTGCCATCGAACAGACAGCTTCCAGCAACGGTCACTTTTGGTGGTTGGGGCTATAAATACCCCAACCACCCCACATTCATTGCCATCCAAGTTTTTCACTTCTCAACCACTACAAGAGCTCTAGCATTCAATTCTAGACACACCAAATAGATCAAGTCCTCTCCAAATTCCACACAACTCCATAGTGACTAGAGAGAGTGATTTGCTTGTGTTCTTTCGAGCTCTTGCGCTTGGATCGCATTCTTTTCTTTCTCACTTGTTCTTGTGATCAATCTCAATTGTAACCAAGGCAAGAGGCACCAATTGTGTGGTGGCCCTTGCGGGGAAGTTTTGTTCCCGTTTGATTGAGAAGAAGAGAAAGCTCACTCGATCCGTGGGATCGTTTGAGAGAGGGAAGGGTTGAAAGAGACCCGGCCTTTGTGGCCTCCTCAACGGGGAGTAGGTTTGAGAGAACCGAACCTCGGTAAAACAAATCCGCGTGTCTCTTATTGTTATTCGCTTGCGATTTGTTTTGCGCCCTCTCTCGCGGACTCGATTATATTTCTAACGCTAACCTTGCTTGTAGTTGTGATTATTTTTGAGATTTTCAGTTTCGCCCTATTCACCCCCCTCTAGGCGACTATCAATTGGTATCAGAGCCCGGTGCTTCATTAGAGCCTAACCGCTCGAAGTGATGTCGGGAGATCACACCAAGAGGGAGATGGAGACAGGCGATAACAAGCCCACTACAAGCCAAGGGAGCACTTCATCGGAAGAGTCCCGCACCAAGAGAAGGGAGAAGAAGAAGAACTCCTCCAAGCGGAAGGAGAAAAGATCTTCCTCTTCTCACCACAAGGAGAAGAAGGAGAAATCTTCTTCTCACAAGCCGCATCGGAGTGGGGACAAGCACAAGAGGATGAGGAAGGTGGTCTACTACGAGACCGACACTTCATCAACATCTACCTCCGGCTCTGACGCGGCATCCGTTACTTCTAAACGCCAAGAGCGTAAGAAGTATAGTAAGATTCCCCTACGCTACCCTCGCATTCCTAAACATACACCTTTACTATCCGTCCCATTAGGCAAACCACCAACTTTTAATGGTGAAGATTATGCTATGTGGAGTAATTTGATGCGATTTCATCTAACCTCTCTCCACAAAAGATTATGGGATGTTGTTGAGTATGGTGTACAGGTACCATCCGTAGGGGATGAGGACTATGACACGGACGAAGTGGCCCAAATCGAGCACTTCAACTCCCAAGCCGCAACCATCCTCCTTGCCTCTCTAAGCAAGGAGGAATACAACAAAGTACAAGGGTTGAAGAACGCCAAGGAGATTTGGGATCTACTCAAGACCGCGCACGAGGGTGATGAACTCACCAAGATCACCAAGCGGGAAACGATCGAGGGGGAGCTCGGTCGCTTCCGTCTTCGCCAAGGGGAGGAGCCACAAGACATGTACAACCGGCTCAAGACCTTGGTGAACCAAGTGCGCAACCTCGGGAGTGCAAAGTGGGATGACCACGAGGTGGTTAAGGTTATTCTAAGAGCACTTATTTTCCTTAACCCCACTCAAGTTCAATTAATTCGTGGCAATCCTAGATATCCACTAATGACCCCCGAGGAAGTTATCGGGAATTTTGTGAGTTTTGAATGCATGATTAAGGGCTCCAAGAAGATCAACGAGCTTGACGAGCCTTCCACATCCGAGGCGCAACCGGTGGCCTTCAAGGCAACGGAGGAGAAGAAGGAGGAGTCTACACCAAGTAGACAACCAATTGACGCCTCCAAGCTCGACAACGAGGAGATGGCCCTAATCATCAAGAGTTTTCGGCAAATCCTCAAGCAACGGAAGGGGAAGGATTACAAATCCCGTTCCAAGAAGGTTTGCTACAAGTGTGGTAAGCCCGGTCATTTTATTGCAAAATGTCCTATGTCTAGTGATAGTGACAGGGGCGACGACAAGAAGGGCAAGAGGAAGGAGAAGAAGAGATACTACAAGAAGAAGGGCGGCGATGCCCATGTTTGTCGGGAGTGGGACTCCGACGAAAGCTCAAGCGACTCCTCCGACGACGAGGACGCCGCCAACATCGCCGTCACCAAGGGCCTCCTCTTCCCCAACGTCGGCCACAAGTGTCTCATGGCCAAGGACGGCAAAAAGAAGGTAAAATCAAGGTCCTCCACTAAATATGAAACATCAAGTGATGAGGATGATGATAAAAATGAGGAGGATAATTTGCGCATTCTTTTTGCTAACCTCAACATGCAACAAAAAGAAAAATTAAATGAATTGATTAGTGCTATACATGAGAAGGATGATCTCTTGGATTCTCAAGAGGACTTCCTTATTAAAGAAAATAAAAAGCATGTTAAGGTTAAAAATGCTTATGCTCTAGAAATGGAAAAATGTGAAAAATTGTCTAGTGAGCTAAGTACTTGCCATGAGACTATAGACAACCTTAGAAATGAAAATGCTAATTTGTTAGCTAAGGTTGATTCTCATATTTGCAATGTTTCAATTCCAAATCCTAGAGATGATAATGATGATTTGCTTGCTAGGATTGAAGAATTGAACATTTCTCTTGCTAGCCTTAGAAATGAGAATGAGAAATTAATTGCTAAGGCTAAGAATTTTGATGTTTGCAATGCTACTATTTCGGACCTTAGAACTAAGAATGATTTGTTGCATGCTAAGGTCATTGAATTGAAATCTTGCAAACCTTCTACATCTACTGAGCATATTTCCATTTGTACTAGATGTAGAGATATTAATGTTGATGCTATCCATGATCACCTAGCCTTAATTAAAAAACAAAATGATCACCATAGCACAACTTAATGCTAAGATTAGAGAGCATGACTTAGAAGATGAAAAGTTTAAACTTGCTAGAAGCATGCTCTATAATGGGAGACGCCCTGGCATTAAGGACGGCATTGGCTACCAAAAGGGAGACAATGTCAAAATTAATGCCCCTCCAAAGAACCTATCTAACTTTGTTAAGGGCAAGGCTCCCATGCCTCAGGATAACGAGGGTTACATTTTGTACCCTGCCGGCTATCCTGAGGGCAAGATTAGGAAAATTCATTCTAGGAAGTCTCACTCTGGCCCTAATCATGCTTTTATGTATAAGGGTGAGACATCTAGATCTAGGCAACCAACCCATGCCAAGTTGCCTAGAAAGAAAATTCCAAATGCATCAAATGACCATGCTATTTCATTTAAAACTTTTGATGCATCTTATGTTTTGACTAACAAATCCGGCAAGATAGTTGCCAAAATTGTTGGGGGCAAACACAAGGGCTCCAAGACTTGTGTTTGGGTACCCAAAATTCTTGTATCTAATGCCAAAGGACCCAAAACCGTTTGGGTACCTAAAATCAAGAACTAAAATTGTTTTGTAGGTTTATGCATCCGGGGGCTCAAGTTGGATACTCGACAGCGGGTGCACAAACCACATGACAGGGGAGAAAAGGATGTTCTCCTCATATGAGAAAAACCAAGATCCCCAACGAGCTATCACATTCGGGGATGGAAATCAAGGTTTGGTCAAAGGTTTGGGTAAAATTGCTATATCACCTGACCATACTATTTCCAATGTTTTTCTTGTAGATTCCTTAGATTACAATTTGCTTTCCGTATCCCAATTATGTCAAATGGGCTACAACTGTCTTTTTACTGATACTGGTGTTACTGTCTTTAGAAGAAGTGATGATTCAATAGCTTTTAAGGGAGTGTTAGAGGGTCAGCTATACTTGGTAGATTTTGATAGAGCTGAACTCGACACTTGCTTAATTGCTAAGACTAATATGGGTTGGCTATGGCATCGCCGACTAGCCCATGTTGGGATGAAGAATCTTCATAAGCTTCTAAAGGGAGAGCACATTTTAGGACTAACCAATGTTCACTTTGAGAAAGACAGGATCTGTAGCGCATGCCAAGCCGGGAAGCAAGTTGGCACCCATCATCCACACAAAAACATCATGACTACCGATAGGCCACTGGAGCTCCTTCACATGGATTTATTCGGCCCGATCGCTTACATAAGCATCGGCGGTAGTAAGTATTGTCTTGTAATTGTGGATGATTATTCTCGCTTCACTTGGGTATTCTTTTTGCAGGAAAAATCACAAACCCATGAGACCTTAAAGGGATTCTTAAGAAGGGCTCAAAATGAGTTCGGCTTAAGGATCAAGAAAATTAGAAGCGACAATGGGACGGAGTTCAAGAACTCTCAAATAGAAGGCTTCCTTGAGGAGGAGGGCATCAAGCATGAGTTCTCTTCTCCCTACACTCCACAACAAAATGGTGTAGTGGAGAGGAAGAATCGAACTCTATTAGACATGGCAAGAACCATGCTTGATGAGTACAAGACACCAGATCGGTTTTGGGCCGAGGCAGTCAACACCGCCTGCTACGCCATCAACCGGTTATATCTTCACCGAATCCTCAAGAAGACATCTTATGAACTCCTAACCGGTAAAAAGCCCAATATTTCATATTTTAGAGTTTTTGGTAGCAAATGTTTTATTCTTGTCAAAAGAGGTAGAAAATCTAAATTTGCTCCTAAAACTGTAGAAGGCTTTTTACTAGGATATGACTCAAACACAAGGGCATATAGAGTCTTTAACAAGTCCTCAGGACTTGTTGAAGTTTCTTGTGACGTTGTGTTTGATGAGACTAACGGCTCTCAAGTAGAGCAAGTTGATCTTGATGATATAGGTGAAGAACAGGCTCCATGCATAGCGCTAAGGAACATGTCCATTGGGGATGTGTGTCCTAAGGAATCCGAAGAGCCTTCACATGCACAAGATCAACCATCCTCCTCAAGGCAAGCATCTCCACCAACTCAAATTGAGGATGAGGCTCAAGATGTTGAACAAGAAGATCAAGAAGATGAGCCACCTCAAAATGACGGCAACGATCAAGGGGGAGATGCAAATGATGAGGACAAGGAGGATGACCAACCAAGACCGCCACACCCAAGAGTCCACCAAGCAATACAACGAGATCACCCCGTCGACACCATCCTCGGCGATATTCATAAGGGGGTAACTACTCGATCTCGTGTTGCTCATTTTTGTGAACATTACTCTTTTGTTTCCTCTATTGAGCCACACAGGGTAGAGGAAGCACTTCAAGATTCGGATTGGGTGATGGCGATGCAAGAGGAGCTCAACAATTTCACGAGGAATGAGGTATGGCACTTAGTTCCACGTCCTAACCAAAATGTTGTAGGAACCAAGTGGGTCTTCCGCAACAAGCAAGACGAGCATGGTGTGGTGACAAGGAACAAAGCTCGACTCGTGGCCAAGGGTTATTCACAAGTCGAAGGTTTGGATTTTGGTGAAACCTATGCACCCGTAGCTAGGCTTGAATCAATTCGCATATTATTGGCCTATGCTACTTACCATGGCTTCAAGCTTTATCAAATGGACGTGAAGAGTGCCTTCCTCAATGGACCAATCAAGGAAGAGGTCTATGTTGAGCAACCTCTCGGCTTTGAAGACAGTGAGTATCCTAATCATGTTTATAGGCTCTCTAAGGCGCTTTATGGGCTCAAGCAAGCCCCAAGAGCATGGTATGAATGCCTTAGAGATTTCCTTATTGCAAATGGCTTCAAAGTCGGCAAGGCCGATCCTACCTTATTCACTAAAACTCTTGACAATGATTTGTTCGTATGCCAAATTTACGTTGATGATATTATATTTGGGTCTACTAACAAATCTACATGTGAAGAATTTAGTAGGATCATGACACAAAAATTCGAGATGTCAATGATGGGGGAGTTGAAGTACTTTCTAGGATTCCAAGTCAAGCAACTCCAAGAAGGCACCTTCATTAGCCAAACGAAGTATACTCAAGATATCCTAAGCAAGTTTGGAATGAAGGATGCCAAACCCATCAAGACACCCATGGGAACCAATGGGCATCTCGACCTCGACACGGGAGGTAAGTCCGTGGATCAAAAGGTATACCGGTCGATGATTGGTTCATTGCTTTATTTATGTGCATCTCGACCAGACATTATGCTTTCCGTATGCATGTGTGCAAGATTCCAAGCCGACCCTAAGGAATCACACCTTACGGCCGTAAAACGAATCTTGAGATATTTGGCTTATACTCCTAAGTTTGGGCTTTGGTACCCTCGGGGATCCACATTTGATTTGATTGGTTATTCGGATGCCGATTGGGCGGGGTGTAAGATTAATAGGAAGAGCACATCGGGGACTTGCCAGTTCTTGGGAAGATCCTTGGTGTCATGGGCTTCAAAGAAGCAAAATTCGGTCGCTCTTTCCACTGCCGAAGCCGAGTATATTGCCGCAGGCCATTGTTGTGCGCAATTGCTTTGGATGAGGCAAACCCTGCGGGACTACGGTTACAAATTAACCAAAGTCCCTTTGCTATGTGACAATGAGAGTGCAATCAAAATGGCCGACAATCCCGTCGAGCACAGCCGCACTAAGCACATAGCCATTCGGTATCATTTTCTTCGGGATCACCAACAAAAGGGGGATATCAAGATTTCATACATTAACACTAAAGATCAATTAGCCGATATCTTTACCAAGCCTCTTGATGAGCAATCTTTTACCAGACTTAGGCATGAGCTCAATATTCTTGATTCTAGGAATTTCTTTTGCTAGTCTTGCACACATCGCTCATAAATATACCTTTGATCATGTCTCTTTTATATATGCTATGACTAATGTGTTTTCAAGTGTATTTCAAACCAAGTCATAGGTATATTGAAAAGGAATTGGAGTCTTCGGCGAAGACAAGGCTTCCACTCCGCTCTACTACTCATACTTCGCCGTCGCTCCGCATCATCTCTCCAACTTTGGTATAATCTTCACTCTTTCATTTTATGACCAAAGGGGGAGAAAGTACTTCATTGGGCTCTAATGATTCCGTTTTTGGCGATTCATGCCAAAGGGGGAGAAAATATGAGCCCAAAGCAAAAGGACCGCACCACCTCTTAAAATTTTTTAAAATTTTGGAGATTTTTCAATTGGTCAATTTCAAAATTGGTATCTTATCATGTTCAAAAGGGGGAGGAAGTAGTATTTCAAAAAGGATAAATCAAAACCCTCTTGAACACTAAGAGGAGACTGTATTTGAGGGGGAGTTTTGTTTAGTCAAAGGGAAAGCATTTTGGAACAAAGGAAGAAACTTTCAAAACTTAAAAATGCTTTGCAAAATCTTATTCATTTACCTTTGACTATCTTGCAAAATGACTTTGAAAAGAATTTACAAAAGAATTTGCAAAAACAAAACTCTTGGTGCAAATGTGGTCCAATATGTCAAAAACAAAGAAAACAATCCATGCGCATCATATATTGGCTCTATTCCAAGCAACCTTTGCACTTACATTATGCAAACTAGTTCAATTATGCACTTCTATATTTGCTTTGGTTTGTGTTGGCATCAATCACCAAAAAGGGGGAGATTGAAAGGGAATTAGGCTTACACCTAGTTCCTAAATAATTTTGGTGGTTGAATTGTCCAACACAAATATTGGACTAACTAGTTTGCTCTAGTGAATAAGTTATACAGGTGCAAAAGGTTCACATTTAGCCAATAAAAAGACCAAGTTTTGGATTCAACTAAGGAGCAATGAGGCAACCGAGGGCACCTCTGGCTGGAGGCACCGGACTGTCCGGTGTGCACCGGACTGTCCGGTGCGCCCAGAGGACTCCGACTTCAAACTCTTCGCCCTCGGGAATTCTCGGAAGCCGGCGCGCTATAATTCACCGGACTGTCCGGTGTGCACCGGACATGTCCGATGCTCCAAGGAAGCGCGGTCTCCGGAACTTGCCAGCCTCGGGTTCGCGCGGCAGCCGCTCCGCTAAAATTCACCGGACTGTCCGGTGTGCACCGGACTGTCCGGTGTACCAGCGGGGCAACGGCTCCCTGCGGCGCCAACGGCTCCCTGCGGAGCATTTAATGCGCGCGCAGACGTCAGGCACGCCCATTCCGGTGCACCGGACATCAAACAGTACATGTCCGGTGTGCACCGGACACCCAGGAGGGCCCAGAAGTCAGAAGCTCCAACGGTCAGAATCCAACGGCAATGGTGACGTGGCAGGGGCATCGGACTGTCCGGTGTGCCATCGAACAGACAGCTTCCAGCAACGGTCACTTTTGGTGGTTGGGGCTATAAATACCCCAACCACCCCACATTCATTGCCATCCAAGTTTTTCACTTCTCAACCACTACAAGAGCTCTAGCATTCAATTCTAGACACACCAAATAGATCAAGTCCTCTCCAAATTCCACACAACTCCATAGTGACTAGAGAGAGTGATTTGCTTGTGTTCTTTCGAGCTCTTGCGCTTGGATCGCATTCTTTTCTTTCTCACTTGTTCTTGTGATCAATCTCAATTGTAACCAAGGCAAGAGGCACCAATTGTGTGGTGGCCCTTGCGGGGAAGTTTTGTTCCCGTTTGATTGAGAAGAAGAGAAAGCTCACTCGATCCGTGGGATCGTTTGAGAGAGGGAAGGGTTGAAAGAGACCCGGCCTTTGTGGCCTCCTCAACGGGGAGTAGGTTTGAGAGAACCGAACCTCGGTAAAACAAATCCGCGTGTCTCTTATTGTTATTCGCTTGCGATTTGTTTTGCGCCCTCTCTCGCGGACTCGATTATATTTCTAACGCTAACCTTGCTTGTAGTTGTGATTATTTTTGAGATTTTCAGTTTCGCCCTATTCACCCCCCCTCTAGGCGACTATCATCGTCCATCTATTTCATAATAACGAATAAAGACCGAATGTATCTCTCAGCGCATGAGGTTGTCATAAAACGCATCAAGAAATTTCGTAAATTGGTGTAAGATACAACAAGTGATCTGAGGTAATTGTAGCGTAAAATGCAAGGTAACCATCTATAGGAGAACTATTTTAGATTTTGCAATAAGATATAAGAGATAATTATTCATGTACTCAACTATGATAATGTCGTGTTTACATTTTAGCTGTTGGTACATACACACAAAACTCTATTTCACCATAACACCACTGTTAGCAAAAAAAACTGAGTTCAAAAGGCTCTTCCAGCTTTCCTAATGTGGAGAAAACCACCGAGGTCCATATCTGCAAACGTAACATGAACTGTTAATATGATCTTTCCTTGTTAATATGTCTTTTCAAGTTTGTTATGACTAACATAACCTAAAGTCTAAACTGAATGCAAACTTGAGTTAGAAGATCAGATTACCTATAGCACAGATGTCATGTGATTCTGACTATTTTAGGACCAACAAACCATTTGGAAGCCAAACAAATACCTGTTCAATTTGCCTCAAAGCAACATATAAGAAATTACATAATCAGCTTCTGAATATGTGCACTGCTCTTGGAATACATTCTAAGAGTTTTGAAAAGCCTTTTCTTGAGTGCATTTCTGAATTTGATGGTACATAAGGTGTTAAATATATACAACAATCTGATATTCTAGACTACCTGAAGCATGTAGAATCAATGTTGCAATAACATGAAAGGTGTACGTGAAGGAATCAATGTTATGTGTGCCGAGTTGCTAGACACTCTTATTACTTATTTATGGCATATTCATGGTGTGGTTTACCATGGTATATATAAGACAAATGAACCTAAAGGCTTAAGGCAGGTGAAAGTTGATGTGAGGACAGACGATTGGGCTACCTCAAATGGAGCAGGATGGGAAAATAAACTTGATTCATTCTGGCAAGGCAGAACTCAAGGTGAAGATGCTTGCACATCAGCATCACCTCTAAAAAAGCAATAGTGGGAAAAAACAAGTGTCACTAACCGCTGACTAATCATAGCAGCAATTCTTGAGATAGAAATAAGCGCATAGTGAAGTACACTAGAAGACATAAAAAGACTTCCAGGTCCCATATAAATAGTTGCTTAAAATTCATTCTACCTGCCTGAGCCAAGATAAGCAGGAAGCTGGATCTGCCGCTCCTCCAGAACTTCAGACTGAGAGTGCCAAGTAGCAGAGTGGCTAGCCCTGGTGTAATGCCCAATACAAGACTTATGGTGCTTCTGGAGAAGATGTATCCTAGAAGCCCCATAGAGAATAAAAGACCACCTGCAATACCAAATGAAGTACCATTATTTCACTTATCTGAATGTGGATACATGCACGACAAACAATTTTTAGCAAAAATTAGGAAGTGCCCTGCCACTCAATATAGACTTGAAATGATAATGCATATATCTATTGAGCGAGATCTTGTCATCCTAGCCGGTACTTCCACCTGAGTAGAAGTCTACACGCCAGCTGCTTCTCCCCTCCCTCTCTTCGGTCCAACAAGAGGAGGCAACACAGCAGCAGCCACCGCCAAGCTTGATCTTCTTGTAACTCTGGGCGTGGGGATCTGTCTCCAGAATATACCAAGACAGAGACATGGGTCAATGAATTAACGAAGTAGAAACAATGAGAATAAAATATGAGGTGTTGGCGTGCTGCTGCTACTCAGCAAATTCTTTATGCATATTTAGTTAGAATTGTATGTGTTGCAGCATAGGCACACATATAAATCAGCGTAAAAACCCTTTTTTTTACATAAAAACCGAAGAGTGTAAAATACATGGTGATTGATCATAAATACACCTAAAAGTAGCATTAAGGTCGTGCATTAAAAAATTAGCATAGATGCTAGTATGAATCAACATAAGCAGCCATAAATGTTTACAGGTGCGAAAGCCATACGGGAAAGCAAAGCCAAAAATCAGATGCAAAGAGCAATCTGAAAAGGCAGCCACAATTTTACAGGTGAGTGGGCGAGTGGGTGTTGGGGACAGGTGGGGTATGGATTTATCTGCTACAAGCTATCTCCATATGAGGTTAGAACGGGTGATGTGATAATAGGCCTTACCGTTGTTGCATCATATTTCACGCTGATGTACTTATCTGTTGAAGGATCCCATTCATAAACATCCATGCCATTTATGATTCCAATTTCTAGAGGCTTTGCGCGAAGGACACCATCCAACTCAACACCCTTATCTGGGCTAGATGTGAGTTCCTTGACATAATGTGGACTGACTGTTAGAACCAGATCACTCTAAATGATCCCTGCCTTCATCCAGTTAAGCTTTCTCCCTAGAACAGGCTTAACATGTCTGCGCACATTTGCATTGTACCAATGTCAAAGAAGCTAGAAGAACATACAGACATTGTGAAGCAATAGAACATGAACGCCTTACCCATCAATAAAATCAAATGATGGCAAGAAACTGTCAAGGTAGATTAAGAAGATCGAAGTCTGCTCTGGCAATCTACCTTGATAGGCAATATTATGTATGCAGAAAGCAACCTACATGATCACAGTTCAGTTGCTGGGACGCGGGGTCAGTAAGGCGTCCAGGCCACGGACGGCGGCCGCGTGGCCTCCGTCGGAGCCGCGGCAAATGGGCATGAAGGTGGGATTTTCGTTGCCCTCGGGGAAGCTGGAGATCGGCGGTGTCGACTGACGGCGGAGAACACAGAATAGATCTCCGCGTCCATGGCGCAGCTCTAGATCTTGGCATCCCTAGCGCAGCCCTGGATCTCAGCGTCACTAGCCTCGACGACGGGACTAGGCCACTGGGGACTGGGGAGAAGATCGAGATGGATTGGGAAGGAAACGTACCTGTAGGCTGGCGCCGCCGTGTCGTGGATGGAGCCGCCGCGTCGGGGATGGAGGAGGAGTTGAGGGGGAGTGGAGGAGGAGTCGCCGCGTCCGAGAGCTCCAAGGCTGGCGACGGCTAGGGTTTGGAATGAGGACGGTTGGCAATTTGGTGTGACCTGGGGGTGAATTGGGCTAGCACTCGGGCTCGCCCAGCTAGGCCTCCAGATGTTCGGATCTCCACCACGCACAGGTCAGTCAGACCGAATAGTATGACCAGGGCTCTCTCTAGTTACAAGAAGCCCAGGGCTCCTAATACTATAACTATATATATATATATATATATATATATATATATATATATAGTATATGTATTTAGAGCCCTGGGCTCTATTTAACTACAGGAAGCCCCGACCAGGTGTGCAGACCGCACCAGACCCTTTTTGGCTTATTGTACCTACATGTGCTTACGCTAAATTATAATACGAGTTATGC
Source organism: Zea luxurians (assembly GCA_029449295.1). Taxonomy (NCBI): domain Eukaryota; kingdom Viridiplantae; phylum Streptophyta; class Magnoliopsida; order Poales; family Poaceae; genus Zea; species Zea luxurians. Next base: position 40,112,016 of record JAOPSE010000023.1, read on the forward strand.
TGATGTGTGTATCAGTTTATGCAAATATAGTCTACGCATATTATGTGAATCAGGCCCACGATCCTGCTCACGCGTCGTCACTATAAAAACACCCCCACGCCGCCAGGGATTAGGTTTTAGCGGCGACGGCGGTTCCCTCGGGGCGTGCGAGCAGGAGAGCCCCGGCCGCCGCGGATTGGCGGACGTGGAGGGGGCGCGAGGAGGAGCCTCAGCGTCCGCGGCGGTACAGCTTCAGGAGGCACCGGTCAGGCGCGGCGGAGTGGGCGGCAGTGGTGCTCTTCATGGTGCTAGCGGTCGTGGTGCTGCTGGGCACCGTGGCCGTCCTTGTGGTGGTGCTGCTGCTGCAGCCCCGCGCGTCGTATGTGGCGTGCGGGCGGCGAGACTGTACGCGCTGGTGTACGGGCAGACGGGGGCGCTGGACGACGTGCAGGTCACGGTCCGGGTGGAGGCCCGCAACGGCAACGCGCACTCGGCGGCCTACTTCTCGCGCCTCGAGCGCCGCCACGCGTTCGCCGGCGCGACGCTGGCGGTGCTCCGCGCCTACCCGTTCCGCGTGCCCGCCAGGGGCGTCCTCCCGCTGGCGTACGTGGCGCCGCGCAGGGCGCCCCGCTGGGCGACGCCGGCAGCGCCGCCATGGAGGCCGCGCTCCGCGACGGCGTGGTGCCGTTCCGAGTGGAGGGGGAGGCCCGGACGCGATGGAAGGTCGCGGGGATCGTCGGCGTCGACCAGTGGACACCCCTGGTGTGCCAGCTCCGCTTCTTCTGGCCCAATGGCACCGTGCTCCCCTTCAGATGCAGCTCCAAGTCAGGAATAATTATCTCTTATATCATATTGTAAAATCTGAAACAGTTCTCCTATAGATGGTTAGCTTGCATTTTATGCTACAATTACCTCAGATCACTTCTTGTTGTATCTTACACCAATTTACGAAATTACGAAATTTCTTGATGTGTTTTATGACAACCTCATGCGCTGAGAGATACATTCGGTCTACATTCGTTATTATGAAACAGATGGACGATTTACGCTAAAATTCATACTCATTTACGTTATTTTGGTTCACGATTTACGCTTAAATCCGTCCGAGCCAGAACCTGCGCACGATCGGTGGCGCGCGATTATCGCGCCGTAAATTTGGTATACGAAACAGGTATACAATTTACGCTAAATTGTGTACTCATTTACGCTGTTTTAGCTCACGTTTTACGCTAAAATATATTTGAGCCAAAACCCGCGCACGATCGGACGCACGCGATTATTACGCCGTAATTTCCGTAATTTCGGGACCCATTTACGGTTACGAAACAGATATACGATTTACGCTAAATTTTGTACTCATTTACGCTGTTTTGGTTCATGTTTTACGCTAAAATCTGTCCGAGTCAGAACCTGATCACGATGGGGCGCGCGAGATTTTCACGCCGTAATTTTCGGGCCGCATTCGCCGTTTCAAAACAGATCTACGATTTATGCAATTTTATATATAGATTTACGTTGTCGTAACTGTCTGTTTAAATGCGCTTCCCCAATTTACGGGTTACACGTCACCGACCCACGTTCGAACAAGTGGCCCACGTCTGTTTACGCATATTTGTACTAGCTATTATAATTGCATAACTGCAGTGCATTAATGCAGGCCGCCTGGATCGGTCCATTCGGTTCGACCAGGCTCGGCTCGTCTGGCTGGGGCTCCGCGCACCTATATGAAGCCCAGGGCTTCCATTACCATCGCCCTATATATATATATATATATATATATATATATATATATATATATATATATATATATATATATATATATATATATATATATATATAATGAAGTTCAAAATAGATAGTGGGATGATATTAGTATGGAACCAATGATAACTAAAGATATCTTTACAACTTAATCACTTTGCTAGTACTACTACTTTGAAGGAACTTGTCAACTTAGTGGTCCACATTATTTCCCTTTAGTAAGCCTTTACTGAATAAATCGCCGAGTCATCTTCCTCTCCACTTCACCGTGTCATTATCCCTTACCCCAATGGCCATCTTTTATCTTTATATTAGAAAAAGGAGTCTATGGGCACCTTAGCAAGAACAGTATGTGATTTTGACGACCTGGTCACGGGTCTCATCCTGGAGTACGAACGAATATTGGAGTGGTCCTTGTGTGCCTTTCAGTAGAAGTCCATACTCCCTCTGGCTATAAATGTTGGTCGCTCTCATTTTTCGAGAAGTTAAATATTTTTAACTTTAACCATATTTATATAAAACATTAACATTTATAGTACATAATTAGTATCATTAGATAGCTCTTTAAATCTATTTTATAGTAAAAATATTCAAACATACAAATATTGCTAATATATTCTATAAATCTAGTCAAACTTAAGAAAATTTGACTGACATAAAAATTATAGCGATAAACATTTGTGGACGGAGGGAGTATTGAATTAGTGCATACTCCTGTGTGAAGGACCGAGAGAAGGTAAATGCCAGCCAATCAAATGTCTTACTAGCTTATCTTTGTCTCAATTAACTCTAAAAAATATTAAAACAAGCAAGTAGTGTGCTCTTGAACCAAGGAGTGGCTAGATGCACTCTAAAAAGTCTAGAGGATATAGCGGAACACTTACCACAGTAAAAAAGCACTAGAGCGAAACTTTTGGCGCTAAATTCTGGATGGGTTCGATTAATGATCAAAAAAGAGAAAAAAGATTGTACTAAGTATAGAATCTGGCTTACTATGATTAGCGCCATATAGCTTAGAAAATAATGTGTAGATAGCATTTTTAGTTGGTTATGATTTTCTTAGAAGTTTGAGTCTTCAGGCTATAAATATGTAACCTCATGTTACAATAAAAGAGAAAAATAATATCCCGTCGACTGCACTCTTTCATCACATTTCAGCACATCGTCACACCTATTTTTAGGGTTTATTTCAAGTAGGTATCATGTTGCTCTGACTTGATCTCGATCAGGTCAAGGGAGCCATTGGCTCTTATTTATTTTTACAATTTCTATTCACCTTACTTTCTTTGATGATAGTTGTTGCTAGATATCTACATAAATCCATCGAAACCTAAAAATGATGCTCTCAAGTCTCAACTTCAACCAAGGGGAAGAAACAACACACTCAAATCACTTAAACCAACTAGTAGTTTGATTATTTGGAAAAGTTCATGGCCATCTTAGAAACCCTAAGGAAGAAACAAATCAAAAAATAGCCCTAAAGCTAAAAAATGCACTAAATGGGCATCGGGACGTCCAAAGGCGGTCTAGTCGAGGTCTACTAATGGCCTAACTAGGTTTAGACTGATCTAGCTAGGTTCAAAGTTGGCTTGACTAACGTTACCTCTCGAGCACCCTAAAAATTCTTCCCAAAAGTGGAAAATTGCTCGAACAAACTTCTATTGATCTTAAATTTTATGGAGATGTTCCTAAGGATGTTTAGAAACTACCTAAAAAGAGCAACTCCAAAAGATCAATAAAAATAATGGGATTTAAAAAACCATCTCATTGTCTGTGGTTTTCTCAAGAAGAGGCAAAATTCCCAAACTTCATGCTTGTAAGGAATCTGCCAAAACTAGTTGGCAGAGATGTTCCTTAGGCATACTAGAATGTATCCATCCACTTGAATTGTGCCCAAAATCTTAGGGAAAAACCCCACATAGAGCAAAGTGAGTGATTTGAGGAGATGAAAAGTCGAAACAAAATCTAAGCAAGCACCTGAGCCATGAATTTTAGAAGAAATGTTCATTTGTTTCAACCATACCAAATGTTAGGCACTTTGTCAGAGTTCACATATATGTTAGGATTATAAATTTTAGATCGATACCTATTTATCTCATTTATTACTTGTTAGAAAGACTAGAGGAAGAGAAAAATGTAAAGTTGGATGAAAGAAATCATGTGCTAGAGAGACAAGGCTAGTTGGATCAACCTCACCCTTATTTATAGGCAATTACATGTTACCCACTTGCCCCAGGTAATTAGAGTCAGACCACTTAACCCTAGGGATGTTATGGTCCAACTTAAGATCTATATAATGAATAGCCTTCATGATGTTGAACCATTGGGTATTCATGACTTTGCTTTGAGTTGACACAAGATTTGCAGTGACGCCACATGTCTTCTCTAGTTCCCACCAAAATTCCACCCTAGTTCTAGGATGGCAACAGGCACATTTTACTCGTGTGCTCATGAATAAAAACCTGATAGGGTGCAGGTTTGGATGTGAGCTTGTACCCATGGGCATGGGTGCGAGGTTGATTCTCAACCCAACGAGTTTTTGATCATGTGTATGAAAAAGTCATACTCGTGCTCGTGAACCCGCGTACCCGCATTGGATATGTGTGTGTGTGCGTGTGTGCGTGTGTGTGTGTATATATATATATATATATATATAATATATGTATAATTATGTGCTTGCAAGTATACCCATGGGTTTATGGCACCCGAGGGTAACAGGTATGGGTACCATATTATACCATCGCAAGTAATGGATACAGGTGTGAAATTAAATTAATCTCGTGGGTATGGGTTTGTAAACCCTATACCCGCTGGTTTCAAGCTCGTTGCCATCCCTACCCCGGTTTGGGGCCTAATCCCAAAAACAATACATCGGTGTTTTTGAGGTCCAAACCACTTCGGAGTAGCATATTGTCTATTCTCTTGTGACCTCGACATGTGTCACCTTTAGTCCTATATCTCTCTCTCACCAAATCCTCTAGTGCATATGCTTGACTTGATTGATTGATGTCTTGACATGATTGACAATATCTACTCCTCCATGTACTATTGCACTAATCAATGACCCCATGCGTAGCCACCCATAGTTGGTCCTCTGGCTTCTCTAGTCCCTCAGTCCAAGCCTCGGCGTCTATCCTTCACCACTCTAATTCCACTGGCATGAACCCGCTTGACCTTAGTCATCGACCACCACATGTGTGCTCCACATTTGTGCATCACAAGCCAAGAGACATGTTGCACAACACCACACTCATGCTAAAGTTAGTCAACACTAAACCAAAGCTAATCATCTCCTTGATAGTTACTTACCACACATGAACACCATGGGCACATATCAACCACGTGTTTGCAATATCCCACTTGAAGTAGAATAGTGAAACAAGCTAGTGGTTGACTGATATAGAGACCCCTTAAACAAAATCTAGATCATTTGAGATATACATTTCTCATTTGTTGTGTGGCAGGTGAGAGCACCTAGAGGGAGGTGAATAGGTGATCCTATAAAATCAAACACTAAATAGCCACAAACATGATTATTAAGTTGTTAGTGAAATCAAGTCGCTATAGAACACGCTCGTGCGAACAAAGCAATCACAAGAAGCAACACACGAGACACACGATTTTTATCCCATGGTTCGGCCAAGTAACACTTGCCTACTTCCACGTTGTGGCATCCCAATGGACGAGGGTTGCACTCAACCCCTTTCAAGTGATCCAATGATCAACTTGAACACCACGGTGTTTTTATCTTAGAGTACTCTTCTCGTTTGCGAGGAATCTCCACAAGTTGGAGCCTCTCGCCCTTACAAAGTTATGATCACAAAGAAAGCACAAGAGTAAAGATGGAAGAGCAACACACGCAAGACTCAAATCCGCAGCACAACCACGCACACAAGTCAAGACTTGAGCTCAAAACACAGCACAGGGAGTTCGCAACTCAAACGGAGCTCAAATCACTAACACAGCGAATCAAATGCGTGGAGACGGAGTCTGGGAGTCTTAGAATGTTTCTTGAAAGCTTGGTGTTCTGCTCCATGCTCATAGGGGTCCCTTTTATAGCCTCAAGGCAGCTAGGAGCCGTTGGAGATCAATTTGGAAGGTCATTCTTGCCTTCTGTCGAGTGGTGCACCGGACAGCCACTGTTCATGTCCGGTGCGCGATCTCCTTCCATATCGGGCGCATCCAACCGTTGCTCCTCGTGGCCGGTTGGCGCACCGGACACTGTCCGATGCACACCGGACAGTCCGGTGCACCCAGCCGACCGTTGGAGCTAGCCACGTGTCGCATGTTGATCGTGTGGACGACCGTTGGCCACTGGCGCCGTTGGCTCACCGGACAGTCCAGTGCACCACCAGACAGTCCGGTGAATTATAGCCACATCGCCTTTTCCTTTTCCCGAGAGCGACGAGTTCGTCGCTGACGACTCACCGGACAGTCCGGTGCACCACCGGATGGTCCGGTGCACCACCGGACGGTCCGGTGATTTATAGCCATCACTCCCGAGAGTAGCAGGTTCACTGACGGCTAGCCTGGGGCACCGGACACTGTCCGGTGCGCCAGGCCCGAGCTGCTGTTGACTGTACACAGCCAACCTTTTTCCAATTCGAATCTTCTTGACTTGGCACTATTTCTAGCACTTAAATAAACATGTTAGTACTCACAAAACAATTCACTAAGTCTAGAAACATACCTTGTCTTTGATTTGTACTTCTTGCTCGTTTAGCACATAAGAGTTCAAAGCATTTGTGTTGTGCATCAAATCACCAAAACAATTATAGAAAATGGCCCAAGGGCACATTTCCCTTTCAATTTCCTCCTTTTTGGTGATTTATGCCAACCCATCAAAAAGCAACAAGAGGAGTGCAAGATCAATTCAAATTGAAGACCAAATTCTCTTTACTCAAGATTTGACATATTTGGATCATTCTTTGCCACCACTTGGTTTATTTTTGCAAATCAAATTCTTTTTCCTATCTCTAAGTCAAACACATTTGTTTGGGAAAATCGAGAGATATTCCAAAAGTAAAATTGACCAAGTGCCAAAAACTCCCCCTTTTCCCATGATCAAAATTTTCCCCCACAAGAGACCAAATTTTGCAATAAGAGTATTTTGGACAAATCAAAAATTCTAACTCTATTATTTTCAAAATCCACAAGAGGTGTGGTTGGCTGATCCATTTGTTTTGGCCTTTGCTTTGGCCTTAATTTCTCCCCCTTCGGCATTAAGCGCCAAAATAGGATCATTTTTGGCCCTTTAACCCCATTGCCTCACGAAAAATGTCAATTAAGAGTAAAAAGGCAATGAGAGCATAAGTATGAACTTGGAATTAAATACACTAATACCGGAGTGCAGTGGAAGTCTTTTTGTCGTCCAAGTTCACTTTCCCTTTCAATGTACCTTTGAGACTACATCAAGTGTACTCAAACAAACATGTTAGTCTCAAAGGGATCAAGTTGTAGCACATCTCCCCCTAAATATATGCATCATTTGCATACAGACTTGTGAGGTCCGGGGATCACTTGTACAACTTGAGCACCACAAATAAACAATAACTGATTTAAATGCATAAAGTAACATGATCAAAGGCATAGAATACATGTATGCTATAGATCAATCCAAGTTACGCAAATCTAAGACATTTAGCTCACTACGCAACCTGCAAAACCTTTTCTCATCTAAAGGCTTAGTGAAGATATCGGCTAGCTGGTTCTCGGTGCTAATGTGGTAAACATCGATATCTCCCTTTTGCTGGTGGTCTCTCAGGAAGTGATGTCGGATGTCTATGTGCTTAGTGCTGTTGTGTTCAACAGGATTATCCGCCAAGCAGATTGTACTCTCATTGTCACATAGGAGTGGGACTTTGCTTAGTGTCGGCGTTCCGAGACCGGGGGGTCCCCGAGCCGACGAGTGAGTGTGCCGCGTGCCCCAGCCCAGATGGGTCGAGCGCGTGGGCGAGCGCGAAGGGGAGAGAGAGAGAGAGAGCGAGAGGTCGGTGGCCGGAGCCGGGTCGTGAGGGAGTCGGAGAATTCCCGCGGCCTTCGTGTTCGTCCCGCGCCCAGGTCGGGTGCGCTTGCAGTAGGGGTTACAAGCGTCCGCGCGAGGTGAGGGGAGCGAGCGGCCCCGAGAGAGCGCCTGCCCCTGCCCTTCGTCCCCGCGAGGCCAACCTTCTCTAAGAAGGCCCTGGTCCTTCCTTTTATAGTCGTAAGGAGAGGATCCAGGTGTACAAAATGGGGGTGTAGCAAGGTGCTACGTGTCTAGCGAGGGAGGGCTAGCGCCCTAAGTACATGCCAAGGTGGCAGCCGGAGAGATCTTGGCACCCTGTTGGTGTGGCGTCGTGGCTGTTGGAGGAGTAACGGAGCCGGACGGGGGGACAGCTGTCGGAGTGGCTGGGCCCTTGCTGACGTCCTCCTGCTTTCGTAAGGGAGCTGAGAGCCGCCGTCGTCATGGTCTAGCGGGGCGCCATCATTGCCTATCTGGCGTAGCCGGCCAGATGGGATGCCGGTCTTGTTCTCTGCGACCCAAGTCGGCTCAGGGCAGGGTGATGATGACGCTTCCTGTTGACGTGGCGGTCTTGTGTCCTAGGTTGGGCGTCGTGGAGGCTCCTCCGAAGTCGAGGTCGAGTCCGTCCTGCATGACAAAGGCCGAGCCCGAACTCCTGGGTCGGGCGAGGCGGAGATCGTTCGGCAGAGGCCGAGGCGGAGTCCGAGCCCTGGGTCGGGCGAGGCGGAGTTCGTCGTCTTCCGGGGCCTTAGCCCGAGTCCGAGCCCTGGGTCGGGCGGAGCAGAGTTCGCCGTCTTCCGGGGCCTTAGCTCGAGTCCGAGCCCTGGGTTGGGCGGAGCGGAGTTTGCCGTCTTCCGGGGCCTTAGCCCGAGTCCGAGCCCTGGGTCGGGCGGAGCGGAGTTCGCCATCTTCCGGGGCCTTAGCCCGAGTCCGAGCCCTGGGTCGGGCGGAGCCTCCTATGGCACCTCTGGCGAAGTCTGGTCGCCCGTCGGTCTTACCTTTTGCGTTAAACGCCCCGGTGACTTGGTCGGTTGGCGCGGTGATTTAGTCAGGGTTACTTCTTATCGAAGGCGGGGCCTCGGGCGAGCCGGAGATGCGTCTGCCGTGAAAGAGGAGGCCTCAGGCGAGACGGAGTCATCTTAGGGTCGGCTGCCCTCGCCCGAGGCTAGGCTCGGGCGTGGCGTGATCGAGTCACTCGTATGGACTGATCCCTGACTTAATCAAACCCATCAGGCCTCTGCAGCTTTATGCTGATGGGGGTTACCAGCTGAGAATTAGGCGTCTTGAGGGTACCCCTAATTATGGTCCCCGACAGTAGCCCCCGAGCCTCGAAGAGAGTGTTAACACTCACTTGGAGGCTTGCGTCGCACTTTTTTGCAAGGGGACCAGCCTTTCTCGGTGGTACTTTGTTCTGGTGGGTGCGCGCGAGCGCACCCGCCGGGTGTAGCCCCCGAGGCCTCGGAGGAGTGGTTTCACTCCTTCGAGGTCTTAATGCCTTGCGTAATGCCTCGGCTGGTCTGGCGGTTCCCTCATGCGAGCAGGGCATAGCCCAGGTGCACTGTCGGGGCCCAAGTTCTCGGGCTGGTATGTTGACGCTGTCAACGGTTTGGCCGGAGCCGGGTTTGCGAGAGCAGCCCCCGAGCCTCCGCACGGAGCGAGAGGACGATCAGGGATAGACTCGACTTTTTACATACGCCCCTACGTCGCCTTTCCGCAAGGAGGAGGGGGGGAGAGCGCCATGTTACCCTCGATGGGCACCGAACATGGTGTCTCCGGTGAGCTGCAATCGGGTAATCCGAGTGGACGTCCGTGCCCCGTTCGTTGGGGGTCGGCTAGGGGCCCGGAGGCACGCCCAAAAGTACCTGCGGGTGATCTGCCGGACCCGGTCCCCTAGCGACGGGGTCCGAGGGCTCGTTGCCTCCCTCCGATGGGATTCCGTTACAGAGTCGTTCCCGCTGGTCTCGGAAATGTCCTAGGGTACCTCGGGAGCGCAGCCCGAGCCTTGGTTATGTATCGAACGTACCCCTGGTCATCCCTCGCTCGGCGTCTGAGGCGACTGTGAACCCTTCGACAGGCCAGCCTTCGAACCCCTGATCAGTAATGGGCGCGGAGCCCTAGTAGCCTGAGGCGGTCGTGGAACCTTTTGGGAGGCCGACCTTCGAACCCCTGACCAGTAGTGGGTGTCGGGCCCACGCGATCTGAGGCGGCTGTTGAACCCCTTGGGGGGCCAGCCTTCGAACCCCTGATCAGTAAGGAGGCTCGGAGCCTAGTTCCTTCACGGGGAAGGATCCCTTTGGGGGTATCCCCTTTCCCGGTCCCTGTTGCAAGAGATAGAGAAAGAAGGAAAAGGGAAAAAGGATTCGAAATTGAACGTCGTGGCGTACCTTTTTCGGCGTGGTTGTTTTGGCGAAGGCGAAACGTCACCAGCCGCTCCCGCCCGTAGCGCTGTCCGTCGAGCCGCGGAGTTAATGCGCCGGGGTGAGTAGTTGGCGAGGTTGCCGTTGCGCGTGCGCGAGCCGTTCGAGGTACGGGTCACGGGCGCGTCGTCTTCACGCCGTGAGAGGGGGTTCTCTTGCTGCCTCCGGATGGGACATGAGCTTGGCAGATGGCGTGACCGCTGCTCTCGCGCGCCTGCCACCGTCATTACTGCCGGCCCATTTTTGACCGCTTTTGACCGCTGCGCCAGGCTGGCGCTGCTGGGTCGCGGGCTGGGTCGCCTCGAATCGCGGTATCGGTTCCGCAATCGAGGAGGTGCGGTGGTGGAGCGAGTGGCACAGCGGTTCGCATGCAGCACCCGGCGCGCCAGTTGCACGACGCGTGGGCTTGAGCCGTCGCGCTGGCCTGTCAGGAGTCGGAGAGGCGCGTCCACTTGGCGCGGTTGCATGCCGCCTGCATGGCCGCCTGCCCCTTTCGCCCGCTGGTCTGGGCAAAAGTGGAGGGTTACTTGTAACCGCTGGGTGGTTGCGTGCGTCGTGCGCGGCGGTTCGGCTTCTTCTGCTTGGAGCCGGTCTGCATGACAGGCGGGCCCCAGCCCCCACGCCGCAGGGGAGGGCTTTGGAGGCGTGTTGGAGAAGACTCAGCCCGTGACGGTTGAGGGCGCAAGCGGGGGGAGTTGCCTTTAAAAGGAGGGCGACCCCCTTCGTAAGGTGACCATGTCTCCTTCCTCCCCTATGCATTGTGTCTCTCCATCTTCCGAGCCCCCGGATGGGGGGAACCGCCGTCTTTTCGCTCCATCACTGGAGGAACGCAACTCCGTGGGAGTTGGTACCTTTCAGCCATCGTTCGGCTTCAAGGATTTTCATCATGCAGCCCAGCTGCACCCCTCCACCGGCGGTCACCCAAGAGGGCGACCTCCGGCTTGATGGTGGGGGAAAGCGAGCCGGGCTGCGGCCTCTGCCCCTCCCTCAGCCTCAAGGATTTTCATCACCAGGCCAAGAGGGAGGACGAGGCGAGTCAGGGAGCTGTCTCCGTGTGGGTCGGTTGCCCTCTTCTTCCCCGTGCGCCTGGGGGAGAACGGCATCCTCCAGCTTCACGGAGACTTCCTCCAGCCATGTCGGAAGTGGCGGGTCCCGAGGCGTCGGCGGACGGAAGTGGCTTCTCTACCGACGAGATTGCCAACTCCGTCAGTAGCCCTGGGTCTCCGTCTCCCGGCCTGAATGGCTGGCTCTCGTCCTCGGGGGGTGAGAGTTTTTCCGCTGCCCCGCAGGCCCGCCCCTGTCGAGTGGGGGTTCGTACCTGCGGGGGGGGGGGGGAACCAGAGTTCCGTTTGTAAGGGCACTTCGAGTGCCGGGTTTTTTTGTTCATTTCGGCTTTCGGGGCCTGAACATGTATGTAACTCCGGCACAGAGCCGTGTTTTTTCCTCATTTTCGAGCACTAAGACTCGCCTGCTGATTATCTGAACCGCTTCACCAAGCGTGAGTTGCCCCGTGTCAAGGTGACGAGTGAGGTATCCGTATCCCGGAGGCGTAGGAATCCCTCGGCTCGGTCGGACCTGTTGTCCGAGGCTCCTCTAGCTTAGTTAAAGAGACCCCTCGGCCGCTCTTCGACGAGCCGAGGCCAGGGGTAGCGATATCAGCACGAGCAGAGGCGGAGTTGGCTCGGAAATGAAACCTGGTTGGCCGGAGCCTAGCCGGGTTGTCCGTTGGCAGGATCGACGTCGGAGCTGATCAGCCGAGGCTTCGGACCGAGCTGGCGCCCTCGGAAGGCGGTCGGCCGAGGCCCCGGAGGTGGCCAGCCGAGCCGTCCGCTCGGGCCGGGTTCTCGGAGAAGTCCCTGGCAGAGATAGCTCGAACGTGGTGATGACGTTGTCCTTCGGAGCGGAGGCCCTCGGACGTTGTCGCCGTCCGAGGCTAGGTCGGGCCTTGCCGAAGGTGCTGTCGATGCCGAGGGTGTCATCGCCCTCTTCCAGCGTCAAGATCCGAGCCTGCAGGGTCAAATCGTCTTGTAGCGTGGGCCTTGTGCGGCCGTCGAGGCCAGAACACACACCCTTGCTGCGTTATAAAGCTGCGTCTCTTTTCCTCTTGTTTCGAGTATCTGGACTTTTTGTCGGTAGCAGGGATGTTAGTGCGAGCAAGAGTTGCTTTTCGCGGAAGGTGATGAGTGAGGTATCCGTATCCCGGAGGCGTGGGAGTCCCTCGGCTCGGTCGGCCTTGCCGCTTACGCGTACTTTTACCCGCCCATGAGGACCTGTCACCGACTTGGTCGAGAAGGCTCGAAGAATCGCTTCGACAGAAGAGCTTCCGTACGTAAAGACTCGTTCGATCCGCGGATTCACCTTATCCGAGCGCGAGTTACTTATCGCAGAAGGTGATGAGTGAGGTATCCGTATCCCGGAGGCGTAGGAGTCCCTCGGCTCGGTCAGCCTTGGCTGCTTACGTGTACCCTGTCGTTTCCAGGACCCGCTTTTCGAAGTAGTCAAAAAGCACGAAAGATGTTCTGGTAAAAGAGATTTTTTGTTCGAGGAAAATTTTGACGCAGAGGGGGTTTCCCCCCTTTTAGCCCCCGAGGGAGGGTCGGGCTTTGCCGAGGCGAGGCCGACCCTTCCTTGTTGACTAAACTTTGCGTGGGTGCGAGGTATATGAATAACTTGGAAACATCTTAAGGGTAGAAGCGACGTAGCTGTTGGATGTTCCAAGCGTTGCCGTAGACCTCGCCTTGACTGTTGGCCAGCTTGTACGTTCCGGGCTTCAGAACTTTGGCGATGATGAACGGCCCCTCCCAGGGGGGCGTGAGCTTGTGCCTCCCTTGGGCGTCTTGCCGCAGCCGAAGCACCAGGTCGCCCACCTGGAGGTCTCGGGGTCGGACCCCTCGGGCGTGGTAGCGTCGCAGGGACTGCTGATACCGCGCCGAGTGTAGTAAGGCCCTGTCCCGAGCCTCGTCCAGCTGGTCCAGCGAGTCTTCTCGGCTAGCTTGGTTGCTTTCTTCGTTGTAGGCCCTCGTCCTCGGGGAGCCGCATTCCAGGTCAGGGGGCAGGATGGCCTCGGCCCCGTAGACCAGGAAGAACGACGTGAAACCCGTGGCTCGGCTTGGCGTCGTCCTCAGGCTCCAGACCACCGAGGGGAGTTCCTTCATCCATCGCTTGCCGAACTTGTTGAGATCATTGTAAATTCGAGGCTTGAGCCCCTGTAGAATCATGCCATTGGCACGTTCTACTTGCCCATTCGACATGGGGTGAGCTACGGCGGCCCAGTCTACCCGGATGTTGTGATCCTCGCAAAAATCCAAGAATTTTTTGCCGGTGAACTGGGTGCCATTGTCGGTGATGATGGAGTTCGGGACCCCGAAGCGATGGATGATGTTGGTGAAGAACGCCACCGCCTGCTCGGACCTGATGCTGTTCAGGGGTCGGACCTCGATCCACTTGGAGAATTTGTCGATGGCGACCAGCAGGTGCGTGTAGCCCCCGGGCACCTTCTGCAGAGGGCCGACGAGGTCTAGACCCCACACAGCGAAGGGCCAGGTGATGGGTATCGTCTGCAGAGCCTGAGCGGGCAGGTGGGTCTGCTTCGCATAGAATTGGCACCCTTCGCAGGCGCGGACAATTCTAGTGGCGTCAGCCACCGCCGTTGGCCAATAGAAGCCTTGGCGGAAAGCGTTCCTGATAGTCGCCTAGAGGGGGGGGGTGAATAGGGCGAAACTGAAATTAACAAAAATAATCACAACTACAAGCCGGGTTAGCGTTAGTAATAAAGAAACGAGTCCGCGAGAGAGGGCGCAAAACAAATCGCAAGCAAATAAGAGTGTGACACAAGGATTTGTTTTACCGAGGTTCGGTTCTCGCAAACCTACTCCCCGTTGAGGAGGCCACAAAGGCCGGGTCTCTTTCAACCCTTCCCTCTCTCAAACGATCCCACGGATCGAGTGAGCTTTCTCTTCTTCTCAATCAACCGGGAACAAAACTTCCCGCAAGGGCCACCACACACTCGGTGCCTCTTGCCTTGGTTACAATTGAGTGATGAACTCAAGAACAAATGAGAAAGAAAGAAAGCGATCCAAGCGCAAGAGCTCAAAAGAACACGGCAAATCTCTTTGTATGTGTCTAGAATTGAATGCCTAGCTCTTGTAAGTGGTTGAGAGTTGGAAAACTTGGATTGCAATGAATGTGGGGTGGTTGGGGTATTTATAGCCCCAACCACCAAAAGTGACCGTTGGCTGGAGGCCTCTGTTCGATGGCACACCGGACAGTCCGGTGCACACCGGACAGTCCGGTGCCCCTGCCACGTCACCATTGCCGTTGGATTCTGACCGTTGGAGCTCCTGACTTCTGGGCCCTCCTGGGTGTCCGGTGCACACCAGACATGTACTGTTTGATGTCCGGTGCACCAGCATGGGCGTGCCTGACGTCTGCGCGCGCTGCGCGCGCATTAAATGCACCGCAGGGAGCCGTTGGCGCCGCAGGGAGCCGTTGCTCCGCTGGTACACCGGACAGTCCGGTGAATTTTAGCGGAGCGGCTGCCGAGCGAACCCGAGGCTGGCGAGTTCCGGAGGCCGCGTTTCCTTGGAGCACCGGACATGTCCGGTGCACACCGGACAGTCCGGTGAATTATTGCGCGCCCGCTTCCGAGAATTCCCGAGGGCGAAGAGTCTGAGTCGAAGTCCTCTGGCTGCACCGGACATGTCCGGTGCACACCGGACAGTCCGGTGCCTCCAGCCAGAGGTGCCCTCGGTTGCCTTGCTGCTCCTTTGTTGAATCCAACACTTGGTCTTTTTATTGGCTAAATGTGAACCTTTTGCACCTGTATAACTTATGCACTAGAGCAAACTAGTTAGTCCAATATTTGTGTTGGGCAATTCAACCACCAAAATTATTTAGGAACTAGGTGTAAGCCTAATTCCCTTTCAATCTCCCCCTTTTTGGTGATTGATGCCAACACAAACCAAAGCAAATATAGAAGTGCATAATTGAACTAGTTTACATAATGTAGGTGCAAAGATTGCTTGGAATTGAGCCAATATACACTTATATGATGCGCATGGATTGTTTTCTTTATTTTTCACATATTGGACCACATTTGCACCAAGAGTTTTGTTTTTGCAAATTCTTTTGTAAATACTTTTCAAAGTTTTTTTGCAAGATAGTCAAAGGTAAATGAATAAGATTTGCAAAGCATTTTCAAGATTTGAAATTTTCTCCCCCTGTTTCAAATGCTTTTCCTTTGACTAAACAAAACTCCCCCTCAAATAAGGTCTCCTCTTAGTGTTCAAGAGGGTTTTCCATCAATTTCGAAAATACTACTTGCTCCCCCTTTAGAACACAAAGAGATACCAATTTTGAAATTTACCATTGAAAATCATCAAATTTAAAATTGGTGGTGGTGCGGTCCTTTTGCTTTGGGCTCATATTTTCTCCCCCTTTGGCATGAATCGCCAAAAACGAAATCATTAGAGCCCAATTAAGTCCTTTTCTCCCCCTTTGGTCATGAAATGAATGAGTGAAGAGTATACCAAAGTTGGAGAGATGATGCGGAGCGACGGCGAAGGATGAGTAGTGGAGCGGAGTGGAAGCCTTTGTCTTCGCCGAAGACTCCAATTCCCTTTCAATATACCTATGACTTGTTTGAAATACACTTGGAAACATATTAGTCATAGCATATATAAAAGAGACATGATCAAAGGTATATTTATGAGCTATTTGTGCAAGACTAGCAGAAGAAGTTCCTTGAATCAAGAATATTGAGCTCATGCCTAAGTCGGGTAAAAGATTGTTCATCAAGCGGCTTGGTAAAGATATCGGCTAATTGATCTTTAGTATTAATGTAAGAAATCTCGATATCCCCCTTTTGTTGGTGATCCCGAAGAAAATGATACCGAATGGCTATGTGCTTAGTGCGGCTGTGCTCGACGGGATTGTCGGCCATTTTGATTGCACTCTCATTGTCACATAGCAAAGGAACTTTGGTTAATTTGTAACCGTAGTCCCGCAGGGTTTTGCCTCATCCAAAGTAATTGCGCGCAACAATGGCCTGCGGCAATATACTCGGCTTCGGCGGTAGAAAGAGCGACCGAATTTTGCTTCTTTGAAGCCCATGACACCAAGGATCTTCCCAAGAACTGGCAAGTCCCCGATGTGCTCTTTCTATTAATCCTACACCCCGCCCAATCGGCATCCGAATATCCAATCAAATCAAAGGTGGATCCCCGAGGGTACCAAAGTCCAAACTTAGGAGTATAAGCCAAATATCTCAAGATTCGCTTTACGGCCGTAAGGTGTGATTCCTTAGGGTCGGCTTGGAATCTTGCACACATGCAAACGGAAAGCATAATGTCCGGTCGAGATGCACATAAATAAAGCAATGAACCAATCATCGACCGGTATACCTTTTGATCCACGGAATTACCTCCCGTGTCGAGGTCGAGATGCCCATTAGTTCCCATGGGTGTCTTGATGGGCTTGGCATCCTTCATTCCAAACTTGCTTAGAATGTCTTGAGTATACTTCGTTTGGCTAATGAAGGTGCCTTCTTGGAGTTGCTTGACTTGAAATCCTAGAAAATACTTCAACTCCCCCATCATCGACATCTCGAATTTCTGTGTCATGATCCTACTAAATTCTTCACATGTAGATTTGTTAGTAGACCCAAATATGATATCATCAACATAAATTTGGCATACAAACAAATCATTGTCAAGAGTTTTAGTGAACAAAGTAGGATCGGCCTTGCCGACTTTGAAGCCATTTGCAATAAGGAAATCTCTAAGGCATTCATACCATGCTCTTGGGGCTTGCTTGAGCCCATAAAGCGCCTTTGAGAGCCTATAAACATGGTTAGGATACTCACTGTCTTCAAAGCCGGGAGGTTGCTCAACATAGACCTCCTCCTTGATTGGTCCATTGAGGAAGGCACTCTTCACGTCCATTTGATAAAGCTTGAAGCCATGGTAAGTAGCATAGGCTAATAATATACGAATTGACTCAAGCCTAGCTACGGGTGCATAGGTTTCACCAAAATCCAAACCTTCGACTTGTGAATATCCCTTGGCCACGAGTCGAGCTTTGTTCCTAGTCACCACACCATGCTCGTCTTGCTTGTTGCGGAAAACCCACTTGGTTCCTACAACATTTTGGTTAGGACGTGGAACTAAATGCCATACCTCGTTCCTCGTGAAGTTGTTGAGCTCCTCTTGCATTGCCATCACCCAATCCGAATCTTGAAGTGCTTCCTCTACCCTGTGTGGCTCAATAGAGGAAACAAACGAGTAATGTTCACAAAAATGAGCAACACGAGATCGAGTAGTTACCCCCTTATGAATGTCGCCGAGGATGGTGTCGACGGGGTGATCTCGTTGGATTGCTTGGTGGACTCTTGGGTGTGGCGGCCTTGGTTGTTCATCCTCCTTGTCTTTATCATTTGAATCTCCCCCTTGATCGTTGCCGTCATTTTGAGGTGGCTCATCTTCTTGATCTTCTTGTTCACCATCTTGAGCCTCATCCTCAATTTGAGTTGGTGGAGATGCTTGCGTGGAGGAGAATGGTTGATCTTGTGCATTTGGAGGCTCTTCGGATTCCTTAGGACACACATCCCCAATGGACATGTTCCTTAGCGCTATGCATGGAGCCTGTTCTTCACCTATATCATCAAGATCAACTTGCTCTACTTGAGAGCCGTTAGTCTCATCAAACACAACGTTACAAGAAACTTCAACAAGTCCTGAGGACTTGTTAAAGACTCTATATGCCCTTGTGTTTGAGTCATATCCTAGTAAAAAGCCTTCTACTGTTTTAGGAGCAAATTTAGATTTTCTACCTCTTTTGACAAGAATAAAACATTTGCTACCAAAAACTCTAAAATATGAAATATTTGGCTTTTTACCGGTTAGGAGTTCATAAGATGTCTTCTTGAGGATTCGGTGAAGATATAACCGGTTGATGGCGTAGCAGGCGGTGTTGACCGCTTCGGCCCAAAACCGATCCGGTGTCTTGTACTCATCAAGCATGGTTCTTGCCATGTCCAATAGAGTTCGATTCTTCCTCTCCACTACACCATTTTGTTGTGGAGTGTAGGGAGAAGAAAACTCATGCTTGATGCCCTCCTCCTCAAGAAAGTCTTCAATTTGGGAATTTTTGAACTCCGTCCCATTGTCGCTTCTAATTTTCTTGATCCTTAAGCCGAACTCATTTTGAGCTCGTCTCAAGAATCCTTTTAAGGTCTCTTGGGTTTGTGATTTTTCCTGCAAAAAGAATACCCAAGTGAAGCGAGAATAATCATCCACAATTACAAGACAATACTTACTACCGCCGATGCTTATGTAAGCGATCGGGCCGAACAAATCCATGTGTAGGAGCTCCAGTGGCCTGTCGGTAGTCATGATGTTTTTGTGTGGATGATGGACACCAACTTGCTTCCCGGCTTGGCAAGCGCTACAAATCCTGTCTTTCTCAAAATGAACATCGGTTAGTCCCAAAATGTGTTCTCCCTTTAGAAGTTTGTGAAGATTCTTCATTCCAACATGGGCTAGTCGACGGTGCCAGAGCCAACCCAAGTTAGTCTTAGCAATTAAGCATGTGTCGAGTTCAGCCCTTTCAAAATCTACTAAGTATAGCTGACCCTCTAACACACCCTTAAATGCTATTGAATCATCACTCCTTCTAAAGACAGTAACACCTGTATCAGTAAAAAGACAGTTGTAGCCCATTTGACATAATTGGGATACGGAAAGCAAATTGTAATCTAAGGAATCTACAAGAAAAACATTGGAAATAGTATGGTCAGGAGATATAGCAATTTTACCCAAACCTTTGACCAAACCTTGATTTCCATCCCCGAATGTGATAGCTCGTTGGGGATCTTGGTTTTTCTCATATGAGGAGAACATCCTTTTCTCCCCTGTCATATGGTTTGTGCACCCGCTGTCGAGTATCCAACTTGAGCCCCCGGATGCATAAACCTACAAAACATGTTTAGTTCTTTGTTTTAGGTACCCAAACGGTTTTGGGTCCTTTGGCATTAGAAACGAGAACTTTGGGTACCCAAACACAAGTCTTGGAGCCCTTGTGTTTGCCCCCAACAATTTTGGCAACTATCTTGCCGGATTTGCTAGTCAAAACATAAGATGCATCAAAAGTTTTAAATGAAATGACATGATCATTTGATGCATTAGTAGTTTTCTTTCTAGGCAACTTGGCATGGGTTGGTTGCCTAGATCTAGATGTCTCACCCTTATACATAAAAGCATAATTAGGGCCAGAGTGAGACTTCCTAGAATGAATTTTCTTAATTTTACTCTCAGGATACCCGGCAGGGTACAAAATGTAACCCTCGTTATCCTGAGACATGGGAGCCTTGCCCTTAACAAAGTTAGACAAGTTCTTAGGAGGGGCATTAATTTTGACATTGTCTCCCCTTTGGAAGCCAATGCCGTCCTTAATGCCCGGGCGTCTCCCATTATAGAGCATGCTTCTAGCAAGTTTAAATTTTTCATTTTCTAAGTCATGCTCTCTAATCTTAGCATTAAGTTGTGCTATGTGATCATTTTGTTTCTTAATTAAAGCTAGGTGATCATGGATAGCATCAACATTAATATCTCTACATCTAGTACAAATGGAAATATGCTCAACATTAGATGTAGAGGGTTTGCAAGATTTTAGTTCAACAACCTTAGCATGCAACAAATCATTTTTAGCTCTAAGGTCGGAAATAGTAGCATTGCAAACATCAAAATCCTTAGCCTTAGCAATTAATTTCTCATTCTCATTTCTAAGGCTAGCAATGGAAGCATTCAATTCATCAATCCTAGCAAGCAAATCAACATCATCATTTCTAGGATCAATGCAAACATGAGAATCAACCTTAGCAATTAAATTGGCATTTTCATTTCTAAGGTTGTCTAAAGTCTCATGGCAAATACTTAGCTCACTAGACAATTTTTCACATTTTTCTCTTTCTAGAGCATAAGCATTTTTAACCTTAACATGTTTCTTGTTTTCCTTGATTAGGAAGTCCTCTTGGGAGTCCAAGAGATCATCCTTTTCATGGATGGCACTAATTAGCTCATTTAATTTTTCTTTTTGTTCCATGTTAAGGTTGGCAAAAAGAATACGCAAATTATCTTCCTCATTTTTATCATTATCCTCATCACTAGATGTTTCATATTTAGTGGAGGACCTTGATTTTACCTTCTTTTTGCCGTCCTTGGCCATAAGACACTTGTGGCCGACGTTGGGGAAGAGAAGGCCCTTGGTGACGGCGATGTTGGCGGCGTCCTCGTCGTCGGAGGAGTCGCTTGAGCTTTCGTCGGAGTCCCACTCCCGACAAACATGGGCATCGCCGCCCTTCTTCTTGTAGTATTTCTTCTTCTCCTTCCTCTTGCCCTTCTTGTCGTCGCCCCTGTCACTATCACTAGACATAGGACATTTTGCAATAAAATGACCGGGCTTACCACACTTGTAGCAAACCTTCTTGGAACGGGATTTGTAATCTTTCCCTTTCCGTTGCTTGAGGATTTGCCGGAAGCTTTTGATGATTAGGGCCATCTCCTCGTTGTCGAGCTTGGAGGCGTCAATTGGTTGTCTACTTGGTGTAGACTCCTCCTTCTTCTCCTCCATTGCCTTGAAGGCCACGGGTTGCGCCTCGGATGTGGAGGGTTCATCAAGCTCGTTGATCTTCTTGGAGCCCTTAATCATGCATTCAAAACTCACAAAATTCCCGATAACTTCCTCGGGGGTCATTTGTGTATATCTAGGATTGCCACGAATTAATTGAACTTGTGTGGGGTTAAGGAAAATAAGGGCTCTTAGAATAACCTTAACCACTTCGTGGTCATCCCATTTTGCGCTCCCGAGGTTGCGCACTTGGTTCACCAAGGTCTTGAGCCGGTTGTACATGTCTTGTGGCTCCTCCCCTTGGCGAAGACGGAAGCGACCGAGCTCCCCCTCGATCGTTTCCCGCTTGGTGATCTTGGTGAGTTCATCACCCTCGTGCGCCGTCTTGAGTAGGTCCCAAATCTCCTTGGCGTTCTTCAACCCTTGAACTTTGTTGTATTCCTCCTTGCTTAGTGAGGCAAGAAGGATGGTTGTGGCTTGAGAGTTGAAGTGCTCGATTTGGGCCACTTCGTCCGTGTCGTAGTCCTCGTCCCCTACGGATGGTACCTGTACACCATACTCAACAACATCCCATAATCTTTTGTGGAGAGAGGTTAGATGAAATCGCATCAAATTACTCCACATAGCATAATCTTCACCATTAAAAGTTGGTGGTTTGCCTAATGGGACGGAAAGTAAAGGTGTATGTCTAGGAATGCGAGGGTAGCGTAGGGGAATCTTACTATACTTCTTATGCTCTTGGCGTTTAGAAGTGACGGACGCTGCGTCGGAGCCGGAGGTAGATGTCGATGAAGTGTCGGTCTCATAGTAGACCACCTTCCTCATTCTTTTGTGCTTGTCCCCACTCCGATGCGGCTTGTGAGAAGAAGATTTTTCCTTCTTCTCTTTGTGGTGAGAAGAGGAAGATCTTTTCTCCTTCCGCTTGGAGGATTTCTTCTTCTTCTCTCTTCTCTTGGTGCGGGACTCTTTCGATGAAGATGAAGTGCTCCCTTGACTTGTAGTGGGCTTGTCATCGCCGGTCTCCATCTCCCTCTTGGTGTGATCTCCCGACATCACTTCGAGCGGTTAGGCTCTAATGAAGCACCGGGCTTTGATACCAATTGATAGTCGCCTAGAGGGGGGGGGGTGAATAGGGCGAAACTGAAATTAACAAAAATAATCACAACTACAAGCCGGGTTAGCGTTAGTAATAAAGAAACGAGTCCGCGAGAGAGGGCGCAAAACAAATCGCAAGCAAATAAGAGTGTGACACAAGGATTTGTTTTACCGAGGTTCGGTTCTCGCAAACCTACTCCCCGTTGAGGAGGCCACAAAGGCCGGGTCTCTTTCAACCCTTCCCTCTCTCAAACGATCCCACGGATCGAGTGAGCTTTCTCTTCTTCTCAATCAACCGGGAACAAAACTTCCCGCAAGGGCCACCACACACTCGGTGCCTCTTGCCTTGGTTACAATTGAGTGATGAACTCAAGAACAAATGAGAAAGAAAGAAAGCGATCCAAGCGCAAGAGCTCAAAAGAACACGGCAAATCTCTTTGTATGTGTCTAGAATTGAATGCCTAGCTCTTGTAAGTGGTTGAGAGTTGGAAAACTTGGATTGCAATGAATGTGGGGTGGTTGGGGTATTTATAGCCCCAACCACCAAAAGTGACCGTTGGCTGGAGGCCTCTGTTCGATGGCACACCGGACAGTCCGGTGCACACCGGACAGTCCGGTGCCCCTGCCACGTCACCATTGCCGTTGGATTCTGACCGTTGGAGCTCCTGACTTCTGGGCCCTCCTGGGTGTCCGGTGCACACCGGACATGTACTGTTTGATGTCCGGTGCACCGGCATGGGCGTGCCTGACGTCTGCGCGCGCTGCGCGCGCATTAAATGCACCGCAGGGAGCCGTTGGCGCCGCAGGGAGCCGTTGCTCCGCTGGTACACCGGACAGTCCGGTGCACACCGGACAGTCCGGTGAATTTTAGCGGAGCGGCTGCCGAGCGAACCCGAGGCTGGCGAGTTCCGGAGGCCGCGTTTCCTTGGAGCACCGGACATGTCCGGTGCACACCGGACAGTCCGGTGAATTATTGCGCGCCCGCTTCCGAGAATTCCCGAGGGCGAAGAGTCTGAGTCGAAGTCCTCTGGCTGCACCGGACATGTCCGGTGCACACCGGACAGTCCGGTGCCTCCAGCCAGAGGTGCCCTCGGTTGCCTTGCTGCTCCTTTGTTGAATCCAACACTTGGTCTTTTTATTGGCTAAATGTGAACCTTTTGCACCTGTATAACTTATGCACTAGAGCAAACTAGTTAGTCCAATATTTGTGTTGGGCAATTCAACCACCAAAATTATTTAGGAACTAGGTGTAAGCCTAATTCCCTTTCAGTTCCCGACGAGGGTTCGAGGTGCTGCATGATGACCGCAAGCCCCCGAGTGTATTTCCCGCAGGAGTTCCTGACCTTCGGCGATGGAGATGCGTCGCTGGAGGATGCCCGAGGGGCTACGGTGGTAGAGCTCCTTCTCATCGCCCAGCAAGACGAACGATTTGGCGTGTCGCGCTACCCGCCGAGCCTCGGCTCGATCGAGGGGCAGTTCTCCTTGGTGGAGATATTGCAGGTACGGGGTTTGCCAACCTTGATCTGGCACGACCCCGTTCTGCTCCTCCTCGATGCGCAGCGCTTCGCCCTCGGGCTTCGAGGGTTCCTCGGGTTGAGCCGAGGATGGCTCGGGCTGGGCCGAGGTCGCCTCGGACGAGGCCGAGGGTGCCTCGGGCTCGGGCGCGTCGCCTATCTTGACGGAGGGTTGGTGCAGATCCCGGGAGAAGACGTCCGGGGGAACCGTCGTTCGCCCCGAGGCTATCTTCGCCAGCTCGTCCGCAGTCTCGTTGTAGCGCCGGGCGATGTGGTTAAGCTCGAGCCCGTAGAACTTGTCTTCCAGGCGTCGAACCTCCTCACAGTAGGCCTCCATCTTCGGGTCGCGGCAGAGGGAGTTCTTCATGACTTGGTCGATGACGAGCTGCGAGTCACCGCGTGCATCGAGGCGTCGGACCCCTAGCTCGATGGCGATTCGCAATCCGTTGATCAGAGCCTCGTACTCAGCCACATTTGTTGGACGCC
This sequence comes from Zea luxurians, assembly GCA_029449295.1. Classification (NCBI taxonomy): domain Eukaryota; kingdom Viridiplantae; phylum Streptophyta; class Magnoliopsida; order Poales; family Poaceae; genus Zea; species Zea luxurians. Next base: position 40,135,892 of record JAOPSE010000023.1, read on the forward strand.
GGGAAATGGAGGCGGAGCACGTAGCGCAGGTGTTTCCCGAGGGGCGAGACGAAGAGCAGGCCCGCGCCAGCTCCCGTCTTCATCAGCGACCCGTCGAAAAACATGGTCCAGAGCTCTGGTTGGATCGGAGCCGTTGGCAACTGGGTGTCGACCCATTCGGCTACGAAATCCGCCAGTACCTGAGACTTGATGGCCTTCCGGGGGGCGAACGAGATTGCCTCGCCCATGATTTCCACCGCCCACTTTGCGATCCGTCCTGAGGCTTCTCGGCACTGGATGATCTCCCCCAGGGGGAAGGATGACACCACAGTCACCGGATGAGACTCGAAGTAATGTCGCAGCTTTCACCTCGTCAGGATCACTGCATATAGCAGCTTCTGGACTTGTGGGTTGCGGATCTTGGTCTCGGACAGCACTTCGCTGACGAAGTAAACCGGCCTCTGAATGGGCAAAGCATGCCCCTCTTCCTGCCTTTCGACCACGATCGCGGCGCTGACCACCTGAGTGGTTGCGGCGACGTAGACCAGGAGGGCTTCTCCATCAGCTGGGGGTACCAAGATGGGCGCCTGGGTGAGGAGCGCCTTCAGGTTCCCGAGGGCTTCCTCGGCCTCGGGAGTCCAAGTGAAGCACTCGGCCTTCCTTAAGAGACGGTACAGGGGCAGGCCTCTTTCGCCGAGGCGCGAGATGAAACGGCTCAAGGCCGCGAGGCATCCCATGACCCTCTGTACGCCTTTTAAGTCCTTGATGGGCCCCATGTTTGTGATGGCCGCGATCTTCTCCGGGTTGGCTTTGATGCCACGCTCGGAGACGATGAATCCCAAAAGCATGCCCCGGGGCACCCCGAAGACGCACTTCTCGGGATTGAGCTTGACGCCCTTCGCCTTGAGACACCGGAATGTCAGTTCGAGGTCGGAGAGAAGGTCGGAGGCTTTCCTCGTCTTGACTACGATGTCATCGACGTAGGCCTCGACCGTGCGACCGATGTGTTCGCCGAACACATGGTTCATGCACCGCTGGTACGTTGCACCCGCGTTCCTCAAACCGAACGGCATTGTGACATAACAGTACATGCCGAAGGGCGTGATGAAAGAAGTCGCGAGCTGGTCGGACTCTTTCATCTTGATTTGATGATACCCTGAGTAGGCATCGAGGAAAGACAGGGTTTCGCACCCTGCAGTGGAGTCCACGATTTGATCGATGCGAGGTAGAGGGTAGGGGACCTTCGGACATGCTTTGTTGAGACCAGTGTAGTCTACACACATCCGCCACTTCCCCCCTTTTTTCCTCACAAGTACAGGGTTGGCAAGCCATTCGGGATGGAATACCTCTTTAATGAACCCTGCTGCCATCAGCTTGTGGATCTCCTCGCCTATCACCCTGCGCCTTTCCTCGTCGAATCGGCGCAGAGGCTGTCTGACCGGTCGGGCCCCGGCCCGAATATCCAGCGAGTGCTCGGCGACATCCCTCGGTACGTATGCCGGGCATGTCCGAGGGACTCCATGCAAAGACGTCGGCGTTTGCGCGGAGAAAGTCGACTAGCACTGCTTCCTATTTGGGGTTGAGCCCGGATCCGATTCGAATCTGCTTGGAGGTGTCGCCACTGGGGTCGAGAGGGACGGCCTTAACCGTCTCCGCTGGCTCGAAGTTGCCGGCATGCCGCTTCACGTCTGGCACCTCTCGGGAGAGGCTTTCCAGGTCGGCAATGAGGGCCTCGGACTCGGCGAGGGCCTCGGCGTACTCCACGCACTCCACATCGCATTCGAATGCGTGTTTGTACGTGGGGCCGACGGTGATGACCCCGTTGGGGCCCGGCATCTTGAGCTTTAGGTAGGTGTAGTTGGGGATGGCCATGAACTTCGCGTAGCATGGCCTTCCCAACACTGCGTGGTAGGTTCCTCGGAACCCGACCACCTCGAACGTCAAAGTCTCCCTTCGGAAGTTGGCGGGTGTTCCGAAGCAGACAGGGAGGTCGAGCTGTCCGAGGGGCTGGACGCGCTTCCCGGGAATGATCCCGTGGAAGGGCGCAGCGCCTGCTCGGACGGATGACAGATCGACGCGCAGGAGCCTGAGGGTCTCAGCGTAGATGATGTTGAGGCAGCTGCCCCCATCCATCAAGACCTTGGTGAGCCTGACGTTGCCGATGACGGGGTCGACGACGAGCGGGTACTTCCCCGGGCTCGGCACGTGGTCGGGGTGGTCGTCCCGGTCGAAGGTGATGGGCTTGTCGGACCAGTCTAGGTAGACTGGCGCCGCCACCTTCACCGAGCAGACCTCCCGACGCTCTTGCTTACAATGCCGAGCCGAGGCGTTTGCCGCATGCCCTCCGTAGATCATGAAGCAGTCGCGGACCTCTGGGAACTCTCCTGCTTGGCGATCCTCCCTTTTGTCGTCGTCGTGAGCCCTGCCACCCTCTGCGGGTGGCCCGGCCCTGTGGAAGTGGCGCCGAAGCATGACGCACTCTTCGAGGGCGTGCTTGACGGGCCCCTGATGGTAGGGGCACGTCCCCTTGAGTGCCTTGTCGAAGAGGTTAGCACCTCCGGGGGGCTTCCGAGGGTTCTTGTGCTCGGTGGCGGCGACAAGGTCTGCATCGGGAACGTCGCGTTTCGCTTGCGACTTCCTCCTGCCTTTCTTCTTGGCGCCGCGCGGAGTAGACGCCTCGGGAGCATCTTCCGACGGGCGGCCCTGGGGCTGCTTGTCCTTTCGGAAGATGGCCTCTACCGCCTCCTGGCCGGAGGCGAACTTGGTGGCGATGTCCATCAGCTCGCTCGCCCTGGTGGGGGTCTTGCGACCCAACTTGCTCACCAGGTCACGGCAGGTGGTGCCGGCGAGGAACGCGCCGATGACATCGGAGTCGGTGACGTTGGGCAGCTCGGTGCGCTGCTTCGAAAATCGCCGGATATAGTCCCGAAGGGACTCTCCCGGCTGTTGCCGACAGCTTCGGAGGTCCCAGGAATTCCCGGGGCGCACGTACGTGCCCTGGAAGTTGCCGGCGAAAGCCTGGACCAGATCTTCCCAGTTGGAAATCTGCCCCGGAGGCAGGTGCTCCAACCAAGCGCGAGCGGTGTCGGAGAGGAACAGGGGGAGGTTGCGGATGATGAGGTTGTCATCGTCCGTCCCACCTAGTTGACAGGCCAGGCGGTAGTCCGCAAGCCACAATTCCGGTCTCGTTTCCCCCGAGTACTTTGTGATAGTAGTCGGGGGTCGGAATCGGGGCGGAAACGGCGCCCGCCGAATGGCTCGGCTAAAGACCTGCGGACCGGGTGGTTCGGGCGAGGGACTCTGATCCTCCCCGCTGTCGTAACGTCCCCCGCGCCTGGGGTGATAACCTCGGCGCACCCTTTCGTCGAGGCGGGCCCGACGGTCGCGATGAGGGTGCTCGTCGCCGAGGTGGCCCGGGGCCGCAGGCGCGGTGTTGCGCGTGCGCCCGGTGAAGACCGAGGCTTCCCGCGTGAGTCGGGAAGTCGCGGTACGAGGTTCCGAGGGGTATCCCTGCCTTCGGGAGGCAGAGCTCTCGGCCCGCCGGGCCGCAGCGCCTTCCAGGAGATGCTTGAGTTCTCCCTGGATTCGCCGACCCTCGGTGGTTGATGACTCCGGCATTGCGCGGAGGAGCATTGCTGCGGCGGCCAGGTCCTGACCGGTTCCGCCGGATGCGGGTGGCGGTCTGTCCCTGGCATCGTTGGCGATGCGGTGCTGGAGACCTTGGGGCAGGTGACGTATTCCTCCGGCTAGAGGCTGGCTCGCCCATACCTGCCCGATGTTCTGGCGGATTGCCTCGAGCGCTCCTGCTCCCTCATCGAGCCCGGCCTGCGCCCCGTGGACTTGCTCGAGCTGTGGGTCGTGACCCCCCGCCGGAACGGGGACCACAGCTAGCTCCCGCGGGATGTCGGCGCGAGGCGCTGGCCTAGGGGGATCACCATCCTCCGGCATGCCGAGACGGCCGCCTCCGGAGGGATCCCCTAGCTCGACGTGGAAACATTCGCGGCTCGGGCCGCAGTCCTTGTCGCCAAGGCTGCGGCTGCCGTCGGAACAGTCGGAGAGGCAGTAGTCACATGCGGTCATGAAGTCCCACATGGCACTAGGGTTGCCAGATCCGGAGAAATCCCAGCAGATGCTGGGGTCGTCATCTTCCTCGGACCCAGAGGGTCCGTAGGTCGAGACACCCGTCAATCGGTCCCAAGGCGACCGCACACGAAACCCCAGAGAGGTTGCACTCGCCTCAACGTGAGCGCCCGCCAAAGCGAGGTCGCCAGGCGGGTTGAGGCCGAGTCGAAATGACGAAAGATGGGTAGCAGTCGGTACCTTTTTGTCGACGAGGAGCGACGAAGTCATGTCGGGGGCTGATCGCGCCGTCGTCCTGGGTACGAGGGCGACGTCCTGCAGGCCCTTCGCGAGCGTGCTGGCGTCGTCCACCTGCTCGGAGTCGACGTGCTGCGGGGGGATGGCGCTCGCCTTTGCCTCGAACGCGAGGGTGACGCCTAGCGTGTCCTCCGTTGGGGCACTGGGGATGTCGATTTGCTCGACAGCTGTCGGAGCGCGGCCTCCCGCTCGGCCTTAGTTGCCCCGCCTCCTCCTTCGATGGCGAGGGAGAGGACGGAGCGAGCTCGAAAGTTGTCCTTCCCCCACGCGGGAAAGGCGTCGTCGATTCCGCCGCCGGCGGGCGGGCTGTCCGCCACCATTGTCGCTGTCGCGCGGCGGTGGAAGGAGTATCATGTCGTAGCTGCTGTCGAAGGACATGAACTCGAGACTCCCGAAACGGAGCACCGATCCGGGTTGAAGAGGTCGTTGGAGACTGCCCATCTGGAGCTTGACGGGAATCTACTCGTCAACACGCAGCAGGCCCCTACCTGGCGCGCCAACTGTCGGCGTTCCGAGACCGGGGGGTCCCCGAGCCGACGAGTGAGTGTGCCGCGTGCCCCAGCCCAGATGGGTCGAGCGCGTGGGCGAGCGCGAAGGGGGGAGAGAGAGAGAGAGAGCGAGAGGTCGGTGGCCGGAGCCGGGTCGTGAGGGAGTCGGAGAATTCCCGCGGCCTTCGTGTTCGTCCCGCGCTCAGGTCGGGTGCGCTTGCAGTAGGGGGTTACAAGCGTCCGCGCGAGGTGAGGGGAGCGAGCGGCCCCGAGAGAGCGCCTGCCCCTGCCCTTCGTCCCCGCGAGGCCAACCTTCTCTAAGAAGGCCCTGGTCCTTCCTTTTATAGTCGTAAGGAGAGGATCCAGGTGTACAAAATGGGGGTGTAGCAAGGTGCTACGTGTCTAGCGAGGGAGGGCTAGCGCCCTAAGTACATGCCAAGGTGGTAGCCGGAGAGATCTTGGCACCCTGTTGGTGTGGCGTCGTGGCTGTTGGAGGAGTAACGGAGCCGGACGGGGGGACAGCTGTCGGAGTGGCTGGGCCCTTGCTGACGTCCTCCTGCTTTCGTAAGGGAGCTGAGAGCCGCCGTCGTCATGGTCTAGCGGGGCGCCATCATTGCCTATCTGGCGTAGCCGGCCAGATGGGACGCCGGTCTTGTTCTCTGCGACCCAAGTCGGCTCAGGGCAGGGTGATGATGACGCTTCCTGTTGACGTGGCGGTCTTGTGTCCTAGGTCGGGCGTCGTGGAGGCTCCTCCGAAGTCGAGGTCGAGTCCGTCCTGCATGACAAAGGCCGAGCCCGAACTCCTGGGTCGGGCGAGGCGGAGATCGTTCGGCAGAGGCCGAGGCGGAGTCCGAGCCCTGGGTCGGGCGAGGCGGAGTTCGTCGTCTTCCGGGGCCTTAGCCCGAGTCCGAGCCCTGGGTCGGGCGGAGCAGAGTTCGCCGTCTTCCGGGGCCTTAGCCCGAGTCCGAGCCCTGGGTCGGGCGGAGCGGAGTTCGCCGTCTTCCGGGGCCTTAGCCCGAGTCCGAGCCCTGGGTCGGGCGGAGCGGAGTTCGCCATCTTCCGGGGCCTTAGCCCGAGTCCGAGCCCTGGGTCGGGCGGAGCCTCCTATGGCACCTCTGGCGAAGTCTGGTCGCCCGTCGGTCTTACCTTTTGCGTTAAATGCCCCGGTGACTTGGTCGGTTGGCGCGGTGATTTAGTCAGGGTTACTTCTTATCGAAGGCGGGGCCTCGGGCGAGCCGGAGATGCGTCTGCCGTGAAAGAGGAGGCCTCAGGCGAGACGGAGTCATCTTAGGGTCGGCTGCCCTCGCCCGAGGCTAGGCTCGGGCATGGCGTGATCGAGTCACTCGTATGGACTGATCCCTGACTTAATCAAACCCATCAGGCCTCTGCAGCTTTATGCTGATGGGGGTTACCAGCTGAGAATTAGGCGTCTTGAGGGTACCCCTAATTATGGTCCCCGACACTTAGATTGTAGCCGAAGTCCCGGAGGGTATGCCTCATCTAAAGTAGTTGCGCGCAACACTGTCCTGCGGCAACGTACTCGGCCACACCGGTGGATAGGGCAACAGATGTTTGTTTCTTAGAACTCTAGGACACCAGGGACCTTCCTAGAAATTGGCACATCCCTAATGTAATCTTCCTAACAACCTTGCACCCGGCATAATCAGAGTCTGAGTATCCAATCAAGTCAAAGGTACCCCTTTGGATACCAGATCCCGAAGCAAGGCGTAGAAACTAAATACCTAAGAATTAGCTTAATGGCCACAAGGTGACATTCCTTGGGGTCGGATTGAAATCTAGAACATACACATACACTAAACATAATGTCCGGTCTACTAGCACAAAGATAAAGTAATGAACCTATCATTGACCGGTATGCCTTTTGATCAACGGACTTACCTCCTTTGTTGAGGTCAACGTGCCCGTCAGTTCCAATCGGTGTCTTCGCGGGCTTGGCGTCCTTCATCCTAAACCTCTTGAGAAGATCCTGAGTGTACTTCGTTTGGGAGATAAAGGTGCCGTCCTTGAGTTGCTTCACTTGAAATCCAAGGAAGTAGGTCAACTCGCCCATCATCGACATCTCGAACTTTTGAATCATCACCCTGCTAAACTCCTCACAAGACTCGTGGTTAGTAGAACCAAATATTATGTCATCAACATAAATTTGGCAAACAAAGAGACCACCGTTGCAAGTCTTTGTGAAAAGAGTGGGATCGGCTTTCCCAACCTTGAAAGCATTAGAAATAAGGAAATCTCTAAGGCATTCATACCATACTCTTGGGGCTTGCTTAAGTCCATAGAGTGCCTTAGAGAGCTTATACACATGGTCAGGATACCTGTCATCCTCAAAGCCAGGGGGTTGTTCCACGTATACCTCCTCCTTGATTGGCCCGTTGAGGAAAGCGCTCTTTACGTCCATTTGGAATAGCCTAAAGGAATGGTGAGTGGCATAGGCTAATAATATTCAAATTGACTCTAACCTAGCCACAAAAGCAAAAGTCTCCTCGAAATCCAAACCTGCGACTTGGGCATAACCTTTTGCCTCAAGTCGAGCCTTGTTTCTTGTCACCACCTCGTGCTCATCTTGCTTGTTGCGGAACACCCACTTGGTTCCCACAACGTTTTGCTTTGGACGTGGCACTAGGCTCCAGACTTCATTTCTTTTGAAGTTGTTGAGCTCTTCCTGCATGGCCAACACCCAGTCCGAATCCTGTAAGGCCTCTTCTACCCTGAAAGGCTCAACAGAAGAGACAAACGAGTAATGCTCACAAAAATTAGCTAAACGTGAGCGAGTAGTTACTCCCTTGCTGATGTCACCCAGAATTTGATTGACGGGGTGATGTCTTTGGATCATCGCTCGGACTTGAGTTGGAGGGGTCGTGGTGCTTCTTCCTCCATCACTTAATCTTCCTGTGCTCCCCCTTGATCCTGCCCTTCTTCTTGAGGTACCTGTACCTTGTCTTGAGTTGGAGGATGCACCATTGTTGAGGAAGATGGTTGATCTTCTTCATGTGGTTCCTGTGGTCGCACATGGCCTATCGCCATCGTGCGCATTGCGGCCGTCGGAACTTCATCCTCATCTATGTCATCAAGATCAACTTGCTCTCTTGGAGAGCTATTAGTCTCATCAAATACAACATCGCTAGAGACTTCAACTAACCCTGATGATTTGTTGAAGACCCTATATGCCTTTGTATTTGAGTCATACCCTAGTAAAAACCCTTCTACTGCCTTGGGAGCAAATTTAGAATGTCTATCTTTCTTCACCAGAATGTAGCATTTGCTCTCAAATACACGAAAGTAAGAGACATTGGGTTTGTTACCGGTAAGGAGTTCATAGGAGGTCTTTTTGAGAAGGCGATACAGATAGAGCCGGTTTATGGTGTGGCAGGCTGTGTTCACAGCTTCTGACCAAAATTGCTCAGACATCTTGAATTCTCCAAGCATCATTCTCGCCATGTCGATTAGCGTCTTGTTCTTCCTCTCTACCACACCATTTTGCTGTGGTGTGTAGGGAGCGGAGAACTCGTGCTTGATGCCTTCCTTCTCAAGATACTCTTCAACTTGTAGATTCTTGAACTCGAACCCATTGTCGCTCCTTATCTTTTTCATCTTTAGCTAAAATTCATTTTGAGCCCTCCTTAGAAAGCGCTTTAGGGTCCCTTGGGTTTCTGATTTGTCCTACAAAAAGAATACCCAAGTGAAGCAGGAAAATCATCTACAATTACAAGAATATACTTACTTCCCCTGATGCTGAGGTAGGCAATGGGTCCGAAGAGGTCCATGTGAAGAAGCTCTAGAGGTCTTGATGTTGTCATCACATTCTTGCTGTGATGAGTGCTTCCCACCTGTTTCCCTGCCTGACATGTTGCACAAGGTCTGTCTTTCTCAAAACAGACATCGGTTAGTCCTAACGCATGATCTCCCTTTAGAAGCTTATGAAGGTTCTTCATCCTAACATGTGCTAGACGGCGATGCCACAGCCAGCCCATATTAGTCTTAGCTATTAAGTATGCATCTAGATCAGCATTCTCTTTCGAAAAATCAACTAAATAGAGCTTGTTGTCTAATACACCCTTAAAAGCTAATGAACCATCACTCCTTCTAAAGACAGATACATCTACATTTGTTAATAAACAATTATAACCCATGTTACATAATTGACTCACAAACAATAAGTTGTACCCGAGCAATTCAATTAAAAACACATTGGAGATAGAATGCTCGGATGTGATGGCTATCTTTGCCAATCCTTTAACCTTGCCTTGGTTCCCATCTCCAAAGATGATTGAATCCTAGGAGTCCTTGTTCTTGACGTAGGAGGTGAACATTCTCTTCTCCCCTGTCATATGGTTCGTGTATCCGCTGTCGATAATCCAGCTTGAGCCCCCGGATGCATAAACCTGCAAGACAATTTAAGCTTGGGTTTTAGGTACCCAACTCTTGTTGGGTCCTGCAAGATTAGTCACAATAACTTTTGGAACCCAAATACAAGTCTTGTCTCCCTTGCATTTGGATCCCAACTTCCTAGCAACTACTTTTGTGTTCTTACATGAAAGTACAAAAGAAGTATTGCAAGCATGATAAATAGTGGAAGGTTCATTGCACATTTTCCTAGGCGCATGACGCACAACATGATTTCTCCTAGGCTACTTCTACCATGAGCAAAAGTGGAGCTAGATGCAAACATAGCATGTGAATCACTATAAGCAGTATGATCATACCATCTATCATTATAAGCATTCCTAGCATATTTCCTATCATAAATATAGGCATGATTCTTTTGGGAACTACTAGCCATAGGGGCCTTCCCTTTCTCCTTGTTGAGAACGGAAGCCCTTTGGCTTGTTAAGTTCTTGGTTTCCTTTCGAAAACCAAGTCCATCCTTAATTAAGGGGTGTCTACCAACAGTGTAGGCATCCCTAGTAAATTTTAATTTATCAAAATCAACTTTGCAAGTCTTAAGTTGAGCATTAAGACTTGCCACCTCATCGGTTAATTTAGCAATAGAAATAAGATGTTCATCACAGGCATTAACATCAAAGTCCTTACATCTATTGCAAATAACTACATGATCTACACATAGTCTAGTTGCATTTGCTTCCTCTAGTTTAGCATTTAATTCAACATTTAAATCTTTTAAACTAGAGACAGATTCCTAACAAACAGACAACTCAGAGGATAGCATTTCATCTCTTTTAAGTTCTAAAGCAAGGGATTTTTGAACATTAACAAACTTGTCATGTTCCTCATACAAAATGTCCTCTTGCTTTTCTAGTAGTCTATCTTTTTCATTTAGAGCATCAATTAATTCATTAATTTTCTCTACTTTGGCTCTATCTAACCCTTTAAACAAACCAGAGTAATCTACTTCATCATCGGAGGATTCATCATCGCTAGAAGAAGAGTACTTAGGGGAATCTCGAATACGTACCTTCTTCTCCTTAGCCATGAGGCAAGTATGGCGTTCGTTGGGGAAGAGCGAAGACTTGTCGAAGGCCGAGGCAGCCAATCCTTCATCGTCAGAGTCAGATGAAGAGCAGTCAGAATCCCATTCCTTTCCAAGGTGCGCCTCGCCCTTCGCCTTCCTATAGTTCTTCTTTTCCTTCTTCCCATGTCTTTTTTGTGCCTGGTCATTTTCATTATCAGGACATTGAGCAATAAAATGACCAGTCTTACCGCATTTGAAACAGGAGCGCTTTCCCCTAGTTTTATTCTTATTGGGGTACTCTTTGCATCCTTTGAGTGCGGTCTTGAAACGCTTGATGATAAGCGCCATTTCTTCTTCATTGAGCCCGGTAGCCTCCACTTGTGCTACCTTGCTTGGTAGTGCCTCCTTGCTACTTGTTGCTTTGAGAGCAACGGGTTGCGGTTCATACATGGGCAGTGGACCATTTAGCGCATCATCCACGTATCGTGCCTCCTTCACCATCATGCGCCCGCTCATGAATTTTCCAAGGATCTCCTCGGGCGCCATCTTGGTGTACCTGGGGTATTCACGAATAAGGTTAACAAGATGGGGGTCAATTATAGTAAATGACCTTAGCATGAGTCGGACGACATCATGATCCGTTGATCTTGTGCTCCCGTAACTTCGGATTTTGTTGACTAGGGTCTTGAGCCTGTTGTAGGTCTGAGTTGGCTCCTCTCCCCTGATCATCACGAACCTCCCCAGCTCGCCTTCCACTAGCTCCATCTTAGTGATCATAGTGGCGTCGTTTCCCTCATGTGATATCTTGAGGGTGTCCTAGATTTGCTTAGCATTGTCCAAGCCGCTAACCTTGTTGTACTCATCCCTGCACAGAGATGCTAGCAAAACAGTAGTGGCTTGGGCATTTTTATGGATTTGCTCATTAATAAACACAGGATTATCGGTACTATCAAAATGCATCCCATTTTCTATAATTTCCCATATACTAGGATGGAGAGAGAATAAATAACTATGCATTTTATGGCTCCAAAATGAATAGTCCTCTCCATCAAAGTGTGGAGGTTTTCTAAGGGGAATTGATAGTAAATGCGCATTTGAATTGTAGGGAATGCGAGAGTAATCAAAAGAATAGTTTTGATTAACCGTCTTTTTCTTGGACGAGGAGTCGTCGTCGTCCCATGGTGAAGAAGAAGATGCATCTCCGGTCGGAGAGGAAATCTCCGGCCGGGTGGCGGATTGCACCCGCCCGAAATCCTAAGATGAGGAGGGGCCTAAGCGTTTTGCTTGTTATGCGAGATGGAAGGATGAACACAAGAACACACGAGGGTTTAGAGTGGTTCGGGCCGCTGGAGCGTAACACCCTACTCCATTGTGTGTTGGATTACTGTGGAAGCTTGAGAGTCTGAGTGAACTTGTGTTGTAATGTCGCATGCCTCCCCTTTTATAGCTGAAGGGGGGCATGCACAAAGGTACTGAGCCCCGACATGTGGGCCCAGGGACAAAATGTATATAGCACTTGGAGCTACTAATGTTCGCTGTTGGGGCAATCTTCTCGTGCCTTGACACCCGAGATCTGCGTATCCTCAGCGTGCCGGGGAAGCTTCTTGTACAAGAGACGATATCCACAGTGCGCTGCATAGCACGGGCGCACTGTTTGGTAATAGACCTGACAGGCGCGCTGCCTGCAAGGCTACCCTGATGCCGTCTGCCAGCGGAGTGGACAGGACGCATTAAATGCTGAGAGGGCACATCGTTTGTCAGCGTGGTGGTAGGCGACGCGTCCTCTCCGTATTAAATGCAGAGACTGCGCGGCTTTAGGAGCCTTACGTCAGGCTTCGCCCGTTGGCTTATGTCATGGGCCACAAGCCACGCGGCAGCAGCGGGTCTCCGCTTGAGCGAGGAGCGTAGGGCAAGGCCTGGACATGTGCCAGCGCCGGACCCTTACTCATGCCGGGGTTCCCCCCATCCCGGGTCCTTGTTGTGGTCCGGACCCTACTCGGAGGAACCTAGGACCCAACGGAGGGACCCGGCATACCTTTCTAGGAGTCCCGGACCGTAATCGAAGGCTCGGGCTATGCGTGCAGGGGTTCGGTGTTTCTCCACGGGGGTCTGGACCCGATAATGCACCCTAGGGAGTATTATGTTTCCTTGCCACATGGTACCCCTGAACCTGCCCATGTGGCAGGGTCGAGGTGTCGTTCTCCGTGCGGCATCTTTATACTGTAGTAGTGGGTACCCCTGACTCGGGGTACCGACAGTGGCCCCTGGGCCCGCCTCAGGGGAGGATGCGAGCCTGCAGGTGGGGCCAGAGTCTGATTGGCGGTTGGCCTGCTGCTCCTACGCATCTATCGATGCGATTACTGCTGGCCCGCCTATGGTCACGCCGACTACCACGCCTATTCCCACGGTTGACTGGCCCGTTACCTTTGTACTTAATGTCACTATTGGGTCATGCGCGGGGTGCCTCGAGTCGTCGCAATAGTTCTGAAAACTTATCTTTTCAGTCTTCCGCGACGGCCCCGAGGAGGCATGGCATTGGCGTGAGCGGCGGTGCGATTTTTCTGCATCCAGTAACTGGCACGCTGGTTACATGACATGTGGGCCTGGGCCCCCATGTTGGACCGCCGGTTGCAGCGAAGTTGAGTGGGCGCTCAACCGCGGGACGGTTGTACACTTCCCGTGTGGCGGTTCGCCTTCTCGACTGTTGGTTTCGGCGAAGATGAAGGGGCGCATAACCGTGGGGCGGTTGCATGCCTCCTTGTGCGGCGGTTCGTCTTCCAGACCGTTGGTTGCTCCGAAAATGAAGGGGCGTATAACCATGGGGCGGTTGCGCGCTCCTTGTGTGGTGGTTTGCCTTCTTCGTGCTTCGGGTCAGCCTATATGACGCGTGGGGACTGGCCCCCGTGTCATAGGGCGGGATCCTTGGTGCACATCGAGGGAGACTTTTCCTGTGATGCTCCGGGCGCGAGAGGGGAAATCTGCCTTTAAAAACGGATCGATCTCTCGGGTAGTAGCCATGCCTCGCTCCTCTTGCATCCTTCGCGCCCTTCCGCCTTCCGGGCCTCTGGATGGGGCGCGCCGGTGTTCGCTGGAGGGATCCACGTCAGGGCCATACCCTCCGGTGGTCTCACCGTCGAAGAGCCCACGCTCTTCGTTTCCTGCGCAGTGGGGCTGTCGATCTTGTCTTCTTCTTGCTGTTGTTGGAGGAGCACGACCTTGTGGAGGTTGGCGCTCTTCAGCTATCGCTCGGCTTTAAGGATTTTCATCATGCAGCCCGGCTGCAGTCCCCCGCTAGTGGTCATCCAGAAGGATGACCACCAGCCTCGTGGTGGGGAGAAGCGAGTCGGGCTGCGACCTCCCCCCTACCCTCAGCTTCAAGGATGTTCATCATCCTTGCTGGGGTGGAAGGCGAGCCGAGTCGAGGCCCTGCCCTCCGCATGGGCTGGTGACCCGCTTCTTCCTCCAGCATTTGGAGGAGAAGGATGTTCACCAGCCTTGCGGAGGAGGCAAACCTCAGTTACGCGGGGCCGGCTGGCTGCAGGCCGTCAGCTGCAGCGTGTCTAACCCTTTGGGGTGGATGGCTTTGGAGCCACCTTCGACGCTGCCTCCTGCCGTCTGGACGGGGCGTGGCTATCTGTCCACCGCACGGGCGACGGTCGCGCCGTGCGCGGGTTCGCCACATCCACGGCTTCTCCTACCGGCCGATTGCACTAGGGGGTCGTACAAGACGTCGTATTCCTCGGGGGTGGCGGCCACGTTCTTGGATGGTCTTGTCCTCACTCCCGTGGGAGGATGGGAGTGAGGACCCCTTCGCACGTGCTGAGGCAGCCGCCGTCCACCGGTGCAGAGGTGGCCGCTGTCGTCGGTGCTAAGGTGGTCGCCGCCGCTGGTGAGGCTACCCATTGCAGAGGTGGTTGCCTCCACTAGCGAGACCATCAAAGCCACCTGTCGCCGAGTTCCTGACTCTTTGGCTTTAATCACCTCGTTGTCGCCCCCCGTAGGAGGACGGGGGCGAGGACCTCCTCGCAATGGCGCACACCCTGAGGTGGTCGCCACCGCTGGCAAGCCGCTTGGAGCGGAGGTGGTTGTCACTGCTGGTGCAGAGGTGGTCGCTGTCGCTGGCGAACCGTCGGTGCAGAGGTGGTCGCCGCCGCCGGTAAGGCTGCCCGGAGCCAACTTCCAGCTCAACTCCTGCTGGTGCAGCACAGTTCATTCCTGCATAAATGGAGCTAGGGCCCCGCTTGTAAGGGAATGTAATAACATATGTTTGCTTCAAAGCAGAATGTAATAACATATGTACGCAGGATTTTAGTCTGGGAAGCTAAGTTGTGTGTCTAGACCCCCTAGATGGTGGTTCTAGGTACTAGGACACCTGACGCAGAGTGGTGGAGTGTGCAGGCCCACGGTACGGGACCAGGCTGAGCAGCTACACGGCTCCGGACCACCCCAGGAAACAAGCGTCTCTTCTCTAGTTTCGGACCCCAGGTTTTCAGACGCACATGACTTATAGTTCCAAATACTAGGGCACCCGTCACGGAGTGGTGGAGTGTGCAGGATTTCGGGTACGGAACCAGGCTAACCGGCCACATAGGCTCCGGACCACCCCATGGAACGGGCACCCGTTCTTTAGAACCGGACCCTAGGCTTTTTCCTATTTTTATAAAGTACTCCTGAGTATTATTTATAAAGCAGTGTTTAATAATTATCTGTGTATCGCTCGTTCCTGCTGTGTGCAATGTTACGATGTTGACTCGCCCTGGTGGCTGGCCCCCCGCCTGGGATGCAGGCTTGATGTGTCGAGGTTGAATACCAGCGTTTATGAAAGAGTTGTCAACAACTCTTGGGAGGCAGCCTCGCCGAGACCTGGATCTGTACACAACTTTAGCTAAGGAGCGTTAGTAACACACCCGTAGGGCCCGTCATCTAGCACTAGCCATCCTTTGATACATGCTCGGAACTTGCAAGGTTTAGTCTGGGGGAGCCAAGTTGTGCGTCCGGACCCCCTGGATGGTGGTTCTAGGTACTAGGACACCCGTCACAGAGCGGTGGAGCATGCAGGCCCATGGTACAAGACCAGGCTGAGCGGCTACACGGCTTCGGACCACCCCAGGAGACAAGTGTCTCTTCTCTAGTTCCAGACCCCAGGTTGTCGGACCCACAGTACTTATAGCTCCAAATACTAGGGCACCCGTCACGGAGTGGTGGAGTGTGCAGGATTTCGGGTACGGAACCAGGCTAACCGGCCACACAGGCTCCGGACCACCCCATGGAACAGGCTCCCATTCTTCAGAGCCGGCCCCCAGGTTGTTGGGCCCTCCTGCTTTCGCATAGAGGTCCTAAACTGCAAGCCTGGCTGTTCAATTCAGATGTCATTATGCCTAATAGGATGGGAACTGATCAGGTGGGTTAGATATAATACAATCCGGAAACTGCAGGGTAAGACCTTGGAGCAGTAGGATAAAGCTATCATAGAAGTGCATCCAAGGGGGTAGATCCTCCCTCGTATAACATGACATGCATGGGTGTAGGCCAACAGGCCGGGTTTATGAGGGCAGACCTCACCGGGCTGGCATACACATGTGCATTACTTAGCTAAAAAAGGGAGAAAGGTTCGACCCCTCGGACATGCTCCTATGGATAGAACTTACAGAGATGCTACGGGGGTTAGGAAGGGGTACTCCTTCAGTCGTGGAAGGATGGTCACCCTTGGGTCGGCGTGTTTCTGTCACCTTCAAGGGTCCTTCCCAGCTGGGGGAGTGTTTGAGGAGCCCTTCTTGGTTTGGTACTTGCCGTAGGACTAGGTCTCGACCCTAGGTTCCCATCTGCGTTTGACGGAGGAGCCCTCGTCCTTGGTTGTGGCCCCATCTAAGGACTAGACCGGTGGGGAGTCCAGTAGGGTTTCCGGGGGAAGGCAGACTTCGGCCCCATAGACCGGGGGACACAAACAAAAAGGGGAATTTGTAGTCACTTTTTCCTGTCGCGTAAAAAAAGGCTTTACGCGAGAGCAATAGAGGTTGGGATACATCTATCTCTTCTAAGCAACCTCTTTTGGATTCTTAAGACCACCCTTGCAGTAGGATATCGTCTGCTTTAGGTTCTTTATTATCTCCTTCGAGGGGTTTTTAGGATCATTCAGGCTATATTTAGTCCATTTTGGCTTTTACTGTCTATCGAAGTGGGAGTCTCTAGCGAAGACGTCCTTTAGGTCCCCTTCGGGTGCCTGATACCCGAGGTCTCGCTCAGCCGCGGCCACCTCGCCGTCGTCGACCTTTTCCTTGCCAGGACGGCGACGAGGTGGGGAGCCGTCCTTGGAAGACTGCTCACACCGCTCGCTGACGCGTTCGCTGACGCGTTTCGTGAGATCAATGATCTCGCGACACTCCGCGGCGCTGTGGCGACCGTTGGGGTGTACAGGGCACGAGCCGTTGTTACCCCTCTGCGACCGTGGGCACTTATTGCGATCGCCCCGGCCCCCGGTCGCAGCTGCGACGACCAGCGCGGTAGACTGCGGCCTCTCGTATCCGCGACCCTTCTTTTTCTTTTTGCTGTCCTAGGGGGCGGCACCCGAGCCACCCGTCTGGGTAGTCCCGGTTTGTGGGGCCGAGTGCCATGCATGACCCTTGGTGGCTCTGGCGCACTTGTGAGCCAGAGTGGAGCGTGGGGACAGTCTCCACATCATTTGTGGCCAGCTTCTCCAACATTTTCTTATCACGTACCCCCTGTCGAAAGGCCGTGATGATGGAGGCATCAGAAATACGAGGTATAGTACCTCGTACCTTGGTGAAGCGGGAGATAAACGTCCAGAGGGTCTCTCCGGGCTCCTGCCTCACTGCGTGTAGGTGGGCCTCCACGCCGTGTTGCTGGTAAGCGCTGGCGAAGTTTGCAACAAACCACGCGCAGAGCTCTTCCCAGGTGTAGATTGACCCTGGGGCGAGGTTCATGAGCCAAGTCCGGGTGGACCCAGACAAGGCGAAATGAAAATAAGTTGCCATCACAGCGGTGTTTCCACCTGCTGCTGTGATGGCGGTGACGTATACCTGCAGGAATTCTGACGGATTTGATGTACCATCGTATTTTTACAGCAGGTGTGGCCTGAACTTGGGTGGCCACGATGTTGCACGGAGATGATCCGTGAGAGCGGCACATTCCACGCTGGCTAGGGGGACACCCGCCTGGAACCGGGCACCCACTAGGGTCCACGATGTTTTCGCAGCGAAATCTTGGTCGAGGTTGCGACCCTTGATGTTTTGTTGGCGCTCACTGAAAGGGAAATGTGCCCTTGGGCCATTTCTAAGTATTTTGGTGATTGAGTGCCAACACAAGTGCTTTTGTGTTAATCTATGCAAAGTGGTGGACAAAGTGCAAATCAAGTCTAAAGGTATGTTTCTAGACTTAGTACATTGTTTTTGAGAACTAATGTATTGTGTCTAAGTGCTGGAAACAGGAAAAAACAAATTGAAAAAGAGGTGACTTTGTTCAGCCAAAGTCTGCTCAGTCTGGGTGCACCAGGCTGGCTCTGACGAACAGGCTACTCTCGGGACTTCGACGGCGGTGTACGGCTATAATTCACTGGACTGTCCGGTGAGCCGTTCATAGACGAACTCGTCGCTCTCGGGAGATGATTAACGGCGTACGGCTAAAATTCACCGGACTGTCTGGTGGTGCACCGGACTGTCCGGTGAGCCAACGGTCAGCCGGGGCAACGGTCGGCCGAGGATTCCGCGTGTGACGCGTGGCCGAGCCAACGATCACATTGGAGCACCGGACTGTCCGATGTGCACCGGACAGTGTCCGGTGCGCCAACGGCTCTCAATCTGCAATGGTCGGCTTCGCCAAACAAGGAAAGAAATCTGCACCGGACAATGTCCGGTGGTGCACCGAACAGTGTCCGGTGGTGCACCGGACTGTCCGGTGCGCCAGTCGACAGAAGGCAAGAATTGCCTTCCTACAATGCTCTCAACGGCTCCTAGCTGCCTTAGGGCTATAAAAGGGACCCCTTGGCGCATGGAGAAAATATCCAAGCATTCTTTGAGCATAGTTGATCACTCACACTTCGTTCTTGCACACTTGTTCGACATTCTTAGTGATTTGAGCTCCGTTCTAGTGAGAAACTCGTGATAGTCTCTTGAGCTCAAGTCTGGGTCTTGTGTGTGCATATTTGTTGTGATCTTTGTGTCTTGTGTGAGTTGCTCATCCCTCCCTTACTCCGTGCTTCTTTGTGAACTTCAAGTGTAAGGGCGAGAGACTCCAAGTTGTGGAGATTCCTCGCGAACGGGATATAGAAAAGCAAAGCAAAACACCATGGTATTCAAGTGGGTCTTTGGACCGCTTGAGAGGGGTTGATTGCAACCCTCGTCCGTTGGGACGCCACAACGTGGAAGTAGGCAAGTTTTGTACTTGGCCGAACCACGGGATAAACCATTGTGTCTATCTGTGTTGATTCTCTTGTGGTTATCATGTCTTGCAAGAACTCCTCTCTAGCCACTTGGCGATTATTGTGCTAACGCTTACTCAAGTTTTTGTGGCTTAAGTTTAAGTTTCACAGGATCACCTATTCACCCCCCTCTAGGTGCTCTCATTTGGTATCAGAGTCGTTCTCTTCACGTGAGGGACTAATCGCCCGAAGAGATGGATCCTAAGGGCAAGGGGATGGTGGTCAATGATAAGGAGAAGGAGTCCTTCGTCAACGATCCAAAGGATGACAGGCCTACTGACTCGAGGTCGGGCCACAAAAGAAAAGACGGGAGGAAGAAGAAGACAAGGCGCATCAAGGAGATCGTCTACTACGACAACAGCGACAAGTCCTCTTCTTCCCAAAAGGACAATGACGACAACGACTACGAGAAACGGAAAACGGTCAATTCAAACTTTTCTTTCGATTACTCTCGTATTCCGCAAAGTACAAATGCTCATTTGCTCTCCATTCCACTTGGCAAACCTCCTCACTTTGATGGAGAGGACTACGGTTTTTGGAGTCACAAAATGCATAGTCACTTGTTCTCTCTCCATCCGAGCATATGGGAGATAGTGGAGAGTGGAATGAAATTTGATAGCTCGGATAGTCCTATGTTTATCAATGAACAGATTCATAAAAATGCACAAGCTACTACTGTGTTGTTAGCCTCTTTGTGCAGGGACGAGTATCATAAGGTGAGCGGCTTGGACAATGCCAAGCAGATCTGGGACACTCTCAGGATCTCACACGAGGGGAACAACGTCACCATGCTCACCAAAATGGAGTTGGTGGAGGGCGAGCTTGGAAGATTCGCAATGATAAGGGGAGAGGAGCCAACCCAAACATACAACCGGCTCAAGACCCTCATCAACAAGATAAGGAGCTATGGAAGCACGCGATGGATGGACCACGACGTCGTTAGTCTAATGCTAAGGTCCTTTACTGTACTTGATCCACATCTGGTGAACAGTATTCGTGAAAATCCTAGGTACACCAAGATGTCGCCCGAAGAAGTCCTTGGGAAGTTCGTAAGCGGGCGAATGATGATCAAGGAGGCGAGATACGTCGACGACGCGTTGAACGGTCCAATCCATGAGCCTCAACCCATTGCTCTCAAGGCAACAAGGAGCAAGGAGGCGCTCCCTAGCAAGGTGGCGCAAGTTGAGGCAGCCGGGCTCAATGATGAAGAGATGGCCCTCATCATCAAGCACTTCAAGACGGCGCTAAAGGGTCGCAAGGGGCAGCCAAGCAAGACCAAGACAAAGGGGAAGCGCCCATGCTTCAAATGTGGTAAGGTTGGTCATTTTATTGCTAACTGTCCCGATAATGATAGTGGCCAGGAACAAGGGAACAAGAGGGAAAAGAAGAAAGCTTAAAAGAAGGCTAAGGGCGAGGCACACCTTGGCAAGGAGTGGGACTCGGATTGTTCGTCGTCTGACTCCGACAACGAAGGACTCGCCGCCACCGCCTTCAACAAATCGGCCCTGTTCCCCAATGAGCGTCACACATGCCTCATGGCAAAGGAGAAGAAGGTATGTACTCGAGACAATACTACTTATGCTTCTTCAAGTGAGGATGAGTCTAGTGATGATGATGAAATAGATTATTCCTGTTTATTCAAGGGTCTAGATAGAACCAAGGTTGATAAGATTAACGAATTAATCGATGCCTTAAATGATAAGAATAGATTATTAGAGAAGCAAGAGGATCTTTTATATGAAGAACATGATAAGTTTGTAGAGGCTCAAAAATCCCTTGCTTTAGAAATCAAAAGGAATGAAATGCTTTCTTGTGAACTATCTACTTGCCATGAGACAATTTCTAGTTTAAAAGATGTTAACAATGATTTAAATGCTAAACTAGAAGTAGCAAATAGATCTGACTCTTGTGTAGAACATGTTGTGATTTGCACTAGGTGTAAAGATTTTAATGTTGATGCTTGTAGTGAACACCTAGTGTCTATTGCAAAGTTAAATGATGAACTAGCTAGTCTTAATGCCCAACTTAAGACTAGCAAGAGTGAATTTGATAAGTTAAAATTTGCAAGGGATGCCTACACGATTGGTAGACACCCCTCAATTAAGGATGGACTTGGCTTCAAGAGGGAAGCCAAGAACTTGACATGTCATAAGGCTCCCATCTCCATCAAGGAGAAAGGGAAGGCCCCTATGGCAAATAGTATTCAAAAGAACCATGCTTTCTTATACCATGATAGGAAATATTCTAGGAATGTCCATCATGATAGAAATTGCAATAATGTTGTTTCACATGCTTATGATTCATATGCTATGACTGCTTCTAGTTCCCATGTTGTGCATGATAGAAATGTTGCTAGGAAAAATGCTATGTCTAGAAAAAATGTTGTTCATGCTCCTAGGAAAGTAATGAATGAACCTTCTACAATTTATTTTGCTTGCAATGCTTCCTTTGCTATTTGTAGAAAGGGTAAGAAGGTAATTGCTAGGAAGTTAGGGGCCAAATGTAAGGGAGACAAAACTTGCATTTGGGTCCCTAAGACTATTGTGACTAACCTTGTAGGACCCAACAAGAGTTGGGTACCTAAGACCCAAGCCTAAATTTGCCTTGCAGGTTTATGCATCCGGGGGCTCAAGCTGGATTATCGACAGCGGATGCACAAACCACATGACGGGAGAGAAGAGGATGTTCTCTTCCTACGTCAAGAATAAGGATCCCCAAGATTCAATAATATTCGGTGATGGGAACCAAGGCAAGGTGAAAGGGTTAGGAAAAATTGCTATTTCGTCCGAGCACTCTATTTCTAATGTGTTTTTAGTTGAGTCGCTTGGATATAACTTGTTGTCTGTGAGTCAACTTTGCAATATGGGATATAATTGTTTATTTACAAATGTAGATGTGTCTGTCTTTAGAAGGTGTGATGGTTCACTAGCTTTTAAGGGTGTACTAGACGGCAAACTTTATTTAGTTGATTTTGCAAAAGAAGAGGCCGGTCTAGATGCATGCTTAATTGCTAAGACTTGCATGGGCTGGCTGTGGCATCGCCGTTTAGCACATGTGGGGATGAAGAACCTTCACAAGCTTCTAAAGGGAGAACACGTGATAGGTTTAACTAATGTGCATTTCGAAAAAGATAGACCTTGTGCAGCTTGTCAAGCAGGCAAACAGGTGGGAAGCTCTCATCACACCAAAAATGTGATGACCACGTCAAGACCTTTGGAGATGCTTCGTATGGACCTCTTCGGACCTGTCGCCTATCTAAGCATAGGAGGAAGTAAGTATGGTCTTGTTATAGTTGATGATTTTTCCCGCTTCACTTGGGTATTCTTTTTGCAGGATAAATCTGAAACCCAAGGGACCCTCAAGCGCTTCCTAAGGAGAGCTCAAAATGAGTTTGAGCTCAAGGTGAAAAAGATAAGGAGCGACAACGGGTCCGAATTCAAGAACCTTCAAGTGGAGGAGTACCTTGAGGAGGAAGGGATCAAGCACGAGTTCTCCGCTCCCTACACACCACAGCAAAATGGTGTGGTAGAGAGGAAGAACAGGACGCTCATCGATATGGCGAGGACGTTGCTTGGAGAGTTCAAGACCCCCGAGCGCTTTTGGTCGGAAGCCGTGAACACGGCTTGCCACACCATCAACCGGGTCTACCTTCACCGCCTCCTCAAGAAGACTTCGTATGAGCTGCTAACCGGTAACAAACCCAATGTGTCTTACTTTCGTGTATTTGGGAGCAAGTGTTATATTCTTGTGAAGAAAGGTAGAACTTCTAAATTTGCTCCCAAAGCTGTAGAAGGGTTTTTATTAGGTTATGACTCAAATACAAAGGCGTATAGGGTCTTCAACAAATCATCGGGTTTGGTTGAAGTCTCTAGCGACGTTGTATTTGATGAGACTAATGGCTCTCCAAGAGAGCAAGTTGTTGATCTTGATGATGTAGATGAAGAAGACGTTCCGACAGCCGCAATACGTACCATGGCGATTGGCGATGTGCGACCACAGGAACTCGAGGAGCAAGATCAACCATCTTCCTCAACAATGGTGCAACCCCCAACTCAAGACGATGAACAGGTTCATCAAGAAGAGGCGTGTGATCAAGGGGGAGCACAAGATGACCATGAAATAGAGGAAGAAGCACATCCGGCACCTCCAACCCAAGTTCGAGCGACGATTCAAAGGAATCATCCCGTCGACCAAATTTTGGGTGACATTAGCAAGGGAGTAACTACTCGTTCGAGATTAGTTAATTTTTGTGAGCATTACTCTTTTGTCTCTTCTATTGAGCCTTTAAGGGTAGAAGAGGCCTTGTTAGATCCGGACTGGGTGTTGGCCATGCAGGAAGAGCTAAATAATTTCAAGAGAAATGAAGTTTGGACACTAGTGCCTTGTCCCAAGCAAAATGTTGTGGGAACCAAGTGGGTGTTCCGCAACAAACAAGACGAGCACGGGGTGGTGACAAGGAACAAGGCTTGACTTGTGGCAAAAGGTTATGCCCAAGTCGCAGGTTTGGACTTTGAGGAGACTTTTGCTCCTGTGGCTAGGCTAGAGTCCATTCATATTTTGCTAGCATATGCCGCTCACCATTCTTTCAGGTTGTTCCAAATGGATGTGAATCGCGCTTTCCTCAACGGGCCAATTAAGGAGGAGGTGTACGTGGAGCAACCCCCTGGCTTCAAGGATGAACGGTACCCCGACCATGTGTGTAAGCTCTCTAAGGCGCTCTATGGACTTAAGCAAGCCCCAAGAGCATGGTATGAATGCCTTAGAGACTTTTTAATTGCTAATGCTTTCAAGGTTGGGAAAGTCGATCCAACTTTATTCACTAAGACTTGTGATGGTGATCTTTTTGTGTGCCAAATTTATGTCGATGGCATAATATTTGGTTCTACTAACCAAAAGTCTTGTGAAGAGTTTAGCAGGGTGATGACTCAAAAGTTTGAGATGTCGATGATGGGCGAGTTGAACTACTTCCTTGGGTTCCAAGTGAAGCAACTCAAGGACGGCACTTTCATCTCCCAAATGAAGTACATGCAAGATTTGCTAAAGCAATTTGGAATGAAGGACGCCAAGCCCGCAAAGACTCCGATGGGAACCGACGGACACACCGACCTCAACAAAGGAGGTAAGTCCGTTGATCAAAAGGCATACCGGTCAATGATAGGGTCTTTACTTTATTTATGTGCTAGTAGACCGGATATTATGCTTAGTGTATGCATGTGTGCTAGATTTCAATCTGATCCATGGGAGTGTCACCTTGTGGCCGTGAAGCGAATCCTTAGATATTTAGTCGCTACGCCTTGCTTTGGGATCTGGTATCCAAAGGGGTCTACCTTTGACTTGGTTGGATATTCAGATTCCGACTATGCTGGATGTAAGGTCGATAGGAAGAGTACATCGGGGACGTGCCAATTCTTAGGAAGGTCCCTAGTGTCATGGAATTCTAAGAAACAAACTTCCGTTGCCCTATCCACCGCTGAGGCCGAGTATGTTGCCGCAGGACAGTGTTGCGCGCAACTACTTTGGATGAGGCAAACCCTCTGGGACTTTGGCTACAATCTGAGCAAAGTCCCACTCCTATGTGATAATGAGAGTGCTATCCGAATAGCGGAAAATCCTGTTGAGCACAGCCGCACAAAGCACATTGACATCCGGCATCACTTTTTGAGAGACCACCAGCAAAAGGGAGATATCGAAGTGTTTTATGTTAGCACCGAGAACCAGCTAGTCGATATCTTTACCAAGCCTTTAGATGAAAAGACCTTTTGCAGGCTGCGTAGTGAGCTAAATGTCTTAGATTCGTGGAACTTGGATTGACTTGTAGCATACATGTGTATTATGCTTTGATCATGTTCCGTATGCATTTTGTTGCTTACTTGTGGTGCTCAAGTTGTACAAACACTCCCCGGACCTCACAAGTCATTTTGCGAGTGATGCACATATTTAGGGGGAGATGTGCTACAACTTGACCCTTTGAGACTAACCGTGTGCTTGAGTTTGCTTGATTTAGTCTCAAAGGAGGTTTGAAAGGGACAAGGTGGACTTGGACCATGAAAGACTTCCACTGCACTCCGATGAGAGGGTAACTTATTCCAAGTTCATCTCATGTACTCTTATTGCCTTTGTATTCTTATTTGAAGATTTTGGTGAGGCAATGGGGTTCTAGGGCCAAGATTGATCCCGTTTTGGTGCTTGATGCCAAAGGGGGAGAAAATAAGGCCAAAGCAATAAATGGATCAGCTACCACTTGAGAAATTTTGAAAATAGTAGAATAGAGCTTTCGGTTTGTCAAAACTCTCTTGTTGTCTCTTTTGTCAAAAGTTGGTCTCTTGTGGGAAGAATTGTTGATTATGGGAAAAAGGGGGAGTTTTTTGAATCTTTGATCAATCTCTCTTGGAATACCTCTCTTTATGTCTCTACAAGTGAATTTGACTTAGAGATAGGAATTTGGGGTTGATTTGCAAAAACAAACCAAGTGGTGGCAAAGAGTGATCCATATATGCCAAATTTGAATTAAAACAATATTGAGTTTTCATTTGCATTGATATTGCACTTGTTCTAGTTGCTTTATGTTGTGTTGGCATAAATCACCAAAAAGGGGGAGATTGAAAGGGAAATGTGCCCTTGGGCCATTTCTAAGTATTTTGGTGATTGAGTGCCAACACAAGTGCTTTTGTGTTAATCTATGCAAAGTGGTGGACAAAGTGCAAATCAAGTCTAAAGGTATGTTTCTAGACTTAGTACATTGTTTTTGAGAACTAATGTATTGTGTCTAAGTGCTGGAAACAGGAAAACCCAAATTGAAAAAGAGGCGACTTTGTTCAGCCAAAGTCTGCTCAGTCTGGGTGCACCAGACAGTGTCCGGTGGTGCACCAGACAGTGTCCGGTGCGCCAGGATGGCTCTGACGAACAGGCTGCTCTCGGGACTTCGACGGTGGTGTACGGCTATAATTCATCGGACTGTCTGGTGGCGCACCGGACTGTTCGGTGAGCCGTTCACAGACGAACTCGTCGCTCTCGGGAGATGATTAACGGCGTACGGCTAAAATTCACCAGACTGTCCGGTGGTGCACCGGACTGTCCGGTGAGCCAATGGTCAGCCGGGGCAACGATCGACCGAGGATTCCGCGCGTGACGCGTGGCCGAGCCAACGGTCACATTGGAGCACCGGACTATCCGGTGTGCACCGGACAGTGTTCGGTGCGCCAACGGCTCTCAATCTACAACGGTTGGCTTCGCCAAACAAGGAAAGAAATCCGCACCGGACAGTGTCCGGTGGTGCACCGGACTGTCCGGTGCGCCAGTCGACAGAAGGCAAGAATTGCCTTCCTACAATGCTCTCAACGGCTCCTAGCTGCCTTGGGGCTATAAAAGGGACCCCTTGGCGCATGGAGAAAATATCCAAGCATTCTTTGAGCATAGTTGATCACTCACACTTCGTTCTTGCGCACTTGTTCGACATTCTTAGTGATTTGAGCTCCGTTCTAGTGAGAAACTCGTGATAGTCTCTTGAGCTCAAGTCTGGGTCTTGTGTGTGCGTATTTGTTGTGATCTTTGTGTCTTGTGTGAGTTGCTCATCCCTCCCTTACTCCGTGCTTCTTTGTGAACTTCAAGTGTAAGGGCGAGAGACTCCAAGTTGTGGAGATTCCTCGCGAACGGGATATAGAAAAGCAAAGCAAAACACCATGGTATTCAAGTGGGTCTTTGGACCACTTGAGAGGGGTTGATTGCAACCCTCGTCCGTTGAGACGCCACAACGTGGAAGTAGGCAAGTTTTGTACTTGGCCGAACCACGGGATAAACCACTGTGTCTATCTGTGTTGATTCTCTTGTGGTTATCGTGTCTTGCAAGAACTCCTCTCTAGCCACTTGGCGATTATTGTGCTAACGCTTACTCAAGTTTTTGTGGCTTAAGTTTAAGTTTCACAGGATCACCTATTCACCCCCCCTCTAGGTGCTCTCACTCATGCGCCCTTTCCAGGGAGACCCGGGCATCTTCCCCCGCACGCCTGCGGTTGAGTTCTGCCCGGAGGTCATCGGTCTATGCACCCCTTACGGAGGGCGAACGCACATACGCCGTCGCCTCGCGTTGGTGTCGGGATGACCGAGGCCTGGACCTGGTCGAAGTAGAATGTGCCATGCCGAGTAGTCGGTCGACATCGTCACGCCACTGCTTCATGGCCCTCGGTGAGGCCATGGAGCTAGGGGGTGGCGTAGCAACTCCCTGGCTGCAGACAATGTCGTAGGCGCTACCCTTGACGGAGTCCGGGATGCTTGTGCAGGCGTGTGCTGCTGCACGGCTTGTACAGCAGCAGTCCAAGAGTCAGGTCGGTCGGGTACTCGCGACGCAGAGGATGCAACTTCTTGCTCCATCGTGAAATCCTCCGAAGTTTTAGTGCGGTGCTCGATGATTCGCACCATCATGCCGAATAAGAACACAGGCAAAAACCTAAAGCCTAGCCCCCTACCTGGCGCGCCAAATGTCGGAGAGGAAATCTCCAGCCGGGTTGCGGAGTGCACCCGCCCTAAATCCTAAGATGAGGATGGGCCTAAGCGTTTTGCCTGTTATGCGAGATGGAAGGATGAACACAAGAACACGCGAGGGTTTAGAGTGGTTCGGGGCGCCGGAGCGTAACACCCTACTCCACTGTGTGTTAGATTGCTATGGAAGCTTGAGAGTCTGAGTGAACTTGTGTTGTAACGTCGCATGCCTCCCCTTTTATAGCTGAAGGGGGGCATGCACAAAGGTACTGAGCCCCGACATGTGGGCCCAGGGACAAAATGTATATAGCACTTGGAGCTACTAATGTTCGCTGCTGGGGCAATCTTCCCGTGCCCTGACACCCGAGATCTGCGTATCCTTGGCGTGCCGGGGAAGCTTCTTGTACAAGGGACGATATCCATAGTGCGCTGCATAGCACGGGCGCACTGTATGGTAACAGACCTGACAGGCGCGCCGCCTGCAAGGCTACCCTGATGCCGTCTGCCAGCGGAGTGGACAGGACGCATTAAATGCTGAGAGGGCACCTCGTCTGTCAACGTGGTGGTAGGCGGCACATCCTCTCTGTATTAAATGCAGAGACTGCGCTGCTTTAGGGGCCTATGTTAGGCTCCGCCCGTTGGCTTATGTCACGGGCCACAAGCCATGCGGCAGCAGCGGGTCTCCGCCTGAGCGGGGAGCATAGGGCAAGGCCTGGACACGTGCCAGCGCCGGACCCTTACTCATGCCGGGGTTCCCCCCATCCCGGGTCCTTGTTGTGGTCCGGACCCTACTCAGAGGAACCTGAGGCCCAATGGAGGGACCTGGCATACCTTCCTGAGAGTTCCGGACCGTAATCGAAGGCTCGGGCTGTGCGTACAGGGGTCCGGTGTTTCTCCGCGGGGATCCGGACCCGATAATGCACCCTGGGGTGTATTATCTTTCCTTACCACGTGGTACCCCTGAACCTACCCATGTGGCGGGGTTGGGGCGCCGTTCTTCGCGCGGCGTCTTTATACTGTAGTAGTGGGTACCCCTGACTTGGGGTACCGACAGCTGTCGTAGTAGATGATCTTCTTGATGTGTCTCTTCTTCTTCCCGTCCCTCTTCTTGTGACTCGAGCCTGAGTCGGTAGGCTTGTCGTCTCTTGGCTCGTTGAAGAGGGACTCCTTCTCCTTATCGTTAATCACCATCCCCTTACCCTTAGGATCCATCTCTTCGGGCGGTTAGTCCCTTAAATGAAGAGTACGACTCTGATACCAATTGAGAGCACCTAGAGGGGGGTGAATAGGTGATCCTGTAAAATCAAACACTAAATAGCCACAAACTTGATTATTAAGTTGTTAGTGAAATCAAGTGGCTATGGAACACGCTCGTGCAAACAAAGCAATCACAAGAAGGAACACACGAGACACACGATTTTTATCCCGTGGTTCGACCAAGTAACACTTGCCTACTTCCACGTTGTGGCGTCCCAATGGACGAGGGTTGCACTCAACCCCTTTCAAGTGATCCAATGATCAACTTGAATACCACAGTGTTTTTATCTTAGAGTACTCTTACCGTTTGCGAGGAATCTCCACAAGTTGGAGCCTCTTGCCCTTACAAAGTTATGATCACAAAGAAAGCACAAGAGTAAGGATGGGAGAGCAACACACGCAAGACTCAAATCCGTAGCACAACCACGCACACAAGTCCAGACTTGAGCTCGAAACACGGCACACGGAGTTCGCAACTCAAACGGAGTTCAAATCACTAACTACCGGCGTTCCGAGACCGGGGGGTCCCTAAGCCGACGAGTGAATGTCGCCGCGTGCCCCAGCTTAGATGGGTCGACGCGAGGCCGAGCGCGAAGGGGGGAAGTGAGGTGGCCGGAGATGGGCGTGAGAGAGGTGGAAATCCCGCGGCCTTCGTGTTCGTCCCGTGCCCAGGTCAGGTGTGCTTGCAGTAGGGGGGTTACAAGCGTCCACGCAGGAGAGGGAGCGAGCGGCCTCACGCGAGCGCCTGTCTCGTCCTCGTCCCCGCGCGGCCAACCCTCTCTAAGAGGGCCCTGGTCCTTCCTTTTATAGGCGTAAGGAGAGGATCCAAGTGTACAATGGGGGGTGTAGCAGAGTGCTACGTGTCTAGCGGGGGAGAGCTAGCGCCCTAAGTACATGCCGTTGTGGCAGCCGGAGGGATTTTGGCACCCTGCTGGCGTGATGTCGTGGCCGTCGGAGGAGCGCTGGAGCCTAGCGGAGGGACAGCTGTCGGAGCTGTTGAGTCCTTGCTGACGTCCTCTTGCTTCCGTAAGGGGGCTGAGAGCCGCCATCGTCACTGAGTATGCGGGGCGCCATCATTGCCTATCTGGTGGAGCGAGCCAGATGGGACGCCGGTCTTGTTCCCCATTGCTCAAGTCAGCTCGGGGTAGGGTGATGATGGCGCCTCCTGTTGACGTGGCCGGTCCGCGCCCTAGGTTGGGCGATGTAGAAGCTCCTCCGAAGCCGAGGTCGAGTCTGCCTTCCGTGGCTGAGGTCGAGTACGAACCCTTGGGTCGGGCGAGGCGGAGACTGTCGATTGAGGCCAGGGCGGAGTCCGAGCCCTGGGGTCGGGCGGAGCGGAGTTCGTCGTCTTCTGGGGCTGAGCCCGAGTCCGAGCCCTGGGTCGGGCGGAGCGGAGTCCGCCGTCTTCTGGGGCTGAGCCCGAGTCCGAGCCCTGGGTCGGGCGGAGCGGAGTTCGCCGTCTTCTGGGGCTGAGCCCGAGTCCGAGCCCTGGGTCGGGCGGAGCGGAGTTCGCCGTCTTCCGGGGCTGAGCCCGAGTCCGAGCCCTGGGTCGGGCGGAGCGGAGTTCGCCGTCTTTCGGGGCTGAGCCCGAGTCCGAGCCATGGGTCGGGCGGAGCGGAGTTCGCCGTCTTCCGGGGCTGAGCCCGAGTCCGAGCCATGGGTCGGGCGGAGCGGAGTTCGCCGTCTTCCGGGTCTTAGCCCGAGTCCGAGCCCTTGGTCGGGCGGAGCGGAGTTTCCTATGGTGTCTGCGGCCGGGCCTGACTGCCTGTCAGCCTCACTCTGTCAAGTGGCACCGCAGTCGGAGTGGCGCAGGCGGCGCTGTCTTTCTGTCAGGCCGGTCAGTGGAGCGGCGAAGTGATGGCGGTCACTTCGGCTCTGTCGGCCGCAGGGCGCGCGTCAGGATAAAGGTGTCAGGCTGCCTTTGCATTAAATGCTCCTGCGATTTGGTCGGTCAGCACGGCGATTGGTCAGGGTTGCTTCTTGGCGAAGACAGGGCCTCGGGCGAGCCGGAAATACGTTAGCCGCTGGAGGGGGGCCTCGGGCGAGGCGGAGATCCTCCGGGGTCGGCTGCCCTTGTCCGAGGCTAGGCTCGGGCGAGGCGTGATCGCGTCCATCGAATGGACCGATCCCTGACTTAATCGCACCCATCAGGCCTTTGCATCTTTGTGCTGATGGGGGTTACCAGCTGAGAATTAGGAGCCTTGAGGGTACCCCTAATTATGGTCCCCGACAGTAGCCCCCGAGCCTCGAAGGGAGTGTTAGCACTCGCTTGGAGGCTTTCGTCGCACTTTTTTGCAAGGGGACCAGCCCTTCTCGGTTTCGTTTTGTTCCGGTGGGTGCGCGCGAGCGCACCCGCCGGGTGTAGCCCCCGACGCCTCGGAGGAGTGGTTTTACTCCTCCGAGGTCTTAATGCCTCGCGCAATGGTTCAGCTGGTCTGGTCGTTCCCTCATGCGAGCTGGCCATAGCCCGGGTGTACGGTCGGGTCCAAGTTCTCGGGCTGGTATGTTGACGCTGTCAACGGTTTGGCCGGAGCTGGGTTTGCGAGAGCAGCCCCCGAGCCTCTGCACAGGGCGAGAGGGCGATCAGGGACAGACTCGACTTTTTACATACGCCCCTGCATCGCCTTTCCGCAAGGAGGGGGGAAGCGCCATGTTGCCCTTGATGGGTGCCGAACATGGTGTCTCCGGTGAGCTGCAAGCGGGTAATCCGAGTGGACGCCCGTGCCCCATTCGTTAGGGGTCGGCTAGGGGCCCAGAGGCGCGCCCAAAAGTACCTGCGGGTGATCTGCCGGACCCGGTCCCCTGGCGACGGGGTCCGAGGGCTCGATGCCTCCCTCTGATGGGATTCCGTTACAAGATCGTTCCTGCTGGTCTCGGAAATGTCCTAGGGTACCTCGGGAGCGCAGCCCGAGCCTTGGTTATGTATCGAACGTACCCATGGTCATCCCTCGCTCTGTGTCTGAGGCGGCTGTGAACCCTTCGGGGACCAGCCTTCGAACCTCTGATCAGTAGTGGGCGCGGAGCCTGAGTAGCCTGAGGCGGTCGTTGAACCCTTCCGAGGGGCCGGCCTTCGAACCTCTGACTAGTAGTGGGTGTAGAGCCCACGCGATCTGAGGCGGCTGTCGAACCCTTTCGAGGGGCCAGCCTTCGAACCTCTGATCAGTAAGGGAGGCTCGGAGCCTGGTTCCTTCACGGGGAAGGATCCTTTTCGGGGTATCCCCCTTTCCCGGTCCCTGTCACAAGAGAGAGAAAGAGGAAAAGGATACGAAATCGAACGACGTGGCGTACCTTTTTCGACGCGGTCATTGTGGCGAAGGCAAAGTGTCGCTCGCTTCCCCTGCCAGAGGCGCCGCCTGTTCCGCCACGGAGTTAATGCGAAGGGGTGAGTGGTTCGCGGGGCGGCCGTTGCGCGTGCGCGAGCCGTTCGAGGAACGGAACACCCCTGGATGGGACGTAGGCTTGGCTGGCGACGTGACCGCTGCCCCTGCCCGCCTGCCACCGCCATTACTGCCGGCCCAATTTTGGCCGTATCGACCGCCGTGCCAGGCTGGCGCCGCTGGGTCGTGCTCTGGGTCGCCTCGAGTCGCGGTCGGTTCCGCAGTCGAGGAGGCGCGGTGGTGGCGCAAGTGGCGGTGCAGTTGCATGCACGAAGCATTCGGCGCGCCGGTTGCATGACGCGTGGGCCTGGGCCTCCATGCCGCGCGTGTTGGGAGTCGGAGAAATGCGCCCACTTGGCGTGGTTGCATGCCGCCTGCATGGCTACCCACCCTTTCGCCCGCTAGTCTGGGCAAAAGTGGAGAACCGCTTGTAACCGCTGGGCGGTTGCACGCACCGTGCACGGCGGTTTGGCTTCTTCCGCTCTGAGCCGGCCTATATGGCATGTGGGACCCAGCCCCCGCGCCGTAGGGGAGGACCTTGGAACGTGTTGGAGCAGACTCAGCCCACGACGGCTGGGGACGCAAGTAGGGAGAGTCGCCTTTAAAAAGAGGGTGACTCCCTTGGAAGGCGACCATGTCTTCGCGCTCCCTTATGCATCGTGCCTCTCCACCTTCCAAGCCCCCGGATGGGGGATGCTTGCAGTCTTTCCGCCTTGTCGTTGGAGGAACGCAACTCCGTGGGAGTTGGTACATTTCAGCCATCGTTCGGCTTCAAGGATTTTCATCGTCCAGCCCAGCTGTACCCCTCCGCCGGCGGTCACCCGAGACGGTGACCACCAGCCCCTGGGTGGGGAGAAGCAAGCCGGGCTGCGATCTTGGTCCCACCCCCAGCTTCAAGGATGTTCATCATCCTCGCTGGGGTGGTGGCTAGGCTGAGCCGGAGCTCCACCTCCCGCGCGGGTTCGTGGGTCAGCCTCTCCTTCAGCATTCACGGGAGAGGGCGCTCACCGGCCCTGCGAGCGGGGCGGACTTCGACAACGCGGGGCTGGTCGACGGCGGGCGTCGTCAGCTTCGGCGCGTCGGGTTCGCCGGCTTGGCTCCCGGCGCCCCCTCCTGCCGCAAGGTCGGTTGTCGCGCCGTGCGCACGGAAGGACCGCCCAAGACGTCGCGCGCTGCCAGGGCGGCGTTCGTGTTCTGGGGTGGTCCTGCCTTTGCACCGGTACGGTGCCCCCGCGCGGAGGTCGGTGCTCCGCTCATCCGGGAGGATCCGAGTGGGGATCTGCCGGTGGGCTGACGACCCCTGTCGTCGGTGCCGAGGCGGAGGCGGCTCGAGAAGTCCCCGTCGCCGACGGGATCACCGCCACCATCCGCGCTTCGGGCCTCCGGCTCTTTGTACTTGTCCTCGCCCCTCGAGCGTCGACGTGGGCGAGGGCAAGGTTGCAGCGGCGTTCGCCCTGAGGCCATCGCTGCTGCAATTCGGCCACCCATAGAGGGGTCGTTGTCGCTGCTGCTGGAGCGGGCGACGGTGAGCCGTCCGTCGGTCTTCTGTTGCTCCGCAGGCCCCCCAATCGTGTGGGGTCGTTCGTTCCTGCGGAGGCGGAACCAGAGTTTCGTTTGTGATGGCAGTTCGAATGCCAATGTTTTTGTTCATTGCGGCTGTCGAGGCCTGAACATGTATGTAATTTCGGCATGGAGCCGTGTTTTTTCCTCATTTTCGAGCACTAAGACTCACCTGTTGGTTGTCTGAACCGCTTCACCAAACATGAGTCGCCCCGTACAAAGGTGACGAGTGAGGTATCCGTATCCCGGAGGCGTAGGAGTCCCTCGGCTCGGTCGGCCTTGCTGTTCGAGGCTTCTCTTGCTTAGTTAAAGGAACCCCTCGGACGCTCTTCGATGAGCCGAAGCCAGGGGTAGCGGTGTCAGCATGGATGGAGGCAGAGTTGGCTCGAAAAAGAAGAATTGGTCGGCCGGAGCCTGGCCGGGTCGTCCATTAGCGGGACCGACGCCGGAATTGATCTGCCGAGGCCTCGGGGTGACCAGCCGAGCCGCCTGCTCGGGCCGGATTCTCGGAGAAGATCCTGGCAGCGATGGCCCGGGCGTGGTGATGATGTCGTCCTTCAGAGCGGAGATCCTCGGACCACGTCGCCGTCCGAGGCTAGGTCAGACCTCGCCGAAGGTGTAGTTGACGCCGAGGGTGCTGCTGCTCCCTTCAACTGTCAAGATCCGAGCCTGCAGGATCGGATTATCTTGTAGTGTGCGTTTTCTGCGGCCGCCGAGGCTTAAACACACCCTCGCCATGTTGTAAAGCCGCGTCTCCTTTCCTCTTATTTCGAGTATCTGAACTTTTCTGTCGGTAACAGAATTGCTTGTGCGAGCGAGAGTTGCTTCTCACAGAAGGTGGCGAGTGAGGTATCCGTATCCCGGAGGCGTAGGAGTCCCTCGGCTCGATCGGCCTTGCTGCTTACGCGCACTCTTACCCGTCCATGGGGTTCTGTCACCGACGCAGTCGAGAAGGCTCGAAGAATCGCTTCGGTAGAAGAGCTTCCGAACGTGAAGACTTGTTCGGTCCGCGGAATCACTTATCCGAACGTGAGTTACTTATCGCAGAAGGTGATGAGTGAGGTATCCATATCCCGGAGGCGTAGGAGTCCCTCGGCTCGGTCAGCCTTGGCTGCTTACGTGTACTCCGTCGTGTTCAGGATCCACTTTCGAAGTAGTCAAAAAGCACGAAAGACATTCTGGTAGAAAGGATCTTTTTTCGAGGAAAAAATTCGACGCAGAGGGGGTTCCCCCCTTTTAGCCCCCGAGGGAGGGTCGGACTTTGCCGAGGCAAGGTTGACCCTTCCTTGATGACTAAACTTTGCGTGGGAGCGAGGTATATGAACAACTTGAAAACATCTTAAGGGTAGAAGCGACGTAGCTGTTGGATGTTCCAAGCGTTGCCGTAGACCTCGCCTTGACTGTTGGCCAGCTTGTACGTTCCGGGCTTCAGAACCTTGGCGATGACGAATGGCCCCTCCCAGGGGGGCGTGAGCTTGTGCCGCCCTCGGGCGTCTTGTCGCAGCCGAAGCACCAGATCGCCCACGTGGAGGTCTCGGGACCGGACCCCTCGGGCGTGGTAGCGTCGCATGGACTGCTGGTACCGTGCCGAGTGTAGTAAGGCCCTGTCCCGAGCCTCTTCCAGCTGGTCCAGCGAGTCTTCTCGACTAGCTTGGTTGCTTTGGTCGGCATAGGCCCTTGTCCTCGGGGAACCGCATTCAAGATCTGTGGGCAAGATGGCCTCGGCCCCATAGACTAGAAAGAACGGCATGAAACCCGTGGCTCGGCTCGGTGTTGTCCTCAGGCTCCAGACCACTGAGGGGAGTTCCTTTATCCATCGCTTGCCGAACTTGTTGAGGTCGTTGTAGATTCGAGGCTTGAGTCCTTGTAAAATCATGCCGTTGGCACGCTCTACTTGCCCATTCGTCATGGGATGAGCCACGGCGGCCCAGTCCACCCGGATGTGGTGATCCTCGCAGAAGTCCAGGAACTTTCTGCCCGTGAACTGGGTGTCGTTGTCGATGATGATGGAGTTTGGGACCCCGAAACGATGGATGATGTTGGTGAAGAATGCTACCGCCTGCTCGGACCTGATGTTGTTTAGGGGTCGGACCTCGATCCACTTGGAGAATTTGTCGATGGCGACCAACAGGTGTGTGTAGCCCCCGGGTGCCTTCTGCAAGGGGCCGACGAGGTCCAGACCCCACACAGCAAAAGGCCAGGTGATGGGTATTGTCTGCAAAGCCTGAGCAGGCAGGTGGGTCTGCCTTGCGTAGAACTGACACCCTTCGCAGGTGCGGACAATTCTAGTGGCGTCGGCCACCGTCGTCGGCCAGTAGAAACCTTGTCGAAAAGCATTTCCGACAAGGGCTCGAGGTGCTGCGTGATGGCCACAAGCCCCCGAGTGTATCTCTCGAAGGAGTTCCTGACCTTCGGTGATGGAGATGCATCGCTGGAGGATGCCTGAGGGGCTGCGGTGGTAGAGCTCCTTCCCATCTCCCAGCAAGACGAACGACTTGGCACGTCGCGCCAACCGCCGAGCTTCGGCTCGGTCGAGGGGTAGCTCTCCTCGGTGGAGATATTGCAGGTACGGGGTCTGCCAGTTTTGATTAGGTGTGACCCCGCTTCGCTCCTCCTCGACGCGCAGTGCCTCACCCTCGGGGGCCGAGGGTACCTCAGGCTGAACCAAGGATGCCTCGGGCCGAGCTGAGGGTGCCTCGGGCTAAGCCGAGGGTGCCTCGGGCTCGGGCGTGTCGTCGATCTTGACGGAGGGTTGATGCAGGTCCCGGGAGAAGACATCCGGGGGAACCATTGTCCGCCCCGAGGCTATTTTAGCCAGCTCGTCCGCAGTCTCGTTGTAGAGTCGGGCGATGTGGTTGAGCTCGAGCCCGTAGAACTTGTCTTCCAGGTGCCGAACCTCATCGCAATAGGCCTCCATCTTCGGGTCACGGCAGTGGGAGTTCTTCATGACTTGGTCGATGACGAGCTGCGAGTCACCGCGAGCGTCGAGGCGTCGGACCCCTAGCTCGATGGCGATCCACAACCCGTTGACCAGAGCCTCATATTCAGCCACATTGTTGGACGCCGGGAAATGGAGGCGTAGCACATAGCGTATGTGCTTCCCGAGGGGCGAGATGAAGAGTAGGCCTGCGCCGGCCCCCGTCTTCATCAGCGACCCGTCGAAGAACATGGTCCAGAGCTCCGGCTGGATCGGAGCTGTTGGGAGCTGGGTGTCGACCCATTCAGCTACGAAGTCCGCCAAGACCTGGGACTTGATGGCCTTCCGAGGGGCGAATGAGATTGTCTCGCCCATGATTTCCACCGCCCACTTTGCAATCCTCCCCGAGGCCTCCCGGCACTGGATGATCTCCCCCAATGGGAAGGATGACACCACAGTTACCGGATGAGACTCAAAGTAGTGTCGCAACTTCCGCCGTGTCAGGATCACCGCATACAGCAGCTTATGAACTTGTGGGTAGCAGATCTTGGTTTCGGACAGTACCTCGCTGACGAAGTAGACTGGCCTCTGAACGGGCAATGTATGCCCCTCTTCTTGCCTCTCGACCACAATCGCGGCGCTAACCACCTGAGTGGTTGCGGCGACGTAAACCAAGAGGGCCTCTCCGGCGGCTGGGGGCACCAAGATAGGCGCCTTCGTGAGGAGCGCCTTCAGGTTCCCGAGGGCTTCCTCGGCCTCAGGGGTCCAAGTGAAGCACTCGGCCTTCCTTAAGAGGCGGTACAGAGGTAGACCTCTTTCGCCGAGGCGTGAGATGAAGCGGCTCAAAGCCGCGAGACATCCCAGGACCCTCTGTACGCCTTTCAAGTCCTTGATGGGCCCCATGCCGGTGATGGCTGCGATCTTCTCCGGGTTGGCTTCGATGCCCCGCTCGGAGACGATGAACCCCAAGAGCATGCCTCGGGGCACCCCGAAGACACACTTTTCGGGATTGAGCTTGACGCCTTTCGCCTTGAGACATCGGAATGTCACTGCAAGGTCGAAAAGGAGGTCGGAGGCTTTCCTTGTCTTGACTACGATGTCGTCGATGTAGGCCTCGACCGCGCGACCAATGTGTTCGCCGAACACATGGTTCATGCACCGCTGGTACGTCGCGCCCGCATTCCTCAAGCCGAACGGCATGGTGACATAGCAGTACATGCCGAAGGGTGTGATGAAAGAAGTCGCGAGCTGGTCGGACTCTTTCATCCTGATTTGGTGATACCCTGAGTAGGCATCGAGGAAAGACAGGGTTTTGCACCCAGCAGTGGAATCCACGATTTGATCGATGCGAGGCAGAGGGTAGGGAACCTTCGGACATGCTTTGTTCAGACCAGTGTAGTCTACACTCATCCGCCATTTCCCACCTTTCTTTCTCACAAGCACAGGGTTGGCAAGCCATTCGGGATGGAATACCTCTTTGATGAACCATGTCGCCATTAGCTTGTGGATCTCCTCGCCTATGACTCTACGCTTCTCCTCGTCGAATCGGCGCAGAGGCTGCTAGACGGGTCGGGCTCCGGCTCGGATGTCCAGCGAGTGCTCGGCGACATCCCTCGGTATGCCGGGCATGTCCGAGGGACTCCACGCGAAGACGTCGGCGTTCGCGCGGAGAAAGTCGACGAGCACTGCTTCCTATTTGGGATCGAGCCCGGAGCCGATCCGGATCTGCTTGGAGGCGTCGCTGCTGGGGTCGAGGGGGACGGCCTTGACCGTCTCCGCTGGCTCAAAGTTGCCGGCGTGACGCTTCACATCTGGCACCTCCTTAGAGAGGCTCTCCAGGTCGGCGATGAGGGCCTCGGCGCACTCCACGCACTCCACGTCGCATTCGAACGCGTGTTTGTACGTGGGGCCGACGGTGATGACCCCGTTGGGGCCCGACATCTTGAGCTTCAGGTAGGTGTAGTTGGGGACGGCCATGAACTTCGTGTAGCATGGTCTTCCCAGTACTGCGTGGTAGGTTCCTCGGAACCCGACCACCTCGAACGTCAGGGTCTCCCTTCGGAAGTTGGAGGGTGTTCCGAAGCAGACGGGAAGGTCGAGTTGTCCGAGGGGCTGAACGCGCTTCCCGGGAATGATCCCATGGAAGGGCGCAGCGCCTGCCCGGACGGAGGACAGATCGACACGCAGGAGCCCGAGGGTCTCGGCGTAGAAGATGTTGAGGCTACTGCCTCCGTCCATGAGGACCTTGGTGAGTCTGACGTCGCCAATGACGGGGTCGACGACGAGCGGGTATTTTCCCGGGCTCGGCACGTGGTCGGGGTGGTCGGTTTGGTCGAACGTGATGGGCTTGTCGGACCAGTCTAGGTAGACTGGCGCCGCCACCTTCACCGAGCAGACCTCCCGGCGCTCTTGCTTGCGGTGCCGAGCCGAGGCATTCGCCGCTTGCCCACCGTAGATCATGAAGCAGTCGCGGACCTCGGGGAACTCTCCTGCTTGGTGATCTTCCTTCTTATCGTCGCCATGGGCCCTGCCACCCTCCGCGGGTGGCCCGGCCCTATGGAAGTGGCGTCGAAGCATGATGCACTCCTCAAGGGTGTGCTTGACGGGCCCCTGGTGATAGGGGCACGGCTCCTTGAGCATCTTGTCGAAGAGGTTGGCACCTCCTGGGGGTTTCCGAGGGTTCTTGTACTCGGCGGCGGCGACAAGGTCCGCGTCGGCGGCGTCGCGTTTCGCTTGCGACTTCTTCTTGCCCTTCTTCTTGGCGCCGCGCTGAGTTGACGCCTCGGGGGCATCTTCCGATGGGCGGCCCTGGGGCTGCTCGTCCTTCCGGAAGATAGCCTCAACCGCCTCCTGGCCGGAGGCGAACTTGGTGGCGATGTCCTTCAGCTCGCTCGCCCTGGTGGGGGTCTTGCGACCCAGCTTGCTCACCAGGTCGTGGCAGGTGGTGCCAGCGAGGAACGCGCCGATGACATCCGAGTCGGTGATGTTGGGCAGCTCGGTGCGCTGCTTCGAGAATCGCCGGATGTAGTCCCGGAGAGACTCTCCCGGCTGCTGTCGGCAGCTTCGGAGGTCCCAGGAATTCCTGGGGCGCACGTACGTGCCCTGGAAATTGCCGGCGAAAGCTTGGACTAGGTCATCCCAGTTGGAGATCTGCCCCGGAGGCAGGTGCTCCAATCAGGCGCGAGCGGTGTTGGAGAGGAACAGGGGGAGGTTGCGGATGATGAGGTTGTCATCGTTCGTTCCACCCAGTTGGCAGGCCAGACGGTAGTCCGCGAGCCACAGTTCCGGCCTTGTCTCCCCCGAGTACTTTGTGATAGTAGTCGGGGGTCGGAACCGGGTCGGGAACGGCGCCCGTCGTATGGCCCGGCTGAAGGCCTGCGGACCGGGTGGCTAGGGCGAAGGACTCCGATCCTCCGCGCTGTCGTAGCGTCCCCCGCGCCTAGGGTGGTAGCTTCAGCGCACCCTCTCGTCGAGGCGGGCCCGACGGTCGCGGTGAGGGTGCTCGTTGCCGAGGCGACCCGGGGCAGCAGGCGCTGTGTGGCGCGTGCGCCCGGTGTAGACTGAGGCTTCCCGCATGAATCGGGAAGTCGCGGCATGAGGTTCCGAGGGGTACCCCTGCCTTCGGGAGGCGGAGCTCTCGGCCCGTCGGACCGCGGCGCCTTCCAGGAGATTCTTGAGCTCTCCCTGGATTCGCCGCCCCTCGGTGGTTGATGGCTTCGGCATCGCGCGGAGGAGCATTGCTGCTGCAGCCAGGTTCTGGCCAACCCCGCTGGATGCAGGTGGCGGCCGGACCCTGACATCGTCGGCGATGCGGTGCTAGAAGCCCTGGGGTAGGTGACGTATTTCTCCGGCTGGAGGTTGGGCCACCAATGCCTGTCCGACGTCTCGGCGGATCGGCTCAAGTGCTCCTGCTCCCTCGTCGAGCCTGGCCTGCACCCCGTGGACTTGCTCGAGCTGTGGGTCATGGCCCCCCGCCTGAACGGGGACCACAGCTAGCTCCCGTGGGATGTCAACGCGAGGCACCGGCCTAGGGAGATCACCGTCCTCCGGCATGCCGAGATGGTTGCCGTCGGAGGGACCCCCTAGATCGACGTGGAAACATTCGCGGCTTGGGCCGCAGTCCTCGTCGTCGAGGCTACGGCTTCTGTCGGAACAGTCAGAAAGGCAGTAGTCGCATGCGGTCATGAAGTCCCGCATGGCACTGGGGTTGCCAATTCCAGAGAAATCCCAACAGAAGCTGGGCTCGTCGTCTTCCCCGGACCTAGAGGGCCCGTTGGTCGAGACGTCCGTCAGCCGGTCCCAAGGTGACCGCATACGAAACCCCAAAGGGTTCGGACCCGCCTCTACGAGAGCTTCCACCAAAGCGAGGCCACTTGGCGGGTCGAGGATGAATCCGAGAGGCGCGAGATGGGAATCGGTCGGTACCTCTTGGTCGGCGGGCGGTGATGAAGTCACGTCGGGGACTGACTGCACCGTCGTCCTGGGTACGAGGGCGACGCCCAGCAAGCCTTCCGCAAGCGTGCCGGCGTCGTCCGTTTGCTCGGAGTTGGCGTGTCGCGGGGAGACGGCGCTCGCCTCTGTCTCAAACGTGAGGTCGATGCCCGACGCGCCCCCTGTTGGAGCGCTGGGGCCGTCGACTCGCTCGATAGTCGACGAGGCACTACCTCCCGCTTGGCCTTGGTTGCCCCGCCTCCTCCTTCGTCGGTGGGGGAGAGGACGGGGCGAGCTCGAAGGTTGTTGTTCCACCCCGCGGGGAAGACATCGTCGATTCCGCCGCCGGCGGGCGGGCTGTCGGTCGCCATTGCCGCTGTCGCCCGGCGGTGGAATGAGTATCATGTCGTAGCCGCCGTCGAGGGACATGAACTCAAGGCTCCCGAAACGGAGCACCGTCCCAGGTCGGAGAGGTCGCTGGAGACTGCCCATCTGGAGCTTGACGGGAAGCTGTTCGTCAACACGCAGCAGGCCCCTACCTGGCGCGCCAAATGTCGGCGTTCCGAGACCGGGGGGTCCCTAAGCCGACGAGTGAATGTCGCCGCGTGCCCCAGCCCAGATGGGTCGACGCGAGGCCGAGCGCGAAGGGGGGAAGTGAGGTGGCCGGAGATGGGCGTGAGAGAGGTGGAAATCCCGCGGCCTTCGTGTTCGTCCCGCGCCCAGGTCGGGTGCGCTTGCAGTAGGGGGTTACAAGCGTCCACGCAGGAGAGGGAGCGAGCGGCCTCATGCGAGCGCCTGTCTCGTCCTCGTCCCCGCGCGGCCAACCCTCTCTAAGAGGGCCCTGGTCCTTCCTTTTATAGGTGTAAGGAGAGGATCCAGGTGTACAATGGGGGGTGTAGCAGAGTGCTACGAGCGGGGGAGAGCTAGCGCCCTAAGTACATGCCGTTGTGGCAGCCGGAGGGATTTTGGCACCCTGCTGGCGTGATGTCGTGGCCGTCGAAGGAGCGCTGGAGCCTGGCGGAGGGACAGCTGTCGGAGCTGTTGAGTCCTTACTGACGTCCTCTTGCTTCCGTAAGGGGGCTGAGAGTCGCCATCGTCACTGATTATGCGGGGCGCCATCATTGCCTATCTGGTGGAGCGAGCCAGATGGGATGCCCGTCTTGTTCCCCGTTGCTCAAGTCAGCTCGGGGTAGGGTGATGATGGTGCCTCCTGTTGACGTGGCCGGTTCGCGCCCTAAGTTGGGCGATGTAGAAGCTCCTCCGAAGCCGAGGTCGAGTCTGCCTTCCGTGGCTGAGGTCGAGTCCGAACCCCTGGGTCGGGCGAGGCGGAGACTAACGGTTGAGGCCAGGGCGGAGTCCGAGCCCTGGGGTCGGGCGGAGCGGAGTTCGTCGTCTTCTGGGGCTGAGCCCGAGTCCGAGCCCTGGGTCGGGCGGAGCGGAGTCCGCCGTCTTCTGGGGCTGAGCCCGAGTCCGAGCCCTGGGTCGGGCGGAGCGGAGTTCGCCGTCTTCTGGGGCTGAGCCCAAGTCCGAGCCCTGGGTCGGGCGGAGCGGAGTTCGTCGTCTTCCGAGGCTGAGCCCGAGTCCGAGCCCTGGGTCGGGCGGAGCGGAGTTCGCCGTCTTCCGGGGCTGAGCCTGAGTCCGAGCCCTGGGTCGGGCGGAGCGGAGTTCGTCGTCTTCCGAGGCTGAGCCCAAGTCCGAGCCCTGGGTCGGGCGGAGCGGAGTTCGCCGTCTTCCGGGTCTTAGCCAGAGTCCGAGCCCTGGGTCGGGCGGAGCAGAGTTTCCTATGGTGTCTGCGGCCGGGCCTGACTGCCTGTCAGCCTCACTCTGTCAAGTGGCACCGCAATCAGAGTGGCGCAGGCGGCGCTGTCTTTCTGTCAGGCCGGTCAGTGGAGCGGCGAAGTGACGGCGGTCACTTCGGCTCTGTCGGCCGCAGGGCACGCGTCAGGATAAAGGCGTCAGGCTGCCTTTGCATTAAATGCTCCTGCGATTTGGTCGGTTGGCGCGGCGATTTGGTCAGGGTTGCTTCTTGGCGAAGACAGGGCCTCGGGCGAGCCGGAAATACGTTAGCCGCTGGAGGGGGGCCTCGGGCGAGGTGGAGATCCTCCGGGGTCGGCTGCCCTTGTCCGAGGCTAGCCTCGGGCGAGGCGTGATCGCGTCCATCGAATGGACCGATCCCTGACTTAATCGCACCCATCAGGCCTTTGCAGCTTTGTGCTGATGGGGGTTACCAGCTGAGAATTAGGAGCCTTGAGGGTACCCCTAATTATGGTCCCCGACACTAACACAATGAATCAAATGCGTGGAGGCGGAGTCTGGGAGTTTTAGAATGTTTCTTGAAAGCTTGGTGTTCTGCTCCATGCGCCTAGGGGTCCCTTTTATAGCCCCAAGGCAGCTAGGAGCCGTTGGAGATCAATTTGGAAGGCCATTCTTGCCTTCTGTCGAGTGGTGCACCGGGCACCACCAGATAGACACTGTTCATGTCCGGTGCGCGATCTCCTTCCATATCGAGCGCATTCGACCGTTGCTCCTCGTGGGCGATTGGCACACCGGACACTGTCCGGTGCACCCAGCCGACCGTTAGGGCTGTCCACATGTCGCGTGTTCATCGTGCGGATGACTGTTGGCCATTGGCGCTGTTGGCTCACCGGACAGTCCGATGCACCACCGGACAGTCCGGTGAATTATAGCCATGTCGTCTTTTCCTTTTCCCGAGAGCGACGAGTTCATCGCTGATGACTCATTGGACAGTCTGGTGCACCACCGGTCGGTCCGGTGATTTATAGCCCGTCACTCCCGAGAGCAGCTGGTTCACCGATGGCTAGCCTGGGGCACCGGACACTGTCCGGTGCGCCAGGCCCGAGCTACTGTTGATTGTACACAGCCAACCTTTTTCCAATTCGAATCTTCTTGACTTGGCACTGTTTCTAGCACTTAGATAAACATGTTAGTACTCACAAAACAATTCACTAAGTCTAGAAACATATCTTGTCTTTGATTTGTACTTCTTGCTCGTTTAGCATATAAGAGTTCAAAGCATTTGTGTTGTGCATGAAATCACCAAAACAATTATAGAAAATGGCCCAAAGGCACATTTCCCTTTCAGCAGGTTGATTAAGTTCTTAATAAGATCCGAGTGGTTTATTTAAGTAAGGATGTTGACATATAGAACGCCCTAGAAAGAACACACCTATATGAGTTCAGCTGCTAGTCATAGTCTATGAGATATGGATGAACTCTAGATAT
This sequence comes from Zea luxurians, assembly GCA_029449295.1. Classification (NCBI taxonomy): domain Eukaryota; kingdom Viridiplantae; phylum Streptophyta; class Magnoliopsida; order Poales; family Poaceae; genus Zea; species Zea luxurians. The sequence continues at coordinate 40,179,861 of JAOPSE010000023.1, forward strand.
TTATAAAGGTCTTAAAGTGTGACTTATATGCTTTAAACCGAGCGAACGCTTGTAGCAGCTTAGTGTGAGGAAAGATTTTTGGTGAAACTGAAAGGGAAATGTGCCCTTGGGCCATTTCTAGTATAGTTTTGGTGATTAAGTGTCCAACACGTATTGAGTAAGTAATCTTGTGCCAAATGATGGATGAAGTGCAAATTAACAAGAAGGTATGATTCTAGACTTAGTATATCGGTTTTTGTGTACTAATATATTTGTCTAAGTGCTAGAATCAGAGAAAAGAGAGAAGGAAAAAGACTTGGCTGGAACAGCCAAGACTCAGCGCAGTCTAGCACACCGGACTGTCCGGTGGTGCACCAGACAGTGTCCGGTGCGCCAGACCAGCCTTCGGTGAACAGGCCACTCTCGGGAACTGACGACGGTGTACGGCTATAATTCACCGGACTGTCCGGTGGTGCACCGGACTGTCCGGTGAGTCGTCTGCGGCGAAGTCGTCGCTCTCGGGAATCGTTCAACGGCGTACGGCTATAAATCACCGGACGGTCCGGTGAGGCACCGGACTGTCCGGTGAGCCAACGGTCGACTGCGCCAACGGTCGGCCGCGCAATCCGCGCATGACGCGTGGGCGCGCCAACGGTCGGCAGGGGGCACCGGACAGTGTCCGGTGCGCCAACGGCTCCATTTCTGCAACGGTCAACTGTGCTATTTTTGGAAGGAGATCTGCACCGGACAATGAACAGTGCCTGTCCGGTGGTGTACCGGACTGTCCGGTGCGTCACCCGACAGAAGGCAAGAATTGCCTTCCCAGGTTGCTTCCAAGGCAAGAATTTTATGGGCTTGGCTCATTTGAAATATTTAATAATTCTAGAAAGAATTATAAACGAGTTTTATCTTATCTTTAGTACTGTGATGGGATGGTTATACAATTTATATGGTTGCTTATGTCTCTCTACCTAAGAAAAGGGCCAAGGCATGCCACATGCACGCTCACACGTTGCTATTGAGTCATGGCGAGACAAGACGTGGTGAGCATGACGAGGCAAGGTGTGGCGTGATGTGGCATGGTCACGGTCGTGATAAGGTGTAGGAGTTACATGTTTGATGCTTGAGAAGTTACCTGACTTGTGACCTCCTGCATCCTCTCACCTCTCCCGATCGCTGATCTCCCGCGACTGCTCAGGTCTAGACCCGACTATATAAACCCTACCGTATCATCTTCTCTCAATCGACTTCTTTTACTATTCTATTGTTAGTCAAGCACTTCAACCACTACTTGCGTGCGCGAGTTCTAGAAGAGTAGTCCTCTAAAACAATTGCTGTTACTTTCATTGGTGATATGTTGTTGTTGATCGTCACAGCTACATAAATACACTGCATTAACCGAGATGACTATCAATTTGCAATGTCTGCCTGTAGATATGATTTTCCTTACTTTCCCTGGTTTGCTAATTTGTCCATGGTCATCATGCTAAGTTCACACATGGTTCTTAATACTTGTCACTATAATTTGCATATTGACTTACTGACTCAAATGTAACTGAAAATGACTAATTTACTGACATAACTGACCGTGGACTTTTAGCATTTCAGTTATATATATATATATATATATATATATATATATAGCTAGTTTTGGTTTTCAGCATCTCTCGTGAGAGCATCTCCAACAGCTTATCTAAAATGTTGAGCTCGGTAAAAAAAAGATAATCGTGGTGATATCCTGTTTCAACGAACTAGCCTTCTCCTCGCCTCTTCATCTAGCTCGCCATACGCGCCCCTCGGCTCGGCATGTTTGCCGAGGCTGTGCGGCTTGCAATCCCCCCACGCGTCCTCCCGCCGTCGCGCAGCCTTCCGCTCCCGCGCGATTCCGCGCCCGCCTGCCCTCCCGTGCGTTGTTCCGCTTGCGAGTCCGCTGCCTTGCAGTCGCTGTCGTCGAGGCCGTCTTCACCATGTTCAAGCCGCCGCGGGCTTGTTCAACTGCGCCCGTGGAAACCGGTGACGCAGAGACTACACTCACTTCCCAGATGCGTCTAGGAATGCAAGATCTAGAGGTAGGGCATCGAGTACGGGAGATGCAAGATTGTGGTGTCGGATCAAGGCTCAATTGTTTAGAGCGTTGAGAGCGGTCTGCAGGTTGGAAAATTCAAACATGCAAAAAAAACCAAGAAAAATTCGAACATGCAAAAAAGCCAAGTTAGCGTTTCTTTTAGATAGTTTGTTGGAACCCATGCTTTGTAGATAGCTTCCTTTAGCGAAGTGTGCTCTGTAAACTTGAGATTTAGCTAGGATTTTTATATAAGCTTTTTGGAGTTGCTCTGACATTAGATTATTGTTGGTCGGAGTGGTAATTTTTAGGGCCTATTTGTATTTTTTTAATCTAAACTTTAGAGCTAAACCTTTAAATAAATAGCATTAAGTTAATTTTAAATTTTAGTTATCTTATATTAAAGTGTTAGAGTTGTTAAAACATTCTAAAGCTTTTAAACATCTAAAGCTTAGAGCAGTCGCCAGAACTAGCGACCTCCTTTTGAAGGCGACGGCCCGTTTCCGAACCTCCACGAGATGCATCCGGGGCTTGAAGTGGTAATATATTTCTCGATTATAATTCCGCATTTATTGATAACATTGACCGCATCATCCCTTCGTGATCTGGACTCCGGGTCGGTCTGTGCCTCCCATTTGCCAGTAGCCCAGTAGTGACAGTGAGTGATTCTAGAAAGTAAGAAAGACGTCGATGTGCACGACCAAGTGATGCCGACAAAGCACGGTCAACCCGTATTGTATGACTCCCAACCAGAAACTCCCTCAAGTATTAGTCTAGTCGACTGTAGTGTCTGTTTAGCTTTTTTTATGGTTTTCTGATAATCTAGCTACGAAGATGGAGAATTTAAGTATCGTGAAGATTACATATAAAAAATTTAAGTTGTTCATATAGATTAGGATTTAGAAAGTGATGGATTTCTACTATCACGATGACTCAACCGATTTTGCGTTCACGTTTATTTTTACACGATTTTCACCAAAGCGATTCTTAAATGGTGTATTTCGTAGTCCGCAGTAGCTCTAGAAGCTAGATTTAAGCTAAAAACAAACACCTATATAGTATTGACGAGGGTTAAATATAGAACGAATTTTTAGAGATTTTCTTTTAAGAATTTTTAGAGCTAATAAAGAAGGCTAAATATACTTTTTAGAGCTTTTCTTTTAAGAATTTTTAGAGCTAATTTTGGCGAGTACGCCTCCGTAACATGAATGGGATAATAGATACGCTTAATGATGTTGTTAACCTACCCAAAGATAACATACAATTTGTTTTAAGAATGGAACTCTTGATTAATCCTTATGAGAGCAAATTTTATGATATGGTTAAAAAATTTCCTTATTTTTCTCACCCCAAAACACAGGTCTAAGATTTGATTCTAGTCGCGGTAGTTCTCAAATGACCTATGATACCACTATGTATGGGTGAGACAAAGGTTTTAGTGTATTTTTTATTTGTGTGAAAAGATCCTCTTTTTAATATACCCCATGTAGGTCAAGTTTAATATATTTGAATACTTTTTCATATCTAGTGATGAGGGGCAAACATAATTCCTCAGTCTCCAACGGTAACAACTCTGCAGTGTCTTTGCAAAGGGCAAACAAGTGCCTAGTATCCGCACCGAGCAAGCCAAAATCCGCGTAGAACATGTACAATTCGATTTAATACTCTAAAACTTGAACGGTTTTTATGAGATTAAATATATATATATAAGACGATATTTTTACAAGAACTCATCTCTACATTACTCTATATATATTATCTCTTAATTACATTTATAATATAATAATTGATTTTAAATATATCTCATTATATTATACAGTCTTTTAGTTGTTTTGATCTAGAAGCTTAGAGTTATACGTGCAAATGGTAGACTAAACTCAAACTAAAAATGGTAGACGAAACTCAAAACAACTCTAACAAAGACCCTACTAGTTGTTGAAATAATGTGAATAGATCTCGCTGAGAGGACAAACAAAAGGCTAAACATGTCTTGGTATCTAAGAACTTCAAATAACCAAACAATGTTTCCCAAAAAAATCACATCAATTAGTTTGATTGAGTAATGAAGGCCCTATTTAGGACAGCTCGAGCTAAAAAAATGGTAGAATCAATGAAGCAGGTTATTAGGTGCTTCAGAAAATTATGGAGCTGAAGTTTTAAACCTTTAGAAAACATTTAGATAAATCATTTTATTTATTATTTAAATTAAAAATATTTTTAAAACTAATTAAATTGAACCTAACCTCCCAAACACCCCCTAACTGTCCGGCCAATTATAAACCATTTTTGGCATCAAAGACAGGGAACGAACGAGAGACGGTGAAAATCTGTCGATAGTATTCATCCTCGCTTATTTCTATTTTGTTTATTAATGAGTTTTAACTTGGACGAAATGGCGAAAGTCTTTCTCAGGGGACGTATGCTCACCACGCCAGCTTGTCAACACTAGCTAATTAGCTACTGCCTACTGCTGGCAGTTCCGCCAAGTGATGATACTGCAAGGCCTTTATTCCTTGACTGAACGTCCCAATTAAGGCAGCAACTAGCTGGTCAAATCATGCTTTACCGCTTGAGATGTGCAATTGTACAAGCACACACGATGCAACAAATGGTACCAACAGGACTGGAGCCAAACTTCCAAAACGGACTTGTTTCCCGGGGCAAAGAAACAATGCGACGAGTACTTGGGAGATGGTGCTAGTCCAAACAAGCCCTCTAAAAGAACTTGCCATAACGCACACCTTAAGGTACAAGTGCTGATTACTAGGTAGCTTAAGATAATAAGATACTTAAAGCCCAAAAGTACATTACAAATTTGTCAAACATCCCTGTTTCAAGAATCATAAGGTCACCTTCAGCAATCTTTCATCCAGGATGTGGTTCAGGCCCTGCAAAAGTTATGGTCAAGAAGAGCGTGAGGTGGGTGGAAAATTGCAGAACAGAGGTTTTATTAACTTCTAACATCCATGAGTGTCACTAACATGAAAGTTGCACTCGGTAGTCCTTCCTGCATATTCTACAAGGATATGCCATGTGGATCAGATCATCATATCCGTCGCCGAGACGTCAACCACCCTGCCAACAACAGGCCTTTGCTCGTGAACCTGCAAAACTTTCACCAGTCAATGAGCAATCACACAAACAAAATGTCAATAGAATAAATAGTACAAAGCACTTACAGTGGCCCAACAGCTGCCTAGCGATTTTGGCATTTGTGACTTCAAAGGCTGGAGCCGAGAATTACATTTTGCACTGCAAGAGTCTGCTTCATCGCATGATCGGATCTTTTCAGCCAATGAGATACCAAAGATTTTGCAGCCATTTTCAACTGTACTCTCATTGTTTGATTCATGCTCTGCACCACTGACGGGGGAGTGCATATTCACAGTTCCAGTACATTCTTCTATTGCTTCGCCTGAAACAAGATGAGGCCAAAGAGATAATGTTTGATTGCTTCTTCCCATGTCTTGAGTAGGAACAGTCCTATCAAGTCTACCATCCTCATGTCTTGAGTACTCATATTCCAAGTGAGTTATCTTAGATCTAGTTTGTGGAAACATCATCACAGATGATGGGGATGATTCTTGCAACAGAAAAACCGGTTTTGCTGGCTGTGGGAAATCATACCCTTGTGGTGCAGACCATTTATAAGCTGCACCAGATACATGCCTACCGTCAGGTTGATACATGCCAGCAGTTCTTATATGGCCATCAGCCAAACATCCTCCTCGGAAAGGATGAAACACTTCTTGACCTTGCAAGACCTTTTGGAATCTTTGAGATTCCCCAAAGCCTGAGCAATGGTAGGGAAACCCAGGGATTCCAGTTGGAGATCTAACACCAAGTCTTGGGATCCCTAAGTTATTGTTACTCCGTTCATCACTGTACTGCAAATTTCTTGCTTCAGTTGCCTGAGAAGCAGAAATAGCAGGACCATCATGGGTTTTGAAACCCAACAATTCTTGACCTTGCAAGACCTTGTGGAATCTGGCAGATCCCGCAAAATCTGAAGAAACACTTCCATCTGCCAAAATACCAAAAGAGGACAAATTCAGCAGGGCACATAAACCTTGATTAATGGTTCTCCTTTCACTTGTAAAAGGACCTACTTGGAAGCACAATCTCCGGATTAACTTGGGGGAGGCATGGTTTCAGACGTTTTGAACTGGGAGCGCACATTTGAGATCCTGAAACAGATCCTGTGAGCTCAATCTCCCAAGGAGATACCCTATTGGGCCAACGGCACTCTATACCATCATCCCATCTAACCTGTCAAGATGATCACCAGTCAATAACATATGGCAGCCTGGAACAAGGTTTCAGAAGGGAACAGAAGGATAAGACTTTTGCATCAAGGCTCAAACTCAATGGCATGTAAACTACAGCTTTAAACTTCACATCAGACAAATATCCTGGAAGGTAAGTAACAAATTATGAAAGTAATACTGCAGGATTCAAGTATCACATACAAAAACTTTGGTTAAGGATGTTAGCTTAACTTTTAGATGTTATAACTCCTATTCTATTATCTATAGTGATTATTCGACTCAACCTATTAGAATCATGAATTGCAACTACAGACAGGCATGAAGTTCCGCAGATAATCAAATATAGTTTAATGTTTCAGACACGCTAGATGAGTATAACTTGATTAGTAGCACATAACCGAAGAGGAAAAACAGAAATTGCATTGATCATGCCAAGCATTAGTTGTAGCCTCATAGGGTACAGTAATATATTTGTTTCTTCAAAATTGCTGCTCCCTCTGTCAGGGAGGCACTATTCATGCGGTTACTGTAGCACGCGGACAGTTCCGAGATTAGATCAGATTAGTTAGGAAGAGATAAGGATTAGATCAGATTTGGTTGATAAGGATTAGATTAGCTAGGGAAGGGATAAGGATTAGATCAGATTTGGTTAGTTGGATAGAGACAAGTCAGTCGCCTCTATAAAAGAGACATCATTGTATCAGTTAAGGGTAAGCAAGAATTAGAAACAAGCCTTCTTCTTGCCCGGCCGTCGGCAAAGGCCCCCGACCGACATTCCTGCAACTACAACTCCCTGTCCCTGTCCCTCTCCAATTCCCCAATCCCATCATAGTCTATAACAATCTGGTATCGGATATGTCAGGCGCTCGAACTCCGATGACCCTCGAGGGCCTCAACGCTAAGCTCGATGCCAATCTTCACCACCCTCGCGCGCTCTATGGCAACCATTGAAGCCTTCATGTCGCTCATGGTGTGTCCCTCCCAACACACGCCGGCGCCACAGATATCGATGATCACGCACCCACCAGCGACTGTGGGACCACCCCTGTCGCCACCGGCGCCGTCACATCGCCTGATCAGTGCCAGTGCGCTCGCAGCAACGGGCCTGCCCCTTTACCTCATCTCCATACCACCATCACCATCGCCAATTCCATCATACGCCCTCTCATCAGTGACGGCGTCGGAATTCACGATGGCAATGTCTCCTTCACCGACCCCGTCGTTCACCGCCCCCATGCCTATGCCGCCACAGCAGCACTGCGAAGACGTCTTCTACGGGAGCGTGGATGGCATTCGGGCAACGACGGCGCAGCTACAGGCGGCGGCACGCTGCCTCCTAGCGCGCCGACAAGGACAACGCCCCATCTTCAAGCGGAAGCGCCCAGTCGTCCCAGCAACCTTGCAGCAGCTCACGGAGAGGAAGGCGATTGCGCGGGCGAGTGCCTGCAAGGTGTTTGCGGTGGTGTGGCTGCAAGCTGCGGCGCATGGCCTCCTAGTGCGCCGGCAAATGCTCGAGGCAGCCTTGGTGTCGGTCGACCTTGGCACATGGGGACGCGACCTCGCCCTGTCGGACGACCATCAAGAACCACGCTGGCCCAATATCTCCAAGAGCGAGCATGGTGTGTGTCCCGCGGGCGACGAACTCCAACTCTACGACAGCGTCGATAGGGAAGGCACTCCCCTCCTTGTCATCGGCGTGGGCGCACGGACTAGCACTACCACATTCCACTACCGACCGCTATGAGGGCGTCTCCGCTGGTCATTGTTGCGACCCATTCTAGGGGCCATCCACATGCTCCCCTTTCGTCCAGATGGTGTATATCAGATCTAGGTGGTTGCACACGTGCAGATCCAATGCGCAAAGGGTGTTCGTCTTATCTTAAGGGGTCAAAAAAATAAAGAGTTAATGTCTAATTCAGGTTCGAAATAATAAAATAAACCGAGATATAAAAGACTTATTTTTAGGTGTTAGGTTGTCTCCAGCAACGTTCTCTAAATTTCATCCCCTAAAAGAATATTCTCTGTCCTTTACAGAACTCTCTAAAAGATTCTATCCTCTAAATCTTCTGCATCTCCAGCAACGTTCTCTAAATTTAGTCCTCTATATCTACAGTGATAACAAAATTCATAAACTACATCTTTTTTTCTCCATTTTGCATATATTGTCAAATTTAATTTTCATACATATAGTAAAAATCTACTAAATATTTTTTAAAAGATTAACATTTTGTCACGTGGGCCGTATGTGTCGTGTGGTTGCTTTTTTGTTTGTTTCTCCTATACACATTTTCTCAATTGGCTGCGCACACACCGCAGCGCATCGCCTCCTCGCTCTGCGCATGGCTGCCACTGCCCCAGACCTTTGCTCGTGGAGACGAAGAACCATATGTGGTTCGTGGTTGCTTTCGTCGTCAGCCAGCAAGGCATCGATTGTTCGTCGTCTCCAAGTCTGCGCTCCATCTCCTCTCTTCTCCAGCCCCGCCCCCTCCATCGATGTCGTCGTCGGCGCCGAACCGAGCTTGCCTCGCCTAGCCGGACTGTGCTCCATCTCCTCTCTTCCCTAGCCCCGGCCCCTCCGTCTATGTCGTTGCCGGCGACAAACCGAGCTTGCCTCACAGATCCCGCTGTGGTGCCACGAATCCACGAACCACGTCTTCCACTAGATTGATTTGGCGCGAAGCAGTTGGATAGCGGACGCACAGTACATCGCCAGCAATAGCGTGCACAAGTACTGTCTGCTATTTTAGCGAACCCTTTACAGTTCATTGCTGGGGACGTTTTGATCGCTACATTTAGCGTACAGGAGGCTATAGAGTCTCTTGTTGGAGACAACCTTAGGTTTGTGTCTAGCGGGGTCATCGTTAGGTTGCAGCTCGAGGTCGAGCTACATATCCAGGTAGGGTGTAGTGTCAAGGAAGCACTGTTCACACGGTTACTGTAGCGTGGGAACAGCACCGAGATTAGATCGGATTAGTTAGGAAAGAGATCAGGATTAGATCAGATTTGGTTGATAAGGATTAGATTAGTTAGGGAAGTAATAAGGATTAGATCAGATTTGGTTAGTTGGATAGAGATAAGTCAGTCGTCTCTATAAAAGAGACACCATTGTATCAATTAAGGGTAAGCAAAAATTAGAAGCAAGCCTTCTTCTTGCCCGGCCGTGGGGGCAAAGGCCCCCGGCTGGCATTCTTGCAACTGCAACTCCCTCTCCAATTCCCCAATCCCATCGCAGTCCATAACACCCTTCGTTTCAAATTTTAGGTTACTTTAGCTTTATAAGTCAAACTTCTCTAACTTTGATCAAGTTTTTTAGAAAAATATATTAACCTGTACAAGTTCATATAAATGCACTATCAAAAAATGCCATGCAAAATTTGATGTCATGTTCGGGCGCACGTATACTAGGCGTCATCGAGCCCGGGACGTGCGCCGTGCCCAGGAGCGCGCTGAGCAGCATGCAAAGGCCACGCAGGAGGGCATGCTGGGCACCGGCTCCACCAGCAGCTAGGGATAGATATGTGTCGATTTTAGTTCCTTAATCAGTGGAGGTGGTTACTCCAAGTCGGTTGGGCCATAGGCCATACCTATCTTAGTTCCTTAATTAGTGGAGTTTGTTACTCCAAGTCGGTTGGGCCATAGGCCCTATATATATCTTGTAATCAGACTATGAGAAGGGAAGAATATCAACTATCTAATCTCCTCTCTCTATTCCCCTAAGCCGGCAACCTGGGGGCATAACCCTGTCGTCTACCACGGATCGCGACTACGAACTCCGTAGTCGGGGTCCGACATCCTTGGGCACGAATGCCCTTGACATTTAACAAAACTGATTTGACGTTTGTTGGTATATTTTTCTACAAAAAGTTGGTCAAAGATGGAGAAATTTGACTTAGTACAGAACTAAAGTGACTCATAATTTGGAAGGGGGAGTAGTAGACACATAAAATTATTCTACTTGGAATCATGTTCTTAAAAGAGGTCAGGCCAGGAAGGATGTCAATCATGGGCTACTAGATACAGACATTGATCCTTCTTGCAATCATGTTCTTAAAAATGCATGTACAATCGATACTAATATTGGCATCCATCTTATGTACAAATCAGGAGAAGGAAACGTACCACCAAGCATTTCCATTTCGAACCATACCATATAGGATCAGCTTCTCTGCTTCCAATTATTATACCAGTGCACCTGGAAAAATGATTTTGAGCACACCAGAATGAGTGGAATAGAATGACTAGAGTGCTTGGAAAACTCATCGGTAAAAAGCATATAGGATCATTGCAGCACTGTAACCTTCTTTCAGAAGCATCGTCACTTTCATATCGCATTCTGCACCTCATTCCAACAGAAATTGGTTGATTGAAGCTTCTTGTGAACTTCCAATAGGGTACAATGAATTCAGATTGAGTTAACCTGTGAATTCAAGTAATTTGTTATACTCAGGAAGTCAAAAGACTCCAACAAGGGGAGAGATTAGAAGGAAAAATCATATCTACAATTCTCTTAGCACTTCTAAATAGTTACAAATTCAATCATGACACTAAAAAAAGTAGTAGAAGAAGAGCATAGATACTTGTAAATATTATTTGGCATCAGTAGGTCATTTGAATTGTTAAATTCAAAAACAACCTTGAAATCTAAATGGTAACCTCAAATGTGCACTATTATGTCGTCATTCCCAAGGATCACATGTGATGGCATAATTTCAAAGTATGAACACAAGATAATGTGGCAGGTCCAAGGAGGTGAGACAAAAGAGATCAGTTCTTTGATTTTGTTAGTCAGCCATATTACAACAGCAGCCACTATTGTGGAGCCATAAAAGTGGATTGTTGTAGTAGAAAACAGGCACTGGATTTACTCATCAGTTAAGTATCGAACCGAGTATAAGACATAATATTTTTGGTCTCTAGTAAATGGCTTTTGAGCAAGTGAATAAGGAACAACCGTATGATTTAGTGCTTTCCTACTATTTAAGGATCCACAAGTTGCATGCATAGCAGATGTTCTATCACAGCTATAGTTGCACCATGTGAAGCTGAGCTTGTCAAATATGCACCAGTACAGACATAAAAAAATTCACAAAATAACCAGAAAAGTACTATATTACCTGGGATTGTAGTAGATGTGGAAAACAGTCTTCGTGGCCACAGCTTGTGCAACGTTTCCAAGATTGCTATTACTTGAGCACTGGTTATGAGGTGCAGGAATAGGAGTTACAATTTTTAGCTGGGCTGCTCGGCGCACTCCCAGTCGAAGCACTCCATCTTCGCCTCTGGAAAAGGATGAAAACATGTACAGAAGAGAAGGTACAATATGTTCAACTTTATAATGACAAAATGAGCTAAACACCTACCGAAGGAAGAGAACTGCATCTCCAGAAATGAGCTTCTTCCTATTAACAAATGCACTCCATCCAGTGGTTAAGAGATGCCTTCGTGGCTGACCTGTAACAAGCAGGCCTATCAGAAACTATAGTTATTCAGAATCCAATAGCATCCATCCTATTTCATGTTTTATACAATCAATAACACCTGTTTCGCTGTTCGCAAGGTGCATGATCTTTTGTTGAAGTGCCAATTGATTTTCCTGACCGCTTAGATTAGGTTCAAGATATTTATTTACAGAAATTTGCTTAAATTTACAGACTGAATGCAAATACAATAACCTCCATTGCTTGAAAATCAAAGCCAACATTCGGTTAATTATTACTAAAAATGCAGACAATCAATTAGCACAACTGAAGCCCTCTTTCTAAACTGAATCCCATTCAGTACTTAAGCCTGAATAACATGCTAAGAAAATGGAACCCATGTTTGCAGAGAGAATCCAAAATACGAAGCACGATGTACAGGACCAGTATAGCCCATAATCAGTCAACAAGGCAAGGTAACCCAGCCAATAAACTCTCTGGTTGTACCTCGATAGATATGTCGGAACTTCCACTCCGTGCCGTGTAGATCCTTGGCCACGAGCTCCTGAGACGGCCTCTGCTGGCTGTAGTCCTGCACGCCACACCAAACAGAGTCAGTAACCCAAGCAACCTCCAAACCACCACACCACGAGAAGGGACCTCTCTCTCGTAGCCAATGGCCGTACCAGCGGCGGGAAGCAGTCCTCGGCGGCGCGGCGCGGCACTGAGAAACCGCCGTGCGTGCTGGTATCGGATGCCGTGAGCGTCTTGCAGAACATGTGCGGCGTCCGTGCGAGCGGCCTCATGGCGCCGCCATCCTCGCCGTCGCGGCGGTCCGCGTCCTCGTCCTCTCGGACCCGCGCCTGCGCCCGCTTCTCCGCGTCCTCGTCCTCGGGCAGCAGCGACACCCGCGCGTACACCTCGTCTGTCGCGCCGTCCGCCTGCACGGAACAGGGCAGGTTTCTCTTGTCAGCCAATAGCTCGAGCACATTGCGCTCGCAGCACGAGCTCACGTGGAGGGTGACGTCGACGACGCGGCAGAGCACGTGCGGCGGCACCGGCGCAGCGGCTGCTCCTCGCGCCGCGTCGCCGCCGATGTGCTCGAGGTGGCCCTGCGGCAGGTACACGACGGCGCTGCCCTTCCGCGGCAGCGGCGGGACGGGGCCCGCGCACGCGTGCCACAGCTCCAGGCACACGGCGCCACGGCCACCGGGTCCGGGCAAAGGCAGCGCCTCCGCCTCCTCCTCGTCCTCCTCCTCCACGGTGTTGAGGTCGATGCCCGCCATGGCCCCGGTCGGCCGCAGCTGGAGCAAACGGCAGCAGAGCGGCGATGGATGGACAGGGAGCGGGTGAGGAGCGAGGGAGGCGGGTTTAGTGGTGCGGTGAGAGGAGTGGGTGGGAGGTGGAGGTGGAGTGGCGGCGACACATGGTGGTGGTGATGGCCATGAATGGCTGGGGCGGCTTGCTTGTAGGCGGGGAAGGGAAGTGGTGGGGAGTAGGGCGCAGACGAGAGGCAGGCCTATACGGGGCTATGGCCTTTGAAATATTGCCCGCTCCTGCCGCTGGTGGCGGATAAAGCCGCAGTGGTTTTGTTTCCCAGCCCTGCACGGGTGACTTGGATCTCGCCCACCGGCGCACGCAGAGAGACATGGGTCTCGTCTCGAAGATACTGTAGTGAAGGAAGCGGCCGGCGAGGTGTGTGTGGGACTGTGGGGTGGGGAACTGGGGAGGCACGAGGCAGTGGTGGTGGACAGCGCAGGCGCGAGTGCCGGGAGCCGCAGACCGCAGTGCAGGTGCAGCCGCAGAGGTGGATGTCCAAACAACGCTCCCGTGCCTGGCTGCCACCATTACTCACTGCTTACACTGCCAAGTTTTTTCTTTTACTAGACCAGTCTCTCCTTTCAATGGGGAACTTTTCTGTCACTCATGAACTTTCTCCCTAACACTGGTTTTGGATGGTTGGATTGCACATCTTCGCTCAGCTCCCAGTGGTACAAAAATTGAAAACCCATGAACTTTCGTGGTTTCTTCAAAAAAAATCTGGCATGGTAACAATATCATAAGAATCGTGTACGTTTCGATACCCACGGATCCGGTTGACGCACACCGCGCGTTCAGGTTCAGCGTTGCCGAGCAAGCATAATTCTCGCTTGGCCCTCGCCGATGGTGACAAACTCGAGGGGGGCAGTGGGGGGTGGGACACGGGCACAGTACGCCCTGGATCGGCGATCGGTACCACCTCCGGCTGGCGCCCACATTGACATTGCCATCGAACTCCCTGTAGCCATCTGAGTGTGCTGGGGAGGGCCGGCCAATGCCCTCGCCTCCCCCCACCCTAGACGTGTAATGCGTTGCAGGACACATGCTGCAGTTGGTTGAGCTGTTCCGAGAGGGACCCTGCTCCGGCTAACGGCCCTTCGGCACCCCCCGCCATGTTACCCTGGGCCGGCCGGCTAGCTAGCCACCGATCCGATGCACTAGCTAGCTGGCCCCCCGGTCCGTGGTCACTGATTCATGCCAATAGTACTCTGTTTTTTTTTGTTTTGTAGGTGTAGCGTACGCTAAACGATGTGAGGGGCATTGTTGTGTGATTTGACCCGGCCTCATAACACATCAGACAGAGGCATTGTGTGTGTGTGCGCGCGCGCGCATGCAGTGCAGTGCAGGGCGCACCTCCTGAAGATGGCTCGTTGTCTGCTTGTGCTTGTCGCCCTGGCCATGACCATGAGGGCTTGTCACGACTTTTAAAGTAGAATTTGTTTGGACTGGATGGGAGGGGGGGTGAAATCAACAGCTCGTGGATGGAGTCGTGGTGCTTGCTAGCGCTCCTGTGCCTGTGCGGACGGGCCTTCTCACTCAGCTAGCTCATCATGACACCATGATGAGTAGTTACCACGAACTCAAAGAGGACAGCGGCGGCTGCCAGTGCGAGCCAGGCTCTATCTATTGTCCAGTGGACATTGATGATGGCTCGCCACGCCTCGTATGTAGACTGTTGACGCAGCTGCATGCGTCCGCACGCCGCCGCTGCCAAATTTGATGGCTCTGTCGCCGGCCGGCTCGCTGCGATGCGAACGTGCCCCGGCGTGGCGAGGCCGGTCGAGCAGGGCGGCAGGCGGCCACGCCGTGCCACACGCATCCGCCACCGCGGGCATCTGTGCACGCGCGCGTACGCCAGGCTGCCGGGCCTCGCACGGGGCGCGGCCCGTGGGGCCAGGGAGCGAGAGCGATCAAAATGCACGAGACCACAGGAGCCGTGGGGGCGGCATATACATGGAGGAGAGTTAACAGTGGCATGGGGATGGCAGGAGTAAAAGGGAAAGGGTCCCCGGCCCTACCCCCCTCCGACGGCACTGCAGCTACGTACAGTACGTGCCAGGCTCGGCGCCCGCACCGCAGGCCGCAGCAATGTTTACGTTACGTCCACCTCACTTTCCCCTCGCTTTTATCGGGCGTGGCTCAGAGATGCTGTTTGGGGCAAGAAGCCGTTGCCTGCCCCTAGACCTAGAGCTTTGGCCCGTTCCCTTCCCTCCACGCCACTGGACCTGGACGCCGTCCATGCGCAAGCCCAATCGATGCACGGACCCTTTACGCCTGCATGTGGCTACTGGTTTACCTCGCCGGCTCGTTCGATATCGATAGCGCAGCGCAGCGCAGCGAATCCAATGACCGGGACCTACCTAGTGTACTGTATCAGGGGCGGACCCAAGAGATGGGCAAGGGGTTGTTTGTTTGGAATTATAATTTGTTCATATTATATTGGATATGTTCTTGTGTGTTGTCGCGAGAGTTAAAAATCCATATAAAATATAGATATGGAACGACAAATGTCACTATAATATGCAAAATCCGTGTAGCAAAATATGGCCTTAACACTAATATTATACTCTAAGTATAGACTGAATGCTTTGGTATCTATTTACAGCCGAAGACTTGACTCGGAAAACTTGATTAATCTTTCACCGCTCAGATGCAACTGAGAACACAGTAAGAACTCAATTTGGAAGGACGAGAAAGAACCAAATGCACACGGTTCAACTCATCCTTCCAAATTGAACATCCATCAAAGCTAGCATGGCATGGCTACATGCATTGATAAGTAGGTTAAAATAGCTCGAACAATCTAGGAGATAAATAATATACTCATGTGAATAGCTAACACGACATTTGGTATAAGATTCATATCCTTACTTTTCACATATGAGCATTCACATCTGTTAGTTATAAGCAGCATGTTGTAAAAGTGTTGTGAAAATGATTGAGGAAATTTGACAGTCGTTGATAGTTAGTCAACATTTTCTATATATTGTGCACAAAGAGAAGTACGTCTAAGAAATTGAGTATATCTATTAAAAAAACTTGACCAACATAGAGGATTTTTTAATTAAGAACACATGCAAAAAATTGTCTCGGCAAAGACTTGGACTTGAGGGGTCGGGTCTAGGGTACATCCACACTGTCGACCAACTGAGCTATACTCATTCAAATTTCCATTTTAATTAAAAACACGTGTAAAAATTTGCCTTGGTAAGAACACATGCAACTTGAGCGGAGGGAGCTACGAGGGCTTGCTTCGGCGGCTTGCATGCAGCATGAGTGGATGAGGAGGGCACCCGTGCATAATTGCATGCTTGCATGCAGCGTGAGTGAGAGGGCAAGTGCATGCAGTGCGTGATAAGGTGAGCCGAGGCACACATTGGTCTACATAAGCTTCTTAATAATTAGTATATGTAATCTAACAAATTTAAACTAAGTGTTAGTTTAAATTTCTTGGTTTATAAAATTTAGGCAGATTATAATTCCAAATAAATACCCCCTAAGTCTATCTGGTATCTAAATTTTCTTCCCTATAACATACTATGCAGTCATGTCATCCAAATTCCATCCCCTATTTTACTCCTTTCTGCAACGTTTTCCCCCTAAGTTCTCCTAATATACCCCACTACAACCATAAAATATTATTTTCTAAACCTATTCATCATTTATTACCAATTTTTTCCCAACTAACAAACACTTTTGTTGCACGGATAGCGAGACAAGGGGGTTGCACAGTGTTCCCCACATCCTGTGCACCTCGTTTATAATGTAGCCGGTACAGGCATGTTTAGGGGGAGCCGCTGCAGCACAAGAGAACGCTATTCGTCAACAGGGTTAGGGGAGAGGGAAGCGATGCGGTCATCCTAAGGTGGACTATGGCCCCACCTCAAATTTTATAACCTCTTGTAGCTAGGTTTAAATATACATCAAAATTTGAACAAACTTTTATATATTAGGTATGGCCAAATATAATAAAAATTTAGTTTTAATTTAACTTTTTCTCAGTGCTGCACTAATACTCAGTCCACTAATCTTCCAAGTTGTTCGATTCCCTCTCCTAATGGCTAGCCCACTCATGGCTTGCTCGCTCTTTCAGTCATTGATTGGTCGGTAAGTAGGTGACCTAACTCGCTCGCTGTCAGTCCCACCTTATCTCCTTGTCACTCGTCAGCTCATCGCGTCGTCGGTAATCCCCCACGCGACGTCGTTATTTTGCCTCCTAGTCTACACCGACAGTCGGACAAGCTGTCGATGAGATCCTACCTTTGCACCACAGCGCCACCTGCCTTCGCTATCTCACTGGGATCCACAACAAAGTTGATGCGGCCGGTCCGCCCAAACGCCCCCCCCTTCTCCTCGCTGGCTCGTCGCTTTTCCCTCTCTAGCTCTCCCCTAGAGCATAAAAAAGTTTTTACAATATTGTCGGGGACCATAATTAGGGGTACCCTCAAGACGCCTAATTCTCAGCTGGTAACCCCCATCAGCATAAAGCTGCAGAGGCCTGATGGGTTTGATTAAGTCAGGGATCAGTCCGTACGAGCGACTCGATCACGCCTCGCCCGAGCCTAGCCTCGGGCAAGGGCAGCCGACCCCGAGGTGTTTCCGTCTCGCCCGAGGCCCCCTTTTTTACGGCAGACGCATCTCCGGCTCGCCCGAGGCCTTGCCTTCGTTAAGAAGCAACCCTGACTAAATCACCGCGCCGACCGACCAAGTCACAGGGGCATTTAACGCAAAGAGTGAGACTGACGGGCAGTCAGGCCTTGCCAAAGGCGCCATAGGAAGCTCCGCCCGACCCAGGGCTCGGACTCGGGCTAAGGCCCCGGAAGACGGCGAACTCCGCTCCGCCCGACCCAGGGCTCGGACTCGGGCTAAGGCCCCGGAAGACGGCGAACTCCGCTCCGCCCGACCCAGGGCTCGGACTCGGGCTAAGGCCCCGGAAGACGGCGAACTCCGCTCCGCCCGACCCAGGGCTCGGACTCGGGCTAAGGCCCCGGAAGACGACGAACTCCGCTCCGCCCGACCCAGGGCTCGGACTCCGCCCTGGCCTCTGCCGAACGACCTCCGCCTCGCCCGACCCAGGAGCTCGGTCTCGGCCTCGACCATGGACGGCAGACTCGACCTCGGCCTCAGAGGAGCCTCCACGTCGCCCGACCTAGGGCACAAGTCCGCCACGTCAACAGGAAGCGCCATCATCACCCTGCCCCGAGCCGACTTGGGCCGCAGAGAACAAGACCGACGTCCCATCTGGCTAGCTCCGCTAGATAGGCAATGATGGCGCCCCGCTAGACCCATGACGACGGCAGCTCTCGGCTCCCTTACGGAAGTAGGGGGACGTCAGCAAGAGCCCAACTGTTCCAACAGCTGTCCCTCCACCAGGCTCCGTTACTCCTCCGACAGCCACGACACCACACCAGCTGGGTGCCAAGTTCTCTCCGGCTGCCACATTGGCATGTACCCAGGGCACTAGCTCTCCCCCGCTAGACACGTAGCACTCTGCTGCATCCCCATTGTACACTTGGATCCTCTCCTTGCGCCTATAAAAGAAAGGACCAGGGCCTTCTTAGAGAAGGTTGGCCTCGCGGGAACGAGGGCAGGGGCAGGCGCTCTCTTGGGGCCGCTCGCTCCCCTCACCCGCGCGGACGCTTGTAACCCCCTACTGCAAGCGCACCCGACCTGGGCGCGGGACGAACACGAAGGCCGCGGGATCTCCGCCTCCCTCACGACCCGGCTCCGGCCACCTCGCTCTCCCCCCTTCGCACTCGCCCACGCGCTCGACCCATCTGGGCTGGGGCACGCGGCACACTCACTCGTCGGCTCGGGGACCCCCCGGTCTCGAAACGCCGACAGTTGGCGCGGCAGGTAGGGGCCTGCTGCGTGTTGACGAGCAGTTTCCCGTCAAGCTCCAGATGGGCAGTCTCCAACGACCTCTTCAACCCGGGACGGTGCTCCGTTTCGGGAGCCTCGAGTTCATGTCTTTCGACGGCAGCTACGACATGATACTCCTTCCACCGCCGCGCGACGGCGACAACGGTGGCCGACAGCCCGCTCGCCGGCGGCGGAATCGACGACGTCTTTCCCGCGTGGGGGAAGGACAACTTTCGAGCTCGCCCCATCCTCTCCCTCGCCATCGGAGGAGGAGACGGGGCAACCAGGGCCGAGCGGGAGGCTGCGCTCAGTCGGCTGTCGAGCAAATCGACATCCCTAGCGCCCCAACGGAGGACGCGTCGGGCGTCACCCTCGCGTTTGAGGCGAAGGCGGGCGCCGTCCCCCCGCAACACGCCAACCCCGAGCAAGTGGACGACGCCAGCGCGCTCACGGAGGGCCTGCAGGACGTCGCCCTCGTACCCAGGACGACGGCGCGATCAGCCCCCGATGTGACTTCGTCGCTCCTCGTCGACCAAAAGGTACCGGCTGCTTCCCATCTTTCGTCATTTCGACTCGACCTCAACCCGCCTAGTGACCTCGCTCTGGCGGGCGCTCACGTTGAGGCGAGTGCAACCCCTTTCGGGTTTCGTGTGCGGTCGCCTTGGGACCGATTGACGGGCGTCTCGACCTACGGGCCCTCTGGGTCCGAGGAAGACGACGACCCCAGCATCTGCTGGGATTTCTCTGGAACTGGCAACCCCAGTGCCATGCGGGACTTCATGACCGCATGCAACTACTGCCTCTCCGACTGTTCCGACGGCAGCCGCAGCCTTGACGACAAGGACTGCGGCCCGAGCCGCGAATGTTTCCACATCGAGCTAGGGGATCCCTCCGGAGGCAGCTGTCTCGGCATGCCGGAGGATGGTGATCTCCCTAGGCCAGCGCCTCGCGCCGACATCCCGCGGGAGCTAGCTGTGGTCCCCGTTCTGGCGGGGGATCACGACCCACAGCTCGAGCAAGTCCGCGGGGCGCAGGCCGGGCTCGATGAGGGGGCAGGAGCGCTCGAGGCAATCCGCCGGGACGTCGGGCAGGTATGGGCGGGCCAGCCCCCGGCCGGAGAAATATGTCACCTGCCCCAGGGTCTCCAGCACCGCATCGCCAACGATGCCAGGGACAGGCCGCCACCCGCATCCGGCGGAACCGGTCAGGACCTGGCAGCCGCAGCGATGCTCCTCCACGCGATGCCGGAGTCATCAACCACCGAGGGTCGGCGAATCCAGGGAGAGCTCAAGCATCTCCTGGAAGGCGCTGCGGCCCGGCGGGCCGAGAGCTCTGCCTCCCGAAGGTAGGGGTACCCCTCGGAACCTCGTGCCGCGACTTCCCGACTCATGCGGGAAGCCTCGGTCTACACCGGGCGCACGCGCAACACCGCGCCTGCGGCCCCGGGCCACCTCGGCGACGAGCACCCTCATCGCGACCGTCGGGCCCGCCTCGACGAAAGGGTGCGCCGAGGTTATCACCCCAGGCGTGGGGGACGCTACAACAGCGGGGAGGATCGGAGTCCCTCGCCCGAACCACCCGGTCCGCAGGTCTTCAGCCGGGCCATTCGGCGGGCGCCGTTTCCGACCCGATTCCGACCCCCGACTACTATCACAAAGTACTCGGGGGAAACGAGACCGGAATTGTGGCTCGCGGACTACCGCATGGCCTGTCAACTGGGTGGAACGGACAACGACAACCTCATCATCCGCAACCTCCCCCTGTTCCTCTCTGACACTGCTCGCGCTTGGTTGGAGCACCTGCCTCCGGGGCAGATTTCCAACTGGGAGGATCTGGTCCAAGCTTTCGCCGGCAACTTCCAGGGCACGTACGTGCGCCCCGGGAATTCCTGGGACCTCCGAAGCTGCCGGCAACAGCCGGGAGAGTCTCTTCGGGACTACATCCGGCGATTCTCGAAGCAGCGCACCGAGCTGCCCAACATCACCGACTCCGATGTCATCGGCGCGTTCCTTGCCGGCACCACCTGCCGTGACCTGGTGAGCAAGTTGGGTCGCAAGACCCCCACCAGGGCGAGCGAGCTGATGGACATCGCCACCAAGTTCGCCTCTGGCCAGGAGGCGGTCGAGGCCATCTTCCGAAAGGACAAGCAGCCCCAGGGCCGCCCGTCGGAAGATGCACCCGAGGCGTCTACTCCGCTCGGCGCCAAGAAGAAAGGCAGGAGGAAGTCGCAAGCGAAACGCGACGCCGCCAGCACGGATAGGGATGGCAATTGGACCCGTGGGTATGGATACCCACGGGTTTCGTACCCGGTGGACATGGATTCGGGTTTGAAATTTTACCCATGGATACTATCGGGTCGGGTACCCGAAATACGACGGGTAGGGTACGGATATTATGTTTTACCCATGGATATCCACTGGATACCCGAATTGTGTTTTTGTGGCCCATGAAAAAGAAGCCCAAAGGCACTGAACCGCTAACCCTAACTCCCTAAATTCTCTACTCCTTTCCCTTCACAGCCGTCTCGGCCGCCCACCCCACTACCCACCGCAGCCGCCACTCCCAGAGTCCCAGTCGTCCTCGTCCCAGCCTTCCCTGGAGGTGGAGGCCAGGAGCCCAGGACCTAGCGCCCCACGCGGCCACGCGGGCACGCGGCACTGCGGCAGTCCCCGTCCAGGCTCCCAGGCGGCGCCGCGGCGGCCAGGCCCCAAGCCCCAACCGCGCGCCCCCGTCCAGGCTCCCAGGCGGCGCCGCGGCGGCCAGGCCCCAGGCCCCAGCCCCGCGCCCTCGCCCAGCACTCCAGCAGGCAGCAGCCCGCTGCACCGCTGCCCAGGAGGCCAGGACGGTCACCAGTCGGCCAGTCTTCAGGCTTCAATCTTCATCCCGCTGCCTAAGAATCTATGGTTTGTAAATTGGTGATGTTGCTTATATATTTCACATGTTGTGATGTTATTTATTAACTCACATCTGTCATAAACTGTGTTGTTCATCAATTTGCATGCAGATTTATATTTTACAGTACCATATCCACCGGATACCCGATACCCGACGGATACCCGGTGGGTACGGGTACGGGTCCATTTTTTTACCCGATTGACTTGGTGGGTATGGATATTTGTATAAGGGTCGGGTATGATATCGGGTCGGGTATTATCAGACCCGAACACAACCCGACCCGCTGCCATCCCTAAGCACGGACCTTGTCGCCGCCGCCGAGTACAAGAACCCTCGGAAGCCCCCCGGAGGTGCCAACCTCTTCGACAAGATGCTCAAGGAGACGTGCCCTTACCATCAGGGGCCCGTCAAGCACACTCTCGAGGAGTGCATCATGCTTTGGCGCCACTTCCACAAGGCCGGGCCACCCGCAGAGGGTGGCAGGGCCCGCGACGACGACAAAGAGGAAGATCACCAAGCAGGAGAGTTCCCCGAGGTCCGCGACTGCTTCATGATCTGCGGAGGGCATGCGGCGAATGCCTCGGCTCGGCATCGCAAGCGAGAGCGCCGGGAGGTCTGCTCGGTGAAGGTGGCGGCACCAGTCTACCTAGACTGGTCCGACAAGCCCATCACCTTCGACCAAGATGACCATCCCGACCACGTGCCGAGCCCGGGGAAGTACCCGCTCGTCGTCGATCCCATCATCGGCGACGTCAGGCTCACCAAGGTCCTGATGGATGGGGGCAGCTGCCTCAATATCATCTACGCCGAGACCCTCAGGCTCCTGCGCGTCGATCTGTCCTCCGTCCGAGCAGGCGCTGCGCCCTTCCACGGGATCATTCCCGGGAAGCGCGTCCAGCCCCTTGGACGACTCGACCTTCCTGTCTGCTTCGGAACACCCTCCAACTTCCGAAGGGAGACTTTGACGTTCGAGGTGGTCGGGTTCCGAGGAACCTACCACGCAGTATTGGGAAGGCCATGCTACGCGAAGTTCATGGCCATCCCCAACTACACCTACCTGAAGCTCAAGATGCCGGGCCCCAACGGGGTCATCACCGTCGGCCCCACGTACAAACACGCGTTCGAATGCGATGTGGAGTGCGTGGAGTACGCCGAGGCCCTCGCCGAGTCCGAGGCCCTCATCGCCGACCTGGAAAACCTCTCTCGAGAGGTGCCGGACGTGAAGCGACACGCCGGCAACTTCGAGCCAGCGGAGACGGTTAAGGCCGTCCCTCTCGACCCCAGTGGCGACACCTCCAAGCAGATCCGGATCGGTTCCGGGCTCGACCCCAAATAGGAAGCAGTGCTCGTCGACTTTCTCCGCGCAAACGCCGACGTCTTTGCGTGGAGTCCCTCGGACATGCCCGGCATATCGAGGGATGTCGCCGAGCACTCGGTGGATATTCGGGCCGGAGCCCGACCGGTCAGACAGCCTCTGCGCCGATTCGACGAGGAAAGGCGCAGGGTGATAGGCGAGGAGATCCACAAGCTGATGGCAGCAGGGTTCATCAAAGAGGTATTCCATCCCGAATGGCTTGCCAACCCTGTGCTTGTGAGGAAGAAAGGGGGGAAATGGCGGATGTGTGTAGACTACACTGGTCTCAACAAAGCATGTCCAAAGGTTCCCTACCCTCTACCTCACATCGATCAAATCATGGATTCCACTGCTGGATGCGAAACCCTGTCTTTCCTCGATGCCTACTCAGGGTATCATCAAATCAAGATGAAAGAGTCCGACCAGCTCGCGACTTCTTTCATCACGCCCTTCGGCATGTACTGTTATGTCACCATGCCGTTCGGTTTGAGGAACGCGGGTGCAACGTACCAGCGGTGCATGAACCATGTGTTCGGCGAACACATCGGTCGCACGGTCGAGGCCTACGTCGATGACATCGTAGTCAAGACAAGGAAAGCCTCCGACCTTCTCTCCGACCTTGAAGTGACATTCCGGTGTCTCAAGGCGAAGGGCGTCAAGCTCAATCCCGAGAAGTGCGTCTTCGGGGTGCCCCGAGGCATGCTCCTGGGATTCATCGTCTCCGAGCGGGGCATCGAAGCCAACCCGGAGAAGATCGCAGCCATCACAAGCATGGGGCCCATCAAGGACTTAAAAGGCGTACAGAGGGTCATGGGATGTCTCGCGGCCTTGAGCCGTTTCATCTCACGCCCCGGCGAAAGAGGCCTGCCCCTGTACCGTCTCTTAAGGAAGGCCGAGTGCTTCACTTGGACTCCCGAGGCCGAGGAAGCTCTCGGGAACCTGAAGGCGCTCCTCACCCAGGCGCCCGTCTTGGTACCCCCAGCTGATGGAGAAGCCCTCTTGGTCTACGTCGCCGCTACCACTCAGGTGGTCAGCGCCGCGATCATGGTCGAAAGGCAAGAAGAGGGGCATGCTTTGCCCATTCAGAGGCCAGTTTACTTCGTCAGCGAGGTGCTGTCCGAAACCAAGATCCGCTACCCACAAGTCCAGAAGCTGCTGTGTGCAGTAATCCTGACGAGGCGAAAGCTGCGACATTACTTCGAGTCTCATCCGGTGACTGTGGTGTCATCCTTCCCCCTGGGGGAGATCATCCAGTGCCGAGAGGCCTCGGGACGGATCGCAAAGTGGGCGGTGGAAATCATGGGCGAGACAATCTCGTTCGCCCCTCGGAAAGCCATCAAGTCCCAGGTACTGGCAGACTTCGTAGCCGAATGGGTCGACACCCAGTTGCCGACGGCTCCGATCCAACCGGAGCTCTGGACCATGTTTTTCGACGGGTCGCTGATGAAGACGGGAGCCGGCGCGGGCTTGCTCTTCGTCTCGCCCCTCGGGAAACACTTGCGCTACGTGCTACGCCTCCATTTCCCGGCGTCCAACAATGTGGCTGAGTACGAAGCTTTGATCAACGGATTGCGAATCGCCATCGAGCTAGGGGTCCGACGCCTCGACGCTCGCGGCGACTCGCAGCTCGTCATCGACCAAGTCATGAAGAACTCCCACTGCCGCGACCCGAAGATGGAGGCCTACTGTGATGAAGTTCGACGCCTGGAAGACAAGTTCTACGGGCTCGAGCTTAACCACATCGCCCGGCGCTACAACGAGACTGCGGACGAGCTGGCAAAGATAGCCTTGGGGCGAACGACGGTTCCCCCGGACGTCTTCTCCCGGGACCTGCAATATCTCCGCCAAGGAGAACTGCCCCTCGACCGAGCCGAGGCTCGGCGGGTAGCGCGACGCGCCAAGTCGTTCGTCTTGCTGGGCGATGAGAAGGAGCTCTACCACCGCAGCCCCTCGGGCATCCTCCACCGATGCATCTCCGTCGCCGAAGGTCAGGAACTCCTGTAGGAGATACACTCGGGGGCTTGCGGCCATCATGCAGCGCCTCGAGCCCTCGTCGGGAACGCTTTCCGGCAAGGCTTCTACTGGCCGACGGCGGTGGCTGACGCCACTAGAATTGTCCGCACCTGCGAAGGGTGCCAATTCTATGCGAAGCAGACCCACCTGCCCCGCTCAGGCTCTGCAGACGATACCCATCACCTGGCCCTTCGCAGTGTGGGGTCTGGACCTCGTCGGCCCTCTGCAGAAGGCGCCCGGGGCTACACACACCTACTGGTCGCCGTCGACAAATTCTCCAAATGGATCAAGGTCCGACCCCTGAACAGCATCAGGTCCGAGCAGGCGGTGGCGTTCTTCACCAACATCATCCATCGCTTCGGGGTCCCGAACTCCATCATCACCGACAACGGCACCCAGTTCACCGGCAAAAAATTCTTGGATTTTTGCAAGGATCACAACATCCGGGTGGACTGGGTTGCCGTAGCTCATCCCATGTCGAATGGGCAAGTAGAGCGTGCCAATGGCATGATTCTACAAGGGCTCAAGCCTCGGATTTACAATGACCTCAACAAGTTCGGCAAGCGATGGATGAAGGAACTCCCCTCGGTGGTCTGGAGCCTGAGGACGACGCCAAGCCGAGCCACGGGTTTCACGCCGTTCTTCCTGGTCTACGGGCTCGGCCGTCTTGCCCACGGACCTGGAATACGGCTCCCCGAGGACGAGAGCCTACGACGATCAAAGCAACCAAGCTAGCCGAGAAGACTCGCTGGACCAGCTGGAAGAGGCTCGGGACAAGGCCTTACTACACTCGGCGCGGTATCAGCAGTCCCTGCGACGCTACCACGCCCGAGGGGTCCGACCCCGAGACCTCCAGGTGGGCGACCTGGTGCTTCGGCTGTGGCAAGACGCCCGAGGGAGGCACAAGCTCACGCCCCCCTGGGAGGGGCCATTCGTCATCGCCAAAGTTCTGAAGCCCGGAACGTACAAGCTGGCCAACAGTCAAGGCGAGGTCTACGACAACGCTTGGAACATCCAACAGCTACGTCGCTTCTACCCTTAAGATGTTTCCAAGTTGTTCATATACCTCGCACCCACGCAAAGTTTAGTCAACAAGGAAGGGTCGGCCTCGCCTCGGCAAAGCCCGACCCTCCCTCGGGGGCTAAAAGGGGGGAAACCCCCTCTGCGGCAAAATTTTCCTCGAAAAAAAATCTCTTTTACCAGAATGTCTTTCGTGCTTTTTGACTACTTCGAAAAGTGGGTCCTGGAAACGACGGGGTACACGTAAGCAGTCAAGGCTGACCGAGCCCAGGGACTCCTACGCCTCCGGGATACGGATACCTCACTCATCACCTTCTGCGATAAGTAACTCGCGATCGGATAAAGTGGCTCCACGGATCGAACAAGTCTTTACGTTCGGAAGCCCTTCTGCCGAAGCGATCCTTCGAGCCTTCTCGACCAAGTCAGTGACAGGGCCTCATGGACGGGTGAAAGTACGCGTAAGCGGCAAGGCCGACCGAGCCGAGGGACTCCCACGCCTCCAGGATACGGATACCTCACTCATCACCTTCCGCGAGAAGCAACTCTCGCTCGCACTAACATCCCTGTTACCGACAAAAAGTCCAGATACTCGAAACAAGAGGAAAAGAGACGCAGCTTTACAACGCAGCGAGGGTGTGTGTTCTGGCCTCGACGGCCGCACAAGGCACACGCTACAAGACAATCTGATCCTGCAGGCTCGGGTCTTGACACCGGAAAGGGGGCAGCAACACCCTCGGCATCAACGGCACCTTCGGCAAGGCCCGACCTAGCCTCGGACGGTGACGCGGTCCGAGGGTCTCCGCTCCGAAGGACGACGTCATCACCACGCCCGAGCAATCGCTGTCAGGGACTTCTCCGGGATCCGGCCCGAGCAGACGGCTCGGCCGGCCACCTCCGGGGCCTCGGCCAACCATCTTCCGAGGGCGCCGGCCCGGTCCGAAGCCTCGGCTGATCAGCTCCGGCTTCGATCCTGCCAACGGACAACCCGGCTAGGCTCCGGCCAACCAGGTTTCATTTTCGAGCCAACTCCGCCTCTGCTCATGCTGATATCGCTACCCCTGGCCTCGGCTCGTCGAAGAGCGGCCGAGGGGTCTCTTTAACTAAGCTAGAGGAGCCTCGGACAGCAGGGCCGACCGAGCCGAGGGACTCCTACGCCTCCGGGATACGGATACCTCACTCGTCACCTTGACACGGGGCGACTCATGCTTGGTGAAGCGGTTCAGATAATCAGCAGACGAGTCTTAGTGCTCAAAAATGAGGAAAAAATACGGCTCTGTGCCGATGTTACATACATGTTCAGGCCCCGAAAGCCGAAATGAACAAAAAACCCGGCATTCGAAGTGCCATTACAAACGGAACTCCGGTTCCGTCCCCGCGGGTATGGGCAACCCCCGCGACGGGGAAGCCCGTGGAGCGACGAGCTCTGGGCGAATCACCAGCAAAACGCGGGACGTCCCCGAGCATCCCAGCAGATCCTCGCAGCCGTCCTCGCCGCGAATGCGAGGAAGAAGACGGAATGTTGCATCCTAGCTGGGCAGCAACAGTTCGCCTTCCCCGGCATGGCTGGAGGATGTCTCCGCCACAGGGCTAAAGGGCGATTGCCACCACCGGAAGCTGGAAGAAGAGGTGGTCCGCCTACCCGCGTAGGAGGTGGAGCCCCGGCTCGCCTCGCCCCCCGCCCCAGCGAGGATGACGAACACCCTCAACACTGAGGGCGGGGCCGGGATCACAGCCCGGTTTGCCTCTCCCCATCCAGGAGCTGGAGGTCACCGTCTTGGGTGACCACCAGCGGAGGGGAGCAACCGGGCTATGTGATGAAAATCCTTGAAGCCGAACGATGGCTGAAAGGTACCAACTCCCACGGAGTTGCGTTCCTCCAACGATGGGGCGAAAAGACGGCGGTTTCCCCCCATCCGGGGGCTTGGAAGGTGGAAAGGCACGGTGCATCAGGGGGGAAGGAGACATGGTCGCCTTACGAAAGGGGCCGCCCTCCTTTTAAAGGCGACTCTCCCTGCTTGCGCCCCCAACCGTCACGGGCTGAGTCTTCTCCGACACGCCTCCAAAGCCCTCCCCTGCGGCGCGGGGGCTGGGACCCGTATGTCATGCAGACCGGCTCCGAGCAGAAGAAGCCAAACCGCTGCGGCGCACGCAACCACCCAGCGGATACAAGTGACCCTCCACTTTTGCCCAGACCAACGGGCGAAAGGGGCGAGCAGCCATGCAGGCGGCATGCAACCGCGCCAAGTGGACGCGCCTCTCCGACTCCTGACCTGCCAGCACGGAGGCCCAAGCCCACGCGTCGCGCGACCGGCGCGCCGGATGCTGCATGCAAGCAACTGTACCACTTGCGCCACCACCGCACCTCCTCGATTGTGGAACCAATACCGCGACCCGAGGCAACCCAGCGCGCGACCCAGCAGCGCCAGCCTGACGCAGCGGTCAAACGCGGTCAAAAGTGGACCGGCAGTAATGACGGTGGCAGGCGCGCGGGAGCAGCGGTTACGCCGTCAGCCAAGCTCACGTCCCATCCGGAGGCAGCGAGAGAACCCCCTCTCACGATGTGAAGACGACGCGCCCGCGACCCGTTCCTCGAACGGCTCGCGCACGCGCAACGGCAGCCTCGCCAACTACTCGCCCCGGCGTATTAACTCCGCGGCTGGACAGGCGGCGCTTCTGGCAGAAGCAGCTGGCGACGCTTCGCCTTCGCCAAAACGACCACACCAAAAAAGGTACGCCACGTCGTTCAATTTCGTATCCTTTTTTCCCTTTTTCCTCCTTCTCTATCTCTTGCAACAGGGACCGGGAAAGGGGATACCCCCAAAGGGATCCTTCCCCGTGAAGGAACTAGGCTCCGAGCCACCTTACTGATCAGGGGTTCGAAGGCTGGCCCCCCGAAGGGTTCAACAGCCGCCTCAGATCGCGTGGGCCCGACACCCACTACTGGTCAGGGGTTCGAAGGTCAGCCTCCCGAAAGGTTCCACGACCGCCTCAGGCTACTCGGGCTCCGCGCCCATTACTGATCAGGGGTTCGAAGGCTGGCCCCCCGAAGGGTTCACAGTCGCCTCAGACACCGAGCGAGGGATGACCAGGGGTACGTTCGATACATAACCAAGGCTCGGGCTGCGCTCCCGAGGTACCCTAGGACATTTTCGAGACTAGCGGGAACGATCCTGTAACGGAATCCCATCGGAGGGAGGCAACGAGCCCTCGGACCCCGTCGCTAGGGGACCGGGTCCGGCAGATCACCCGCAGGTACTTTTGGGCGTGCCTCCGGGCCCCTAGCCGACCCCAACGAACAGGGCACGGACGTCCACTCGGATTACCCGCTTGCAGCTCACCGGAGACACCATGTTCGGTGCCCATCGAGGGTAACATGGCGCTCTCCCCCCTCCTCCTTGCGGAAAGGCGACGTAGGGGCGTATGTAAAAAAGCCGAGTCTGTCCCTGATCGCCCTCTCGCCCTGTGCGGAGGCTCGGGGGCTGCTCTCGCAAACCCGGCTCCGGCCAAACCATTGACAGCGTCAACATACCAGCCCGAGAACTTGGGCCCCGACAGTGCACCCGGGCTACGGCCTGTTCGCATGAGGGAACCGCCAGACCAACCGAAGCATTGCGCAAGTCATTAAGACCTCGAAGGAGTGAAACCACTCCTCCGAGGCCTCGGGGGCTACACCCGGCGGGTGCGCTCGCGCGCACCCACCGGAACAAAGTGCAACCGAGAAAGGCTGGTCCCCTTGCAAAAAAGTGCGACGAAAGCCTCCAAGCGAGTGCTAACACTCCCTTCGAGGCTCGAGGGCTACTGTCGGGGACCATAATTAGGGGTACCCTCAAGACGCCTAATTCTCAGCTGGTAACCCCCATCAGCATAAAGCTGCAGAGGCCTGATGGGTTTGATTAAGTCAGGGATCAGTCCGTACGAGCGACTCGATCACGCCTCGCCCGAGCCTAGCCTCGGGCAAGGGCAGCCGACCCCGAGGTGTTTCCGTCTCGCCCGAGGCCCCCTTTTTTACGGCAGACGCATCTCCGGCTCGCCTGAGGCCTTGCCTTCGTTAAGAAGCAACCCTGACTAAATCACCGCGCCGACCGACCAAGTCACAGGGGCATTTAACGCAAAGAGTGAGACTGACGGGCAGCCAGGCCTTGCCAAAGGCGCCATAGGAAGCTCCGCCCGACCCAGGGCTCGGACTCGGGCTAAGGCCCCGGAAGACGGCGAACTCCACTCCGCCCGACCCAGGGCTCGGACTCGGGCTAAGGCCCCGGAAGACGGTGAACTCCGCTCCGCCCGACCCAGGGCTCGGACTCCGCCCTGGCCTCTGCCGAACGACCTCCGCCTCGCCTGACCGAGGAGCTCGGGCTCGGCCTCGACCATGGACGGCAGACTCGACCTCGGCCTCGGAGGAGCCTCCACGTCGCCCGACCTAGGGCACAAGTCCGCCACGTCAACAGGAAGCGCCATCATCACCCTGCCCCGAACCGACTTGGGCCGCAGAGAACAAGACCGACGTCCCATCTGGCTAGCTCCGCCAGATAGGCAATGATGGCGCCCCGCTAGACCCATGACGACGGCGGCTCTCGGCTCCCTTACGGAAGCAGGGGGACGTCAGCAAGAGCCCAACTGTTCCAACAGCTGTCCCTCCACCAGGCTCCGTTACTCCTCCGACAGCCACGACACCACACCAGCTGGGTGCCAAGTTCTCTCCGGCTGCCACATTGACATGTACCCAGGGCACTAGCTCTCCCCCGCTAGACACGTAGCACTCTGCTGCATCCCCATTGTACACTTGGATCCTCTCCTTGCGCCTATAAAAGGAAGGACCAGGGCCTTCTTAGAGAAGGTTGGCCTCGCGGGAACGAGGGCAGGGGCAGGCGCTCTCTTGGGGCCGCTCGCTCCCCTCACCCGCGCGGACGCTTGTAACCCCCTACTGCAAGCGCACCCGACCTGGGCGCGGGACGAACACGAAGGCCGCGGGATCTCCGCCTCCCTCACGACCCGGCTCCGGCCACCTCGCTCTCCCCCCTTCGCGCTCGCCCACGCGCTCGACCCATCTGGGCTGGGGCACGCGGCACACTCACTCGTCGGCTCGGGGACCCCCGGTCTCGAAACGCCGACAGTTATTTATGTCATTTTAAAACACTCATTGTATTATCGCCTAACATCCACATTATTTTTATAAAAACTACTTTATCTAGTGGTTCAGTCTAATATTTTGTCTCTTACAATGTTATCCTACATTGTAATCCTACATAGAATTTTGTTCTAAGTTCGCCACTGTACTGTATATAGTACTCGCAAATAAAGGTCGCCAAGCGCAGCGATGGCCGTGACTCTCGCTCGCCCGGCAGTGGCCTGGCTGGCCGCCTGGGTACTCCGCCAGTCGGGACGTTGTCCGCTGCCCTGCCCGGCGAGCGGGGGGTGGGAGTCTCGGGCCCGCCCGGCAGGCGCCAGGCGCCAGCTGCTCCAAAAAGTACGTGCTTGAACAGTCAAGGCATCGTTGGCTTGCGTCCGACGCCAAGAGCTTTACTAAGGCTTTAGACCGGACGTGCGTGCGTAGAGCTTCTTCTCGTCGTTGGTCTTTGCGGCGGCACAGCCTGCCCGCATGGATAGCAGCGGTGACAAGTCGTGGGAGAAGCCGCTCTGCCTTTTTCAGCAGCGCGGAAGAAAAGCGAGCGGGAGCGGAGCAGTGGATGGAGTACGGAGCACGGGGTGGTGCCTGGTGCCGGCGGGGCCGCGCCCACGCGCGCCTTGTCGCCGCTGTGTGTGACGACGAGCGCTCTCTGCTGCTATCGCTGTGCTGCGTCGTTTGCCTTTGATTAGCTACGTGCCGATCGATCGCCTTTGTTTTGTTTTTTTCTATTTCGTCACAGTCACCAGGGCCCAGGGCCCGCCACTGCCAGTGGGTTACTGTATATGCCCTGAAGCCGTGGACCTTGTGGTCAGTGTCAAAGCACGTCTTTCGTCGTACACGCGCGACCCATGTTAAAGCTTAGCGGCCCAAGACATGCAACGGGTCCATTTTTTCCCGAATATCCGTGTTTTGATTCAGAAACATTTATTTGCTTTGAGGAATAAACTCGCTCCTCACTCTTTTTTTGAAATGGAATAAGTTGATTAATCATCACTTTATTCTTCATAGTTAGTTAATATTAACATAAGGAATGTGAACATTCCACTAAATTTGAGGATTAGACTCATGATGTATCATCTCATCTTAAATGAAGTGCTTTCTCAAACCAAACATTCCCTTATATTTTCACGTCATAAATTACCAATCCATTTTCTAAGTGGTGTTTGGTTTAAAGAATCAATCTATTTTAGATGAGATGATGTATTATGAGTATATTTCACAAATTTAGTGCAATTAACTCATCCATTGTATCATTACTAATTACTAATCTATGAGGAATGAAATGATGGTGAATCAACCCATTCCATTTCACAAACCAAACAAGTAATTAATGAGAAGATGATGGACTATCTCATTCTCAAACCAAACACGCTATAAGTTCTCGTTTTTATTCACGTTCTTAGGGTGTGTTTGGTTTAGCTTTTGGCTTTGGTTTTTGCCCCCTAAAAGCCAAAAGCCAACCAAAGGGCTGAACCCAGGAAGCAGCTTTTTCTAAAAGCTGTCTTTCTCGCAGTGCAAAACTGAAAGCACCCCTGGACCTGCTTTTATTGGCTTTTGGATGGAATTGTGAAAACATATATCGAAGAACTTTTAACGACTTTTAGTGGTTTCCATTAAATAGTTTTTAGTTTTTTAACAACTCACAGCCTACAATAGCTTTTTCCACAGCTCACAGCCTACAACAACTTTTTCTACAGCCACAGCCCAACCAAAAAGACCCTTAATCTTTGAGTAACATGGCTGCCCAGGTTTGTTGTTCACACGGAGAATCTCTCC
Organism: Zea luxurians; assembly: GCA_029449295.1. Lineage (NCBI taxonomy): Eukaryota > Viridiplantae > Streptophyta > Magnoliopsida > Poales > Poaceae > Zea > Zea luxurians. Next base: position 40,212,952 of record JAOPSE010000023.1, read on the forward strand.
TGTGATCCTCTCCTCGCTCCTCTTGACCCTCGCGGTCAAGACTCTAGAGCCGAGCATCGGAGAAGCGTGTGCTAGTGGGCTAGACCGTTGGAGCTATTCCGATCTTTGTCGTGGGTAGAGATGGCAATGGGGCCTCGATCCCCGATTCCCTGCGGGGAATTCCTCCATTAGGTGATAGGGATGGAGAAGGTTCTTCCCCCGCGGGGATGTAAACGGGAAAAAATCCTTCCCTAATGGATAAACAGGGACGGGGATGGGGAAATATTCCCCATCCCCGTTCCCCGCGGAGACTCGTTAAACTTATATATGGTGATGTTTTCATGTAATATATAATGATAAAAATAAATAATTACATTGTTAAGATATAACTCGTTGTACAAATATGTTATTTTGATGTACACATAATGAGTTCTAACATCTAACAATGTATATAAGTGACAATGTTTTGTATTAATAACAAAGAAAGTATGTCATAATTATAATTTAAGTGGGGACAGGGATTCTCGATGGGGATTTATCCCCGCGGTGAATGGGGATGGAGAAGAAATACCCCCGCAAGAGTTCGTGAGGATCCTCGCAGGAAAATTTTTTTGTCGCAGGGACGAGTACGGAAAGCCAAAACCCGATAGAGATTTCCTCATTGCCACCCCTAGTCGTGGGCGTTGTTTGACAGCCCCACGGAGGTGCGTGCATGTGCATGTGAGTGGGAATATGCCATGAGTGGCAACGTCCTAGCGAGCAAGATAACTGCAGAGGTAGCATTCGTACTACAGATAGATGTTAAATGGGCTGCCCAGCATTTGTCTAGCACAGGGGAGGACAGCACGGCCTGGTTTTATCGAGCTAGGCATGACATCGTGGTGCTTTATGGGTCGGGTTGTGGCCGCCAATGGGCTCGATACTTGGCCCAATCATGGCACACCGGCCTGCTTCTTAGGCCATGCCGAACCGAAAGGCACAAGCAGCCGAATGGCAACCACGACGGTCCAGCTCGACATATGCATCCCAGTCTCCAGATCTACACTTAGAGAGTTAGGGTGTGTTTGGTTGCGGGACAACCAGAATAGAGACGTCTCCTGGCGTCCTCTCTTATCTCTCCAATTCTGAGGGATAACTGAAGACAACACCGGACAGTCCTGTCCCAACCTTTGATTCTGAACCAAACAAACTTATTTAAGGGATCGTTCCACACTATCCCGTCCTGTCATTGCAAGGGTGCGTTTGGTTGCGGCGGGACACCTAGGACAGAGACGTCCTCTGACGTCCTTTCTCGTTCCTCTAATTTTGAGGGACAACTGGAGACAACACTGAGATAGTCCTGTATCATCCTTTGACCCTGCAGCAAACAATATTATTTGAGGGATCGTTCCATCCCGTCATGTCCTGTCATTGCAACCAAAGATCGAAGAAAGTGATGACCGAAAGAAGAGAGGAGACGCGCAGGTTTAACAAAACTGGTATGGAAACGTCGTTTTCGGACGGGTTTCCTGTTCCCGATCCGGTCCAAAAAACGGTTTCCGACAAACTTTATTAAATTCCGTTCAAAAATCAAAATAAATGGAAAATATTAAAATAGAAATAAATATGAAAAACTATGTTTTTTAGTAATTTGGTTCAGACATTTTTAGTTTGTTAAAAAATAAAAACAAATAAACCCTTTAACTGGACCCCTTACCTCATTTCTATAAAAACCTCGAACCGTGTCGACTTTCCTCCCTCCCTCCACCTCTTATTTCTCATATCCCCCTCCCTTAACTGCGCTTGGAACAACACTTCTCGTCGTTGTCGCGGCAGCGATGTTTCTCACCTGAGAAACGACAAATCCTAGACTCCCTGCTCGAGATCTCGATCATTGTCGCCTTGGTTCCCTCCCACCACTAGTACAATTTGACTCTATACAAGCGATAGGCTTTTTACATCACAGGCGGTTCGGATAAAAAATCGTCTGGGATGTCCCAGGCTATTCGGACCGTCTGTGATGTATTAGTATCACAAGCGGTTTTTGTTTCGGACCGCTTGTGGTGCTCGATTCGTTTCACAAACGGTCCGTAATGAAAAAATCGCCTGTGATGCACGATTCGTATCACAGGCGGTTCTCAATTAGAACCGATTGTGATTTGATTACCATATCAATATTTTAATTTTTAACAAAAATATGCAAATACAATTTAAATGAATTTTAATAGCACACGTAGATAACTAGCGAGATTTTAAATTAATTGGCAACCACAATGCATAGTCGATCATACATGCTAATAAATACAATTTGATTCATACAATTTTTCATGAACTACCATTTTTCTGCATGCATGGCTTTAAGTTCTTATCAATTTTCTTTTCCACACGCTTGATTTTCTCTGGACCGTTAAAGACGAACATCTCTTCATACTTATTGTATTCCTCATCTCCGTCTCCCACATTCTCAACTCCAACAATTTTTTGCTTTCCAGAAATAACTACATGCATCTTCTCATCTGCTGGATCGAGTACATAGAACACTTGTGCACCACATTCGGCGAGAACCCACGGGTCATCTTTATATCCTACTTTCTTTATGTCTACCAGTGTGAGTCCGTAGTTATCCACTGTCACCCCCACGAGATGTTGTACCCATTAGCACTTAAATAAGGGTATTTTCATGCTTGGGCCATAATCAAGTTCCCATATTTCCTCTATGAATCCAAAATATGTGGTCTTCTGTCCCTGTAGGTCAAAAGTGAAAGTCGCCTATAGGGGGAGTGAATAGACGAAATCTAAAATTTATAAACTTTAAGCACAACTACAAGCCGGGGTTAGCGTTAGAAATATAAATGAGTCTGAAAGAGAGGGCAAAAACAAATCAACCAAAGAAATAGAGTGGATGACACGATGATTTGTTTTACCGAGGTTCGGTTCTTACAAACCTACTCCCCGTTGAGGTGGTCACAAAGACAGGGTCTCTTTCAACCCTTTCCCTCTCTCAAACGGTCACTTAGACCGAGTGAGCTTTCTCCTTATCTCACGGGTCACTTAGACCTCGCAAGGACCACCACACACTTGGTGTCTCTTGTCTTGGTTATAAAACACTTGAGAACAAGAAATGAGGAAGGTAGAAAGCGATCCAAGCGCAAGAACTCAAAAGAACACAAATATCACTCTCTCACTAGTCACTATTTGATTGGAATGATCTTTGGACTTGGGAGAGGATTTGATCTCTTTGTTTGTATCTTGGAGTGAAGTCTAGAGCTCTTGTATTGAATGCAATGGCTGAAAACTTGGTTGCCTTGAAGTGTTGGTGGTTGGGGGTATTTATAGCCCCAACCACCAAAGTGGCCGTTGGGGAGGTTGTCTGTCGAATGGCGCACCGGACAGTCTGGTGTGCCATCGGACATTGTCTGGTGCGCCAGCCACGTCACCCAACCGTTAGGGTTTGACCGTTGGAGCTCTGACATGTGGGGCCACCGGACAGTCACTGTACACTGTCCGGTGCGCCTTCTGGCGCCTGCTCTGACTTCTGCGCGCGCGGCGCACACATTTCACTTTCACTGTTCCTTTGCAGACGACTGTTGGCGCGAAGTAGCCGTTGCTCCGCTGGCACACCGGACAGTCCGGTGTTACACCGGACAGTCCGGTGAATTATAGCGGAGTGGCTCCCCAAATTCCTGAAGCTGGCAAGTCCAGAGTGAATCCTCCCAGGTGCACCGGACACTGTCCGGTGGCACACCGGAGAGTCCGGTGCGCCAGACCAGGGTTTCCTTCGGTTGTCTTTTGCTCTTTTTATTTGAACCCTTACTTGGTCTTTGTATTGGTTTGTGTTGAACCTTTGGCACCTATAGAACTCACAATCTAGAGGAAACTAGTTAGTCCAATTGTTTGTGTTGGGCAATTCAACCACCAAAATTCACTTAGGAAAAGGTTTGACCCTATTTCCCTTTCAATCTCCCCCTTTTTGGTGATTGATGCCAACACAAACCAAAGCAAATATAAAAGTGCAGAATTGAACTAGTTTACATAAGGTAAGTGCAAAGGTTGCTTGGAATGAAACCAATAATTATTTCTACTAGATATGCATGGATTGGTTTTCTTCTTATTTAAAATTTTGGACCAAGCTTGCACCACAAGTTTTGTTTTTGCAAATTCTTTTCAAAAACCTTTTGCAAATAGACAAAGGTACATGAATAAGATTGAAAGAAGCATTTTCAAGATTTTGAAATTTTCTCCCCCTGTTTCAAATGCTTTTCCTTTGACTTAAACAAAACTCCCCCTTAATGAAATTCTCCTCTTAGTGTTCAAGAGGGTTTTACAAGTTTTGTAGATACTACTTTCTCCCCCTTTTTGAACATAATAAGATACCAAAAAAACTTCATTTTTTAAGTTCGGTGGTGGTGCGGTTCTTTTGCTTTGGGCTAATACTTTCTCCCCCTTTGGCATGAATCGCCAAAAACGGATACTTGTGAGTGAAATACAAGCCCTTTTATTTTCTCCCAAATGGCAAACAAATAAATATGAGTGAAGATTATACCAAAGTGGAGAACAATGCGGAATACTGGCAAATACCAATGGAGTTGAGTGGAAGCGTCTTCTTTGCTGAATACTTCATTTCCCTTTCAATTCTATGACTAAGCATAATAATACACTTGAAAACACATTAATCATAGACATAAAAGAGATATGATCAAAGGTATATAAACGAGTTATGTGTGCAATGAATCAATCAAAATTCCTAGAATAAGTTTGGTAAAGGTTTTCTCATCTAATGGTTTGGTAAAGATATCAGCCAATTGATCTTTGGTGTTAATATAGGCTATCTCGATATCCCCCCTTTGTTGGTGATCTCTCAAAAAGTGATACTGAATGGCTATGTGCTTAGTGCGGCTGTGTTCAACGGGATTATCCGCCATGCGGATTGCATTATCATTGTCACATAGGAGAGTGACTTTGCTAAATTTGTAGCCATAGTCCCTAAGGATTTGCCTCATCCAAAGCAATTGCGCGCAACAATGGCCTGCGGTAATGTACTCGGCTTCGGCGGTAGAAAGAGCTACTGAGTTTTGTTTCTTTGAAGCCCAAGACACCAGGGATCTTCCTAGAAACTGACAAGTCCCTGATGTGCACTTCCTATCAATTTTACACCCTGCGCAATCAGCATCGGAATATCCTAATAAATCAAACGAGGATCCCTTGGGGTACCAAAGACCAAACTTAGGTGTATGAACTAAGTATCTCAAGATTCTCTTCACGGCCCTAAGGTGAACTTTCTTAGGATCGGCTTGGAACCTTGCACACATGCATACGGAAAGCATAATATCCAGTCGAGATGCACATAAATAGAGTAAAGATCCTATCATTAGAAACAAGTACCTTGGGTACCCAAACACAAGTCTTGGAGCCCTTGTGTTTGCCCCCAACATATTTGGCAACTACTTTGCCTGATTTGTTAGTAAGCACATATGAAGCATCAAAAGTCTTAAATGAAATGTTATGATCATTTGATGCAATAGGAGTTTTCTTCTTAGGCATTTTAACATGTGTAGAACGCCTAGAGCTAGAAGCCTCATTCTTTTAAATAAAAGCATGGTGAGAATGAGTCTTCTTTGCATGAATTCTCCTAATCTTATGCTCAGGATAACCAGCAGGATATAAATTATAGCCCTCGTTATCCTGAGGCATGGGAGCTTTGCCCTTAACAAAATTAGACAATCTTTTAGGAGGGGCATTAAGCTTGACATTGTCTCCTTGTTGGAAGCCAATGCCATCCTTAATGCCAGGGCGTCTCCCACTATAAAGCATGCTACGAGCAAATTTAAATTTCTCATTTTCAAGTTCATGCTCGGCAATTTTAGCATCTAGTTTAGCTATATGATCATTTTGTTGTTTAATCATAGCAAGGTGATCATGAATAGCATCAACATTAATATCTCTATATCTAGTACAAATAGAAACATGCTCAATGGTAGATGTAGAAGGTTTGCAATCATTTAATTCAACAATCTTAGCATGTAAAATAGCATTCTCATCTCTAAGATTGGAAATAGAAACATTGCAATAATCTAATTCCTTAGCCTTAGCAATTAATTTATCATTCTCAAACTTAAGGCTAGCAAGAGATTCATTCAACATGTCAATCTTAGCAATTAAACTAGCATTATCATTTCTAAGATTAACAATTGAATCATCACAAACATTTGATTTCTCAACCTTAGTAATTAGTTTGGCATTTTTATTTCTAAGGCTAGAAATAATGTCATGGCAAGTGCTAAGCTCACTAGTTAATTTTTCATTTTTCTCTACCTCTTGAGCATAAGCATTTTTAGTCTTAACATGCTTTTTGTTTTCCTTAATAAGGAAGTCCTCTTGGCTATCCAAGAGTTCATCCTTCTCATGAATGGCACTAATCAATTCATTCAATTTCTCTTTTTGTTGCATGTTAAGATTGGCAAAAAGAGTAAGCAAGTTATCCTCATCATCACTAGAATTATCCTCATCACTAGAGGTTGCATATTTAGTGGAGGATCTTGATTTTACCTTCTTCTTCTTGTTGTCTTTTGCCATGAGGCACTTGTGGCCGACGTTGGGGAAGAGGAGGCCCTTGTTGATGGCGATGTTGGCGGCGTCCTCATCGTCGGAGGAGTCGGTGGAGCTCTCGTCGGAGTCCCACTCCCGGCAAACATGAGCATCGCCACCCTTCTTCTTGTAATACTTCTTCTTTTCCTTCCTCTTTCCCCTCTTGTCATTATCCCTGTCACTATCACTAGACAATGGACATTTAGCGATAAAATGATCGGGCTTACCACATTTATAGCAAACCTTCTTGGAACGGGGCTTGTAATCTTTCCCCTTCCTTTGCTTGAGGATTTGGCGAAAGCTCTTGATGATGAGTGCCATTTCCTCATTGTCGAGCTTGGAGGCGTCGATGGGGACCCTACTTGGTGTAGAGTCTTCTTTCTTCTCCTCCGTTGCCTTGAATGCAACGGGTTGTGCCTCGGGTACGGAGGAGGAGGCGCCTTGCTCGATGATCTTCTTTGAGCCTTTAATCATCAATTCAAAGCTCACAAATTTTCCTATCACTTCCTCAGGAGACATTGGTATATATCTAGGATCACCACGAATTAATTGAACGGTTAAGAAATACGAGTGATCTAAGAATAACCTTGACCATTTTATGGTCATCCCATTTGGTGCTCCCGAGGTTGTGCACTTGATTAACCAAGGTCTTTAGCCGGTTGTACATGGCTTGCGGGTCTTCTCCTTGGTTGAGCATAAAACGACCGAGCTCCCCCTTGATCGTTTCCCTCTTGGTGATCTTGGTCACCTCATCTCCTTCGTGCGCGGTTTTGAGCACATCCCAAATCTCCTTGGTGCTCTTCAACCCTTGTACCTTATTATACTCCTCTCGACTTAGAGAGGCAAGGAGTATAGTGGTAGCTTGGGAGTTGAAGTGCCGGATTTGGGCAACTTTGTCCGAGTCATAGTCTTCATCCCCCCACGATGGTACCTGTACTCCAATCTCAACAACATCCCAAATGCTAGTGTGGAGTGAGGTTAGATGGTGCCTTATTTTGTCACTCCACATATTATAATCTTCACCATTAAACATGGGTGGTTTGCCTAGTGGGCTGAAAGTAAAGGAGTACGTTTGGAAATGCGAGGATAGCGTAGGGGAATCTTACTAAAATTCTTGCGCTCATGGCGCTTAGAAGTTACGGACAGTGCGCCGGAGCCTGAGGTGGATGGCGACGAAGAATCGGTCTCATAGTAGACCACCTTCTTCATCTTCTTTTTCTTGTCGCCACTCTGATGCGACTTGTGAGGAGGTGATTCCTCCTTCTTCTTGTTGCGGGACTCTCCCGATGGAGCCTTTCCGTGGCTTGTAGCGGGCTTCTCACCGGTCACCATCTCCTTCTTGGCGTGCTCTCCCGAATCGCATCAAGTGGTTAGGCTCTAATGAAGTACCGAGCTCCGATACCAATTGAAAGTCGCCTAGAGGGGGGTGGGGGTGAATAGGCGGAATCTGAAATTTATAAACTTTAAGCATAACTACAAGCCAGGGTTAGCATTAGAAATATAAATGAGTCCAAAAGAGAGGGCAAAAACAAATCAACCAAAGAAATAGAGTGGATGACATGGTGATTTGTTTTACCGAGGTTTGGTTCTTGCAAACCTACTCCCCATTGAGGTGGTCACAAAGACCGGGTCTCTTTCAACCCTTTCCCTCTCTCAAACGGTCACTTAGACCGAGTGAGCTTTCTCCTTATCTCATTGGTCACTTAGACCCTGCAAGGACCACCACACACTTGGTGTCTCTTGTCTTGGTTATAAAACACTTGAGAACAAGAAAGCGATCCAAGCGCAAGAACTCAAAAGAACACAAATATCACTCTCTCACTAGTCACTATTTGATTGGAATGATCTTTGGACTTGGGAGAGGATTTGATCTCTTTGTTTGTGTCTTGGAGTGAAGTCTAGAGCTCTTGTATTGAATGCAATGGCTGAAAACTTGGATGCCTTGAAGTGTTGGTGGTTGGGGGTATTTATAGCCCCAACCACCAAAGTTGCCATTGGGGAGGCTGTCTGTCGAATGGCGCACTGGACATTGTCTGGTGCGCCAGCCACGTCACCCAACCGTTAGGGTTTGACCATTGGAGCTCTGACATGTGGGGCCACCGGACAGTCACTGTACACTGTCCGGTGCGTCTTCTGGCGCCTGCTCTGACTTCTCCGTGCGCGGCGCGCACAGTTCACTTTCACTGTTCCTTTGCAGACGACCGTTGGCACGAAGTAGCCGTTGCTCCGCTGGCACACCGGACAGTCCGGTGTTACACCGGACAGTCCAGTGAATTATAGCGGAGTGGCTCCCCAAATTCCCGAAGCTGGCAAGTTCAGAGTGAATCCTCCCTGGTGCACCAGACACTGTCCAGTGGTCCACCGGACACTGTCCGGTGGCACACCGGACAGTCCGGTGCGCCATACCAGGGTTGCCTTCGGTTGTCTTTTGCTCTTTTTATTTGAACCCTTACTTGGTCTTTGTATTGGTTTGTGTTGAACCTTTGGCACCTGTAGAACTCACAATCTAGAGCAAACTAGTTAGTCCAATTGTTTGTGTTGGGCAATTCAACCACCAAAATTCACTTAGGAAAAGGTTTGACCCTATTTCCCTTTCAATCTCCCCCTTTTTGGTGATTGATGCCAACACAAACCAAAGCAAATATAAAAGTGCAGAATTGAACTAGTTTACATAAGGTAAGTGCAAAGGTTGCTTGGAATGAAACCAATAATTATTTCTACTAGATATGCATGGATTGATTTTCTTCTTATTTAAAATTTTGGACCACGCTTGCACCACAAGTTTTGTTTTTGTAAATTCTTTGTAAAATTCTTTTCAAAAACCTTTTGCAAATAGTCAAAGGTACATGAATAAGATTGAAAGAAGCATTTTCAAGATTTTTAAATTTTCTCCCCCTGTTTCAAATGCTTTTCCTTTGACTTAAACAAAACTCCCCCTTAATGAAATTCTCCTCTTAGTGTTCAAGAGGGTTTTACAAGTTTTGTAGATACTACTTTCTCCCCCTTTTTGAACAAAATAAGATACCAAAAAAAACTTCATTTTTTAAGTTCGGTGGTGGTGCGATTCTTTTGCTTTGGGCTAATACTTTCTCCCCCTTTGGCATGAATCGCCAAAAACGGATACTTCTGAGTGAAATACAAGCCCTTTTATTTTCTCCCAAATGGCAAACAAATAAATATGAGTGAAGATTATACCAAAGTGGAGAACAATGCGGAATACCGGCAAATACCAATGGAGTTGAGTGGAAGCGTCTTCTTTGCTGAATACTTCATTTCCCTTTCAATTCTATGACTAAGCATAATAATACACTTGAAAACACATTAGTCATAGACATAAAAGAGATATGATCAAAGGTATATAAACGAGCTATGTGTGCAATGAATCAATCAAAATTCCTAGAATAAGTTTGGTAAAGGTTTTCTCAACTAATGGTTTGGTAAAGATATCGGCCAATTGATCTTTGGTGTTAATATAGGCTATCTCGATATCCCCCCTTTGTTGGTGATCTCTCAAAAAGTGATACTGAATGGCTATGTGCTTAGTGCGGCTGTGTTCAACGGGATTATCCGCCATGCGGATTGCACTCTCATTGTCACATAGGAGAGGGACTTTGCTAAATTTGTAGCCATAGTCCCTAAGGATTTGCCTCATCCAAAGCAATTGCACGCAACAATGTCCTGCGGTAATGTACTCGGCTTCGGCGGTAGAAAGAGCTAATGAGTTTTGTTTCTTTGAAGCCCAAGACACCAGGGATCTTCCTAGAAACTGACAAGTCCCTGATGTGCTCTTCCTATCAATTTTACACCCTGCGCAATCAGCATCGGAATATCCTAATAAATCAAACGAGGATCCCTTTGGGTACCAAAGACCAAACTTAGGTGTATGAACTAAGTATCTCAAGATTCTCTTCACGGCCCTAAGGTGAACTTTCCTAGGATCGGCTTGGAACCTTGCACACATGCATACGAAAAGCATAATATCCGGTCGAGATGCACATAAATAGAGTAAAGATCCTATCATCGACCGATATACCTTTTGATCTACGGATTTACCTCCCGTGTCGAGGTTGAGATGCCCATTGGTTCCCATGAGTGTCTTGATGGGCTTGGCATCCTTCATTCCAAACTTGGTGAGTATGTCTTGAATGTACTTTGTTTGGCTAATGAAGGTGCCCTCTTGGAGTTGCTTCACTTGAAATCCTAGAAAATACTTCAACTCCCCCATCATAGACATCTCGAATTTTTGTATCATGATCCTACTAAACTCTTCACAAATAGATTTGTTAGTAGACCCAAATATGATATCATCAACATAAATTTGGCATACAAACAAATCATTTTCAATTGTTTTAGTAAAGAGAGTAGGATCGGCCTTACCGACTTTGAAGTCATTAGTGATAAGAAAATCTTTTAGGCATTCATACTATGCTCTTGGGGCTTGCTTGAGCCTATAAAGCGCCTTAGAGAGTTTATATACATGGTTAGGATACTCACTATCTTCAAAGCCTGGAGGTTGCTAAACATAGACCTCTTCCTTGATTGGTCCATTGAGGAAGGCACTCTTCACAGCCATTTGATAGAGCTTAAAGCCATGGTAAGTAGCATAGGCAAGTAATATACGAATTGACTCAAGCCTAGCTACGGGTGCATAGGTTTCTCCAAAATCCAAACCTTCAACTTGTGAATACCCCTTGGCCACAAGTCGTGCCTTGTTCCTTGTCACCACACCATGCTCATCTTGCTTGTTGCAGAAAACCCACTTGGTTCCTACAATATTTTGGTTAGGATGTGGAACTAAATGCCATACCTCATTCCTCGTGAAGTTGTTGAGCTCCTCTTGCATCGCTAGCACCCAATCCGAATCTTGAAGTGCTTCCTCTACCCTGTGAGGCTCAATAGAGGAAACAAAAGAGTAATGTTCACAAAAATGAGCAACACGAGATCGAGTGGTTACCCCCTTATGAATATCGCCGAGGATGGTGTTCACGGGATGATCTCGTTGGATTGCCTGGTGGACTCTTGGGTGTGGTGGCCTTTGATCTTGTTCATCTTCATTGTCTTGATCATTGGCATATCCCCCTTGATCATTGTCCTCCTCTTGAGGTGGTTCATCTTCTTGATCTTCATTTTCATCATCTTGAGCCTCATCCTTATCTTGAGTTGGTGGAGATGCTTGCATGGAGGAAGATGGTTGATCTTGTGCTTGTGGAGGCTCTTCGGATTCCTTAGGACACACATCCCCAATGGACATGTTCCTTAGCGCGACGCACGGAGCCTCTTCATCATCTAGCTCATCAATATTAACTTGCTCTATTTGAGAGCCGTTAGTCTCATCAAACACAATGTCACAAGAGACTTCAACTAGTCCAGTGGACTTGTTAAAGACTCTATATGCCCTTGTGTTTGAGTCATAACCAAGTAAAAAGCCTTCTACAGCCTTAGGAGCAAATTTAGATTTTCTACCTCTTTTAACAAGAATAAAGCATTTGCTACCAAAGACTCTAAAATATGAAACATTGGGCTTTTTATCGGTGAGGAGTTCATATGATGTCTTCCTGAGGATTCGGTGTAGATATAACCGGTTGATGGCGTAGCAAGCGGTGTTGACCGCCTCGGCCCAAAACCGATCCGAAGTCTTGTACTCATCAAGCATGGTCCTTGCCATGTCCAATAGAGTTCTATTCTTTCTCTCTACTACACCATTTTGTTGTGGCGTGTAGGGAGAAGAGAACTCATGCTTGATGCCCTCCTCCTCAAGGAAGCCTTCAATTTGAGAGTTCTTGAACTCCGTCCCGTTGTTGCTTCTTATTTTCTTGATCCTCAAGCCGAACTCATTTTGAGCCCGTCTCAAGAATCCTTTCAAAGTCTCTTGGGTCTGAGATTTTTCCAGTAAAAAGAATACCCAAGTGAAGCGAGAATAATCATCCACAATAACTAGACAGTACTTACTCCCGCCGATGCTTATGTAAGCTATCGGGCCGAATAAATCCATGTGGAGTAGCTCCAGTGGCCTGTCAGTCGTCATGATGTTCTTGTGTGGATGATGAACACCAACTTGCTTCACTGCTTGGCATGCGCTACAAATCCTATCTTTCTCAAAATGAACATTGGTTAGTCCCAAAATGTGCTCTCCCTTTAGAAGCTTGTGAAGATTCTTCATTCCAACGTGGGCTAGTCGACGATGCCAGAGCCAACCCATGTTAGTCTTAGCAATTAAGCAAGTGTCGAGTTCAGCTCTATTGAAATCAACTAAGTATAGCTGACCCTCTAACACTCCCTTAAAGGCTACTCAATCATCACTTCTTCTAAAGACAGTAACACCTACATCCGTAAAAAGACAGTTGTAAGCCATTTTGCATAATTGAGAAACAGAAAGCAAGTTGTAATCTAAAGAGAAAACATTGGAAATAGAATGGTCAGGTGATATAGCAATTTTACCAAGTCCTTTGACCAAACCTTGATTTCCATCCTCGAATGTGATAGCTCGTTGGGGATCTTGGTTTTTCTCGTAGGAGGAGAACATTCTTTTATCCCCAGTCATGTGGTTTGTGCACCCGCTGTCGATGATCCAACTTGAGCCCCCGGATGCATAAACCAACAAAATAAATTTAGGCCTTGTTCTTAGGTGCCCAAACGGTTTTGGACCCTTTTACATTAGAAACAAGTACCTTGGGTACCCAAACACAAGTATTGGAGCCCTTGTGTTTGCCCCCAACATATTTGGCAACTACTTTGCCTGATTTGTTAGTAAGCACATATGAAGCATCAAAAGTCTTAAATGAAATGTTATGATCATTTGATGCAATAGGAGTTTTCTTCTTAGGCATTTTAACATGTGTAGAACGCCTAGAGCTAGAAGCCTCATTCTTTTAAATAAAAGCATGGTGAGAATGAGTCTTCTTTGCATGAATTCTCCTAATCTTATCCTCAGGATAACCAGTAGGATATAAATTATAGCCCTCGTTATCCTGAGGCATAGGAGCTTTGCCCTTAACAAAATTAGACAATCTTTTAGGAGGGGCATTAAGCTTGACATTGTCTCCTTGTTGGAAGCCAATGCCATCCTTAATGCCAGGGCGTCTCCCACTATAAAGCATGCTACGAGCAAATTTAAATTTCTCATTTTCAAGTTCATGCTCGGCAATTTTAGCATCTAGTTTAGCTATATGATCATTTTGTTGTTTAATCATAGCAAGGTGATCATGAATAGCATCAACATTAATATCTCTATATCTAGTACAAATAGAAACATGCTCAATGGTAGATGTAGAAGGTTTGCAATCATTTAATTCAACAATCTTAGCATGTAAAATAGCATTCTCATCTCTAAGATTGGAAATAGAAACATTGCAATAATCTAATTCCTTAGCCTTAGCAATTAATTTATCATTCTCAAACTTAAGGCTAGCAAGAGATTCATTCAACATGTCAATCTTAGCAAATAAACTAGCATTATCATTTCTAAGATTAACAATTGAATCATCACAAACATTTGATTTCTCAACCTTAGTAATTAGTTTGGCATTTTTATTTCTAAGGCTAGAAATAATGTCATGGCAAGTGCTAAGCTCACTAGTTAATTTTTCATTTTTCTCTACCTCTTGAGCATAAGCATTTTTAGTCTTAACATGCTTTTTGTTTTCCTTAATAAGGAAGTCCTCTTGGCTATCCAAGAGTTCATCCTTCTCATGAATGGAACTAATCAATTCATTCAATTTCTCTTTTTGTTGCATGTTAAGATTGACAAAAAGAGTAAGCAAGTTATCCTCATCATCACTAGAATTATCCTCATCACTAGAGGTTGCATATTTAGTGGAGGATCTTGATTTTACCTTCTTCTTCTTGCTGTCTTTTGCCATGAGGCACTTGTGGCCGACGTTGGGGAAGAGGAGGCCCTTGTTGATGGCGATGTTGGCGGCGTCCTCATCGTCGGAGGAGTCGGTGGAGCTCTCGTCGGAGTCCCACTCCTGGCAAACATGAGCATCGCCACCCTTCTTCTTGTAATACTTCTTCTTTTCCTTCCTCTTTCCCCTCTTGTCGTTATCCCTGTCACTATCACTAGACAATGGACATTTAGCGATAAAATGATCGGGCTTACCACATTTATAGCAAACCTTCTTGGAACGGGGCTTGTAATCTTTCCCCTTCCTTTGCTTGAGGATTTGGCGAAAGCTCTTGATGATGAGTGCCATTTCCTCATTGTCGAGCTTGGAGGCGTCGATGGGGACCCTACTTGGTGTAGAGTCTTCTTTCTTCTCCTCCGTTGCCTTGAATGCAACGGGTTGTGCCTCGGGTACGGAGGAGGAGGCGCCTTGCTCGATGATCTTCTTTGAGCCTTTAATCATCAATTCAAAGCTCACAAATTTTCCTATCACTTCCTCAGGAGACATTAGTATATATCTAGGATCACCACGAATTAATTGAACGGTTAAGAAATATGAGTGATCTAAGAATAACCTTGACCATTTTATGGTCATCCCATTTGGTGCTCCCGAGGTTGCGCACTTGATTAACCAAGGTCTTTAGCCGGTTGTACATGGCTTGTGGGTCTTCTCCTTGGTTGAGCATAAAACGACCGAGCTCCCCCTCGATTGTTTCCCTCTTGGTGATCTTGGTCACCTCATCTCCTTCGTGCGCGGTTTTGAGCACATCCCAAATCTCCTTGGTGCTCTTCAACCCTTGTACTTTATTATACTCCTCTCGACTTAGAGAGGCAAGGAGTATAGTGGTAGCTTGGGAGTTGAAGTGCCGGATTTGGGCAACTTCGTCCGAGTCATAGTCTTCATCCCCCAGCGATGGTACCTGTACTCCAATCTCAACAACATCCCAAATGCTAGTGTGGAGTGAGGTTAGATGGTGCCTCATTTTGTCACTCCACATATTATAATCTTCACCATTAAACATGGGTGGTTTGCCTAGTGGGCTGAAAGTAAAGGAGTACATTTGGAAATGCGAGGATAGCGTAGGGGAATCTTACTAAACTTCTTGCGCTCATGGCGCTTAGAAGTTACGGACAGCGCGTCGGAGCCGGAGGTGGATGGCGACGAAGAATCGGTCTCATAGTAGACCACCTTCTTCATCTTCTTTTTCTTGTCGCCACTCTGATGCGACTTGTGAGGAGGAGATTCCTCCTTCTTCTTGTTGCGGGACTCTCCCGATGGAGCCTTCCCGTGGCTTGTAGCGGGCTTCTCGCCGGTCACCATCTCCTTTTTGGCGTGCTCTCCCGACATCGCTTCGCGTGGTTAGGCTCTAATGAAGTACCGAGCTCCGATACCAATTGAAAGTCGCCTAGAGGGGGGGTGAATAGGCGGAATCTAAAATTTATAAACTTTAAGCACAACTACAAGCCGGGGTTAGCGTTAGAAATATAAATGAGTCCGAAAGAGAGGGCAAAAACAAATCAACCAAAGAAATAGAGCGGATGACACGGTGATTTGTTTTAACGAGGTTCGGTTCTTGCAAACCTACTCCCCATTGAGGTGGTCACAAAGACCGGGTCTCATTCAACCCTTTCCCTCTCTCAAACGGTCACTTAGACCGAGTGAGCTTTCTCCTTATCTCATTGGTCACTTAGACCCTGCAAGGACCACCACACACTTGGTGTCTCTTGTCTTGGTTACAAAACACTTGAGAACAAGAAATGAGGAAGGAAGAAAGCGATCCAAGCGCAAGAACTTAAAAGAACACAAATATCACTCTCTCACTAGTCACTATTTGATTGGAATGATCTTTGGACCTGGGAGAGGATTTGATCTATTTGTTTGTGTCTTGGAGTGAAGTCTAGAGCTCTTGTATTGAATGCAATGGCTAAAAACTTGGATGCCTTGAAGTGTTGGTGGTTGGGGGTATTTATAGCCCCAACCACCAAAGTGGCCGTTGGGGAGGCTGTCTATCGAATGGCGCACCAGACACTGTCCGGTGCGCCAGCCACGTCACCCAACCGTTAGGGTTCGACCGTTGAAGCTCTGACATGTGGGGCCACTGGACAGTCCGGTGGTGCACCAGACAGTCACTGTACACTGTCCGGTGCGCCTTCTAGCGCCTGCTATGACTTCTGCGCACAGACGCGCATAGTTCACTTTCACTGTTCCTTTGTAGACGACCGTTGGCACGAAATAGCTGTTGCTCCGCTGGCACACCGGACAGTCTGGTGAATTATAGCGGAGTGGCTCCCCAAATTCCCGAAGCTGGCAAGTTCAGAGTGAATCCTCCTTGGTGCACCGGACATTGTCCAGTGGCACACCGGACAGTCCGGTGCGCCAGACCAGGGTTGCCTTCGGTTGTCTTTTGCTCTTTTTATTTGAACCCTTTCTTGGTCTTTGTATTGGTTTGTGTTGAACCTTTGGCACCTGTAGAACTCACAATCTAGAGCGAACTAGTTAGTCCAATTGTTTGTGTTGGGCAATTCAACCACCAAAATTCACATAGGAAAAGGTTTGACCCTATTTCCCTTTCAAAAAGCATCGATACGAACACCGCTATTTTGTGCAACACTTTTCATGTCTTTTGATTTAGTGTAGAATGTGTACCCATTGATGTCATATGCTTGCTATGATGTCACAAAACACGATGGTCCAGAAGCCAAATTCTTCATTGTTTTCTCTTCCAAAGAGTCTCCGAATGGGATGTTTTTGTCCATTAACCATTCGCTGAAACGATGTTTATGCTCCCTCATGATCCAGTCCTCTGTGCGGTTCTGATTTTCTTTATGAAGCTCATCCAGGTGTTCCTCTATGTAAGGCTCGGCTATCGTGAGATGTTGTAGTACACTACCATGAGCACAATGTACTAGCTTGTAATCCTCAACGCGAAAAGTTTTCCTGCCCATTCTCCCTCTCCCACATAGTTTACCCTCATGTTTAGGTACAGGCACACCTATCATTGTTTCGTCACTGATGTAATCTATACAACTCTCAATCACTTCTTTTGTAGTGTATTCCTCCATGATTGAACCCTCTAGGTGAGCGCGATTTCGCACATAACCTTTTAATACTCCCAGGTATCGCTCCAACTGAAACATATGATGTAAATATAGTGGCCCTAATATTTTTATCTGATCCACGAGATTTATGATTAGGTGTACTTGCATATCAAAAAATGATGGAGGAAAACACATTTCAAGCTTGCACATAGTCTCGATGATGTATGCCTTTAGATAGTCCAAGTCTTCTAAAGCTATTACTTTTTGTGAAACCGCATTGAAAAAGTAACACACGCGTGTGATGAAAACTTTGACATGCTCTGTTTCGAGGGCTCTTACCGCAATTGGGAGGAACACCGTCATCATCACATGGCAGTCATGAGAGTTGTAGCCAAATAGAGACAATTCCTTCATCCTGACTAGTTTGCTGATATTGGATGAGAAACCTGTGGGCACTTTGACCCCACGCAAACATTTGCAAATCTTTGTTCTCTCCTCAACTGACAAGTTGTAGCTGAAAGGGAAATGTGCCCTTGGGCCATTTCTATAAGATTTTGGTGATTAAGTGCTCCACACAAATGCTTTGAGTGATATTTGTGCCAAAGACTCAAGAAGTGCAAATCAAGATTAAAGGTATGTTTCTAGACTTAGTACATTGTTTTGAAGACTAATATATTATGTCTAAGTGCTAGAAACAGGAGAATTCGTTTTGGAGAAAAGTTGGCTATATACAGCCAAAAGGATGCTCGGTCTAGGTGCACCGAACTGTCTCGTGGTGCACCGGACAGTGTCCGGTGTGCCAGGACCAGTCCCGATGAACAGCCTACTCTCGGGTCTCGACGACGGCGTACGACTATAAACCACTGGACTGTCCGGTGGTGCACCGGACTGTCCGGTGAGTCGTCTGCGATGAAGTCGTCGCTCTCAGGAAACAGTCAACAGCGTATGGCTAAAATTCACCGGACTGTCCGGTGAGACACCGGACTATCCGGTGAGCCAACGGTCAACCACGCCAACGGTCGGTCGCGCAATCCGCTCGTGACGCGTGGCCGAGCCAACGGTCGGATGGGGGCACCGGACTGTCAGGTGTGCACCGGACAGTGTCCGATGCGCCAACGGCTCCAAATCTTCAACGGTCGGATGCGCCAATTTAGGAAAGCAATCTGCACCGGACAGTGAACAGTGGGTGTCCAGTGGTGCACCGGACTGTCCGATGCGCCACCCGACAAAAGGCAAGAATTGCCTTCCCAGATTGCTTCCAACGGCTCCTAGCTGCCTTGGGGCTATAAAAGGGACCCCTAGGCGCATTGAGGAGCACACCAAACATACATTGAACATTCTAAGACTCCCGCACTCCATCTTCACACATTCGATTGACATTCTTAGTGATTTGAGCTCCGTTCTAGTGGTGAACTTGTTGCGTTTCATTTGAGCTCAAGTCTTGGCTTGTGTGTGTGCGTATTGCTGGGATTTGTGTGTGTTGCTTCCCTCCCTTACTCTAAGTGCTTTCACATTGATAATTGTTGTAAGGGTGAGAGACTCCAAGTTGTGGAGATTCCTCGCAACCGGGATATAGTGAAAGGAAGAAGATCACCGTGGTATTCAAGTTGATCATTAGATCACTTGAAAGGGGTTGAGTGCAACCCTCATCCATTGGGACGCCACAACATGGAGGCAGACAAGTGTTGGACTTGTCGAACCATGGGATAACTCGCGTGTCTCTTGTGATTGCTTTTTGTGTGATTGTTGTGATTCTCAAGAGCTCACTTTATAGTCACTTGGCATTATCTCTCTAACACTTAACCAAGTTTTGTGGCTATAAGTTTTAAGTTTTTATAGGATCACCTATTCACCCCCCCTCTAGGTGCTCTCAATTGGTATCAAAGCCGTTCTCTTCACAAAGGGACTAATCGCCTGAAGAGATGGATCCTAAGGGAAAGGGGATGGTGGTCAACGATAAAGAGAAGGAGTCCATCTTCAACGAGCCAAGGGACGACAAACCTACTGACTCTGGCTCAAGTCATAAGAAGAAGGACAGAAAGAAGAAGAGGCGTATCAAGAAGATCGTCTACTATGACAGCGATGAGTCCTCTTCTTCCAAAAAAGACGACGACTATGACGAGAAAAAGAAAACGATCAACTCAAACTTTTCTTTTGATTATTCTCGTATTCCGCATAATTCTAATGCTCATTTGCTTTCCATTCCTCTTGGTAAACCTCCACACTTTGATGGAGAGGACTACGGATTTTGGAGTCACAAAATGCGTAGCCATTTGTTCTCTCTTCATCCAAGTATATGGGAGATTGTAGAGAATGGAATGCAATTTGATAGTACGAATAATCCCATGTTTATCAATGAACAAATTCACAAAAATACACAAGCTACTACTGTTCTATTAGCATCCTTGTGCAGGGAAGAGTACCATAAGGTGAGCGGCTTGGATAACGTCAAACAGATTTGGGACACCCTCAAGATCTCGCATGAGGGGAATGATGTCACCATGATCACCAAGATGGAGTTGGTGGAGGGCGAACTGGGAAGGTTCGCAATGATCAGGGGGGAGGAGCCAACCCAAACGTACAACAGGCTCAAGACCTTGGTCAACAAAATCAGGAGCTATGGAAGCACGAGATGGACGGACCACGACGTTGTCTGGCTTATGCTAAGGTCCTTCACTGTCCTTGATCCTCATCTTGTTAACTCTATTCATGAAAATCCTAGGTACACCAAGATGTCGCCCAAGGTGTCGGCGTTTCGAGACCGGGGGGTCCCTAAGCCGACGAGTGAGTGTGCCGCGTGCCCCAGCCCAGATGGGTCGAGCGCGTGGGCGAGCGCGAAGGGGGGAAAGCGAGGTGGCCGGAGACGAGTCGTGAGAGAGGTGGGAATCCCGCGGCCTTCGTGTTCGTCCCGCGCCCAGGTCGGGTGCGCTTGCAGTAGGGGGTTACAAGCGTCCACGCGGGTGAGGGAAGCGAGCGGCCCCAAGAGAGCGCCTGCCCCGTCCTCGTCCCCGCGCGGCCAACCTTCTCTAAGAAGGCCCTGGTCCTTCCTTTTATAGGCATAAGGAGAGGATCCAGGTGTACAATGGGGGTGTAGCAGAGTGCTACGTGTCTAGCGGGGGAGAGCTAGCGCCCTAAGTACATGCCAATGTGGCAGCCGGAGAGATCTTGGCACCCAGCTGGTGTGGTGTCGTGGCTGTCGGAGGAGCAACGGAGCCTGGCGGAGGGACAGCTGTCGGAGCGGTTGGGTCCTTGCTGACGTCCCCCTGCTTCCGTAAGGGAGCTGAGAGCCGTCGTCGTCACGGGGCTAGCGGGGCGCCATCATTGCCTATCTGGCGGAGCTAGCCATATGGGACGCCGGTCTTGTTCTCTGCGGCCCGAGTCGGCTTGGGGTAGGGTAATGATGGCGCTTCCTGTTGACGTGGCGGA
Source organism: Zea luxurians (assembly GCA_029449295.1). Lineage (NCBI taxonomy): Eukaryota > Viridiplantae > Streptophyta > Magnoliopsida > Poales > Poaceae > Zea > Zea luxurians. The sequence goes on from JAOPSE010000023.1 coordinate 40,233,842, forward strand.
CTTGTGCCCTAGGTCGGGCGACGTGGAGGCTCCTCCGAAGCTGAGGTCGAGTCTGTCTTCCATGGCCGAGGCCGAGCCCGAGCTCCTGGGTCGGGCGAGGCGGAGGTCGTTCGGCAGAGGCCAGGGCGGAGTCCGACCCCTGGGGTCGGGCGAAGCGGAGTTCATCGTCTTCTGGGGCCTTAGCTCGAGTCCGAGCCCTGGGTCGGGCGGAGCGGAGTTTGCCGTCTTCCGGGGCCTTAGCCCGAGTCCGAGCCCTGGGTCGGGCGGAGCGGAGTTCGCCGTCTTCCGGGGCCTTAGCCCGAGTCCGAGCCCTGGGTCGGGCGGAGCGGAGTTCACCGTCTTCCGGGGCCTTAGCCCGAGTCCGAGCCCTGGGTCGGGCGGAGCGGAGTTCGCCGTCTTCCGGGGCCTTAGCCCGAGTCCGAGCCCTGGGTCGGGCGGAGCGGAGTTCGCCGTCTTCCGGGGCCTTAGCCCGAGTCCGAGCCCTGGGTCGGGCGGAGCTTCCTATGGCGCCTTTGGCAAGGCCTGACTGCCTGTCAGTCTCACTCTATCAAGTGGCACTGCAGTCAGAATGGCGCAGGCGGCGCTGTCCTTCTGTCAGACCGGTCAGTGGAGCGGCGAAGTGACGGCGGTCACTTCGGCTCTGCCGGGGGGGGCGCGCGTCAGGATAAAGGTGTCAGACTACCTTTGCGTTAAATGCTCCTGCGACTCGGTCGGTCGGCGCGGCGATTTAGTCAGGGTTGCTTCTTAGCGAAGGCAAGGCCTCGGGCGAGCCGGAGATGTGTTCGCCGTCAAAAGGGGGCCTCGGGCGAGACGGAAACACCTCGGGGTCGGCTGCCCTTGCCCGAGGCTAGGCTCGGGCGAGGCATGATCGAGTCGCTCGTATGGACTGATCCCTGACTTAATCGCACCCATCAGGCCTCTGCAGCTTTATGCTGATGGGGGTTACCAGCTGAGAATTAGGCGTCTTGAGGGTACCCCTAATTATGGTCCCCGACAGTAGCCCCCGAGCCTCGAAGGGAGTGTTAGCACTCGCTTGGAGGCTTTCGTCGCACTTTTTTGCAAGGGGACCAGCCTTTCTCGGTTGCATTTTGTTCCGGTGGGTGCGCGCGAGCGCACCCGCCGGGTGTAGCCCCCGAGGCCTCGGAGGAGTGGTTTCACTCCTTCGAGGTCTTAATGCCTTGCGTAATGCTTCGGCTGGTCTGGTGGTTCCCTCATGCGAACTGGCCGTAGCCCGGGTGCACGGTCGGGGCCCAAGTTCTCGGGCTGGTATGTTGACGCTGTCAACGGTTTGGCCGGAGCCGGGTTTGCGAGAGCAGCCCCCGAGCCTCCGCACAGGGCGAGAGGGCGATCAGGGACAGACTCGGCTTTTTTACATACGCCCCTACGTCGCCTTTCCGCAAGGAGGAGGGGGGGAGAGCGCCATGTTACCCTCGATGGGCACCGAACATGGTGTCTCTGGTGAGCTGCAAGCGGGTAATCCGAGCGGACGTCCGTGCCCCGTTCATTGGGGGTCGGCTAGGGGCCCAGAGGCACGCCCAAAAGTACCTGCGGGTGATCTGCCGGACCCGGTCCCCTGGCGACGGGGTCCGAGGGCTCGATGCCTCCCTCCGATGGGATTCCGTTACAAAATCGCTCCCGCTGGTCTCGGAAATGTCCTAGGGTACCTCGAGAGCGCAGCCCGAGCCTTGGTTATGTATCGAACGTACCCCTGGTCATCCCTCGCTCGGTGTCTGAGGCGACTGTGAACCCTTTGGGGGCCAGCCTTCGAACCCCTGATCAGTAATGGGCGCGGAGCCCGAGTAGCCTGAGGCGGCCGTGGAACCCTTCGGGGGGCCGGCCTTCGAACCTCTGACCAGTAGTGGGTGTAGGGCCCACGCGATCTGAGGCGGCTGTTGAACCCTCCGGGGGGCCAGCCTTCGAACCCCTGATCAGTAAGGAGGCTCGGAGCCTAGTTCCTTCACGGGGAAGGATCCCTTTCGGGGTATCCCCCTTTCCCGGTCCCTGTCGCAAGAGATAGAGAAAGAGGAAAAAAGGAAAAAGGATACGAAACCGAACGACGCGGCGTACCTTTTTTGGCGCGGTTGTTTCGGCGAAGGCGAAGCGTCGCCCGCTGCTCCTGCCAGAAGCGCCGCCTGTCCAGCCGCGGAGTTGATGCGACGGGGCGAGTAGTTGGTGGGATCGACGTTGGAGTTGATCAGCCGAGGCTTCGGACCGGGCTGGCGCCCTCGGAAGATGGTTGGCCGAGGCCCCAGGGGTGACCGGCTGAGCCGCCTGCTCGGGCCGGATTCCCGGAGAAGTCCCTGGCAGCGATTGCCCGGGCGTGGTGATGACGTCGTCCTTCGGAGCGGAGACCCTCGGACCGCGTCGCCGTCCGAGGCTAGGTCGGGCCTCGCCGAAGGTGCCGTCGATGCCGAGGATGTTGCTGCCCCCTTCCAGCGTCAAGACCCGAGCCTGCAGGATCAGATTGTCTTGTAGCGTGTGCCTTGTGCGGCCGTCGAGGCTAGAACACACACCCTCGCTGCGTTGTAAAGCTGCGTCTCTTTTCCTCTTGTTTTGAGTATCTGGACTTTTTGTCGGTAACAGGGATGTTAGTGCGAGCGAGAGTTGCTTCTCGCGGAAGGTGATGAGTGAGGTATCCGTATCCCGGAGGCGTGGGAGTCCCTCGGCTCGGTCGGCCTTGCCGCTTACACGTACTTTCACCCGTCCATGAGGCCCTGTCACCGACTTGGTCGAGAAGGCTCGAAGGATCGCTTCGGCAGAAGGGCTTCCGAACGTAAAGACTTGTTCGATCCGCGGAGTCACTTTATCCGAACGCGAGTTACTTATCGCAGAAGGTGATGAGTGAGGTATCCGTATCCCGGAGGCGTAGGAATCCCTCGGCTCGGTCAGCCTTGGCTGCTTACGTGTACTCCGTCGTTTCTAGGACCCACTTTTCGAAGTAGTCAAAAAGCACGAAAGACATTCTGGTAAAAGAGATTTTTTTTCGAGGAAAATTTTGACGCAGAGGGGGTTGCCCCCCTTTTAGCCCCCGAGGGAGGGTCGGGCTTTGCCGAGGCGAGGCCGACCCTTCCTTGTTGACTAAACTTTGCGTGGGTGCGAGGTATATGAACAACTTGGAAACATCTTAAGGGTAGAAGCGACGTAGCTGTTGGATGTTCCAAGCGTTGCCGTAGACCTCGCCTTGACTGTTGGCCAGCTTGTACGTTCCGGGCTTCAGAACTTTGGCGATGACGAATGGCCCCTCCCAGCGGGGCGTGAGCTTGTGCCTCCCTCGGGCGTCTTGCCGCAGCCGAAGCACCAGGTCGCCCACCTAGAGGTCTCGGGGTCGGACCCCTCGGGCGTGGTAGCGTCGCAGGGACTGCTGATACCGCACCGAGTGTAGTAAGGCCCTGTCCCGAGCCTCTTCCAGCTGGTCCAGCGAGTCTTCTCGGCTAGCTTGGTTGCTTTCATCGTCGTAGGCCCTCGTCCTCGGGGAGCCGTATTCCAGGTCAGTGGGCAAGACGGCCTCGGCCCCGTAGACCAGGAAGAACGGCGTGAAACCCGTGGCTCGGCTCGGCGTTGTCCTCAGGCTCCAGACCACCGAGGGGAGTTCCTTCATCCATCGCTTGCCGAACTTGTTGAGGTCGTTGTAAATCCGAGGCTTGAGCCCTTGTAGAATCATGCCGTTGGCACGCTCTACTTGCCCATTCGACATGAGATGAGCTACGGCAGCCCAGTCCACCCGGATGTGGTGATCCTCGCAAAAATCCAAGAATTTTCTGCCGGTGAACTGGGTGCCGTTGTCGGTGATGATGGAGTTTGGGACCCCGAAGCGATGGATGATGTTGGTGAAGAACGCCACCGCCTGCTCGGACCTGATGTTGTTCAGGGGTCGGACCTCGATCCACTTGGAGAATTTGTCGACGGCGACCAGCTGGTGCGTGTAGCCCCCGAACGCCTTCTGCAGAGGGCCGACAAGGTCCAGACCCCACACAGCGAAGGGCCAGGTGATGGGTATCGTCTGCAGAGCCTGAGCGGGCAGGTGGGTCTGCTTCGCATAGAATTGACACCCTTCGCAGGTGCGGACGATTCTAGTGGCGTCAGCCACCGCCGTCGGCCAGTAGAAGCCTTGCCGGAAAGCGTTCCCGACGAGGGCTCGAGGCGCTGCATGATGGCCGCAAGCCCCCGAGTGTATCTCTTGTAGGAGTTCCTGACCTTCGGCGATGGAGATGCATCGCTGGAGGATGCCCGAGGGGCTGCGGTGGTAGAGCTCCTTCTCATCGCCCAGCAAGACGAACGACTTGGCGCGTCGCGCTACCCGCCGAGCCTCGGCTTGGTCGAGGGGTAGCTCTCCTTGGCGGAGATATCGCAGGTACGGGGTCTGCCAATCTCGATCAGCCGTGACCCCGCTCCGCTCCTCCTCGATGCGCAGCGCCTCGCCCTCGGGGGCCGAGGGTACCTCGGGCTGAACCGAGGATGCCTCGGGATGGGCCGAGGGTACCTCGGACTGAACCGAGGACGCCTCGGGCTGGGCCGAGGGTACCTCGGACTCGGGCGTGTCGTCGATCTTGACAGAGGGTTGGTGCAGATCCCGGGAGAAGACGTCCGGGGGAACCGTCGTTCGCCCCGAGGCTATTTTTGCTAGCTCGTCCGCAGTCTCGTTGTAGCGCCGGGCGATGTGGTTAAGCTCGAGCCCGTAGAACTTGTCTTCCAAGCGCCGAACCTCATCGCAGTAGGCCTCCATCTTCAGGTCGCGGCAGTGGGAGTTCTTCATGACTTGGTCGATGACGAGCTGCGAGTCGCCGCGAGCGTCGAGGCGTCGGACCCCTAGCTCGATGGCGATTCGCAATCCGTTGATCAGAGCTTCGTACTCAGCCACATTGTTGGACGCCGGGAAATGGAGGCGCAGCACGTAGCGCAGGTGTTTCCCGAGGGGCGAGACGAAGAGCAGGCCCGCGCCGGCTCCCGTCTTCATCAGCGACCCGTCGAAAAATATGGTCCAGAGCTCCGGTTGGATCGGAGCCGTCGGCAGCTGGGTGTCGACCCATTCGGCTATGAAGTCCGCCAATACCTGGGACTTGATGGCCTTCCGAGGGGCGAACGAGATTGTCTCGCCCATGATTTCCACCGCCCACTTTGCGATCCTGCCCGAGGCCTCTCGGCACTGGATGATCTCCCCCAGGGGGAAGGATGACACCACAGTTACCGGATGAGACTCGAAGTAATGTCGCAATTTTCGCCTCGTCAGGATTACTGCATACAGTAGCTTCTGAACTTGCGGGTAGCGGATCTTGGTTTCGGACAGCACCTCGCTGACGAAGTAAACTGGCCTCTGAACGGGCAATGCATGCCCCTCTTCTTGCCTTTCGACCACAATCGCGGCGCTAACCACCTGAGTGGTCCATCAGCTGGGGGTACCAAGATAGGCGCCTTGGTGAGGAGCGCCTTCAGGTTCCCGAGAGCTTCCTTGGCCTTAGGGGTCCAAGTGAAGCACTCGGCCTTCCTTAAGAGGCGGTACAGAGGCAGGCCTCTTTCACCGAGGCGTGAGATGAAACGGCTCAAGGCCGCGAGACATCCCATGACCCTCTGTACACCTTTTAAGTCCTTGATGGGCCCCATGCTGGTGATGGCTGCGATCTTCTCCGGGTTGGCTTCGATGCCCCGCTCGGAGACGATGAACCCCAGGAGCATACCTCGGGGCACCCCGAAGACACATTTCTCGGGATTGAGCTTGACGTCATTTGCCTTGAGACACCGGAATGTCACTTCAAGGTCAGAGAGGAGGTCGGAGGCTTTCCTTGTCTTGACTACGATGTCATCGACGTAGGCCTCGACCGTACGACCGATGTGTTCGCCGAACACATGGTTCATGCACCGCTGGTACGTCGCACCCGCGTTCCTCAAACCGAACGGCATGGTGACATAGCAGTACATGCCGAAGGGCGTGATGAAAGAAGTCGCGAGCTGGTCGGACTCTTTCATCTTGATTTGATGATACCCTGAGTAGGCATCGAGGAAAGACAGGGTTTCGCACCCAGCAGTGGAATCCACGATTTGATCGATGCGAGGTAGAGGGTAGGGAACCTTCGGACATGCTTTGTTGAGACCAGTGTAGTCTACACACATCCGCCATTTCCCCCTTTCTTTCTCACAAGCATAGGGTTGGCAAGCCATTCGGGATGGAATACCTCTTTGATGAACCCTGCTGCCATTAGCTTGTGGATCTCCTCGCCTATCACTCTGTGCTTCTCCTCGTCGAATCGGCGCAGAGGCTGCCTGACCGGTCGGGCTCCGGCCCGAATATCCAGCGAGTGCTCGGCGACATCCCTCGGTATGCCGGGCATGTCCGAGGGACTCCACGCAAAGACGCCGGCGTTTGCGCGGAGAAAGTCGACGAGCACTGCTTCCTATTTGGGGTCGAGCCCGGAACCGATCCGGATCTGCTTAGAGGTGTCGCCACTGGGGTCGAGAGGGACGGCCTTAACCGTCTCCGCTGGCTCAAAATTGCCGGCGTGTCGCTTCACGTCTGGCACCTCTCTGGAGAGGTTTTCCAGGTCGGCGATGAGGGCCTCGGACTCGGCGAGGGCCTCGGCGTACTCCACGCACTCCACGTCGCATTCGAACGCGTGTTTGTACGTGGGGCCGACGGTGATGACCCCGTTGGGGCCCGGCATCTTGAGCTTCAGGTAGGTGTAGTTGGGGACGGCCATGAACTTCGCGTAGCATGGCCTCCCCAATACCGCGTGGTAGGTTCCTCAGAACCCGACCACCTCGAACGTCAGAATCTCCCTTCGGAAGTTGGAGGGCGTTCCGAAGCAGACAGGAAGGTCGAGCTGTCCGAGGGGCTAGACGCGCTTCCCAGGAATGATCCCGTGGAAGGGCGCAGCGCCTGCTCGGACGGAGGACAGATCGACGCGCAGGAGCCTGAGGGTCTCGGCGTAGATGATGTTGAGGCAGCTGCCCCCATCCATCAGGACCTTGGTGAGCCTGACGTCGCCGATGATGGGATCGACGACGAGCGGGTATTTCCCCGGGCTCGGCACGTGGTCGGGGTGGTCAGCTTGGTCGAAGGTGATGGGCTTGTCGGACCAGTCTAGGTAGACTGGCGCCGCCACCTTCACCGAGCAGACCTTCCGACGCTCTCGCTTGCGATGCCGAGCCGAGGCATTCGCCGCATGCCCTCCGTAGATCATGAAGCAGTCGCGGACCTCGGGGAACTCTCCTGCTTGGTGATCTTCCTTTTTGTCATCGTCGCGGGCCCTGCCACCCTCTGCGGGTGGCCCGGCCCTGTGGAAGTGGCGCCGAAGCATGACGCACTCCTCGAGGGTGTGCTTGACGGGCCCCTGATGGTAAGGGCACGGCTCCTTGAGCATCTTGTCGAAGAGGTTCTTGTACTCGGCGGCGGCGACAAGGTCTGCGTCGGCGGCGTCGCGTTTCGCTTGCGACTTCTTCTTGCCTTTCTTCTTGGCGCCGCGCGGAGTAGACGCCTCGGGAGCCTCTTCCGTCGAGCGGCCCTGGGGCTGCTTGTCCTTTCGGAAGATGGCCTCGACCGCCTCCTGGCTAGAGGCGAACTTGGTGGCGATGTCCATCAGCTCGCTCGCCCTGGTGGGGGTCTTGCGACCCAACTTGCTCACCAGGTCGCGGCAGGTGGTGTCGGCAAGGAACGCGCCGATGACATCTGAGTCGGTGAAGTTGGGCAGCTCGGTGCGCTGCTTCGAGAATCGCCGGATGTAGTCCCGAAGAGACTCTCCCGGCTGTTGCCGGTAGCTTCAGAGATCCCAGGAATTCCCGGGGCGCACGTACGTGCCCTGGAAATTGCCGGCAAAGGCTTGGACCGAATCATCCTAGTTGGAGATCTGCCCCGGAGGCAGGTGCTCCAACCAGGCGCGAGCAGTGTCGGAGAGGAACAGGGGGAGGTTGCGGATGATGAGGTTGTCGTCGTCCGTTCCACCCAGTTGGCAGGCCAGGCGGTAGTCTGCGAGCCACAATTCCGGTCTCGTTTCCCCCGAGTACTTTGTGATAGTAGTCGGGGGTCGGAAATGGGCCGGAAACGGCGCCCGCCGGATGGCCCGGCTGAAGGCCTGCGGACCGGGTGGTTCGGGCGAGGGACTCCGATCCTCCCCGCTGTCGTAGCGTCCCCCACGCCTGGGGTGGTAGCCTCGGCGCACCCTTTCGTCGAGGTGGGCCCGACGGTTGCGACGATGGTGCTCGTTGCTGAGGTGGCCCGGGGCCGCAGGCGCGGTGTTGCGCGTGCGCCCGGTGTAGACCGAGGCTTCCTGCATAAATCGGGAAGTCGCGGCATGAGGTTTCGAGGGGTACCCCTGCCTTCGGGAGGCAGAGCTCTCGGCCCGCCGGGCCGCAGCGCCTTCCAGGAGATTCTTGAGCTCTCCCTGGATTCGCCGACCCTCGGTGGTTGATGGTTCTGGCATCGCGCGGAGGAGCATCGCTGCGGCTGCCAGGTTCTGACCGACCCCGCTGGATGCGGGTGGCGGCCTGTCCCTGACATCATTGGCGACGCGGTGCTGGAAACCCTGGGGCAGGTGACGTATTTCTCCGGCCGGGGGTTGGCCCGCCCATACCTACCCGACGTCCCGGTGGATCGGCTCGAGCGCTCCTGCTCCCTCGTCGAGCCTGGCCTGCGCCCCGCGGACTTGCTCGAGCTGTGGGTCGTGACCCCCCACCGGAACGGGGACCACAGCTAGCTCCCGCGGGATGTCGGCGCGAGGCACCGGCCTAGGGAGATCACTGTCCTCCGGCATGCCGAGATGGTTGCCTTCGGAGGGATCCCCTAGCTCGACGTGGAAACATTCGCGGCTTGGGCCGCAGTCCTTGTCGTCAAGGCTGCGGCTGCCGTCGGAACAGTCGGAGAGGCAGTGGTCACATGCGGTCATAAAGTCCCGCATGGCACTGGGGTTGCCAAATCCAGAGAAATCCCAACAGATGCTGGGATCGTCACCTTCCTCGGACCCAGAGGGCCTGTAGGTCGAGGCGTCCGTCAATCGGTCCCAAGGCGACCGCACACGAAACCCCAGAGGGGTTGCACTCGCCTCAACGTGAGCGTCCGCCAAAGCGAGGTCGCTAGGCGGGTTGAGGCCGAGTCGAAATGACGTAGGATGGGAATTAGTCGGTACCTTTTGGTCGACGAGGAGCGACATAGTCACGTCGGGGACTGGTTGCGCCGTCGTCTTGAGTACGAGGGCGACGTCCTGCAGGCCCTCCGCGAGCGTGCTGGCGTCATCCACTTGCTCGGGATTGGCGTGTCGCGGGGGGACGACGCTCGCCTTCGTCTCAAACGCGAGGTCGACGCCCGACGCACCCTCCGTTGGGGCGCTGGGGACGTCGGTTCGCTCGACAGCCGACGGAGCGTGGCCTCCCGCTCGGCCCTGGTTGCCCCGCCTCCTCCTCCGATGGCGGGGGAGAGGACGGGGCGAGCTCGAATGTTGTTCTTCCACCACGCGGGGAAGACGTCGTCGATTCCGCCGCCGGCGGGCGGGCTGTCGGCCGCCATTGTCATCGTCGCGCGGCGGTGGAAGGAGTATCATGTCGTAGCTGCCGTCGAGAGACATGAACTCGAGACTCCCAAAACGGAGCACCGTCCCAGGTTGGAGAGGTCGTTGGAGACTGCCCATCTGGAGCTTGACGGGAAGCTGCTCGTCAACACGCAGCAGGCCCCTACCTGGCGCGCCAAATGTCGGCGTTTCGAGACCGGGGGGTCCCTAAGCCGACGAGTGAGTGTGCCGCGTGCCCCAGCCCAGATGGGTCGAGCGCGTGGGCAAGCGCGAAGGGGGGAAAGCGAGGTGGCCGGAGACGAGTCGTGAGAGAGGTGGGAATCCCGCGGCCTTCGTGTTCGACCCGCGCCCAGGTCGGGTGCGCTTGCAGTAGGGGGTTACAAGCGTCCACGCGGGTGAGGGAAGCGAGCGGCCCCAAGAGAGCGCCTGCCCCGTCCTCGTCCCCGCACGGCCATCCTTCTCTAAGAAGGCCCTGGTCCTTCCTTTTATAGGCGTAAGGAGAGGATCCAGGTGTACAATGGGGGTGTAGCAGAGTGCTACGTGTCTAGCGGGGGAGAGCTAGCGCCCTAAGTACATGCCAATGTGGCAGCCGGAGAGATCTTGGCACCCAGCTGGTGTGGTGTCGTGGCTGTCGGAGGAGCAACGGAGCCTGGCGGAGGGACAGCTGTCGGAGCGGTTGGGTCCTTGCTGACGTCCCCCCTGCTTCCGTAAGGGAGCTGAGAGCCGCCGTCGTCACGGGGCTAGCGGGGCGCCATCATTGCCTATCTGGCGGAGCTAGCCAGTTGGGACGCCGGTCTTGTTCTCTGCGGCCCGAGTCGGCTCGGGGTAGGGTAATGATGGCGCTTCCTGTTGACGTGGCGGACTTGTGCCCTAGGTCGAGCGACGTGGAGGCTCCTCCGAAGCTGAGGTCGAGTCTGTCTTCCATGGCCGAGGCCGAGCCCGAGCTCCTGGGTCGGGCGAGGCGGAGGTCGTTCGGCAGAGGCCAGGGCGGAGTCCGACCCCTGGGGTCGGGCGAAGCGGAGTTCGCCGTCTTCCGGGGCCTTAGCCCGAGTCCGAGCCCTGGGTCGGGCGGAGCGGAGTTCGCCATCTTCCGGGGCCTTAGCCCGAGTCCGAGCCCTGGGTCGGGCGGAGCGGAGTTCGCCGTCTTCCGGGGCCTTAGCCCGAGTTCGAGCCCTGGGTCGGGCGGAGCGGAGTTCGCCGTCTTCCGGGGCCTTAGCCCGAGTCTGAGCCCTGGGTCGGGCGGAGCGGAGTTCGCCGTCTTCCGGGGCCTTAGCCCGAGTCCGAGCCCTGGGTCGGGCGGAGCGGAGTTCGTCGTCTTCCGGGGCCTTAGCCCGAGTCCGAGCCCTGGGTCGGGCGGAGCTTCCTATGGCGCCTTTGGCAAGGCCTGACTGCCTGTCAGTCTCACTCTGTCAAGTGGCACTGCAGTCGGAATGGCACAGGCGACGCTGTCCTTCTGTCAGACCGGTCAGTGGAGCGGCGAAGTGACGGCGGTCACTTCGGCTCTGCCGGGGGGCGCGCGTCAGGATAAAGGTGTCAGACTACCTTTGCGTTAAATGCTCCTGCGACTCGGTCGGTCGGCGCGGCGATTTAGTCAGGGTTGCTTCTTAGCGAAGGCAAGGCCTCGGGCGAGCCGGAGATGTGTTCGCCGTCAAAAGGGGGCCTCGGGCGAGACGGAAACACCTCGGGGTCGGCTGCCCTTGCCCGAGGCTAGGCTCGGGCGAGGCGTGATCGAGTCGCTCGTATGGACTGATCCCTGACTTAATCGCACCCATCAGGCCTCTGCAGCTTTATGCTGATGGGGGTTACCAGCTGAGAATTAGGCGTCTTGAGGGTACCCCTAATTATGGTCCCCGACACAAGGAAATACTCAGAAAGTTCATAAGCGGGCGAATGATGATCAAGGAGGCAAGATATGTTGATGAGGCGTTGAATGGCCCAATGCCGATCCACGAGCCTCAAACCGTTGCTCTCAAAGCAACAAGTAGCAGGGAGGCGCTACCTAGCAAGGTGGCGCAAGTTGAGGCAGCTGGGCTTAACGAGGAAGAAATGGTCCTCATCATCAAGCGCTTCAAGACGACGCTAAAGGGTCACAAGGAGCATCCAAACAAGAGCAAAGCCAAGGGAAAATGCTCCTGCTTTAAATGTGGTAAGTATGGTCATTTTATAGCAAATTGTCCCGATAATACTAATGACCAGGAACAAGAGAAAAGCGGGAAGAGGGAAAAGAAGAAGGCCTACAAGAAGGCGAAGGGCGAGGCGCACCTCGGCAAAGAGTGGGACTTGGATTGTTCATCGTCCGACTCCGACGACGAAGAACTCGCCGCCTCGGCCTTCAACAAGTCATCGCTCTTCCCCAACGAGCGCCATACTTGTCTAATGGCAAAGGAAAAGAAGGTAAACACTATAGAAACTCCTAAGTACTCTACTTCTAGTGATGAGGACTCTAGTGATGATGAAATTGATTACACTAGCCTATTCAAAGGATTAGATAGAGCAAAAGTAGAAAAGATCAATGAATTGATTGATGCTCTAAATGAAAAGAATAGACTTTTAGAAAAGCAAGAGGATCTTTTATATGAAGAGCATGATAAATTTGTAAGTGTGCAAAAGTCTCTTGCTTTAGAAGTTAAAAGGAATGAAATGCTTTCTTGTGAATTATCTACTTGTCATAAGACTGTGGCTAGCTTAAGAAGTATCAATGATGATTTAAATGCTAAGCTAGAAGTAGCAAACAAATCTAGTTCTTGTGTAGAGCATGTTGTGATTTGCAATAGGTGTAAGGATTTCAATGTTGATGCTTGTAGTGAACATTTAATTTCCATAACTAGATTAAATGATGAAGTGGCTAGTCTTAATGCCCAACTCAAGACTAGCAAAAATGACTTTGATAAACTAAAATTTGCAAGGGATGCCTACACTGTTGGTAGACATCCCTCTATTAAGGATGGGCTTGGCTTTCGAAGGGAAGCCAAGAACTTTACAAGTCAAAGGGCTTCCATCTCTGCCAAGGACAAAGGGAAGGCCCCTATGACTAGTAATGCTCAAAGGAATCATGCTTTTATCTATAGTGATAGGAAATTTTCTAGAAATGCTAATAGGGGTTATAATGCTTTTGACTCACATGCCATGATTGCTTCGAGTTCCAATTTTAATGGTAGGCCTAGAAGGAATTTTGTGTCTCATGCTCCTAGGAAAGTGTATAATGGATCTACTACTGTTTTCATGCCTGCAACACTGATTTTGTACTTTCATGTAAAAATAAGAAAGTGGTTGCTAGGAAATTGGGGGCAAAATGCAAGGGAGATAAAACTTGCATTTGGGTCCCTAAGGCTATTGTTACTAACCTTGTAGGACCCAATAAGAGTTGGGTACCTAAAACCCAAGCCTAATTTGCCTTGCAGGTTTATGCATCCGGGGGCTCAAGCTGGATTATCGACAGCGGATGCACAAACCACATGACGGGGGAGAAGAAGATGTTCACCTCCTACGTTGTAATACCCAAAAATGTATACGATGAGAATATAGTGAATCTCCTTATGTTGTGTGCCATATATGCATCATAACAAGAGCATACCTATAATTTAGGGTGATTAGTTAAAATAAAAGATACTAAAAGGGAATGTGCATCATGCTGAAGTTTTGCTTTGTGTGTATTTTGTGACAATATAAAGAAAAGGGGGTAAAAATAAATATGTTGGCACCCAAATTGGAATTTAATTCAAAAGGAAATTCTATATTTTGAGAAGAGAAGGAAAATACTATAACATATAGAGAAAATAAATATACAAATAAAGAAACTATTTTAGACAGTATTTGAATTTGCATATTTAAAATAAATGAGAAAAAAACTCATAACAAATTCTGGAATTCAAATTATGAAATCAAGAGGAAAGGAAAATAAAAAGAAAGGGGGGAAATATAAAAGAAAATAGAAAAAAACCTACACGTTGGGCCAAATCCTCCTCGGCTGGCCCATTTCCCCATCTTCTCCTGCGGCCCACTCACTTCTACCGCACGACCCCTTCGCTTGCTTCCCTCGTCAGCGTGTCGGGCCGCTGACTGGTGGGCCTCCCGCCTAGCTCTGCCGACAGCTTGGGACGCAGCTCATGCCCTCATCTCCTCTCAAGTCGCTGCGCTGTGGGGCCAATACGTCAGCGCCGTCTTCCCGAAAATCTTGCAGGCCATGGGCGGCTTCAGTTGAACCCGCGCGATTTCTCGGGCTCCGATCGACCCTCGCCATCGTTGACTCGATCCTCTACCCGCATGGATGGCCGACCTCCTGCGCGTCCATGTGACCCGGGGCGCAGTGGCTCTCCCCCTTTCTTCTCTCCGAGCCGCACCGGATGTGCAACAATGCCGCCGCTAGAGATCTCGCCGGCCCTTTTTTTTCCAGAAGGATTGGACCACGTCGCTGAATCCGCACGACCGGGTGCTACCTACGAACCTCCTCTCCCTACGCGACCCTATCTCCCCTTTTTCATCAACACCGAGCACCACTACAGAGGGAATCCACCGCCGCGCCACGACGATATCGTGTGTTCTCAGGAGATCCACTCCTAATGCGCGGCTGTGAGGGTGCACTCGGTCCTTGGGTAACCGGCCATGCCATCGATTTGAGCTGTGTACCACCGGAACTCAAGTAAATGCTCGCCGGAATCCGACTCCGCCGCAAACTACCCGCTCCCCGCGACTGGTCTGTTGCAGTCCGTCTCGACTGGTGAGAACTCCACTCATACCTTCGCCATGTCCTTTTCAGTGTGCAACGCGGTCCAATTTGGGCTTGGGAGTAGTGGCTGGCCGAGTTGCGCGCTCGCCGGTGAGCCATCCACCGTGGGGCTGGGCGCCGCTGTGTACAGACGAAGGGGGGGGGGAAGAAGAAAGGCTGCGGATCGTCCGATGTGGCCTGGGCGGTCCAGATTAGAAGTCGGGTAACCATTCGCACCGTAGCACCTGAACCGTCGATCGCTGATCGAGCGGTTGTAATCGCGAGGTAGTTCATAAAAAAACATGGTCAGATCCTGGACGTAGATTCTGGATCCAACGGTTGAAGGGAGAGCGGGAGACTTGACCAGGTTGGTTCTAATCTGGGGCATCCATTTCTGATCTGACGGCTCAGATCGGGAGATACCCCTTCGGCTAGCGCATTTTACTAATAAGACCTCGCACTTTACGTGAATAGAACCCGCCGTACCGCGCCTGTGCTCTGTGTCGGGGATGTATTACACAGAGGCCCCTGCCTTTCTCAGATTTAATGCGCCCAGTCCAGAGCCTATTTAATTGTATAAATGGATTAAAAATTGAGTATTTAATGTGAAAATAAATGCTAGGAATTGTATAATTCATAGAAAATTCATAGGAACTCTAAATTAATTCATTCCACTTTCTAAAATTTTGTAATTTTATTGTCTATCATTTAGTGCCTCTGTTCTGGCATGAAAACAGTAATAAAATTAATTTATCATCTAATCCTATTTCAATCACATTAAACCTTAGGAAATTCATAACTTGAAATCTATAACTCCAAATCTAGTGATTCCAGTTCCTATGATCTCATGGTAATGTGTAGACTTTTACTGTATATTTTATTTACATGTTTGATGTGATGTTAATTTATGCTATACTATGTATGTATTGTGTTGATGCGAGTAGTCGAGCAAGCCACTATGGATTCTGAGGTTCATCAAGTAGAAGTAGCTGAGCAGGAGCTCATTGAAGGCAAGTTGTGCCCTTGATCACTTACTTTTCCCAGCCATGTTCTTATTAATTTTAATGATCTGTATAGGTTAATTTTGATGGGATCCTTTATGTTACCCCAGTTTTGATTACCTCTATACCTTGTTCACCCTTGAAATATTTTTGGGTAGTACTTGCTATTGCTTTATGTGGATTGGGTATGTAGTTACACTACACATGATTATCCTGTTATTATCTTGTTATTATTACTGTTCATGTTAAGATCATTAAATTAATGGGAACATGGAGCGACCACCCAGGAAAACAGTGCTACCGCAAGGGTTTAATGGGACGCCCTTGGCTGATTAACTAGGAAAGCTAGTGGAGGTCTTCCTTACCCGAAAGGGGCAAGGGCAGTAGGGGAGTGGTCAGTGTAGGGAGGTCCTTGGTTGATTTTGCTGCGATGGCGGTCAGGCAAGAACCCTGCACTGGAGCTTCCTATAAACTGTAGCGGGATTTCTGAAGCTAGTGGAACTTTGTAAAGGCCTCGTAGTGTTACCCTGCCTCGCCTCCTCGGTAGAGGTGTATGGGATTGGCCGTCTCTTGGCAGATGGGTAACATGACTTGTGGGTAAAGATGCGCAACCTCTGCAGAGTGTAAAACTAGTATACTAGCCGTGCTCACGGTCAAGAGCGGCTCGGACCCTCACATGATTAATTATGGAACTTAAATTTAATTTGACATTTGCATCGCATTTGGGATTATTTTACTATTACTTTTCTTTATTATTATTAAGGTTTGGTATTTACTTACACTTAGTAATTGCTAATAAAATTTTGACCAACTTATAAAAGCAATGCTCAGCCTCAACCTTTATTTCATTGATCAGCCTTACACTTCATGAACTCCCACCTTTGGTGAGTTCATGCCACATTATTCCCCACAACTTGTTGAGCTATGATCATGTGTGAGCTCACCCTTGCTGTCTCACACCCCCCCACAGGAGAAGAACAGGTGGTCGAAGAGGAGCCGCCTAACACTGAGGCATTCGACTTGATCTAGGTGGCGTTTCTCAGTCGACATTAGCGCTAACGATCCTTAGTTCGTTTTATATTTATCTTTATTTTGTAATAAGTCTTCCGCTATGTAATAAATACTCTGATGTTTTATGACATTTATCTCTATACACTCTGTTATTATATATGTTGTCTTCTTGGCGCATGTATGAGATGCACCCGACTTTGTTCCTTAAAACCGGGTGTTACATACGTCAAGAACAAAGATTCCCAAGATTCAATCATATTCGGTGACGGGAATCAAGGCAAGGTTAAAGGACTACGAAAGATAGCCACTTCATCCGAGCATTCCATATCTAATGTGTTTTTAGTTGAATCGCTCGGGTATAACTTGTTGTCCGTTAGTCAATTGTGTAATATGGGTTACAATTGCTTATTTACCAATGTAGATGTGTCTGTCTTTAGAAGGAGTGATGGTTCATTAGCTTTTACGGGTGTACTAGACGATAAACTCTATTTAGTTGATTTTTCAAAGGAGGAGGCCGGTCTAGATGCATGCTTAATTGCTAAGACTAGCATGGGTTGGCTGTGGCATCGCCGTCTAGCACATGTTGGGATGAAGAACCTTCACAAACTTCTAAAGGGAGAACATGTGTTAGGTCTAACAAATGTGTATTTCGAAAAAGATAGACCTTATGCAGCTTGTCAAGCAGGTAAACAGGTGGGAAGCGCTCATCACAACAAGAATGTGATGACAACATCAAGATCTCTGGAGCTACTGCATATGGACCTCTTTGGATCCGTCGCCTACCTTAGCATCGGGGGAAGTAAGTATGGTCTTGTTGTTGTTGATGATTTTTCCCGCTTCACTTGGGTATTCTTTTTGCAGGATAAATCAGAAACCCAAGGGACCCTCAAGCGCTTTCTAAGGCGAGCTCAAAATGAATTTGAGCTCAAGGTGAAAAAGATTAGAAGCGACAACAGGTCCGAGTTCAAGAACCTTCAAGTGGAGGAGTTCCTTGAGGAGGAAGGAATCAAGCACGAGTTCTCCGCTCCCTACACACCACAGCAAAACAGTGTGGTAGAGAGGAAGAACAGGATGCTTATAGACATGGTGAGGACGATGCTTGGAGAATTCAAGACGCCCGAGCGGTTTTGGTCGGAAGCTGTGAACACAGCTTGCCACGCCATAAACCGGGTCTACCTCCATCGCCTCCTTAAGAAGACATCGTACGAACTACTAACCGGTAACAAACCCAACGTTTCATATTTTCGTGTATTTAGGAGTAAATGCTACATTTTAGTGAAGAAAGGTAGAAATTCCAAATTTGCTCCCAAAGCTGTAGAAGGGGTTTTACTAGGTTATGACTCAAATACAAAGGCGTATAGAGTCTTCAACAAATCATCGGGTTTGGTTGAAGTCTCTAGCGACGTTGTATTCGATGAAACTAATGGCTCTCCGAGAGAGCAAGTTGATCATGATGATGTAGATGAGGATGATGTTCCAACCACTAGTAGAAAAAGGCTCAAAGCCTGCGGGGACGATATATTTTTACAGGCGGATTCGGTTATCCACCGACTGTGTTATTTCTAGTGGCGGTTCCTTAAGAAAACCGCCACTAGAAATCGTATTTCTACTGGCGGTTCCTTAAGAAAACCGCCAGCGGTTCCTTAAGAAAACCGCCAGTAAAAATCCATGATTTGTAGTGGCGGTTTTCTTAAGGAACCGCCACTAGAAATACGATTTCTAGTGGCGGTTTTCTTAAGGAACCGCCACTAGAAATCATTTTTGTCCTTAATTTTTCGAGTTTTTCAAACGGCCTCGTATGACAAAACCACCAAAATAAAAGTTGTAGATCTCTAAAAGTTATGAAACTTTGTAGTTGACAACTTTTTTATTTGAACTCATTTCGGTTCTCAAAAATTGAATCTAAGTATGTCAAATTTAAAATTCAAATTTTGCAAACTACCTCGGATGAAAAAAGTGTCAAAATAAAAGTTGTAGAACTTCAAAAGTTATTTATCTTTGTAGTTGACAACTTTTTTATTTGAATTCGTTTAGTGTCTCAAATAAGCAATTTACACTCAAATGGTTGTAATATGTGGAGAAAACAACTACAAACTAGACACAAGACATGTCATAGACGGAGTGGTAGGGGAGGGTACGCGCGAGGGTGAGGTCGACGGTTCGAATACTATCAACCGCGTAGCGCGCGAAAAATGCCGCGACTTACGACTTCGACGGAGACGGGTGGGGTGAGGCCCCCCTAATAAAAATAAATTTTTTAACTATTTTTAAAATATGTTTTATGTTTCCTGGAAACGATTTGCACTGGCGGTTTTATTACGTCGACCGCCAGTGAAAATCGATTTTCACTGGCGGTCCTCAGTTACCCGCCTGTAAAAATGATGATTTCTACTGGCCCCTAGCACTGGCGGTTACGAAAAACGCCACTATAAATAGGTTTACAACCGCCACTATAGAACTTCTCTGTACTAGTGAACGGAAGCAATACACACCATGGCTATTGGAGATGTGCGACCACAGGAACACAAGGAGCAAGATCAACCTTCTTCCTCAACAATGGTGCACCCCCCAACTCAAGATGATGAACAGGTTCCTCAAGAGGAGGCGTGTGATCAAGGGGGAGCACAGGATGACCAAGATGAGGAGGAAGAAGCACCACATGCCCCTCCAACTCAAGTTCGAGCGACTATTCAAAGGAATCATCCCGTCGACCAGATATTGGGTGATATTAGCAAGGGAGTAACCACTCGCTCTAGATTAGCTAATTTTTGTGAGCATTACTCTTTTGTCTCTTCTATTGAGCCTTTCAGGGTAGAAGAGGCCTTGCTAGATACGGACTGGGTGTTGGCCATGCAGGAAGAGCTCAACAACTTCAAGCGAAATGAAGTTTGGACACTGGTGCCACGTCCCAAGCAAAACGTTGTGGGAACCAAGTGGGTGTTCTGCAACAAACAGGACGAGCACGGAGTGGTGACAAAGAACAAGGCTCGACTTGTGATAAAAGGTTATGCCCAAGTCGCAGGTTTGGACTTTGAGGAGACTTTTGCTCCTGTGGCTAGGCTAGAATCAATTCGTATTTTGTTAGCCTATGCCGCTCACCATTCTTTCAGGTTGTTCCAAATGGACGTGAAGAGCGCTTTCCTCAACGGACCAATCAAGGAGGAGGTGTACGTGGAACAACCCCCTGGCTTTGAGGATGAACGGTACCCCGACCACGTGTGTAAGCTCTCTAAGGCGCTCTATGGACTTAAGCAAGCCCCAAGAGCATGGTATGAATGCCTTAGAGACTTTCTAATTGCTCATGCTTTCAAGGTTGGGAAAGCCGATCCAACTCTTTTCACTAAGACTTGTGACGGTGATCTATTTGTGTGCCAAATTTATGTCGATGACATAATTTTTGGTTCTACTAACCAAAAGTCTTGTGAAGAGTTTAGCTGGGTGATGACTCAGAAATTTGAGATGTCGATGATGGGCGAGTTGAACTACTTCCTTGGGTTCCAAGTGAAGCAACTCAAGGACGACACCTTCTTCTCTCAAACAAAGTACACGCAAGACTTGCTCAAGCGGTTTGGGATGAAAGACGCCAAGCCCGCAAAGACTCCAATGGGAATTGACGGACATGTCGACCTCAACAAAGGAGGTAAGTCCGTTGATCAAAAGGCATACCGGTCTATGATAGGGTCTTTACTTTATTTATGTGCTAGTAGACCAGATATTATGCTTAGCGTATGCATGTGTGCTAGATTTCAATCCCACCCAAGGGAGTGTCACCTTGTGGCTGTTAAACGAATTCTTAGATATTTAGTTGCTACGCCTTGCTTCGGGATCTGGTATCCAAAGGGGTCTACCTTTGACTTGATTGGATATTCAGACTCCGACTATGCTGGATGTAAGGTCGATAGGAAGAGTACATAAGGGACATGCCAATTCCTAGGAAGGTCCCTGGTGTCGTGGAGTTCTAAGAAACAAACTTTCGTTGCCCTATCCACCGCTGAGGCCGAGTATGTTGCCGTAGGACAGTGTTGCGCACAATTACTTTGGATGAGGCAAACCCTCCGGGACTTTGGCTACAATCTGAGCAAAGTCCCACTCAATGTGACAATGAGAGTGCTATTCGCATGGCGGACAATCCTATTGAACACAGCCGCACAAAGCACATTGACATTCGGCATCACTTTTTGAGAGACCACCAGCAAAAGGGAGATATCGAAGTGTTTTATGTTAGCACCGAGAACCAGCTAGCCGATATCTTTACCAAGCCTCTAGATGAGAAGACCTTTTGCATGCTGCGTAGTGAGCTAAATGTCTTAGATTTGCGTAACTTGGATTGATCTAGAGCATACATGTGTTTTATGCATTTGATCATATTCCCTTATGCATTTTATTGCTTATTTATGGTGCTCAAGTTGTGCAAGGAATCCCCGGACCTCACAAGTCCATGTGTGAATGGTGCACACATTTAGGGGGAGAAATGCTACAACTTGACCCTTTGAGACTAACCATGTGCTTGAGTTCTCTTAATTTAGTCTCTAAGGTGATTGAAAGGGAAAATGTGAACTTGGACCATGCAAGACTTCCACTGCACTCTGATGAGAGGGTCATTTACTCCAAATTCATCTCCGTGCCCTTATTGCCTTTTTACTCTTAATTGAAGATTTTGGTGAGGCAATGGGGTTTTTGGGCCAAAAATGATCCTGTTTTGGTGCTTGATGCCAAAGGGGGAGAAATTAAGGCCAAAGCAAGAAATGGATCAGCTACCACTTAAGAATTTTGAAAATAGTAGAGTTAGAGCTTTTGTTTTGACAAAATACTCTTATTGTCTCTTATTGTCAAAAGTTGGTCTCTTGTGGGAAGAATGTTTGATTATGGGAAAAAGGGGGAGTTTTTGAATCTTTGATCAATTTCTCTTGGAATACCTCTCTCTATGCCTCAACAAGTGAATTTGACTTAGAGATAGGAAATTGAGTTTGATTTCAAAAACAAACCAAGTGGTGGCAAAGAATGATCCAAATATGCCATTTTGAATCAAAAACAAATTTGTGTTCTCATTTGCATTGATGTTGCACTTCTTTTAGTTGCTTTTTGTTGTGTTGGCATAAATCACCAAAAAGGGGGAGATTGAAAGGGAAATGTGCCCTTGGGCCATTTCTATAAGATTTTGGTGATTAAGTGCTCCACACAGATGCTTTGAGTGATATTTGTGCCAAAGACTCAAGAAGTGCAAATCAAGATTAAAGGTATGTTTCTAGACTTAGTACATTGTTTTGAAGACTAATGTATTATGTCTAAGTGCTAGAAATAGGAGAAGTCATTTTGGAGAAAAGTTGGCTATGTACAGCCAAAAGGATGCTCGGTCTGGGTGCACTGGACTGTCCGGTAGTGCACCGGACAGTGTCCGGTGTGCCAGGACCAGTCCCGATGAACTGCCTACTCTCGGGTCTCGACGGCGGCGTACGACTATAAATCACCGGACTGTCCGGTGGTGCACCGGACTGTCCGGTGAGTCATCTGCAACGAAGTCGTCGTTCTCGGGAAACAGTCAACAGCATACGGCTAAAATTCACCGGACTGTCCGGTGAGCCAACGGTCAACCACGCCAAGGTCGGCCGCGCAATCCGCGCGTGACGCATGGCCGAGCCAACGATCGGATGGGGGCACCGGACTGTCCGGTGTGCACCAGACAGTGTCCGGTGCGCCAACGGCTCCAAATCTTCAATGGTTGGCTGCGCCAATTTAGGAAAGCAATCTGCACCGGACAGTGAACAGTGGGTGTCCGGTGGTGCACCGGACTGTCCGGTGCGCCACCCGACAGAAGGCAAGAATTGCCTTCCCAGATTGCTTCCAACGGCTCCTAGCTGCCTTGGGGCTATAAAAGGGACCCCTAGGCGCATGGAGGAGCACACCAAGCATACTTTGAACATTCTAAGACTCCCGCACTCTATCTTCACACATTCGATTGACATTCTTAGTGATTTGAGCTCCGTTCTAGTGGTGAACTTGTTGTGTTTCATTTGAGCTCAAGTCTTGGCTTGTGTGTGTGCGTATTGCTGGGATTTGTGTGTGTTGCTTCCCTCCCTTACTCTAAGTGCTTTCACATTGATAATTGTTGTAAGGGCGAGAGACTCCAATTTGTGGAGATTCCTCGCAACCGGGATATAGTGAAAGGAAGAAGATCACCGTGGTATTCAAGTTGATCATTGGATCACTTGAAAGGGGTTGAGTGCAACTCTTGTCCATTGGGACGCCACAACGTGGAGGTAGACAAGTGTTGGACTTGTCGAACCACGGGATAACTCGCTTGTCTCTTGTGATTGCTTTTTGTGTGATTGTTGTGATTCTCAAGAGCTCGCTTTATAGTCACTTAGCATTATCTCTCTAACACTTAACCAAGTTTTGTGGCTATAAGTTTTAAGTTTTTACAGGATCACCTATTCACCCCCCTTCTAGGTGCTCTCAGTAGCTAGCTGAGGGGAGGTAAGGCTTCTCTTTGCCACTATCCACTGGATGAAGTTCCGATCTGATTTGAAGATTGACTAGATCATTGCGTGATTTAAGTCCGTCCTTTGTCTTACTCGGCATGCCCAGCAAGGTTCCAATGATGCTGTCAAAAACATTCTTTGTTACATGCATCAAATCAATGCTGTGGCAAATTTCCATATCCTTCCAATATGGGAGGTACTTGAAAAAAATTGATTGCTTCTTGAAAGTTGTGTAAGTTGAAGGGTCAGTTCTCTTTCTCTTTTCTCCTTTGTTTTTCCCTTTCCGAATACAACATGGATGTTCTTTACAATTTCAAAAACAAGTTTCCCACTATAAGGCTTTGGTGCACCTTCACTTTCCAGTTCATTGTTAAATTCCTCTTTCATCTTTCGGTACTTATGCTGCTTCATCAAGAACCGTCTGTGTCCCATGAACACCAACTTCTTGGATGATTTAAGGTACATGGAAGCAGTTCCATCGACGCACACTACACAACCATTCTTTCCTTTAGTCTTTTGCCCTAATAGTGTGGCGCCATCGGGAGAATCATAGATGGTAACAAATATAATTGCTCTTAAGTTGAAATACTCATGGCAATACTTATCCCATATTCGAACTCCTTTGTTCTAGAGCTTTGTCATATCTTCTATAAGAGGTTCTAGGAACACATCAATATCAACACCAACTGATTTCGGACCTTGAATAAGAATAGTCAACATAATGTACTTTCTTTTGTGACACAACCATGATGGAAGGTTGTACATCATTAAAGTCACGGGCCAGGTGCTATGTACACTTCTTTTTTCACTAAATGGATTCATTCTATCTGTACCCAAAGCAAATCTTACATTTCTGGTTTCTTTGGCAAACTCAGGATACATAAGATCGAAAATTTTCCATTGTGATGCATCAGCAGGGTGTCGAATCTGTTTGTTACTCTGCTTGCGATTTTCAGCATGCCAACGCATAAGCTCAGCCTCCCTAGGATTTGAGAACAAACGTTTCAAGCGATCAATTACTGGAAGATACCACATCACCAAAGCTGGGATATTTGACTTCTTTTTCCCATCCATGCCATCAAAAGTGTCATCGTCACTTTCACGTCCAATAGTGGATATCTTGTTTTTATTTTTCTCCGGGAATTTTTTCACACACTCTTGATTGTAGCTCTTCTTGTATCGACTAACATTGCAAACTGGGCATTTTGTTGCGTTCTCAAAATTACCACGATACAGAATACAATGGTTCGGACAAGCATGAATTTTTTGCACACCCAGAGCTATGGGAGATATAAGCTTCTTCGCTTTATAAGTGCTTGTTGGTAGTTTGTTGGGTTTTGGTAGTAATTGAGACAGAAAATTCAAAAGATCTGTGAAGCTAGTATCAGACCATCCGGCGCTAGCCTTCAACTTAAGAAGTTCTAGAACTGTACGTAGTGTAGTAAACTCTTTGTCACAACCCTTTGATTCATCATATAAAGATTCTTTTGAGACACTTTCCAGTCCCTCCATTTTAGATAGCCCCTTCTGTGATCCCACAGAACTCAACATTTCTGGTCCATATGGCGCAACATCTCTTCGCAATCAAATTCTTCAAAATTTTGATTGGCATCCACATAATCCACTTTACCATCCACTTTATCTAAAATTCTGACAACTCTCTCGTCATTACCAGGCACTTCACATGGATCAAACTCACCATATTCTGTCCATATCGTGTAATTGTTTTTAAACCCTCTTTTCAACAGATGTGATTAGATTACTCCTGTATCTCTCCAAGCTACCTTATTATCACAATCGATGCACGGACATAATATCTCCTTACTCTTTGTAAATTTGTGTGCTTGTTGGCTGCTTCAATAAAGCTTCTCAAATTTCGAATGTACGACAGATGTGGTCTTAGCACATTGTACATCCAACCTCGGTCCATTACCTATCCCTATATTGATTAACATCAATAAAATCATTAATTAATTGAATTCATCCATAAAACATAAAACGAATTGATGTGCATGAAAATGAAACAACATTGCAGCAATAGGTACCTTGAGGTGAGACAACTGTGTTTCTAAAGAATCTTTAAATTATATCAACTACAAGTCCAAATCTTGGAATTCCTAAGCTTTTCTTCAAATCCGGTCTATATTACAAAATTGAGGCAAAAAATCACATCAAAATGAGAAAGAAAACAAACGGAGATCATA
Organism: Zea luxurians; assembly: GCA_029449295.1. NCBI lineage: Eukaryota > Viridiplantae > Streptophyta > Magnoliopsida > Poales > Poaceae > Zea > Zea luxurians. The sequence goes on from JAOPSE010000023.1 coordinate 40,258,730, forward strand.
TATATATGCATAAACTCTTGAAATCAATCAATAAACTCAAAAACAAAACCTTCTCCATGTAGATCTCAAAAAATACCCGCCGCCGCTACAGTGTTGTGACTGTTCTGGGAGATAGGGTTCTGGAACCCGTGGGCTAGTCCTTTTATACTGTACACACATCGCAGGCGGATTTTTAGAAAAACCGCTTGTGATATATAACACCACAGGCGCTTTTTTATTCCGACTGCCTCACAGGCGGTCGGAATAAAAAAGCGCCTGTGATGTTATATATCACAAGCGGTTTTTCTAAAAATCCGCCTGCGATGTGTGTACAGTATAAAAGGCTTGCTACTTTCGGCAGAAACCCTAGCTAACTCCCGCCCGAGCTGACACAGCTGTTGCACCGCCAGGCTGATCAACTGCACTGCTGTCCCCGAGCCCGAGACCGAGCGCCGCCGTCCCTGAGCCCGAGGCCGAGCGCCGCTGTCCCCGAGCCCGAGCGCCGCGAGCGTCGTCGTCCTCGAGCACCACGAGCCGCCGTCCCCGAGCACTTTGGTAAGAGCACTTTGGTAAGAGCACCCTCCCTCTCCATGCATGCCGTCGATTTCAAGAGCCTGGTGGCACTGGTCTTCGTGCTTGGCCAAAAAACTGATTGCACCAACTGTCGTCGAGATCCAGTGTTATGTCAACCTTGATGGTTTGATCTTATCTTGTCTATTTGCTTAAACCTTAGAAGGATGTAGTTGCTATCATGGTTCAAGTAAATTTCATATTAGTCATGTGGTGTAGTCTTGTGACGGTGTTAGACGAAAATCTGAAATACACAGTTATAGTCACATGATCATGACCAAATGGTTGAATATCGAATGGTTTCTTTTACTACCCTCCCAATAGTTTTTAAGGTAACTATGTTAAAATTTGAATTTCATGAAAGAACCATTGTACGAAAGTTTGTGTTTCTAGTGCCTAGTTGTATGTCAAGTGGTTTTGGAAACATGGACAAAAACATTGTTAATGGGAAACCAAGGTTACTATTGGATGGGGTATGATTGTCACATCCTCGACATGGTCTCTTAACCATGTTCATGCTATAGATAACCATGGCCGCGCTAGCAGTTGGCTACCATCTTCTGCTATCGCTGTCGAGGCGGCCATATGTGACCATCAGGGTTCCATGCCTAGCGGGGAGGCCTCTTGAACTATGTTGGCCATGCCCACCAGATAGTGCAACCATGCTTGGCAGTGTAGCCTGCTTGTGCCTGCACGCGCTGCTTGGAGACTGGAGGAAGAGATGAGGTAGAGGCAAAGAAACTAGATAGAATGTGTGGATTGGAATAAGAAATAACAGATAATGTTGTTGAATTATTTGTGCTAGTGGCATGTTATAACAGCAGAGAGAATATGTGGATTGGTATGATATATCAACAAATGACATAAATCATTTTCTATCATTATATGCCCTATTAATTTGTACTAATGGCATACTCAACATACATTATGACATATTCTCTGATTAGACACGTCTTAACCTTCATAATAGACATGTAAAATCTACGTCATACATCATCATAGACATGCAACACATATTGATGAATCTACTTTTCTAGTAATCGCTTATTATAGGCACATATTTGTAAAGGTGCATCTCTAATAATCTTTTATCATACACATTTGATACTTAAACCATGTCATTGATAAGTTCTTTATCACAGTTATGTTGTTTAAATTCTGTCTTTGATGCCCACTTATCATAGATATGTATTGATAAAGGCGGGTCTCTGATAAGCACTTATTAGAAACTCTTGTTATTTTGAACCGCATCTTTGATAGGCACCTCATGGGAAATTTTGTTCTTATCTCTTGTTGTTGCCACAAGCTTTCTCATGTTCGAGATGTTTGGAAGGAACTTTTGCACTACGAAAGAAGTTCCACAAGTTCTCTTCTCATATCTAGTTAGATTTATTATAGATGCTAGTAGTTGAGCACTAGTGCCCTCAAGAAGAAATTTGGACTTGTGTCCATATCTTTTAGGGTACCTCATGCTTTTTCACAGTTTTTATTTTCCCCTTGTTGTTCATGAGTGTATAGAATAAGCTCCTAGAAAAATTCCTTTTTCACGCACATGACGTCGATGTTGTCGCAAGCTGCTAAGTATATCCAGTAAGGTAGTTATCATAGAATGACTTTTTTCCACCTCATCTTATCAACCCACTTATCACACATATGTATTGATAAAGGTGGGTCTCTAATAAGCATTTATCACAAACTCATGATATTTTGAACCACATCTTTGATAGGCACCTCATGGGGAAATTTTGTTCTCTTTTGTTGCCACAAGATTTCTCATGTTTGAGATGTTTAGAGGGAACTTTCGCACTACAAAAAAGTTCCACAACTCCTCTTATCATATCTAGTTGAATTTATTATAGATGGTAGTAGTTGAGCACTAGTGCCTTCAAGAAGAAAGTTGGACCTTGTGTCCATATCCTTTAGGACAGCTAATGCTTTTTCTCAATTTTTCGTTTTCCCCTTGTTGTTCATGGGTGTATAGAATAAGCTCCTAGAAACATTTAGTGGCTAGGACAGTTGCCAAAAACCATGGAAGCACATATCTATTTGGGACTTATGGAGAATGGCTTCGGCTGAATGCCTGAATCGGACCGGGAAGCATGGAGCAGACATAAGTGCACTTTCCAATGCAGTTAGACAGAGAAGGCATGGCTGTGATGTTATAATACTGAAGGACCCCAAGAAGAGATTATGGCCTGTCGTTTACCACGATAGCCCATTATTTGTGGGCTTCACCGAGGGCTGGAAACATTTGGTGGCAGCAAACGACCTTCGGGCTGAGGAAGCTATAGCTAACGGCACTTTGGACCCAATATTAAAAGATATCGATGAGCGAGCTATTCGTTGGATCTTAGGTCGGGCAGGTTTAACTGAGGATGGCAAACTTTTGCATCCAGAATTGGTAGGAGAAGTTTCGACAAAAATTCAAGAATATGCAGAAAAGAGAAAGAATGGCGAATTTAAGCCTCGGAGGGAGAATGACATACTAACTACAGCACTAGACAATCCTGAACACACTGGACGGGCTCGGGGAATCTCTTCTAAGATTTCCTGGAGAGAGGCGTTTCCAGAGTATGCGGCGTCATATAGGAAACACGAGAAGTCGAAAAGGACCCTTGAAGAGACTATTGATGAAAGGGTACAAAAGGCTATTAATGACATGATGAAGAAAATGAAGAAAACAAAATGCATATCATGTGAACTCAAGGCAGGCCACATGAGTCCACCTCTAGTCCCTAGCAGCGTAGGATCTATGCAAGACTTCGTATCGAGCACCAAGTACCCTATAGACGATATTGTTGAGGACAAGCCTTGCTTTCTTCATATTCCAATCAATCGATCTGGGACAAAAACAAAACAAGCTGCTACTGGTTTGGTAAAACTAGGACTTGTTAACTACAAGGATAATCCTGTCCCGCCACATTATGCTGTGGTCCAAGTTCTAGAGATCACAGACAGTGGTTGTGAAGATTGGGAGATAGACTTTCCAGTTGAGGGGATCATAACTTTGCAGGAGGCAATGAACGAGTTGGTCCTTTGGCATCGACGCGACATCAAGTTGGGTGATGAGCCAATCTTAAGCCGTCTATCGCGTCATAAGTCACCAACGCTGAATTCAACACCATTGCAACAGAAAGATAGTTCGATCATTCCATACCCCATGGTGCAGGAAAATATAGCACCGACCTCCACAAAAACCGTTGAAACAATCATATCACCTCTTGCAAAGGAACTCAACGAGGGGGACATAGACAAAATTGTTCCTCAGAATGCCGACGCAAACATCAAAAAGGAAGCAAAGGTTGACACCAATATTAAAGGGCCAACTACTTCAAAGAAAATTCATCAGCGAATCGCCACTGACAATGTCAAGAAACCGTCAGAAGCAGTGACACGCTACCTGCAAAAATTGAAGAGAGTTATGACAGATCAATCAAAAGCGGAATCAGCATTTCGTGGAGTACGCACACGGTCCCAAATAGACAATTTCGAAGTATGGGAAGAAGATGGAATGATTCATACTCGAGAATCATTACGTCTTAAATCAATATCCCGATATACAAGAAGGAGGATGTTCCTCCTAAATTTGTGAATGGGAGGCCGTTCTTGACGACGGTGCAACTTTCTAAGTTGTCGACTCTGGAGATTAGAATGCATGAGTGGTACATGGTGGCTAGCAAACAAATACAAACTCGAGGACTTCACATTTGTTGTGCCAGAAGATGCATTTTAGAGGAAAGATAATATAGATCATGTACGACATTTATTCTTTGACGATCTGTGGTCGTTGTACCACCGACAAAGGATGGAAACCAACTACTTAACCCTCTTTTGCTTGTAAGTACCTCTAAACTTTCATATTTGTTAGTTTTATACACGCACACATAAACGACAGTCTAACGATTAACACTTTTTACATGTAAGATGCAATACATGGATGATAAGAAGAAATAACTTAAGACAGGGTTTCTTATCCCATTGATGATATCACAAGCTCGCTACAAAGAAGTTGTTCGGAGACATTGAGAAGAATACAAAGACTTGGATGATGATGAATTTGAGAAAGCCGTCAAACAGAATCAGAGAAAGAAAATGAAGGTAATGGCGGCATACATTGGACGAGCCATGTATAATCATGTACAACATGGCAAGGACTTAATAATAGCTCCGCACCACTTTAAGTAAGTTCTCGATATGGTTTTGAACTATAAATTATGACAATCGTGATCTTAACATGTGTTTTCGTCTATGTCTATATAGTGACCACTACATTTGTATCATAATCTTTCCAAAGCATGGTAAAGTCGTGGTCTTCGACTCACTAAGAATGGAAAAGGATGCGTATAATGACTTCTTGAAGATTTTAGAGAAGTATGATTATTATTGCACACTTGTACTTATTACAACTTAACAAATGTATTCTTAATCTCACAATGCTATTCTTATATGCAGTGCTTACCTTTTTATCGGAAAGATCTTGGCGGCGAACATCTAGAGGACAAGCCTAATTTGTCAATATCATTATTTCCATATGGTGAAAAACAACCTTCGGGTACTGTCCTGTGCGGTTATTATGTATGCGAATGGTGTCGTGTCACCTTCCATTACATGGTCAATCGTGAGGATGTAAGTTCGCTATCATTGTCTATGTTGCAATTTTTATATTATATTATTGCTCATCACATTACTCTTAGCACTGCTTGCTTTTTGCTTTCATTGTAGGTTCCTAAATCCAAGATCAATGCTGAATGGTTAGAAAGAGATATGGTTTCTGTCAGCGTGGCTAAGGCTGTAAAAGACTTGCTTTACTTTATGTGTCATGAAGTTCTTCATCAACAAGGGCTATTCTACAATACAAATGGAAATTTGCAACACTTCCCAGAACTAAGTTTGTACACGATATCACACAGTGTTTAGATCTTTAGTTTGGAACTTGAGATGTTCAGTTATATATGGAACCTGAGATGTTGAGTTGTACATGGAACTTGATATGTGTATCATTGTGGTTTGGTGCTAATACTAGTACTGTTATCGTTCTGTGAATGTGTTTTGTGATCTATATGAATCTGATGTATGAATCTGGATTCTGTATATTTCTAGAATCTGTGTATGGAACTTGATATGTGTATCATTCTGTATATTGATTTGTTATGAATCTAGATTCTGTTATTAATTCTGTATATGAATCTGGAATCTGCATATGAATCTAGAATCTGTATATTGAAACACAGTCGGACCTATATTCAAAACCACCTGTGGTATGTGTCTAACACAAGCGGCTAGGATTAGAAACCTCCTGTGATGTGTGTCTAACACAAGCGGCTAGGATTAGAAACCGCCTGTGATGTGTGTCTATCACAGGCGGTTCCTTTAGATAGAACCGCCTGTGATGTGTGTCTATCACAAGCGGTTTTTGATTGACCGCCTGTGATGTTGTTTTACATCACAGGCGGTGCATCACAAGCGGTTCCTAGAACCGCCTGTGTAGATGCTAACTGGACCACCTGTATAGAGGTTTACTGTAGTAGTGCACGTACGTGTGGTCGGTTGAGCGCCTTATCTCGATGGTTTTCGCTGTTTCCTGACTGGAATCCACGTTAAGCTATCGAGAACCGGTGTTATTTCATGTTTAGCACTTATTATCTCATGTTCCATTGATTAGCTCGGTCCATTTTGAATATGTGCTTGTTTCCAAAACTGCATAAAATATTGTCATAGAAAAAAATATTTTTAATATTGTTAGATGTTAGTTTTAGGTATTATGGGTTGTGTTAGTATGAGATGTTAGATGTTATAGTTTAGGTTTTTTGGTTGTGTTAGATGCTAGGATTAGTAACATGGTATGTATTGTATTGTTGTAGGTAACTTGCCAGACCTAGTGTGGGAGCATATGGAGAGAAGATTGGGTCTGGTTTCATGTGCAAGTATTATTGTGAAGTCAAGATTGGAGGTGGTGCTACACGTTTGAAGGAGCATATGCCACATAAAGGGACAAATATGAAGAATTGTCCTTCTATTCTCAAGATATAAATTTAGACAATACAAAGGAAAAGAAGAGGGAAAGGATTTGGCAGAGGCTTGAAAGGGAAATGTGCCCTTGGGCCATTTCTAAGTATTTTGGTGATCAAGTGTCAACACAAATGGTTTAAGTGTGAAACTATGTCAAATGGTGTAAGAAGTGCGAAGTCAACACAAAGGTATGATTCTAGACTTAGTACATTGGTTTTTGTGTACTAACATATTTGTCTAAGTGCTAGAATCAGAGAAAATACAATTGGAAAAGACTTGGCTCGAGCAGCCAAGACTCTGCTCAGTCTTGGTGCACCGGACTATGTCCGGTGGTGCACTGGACAGTGTCCGGTGTGCCAGGCTGGCGTCTGGTCAACTGGCTGCTCTCGGGTCTCGACGACGGCATACGGCTATAAATCACTGGACTGTCCGGTGGTGCACCGGACTGTCCAGTGAGTCGTCTGCAGCGAAGTCGCTGCTCTCGGGAACCAAGTCAACAGCGTATGGCTATAATTCACCGGACTGTCCGGTGAGCCAACGGTCGGCCACGCAATCCGCGCGTGACGCGTGGCCGAGCCAACGGTCAGATGGGGGCACCAGACTGTCCGCTGTGCACCGGACAGTGTCCGGTGCGCCAACGGCTCCAAGTCTTCAACGGTCGACTGCGCCAGAATAGGAAAGAAATCCGCACCGGACAGTGCCCAGTGGTGCACCGGACTGTCTGGTGCGCCAGTCGACAGAAGGAAAGAATTGTCTTCCTGGATTGCTCTCAACGGCTCCTAGGTGCCTTGGGGCTATAAAAGGGACCCCTAGGCGCATGAAGGAGCACAACAAGCATACTTTGAGCATTCTTGATCATTCACACTCCGTCTTTGCGCACTCGTTTGACATTCTTAGTGATTTGAGCTCCATTCTAGTGAGAACCTTGTGATATTCATTTGAGCTCGAGTCTTGGCCATGTGTGTGCGTTTTGCTATGGATTTGTGTGTTGCTTCCCTCCCTTACTCTAGTGCTTTCACTTTGATCCTTATTGTAAGGGCGAGAGACTCCAAGTTTTGGAGATTCCTCGCAAACGGGAAAGAGTAAAGAAAAGAAGAATACCGTGGTATTCAAGTTGATCATTGGATCACTTGAGAGGAGTTGAGTGCAACTCTCGTCCGTTGGGACGCCACAACATGGAGTAGGCAAGTGTTGTACTTGGCCGAACCACGGGATAAATCCTCATGTCTTTTGTGCTTGTTCTCACTGTGTCTATTGTGCTTCACAAGAGCTCTCCTTAGCCACTTGACTTCATTGTGCTAACTCCTAATCAAGATTTGTGGCTTTAAGTTTCAAGTTTTTACAGGATCACCTATTCACCCCCCTCTAGGTGCTTTCAATTGGTATCGGAGTCGTTCTCTTCAAGAAAGGGACTAATCGCCCGAAGGGATGGATCCTAAAGGAAAGGGGATGGTGATCAATGACAAGGAGAAGGAGTCCTTCATCAATGAGCCAAAAGACAACAAGCCCACTGACTCGGGCTCAAGTCATAAGAAGAAGGACGGGAAGAAGAAGAGGCGTATCAAGAAGATCGTCTACTACAACGACAGCGACGAGTCTTCTTCTTCCTAAAAGGATGACAACGACAACGACTACGAGAAAAAGAAGACGGTTAACTCAAACTTTTCCTTTGATTATTCTCGTATTCCGCAAAGTTCCAATGCTCATTTGCTTTCCATTCCCCTTAGTAAACCTCCTCACTTTGATGGAGAGGACTACGGATTTTGGAGTCACAAAATGTGTAGCCACTTGTTCTCTCTCCATCCAAGTATATGGGAGATAGTAGAAAATGGAATGCAATTTGATAGTATGGATAGTCCCATGTTCATCAATGAACAAATTCATAAAAATGCACAAGCTACTACTGTTCTTTTAGCGTCATTGTGCAGGGATGAATACCATAAGGTGAGCGGCTTGGATAACGCCAAGCAGATTTGGGACACCCTTAGGATCTCTCATGAGGGAAATGACGTCACCATGCTCACCAAGATGGAGTTGGTGGAGGGCGAACTTGGGAGGTTCGCAATGATCAGGGGGGAGGAGCCAACCCAAACATATAACAGGCTCAAGACCCTCGTCAACAAAATAAGGAGCTATAGAAGCACGCGATGGACAGACCACGACGTCGTCCGACTTATGCTAAGGTCCTTCACCGTCCTTGATCCTCATCTTGTTAACTCTATTCGTGAGAATCCTAGGTACACCAAGATGACGCCCGAAGAAATACTTGGGAAGTTTGTGAGCGAGCGAATGATGATCAAGGAGGCGAGATATGTTGATGAGGCGCTAAATGGCCCAATCCATGAGCCTCAAACCGTTGCTCTCAAAGCAACAAGTAGCAGGGAGGCGCTACCTAGAAAGGTGGCGCAAGTTGAGGCAGCGGGGCTCAACGAGGAAGAAATGGCCGTCATCATCAAGCGCTTCAAGACGGCGCTAAAGGGTCGCAAGGAGCATCCCAAAAAGAACAAGACGAAGGGAAAGCGCTCCTGCTTCAAGTGCGGTAAGGTTGGTCACTTTATTGCTAATTGTCCCGATAATGATAGTGACCAGGATCAAGAAAAGAAGAGGGAAAAGAAGAATACTTACAAGAAGGCTAAAGGCGAGGCACACCTTGGCAAAGAGTGGGACACAGATTGTTCTTCGTCCGACTCCGACGACGAAGGACTCGCCGCCACCGCCTTCAACAAATCATCCCTCTTCCCCAACAAGCATCACACCTGTCTCATGGCAAAAGAGAAGAAGGTAAGCACTCACAATACTAGTACTTACGCTTCTTCAAGTGATGATGAATCTAGTGATGATGAAGTAGACTATGCTAGTCTATTCAAAGGTTTAGATAGAACCAAAATTGATAAAATCAATGAATTAATTGATGCTTTGAATGAGAAGAATAGATTGTTAGAAAAGCAAGAGGACCTTTTATATGAAGAGCATGATAAATTTGTTAGTGCGCAAAATTCTCTTGCTCTAGAAGTTAAAAAAAATGAAATGCTTTCATGTGAATTATCTACGTGCCATGAATCTATTTCTGGCTTAAGGAGTATCAATGATGACTTGAAGGCTAAGTTAGAAATAGCTAATAAATCAACCTCTTGTGTAGAACATGTAGTAATTTGCAATAGGTGTAAAGACTTTAATGTTGATGCATGTGTTGAGCACCTTACTTCTATTGCAAAATTAAATGATGAAGTGGCTAGTCTTAATGCCCAACTTAAGACTAGCAAAAATGATTTTGATAAACTAAAATTTGCAAGGGATGCCTACACTATTGGTAGACACCCCTCAATTAAGGATGGGCTTGGCTTTAAGAAGGAAGCCAAGCACTTAACAAGTCATAAGGCTCCCATCTCCGCCAAGGAGAAAGGGAAGGCTCCAATGACTAATAGTGCTAAAAAGAACCATGCTTTCATGCATCATGATAGGAGATATTCTAGGAATGTTCATTATGATAGAAGTTATAATGCTTTTGATTCACATACCATGATTGCTTCAAGTTCTTCTATTATGCATGGTAGAAATTTGGCTAGGAAAAATGTTATTCATCATATGCCTAGAAGAAATGTTGTTCATGTACCTAGGAATGTAAGTAATGAACACTCTACAATTTACCATGCTTGCAATGCTTCCTTTGCAATTTGTAGAAAGGATAAGAAAATGATTGCTAGGAAATTAGGGGCAAAATGCAAGGGAGATAAGACTTGCATTTGGGACCCTAAGGCTATTGTAACTAACCTTGTAGGACCCAACAAGAGTTGGGTACCTAAGACCCAAGCCTAATTTGCCTTGCAGGTTTATGCATCTGGGGGATCAAGCTGGATTATCGACAGCGGATGCACAAATCACATGACGAAGGAGAAGAAGATGTTCACCTCCTACGTCAAGAATAAAGATTCCGAAGATTCAATCATATTCGGTGACAGGAATCAAGGCAAGGTTAAAGGCTTAGGCAAGATTGCCATCTCAAATGAGCACTCTATCTCCAATGTATTTTTAGTAGAGTCGCTAGGTTATAATCTTCTGTCGGTTAGTCAATTATGTAATATGGGATACAATTGCTTATTCACAAATGTAGATGTGTCTGTCTTTAGAAGGAGTGATGGTTCATTAGCTTTTAAGGGTGTACTAGACGACAAACTCTATTTAGTTGATTTTGCAAAGGTGAAGGCTGGTCTAGATGCATGCTTAATTGCTAAGACTAGCATGGGTTGGCTGTGGCATCGTCTTCTAGCACATGTGGGGATGAAGAACCTTCACAAACTACTAAAGGGAGAACATGTGTTAGGTCTAACAAATGTGTATTTCGAAAAAGATAGACCTTGTGCAGCTTGTCAAGCAGGTAAACAAGTGGGAAGTGCGCATCACAGCAAGAATATGATGACCACATCAAGACCCCTGTAGCTGCTGCATATGGACCTCTTTGGACCCGTCGCCTACCTTAGCATCGGGGGAAGTAAGTATGGTTTAGTAATTGTTGATAATTTTTCCCGCTTCACTTGGGTATTCTTTTTGCAAGATAAATCTGAAACCCAAGGGACCCTCAAGCGCTTCCTAAGGAGAGCTCAAAATGAGTTTGAGCTCAAGGTGAAGAAGATAAGGAGCGACAACGGGTCCGAGTTCAAGAACCTTCAAGTGGAGGAGTACCTTGAGGAGGAAGGAATCAAGCACGAGTTCTCTGCTCCCTACACACCACAGCAAAATGGTGTGGTAGAGAGGAAGAACATGACGCTTATAGACATGGCGAGGACGATGCTTGGAGAATTCAAGACACCCGAGCGGTTTTGGTCGGAAGCTGTGAACACGGCTTGCCATGCCATAAACCGGGTCAACCTTCATCGCCTCCTCAAGAAGACGTCATACGAGCTACTAACCGGTAACAAACCCAACATTTCGTATTTTCGAGTTTTTGGGAGTAAATGCTACATTCTGGTGAAGAAAGGTAGAAATTCAAAATTTGCTCGCAAAGCTGTAGAAGGGATTTTGTTAGGTTATGACTCAACTACAAAGGCGTATAGAGTCTTCAACAAATCATCGGGTTTGGTTGAAGTCTCTAGCGACGTTGTATTTGATGAAACTAATGGCTCTCTAAGAGAGCAAGTTGATCTTGATGATGTAGATGAGGATGATGTTCCAACGGACGCAATTCGCACCATGGCGATTGGAGATGTGCGACCATACGAACACAAGGAGCAAGATCAACCTTCTTCCTCGACGACTGTGCACCCCCCAACTCAATATGATGAACAGGTACCTCAAGAGGAGGCGTGTGATCAAGGGGGAGCACAGGATGTCCAAATTGAAGAGGAAGAAGCACCACAGGCTCCTCCAACTCAAGTTCGAGCAATGATTCAAAGGAACCATCCTGTCGAGCAGATTTTGAGTGACATTAGCAAGGGAGTAACCACTCGCTCTAGATTAGCTAATTTTTGTGAGCATTACTCTTCCGTCTCTTCTATTGAGCCTTTCTGGGTAGAAGAGGCCTTGCTAGATCCGGACTGGGTGTTGGCCATGCAGGAAGAGCTCAACAACTTCAAGCGAAATGAAGTTTGGACACTGGTGCCACGTCCCAAGCAAAATGTTGTGGGAACCAAGTGGGTGTTCCGCAACAAACAGGACGAGGACGGGGTGGTGACAAGGAACAAGGCTCGACTTATGGCAAAAGGTTATGCCCAAGTCGTAGGTTTGGACTTTGAGGAGACTTTTGCTCCTGTGGCTAGGCTAGAGTCGATTCGTATTTTGTTAGCCTATGCCGCTCACCATTCTTTCAGGTTGTACCAAATGGATGTGAAGAGCGCTTTCCTCAACGGGCCAATCAAGGAGGAGGTGTACGTGGAGCAACCCCCTGGCTTTGAGGATGAACGGTACCCCGACCACGTGTGTAAGCTCTCTAAGGCGCTCTATGGACTTAAGCAAGCCCCAAGAGCATGGTATGAATGCCTTAGAGAATTTTTAATTGCTAATGCTTTCGAGGTTGGGAAAGCCGATCCAACTCTTTTCACTAAGACATGTGATGGTGACTTATTTGTGTGCTAAATTTATGTTGATGATATAATATTTGGTTCTACTAACCAAAAGTCTGGTGAAGAGTTTAGCAGGGTGATGACTCAAAAATTTGAGATGTCGATGATGGGCGAGTTGAACTACTTCCTTGGGTTCCAAGTGAAGCAACTCAAGGACGGCACTTTCATCTCCCAAACGAAGTATACGCAAGACTTGCTCAAGCGGTTTGGGATGAAGGACGCCAAGCCCGCGAAGACTCCAATGGGAACTGACGGACACGTCAACCTCAACAAAGGAGGTAAGTCCGTTGATCAAAAAGCATACCGGTCCATGATAGGTTCCTTGCTCTACTTATGTGCTAGTAGACCGGATATTATGCTTAGTGTATGCATGTGTGCTAGATTTCAATCCGATTCAAGAGAGTGTCACTTAGTGGTCGTGAAGCGAATTCTTAGATATTTAGTCGCTACGCCTTGCTTCGGGATCTGGTATCCAAAGGGGTCTACCTTTGACTTAATTGGATATTCAGACTCCAATTATGCTGGATGTAAGGTCGATAGGAAGAGTACAACAGGGATGTGCCAATTCCTAGGAAGGTCCCTGGTGTCGTGGAGTTCTAAGAAACAAACATCCGTTGCCCTATCCACCGCTGAGGCCGAGTACATTGCCGCAGGACAGTGTTGCGCGCAACTACTTTGGATGAGGCAAACCCTCCGGGACTTTGGCTACAATCTGAGCAAAGTCCCACTCCTATGTGACAATGAGAGTGCTATCCGCATGGCGGACAATCCTGTTGAGCACAGACACACAAAGCACATTGACATCCGACATCACTTTTTGAGAGACCACCAGCAAAAGGGAGATATCGAAGTGTTTTATGTTAGCACCGAGAACCAGCTAGCCGATATCTTTACCAAGCCTTTAGATGAAAAGACCTTTTGCAGGCTGCGTAGTGAGCTAAATGTCTTAGATTCGCGTAACTTGGATTGATATAGAGCATACATGTGTTTTATGCCTTTGATCATGTTCCATTATGCATATTATTGCTTAGTTATGGTGCTCAAGTTGTGCAAAAGATCTCCTGGACCTCACAAGTCTATGTGTGATTGATGCACATATTTAGGGGGAGAAATGCTACAACTTGACCCTTTGAGACTAACCGTGTGCTTGAGTTTTCTTAATTTAGTCTCAAAGGTGGATTGAAAGGGAAAGGTGAACTTGGACCATGCAAGACTTCCACTGCACTCCGATGAGAGGGTCACTCCAAGTTCATCTCCATATTCTTATTGCCTTTTTACTCTTATTTGAAGATTTTAGTGAGGCAATGGGGTTTAGGGGCCAAGATTGATCCCGTTTTGGTGCTTGATGCCAAAGGGGGAGAAAATAAGGCCAAAGCAAGAAATGGATCAGCTACCACTTGAGAATTTTGAAAATAATAGAATTAGAGCTTTTGGTTTGTCAAAATACTCTTATTGTCTCTTATTGTCAAATGTTGGTCTCTTGTTGGGATAATGGTTGATTATGGGAAAAAGGGGGAGTTTTGAATTCTTGATCAATTTCTCTTGAAATACCTCTCTCTATGCCTCAACAAGTGTGTTTGACTTAGAGATAGGAAATTGAGTTTGATTTGCAAACCAAGTGGTGGCAAAGAATGATCCAAATATGCCAAATTTGAATCAAAACAAATTTGTGTTCTCATTTGCATTGATGTTGCACTTCTTTTAGTTGCTTTTTGTTGTGTTGGCATAAATCACCAAAAAGGGGGAGATTGAAAGGGAAATGTGCCCTTTGGCCATTTCTAAGTATTTTGGTGATCAAGTGCCAACACAAATGGTTTAAGTGTGAAACTATGTCAAATGGTGGAAGAAGTGCAAAGTCAACACAAAGGTATGATTCTAGACTTAGTACATTGGTTTTTGTGTACTAACATATTTGTCTAAGTGCTAGAATCAGAGAAAATACAATTGGAAAAGACTTGGCTCGAGCAGCCAAGACTCTGCTCAGTCTGGGTGCACCAGACTGTCCGGTGGTGCACCGGACAGTGTTCGGTGTGCCAGGCTGGCATCTGGTCAACTGGCTGCTCTCGGGTCTTGACGGCGGCGTACGACTATAAATCACCGGACTGTCCGGTGGTGCACCGGACTGTCCGGTGAGTCGTCTGCGGCGAAGTCGCTGCTCTCGGGAACCAAGTCAACAGCGTACGACTATAATTCACCAGACTGTCCGGTGAGGCACCGGACTGTCCGGTGAGCCAACGGTCGGCCGCGCAATCCGCGTGTGGCGCGTGGCCAAGCCAACGATCAGATGGGGGCACCGGACTGTCCGGTGTGCACCGGACAGTGTCCGGTGCGCCAACGGATCCAAGTCTTCAACGGTCGGCTGTGCCAGAATAGGAAAGAAATCCGCACCAGACAGTGTCCGGTGGTGCACCGGACTGCCGGTGCGCCAGTCGACAGAAGGAAAGAATTGCCTCCCTGGATTGCTCTCAACGGCTCCTAGGTGCCTTGGGGCTATAAAAGGGACCCCTAGGCGCATGAAGGAGCACAACAAGCATACTCTAAGCATTCTTGATCATTCACACTCCGTCTTTGCGCACTCGTTTGACATTTTTAGTGATTTGAGCTCCATTCTAGTGAGAACCTTGTGATATTCATTTGAGCTCGAGTCTTGGCCATGTGTGTGCGTTTTGCTGTGGATTTGTGTGTGTTGCTTCCCTCCCTTACTCTAGTGCTTTCACTTTGATCCTTATTGTAAGGGCGAGAGACTCCAAGTTGTGGAGATTCCTCGCAAACGGGAAAAAGTAAAGAAAAGAAGAACATCGTGGTATTCAAGTTGATCATTGGATCACTTGAGAGGAGTTGAGTGCAACTCTCGTCCGTTGGGACGCCACAACGTGGAGTAGGCAAGTGTTGTACTTGGCCGAACCACGGGATAAATCCTCGTGTCTTTTGTGCTTGTTCTCACTGTGTCTATTGTGCTTCACAAGAGCTCTCCTTAGCCACTTGACTTTATTGTGCTAACTCCTAATCAAGATTTGTGGCTTTAAGTTTCAAGTTTTTATAGGATCACCTATTCACCCCCTCTAGGTGCTTTCAAGGCTAAGGACATATGAGGCAGCAAGATCTCATTACGGTGAAGCACGAAATTATGAATATTAACCATTTCTGTTCTATCTAGAATGTTCATATACGCCATACCACAGATGTTTCACGATCAAAAAAGTGACGGTGTCGGTTACACTGCATACGGGGGATCTTTTCCATCTTACAGTCATCTACTAGCCAACACACAAGAGAATTCCAAGTATTTCTATAAGAACAACGAAAGCCAATAATCGACATCTAAATGTAGTCAAAGTTATATATGCTTCATTTTACTTTGCTGGAAGGGTTGAGCAACAATCAACAAAATGATACAACAGATATGTTCTTCCAAAAAAAGGTGTACAATGATTTGTATACACATATACAAGTCCTTTAGGTAGTAAAGAACTGATGTACAATATTAAACTCCATTCTTATTATGGAACAAAGATCATTAAACAAAAAATTGATAGCGTCAAGTTACATATATGTGTAACAATTAATGAACAATGTATAGTTGTATGGATTCCTACACTTCAGTATTTGTATGTCCAACCACTCACTCAACACGTACTCATCCTCTTATTGTCCACCATTACGGTTCAGTAAACTCGTCGACCATTTGTAGTAAGTTATTGCATTCATGAAGTTGCCATTATCTGCCTGCATTTCCCTCCCCTCTAACCTATATCAGTCGAATAGTTCCTCTTGCGCGTCTTGGTCAGGGACCAAAGCCAGCAGCCCCCGATGTAGTGTGCACCTCAAAGTTAGGCACCAGGTGAGCAGAAGCAGCAACCCTGCTGTTAGAAGCTGCCTGGTTGTAGCTAATTAGTGCTGCTGGGCTGTAGAAATCTACAATGCCTGCCTCCTTCAACATGTTGTTGCCGCCGCCATTGCCACCGTCATGGTGGTGGTGGTGGTGGTGGTGGTCAGTCGCTGCGTTGGCAGCGAGCGGGATGGCGTCCTTAGCCGTCGCCGAACCGCTGCCGCACTGCCTCGGCTGCGTCTGGTAGAACACCTTGGAGACGACGAGCTCGCCGTCCTTCTCCTCCTCGTCGGACCCTAGGTGGTACTGATGCATCACCCAGTTTGTCTTCTCCGGCTTCCGCTGCTTCCCGTAGTTGGTGTAGAGTACCAGGATCTTCTTGTAGCCCTTGAGTTTTCCACCGGTGAACACTGGGCGGGTCTTGCCCGTCTTGTGCCATCGCGTCTCGCCACCCTGTTCGTCGGTATGGACCTTTCGTCGTTTCCTCGTTCCGGTCGTGTAAGCCTTAGACTTCCGCTATGTAATAAGTACTCTGATTATTTTGTGACATTTATCTCTATACACTCTGTTATTATATATGTTGTCTTCTTTAGCGCATGTATGAGATGCACCTGGCTTTGTCCCTTAAAACTGGGTATGACAGCCTGCATGGTGACACGTTGGCGCTTGGCCTCGAGAATTTCTTTCTGCTTTTGGAGGTTGTGGTTCTTGATGCGTAGGGCCCACAGCTGTAGCTGGTTTTCGGCGGAGATGCCGATGACTTCTCCGTCTTCTGTTGCGTCTTCGCCCTCTGGTGGAGTGAAGCCTAGCGGTGGTGCTTGCGGTATGCCTCCGGAGCTGCAGGTGCGTAGGGTGCCTTCGGGGGTGGGTTGGTCTTGGCGCTGTCTTTTACTGATAGCTTCATCTTCGAAGGCCTCTTGGGGGGTGTTGTCCATGAGGGCCTTGCCTTTTTTCTCCTCCTGTCTAGCTCAGTTGATAGAGTGCAAGGCTCTTAACCTTGTGGTCGTGGGTTCGAGCCCCACGGTGGGCGCCAAATATTGGAACTTGCTCTCCTGGGCAAGGTGATCCAACAGGGGAGTGGAAAGAACGTTTACGAGGTTTAGTGTGGGATGCCAAAAGATTTCTCCCCTGTTACGGGCACTGTACGGGGGTATTTATAGGCACTCGAGTGGCCGCCTGTCCCTTATCAAAGACGTTTATACCCTCGAGTACCCGGTTTATCCCCAAAATATTCCCACGATAGGAGGTTACAGACAGTCATTACGGTAAAGGCTATTACAAACGTGGCCCATAATGCACTTATCCTCACGGGGCCTGTTCCTATGGGCCGGATTCCACATGGGCCTTCCGTAGCGATGAGGAAGCGGGAGACCCGTAGCCTTCGACAAAGCCTTCGGCTTGCAACAATGAGAGCAAAGGGTGGCATGTTCGCCTTCGCCCCAACAACCCCATATAATACAGAGAGTAGAAAGGGGTCAGAGGCCCAACCCTATATCCTGTGTCTCGTGTGTTTCTATGTCGTGCTTATGGGAAGGGAAACGGTTCTTCTACGGCTTCTCGCATCTAATCTGCTTACGGGGGGAAGGAAGCGGATCTGGTGATCCGTGGTAACGTAGTTCTCAACATCCCAGACCTACACTTGAAGATCGAAGAAACTGATGACCGGAAGAAGAGGGGAGACGCGCAGGGTTAACAAAACTGGTCGGGAAACGTGGTTTTCGGACTGGTTTCCTGTTCTCGGTCCGGTCCAAAAAACGGTTTCCGACTAGCTTTATTAAATTCCGTTCAAAATTCAAAATAAATGGAAAATATTAAAATAGAAATAAATATGATAAAAACTATATTTTTTCCGAGTAACTGGTTCAGACATTTTTAGTCTGTTAAAAAATAAAAACAAATAAACCTGTTAACTGGACCCTTTAGCTCATTTCTATAAAAACCTCGAACCCTGCCGACTCTTCTCCCTCCCTCCCTCCACCTCTTATTTCTCATATCCCTCTCCCTTAACCGCGCTTGGAACAACACTTCTCGTCGTTTTCTCGCCAGCGGCGTTTCTCACCTGGGAAACAACATATCTCGGACCCCATGCTCGAGATCTTGATCGTCGACTCCTCGATTCCCTACCCCGTACGTGTGGTCGGTTGAGCGCCTTATCTCGATGGTTTTCGTTGTTTCCCAACTGGAATCTGTGTTAAGTTATCGAGAACTGTTGTTATTTCATGTTTAGCATTTATTACCTCATGTTCCATTGATTAGCTCGGTCCATTTTGAATATGTGCATGTTTCCAAGTTTGTATATGCATAAAATATTGTTCTAGCAGAAAATGTTTTTAATATCGTTGGATGTTAGTTTTAGATGTTATGGGTTGTGTTAGTATGAGATGTTAGATGTTATTATTAGATGTTATAGTTTAGGTTTTTTGTTGTGTTAGATGCTAGGGTTAATAACATGGTATGTATTGTACTATTGTAGGTAACATGCCAGACCTATAGTGTGGGGGCATGCAGAGAAGATTGGGTCTAATCATGTGCAAGTATTATTGTGAAGCCAAGAGTGGAGGTGGTGCTACACGTTTGAAGGAGCATATGCCACATAAAAGAACAAATATGAAGAATTGTCCTTCTATTCTCGAGACATAAACTTAAACAATACAAAGGAAAAGAAGAGGAAAAGGATTTGGCAGAGGCTGAGGACAGATGAGGCAGCAAGATCTCATTATGGTGAAGCACGAAATGATAAATATTAACCATTTCTGTTCTATCTAGAATGTTCATATAAGCCATACCACAGATGTTTCACGATAAAAAAAGTGACGGTGTCGGTTACACTGCATACGGGGGGATCTTGTCCATCTTACAGTCATCTACTAGCCAACACACGAGATAATTCCAAGTATTTCTACAAGAACAACGAAAGCCAATAATCGACATCTAAATGTAGTCAAAGTTATATAGGCTTCATTTTACTTTGCTGGAAGGGTTGAGCAACAATAAATCAACAAAGTGATACAACAGATATGTTCTTCCAAAAAAAGGTGTACAATGATTTGTATACATATATAAGTCCTTTAGGTAATAAAGAACCGATGTACAATATTAAACTCCATTCTTATTATGGAACAAAGATCATTAAACAAAAAAAATTGATAGCGTCAAGTTACATATATGTGTAACAATTAATGAACAATGTATACTTGTATGGATTCCTACACTTCAGTATTTGTATGTCCAACCACTCACTCAACACGTACTCATCCTCTTATTGTCCACCATTACGGTTCAGTAAACTCGTCGACCATTTGTAGTAAGTTATTGCATTCATGAAGTTGCCATTATCTGCCTGCATTTCCCTCCCCTCTAACCTATATCAGTCGAATAGTTCCTCTTGCGCGTCTTGGTCAGGGACCAAAGCCAGCAGCCCCCGATGTAGTGTGCACCTCAAAGTTAGGCACCAGGTGAGCAGAAGCGGCAACCCTGCTGTTAGAAGCTGCCTGGTTGTAGCTAATTAGTGCTGCTGGGCTGTAGAAATCTACAATGCCTGCCTCCTTCAACATGTTGTTGCCGCCGCCATTGCCACCGTCATGGTGGTGGTGGTGGTGGTGGTGGTCAGTCGCTGCGTTGGCAGCGAGCGGGATGGCGTCCTTAGCCGTCGCCGAACCGCTGCCGCACTGCCTCGGCTGCGTCTGGTAGAACACCTTGGAGACGACGAGCTCGCCGTCCTTCTCCTCCTCGTCGGACCCTAGGTGGTACTGATGCATCACCCAGTTTGTCTTCTCCGGCTTCCGCTGCTTCCCGTAGTTGGTGTAGAGTACCAGGATCTTCTTGTAGCCCTTGAGTTTTCCACCGGTGAACACTGGGCGGGTCTTGCCCGTCTTGTGCCATCGCGTCTCGCCACCCTGTTCGTCGGTATGGACCTTTCGTCGTTTCCTCGTTCCGGTCGTGTAAGCCTTAGACGGACGGTGGAAGAAGTGTCGAATGAGGCCGTCCTTGCCGACACCTGAAATTGGTCAAGACACCGTCCTCAAATATATCAAAAGGATGGAAGTGCATAAGACAAATTTTTATGTGCTCAATCAACAAACGACTTAATTTTTTTTGTCACAAAAACGAAGTGTGTTCTTTGCCTATTACGATTGGACATGATATAAACAATTAATTAAGAGACATATAGCTTTGTATTCCCCACTACCCCACCCCAGTGTGATATATTTTGCCTATTCAAAAAAATCGTAATAATTATTAATTTTTAGTTCGATATCATTTAGCATATAATATACTTTAAGTATGGACTTATTTTTGTTATTTTTTTATAAGAAATAAAATAAGACGATTTTGTCAAACTTAGTATAAAAAGTCAAATAAATTATAAATTGGTACATATATGGAGGGAGTAGAAAATATATATACTACCGCTGAGTACACTGCATATAAAGAAGAACTTAAAAAGTGAATATTCATGTCTATCAAAATCTTATTTATACAAATTGGAAGTGTACTTAATTCTTTGCTAAAAAAGACCTAGATCTTTAAAATTCTCATGAAAAAGACAAACTTCCGGCCATCGTTTTAGTAACTCTAATCATCATTGACAATAATAAGCATTGTGCTAAAAATGTTATCTATAATAGTTAGAAATGTTAATTCCGTGCTAAAAAGAGATAGATCTTAAAATTTCCCATGAAAAATGTCGTCACGGTTGGATATATAGACATTAAGGTTATCTACATAAGTCATAAATGTTGTGTTAGAAAATGGACAGGGATAGATGGAGTAAATATAGGCAATTATGTCAGTGAGTATGTGTCACAAATCGATCTATCCACGTTTTCGTATTGGGTCACAATACACAGAGATAGAGCGGAGGGGGATATATAGACGAATTGCCATATCAAGTATTATTGATCCACGTAAATCATATGTAAAAAAATTAAAAATAAAGCTATATGATGCACTTGTTCAAAATTAAGAGCAAATGTTAAATGCTACTCCAAAACGAAAAATATACTTGCCTCTCTACTCTACTACTAATATGCATGTACTTGTTTTTTTTTTTGGTCTTTGCTTCCATGGTAAAGTAGTGTCTTTGCATTGTAGAACAAATATCCAAAGGAAAAGAGAAAAGCATATCTTGACTAAATCTCATTATCCATCATTATAGCATAGATGCAAAAACTAGCCTGAAATTGGTTCGATTGTACTTCAGATAAATTAAAAACCGAATACTTGAAGAGTTGAAGGTAAGGAGAAAATAGTTCTCATGCGTGTATCATAAATCCATAAGTCCTTTAATTTCTCAAAGGTTATACGTATCGTATTATTTCCTTCGATCTGATGTTGCGTGCAGCCTGCATGACGTAGACCTTTAGTTGGATTGGGTTGGGTTGTCTCGTTCTATCGTTGTCAGGGAGCAACTAAAACTAGTAGTACATGCCAACAAGTAGGACAAGAAGTTACTTCGAAGGCACCCTTTATCGATGTTTATACGGTATCTCGCTCAAAAGCAAATAAAGAAAGCACTAATTAATAAACGGCTGCGTAACGAATGATCTTTTCTCTCTAACGCCAAAATTTAATTTATATATATGTGGTTTGGAAAATTTTAAAAGAACAATCAATAATTAATGTGTGATAATAAATAGCTCATGAAGATTCTTCCGTGACGGATCCATCTATCTGTCTTCGTCGTCGATTGGTCTAAAATCTGAAGAGCGAGATAGATATGGATCGTCTCGTTTGCTTTGCTTTTCTTTTCTTTTCTTTTCTTTTTGGCTAGGGAGCCAGGGCCGGAGATATGATATGGACCGTTTAGTTTGCAGCAAACGCTTTTGATACTGATGAAATGATGATGTAATGGAAGCATGCAATGTGCAACTATCGATATATATATATATATATAATCAAAAAAAATATACACGTACGCATGCATAAGCGAGAAGGCAGGCAGCAATTTAAAATGTTGGCGTGCATGTGTAGCTAGCTACTCTACATACTCACCAGGAAGCCTCTCCGGATGCGTGTAGCAGATGCCGTTCTCGCCCTCGATGGTGGGGATGAACTCGTCGATGAGCGGGTGGTGCAGCTTGCGGGCGTCCGGCCTGGCCTTCCCCTCCAGGTGCTCCAGCAGCTCCTGGTCCGTCGGATCGAACTTCACGCCGGCCGGCAGCCCCGGCAGGTCCTGGATCGTCGCCGCCGCCTGCACCTGCATGCATGGTAGTGCGTTAATTATTCTCGGAGAGCGTGCATGTACGTGAGACTGACCCATGCATGCATGCGTGAATAATGCATATATGCTCAAAGAACATTGATAGATATATATATGGCGGTGCATATCAGTAGGTAGACTGGAAGAGCTAGAAATCATCTAAAGTGGCCGATCGAGTGCGTGTGTATGCTTGTGTAGAAGACTAGAGCTAGGGTACCGACCTGCTGTTCATACTGTGCGCGGTGGCCGCAGGAGGGGCAGGTCCTGATGAGGTTGACGTGCGGGGATGCCTGCTGCTGCTGCTGTTTCTTGGCGGCGGCGGCGGCCACGGCGGCGGCGGTGGCCAGGTTGTTCTCCACGGCGCGCACGTCGTTGAAGCTGTTGCACCATGTCATGGCCGGCGACGGGACGTATTACGGAATCGACGATCTCGCCCTCTCGATCTCCGGCCCCCAGCTAGCCTAGCTTGTCACCACGTCCCGGGCGGCGGCCCTCGCCTCCTCTTTCTACAAGAAGAGGGGGAGGGAAGCAGGGAAGGGGACGATAGCAGATCAGAGAGAGGGAGGGAGAGGGAGATGGAAAGCCTCTTGTTGTCCCGCCGCTTTGCTCAGCAGCTAGCTAGCTCGCCCCCATATGAGGCAACGCTAAGGCTGATCCCCAGGGGAATGACGACAGAGCCGCGCAAAAGAAGAGGGCGGGAGGGAACAAAGCGGCCGGGAAGAGAACAAAGAGAAAAAGAGGGCCGGCCGGGGGGAGGAGGCTTGTCCCTGTTAAAAGCTACCCCGGCGAGCCCCTGTAGGCTGCGTGCGCGCGCGCGCGCTCGGCCAGCTGTGTGTCTGTGCGGCGTCGATCGGGTCGCTTTTGATGCGCGCGCGCGCGGCGCTAGCTAGGCCTAGGCTAGCCATACTTCCCCGGCCGTCGCTCGCTGTCTGTCTGGTGCAGGAGAATAGAATTGTCACCAACTCTTTATTGGTTGCTGCGTTGCATCGTCCCAATCAAGAAGATGGATCAATCGCCTACGGTACTATACTACTAGTGTACCTGATGATCGATGCACCGGCCACGAGCGAGCTCCCTTCCTGATGATCGAGAGGAGTCGCTGTAGCTATATGGATCCGTACGACGTTTAGCAAAACAGGAGGGTGGGGTCGAGGAGAGGCAGGCAGGCAGGCCAGCGGCGAATGGTGTGGGTCGTCGTCGTCGTTGCTTGCCCCTCAAGTCTGGGCACGCAACGGGAAACCAGGCAGGCAGGGGGCCGGATACTCTTGCGCGCGGCCGGGCCGCGGGGCCGGGGGTCCACGTACAGTACAGCAGGCCATGGCGATCGAGTTGCTGCGTGCACATCGCTCCTCCTCACTATCTGATTCTGACGTCGACGTGCATTAATTCATCTGACGGTTAATGTGTTGCACGTCTGAAAAGACCCCTGCTGACCTGACCGATTTGCGCACACCACACACACACACATATGCATAGCTAGCAGACCTCTCGACGGCTGATCGATCGGGCAGGCAGAGGTTTCTTGCAATCCAAGAAACACAGAGAAATAATAACCTACTGCTAACTAGCTAGCTAGCTACTTGTCTCCCAAGTCAATAATACGCAGCGGCAGGGTACGTACACAAAAGCGAGAAGGTCACCGTGTACGTCGTACGTTCGTGAGAACTGGAACCTGCAGGCTAGGGTGGTGTGCCGGCCGTGTGCATGCTTTGGATCTAACTGACACTGGTACTCTGGTCGTGTTTGTTTTGGAGCTGATAGATGAGGCAGCTAGCTTAGCGAGGCAACCTGTAGAGCCACTGCTGCTATAGCAAGGGAGAGAGATAGGGCGCACACGCGCGGTGGGGAGAAAGCGTGAGGGTGGCAGCTAGCCGGCCGGGGGTGGTGGTGGAGTGGAGATGGGGCAACCAGCTGATTCTCGCGCGCGTGCGTGCCCGATCGAGCGAGCGAGGCCGGCCCGGACGTTCCACCCTACTACCTTGCAACAGCGGCGGCGCGCGCGCGTCGTCGTCGTCGTCTTTGCATCGCAGGACCGATGCCGATCTCGAGCCGAGATCAGGTTGCTTTTTATTTTAGATATGAGGTCACCGTAGAGTGTCTTGGAAGAGAGAGATACCACCCCCAACCCCAACAGCTACAGACTTGAACCGTCCATCTACCGCGCGCGAGACGAGATCAGCGCGCCGACGTCGACGCGCGCCACCGCCCGACCGCCGCGCCGGTGGTGGGAGACTAGAGATGGCAATGGGTAAATTAAATACCCACCGGGTATTAGTACCCTATACTCATACCCACAACACAAAAATAACCCCACCGGGTTACCCATATACACTGGCGGGGTATGGATTTACCTCCATACCCATACCCATGTGGTATGGGTCACCCATCGGGTCATCCGTACCCACAAAAATTAAACAACTATCAAAATATTATACTATACAAATGTCAAGTATATCCATATAAATACCATATTACAAAATTTTCTAGCATCATTTAACCATCCATTCAACACACCAAAGATAATTGGATAAAGTAGTAACACTATGATAGTACTACATAGCACATTACATATTCCATTACATGGTCATTAAATTGTTGTTAAATAGTAAAATAGTTGGATGACTAAAGTCCAAGTTCATGATTCGGATAAGTTTATATTGGGTATTTTATACCCACGGGTTAGCGGGTATGGGTGAAGGCAGAACGTTCTAATACCCGTTTACCCATTAGGTGAAGATTTTTGTCCAATAACAGACCCACGGGTAGAATATTTAGCCCACATACATACCCTAATGGAGTAAATACCCATCAGGTATCGGGTCGCGGGTACTCATTGCCATCTGTATGGGAGACCGAGAGACGGAGAGAGATAGTGGAGGGTGTGCGGGCAGGTCCATTTAACGACACTGCACGTTTTGGTGCGGAGTTAAGTAACGAAACTGCCAGGGGTTTGGTGCACAACTCGCTGCATTGGTGGTGCTGGAGGGTGGAGGCCACCGAGCGATCTCCGGCAGTTCTGGTCGTAGCTGACAAGTGCGCAGCGTCATCATCGTCGCAAACCACTTTTAGTACTTGTTAGGTCTTATTAATCTAAATCAATCTTTCAAAATGCTAAAGTATAGTACATGTGCCAGTGCCAGGACCCCAGCTTGAGTACTTGTTAGGTCTTAATAATCCAAATCAATAAGATCATGGGTTGTTTGTTTCGTTCCTGACACACACACTAGACATTTACTAACAAAGCTAGCTAGCTACAAGCCTGCTCCGTCTCTCCAACAAACCATATATATATATATATATATATATATATATATATATATATATATATATATATATATATATATATATATATATATATATATATATATATATATATATATATATATATATATATATATATATATATATATATATACTAGGTATATGCCCGTGCGTTGCTACGGAATCAATATGATAAAAATGCATTAATATGCAAAAACACTAATTATTATTCTATATTTATGTTAACATCATTAAAAGCAGATGTTTACATACCTTGCAAACATAAAAATAGAACACACTTTCATCAAATTAAAAATAACAATGACAATGTTAAATATAAATATTAGCAGCCTCACAAGATTAGAACAGTTATCTACAAGAAGTTTTATCTGAAATTCGGGCAACATGCACAACCTCAGCAGTATAAAGAAGTATAATAAAATCCTGATGATAATGTTTGGCCAAAACAACCATGTATACACATGTTCTAAAGTTTAATAACAGATAAAATTTAGATCTTGTTTTGGTGAGCCATAATGAACAAAACAATTGAACTACTACATAAGAGCTTGAAGACTGTTGCATGTATATCCAAAGGTTTATATTTTGAGTCACGTCGAACAGGCTACAGACCATAGACACAATTCCAACGGCGCAATTATACAATAATCTATCAGATCGCTTGGAGTTGGTGGTCAAGAAAAGTTGTCTGATGACCGGCACACGACACTGATAATTTCTTTCTTGTTTCTTAAAGCTGCTCCTGGAGTCTTCTTCATAAGCTTTGAATGACTCGTATAAGGCTGTTGCATTAGATAACTTTTGGCCTTTCTTTTCCTATTTCGGAAACAATATGCAAACAAAATCAGAAGTATAAGGCTGAGTTGTAGACTGTTCACTTACCAAACTATTATTTGCCAAGGGCCCAAGCTCTATATTTCAGAATCACAATTCCAAACATTGTAAGAGAAACACAAAATTGATCAAAACTTGATGCTAATTCACTTTTTATACAAGGACCAGAGATTGTTGAACAAAACTTTTAGAAACTACAAATATGAGATCTTACAAATTCATTAACTGGAACCAGATTATCACAAAGATATTACTTCGACCTATCATTCTCTGCATTTAAATTGAAGATGAGATTCAAAAAATAGAATTTATGTGATTAGGGACGCATGAACTTGCGTGTGATGAGGATGGGGTGGATACCAGAAATGTTGTACACTTACGCGAACAACATGGAGATTGAAATGAACACTACTTTAACCATGATTTTTTCTCCAACCTGATATTTTGCAAAAAAAAAATATAGACCATTGAGACAGATATTTCACAATTTGCATAGATATAAATAAAGTACATGCTACACTATGCCTATCAAAAAACGTCAGTGTAGTAGGGTAGCAGACCAGTACAAATATTACAATATGAACCTAAATTTGACTCTTGCACACACCCAATTGGCGTACCACTATAAATTCATCCTAGTGACCGAATGAGAACCCTAACAAAACAACATTGGCTACTTTAAGAAGACAATATCAGTAGAAAACAGTGTATGGTCATAAAACCAATTGTAGATCTAAAACACCAATGCGCGGGTACGAGAATTTGAGTTGCGAGAGTTACTGAAAAGATCATAAAAGGAAACTCAAACTCGTCAAACCTTAGAGCTCGCTATGATGCGTAGAGGTCCTTGAAACACCACCTAAATGATCTCTGCAACATTCCGGATGCATGTCATCTTTAAACACATGAGCTTTCAAGTTTATATATTCTATCTCAAAATCTCACAATCTCTAGAGAATTGTAGTGAGGTTAATCCAGGCTACAAAATACCAATAATCATGTACAACCATGTCATGATTGTTTTATGGTAGCAAGAAAGTGAAACTCACAATATTTAATTCAAATTCACTGCAACTCTAAAATAGATGTTGCAGACATGAGAACGAACTCTAAAAATGGATGTTGCAGACCTGAGAATGAACTCTAAAAAACTCATGTTTTTTGCTCTGCCTAACGTTTCTCTCCAGTCTAGATAAAAAGGCCATGGATAGAACTGCTATTTTTTCTTTGTTACAGGTTGACAGCAGAGTTTTAACTTTATTGATCAACTAAAAAATACACACAACAACCTGACAAATTGATGGCGTAGCATATGTTCTCCCCAAACTACAGTAAGGACAGGACAGCTTGAACTATTATCTCCCTATAACAACCATTCTACCAAAGTGACATGTCCTCTCCTTATAAATGGTTGAACTTGATGATTTTTAGGCCTCTACTTATATTATTTTTTGTTTGCTTGACAGTAGGAAATCCCACCTGAACAATTTCATACCATTAAGGAACACCATCATCTGCGCAGATGGGAGGTTGGCGTCGATTTGGGGTGAGGATGTTGGATGATTGATTCTCGCGGATGGCTCGGATGGCTTGGATTGCGAGATTTTGGGAGGTGTGTGCCCGTGCGTTGCCACGGAAGTTAAAAATTAGTATAAAACATAGATACGGAACGACAAACATCGCTATGATATTAGATTTTATAATATATATTACAAACATATATTAATATTTTTTCTAAAATATAAAAGTAAAATCCTAAAATCTGATACAATCTTAGAAATTGATAAAAAAACATGCTCAATCTAATGGTACCTAGCTTAGAATTATTTAAATCTTGCATACTATGTTTGATTTTTATTTGCTAGTACTATATTTAGTCTACCTTGACTCGAACATGTTAATCACCATATCACAAAAAGAAACATCCTTTGTTTTCAGTTTCTTGTTTATAAACATGCAAATGAGTTCCGTTCGTTGATTTTAATTAATAGCACAAAATGGACATGGTCGCACAAGAGAATAATGTAACAAAACAACTTTATAAAGTAATGTGAACCTTTTTGTAACACAGTAAATGACTCCAGAGGAGAACAAAATACTTAACGAAAGCCATAAACAACTTATATATAAATCATATCTGAAAAAAAGTAATAACTATGGGCCAAATAATGATGATACAGCTCCGTAGAGGTCCCAAGAAAGCAACAACATATGAACAGTGAGTTAGATGTATGCTACACATCAACAACGCACATCAGGGGGCGTAAGCAAGTCCAAAGATAAAAGCTTCTATGGGGGCTCTTGAGCTCCGACCATACCACCCTGGAGGTCACTGCCCCGCATATAGCATCATGATCTACCTATGATTTTTCTCTCTAAACAATCTATTGTCGTGATTTCTAACCCTTGCTGCTTCAGGCAGAAAGTTCCCTCGTGTCAGAACACATCTTCATCAGGGAGGCCAGACTCAGACGTCGGATTCAAAAAAATCCACTGGTCTTTATCCAAGGTTACTCAGGCTTTCCCTGTTTTCTCCCGAATGGACGGACCGATGTTCCAATGCCTTTGTTACCATTTACTGGAGCAATTCTCAATGGGTGAGCTTCAGTATTGAAAACCCACTCCTCAAAGGATATGACTGATGGAGGGGAGAAAAGTAGGTAGAGGTACTTGAGCGTCTCTGCCAGGAAGAAGCTCTGCATCATGTTATCTTTTTCACCAGTGTTCACCTGAACACAAATGTTCCAACAATAGCTGTGTCAGACAAATGTTATTCAGCAGAAATTCATCAATGGGAGTTATGAGGAAACATACATCTCTCAGTCCCACATATCCAGATTCTACACGGGAGTTCTTCTCAAATGCCTAGAATATGTCCCACCCCCAATCTTGGTACATTGTATTCCCCGTCAAGTGCCATAGGTACATAAGTGATTCAACAGTCTCCGATCTCAAGATGTTCCACGATGTGCCCACACTCATGTCCTATGCTTAGTAGGAAAATAACATTCAGAATTGATGGTTTGGTACAAGATTTTTATTATTGGAAGAGGAAAAATAAAGGGGTGCCATACTACCTGTCCAGCATGGAAAAAATAATTTTTGCCAGCCAACTTTGTGGGAGTGGTTTGGTAGAAATTATAGCAGGTCCCAGCAAGCTATGACATAAATGGAAAAGGGAAAAAGTCATACCAGCAAACAGAAAGAAAACCATATTCATTCTCAAGTGTGTCATGCAAAGACTTGAAATATTCGATAAACAGGAGGATTGCCACAAGGATTTACCTCTTTTGCCATATTCATAATTTGCTCTGATTGTTCTGGCCCATAACCAGAGGCTCCTAATGCCAGCATACCAGGGGCAAAGCAAGCAAGTTCATCCATCTGTGTTTGTCCCAGGCAGAACTTGTTAGAACTTTAGAGAAGAATGGGGGATAAGCTTCAGCAAGCAGCCTGCCATCAATAAAGAACACACAACTGAATGAGGATACATTACCTTGTCACACAATGAGCCACCATTCTTTTCACAAATGTAGTAGTAATTAGATGGTGTAGTTTTCTTTGTTAAACTTAATAGACCTTCCATTGATGTCTCCCACATTTGTCTAAAATGAAAAACTGAAAGAGAAATGTGCCCTTGGGCCATTTCTAAGTATTTTGGTGATTTAGTGCCCAACACAGGTGCCTAATTGTAAAATGGTGGACAAAGTACAAATCAAGGATAAAGGTATGTTTCTCAGACTTAGTACATTGTTTTATGGACTAATGTATTGTGTCTAAGTGCTGGAAACAGAAAAAATCGAGTTGGAGAAGAGATGGCTCGAGCAGCCAAAGTCTGCCCAGTCTGGGTGCACCGGACAGTGTCCGGTGCGCCAGGCTGGCTTGGGCAAAGTGGCTGCTCTCGGGACTTCGACGGCGGTGTACGGCTAAAATTCACCGGACTGTCCGGTGTGCACCGGACTGTCCGGTGGGCCGCTCACAGGCGAACTCGTCGCTCTCGGGAAACCATCAACGGCGTACGGCTAAAATTCACCGGACTGTCCGGTGAGCCAACGGTCGGCCGCGCAATCTGCGCGAGACACGTGGCCGAGCCAACGGCTAGAAGATGGCACCAGATTGTCCGGTGTGCACCGGACATGTCAAGTGCACCAACGGCTCCCGGGCTGCCAACGGTCGACTGCGCTGTTTATGGAAAGAAATCGGGCACCGGACATGTCCGGTGTGCACCGGACTGTCCGGTACGCCAGTCGACAGAAGGCAAGATCAGCCTTCCAAGATTGCTCTCAATGGCTCCTAGCTGCCTTGGGGCTATAAAAGGGACCCCTAGGCGCATGGAGGAGCACACCAAGCATCTACTAAGCATTCCTAAGCACCAAGACATCAATTCCGCGCCTTTGATTCTTTGCGATAGCAATTAGAGCTCTTGTTGAGTGGTGAACTCATTGAGTTGTGTTGTGAGCTCTCGTTGCGACTTGTGTGTGTGGTGTCGCTGTGATTTCTTGTCTTGAGTGCGTTGCTAATCCCTCCCTTGCTCCATGTTCTTTGTGAATTTCAAGTGTAAGGGCGAGAGGCTCCAAATTTGTGGAGATTCCTCGCAAACGGGATTGAGTAAAGCAAACAAAACACCGTGGTATTCAAGTGGGTCTTTGGACCGCTTGAGAGGGGTTGATTGCAACCCTCGTCCGTTGGGACGCCACAACGTGGAGTAGGCAAGCGTTGGTCTTGGCCGAACCACGGGATAACCACCGTGCCATCTCTGTGATTGATCCTTGTTGGTTATTGTGTTTTGTTGAGGATTCCTCTTTAGCCACTTGGCAATTATTGTGCTAACGATTAACCAAGTTTTGTGGCTTAAGTTTTCAAGTTTCACAGGATCACCTATTCACCCCCCCTCTAGGTGCTCTCAATTGGTATCGGAGCCGTTCTCTTCACAAAGGGACTAACCGCCCGAAGAGATGGATCCTAAGGGGAAGGGTATCGTGATCAACGACAAAGAGAAGGAATCCTTCGTCAACAAGCCGAAGGACGACAAGCCTACCGACTCCGGCTCGGACCATAGACGGAAGGATGGGAAGAAGAAGAAGACAAGGCGCATCAAGGAGATCGTCTATTACGACGACAGCGATGAGTCTACTTCTTCCCAAAAGGACGATGACCACAACGACTACGAGAGAAGGAAACCGGTTAATTCGAACTTTTCTTTTGACTACTCTCGTATTCCGCAAAGTTCAAATTCACATTTGCTCTCCATTCCACTCGGCAAGCCCCCACACTTTGATGGGGAGGACTACGGATTTTGGAGCCACAAAATGCGTAGTCACCTATTCTCTCTCCATCCTAGTATATGGGAGATTGTAGAGAGTGGAATGCACTTTGATAGTTCGAATAGTCCCATGTTCATTAATGAGCAAATACATAAGAATGCACAAGCTACTACGGTTCTTCTAGCTTCCTTGTGCAGGGATGAATACCACAAAGTGAGCGGCTTGGATAACGCCAAGCAAATATGGGACACCCTCAAGATTTCTCATGAGGGGAACGACGTCACCTTGCTCACCAAAATGGAGTTGGTGGAGGGCGAGCTTGGACGGTTCGCGATGATAAGGGGCGAGGAGCCAACTCAAACATACAACCGGCTCAAGACCCTTATCAACAAAATAAGGAGCTACGGAAGCACGCGATGGACGGACCATGACGTCGTCCGACTGATGCTAAGGTACTTTACCGTTCTTGATCCTTATTTGGTGAATAATATTCATGAGAATCCCAGGTACACCAAAATGTCGCCCGAAGAAGTCCTTGGAAAATTCGTTAGCGGGCGAATGATGATCAAGGAGGCGAGGTACGTGGACGACGCCTTGAATGGTCCGATCAACGAGCCGCAAACCCTTGCTCTCAAGGCAACAAGAAGCAAGGAGGCGCTACCTAGCAAGGTGGCACAAATTGAGGCAGCCGGACTTAATGATGAAGAGATGGCCCTCATCATCAAAAGATTCAAGACGACGCTTAAGGGTCGCAAGGGACAGCCAAGCAAGACCAAAGCCAAGGGGAAGCGCTCATGCTTCAAATGCGGTAAGCTTGGTCATTTTATTGCTAACTGTCCCGACAATGATAGTGATCAGGATCAAGGGAACAAGAGGGAGAAAAAGAAGAACTATAAGAAGGCAAATGGCGAGGCACATCTTGGCAAGGAGTGGGATTCGGATTGCTCCTTGTCCGACTCCGACAATGAAGGACTCGCCGCCACTGCCTTCAACAAGTCATCCCTCTTCCCCAACGAGCGTCACACATGCCTCATGGCAAGGGAGAAGAAGGTATGTACTCGAGACTCTACTTATGCTTCTTCAAGTGAAGACGAATCTAGTGATGAGGAAATAGATTACTCTAGCTTGTTCAAGGGATTGGATAGAAATAAAACTGATAAAATCAATGAATTGATTGATGCCTTGAATGAAAAGGATAGGCTTTTAGAAAAGCAAGAGGATTTGTTGTATGATGAACATGACAAATTTGTAGAGGCACAAAAATCATATGCTTTAGAAGTTAAAAGAAATGAAATGCTTTCTTATGAACTATCTACATGTCATGAAACCATTTCTACTTTACAAAGTGTTAACAATGATTTAAATGCTAAATTAGAAGTAGCAAATAAATCTAATTCTTGTGTAGAACATGTTATGATTTGCACTAGGTGTAAGGATTTTGATATTGATGCCTGTAATGGACACCTAGTTTCAATTTCGAGATTAAATGATGAAGTAGCTAGTCTTAATGCCCAACTTAAGACTAGCAAAAGTGATTTCGATAAGCTAAAATTTGCAAGGGATGCCTACACGATTGGTAGACACCCCTCAATTAAGGATGGACTTGGCTTCAAGAGGGAAGCCAAGGACTTAACAAGCCATAAGGCTCCCATCTCCGCCAAGGAGAAAGGGAAGGCCCCTATGGCAAGTAGTACTAAAAAGAACCATGCTTTTATGTACAATAATAGAAGACAGTCTCATAGGAGTTGTAATGCTTTTGATTCACATGCCTATGATTCTTATGCTATGTATGCTTCTAGTTATTCCTATATGCACTGTAGAGATATGCCTAGGAAAAATATTCATCATGTGCCTAGAAAGAATTTTGCTCATGCTCCTAGGAAAGTTATGAATGGTCCCTCTACAATTTATCATGCTTTGAATGCTTCCTTTGCTATTTGTAGAAAGGATAGGAAGATAGTTGCTAGGAAATTAGGGGCAAAATGCAAGGGTGATAAAACTTGCATTTGGGTCCCTAAGGAAATTGTGACTAACCTTGTAGGACCCAACAAGAGTCGGGTACCTAAGACCCAAGCCTGAATTTGCCTTGCAAGTTTATGCATCCGGGGGTTCAAGCTGGATTATCGACAGCGGATGCACAAACCATATGACGGGGGAGAAGAAGATGTTCACCTCCTACGTCAAGAATAAGGATTCCCAAGATTCAATCATATTCGGTGATGGGAACCAAGGCAAGGTGAAAGGTTTAGGCAAGATTGCAATATCTAATGAGCACTCTATCTCTAATGTATTTTTAGTTGAGAGTCTTGGATATAATTTACTATCTGTTAGTCAATTATGTAATATGGGATATAATTGTTTATTTAAAAATGTAGATGTGTCTGTCTTTAGAAGATGTGATGGTTCACTAGCTTTTAAGGGTGTACTAGACGACAAACTTTACTTAGTTAATTTTGCAAAAGAAGAGGCCGGTCTAGATGCATGCTTAATAGCTAAGACTTGCATGGGCTGGTTGTGGCATCGCCGCTTAGCACATGTGGGGATGAAGAACCTCCACAAGCTTCTAAAGGGAGAACACGTGATAGGTCTAACCAATGTTCATTTCGAAAAAGATAGACCTTGTGCAGCTTGTCAAGCAGGTAAACAAGTGGGAGGAGCACATCACAGCAAGAATGTGATGACCACGTCAAGACCTCTGGAGCTGCTACATATGGACCTCTTCGGACCCGTCGCCTATCTGAGCATAGGAGGAAGTAAGTATGGTCTAGTTATTGTTGATGACTTTTCCCGCTTCACTTGGGTGTTCTTTTTGCAGGATAAGTCTGAAACCCAAGGGACCCTCAAGCGCTTCCTAAAGAGAGCTCAAAATGAGTTTGAGCTCAATGTGAAGAAGATAAGGAGCGACAACGGGTCCGAATTCAAGAATCTTCAAGTGGAGGAGTTCCTTGAGGAGGAGGGGATCAAGCACGAGTTCTCCGCTCCCTACTGAAAGGGAAATGTGCCCTTGGGCCATTTCTAAGTGTTTTGGTGATTTAGTGTCCAACACAAGTGCCTAAATATAAAGAGGTGGACAAAGTACAAATCAAGGATAAAGGTATGTTTCTCAGACTTAGTACATTGTTTTATGGACTAATGTATTGTGTCTAAGTGCTGGAAACAGGAAAAATCCAATTAGAAATGTCTTGGCTCGAGCAGCCAAGAATCTGCTGTGTCTGGGAGCACCGGACTGTCCGGTGATGCACCGGACAGTGTCCGGTGGTGCACCGGACAGTGTCTGGTGCGCCAGGCTGGTTCGAGCGAACTGGCCGCTCTCGGGAATTCACCGGCGACGTACGGCTATAATTCACCGGACTGTCCGGTGTGCACCGGACTGTCCGGTGAGCCAACGGTCGGCCGCGCGATCTGCGCGGGACACGTGGCCGAGCCAACGGCTAGAAGGGGGCACTGGACTGTCCGGTGTGCACCGGACATGTCCGGTGCGCCAACGGCTCTCGGTCTGCCAACGGTCGGCTTCGCTATTTAAGGAAGGAAATCGGGCACCGGACAGTGTCCGGTGTGCACCGGACTGTCCGGTGCGCCAGTCGACAGAAGGCAAGATCAGCCTTCCAAGATTGCTCCCAACGGCTCCCAGCTGCCTTGGGGCTATAAAAGGGACCCCTAGGCGCATGGAGGAGAACACTAAGCATCTCGACAACATTTCTAAGCACCAAGACATCGATTTCGCGCATTCGTTTCATTGTGATAGCATATAGAGCTCTTGTGGAGTTGTGAACTCATTGAGTCGTGTTGCGAGCTCTTGTTGCGATTTGTGTGCGTGTTGACACTCTGATTCTTGTGTCTTGTGTGCGTTGCTAATCCCTCCTTGCTCCGTGTTCTTTGTGAATTTCAAGTGTAAGGGCGAGAGGCTCCAAGTTGTGGAGATTCCTCGCAAACGGGATTGAGAAAAAGCAAACAAAACACCGTGGTATTCAAGTAGGTCTTTGGACCACTTGAGAGGGGTTGATTGCAACCCTCGTCCGTTGGGACGCCACAACGTGGAGTAGGCAAGCGTTGGTCTTGGCCGAACCACGGGATAACCACCGTGCCATCTCTGTGATTGATCCTTGTTGGTTATTGTGTTTTGTTGGGGATTCCTCTTTAGCCACTTGGCAATTATTGTGCTAACAATTAACCAAGTTTTTGTGGCTATAAGTTTTTGAAGTTTTACAGGATCACCTATTCACCCCCCCCTCTAGGTGCTCTCAATTGGTATCGGAGCCGTTCTCTTCAAGAAAGGGACTAACCGCCCGAAGAGATGGATCCTAAGGGCAAGGGGATGGTGATCAACGACAAGGAGAAGGAGTCCTTCGTCAACGAGCCCAATGATGACAGGCCCACCGACTCAGGCTCGGGCCACAAAAGAAAAGACAGGAAGAAGAAGAAGACAAGGCGCATCAAGGAAATTGTCTACTACGACAGCGACGAATCTTCCTCCTTCCAAAAGGACAACGACGACTACGACAGACGAAAGACGGTTAACTCAAACTTTTCTTTCGATTATTCGCGCATTCCGCATAGCTCAAATGCCCAATTGCTCCCCATTCCACTTGGCAAGCCCCCTCACTTTGATGGAGAGGACTACGGATTTTGGAGCCACAAAATGCGTACTCACCTGTTTTCTCTCCATCCAAGCATTTGGGAGATTGTGGAAAGTGGAATGAAATTTGATAGCTCGGATAGCCCTGTGTTGATTAATGAACAGATTCATAAGAATGCACAAGCTACTACTGTGTTGCTAGCCTCTTTGTGCAGGGACGAGTATCACAAGGTGAGCGGCTTGGACAATGCCAAGCAGATCTGGGACACCCTCAAGATCTCTCATGAGGGGAACGACGTCACCTTGCTCACCAAAATGGAGTTGGTGGAGGGCGAGCTTGGAAGGTTCGCGATGATAAGGGGCGAGGAGCCAACTCAAACATACAACCGGCTCAAGACCCTTATCAACAAAATAAGGAGCTACGGAAGCACGCGATGGACGGACCACGACGTCGTCCGACTGATGCTAAGGTCCTTTACCGTTCTTGATCCTCATTTGGTGAATAATATTCGTGAGAATCCCAGGTACACCAAAATGTCGCCCGAAGAAGTCCTCGGAAAATTCGTTAGCGGGCGAATGATGATCAAGGAGGCGAGGTACGTGGACGACGCCTTGAATGGTCCGATCAACGAGCCGCAACCCCTTGCTCTCAAGGCAACAAGAAGCAAGGAGGCGCTACCTAGCAAGGTGGCACAGATTGAGGCAGCCGGACTTAATGATGAGGAGATGGCCCTCATCATTAAGCGCTTCAAGACGGCGCTTAAAGGTCGCAAGGGACAGCCAAGCAAGACCAAAGCCAAGGGGAAGCGCTCATGCTTCAAATGCGGTAAGCTTGGTCATTTTATTGCTAACTGTCCCGACAATGATAGTGATCAGGAACAAGGGAACAAGAGGGAGAAAAAGAAGAACTATAAGAAGGCAAAGGGCGAGGCTCATCTTGGCAAGGAGTGGGATTCGGACTGCTCCTCGTCCGACTCCGACAATGAAGGACTCGCCGCCACTGCCTTCAACAAGTCATCCCTCTTCCCCAATGAGCGTCACACTTGCCTCATGGCAAGGGAGAAGAAAGTAAGCACTCATAATACTAGTACTTATGCTTCTTCAAGTGAGGATGAGTCTAGTGATGATGATGAGATAGATTACTCATGCTTATTCAAGGGATTAGATAGAACCAAGGTAGACAAAATTAATGAATTGATTGATGCCTTGAATGATAAGAATATGCTTTTAGAAAAGCAAGAGGATTTGTTGTATGAAGAGCATGATAAATTTGTAGAAGCACAGAAATCTCTTGCTCTAGAAATTAAGAGGAATGAAATGCTCTCTAGTGAATTATCTTCTTGTCATGAAACTATTGCTAAGTTAAAAAGTTTTAATGATGATTTAAATGCTAAACTAGAAGTAGCTAGTAAATCTGATTCTTGTGTAGAAATTGTTGAAACTTGTAATAGGTGTAAAGATTTTGACATTGATGCTTGTAGTGATCATTTAGTCTCAATTTCCAAATTAAATGAGGAATTAGCTAGTCTTGATGCCCAACTTAAGACTAGCAAGAATGAATTTGACAAGCTAAAATTTGCAAGGGATGCCTACACGATTGGTAGACACCCCTCAATTAAGGATGGACTTGGTTACAAGAGGGAAGCCAAGAACTTGACAAGCCATAAGGCTCCCATCTCCGCCAAGGAGAAAGGGAAGGCCCCTATGGCTAGTAGTGTGCAAAAGAACCATGCCTTTATGTACCATGATAGGAGACAATCTAGAAATGCTTATAGGAATTGTAATGCATATAATGCCTTTGATTCTCATGCCATGTTTGCTTCTAGTTCTTCTTATGTGCATGATAGAAATGTTGGTAGGAGAAATGTTGTTCATAATATGCCTAGGAGAAATGTTGTTAATGTTCCTAGGAAAGTAAATGAACCTTCTACAATATATCATGCTTTAAATGCTTCTTTTGCTATTTGTAGAAAGGATAGGAAGATAGTTGCTAGAAAATTAGGGGCAAGATGCAAGGGAGACAAACTTGCATTTGGGTCCCTAAGGATATTTGTGCTAACCTTGCAGGACCCAACATGAGTTGGGTACCTAAGACCCAAGCCTAAATTTGCCTTGCAGGTTTATGCATCCAGGGGTTCAAGCTGGATTATTGACAGCGGATGCACAAACCATATGACGGGGGAGAAGAAGATGTTCACCTCCTACGTCAAGAATAAAGATTCCCAAGATTCAATAATATTCGGTGATGGGAATCAAGGCAAGGTAAAAGGGTTAGGTAAAATTGCAATCTCAAATGAGCACTCTATCTCTAATGTGTTTTTAGTAGAGTCTCTTGGATATAATTTGCTATCTGTTAGTCAATTATGCAATATGGGATATAACTGTCTATTTACAAATGTAGATGTGTCTGTCTTTAGAAGATGTGATGGTTCACTAGCTTTTAAGGGTGTACTAGACGGCAAACTTTACTTAGTTGATTTTGCAAAAGAAGAGGCCGGTCTAGATGCATGCTTAATGGCTAAGACTTGCATGGGCTGGTTGTGGCATCGCCGCTTAGCACATGTGGGGATGAAGAACCTCCACAAGCTTCTAAAGGGAGAACACGTGATAGGTCTAACCAATGTACATTTCGAAAAAGATAGACCTTGTGCAGCTTGTCAAGCAGGGAAACAGGTGGGAGGCTCTCATCACACCAAGAATGTGATGACAACATCAAGACCCCTGGAGCTGCTACATATGGACCTCTTCGGACCCGTCGCCTATCTGAGCATAGGAGGAAGTAAGTATGGTCTAGTTATTGTTGATGACTTTTCCCGCTTCACTTGGGTGTTCTTTTTGCAGGATAAGTCTGAAACCCAAGGGACCCTCAAGCGCTTCCTCAGGAGAGCTCAAAATGAGTTTGAGCTCAAGGTGAAGAAGTTAAGGAGCGACAACGGGTCCGAATTCAAGAATCTTCAAGTGGAGGAGTTTCTTGAGGAGGAGGGGATCAAGCACGAGTTCTCCGCTCCCTACACACCTCAGCAAAATGGTGTGGTAGAGAGGAAGAACAGGACACTCATAGATATGGCGAGGACTATGCTTGGAGAGTTCAAGACCCCCGAGTGCTTTTGGTCGGAAGCCGTGAACACGGCTTGCCATGCCATCAACAGGGTCTACCTTCACCGCCTCCTCAAGAAGACTTCATATGAGCTGCTGACTGGTAACAAACCCAATGTATCGTACTTTCGTGTATTTGGGAGTAAATGCTACATTCTAGTGAAGAAGGGTAGGAATTCCAAATTTGCTCCCAAAGCCGTAGAAGGGTTTTTATTAGGTTATGATTCAAATACAAAGGCGTATAGGGTCTTCAACAAATCATCGGGTTTGGTTGAAGTCTCTAGCGACGTTGTATTTGATGAGACTAATGGCTCTCCAAGAGAGCAAGTTGTTGATCTTGATGATGTAGATGAAGAAGACGTTCCAACGGCCGCGATACGCACCATGGCGATTGGAGATGTACGGCCTCAAGAACATTTGGAGCAAGATCAACCGTCTTCCTCAACTATGGTGCATCCCCCAACCCAGGATGACGAACAGATACCTCAAGTGGAGGCGCATGATCAAGGGGGAGCACAGGATGTTCAAATTGAAGAGGAAGAAGCACCTCAGGCACCTCCAACCCAAGTTCGAGCGACGATCCAAAGGGATCATCCCGTCGACCAAATTTTGGGTGATATTAGCAAGGGAGTAACTACTCGTTCAAGATTAGTTAATTTTTGTGAGCATTACTCTTTTGTCTCTTCTATTGAGCCTTTCAGGGTAGAAGAGGCCTTGCTAGATCCGGACTGGGTGTTGGCCATGCAGGAGGAACTCAACAATTTCAAGCGCAATGAAGTTTGGACACTGGTGCCTCGCCCCAAGCAAAATGTTGTGGGAACCAAGTGGGTGTTCCACAACAAACAGGACGAGCACGGGGTGGTGACAAGGAACAAGGCTCGGCTTGTGGCAAAAGGTTATGCCCAAGTCGTAGGTTTGGACTTTGAGGAGACTTTTGCTCCCGTGGCTAGGCTAGAATCAATTCGTATCTTGCTAGCATATGCCGCTCACCATTCCTTCAGGTTGTACCAAATGGATGTGAAGAGCGCTTTCCTCAACGGGCCGATCAAGGAGGAGGTGTACGTGGAGCAACCCCCTGGCTTTGAGGATGAACGGTACCCCGATCACGTGTGTAAGCTCTCTAAGGCGCTCTATGGACTTAAGCAAGCCCCAAGAGAATGGTATGAATGCCTTAGAGACTTTTTAATTGCTAATGCTTTCAAGGTCAGGAAAGCCGATCCAACTCTTTTTACTAAGACTTGCGATGGTGATCTTTTTGTATGCCAAATTTATGTCGATGACATAATATTTGGTTCTACTAATCAAAAGTCTTGTGAAGAGTTTAGCAGGGTGATGACGCAGAAATTCGAGATGTCGATGATGGGCGAGTTGAACTACTTCCTTGGGTTCCAAGTGAAGCAACTCAAGGACGGCACCTTCATCTCCCAAACGAAGTACACACAAGATTTGCTAAAGAGGTTTGGGATGAAGGACGCCAAGCCCGCGAAGACGCCGATGGGAACCGATGGACACACCGACCTCAACAAAGGAGGTAAGTCCGTTGATCAAAAAGCATACCGGTCCATGATAGGTTCTTTGCTTTATTTTTGTGCTAGTAGACCGGATATTATGCTTAGCGTATGCATGTGTGCTAGATTTCAATCCGATCCTAAGGAGTGTCACTTAGTGGCTGTGAAGCGAATTCTTAGATATTTAGTCGCTACGCCTTGCTTCGGGATCTGGTATCCAAAGGGGTCTAACTTTGACTTGATTGGGTACTCAGATTCCGACTATGCTGGATGTAAGGTCGATAGGAAGAGTACATCGGGGACGTGCCAATTCTTAGGAAGGTCCCTGGTGTCATGGAACTCTAAGAAACAAACCTCTGTTGCCCTATCCACCGCTGAGGCCGAGTACGTTGCCGCAGGACAGTGTTGCGCGCAACTACTTTGGATGAGGCAAACCCTTTGGGACTTTGGCTACAATCTGAGCAAAGTCCCACTCCTATGTGACAATGAGAGTGCTATCCGAATAGCGGAAAATCCTGTTGAGCACAGCCGCACAAAGCACATTGACATCCAGCATCACTTTTTGAGAGACCACCAGCAAAAGGGAGATATCGAAGTGTTTCATGTTAGCACCGAGAACCAGCTAGCCGATATCTTTACCAAGCCTCTAGATGAGAAGACCTTTTGCAGGCTGCGTAGTGAGCTCAATATCTTAGATTCGTGGAACTTGGATTGAAATGTAGCATACATGTGTTTATGCCTTTGATCATGTTCATTCTGCATTTTGTTGCTTATTGTGGTGCTCAAGTTGTACAAACACTCCCTGGACCTCACAAGTCCTGTTTGCAAGTGATGCACATATTTAGGGGGAGCTGTGCTACAACTTGACCCTTTGAGACTAACCAGGTACTTGAGTTTGGTTGTTTTAGTCTCCAAGGAGAATTGAAAGGGAAAAGGTGGACTTGGACCATGCAAGACTTCCACTGCACTCCGATGAAAAGAGTAACTTTTCCAAGTTCATCTTTATACTCTTATTGCCTTTGTGTTCTTATTTGAAGGTTTTGGTGAGGCAATGGGGTTAAAGGGCCAAGATTGATCCCATTTTGGTGCTTGATGCCAAAGGGGGAGAAAATAAAGGCCAAAGCAATAGATGGGTCAGCTACCACTTGAGAAATTTTGAAAATAGTAGATTAGAGCTTTTGGTTTGTCAAAACTCTTTTATTGTCTCTTATGTCAAAAGTTGGCCTCTTGTGGGGAGAAGTGTTGATTATGGGAAAAAGGGGGAGTTTGATCAAATTTCTTTGGAAAACCTCTCTTTATGTCTCTACAAGTGGTTTTGACTTAGAGATAGGAATTTGAGTTTGATTTGCAAAAACAAACCAAGTGGTGGCATAGAGTGATCCATATATGTCAAATTTGAATCAAAATAATTTGAGTTCTTATTTGAAGTGATTTTGTACTTGTTCTACTTGCTTTATGTTGTGTTGGCATAAATCACCAAAAAGGGGGAGATTGAAAGGGAAATGTGCCCTTGGGCCATTTCTAAGTATTTTGGTGATTTAGTGCCCAACACAGGTGCCTAATTGTAAAATGGTGGACAAAGTACAAATCAAGGATAAAGGTATGTTTCTCAGACTTAGTACATTGTTTTATGGACTAATGTATTGTGTCTAAGTGCTGGAAACAGAAAAAATCGAGTTGGAGAAGAGATGGCTCGAGCAGCCAAAGTCTGCCCAGTCTGGGTGCACCGGACTGTCCGGTGGTGCACCGGACAGTGTCCGGTGCGCCAGGCTGGCTTGGGCAAAGTGGCTGCTCTCGAGACTTCGACGGCGGTGTACGGCTAAAATTCACCGGACTGTCCGGTGTGCACCGGACTGTCCGGTGGGCCGCTCACAGACGAACTCGTCGCTCTCGGGAAACCATCAACGGCGTACGGCTAAAATTCACCGGACTGTACGGTGTGCACCGGACTGTCCGGTGAGCCAACGGTCGGCCGGGCCAACGGTCGGCCGCACAATCTGCGCGGGACACGTGGCCGAGCCAATGGCTAGAAGATGGCACCGGACTGTCCGGTGTGCACCGGACATGTCAAGTGCACCAACGGCTCCCAGGCTGCCAACGGTCGACTGCGCTGTTTATGGAAAGAAATCGGGCACCGGACTGTCCGGTGCGCCAGTCGACAGAAGGCAAGATCAGCCTTCCAAGATTGCTCTCAATGGCTCCTAGCTGCCTTGGGGCTATAAAAGGGACCCCTAGGCACATGGAGGAGCACACCAAGCATCTACTAAGCATTCCTAAGCACCAAGACATCAATTCCGCGCCTTTGATTCTTTGCGATAGCAATTAGAGCTCTTGTTGAGTGGTGAACTCATTGAGTTGTGTTGTGAGCTCTCGTTGCGACTTGTGTGCGTGGTGTCGCTGTGATTTCTTGTCTTGAGTGCGTTGCTAATCCCTCCCTTGCTCCGTGTTCTTTGTGAATTTCAAGTGTAAGGGCGAGAGGCTCCAAATTTGTGGAGATTCCTCGCAAACGGGATTGAGTAAAGCAAACAAAACACCGTGGTATTCAAGTGGGTCTTTGGACCGCTTGAGAGGGGTTGATTGCA
Organism: Zea luxurians; assembly: GCA_029449295.1. NCBI lineage: Eukaryota > Viridiplantae > Streptophyta > Magnoliopsida > Poales > Poaceae > Zea > Zea luxurians. Next base: position 40,302,517 of record JAOPSE010000023.1, read on the forward strand.
ACCCTCGTCCGTTGGGATGCCACAACGTGGAGTAGGCAAGCGTTGGTCTTGGCCGAACCACGGGATAACCACCGTGCCATCTCTGTGATTGATCCTTGTTGGTTATTGTGTTTTGTTGAGGATTCCTCTTTAGCCACTTGGCAATTATTGTGCTAACGATTAACCAAGTTTTGTGGCTTAAGTTTTCAAGTTTCACAGGATCACCTATTCACCCCCCCCCTCTAGGTGCTCTCAAAAACATGAATGGAATTGTTATCCATGTTGAATCAAATAAATTGCAATGCCTACTTAACATTATGAAACCAGGTTGACAATAGTCCCAAACCTATTGTGTTTTACATGCTCAGTTTTATTCCCCTGGATCCAGACCTTGAGCAAATATTCATAGAAGCTTAACAGTTGCCATGAGAGTTAAAGGCACAAAGTCTACATTCATAAAATCTAATCACTGGACTGCTGCAACTAATTTCATTTCAATAGAGGATACATGAAAAATGTAGTCAATGAGTACATGATTATAGGTTCAAATGAAGAACACAGAAGTTTGTTAGTGACCACATACCTTTACTCTGATGAAGCAAGAGGCGTTTCTAGTAACTTTCAGGAGAAAAAAGAGACAATGATTCAACCATAGATGTGGAACAGTGAAAAAAAACCTAACCATCAGAGGGGAACTTGGTACACTACAAATGTAGGATCTTAATACCATAGATGTGGTGCTTCTATCTCTCAAATGGAAATGCATGTGTGTTAGTGGATTTGAACATATATGCACTGAATAGTTTAGATATGGCCAGTAGGCACATCATAAAACATGTTGATCTTGCTTGCCTAGTAGAAGAGCAAGGAAAGACACTTCACAATAACAATGTATACTACCTCCATTTTTATTTATTTGACACCACTTTATTCAAATTTGTACTAACCAGCAACAAATAACAATGAATGGTGGGACTACCTAGATAAGCAATTATATCATGTTTAATGATAGACCCAGCAATTGCATTTGACATTACTCTTACCCATAACCTGTACAAATACACTCCTTTTCTTCTCTGTCGTCAAACCTTTGCGTAAGCCTTGAAGCGCTTCATTCTTTGGCGGAGAATATTTCAAATGATATATTTTCCCTGTTACAAGATCAAGTCATCTTCCAACCACCCTTTCAACAAGGAGTTAATCTAGAACCTATAACAATAAAGAATGGGTTAAAGGCACAAATTCTACATTCATAAAATCTAATCACTGGACTACTACAATTAATTTCATTTCAATAGAGGATGCATGAAAAATGTAGTCAATGAGTACATGATTATAGGTTCAAATGAAGAACACACAAGTTTGTTAGTGACCACATACCTTTACTCTGATGAAGAGTAGAGTGAATGAAAGAAATACTGATATGTTGTGCTTCTTTGAGCCTGTCTCCTGTAACTGCAGATCGGTCCACCCTTTCACTTCCTGCAAGGTCCACAAGATGCAGAGCACCACGCAAAGTGTTACCGGTTTTTAAATCCTGGCCCTGGACATGGATGGTCACAACACCACACAAAATAAACAAAATAAACAAATTGCCCACAAGCAAGGTCTCTTTATACAAAAGACAAGCAGCACAAGTAACTTACCTGTGAGATCTGCTGCTCCTCTCGTTCAAGGCTGTTGCACTCATGGATCTATTGTTGTGCCCTATTTGCATTAGTTCAATAACATGAGAAGTCAAATCAACAGGACACATTGTTGCATCAGGAGCTGCAAGTCCATTGGGCTGGGTGGTATTCTGGATCCCTAGTGTGCGCAAGTTAAGGAAAACGAGTGGTTTGTTACATCACTTCAGTCAGCAAAAAACAATGGAATAAATTCCTACAAGCAGTATGATGGCAGTAGAATCTGAAAAAGGAGCAATGAGTAACCAACTGAAATTTGAAAGTTTTAATATGGTATCACTTAACTCATTGAGGTTTTAAAGAACTCAGTTTTTGGAATGATATATTGAGTGGTTGACTGAAGTCTTCCTCCATCCAAGTGCTCATAAGGCCTTGTTTCGATGTTCATGTATCCCCGCAATCCATGTGTGTTGGAGTTAAACCAATAGAACACTTTCTTTTTTTGTTCTGGTCACTAAGCAACAAACAAAACTGAAACATAAACTGGGAAGTCACTATATTATAAGCAAATATTGACATCTTAAGAAACATTTATTGTATATGCTCAAGTGATAAATAGGTGGCAACACAAGACAAGATTATACTCCGGAATGTGTGCTCTGTATCTTTCCCAACACAAGTGCAAGGAACTTATGTGAAGGATGTTGACAGACCTGAGCATCCTCCCATTGAAGGTGACAGTTTTATCAGAGTGACCATCTACGTTGGCAACGAATGCTGCACAAACTGAACCAGCTATGTATACTGTTGCCTGAAGATAGAAGAATGCAGAATTTTTTTTATACGGACCAGACATTGAAGATAAAAAAAATTCAGAACAAAATTTGCTACATTACTGCAATGCTGAACGTTTACTTATTTTGTAGTCATAAAGACACTTTTTGTTGAAAAATAAAGGGCATACCTCAACATTTGGACCTAGAGAAGTGTATGACGGATCAGTTGCTCTGAGCACTCATTCGCAGAGCTTCATGGCCTTGTGCACATCCCTTAAGTGGCCCCACTTTGTGCACATCCCTCAAGGAAAGTATGTTGTCATTTCCTAGCATGAAGACAATGTCCTATTTTTGAACAAGGAAAAAGTGTCAGTTATCGCAATATTGGATCGCCTTCAAAATACTAAAATAACTAAAAATTCAGTCTCCGACAGCCCATCTAATCAGTTTGGCCTTGGGTTACAAAGTGAAACCAGACATGCCGAATATCAAACTCAGAAGAGGCTAAAATACATTTTCTGGCTATTTTTATAACATAAAAAGGAAGGTCTACTTTATAGTAGTTAGGTCTGAATTTTAAAAAGAAAACATGGGTAGTGGAATATATTTAAATCACTGGCGAGCCGCTAGCTGTAACATTCCATCTGAAATGGCACAATGGTTGAAGGATGCACTATATGTGAGCGAGGGCATCTAAAGTGCATAGGATAGGAATGATGCAAAATCAACAGGAATACCTGATTGATCTTGCTTGGTTTATAGAGAACACCGTGTCACACTGATCATTCGGAGGATCTGGAATAGGGCCAGAGGCAGGACCCTAGGAGGAGTAATGGAGAATAACAACATACATTCCTGAAGTGACTAAGATTACAAGATTTCTTCTATCTAGTGAAGTGACTAAGATTACATGATTTCTTCTATCTAGTTAGATCACAAGGTTTTGTTCTTTTATGATGGTGCATAATCAAAACAGAAGATGGAAAATGCACGAAAACAATTAAAGAGTTCCAGTCAAACCTAGGCAGCAGATTCACCAACAACATTCATAACCTCTTTTCTATGTTATTTCTGCTATTTCGGCTAGCGACATGCACGTGAAATATAATTTGGAACTGAAAGAGTACTAAGCAAGTAAGCATCATTACTCAAGCAAAAAAATATAAGAGCAAGTGTGATCAGTAAAGTGCAGCAGATCAACTAAAGAAAAAAAGTGTTATGATCAGTTAACTAGACAGTGTTTGCTTTGATGGCCTGAGAATTAGGGCCAAGTGGAGCGTCGGTGCCTTCTCTGTCTGAAGAGCCTCCTTAACAGCAAACAAATTTGTCAAAATTAGCATACAAAATGGTCCAGTACATTCAATTTCTATTTTAGACTTCCCCTTCAAGAGATAATCAAATGTCCCGCAGAGTTGCCATGTGTAGGAGAAAAAACCAGTTTTGTGTAGTAGTCTTTGGAGCATATGCCTACAGGATCATCTGACATTCACTCTTACAATCGATAGAAACAGGATCATTCAGTGAGGCAATACAACAAACAGGTGGCTAGCACACATGGGTATCACACGACATGAGCACTGGAGCATGAGGGACTCACCGGAAAGGCCATCTCGGCGGTGTCTGCTTCTAGCCGTGCCTAGACGTCGTCGTAGAACTGGTACTGGACTGCCTCCTCCCATGTCTTGAACTGAAGTTATTCCTATAAAACTTACTGACTGTTTCTACTCTGTGAGTAAAGGAAAGCTCAGCGAAAAAGAAGTTGGTTAGGTATGCAGGAACCCATTTGTGCCTTATTATTTCATACAGTGACTGCAGCCAATTATCGTCTCTCAGGCCATACTTGTCAAGAATGGAGCCCCAGAGCATGTCAAAAATAACCGCGACATCACACCCATTGACACATCTCTTGAGCTCCTCATGTAACCCAGGAAACCTTGTGCGGGCATCAGTCAGTCTCTTCTTGCATCTAGACAAGATGCGCCATCTGCAAAGACGATGGAAACACTGAGGAAATACTTTTGCAATAGCTGCTGCTATTCCCTTACCTTCATCGGTAGTCAAGGAAAATGGCAACCTACTATCCATTGCTGTCAACCACGTCTCAAAAAATCCACTCCTCGCCCATCTTGTCGTCGGGCTCGGCAGCCTGGTCGTCGGCCTCGACAGCGGAGGTAGGTTCTTGGGGCTGCCGCTGAGGCACCGATACGTGACCAGCGTCGCGCTCTGGGCCACCCACGCCAAGTACTGGCCCTTCACGCGAGCATAATCCGGGGTGAGGCCAGATCTGTGGATGGCAAGGCAGATCCGGGGCAGAGGTGGAGGTCCCTTCCATGGAGACCGAGCGGGGTTTAGGGATGACACGAACATCACGGACGCCTTCCATGGAGAGCGTGGATGCGGACGCAGATCCAGGGCGGAAGATGGCTGGGACACGGATCTGAGGCAGACGCGCTTGTCGAGGGCGCGGGGGAGGGAGCTTGCCGAGGGCGCAGAGGGAGCTTGCCGCAACATCCTCGGTGTGGACGCGCCGAGATTGCCGCGGGGGAGAGGACGCTTGCCGCGGAGTGCTTGCCGAGGGCGCGGGGGAGATTGTCGCGGAGGAGGTGGCGTCTACCGAGGGGCTGAGATTGCCGCGGGGGAGACGGCGCCTGCCCAAGGCTCGGGTTCGAGGGTGGGATCCGCGCGGAGGAGGGGGCGCCTGCCGAGGGCCCGTGATGGCGGACCGGTTCTGCTCCTCGAGCGAGAGGTTGAGCAGCGCGGTGACTGCGCTCTCTTGCGCCACGGGGTCGGTGCTCCGGAGCAGCGGCATGAGCGCCGGGATGGCGCCCGACACGCCGATCTACTCGCGGATGTCGGAGCGATGCTTCGCCAGCAGGCGTATCCTGGCCGCGGCCGCGCGCCACGCGTCCGGCCCAGCGTCGGGCCCCAGCACCCGCACGCATGCCAGCATGAACGACTCCATGTGCTCTAGCGGAGCAGCGTCCGCCGACAGATCCATGGACTCGAGGTCGTTCAGATCCACGGCGGCCGCGTCCGACACATCGGATCTGAGCGCCACCCCCGTCGTGGCAGCGAGGCGCTCGAGCTCGCCGGAGATGTCGGAGTTGAAGCCGTGGACCGCTTTCCACCAATCGCCAATCGCGGCGTGTGTGGCGGGCGTGGTGCAGACGCGCGACGCGAGATCCAGGGGACAGCGCGGAGGCGGTTGGAGAGGCTGGGGCGAGGATCCAGGGGACGGCGCAGTGAGGGGGAGAGGAGGGCGACGCAGTGAGGGGGAGAGGAGGTGGTGGCGGCGTAGTGAGGGGAGAGGAGGAGGAGGTGATTGCGTAGGGGCGCGGCGAGATTTCCGGACGCAGGGGCGCGGAACGAAGGCAGAACCGTGCACCACACCGGGTGGACTTCTACACTACTATCTTATAGAGTAGTGTATATATATATGTGTGTGTGTGTACATAGGTCTCTCGCTCTCTCTCTCTCTCTCCTGCTCTGAGGTGGTGGCATTTGGATCCCTGGAGTAAAAATCTGGTGTTTAGGGTTTAGATACCGATCGATTAGGAGGATTAAATGTAAGTTAGTTATAAAACTGACAGCATAAGTCGTGACATTTTTGCAAGGCAAATCTATTAACGCCCCGTTTGGATCATTGAAATTGAATTTCATTCTAATAATAGTAATTTAGACACATATCGATTAAGGTAATTAGGTTTTATACAAAATATATATTTGTATACTATTATTAGTAATATGTTAGAGATATTTATGTGCCATATTTTTATTATAGATGAGTGAGCCGAAAAGCGTCTAAGTGTTGTAGAGTATAAACAAATTTTACTGATACATAAAATCATTTCTCATTCTCCACCACATGAATTTGAGATAGACTTAGGGGTTGTTTGGTTCTATACCTATGGTGCCAAAAATTGCCACACTTACCTAAGATGTCTAAGGTTAGACGCTTAAATTCTGCGTCACGGTTTGCCATGCCTAAGGGAATCTTGCCACACTTTTACGAGTCATTGACGAGTGGAACCTATGTAGCAGGAGAAAAATCTTACCACAATTGTGGCTTCAAACCAAACACATGCCTAACTTGGTCAAACTTGCCTAACCTTAGGTGTGGCAAACTACGATAAGTTAGACAGCAAACCAAATAACCCATTATATCTGAACTTTAGAAAGTGGTGGAATGTTAAATTTCAACTTAAATAGGTTACTTTATTAAGTAAATTTTGAAATCCTCCAATATAAATGGATCCATACGCCCCGTAATCTTAATCAATCTTATGTTTTTGCTTTAGTAAATACATACTGATCACCCCCTCCCCCTCCCTTCTATGGTATAAGTTTCAGTTTCACCGATATGAATGGATCCATATGCCCCGTAATCTTAACCAATCTTATGTTTTTGCTTTAGTAAATACATCGTGAATTAGCCGTGCCCCCGGCCCCTACCCCTCCCTTCTAGGGTATTGTTGTCGATGCTAATAATTGGTATAATCCAGCTACCGTCGATTATTTCTAGCAGTTCATCGATCTCATTTCTATTTTTTTTCTCTCCCTCCTTTGAAACTTTCCAAAATTTTCAGCCATGCCCTTACTTTTGAAATTTGAGGTACCGTGTGCGAACCAGGTTTATGTACGTTGGACTTCTCATGCGAGAGTGGGATAGCTCTTTCTTTTAAAAAAAATGCAACATATATACAGCTTTACCCCTTTTTCAAACCTTATAATACTCTAACGATGTTGTAATAACTTGGCATGCAAGTCTCTCTCTTGGTGAACCATGCCAATCTTACGCTCCACCACAACCACACATGCCATGCCTTTGTTGGTTATGGAGTAGTGTATATGCGCTGATGAGCACCAGTACGACATGTATATAATTAGTATCTATAATAATCACGTACTGGCTGGTGATATCCTAATCATCTTGCAGGGCAAGCCTAGCTCGCCGTCGTCCTACTCCTACCTCAGTCATGTTGAAAAAAATAGCGGCAGGTACTTCCCAATAGGGATCAAGTTTGGTTTCGACGTTTCAACGCACTTCTCTGAACAGAAGAGCCCCCAAAAGCATGCCGAAAAAAAAACGACTGCAGAGGATGCATTCAGAACGTCTGCTTCTTGCTACCTACTCTGCTGTGCATGAAATTTATTGGGCCAAAAAGATGCGCCAGGTTTTCTTGGTTTGGCCGTTAACTCTCGGTGTTATCGTCAAGTCGGCAAAATTTTTTTTATGGGCGTACCAACACATTGATACCCAATTTAGAGCATCTTCAACAATAAACGCTAAAATAGGGTCCTATATTTTGAAATAGGACCATGTTTAAAGTGTTTAGGGTCTAAAAAAATTTACTCCAGCAGTTAGACCTTAAATAATGATATATAGAAAATCAATCATGTTATTAGGAAATAAATAATTAGAGATTAAGAGGAAACGAGGATAAGACTCTAGTATATGGGGTACTATATTTAAGACAGGAGACGCTGAGCCATATAATCGTTTGATAAAATTTTATAAAATAGGAGCACCGTTGGAAAGGTGTTTGGTTCCTATATTTAAAATAGCCACATTTAGAGCCTCTCTTGGAGATGCTTTTAGATAACATTTATGTATTCTCTCTAATATTCATCATGGAAAAAAAATCCAAATTTTGTAAGATTGAATTATCACAACACTCTTGGTGTTAACTGTTAAGCATATGCATTTCATTAGTATCATCATTAGGTATGCATGATTAAACATGTATTTGCATTAAAGTAATGATGACGAAAGACTACATAATCAATGAATGGTGTCCTTACTAAAATTCTACACATGAAGTGCATATTTACTCACCAACTGACTCAAAGCAATCCTTATAACAACTCCTCGAAATAATCCTTGTACAACTCTTAGCAGATTGTTAAAAGTAACATGGATTGAACTTCCTTAGAACATAAGGTCTAAAGTGTTAGAAATATGCCTAGAGATAATCATAGAGATGAACATATTTCTTTGTATCCATGATATATATTTTGCTTAATTGAATATCCATGAAAGAAACCTTGTATTGATTAGCAATAATCATAGAGATATGGTGTGTTTGGTTCAGTTTTTTCTGGCCAACTTTTCTGAGAATCTGGCTGTGTAGAGAATCTGACTGTGCGAAGAATCTGAGTATCGTGGCAATTACGTGCGGAGAAAGATGAAGTGTTCAAAGGATTCAAGATCTAGGAAGCGACAGATTCCTATAATCGTGACGAATCAACTAATTCTGTGTTTATGTTGATTTTGGACGTTTTTTACCAAACGATTCTTATAGAAGTGGGATGAAAAGCTGGAGCGTTTGACAGTCCGCAGCAGTTTTTGGTGACCAGAAGCTGAAAAAAGCCAAAACAAACAGGGTCATAATCATAGAGATGAGCTTAAAATTGAGCTAAAATACTCCAAAACTTTTAGAGCTCTAAAGTTTAGAGGAGGAGATCTAAACATGTCCTAAGGTGTTGTTCTTAAGACTAATTGACACTTATGTCATCAACACACATAAGAACTATAATCTTTATGAGGTGCTTGTGAATATAGATAGAGGGGTGTAAAGTATTGGCTAGACTCATTAGTTTAATTTCTTATTTATTTTAGCTACCTGACATGATTAAGAATTATAAAGAACTATTCACCTCCCTCTAGTCCATCTTCTCAAACCTACACCCTTGGGGCGCTCCCTATGACCAATGTGTGGGTCATGCAAATTTGTAACTGCTACCACCCATCTATATAAGGAGAGTCAGGGAATCACTCACACGGTTACACGCTCTAGAGAAGGACCCATCGCTATGACTCTCTATCACTCTCTCTAGTTGCTAATATCACCCACACACTCTCAATTTATCTCCCCCCATTTGTAACTGCTACTGCAAATGCATAGTACTCATGCTCAAAAACATGAAACATCCTTGCCATTGGACATAGACACATTGCTTGAATCAGTATAAAACCTTTAGGGCCTGTTTGGGAATGCAGTTTTAAAATACTGTAGTTTTGAGATACCATAGTTTACAATTGTACATGACAAAAATACTACGGTATTGCTTTACCATAGTAAAACTACAGTATTGCTCAAAACCGAGATCTGTTTGGTTCTATTGGAAAAACAAAGTATATGTAGAGAGAAGAGAAGAAAACCGAGGTCATGAGTGGAGTTTCGAAAACTCCAAAAATACCACAGTTTTGGGTAAACCATGGTATTTAAAACTGAGTTTTGACTATACAAACCAAACACCTTTTGAGCTCAAATACTATAGTATCATCAAATACCATAGTATTGTTTCAAAACTGCAAAAATACTACGATTCCAAAGAGGGCCTTAGTATTTGCGAGTGTTAATCCTTTGAAACTCAATGCACGTCTCCAAACTTACTTTTTAGGGCTATGACATCGATAGATGAAGATGCTAAAATTTGAAATGTAAGGATCAAGAGTTAGTAAGCTTTCTGCCAGAAACATCCCACCAGCCAAATAGCCCCTAGGTCATTTTGAGAGTTGGGCAAAGTATAATTTCATTTACTCAGGTAAGTCTTGTTGAGTATATATGTGTGTAAGGTTTATTCTTATGTTTTTGAAGTTGAGAACTTGCTAATCGGTAGTCAGTTGATCGTCGTCCCAAATAGATTATGCCCATTACTCACTCAGGCCCTGTTTGGGAACAAAGTTTTTGAAAACCACAGTTTTTGAAATACTATACTATACTTTAGTTATGACAATACCGTAGTTTATAATACCGCAGTTTTGAAAACTGAGGTCCAGAGCTAAGTTTAGAATGCCTTAAAACAACTATAGTATTTGCAATACTTCAGTTTTGAAAACAGAGATTTTACCAAGCTTGCCAAACACCATTATGTATATAATACTGCAGTATTTGAGAATACTGCAGTATTCTTCCAAAACTGCAGAAAAACTTTGTTCCCAAACACCCCCTCAATTGACATGTATTGCTCAAGAGTTAATGGCGGCACATCGATGCCCAACTATTGTTTCTTTTGTCTTGTCACATGTACGCAATGTCCGGGTTCTATGAACATGATAATCTGTTGTGGATAGAGATGATAATGGATTATGATCTAAATATTTCTTCACAATTTATTTGAACTCTTAATTAATTTTAGTTAAAAAATAAGTAGAAAGAGCCTAATCCTAGTCATATCCATTCTTTAAATTTTATAATATAAAATTTAGGGCTCATTCCTACTAGTTGTAGAGGTTCTTTTATTTTCTGCATCCGACCTCATATAACCTTGATGTAAAAGGAATCTCTTTCGCTTTGTACTATTCGGTTTTCAAGTGTATTCTGAATTCTTCCCGTGAGCCCTAATGTTGGATTTAAAATGTGCTTGGTTTGGAAAAATAAAATGTAATAAATACTTACGTATGTGGTAAAATATGGATGTTCCACGGGATAGTTCGACAGATTACCGGGTTTGACTCGGATTAAACATGTGTCTTAGTGCTGAATGGTCGCTGGATATGCCAAATCAAGTTAAAAAATGAGCTGTTATGCATAATTATCCCATTTTACACGTAGTCGGTCATTTTTTGGTTGTTTATTTATTTATTGTATTATTTTATAAATGTTGATAGATGTCGAACGTCACAGCTTGTATATCTCTACTATATTTAAAACATCAGTTTCAGTGGTCGTTCTGTGTCATCTTTTTACGACATCATGCGTCATCTTTTTATAAAAAAGTTCATACATTTCTTTCAAATCAACTCAGTGTAAAATGTTAAAAAATAGTACATAAGGTGGGGTTCAAACCCACTGAGAGCACCTAGAGGGGGTGAATAGGTGATCCTGTAAAATCAAGAGCTAAATAGCCACAAAACTTAGATATTAAAGTGTTAGCGTGACTAAGTAGCTTTGAAGCGAGTTCATGTGAACACAACAATCACAGAGAATCCAACACAAGAGACACACGATTTTTATCTCGTGGTTCGACTAAGTAACACTTACCTACTTTCACGTTGTGGTGTCCCAATGGACGAGGGTTGTACTCAACCCCTTTCAAGTGATCCAATGATCAACTTAAATACCACGGTCTTTTCGTTTAAAGTATCTTCCCGTTTGCGAGGAATCTCCACAATTTGGAGTCTCTCGCCCTTACAATAGAGATCACAAAGAAAACACAGAGTAAGGTTGGAAGAAGCAACACACACAAGATTCAATCCACAGCACACACACGCACACAAGTCAAGACTTGAGCTCAAAGGACAACACAGAGAGTTCACAACTCGAAATGAAGCTCAAATCACTATCACAATGAATCAAACGCGTGAGAGCGGAGTCTGGATGTCTTAGTATGCTTGGAGAATGCTTAGTGTTCTGCTCCATGCGCCTAGGGGTCCCTTTTATAGTCCTAATGCAGCAAGGAGCCGTTGGAGATCAACATAGAAGGCTATCCTTGTCTTCTGTCAAGTGGCGCACCGGACAGTCCGGTGCACCACCGGACAACCACTGTAGCATGTCCGGTGCGCGATTTCCTTCCAAATCGGGCACAGTTGACCGTTGCTCCTCGGAACCTGTTGGCGCACCGGACACTGTCCGGTGCACACCGGACAGTCTGGTGCACCCAGCCGACCATTGGAGCAGCCACGTGTCGCGCGTTGATCGCGCTGACGACCGTTGGCGCGGGCGCCGTTAGCTCACCGGACAGTCTGGTGCACCACCGGTCAGTCCGGTGAATTATAGCCACGTCGCCCCGTTCCTTTTCCCGAGAGCGACGAGTTCACCGCGGATGACTCGCCGGACAGTCCGTTGCACCACCGGACAGTCCGGTGAATTATAGTCGTACGACTCCGTCGATTCTCGAGAGCAGATAGTTCACCGGAGGCCAGCCCGGAGAGTCCGGTGTGCCAGGCCGAGCTGGAGTTAGCTGTACACGGCCAACTCTTCTTTGATTCAACTTTTCTCTTCATGGCTCTATTTCTAGCACTTAGATAAACACATTAGTATTCATAAACAATGTACTAAGTCTAGAAACATACCTCGTGCCTTGGTTTGCACTTTTCCCACATTTAGCACACAAGGATTCAATTAATATGTGTTGGGCATCTAATCACCAAAATACTTATAGAAATTGTCCAAGGGTATATTTCCCTTTTACCCACACCCTGATGGAAGAAGGGTGGGGAAGGGTGGAAGACATTAGACAAAGCTGTCTAACCAGTACAACGTCATACTCAGGTGTTTATAATATTAAATATAAATTGTACATATGTATATATGATTTTTTGCAAAATAAAAAATTAATCGTGCTGGGTCGGGCCAGCACTATGGGCCGAGGCTACGTCCCAAGCACCGCACGACGCTTGTGCAGGGTTGGTCCAGGCACTATTAAATGGGTCATGCCTCGGGCCGGCTCGTTAGACACAGCTCATTTGGCCATTTATACCTCCGGAAGATAATGATGGTCCTCGCCTCAGTTGCCACCACCTCGTTTGTCATTCTACTTCTTTTCTCTCTCCCCTCATACCTCCACCTTCGCGCCACCCATTCTCGGCAGAGGACGTAGGAGCAGGCGCCTCCTCCCCATATTCGTCCGACATCAGCCCTGACACCGACTCGCGTAGTGGCTATTGCACGTCCACGAGGACGTTTCACATCATGCGCGCATCATCGTTTTCGCCGTTGTCGGACGTCCCATTCGTCTTCCCGTCCTTCGCGCTATTCTTCCTCCCCAACTTGCTGCCCCCGCCCACGGTCGCAGCCGCGAGCTGACCGACGCTCGTCGATATAGGTACGGGGCGAGTCAGCCATGCTCTTGGCATTTCTTCGTGCGTGTCGTCGAGGAGGACACGGTGGCGCCTGCCACACTAAGGTTATCTTGGCGATGAGGAGTCCAGGTCTGAGATATTGGACAACCAAGGTCCGTAGCGTGGCAGCAGTCGGCATATGCTACGGAGTTGGTGGTGGTGTTGTGTCGCTTCGGCGGATGCTGGGAAGACACTCGCATTCTCTCGCCCTTCTCGGACTAACGTCTGGTGCGGGTGCCTCTCGGTTTGGAGCTGCTCCGGCTGGGCTTCATTCTCCGCTGCCATGCTCTCTCCCTATATATCTAGCGGTATACTACCTATATCGTCTCCAGATGGCTAGGTTTTCGTCGTGTCCTTCTCCGACAACGAACAGGTATGTCCGTCTCTTCCCTTCCCCTCCTGCTCTACGAAACCTTGGAAGTAGGGGAGGCGAGGGATGGGGGTCTCTGATTTGCTACCTACGATACTCATGCGTTAATAAAAAAATATTATGTGAAAAATGGAGACAATCAATAAAAAACCTTAAGATCTTTTTGTGGTAATTTACGTGGGTATTGTTGTGAGTCGTTGCAACGTATGGGTAACCGACTAGTATAGGATCATGTGGTAGTTTTTGGACTTTGATGGTAAAACAAATTATATTTTTCTTAAAAACTAAACTTATATAGCACTACATTAATTTTTCATTTAGGTATTTTCCTATCGTATGGAAATCCAACTACTATTTTTAAATTTTCAGTTTTAAAATTAACTGTTTTGGTAATAAAAAATGTGGACTACTTATCCAAGTTTCTTTTTTCCCAAATTTCTTGGTGGGCAAACTATTATTTTTCAATAGGTTTTTATTCAAAAATTGCCTTTACTTGTATGGTTCTCTTTGAACTCATGAAACCCAGAGTTTTCATTTTTTTTGTTACTATTTGTTATTATGAATCTACTATTATTAATGTATGGAAGCTTTAGTTTATCTAAACCTTTCTACCATCATAAAATCCAAAGGTATAGGTTTAAAAATTTTCTTCTAAACAGTGGTAATTTCTAGACATTCTCAGCTAATATATACGATGGCTTATTTTAACAGTATTGTAATGAGAAACTAAGGAAGCGGCCCAAGCAAATAGCCAGGTAGCTAGGTATTTTAAAATTGCAACATTCAGATTTTTTAACTTCAAAACATTTTTCAAGTAGTCCTGTTGTTTATTTATCTGACTATAGTTCGTTCTCTCCATGTGTCTCCACTATATCCACCGAAACCATTTCTTATAGTTATCACTGACAAATTTCTTATGCAAGCCTATTGAGTTGTTAACCCAAAAAAAAGGAACACAAAGGGGATTGCCTCGCTGCCGTATTGTATTTTTGGGACATTCATGTATACTACACTGCGAAGTGGACAAAGACATGTCTGCCGCCTTAAAAGAGCGCAAGGGATGGTGCTTCATGCGAAAGAGATTACTTGGGAGTTGGGAGTTGGGACTGCTTCTGAACTCTGGTGATAGAATGAGTGTAAAGAGCTAGTTAAACTATGGCTGTGTTTGGGAGGGCTCCAAAATGCTCGGGCTCCCGCTCTTCCAACTGCACTGGCTCTGGCAACGGAGTCACTTTCTTGCGGCTCTTGGGAGGGAGCCATTTCCTGTGAGAGCGCATTTTACGGAATCAACAGAGCCGGAGCCGCTGGCGCGTTTCTGGCTTGCGCACATGGAATGTCGGAGGTTGGTCGGCCGGGAGCCGGAGCTCCCCGGAGCCGTCGCAAAGAGGCCCTATATATGGTTACGCGTGAATAACCTACCACTAAAAACTCATATGATTTTTTCCCCTCGAGAGTTGGCAAGTTAAGGTCTAGTTTGGGAACCCTGTTTTCTGGAGGGATTTCCATTTTCCTAATAGAAATTAGTTAATTTTTTCTTAGGAAAATTGGAATCCCTTAGAAAAACGGTGTTCCCAAACTAGCTCTAAGGGATAGTTTGAGAACCCAATTTTTAAGGGATTTTCATTTTCACAAGAAAAATTAGTTTATTTTTCCTTTAAAAAAAAGAAATCCCTTTGAAAAATGGCGTTTCCAAACTAGCTCTAACTAGGAGATCTAGATATACAGTATTTCTTCTATAGAGTTATATATATATATATATATATATATATATATATATATATATATATATATATATATATATATATATATATATATATATATATATATATATATACCCTAGGGGAAAACTGCTGCACACACATGATCACGCTATGATGCGAGATGGATGGAAAGGAAGATCCACATGATTAAAGCCGTGCGCTGTCGTCTCTGGGCGACTTTACGCTGTTCCCCCCCACAGACGCCTCCTGGTGATTGCTAAATGGAACGCTGCCGCAGTGTGCTGGACTGCTGGTATCTGTGGTGCCGTCAGCAAAAGATGATGCTGGGATGAGCAGCTGGGGCCACTGCAGGAGTTTTTTTTGTCTTAAGAAAAGCATTTTACTTGTCGGAGACTAAAGTGGATTGTGCCCGTGATCTTTGTGGTCTCATATATGCGCAAGACATGCATGCATGCAAGCATATGATCTTTGTCTTCTCTTTATCTTGGAGGATGGAAGCAATGCTTATCTGCATTGTTCTTCTGGAGCTTATCAAAGACAAGCTGATATGCGCTTTTTGCATCAGCTATGGGCGCATCTGGTTCCCCTCGGAGGGCAGACAGGATTGAGCAATTGTGCCAGCAAGCCAATCCTCTAAGGCTGTCTTCAGCAGCTTACGCATCCTACCTTTCATTCTATATTCTGTTTTAAACTTCACTCTATGGATAGTACAATTAACATGGTAAAATAGTGTTAGCACAATCATGCATGATCTAATGGAAACAGCTTAACAGCCATGATGGATTGATGGACACGTGCGAGCAGGTTCTGTTTGATCCATCGTATAGTATGAGATTGATCTAGTAGGGCTGTTGTTTGGTTCCCATGACCATGACATGACATGATGCACCGACTTTAGAGTAGTGCCAGCCTCTCAAACCGATGTTGCGCGCTTGCTGGCACCATCCGGTCAGGTCATAGCAACGGAGGGAAATCTCATATGGGGGACTGGGGAGACGGCCGCATGACTCTTTCACACAGGATCAGTATGACTAGAACACGCACGCACCCTCAACCAATCATTAGTTGCTTGCATATATAAGCCTGGTTGGCTCTCGTAGGCCTTGTTTGATTACATGAGGATTGCTGAATTAAATCCATTTCTATTTAATTTTGGCTATCAAGAAATTTCATCATCTTCAATTCACTACTATCAAAACAAGCTCGTACAGACAACCAAAGACACCCTATGTTTTGGATGGTTATTTAACACGCATACGCTAGAGACGACTGCCAATGACCCAATGCTCTAAATTCCAGACACGAGACCACGTAAGGCTCTCTCCATAGTTCCACCCTCTCTTTCTCTCCCCCTCTCCGGCATGTAGGGTAGCTCCCTCCTCCCTGTGTTCGTCCAACAATTCCCCCTCTCCCTACTCATGCCGGTGAGAGAAGATCCTTGGAGAGGGGGCTCTAATCTCCTTCTCTCAATAATCAATGATAATAATTGCGAAATTAATCATTTTCGAGTTTAGTATGAATAGAAAGTACGAAAGGGGTAGAGAGGAGGTGAAATAGGGAGAGATATTTAAATATGAGTAGAAGTATGAAGGGGTTGGAAGGGCAATGGTTAGAAACAGCCTAAGAAGATAAAAAACAAAAACAGCTTAGCGGTGGTCGCCTATTGTAAACCAGCTAATGAAATCTCTATTCATTTGCTAAAAGGATAAGTTAACTGTTCAGATAGCCACATGGCTTGGGCTTGGGCTTCTGATCAACAGAAGATCGGCCCATAAATATTGAGCCCTTCCTCAGCTTCCGTGGTTCCTTCTTATAGCAAGCTTCCTTTTATCCTGCCATTCAGAAAACAAAAAAAAAAACAAGAGTTCCAGAAAATGACCAGCAAATACAGAGATGTCCAGGTTGCGATGTTAGTGTTGCATCTATCTTGTAATTTAGAACTTGGAACGGAGGGAGTACCAGACAACACCGCGATTCTTCTAGCTTTATTTGAAAGGACGATTCGTCTGCATGTGATCGTCAAAGCATTTACAGATCAACGGGGACACCGGCTTTTGGTCGCAATAGCAAGGGATCTCCTGATTCTTGGCATGTCCAATTATCCCCATAGAAGAAAAATAAATCCATAGACCATAGGCCATATATAGTTATGAACTTGCCGTTGCCGACGGTCATAGTGTAACCGTAGGCACGGCGTACGCTTTATACATTTAGGCACTAAGGCACCACTGGTTACTGTTCCCGCTGTTACCCAAATGTGCGTCCGAGAAACTGCAGCACCGAAATTCTCCATGTTTGTCTCGCCACAAACCTTTTAAAAATATAACTCCCATCTTGTGTCAGTTTTGATCCTGTCTTGATTGAAGGAGCATCTAAAATGGCAGCGAACAGCGAAAGACTGTAGCTTACTACCCTTCAGGCTGCAGATCCCTCCCCTTCCACATCGGCGGAAACACCCATGTTCTGCTCAAATCTCTGACATAGTTAAGATCTCCTGAACTTTGTTAGAGTGAAGGAAAAAACAATGAGGCCATCAATACAATGGCTACTACACACCTCGACGCTGAGTTGCAGCATACAACGAGTGACGTCTTCTCTCGTCGAACTAAACTGATGGAAACCACAACATGAGCCATTGAGCCCCATGCAAAAAAGCAAGGGATTTTTACATTCGCGGCCCTAGTTAAGGTGCACACCTCATTTCTATATCCATTTTCATTTCTATATCCATTTTTTGTTGATACTCAGTTTTAGCCTCAAGATCGAAAGTTTCCTCCATTTGATGCTCGGACGCCGTTTCCGTGAAAGAACGGGACTGAAGGCCGTAACTGACAAGGGGAGCCCACAACCTATTGACATGTGGGCCCCTGTTCGTCCTAGAAGGGATTTTTCTCCAATCGATTGAATCGACCAGATAGTTGAGCCCGTTCGCCGCCGCCCACGGCCACTCGTCCGCCGCCGTAGACTGTCGGAGTCCCACCGCCGCAGACCGCCCACCGTCGGATCTATACATGTCCAAATGGGCGTGCCGGGCTAGCCCGGCACGACACGACATTGGCGTGCTCAGGCACGGCACGACAGTGTCACGGGCCGGGCCGGGCTGGCACGTGGGCCCAAATCCCTGCCCAGGCACGGCACGCCTAATGTTAATCGGGCCGGGCCGGGGGCACGGGCAGCCCGTTGGTGCCGTGCCGGGCTCGGGCCCAGTTACATAATACACACGACATAATTCATCAAAGTTAACAGAAAACAAGCCAAATAGGCTACAAAATAGTCTTTAAATGGTTTGGAGCTTTAGTGCAATGTTGCCTCATTAAAAACCTTCCTAGGTAAAAACTCACACTTCGTGAGAAAACCCTAGGAAGGAAAAGAGTACAGCCAGCTCCTTAAAGTATTTATAAGTTCATAGTTCAGTGTTCAGTCCACAGTCCATATGAGCATATTACAGATAAGAGAAGTAGAGAACATAAATAGGTAGAAACAGAGAGAATAAGTTCATAGTCCAGTCCTTCTTGAACTCTGTGGTGCTGCTTCCTTTCTTTTGTTCCCTGGTGATACTCGCTGCTCATCATCTAGGTACATATCCTCAAAGGTTGCTTCAAGGTCTTTGGTTTCCTTCTCCACAGTATGCTGCTTGTGCTGGTCAGCCAACTCTCAATCTTTGATACAGGAGAGCACCTCCACCATGCCTATCGTCAACCATCGTCGTCGCTCCTCGAGCACCCTGCTAGCTAGACTGAAAGTAGATTCTGAAGATATTGTAGAAACAGGGACAGTCAACACATCTTTAGCTAGTATAGAAAGAATAGGATAAGTTTGATTGTGGCGTTGCCACCACATAAGAATGTTGAAATAAGGCCCAAATTTAGTTTCAGTGTCATTGTCAAGGTAAGAAGTTAACTCAGATAAACCAGTAGATGTACCAGATGTACCACCTGTACCAGTATTGCTATAACTTTCATCATCACCATATATATCATCCCATGCCTCTGTGGCCTTACTAGAACCACTACATGACTGTGGTTGAGGAGTCAAGCAAATACCTCCAAATTTGGCCTCATAAATTTGATACATCTTAGTTAATTTGGTTCTAATACATGAAGGATATCTACTATAATCAGTCCCATTAAGAGTAGATAATCTTTGAAGAACTTTATGAAAGCCCCTCATCTTTGCTCTAGGATCAAGAATGAAAGCAAATGCATAAAGAATGGGTATGTCCCTCCAATATTTCAGAAATTTTGTTTTCATAGGCACTACAGCAGTTCTTAAAAGCTCATGGTTCTCATATGCATTTAGATGTCTAGCAATTTCAAAATATGGTGCAACATTAAGGGTGATGTAGGGTAATATATTCCAGATAGTGCAACAGTTGAGTCATAGAATAACTGAAAGAAAGACAATAATTTTTCTGCAACAACCCAATGATTATCACTCAACAAACAAGACCCATCATCTTTGGCAGGAGAATTAGTTCTAATGCACACAGAGAAAGTGCTTTGATAAGGAACTAAATGTTTAAGCATCAGGAATGTTGAATTCCATCTAACATCCATATCTACTCCAAATTTACGTGGTCTAACACCAACACTCATGCAATATTGTTTATAAGAAGCAATTCTTTGATTTGAAGAGTTTAAAAATGTTATAGCAGTCCTAAAGTCTTCAAGATATGGTTGTAAACGTTTCAAACAACTTTTAACAATCAGATTAATAATATGGCAAGCACAACGTTGATGCAAAAATATTTTACTCAAATCACTCTCATTCCTAGTAGGTGCAGGTACCAAATGCCCAATATAACTAGCAAAGACAGGTTTCAGAACATCAATAGCAGTTTTGTTAGATGAGGCATTATCAAGCACAATGGAAAAAATCTTATCAGTAATGCTAAAGTCATTTGCAACCATTTCAACACGTTCAGCAATGTTAAGACCTGTATGAGCTACCTCTATAGGTCTAAGACCAAGTAATCTCTTTGCTAAACACCAATTAGAGTTCACAAAATGAGCAACAACACTTATATAGTCCTCTTTAGCTTTACCAGACCATATATCAGATGTCAAAGCAACAGATGAAACATGTTTAAGTACTTCAATCAGTTGTTCAACACGCTCATTAAACAGTCGGATCAAGTCTCTAGCAGTAGTTTGCCTAGAAGATTTAATAAACCTTGGATTGTGGGCATGGGTTATATACTCCTGAAAAGCACTAGATTCACCAAAACAAAGTGGCAGGTCTAGCCTAGCTATTAAACGACAAAGCTCAGTTCTAGCAACAGAAGGGGAATACTCCCAGTGATTAACAGATCCATCAGCATTATATTTAAGCAAAGACTGTGTTTTTCCAGATCTGTCTTTTTCTTTCTTAGCAGGGCAAACATCCAGGTGTCGGATCAAATGACCAGTTCCAGATGAAGATTTAGCAGACATGCTATTCTTGCAGTGAAGACAAATGGCAGATACTCTTACCTCCTTACCATTTTGAACCGCAGTTACCTCCTCAAAGTGCAGCCATACCTTAGAGGTCGGACCTCTCCTTCTAGAACGTTTACCAGCCACAGGGACAGAGGTGCTCGCGTCGGCCGTCGGGCTTGTGGAGCCTGTCCCCGTTTGTGCACCGGCGCCGTCCAGATCGATGGCACCAACGGAGGTGGTACCAAGGAGGAGGCACCGGGCATCGTCTGCCTCGTTCTGCGCTTCAAGCCTCCGCTCCTCGATCACTACTTCGAGACTGAGCTCGTCGTCAGCCGAGGCCATGGACATGGCCACCGCCTCGGTCGGCTTCTTCGGCTCCTCACGGCGCGCGGCGCACACACACGGTGCACACCTAGACGAATCGAAGCAACAAGATCAAGCACAAGAAGACTAGGACTAGGATTAAGAGAGAGACGAGAGCCAGACCAAGAAAACCTTACCTGCAACACCAGAGCACCGGATCCACGAACCGGATGGCTGACGACAGAGGCAGAGGAGCGAGCTTGGCGAAGATCGGGTTCTAGGGTTAGGGTTAGCGAGGGTCGAGGGAGAGAGGAGCGAGGATGGAGCAAGAGAGGAGAGGAGCAGCGAGCAGGAGGCGAGGACACCGGAGGCGAGGACACCAGAGTTCATCGCTCCGTCGACACCGGAGGCGAGGACACCGGAGCCGAGTCGCCTGTCGCCGCCACGAACCCACGGGAGACGGAGAGGCCGAGAGAGAAAAATGGGATGCTAGGGTTACGCGTTACACCTTACGCGACGCCACCGACGCCTTATACGCCTTAACAGGCCGGTGCCGTGCCGCGGCTTACGTGGGTCGGGCTCGTGCCTGCACCACGGGCCCACTTGGCAGCCCAAGCACGGCACGTGCACCGGGCCGGGCTGGCACGGGCACGCCGGCCGTCGTGCCGGGCCAGGCTTTTCCCGTGCTTGGGCGTGCCGGGTGCCGGGCTGCACCACAGGCCGGCCCGTTTTGGACATGTATAGCCAGATCTGAAGGAGTCGGGCATGACCAGGGTCAGGAGGACGCCGCGGCGCACGCTGTGGAGGAGCCGCTGAAAGGGAAATAGGGTCAAACCTTTTCCTATAAATGATTTTGGTGGTTGAATGCCCAACACAAATATTGAACTAACTAGTTTGCTCTAAATTATGTATTCTACAGGTGCATAAAGGTTCAACACAAACCAATAAAAGAGCAAGTTAGGGTTCAAAAGAAATGAGCAAAAGAAACCGAAGAGAACCCTGGTCTGGCGCACCGGACTGTCCGGTGCACCACCGGACAATGTCTGGTGCACCAGGGGTCGTACAGTCTAAACTCTTCACCTTCGGGTTTCTCAGGCACCGCTCCGCTACAATTCACCGGACTGTCCGGTGTGTCACCGGACTGTCCGGTGCACCAAGCGGAGCAACGACTAACAGCGCAACGGTCGTCTGCAAAAGTGTGAACAGTGCGTGAACAGTGCACGCAGAAGTCAGAGCAGGCGTCAGAGGCGCACCAGACAGTGAATAGTACCTATCCGGTGTGACATGAAGTCAGCGCTCCAACGGTCAGAATCTTCAGAACCCTAACGGTTGGGTGACGTGGCTGGCGCACCGGACAGTGTACGGTGGCGCATTGGACTGTCTGGTGCGCCCATCGACAGACAGCCTCCCCAACGGCTATGTGATTGTTGAGAGCTATAAATACCCCCCAACCACCACCACTCCAAGCTTCCAAGTTTTTCAGACATCTCATTCAATACAAGAGCTAGTGCAATCAATACAAGACACAATTCAAAAGAATCAAAGCCTCTCCAAGTCCCAAATTCACTCCAAACTCCTAGTGACTAGAGAAAGAGTTTTGCTCGTGCTCTTTGAGCTCTTGTTCTTGGATCGCTTTCTTCTTCCTCATTCTTGTTCTCTAAGTGACTTGTAATCAAAGCAAGATACACTAAGTTTGTAGTGGTCCTTGCGGGGTCTAAGTGACCCGTTTGTTAAGGAGAAAGCTCACTCGGTCTAGGTGATCGTTTGAGAGAGGGAAAGGGTTGAAAGAGACCCGGTTGTTTGTGACCACCTCAACGGGGACTGGGTTCTCAAGAACCAAACCTCGGTAAAACAAATCACCGTGTCATTTGCCTTATTTCTTGGTTGATTTGTTTTCACCCTCTCTTTCGGACTCGGTTTTAATTCTAACGCTAACTCCGGCTTTTAGTTTGTCTTTTAAGTTATAAATTTCAGATTTGCCTATTCACCCCCCCCCCCTTTAGGCGACTTTCAATTGGTACCAGAGCCCGGTACTTCATTAGAGTCTAACCACTCGAAGTGATGTCGGGAGATCACGCCAAGAGGGAGATCGTGACCGGCGACAAGCCCACAAGCCCGGGGAGAACCCACTCAAGGGAGTCCGACCACAAGCACAAGGAGGAATCCTCTTCCTCCATCAAGACCCATCGGAGAGGCAAGAAGAAGAAGAAGATGAAGAAAGTGGTCTACTACGAGACCGACTCTTCATCGCCCTCCACATCCGGCTCCGACTCGTCGTCCACTACTTCTAAGCGCCATGAGCGCAAGAAGTATAGTAAGATGTCCCTCCTCTATCCTCACATTTCTAAGCGCACTCCATTACTTTCCGTTCCATTAGGTAAGCCACCATGTTTTGATGCGAAGATTATTCTATATGGAGTGATAAAATGAGGCACCATCTAACCTCACTCCACAAAAGTATTTGGGATATTGTTGAGTATGGAGTGCAGATACCGAAGGTAGGGGACAAGGACTACGATTCGGACGAGGCCGACAAATTCGGCACTTTAACTCCCAAGCCACAACTATACTCCTCGCCTCCTTATGTCGAGAGGAGTATAATAAAATGCAAGGGTTAAAGACGGCCAAAGAAATTTGGGACGTCCTCAAGACAACACACGAAGGGGACGAGGTGACAAAGATCACCAAGCGGGAGACAATCGAGGGGAGCTCGGTCGATTCGTCCTCAACCAAGGAGAGGAGCCACAAGTCATGTACAATCGGCTTAAGACCTTGGTCAACCAAGTGCGCAACCTCGGGAGCACCAAATGGGATGACCATGAAATGGTCAAGGTTATTCTAAGATCACTAGTCTTTCGCAATCCTACGCAAGTTCAATTAATTCGTGGTGATCCTAGATATAAGCTTGTGAGCTTTGAGCTTTGAGCTAATGGTCAATTAACCCGAGGAGGTTATAGGGAAGTTTGTGAGCTTTGAGCTAATGGTCAAAGGCTCCAAACACATCGTCAACTTGGAGCAAGGCGTCACCTCCACACCCGAGGTGCAACCCGTCGCATCCAAGGCGACGGAGGAGAAGAAAGAAGAGTCTACATCAAGTAGGCTCCCCATTAACGCCTCCAAGCTTGACAACGAGGAAATGGCGCTCATCATCAAGAGCTTTCACCAAATCCTCAAGCAAAGGAAGGGGAAAGATTATAAGCCCCGTTCCAAAAGGGTGTGCTACAAATGTTGTAAGCCTGGTCATTTTATTGCAAAATGTCCTATGTCTAGTGATAGTAATAGGGGTGACGACAAGAAGGGAAAGAGGAAGGAGAAGAAGAGGTAATACAATAAGAAGGGCGGCGATGCCCATGTGTGTCGGGAATGGGACTCCGACGAGAGCTCCACTGACTCCTCCTCCGACGAGGATGCCGCCAACATCACCGTCAACAAGGGACTCCTCTTCCCCAACGTCGACCACAAGTGCTTCATGGCAAAAGACGGCAAAAGAAAGAAGGTAAAATCTAGAGCCTCCACTAAATATACAACATCTAGTGATGAGGGTAGCTATAGTGAAGATGAGGATGATTTGCTCACACTTTTTGCCAACCTTAACATGCAACAAAAGGAAAAATTAAATAAATTGATAGGTGCTATTCATAAGAAGGATGAACTTTTGGATAGCCAAGAGGAATTCCTTATTAAGGAAAATAAGAAGCATGTTAAAGTTAAAAATGCCTATGCTCAGGAGATAGAAAAATGTGAAAAATTAACTAATGAGCTTAGCATTTGCCATGACACTGTATCCAACCTTAGAACTGAGAATGCTAATCTAATTGCTAAGGTTGAAAAATTAAATGCTTGTAATGATTCAATTGTCAGTCTTAGAAATGAAAATGATAGTTTAATTGCTAAGATTGATAAATTGAATGAATTAATTTCTAGCCTTAAAGTTGAGAATGATAAATTAATTTCTAAGGCTAAAGATTTAAGTGTTTGCAATGATTCTATTTCCAGTCTTAGAAATGAGAATGCTATATTACATGCTAAGATTGATGATTTAAATGCTTGCAAACCATCTACATCTACTGTCGACCATGTTTCTATATGCACTAGATGTAGAGATATTGATGTTGATGCTATCCATGATCACCTTGCTTTAATTAAACAACAAAATGATCACATAGCTCAACTAACTGCTAAAATTAATGAGCATGAGATTGAAAATGAAAAATTTAAATTTGCTAGAAGCATGCTTTATAATGGGAGACACCATGACATTAAGGATGGCATTGGTTTCCAACAGGGAAGCAATGTCAAGCTTAATGCCCCTAAGAAATTGTCTAACTTTGTTAAGGGCAAGGCTCCCATGGTTCAGGATAGTGAGGGCTACATTTTATATCCTGCTAATTATCCTGAGCACAAGATTAGGAGAATTCATGCTAGGAAACCTCATAATGTTTCTCATCATACTTTTATGTATAAGAATGAGGCTTCTAGCTCTAGGCAATCAACCCATGTTAAATTGCCTAAAAAGAAATCTCCTACTGCATCAAATGAGCCTATTATTTCATTTAAGACTTTTGATGCTTCTTATGTGCTAACTAACAAATCAGGCAAAGTAGTTGCCAAATATGTTGGGGCCAAACACAAGGGATCTAAGACTTGTGTTTGGGTGCCCAAGGTGCTTGTTTATAACATTAAAGGGCCCAAGACTGTTTGGGTACCTAAGAACAAGGCCTAAATTGTTTTGCAGGTTTATGCATCCGGGGGCTCAAGCTGGATAATTGATAGCGGATGCACAAACCACATGACAGGGGAGAAAAGAATGTTCTCCTCCTACGAGAAAAACAAAGATCCCCAAAGAGCTATTACATTCAAGGATGGAAATCAAGGTTTGGTCAAAGGACTTGGTAAAATTGCTATATCACCTGACATTCTATTTCCAATGTTTTTCTTGTAGATTCTTTAGATTACAATTTGCTTTCTGTATCTCAATTATGCAATATGGGCTACAACTGTCTCTTTACAGATATAGGTGTTACTGTCTTTAGAAGGAGTGATGATTCAGTAGCATTTAAGGGAGTGTGAGAGGGTCAACTATACTTAGTTGATTTTAATAGAGCTGAACTCGACACTTGCTTAATTGCTAAGACTAATATGGGTTGGCTCTGGCATCGCCGACTAGCCCATGTTGGGATGAAGAATCTTCACAAGCTTCTAAAGGGAGAGCACATTTTGGGACTAACAAATGTTCATTTTGAGAAAGACATGGTTTGTAGCGCATGCCAAGCAGGAAAGCAAATTGGCACCCATCATCCACTCAAGAACATCATGACAACGGACAGACCACTAGAACTACTCCACATGGATCTATTCGGCCCGATAGCTTACATAAGCATCGGCAGGAGTAAGTACTGTCTAGTTATTGTAGATGATTACTCTCGGTAGCAAATGTTTCACCGGTAAAAACCCCAATGTTTCATATTTTAGAGTCTTTGGTAGCAAATGTTTTATTCTTGTTAAAAGAGGTAGAAAATCCAAATTTGCTCCTAAGGCTGTAGAAGGCTTTTTACTGGGATATGATTCAAACACAAGGACATATAGAGTCTTTAACAAGTCCACTGGACTAGTTGAAGTTTCTTGTGACACTGTGCTTGATGAGACTAATGGCTCCCAAGTGGAGCAAGTTGATCTTGATGAGTTAGATGATGAAGAGGCTCTGTGTGTTGCGCTAAGGAACATGTCCATTGGGGATGTGTGTCCTAAGGAATCCAAAGAGCCAATTCAAGCTCAAGATCAACCATCATCTTCCATGCAAGCATCTCCACCAACTCAATATGAGGAACAAGCTCAGGGTGATGAAGAAGAAGATCAAGAAGATGAGCCACCTCAAGAAGAGGCCAATGATCAAGGGGGAGATGAAGATAATCAAGACAAGGAAGATGAATAAGAGATTTAAGGACAAAGACCGCCACACCCAAGAGTCCACCATGCGATTCAAAGAGATCACCCCGTGAACTCCATTCTCGGGGATATCCATAAGGGGGTAACTACTCGATCTCAAGTCGCTCATTTTTGTGAACATTACTCTTTTGTGTCCTCTGTTGAGCCATACAGGGTGGAGGATGCACTAAGAGATTCAGATTGGATGTTGGTAATGCAAGAGGAGCTCAACAACTTCATAAGGAATGAGGTATGTGAAAGCTCTCTTGTGGGTTTTGGTGGTTTGGATGATAACCCAATTAAAGGACTAACAAGTGTGCTAAGTGTTGAACAGGTGCTTAATGCAAAGCTAATAGGGTTCAACACAAGTGAACAAGTGTGATGGTCCAAAGACTGGATTATCTATAGATAATGGACATCACAAGTAAGATGGACATTGCTTAAGTGAGACTCGGTGTGTGTAACTTAGAGACAACCGATCAAGCCAAGGATGGAGGCAAGAAGAGCTTTGAGGTACCGAGTGCACGGGAGAAGGTCAAGGAGACCAGAAACCCAGAGCCAGGGGTGAAGAAGAAGACTTGCAAAGTCAAGGTTGATCGAGTTAAGAAGAGTTATGATGCATCAAGGATCACTACATAAGGACATGACTTACAATCAATGAGGAAACATCTACAGTTAAGTGGTGTAAGTCATAGGGCTCAAGATCAAGCTCAAGAAGTAAACACGGTCACTAGAAAGAGAAGCAATGTCAAAACCAGAACTGGAAGTAGCCCAAAAGAGCTAAGTTCACCTTGATCTTTAGTTTGGGTTGTTACTATATTTGGATATATTCTATATGACCTTTGCAGGGTGGTGGAGCTCAGATATGTCAATCTAGATCAAGTCAAGTTGACTTGACAGTTTAGATGTCCAACACATGTCATTATAATCTGTGCTAAGTGGTTAAGACATGCAAGTTAAAGAATCAAGGTATGTCTCTGGCCCTAGTGAATTGTTTTTGGAGCTAACATGTTTATCTAAGTGTCAGCGACCAATTTGAGTCAAATCCAAAAGAGCAAAGGAAGTCCAACTGAAAAGCCAGTAGAGTACTTGCTGCGGGTGCACCGGACTGTCTGGTGTGCACCGGACAGTGTCCGGTGCCCCAGCTGCTCGGCTGGCTAAAATTCACTGGACTGTCCGGTGTGCACCGGACTATCCGGTGAGCCAACAGCGCCTGCGCCAACGGTCGGCAGCGAAATCAGCGGGCGACGAGTGGCCTGAGTCAATGGTCGGTTGGCGCACTGGACTGTCCGGTGTGCACCGGACAGTGTCCGGTGCGCCAAGAGGATCGTTGCTTCAACGGTCGGATGTGCCCGATATAGAAAGAGATCATGCACCGGACAAGCTATAGGACCTATTCGGTGGTGCACCGGACTGTCCGGTGCACCACCCGATAGAAGGCAAGGATTGCCTCCCAGATGGAATTCCAACGGCTCCTAGACCCCTTGGGACTATAAAAGGGACCCCTAGGCGCCTCCAACAATAGTACAAGAGCAGCCAACAAGTGCATACATCATTTGGATCAATTCTCTCTCTCCCTCTCTTGTCTATCTCCCTAGTTTGTGTAGAGGCGAAGTTATAAGCCTTTAGAGAGAGGGGAAGTGCTGCTGAGAGCTAGAGCAAAATCTTGAGCGCATTGTTACTCTACCGGAGTGCTGTTGAGAAGATTGGAAGCAGCCACGACATCGTTGTAACTGACATCAACATAGTGGAAGGCTCTATCTATCACACTGACAGATCTGAGCAAACGGAGGAAGGAGTTGAAATAGACTCTAAGCCAAGGTGTGGCTAGCTCCAATGAGGACTAGACAAGCATTTCAAGCTTGGCCGAACCTCAGGATAAATCCCTGTGTCTGTGTGCTCTGCCCTGTGTTGTGTGCTGTTTCTCTGTCTTATTTGTTGTTTATACTTGCACTTCTATATTTATATATGGTGCAAGCTGTCTTCGAAGTGCAGGGTATTTTAAGACAGGAACTTCAATTCCGCTGCAACCTACTCGAAGGGTCTTTCATTCCACTGCGATCCAGCCTTCGAGTAGAGTAAGAATTTCTAGTTTTAAAGTGATAATTATTATTCGCCTCGCCTATTCACCCCCCTTTAGGCGACATCCAGATCCTGTTCCGGGCATAGGGAACTTTCAATTGGGATCAGAGCTAGGCCTCTCCAGTGTGGGCTTAGCCGTCCGGAGATGACGATGTCGTCACAAGAGGTAACTCTAGAACTTCTTCTAGGCGATGGTTCTAATTATAAATCTTGGTCTGTCTCTATTTACAATGCTTTCATGCATATTGATCCTGATTTGAGACAGATCTTTAGTAGAAGTATTTTTCCCTCTGATATTAGTAAAAAAACCTTCTAATGCTGAACTAAGATGTCTATCTCTCAATCACCATGCTTGCAACATCTTAGTTGACTCTCTTTCTAGAGGTGCTTTTACCATCATGAGTAGTGATAGTGATTTATTTGTTGATGCTCATGATCTATGGACTAGAATTAAAATAAAATATTCTGAGTTCAATTGTACTACTTCTACTCCCTATGTTGCTTGTGGTACTAACCTTTCAAAGAGAGAAGAAAAACGATGGCAACCAAACGATGAATCCACCTCACCACAGGTTTGTCTTCCACTAGTTATAAATGTCTTATTGCTAACAATGATAGTGGAGACGAAAGCGATGATGAGGAGGAATATGAGGATGATAGCGAGGATGAGTCTTCATCACCACAAGGTACATTTTCCTGTATTGCTTCCACTGATAATAATGACAGGGAAAATGAGACCGGCGATGTGGAAGAAGAGGAGATTCGCCGATTCTACACCCATCTCAACAAAGAAGACAAAGTGCTCTTAGTTAAACTGTTGAGGAGGAACAAGGAACAAGGCAAGACGCTTCTTAGGCTAGAGGAGACTCTCATCAAAACCAACAACAGCCTAGAGAAGATGACCAAAGAACATGAGGAGCTAAAGTGCTCTCATGATAATTTGGTCCAACGGTATGAATCTGTTTTATTTGAGCAAAGAAATAATCATGATATATTATCTGATGTTGCTCAACTTAAAACTGAGAATTCTATGCTTAAGGGTCAAGTAGAAATGATAAATTTAGAAAAACTTGCTCTAAGTGAAAAATATGATATGCTATCTTATTCTCATAATGAATTAGTTGATGACCATATCATGCTCGATACTGCTCATGAGGTAGTAATTACTAGTTTAAACTTATGTGAACTACATTCTTGCATAAGTGATCAATTAGTTAAAATATCATCATGTGCTGACCTCTACTCCAAGAAAGGCCAATCTTTGATTGAGCAACAAGTTGTAGGGTCAAAAAGAAAATTGCTTGGGAACAAGAAACAAATACAATTGAGGAGAGGACGTTATGCTCGACTTCCTCAAGATATCTACGAACGCGTGGTGAAGCAGCTTGAGGAAGGAGAAACCGCAGCAAGGGTCAAACTCTACGAGAAAGAAGTTCCTAAGGGAATAAGTGAAGCAATCAACATGAAACAAGAAAAAGGTAAAGATTCAATTAGTCATGTTGTTTGCACTGATCATCTCTCTATGTCATCCAAGAGCAAAAAGGGAAGAGGAAAAAGGAGGTGCTTCAAGTGCAAGGAATTAGGCCACTTCATTGCGTATTGTCCACACAAAGATAAGGATAAAGGAATGAGGAGATGTTTTGGATGCAACGATAAGGACCATATGATCACTTCATGTCCACTCATGAAGAATCAAAGACATGCACCCTCCAAGATGACCCTCACTAAGAAAAAAGACAAACAACAAGTGTCATGTCAGGTTGAGCGACGCTTCTACTACATGTGTGGTGAGCATGGTCATCTACCTAAGGTATGTAAGAAGGGTAAGGTTCCTAAGCAAGTAAATTTATCTCAATCTTATTCGCTTAGGAGACCCAAATCATACACTTGTGCTAGATCAGTAATGAGATCACCTAGAACTAGCACAATTGCTATTTAGGTACCAAAGGCTCTTTTAGATGAACGTTATGGACCCATCCCGAGAAGGGTACCAAACTGTGCCAACTAGACCATGCAGGTGCCTCGAGATGGACTGGAGACCCTGGGAGAGCTTAAGATGGTTAATTCAAACTCTACGTTTAAGTTGTCAATTTTATTATCTATTTATTGACCCAAGGTTGAATTATTGTGCAATACTAATCCCATGTTCATCTCGAGTTAAATAAGTTGTAGAGGTCCTTAATCATTATTGGTGAATCAAGCAAAGGACTTTGATGAGAATCTACAACTTGCTCTCTAAAGGACGGTACCTGTGTATCTTAAGTGCATTATTTCTAATCAGTATTGCTTTTAAGTTGGATTGTCGTGCTATACCTATCCTTGGAGTAGTTATGTTTTTGAGATTGCTTGTGTTGAATATCTTTCAATTAATGATCCATGATTTCCAAGATCATAATCATGCTTGCTCAATCGTGACTGTGTGCTTTATAGGTTATATTTCTTGAATCATTCAATGGGTAGTTTTTCAATTGATATATCCACCATGATTAACTCTCTTAGTGTATGTCGATAAACCTGTATCTTTCTGTAAGTCATGCTATGTGGTTTTTAATGATTAACCTATGTGCAAGCATGATAGTTTTGTTTAGTCCATGTTCACATGATTACTTTGTCTTGGTACTCTATGTATACCAAAACAAGAAATCCATGTTGTGTCTCTAATGCACCCTCTCGAGCTATGAGGTGCATGAGCAAAAGGAGCCCTAAATTGGTGACAACAGGTGCTCTTACTCCACACTACCTAAAAGAATGGATCTCATGGCATTCAGGTAAAAGGCAAAGGTATGGAGAATGGAACTATGCAATTTCATTAAATATCTTGAAGTTCCGTTGATTGTGATCATAGCTATGTTCTTGCCTTTCAATTGTTAGTATCTTGGATTAAGTGCTCTATGCTTTAAAATGTTGTTTCCTCTGGTATGCCTAAGAAAATACTTCTTAATCATGATGTGCTTAGACATTGTGCTTTATATGCATGATCTTGTCGTTTTTCAATTGGTATATGTGTTGCAATGATCATCATGTGTGAAGTGTGCCTAGGTTGCTTTTAAAATGTTATATATCTTGAGGCATGCATTGTTTCCACTAGTCATAAGTTGTATTATGTCATCTATTTAATTGGTATCTTTTTGTGATGCAGTTGATATATTATGCCTAGACCAAGGTATGTTGTGATCCCCTCTAGCTCTGAGGACGCTAGAATGTGCAAGGTGCAAGTCATTCAAATACTTGATGCACACTTTAGGGGGGAACACATAACTTGTGTCTTTTGAGACTAACTGTTTCTTGAGTGATCCTGTATAGTCTCAAGGTGGAAAAGGGAAAATGAGCAAGAAATGGAGCAATCAGGACCTGGGTACCTCCACAAGTCGAGTAATTGGTATCTAAAGTTGTGAGTAATTGCATATTTAAAGATTGCTCGTGCTCTATAATAGTTGGTGATCCTAGATGCTTATCTTTAAATATCATGGAGCTATGACAGTGATGATCTTTCAATCGGTAGCCTTGGTAGTGTGCTTCAATTGGTATCTTTTGGTAATCACTAGAATAGAAGCTTCATCTTGTGCCACAATACTATAACTTGTTCTAAGTTTGGTGTCTTAGCAACAAAAAAAGGTCAGGATAAAGGATCAGGCACAAGTGTGAAGGAGCTCCCTAGAGATAAAGCTTTCAAGATGGAAATCTTAAATTGATGACAAAAGCAACTCCGCCTACTTAGATGGAAAGTACACCATAACAATGGTAAAGGTACAAAAGGAGGTATTGACCTTTTTGCGTATTTGTACCTTAATTTTTCTCAAATGCTTGTGTTGCATATGTTTAATGTGTAAGGGGGAGTAATGTTAGTGTGTTGCATTTTTCCTGATTAATACCCTGCTGTCCCTTGACATCATCCTATGTTCTTACTTGAATATGGTTTTGGTGTTTGATGTCAAAGGGGGAGAATTTGTGCATTAAAGCTCACCTCGACCTGAGACGAAAGCTTATCTTAAGGGTGAAGATTAATTTTTTTGTGTGCTAAAGGACTCAAAGGGGTTTCTTTGAGTTCCCTTGATCTTAAAGAAAATTGTGTTAGTTTGTTGATAATACTTATCATATGCTTCTTGTTGTAGTGTATGGTGATAATGCAAAATTAGTGCTTACGTTGATATGAATCAATTGGTATCTACTGTGTTTATCCTGTGATAGATATTCATGTGGTTCTAGCGTTTTAAATCGGTATCTTAACGGTGAATAGTGGTAGGTTGATATTCCTGTGGTATATCCATTTAATTGGTGTTTAACTCTGATCCTGTGCATTTGTGTGTTATACGCATCATGGTTTGATTCTTGACACAATGCATCCCACAGGTGCTAAGGTGTAGCAATGCTTCGAATTAGCCTAAGTATGTGCATTTTGGCATTTAAGGCCAAAGTTAAGATTTTAATGTAAGCACATATTTAGGGGGAGCATTCTATAAACATAGAATTCAAAATTTGTCTTATAAATCTTATTATTGTGTAAGCTTTAATTGTGTTGCCATCAATCACCAAAAAGGGGGAGATTGAAAGCTCTCTTGTGGGTTTTGGTGGTTTGGATGACAATCCAATTAAAGGACTAACAAGTGTGCTAAGTGTTGAACAGGTGCTTAATGCAAAGCTAACAGGGTTCAACACAAGTGAACAAGTGTGATGGTCCAAAGACTGGATTATCTATAGATAATGGACATCACAAGTAAGATGGACATTGCTTAAGTGAGACTCGGTGTGTGTAACTCAGAGACAACCGATCAAGCCAAGGATGGAGGCAAGAAGAGCTTTGAGGTACCGAGTGCACGGGAGAAGGTCAAGGAGACCAGAAACCCAAAGCCAAGGGTGAAGAAGAAGACTTGCAAAGTCAAAGTCATCCACTAGCTTTCCTAATTAATCAGCCAAGGGGTCCCATTCCTCCCTTGGGGTAGCATTGTTTTCCCGGGTGGTTGCTCCATGTTCCAATTAACATAATGATCTTATCATGAACAGTAAATAACAAACTGATAATAAAAGTATGATCATGAATAATGTATATCTCTATACCCAAAACCACATAAAGCAATAGCAGGTACTACCAAAAGTTCAGTGGTAAACAAGGTATAAAGATAATCAAACTAGGGTAACCTATTAGGTCTCATCAAAATTAACCTATGCAGATCATTATGATTAAAAGGAACATGAGTGGGTAAAAAGAAGTGATCAAGGGCACAACTTGCCTGGGACTTGAGATTCCAGGTACCAACTTGCTCTTCAGGTGACTCGTAACCTCGCTGCTAGTCATGGCAATACACACAAACATGGTATAGGCAAAATTAACATCACACCAAATATGAGAAAAAACTGTATAATAATATTCTACGCATCGTAATGAAAACCTAGGTTCGAGAACAACTAAATTCAGAGTTACAGTTAAAGAGTTATGATTTTTTTGAAGTTTTAGGTGACTAAGACTTGTGACGATGACCTTTTTGTGTGCCAAATTTATGTCGATGACATAATATTTGGTTCTACTAACCAAAAGTCTTGTGAGGAGTTTAGCAGGGTGATGACTCAAAAATTTGAAATGTCTATGATGGGCGAGTTGACCTATTTTCTTGGGTTCCAAGTGAAGCAACTCAAGGACGGCACCTTCATCTCCCAAACGAAGCACACACAAGATCTTCTCAAGCGGTTTGGGATGAAGGACGCCAAGCCCGCAAAGACACCTATGGGAACCGACGGGCACATCGACCTCAACAAATGAGGTAAGTCTGTTGATCAAAAGGCATACCGGTCTATGATAGGTTCCTTGCTTTATTTATGTGCTAGTAGACCGGACATTATGCTAAGTGTATGCATGTGTGCTAGATATCAATCTGACCCCAAGGAATATCACCTTGTGGCCGTTAAGCGAATTCTTAGATATCTAGTTTCTACGCCTTGCTTCGGGATCTGGTATCCAAAGGGGTCTACCTTTGACTTGATTGGATATTCAGACTCTGATTATACCGGGTGCAAGGTTGATAGGAAGAGCACATCGGGGACATGCCAATTTCTAAGAAGGTCCCTGGTGTCTTGGAGTTCAAAGAAACAAACCTCCGTTGCCCTATCCACCGCTGAGGCCGAGTATGTTGCCGCAGGACAGTGTTGCGCGCAACTACTTTGGATGAGGCAAACCCTTCGGGACTTTGGCTACAATTTGAGCGAAGTCCCACTCCTATGTGACACTGAGAGTGCAATCCGCATGGCGGATAATCCTGTTGAACACAGCCGCACTAAGCACATAGACATCCGACATCACTTTCTGAGAGACCACCAGCAAAAGGGAGATATCAAAGTGTACCATGTTAGCACCGAGAACCAGCTAGCCGATATCTTCACCAAGCCTTTAGATGAGAAAAGGTTTTGCAGGTTGCGTAGTGAGCTAAATGTCTTAGATTCGCATAACTTGGATTGATCTATAGCATACATGTGTTCTATGCCTTTGATCATGTTACTTCATGCATTTATGTAATTTGTTGCTTATTGATGGTGCTCAAGTTGTGTAAGGGATCCCCGGACCTCACAAGTCCATGTGTGAATGATGCACATATTTAGGGGGAGATGTGCTACAACTTGACCCTTTTGAGACTAACCTTTGTGTTTGAGTATTCTTGATGTAGTCTCAAAGGTGCATTGAAAGGAAAAATGGACTTGGACGTTGCAAAGAACTTCCACTGCACTCCGGTATTGGTGTATTTACTTCCAAGTTCATACCTATGCTCTTATTGCCTTTTTGCTCTTAATTGACAAATTTGGTGAGGCAATGGGGTTAATGGGCCAAGAATGATCCCGTTTTGATGCTTAATACCAAAGGGTGAGAAATTAAGGCCAAAGCAAATGGATCAGCTACCACTTGTGAATTTTGAAAACAATAGAGTTAGAACTTTTGATTTGTCCAAAATACTCTTATTGCAAAATTTAGTCTCTTGTGGGGGAGAATTTTTGATCATGGGAAAAAGAGGGAGTTTTTGGCTCTTGCTCATTTTCACTCTTGGATTATCTCTCTTGATGCCCAAACAAGTGAGTTTGAATTAGAGATAGGTAAATGAATTTGGTTTGCAAAAACAAACCCAGTGGTGGCAAAGATTGATCCAAATATGTCAAAACTTGTGCAAAGACAATTTTGTTCTCAATTTCATTGATGTTGCATTTCTTTTGGCTGCTTTTGGATGTGTTGGCATAAATCACCAAAAAGGGGGAGATTGAAAGGGAAATGTGCCCTTGGGCAATTTCTATTATGTTTTGGTGATTAAGTTCCCAACACATTTAATTAAGTTCTAATGTGCTAAATGAAGAGAAAAGTGCAAATCAAGACATGAGGTATGTTTCTAGACTTAGTACATTGTTTTGAGTACTAACATATTTTATCTAAGTGCTAGAAACAGGAAAAGAAAGAATTACAAAAGACTTGGTTGTGTGCAGCCAAAGTCCAGCTTGGCCTGGCACACCGGACTGTCCGGTGGTGCACCGGACAGTGTCCGGTGTGTCAGGCTAGTCCGCGTGAACAGGCCGCTCTCGGGACTCGATGGCGGCGTACGGCTATAATTCATCGGACTGTCCGGTGGTGCACCGGACTGTCCGATGAGTCGTCCACGACGAACTCGTTGCTCTCGGGAAGAGGATCCGCGACGTACGGCTAAAATTCATCGGACTGTCTGGTGGTGCACCGGACTGTCCGGTGAGCCAACGGTCGTCTGCGTCAATGGTCCGCCGCGCAATCTTCACGCGATGCGTGGCAGCTCCAACAGTCGGCGGGGGGCACCGGACTGTCCAGTGTGCATCGGACAGTGTCCGGTGCGCCAACTGGCCCGGCGCTGCAACGGTCGTCTGCGCTAGAAAAGGAAGGAGATCGGCACCGGACCGTCTACAGTGACTGTCCGGTGGTGCACCGGACTGTCCGGTGCGCCACTCGACAGAAGGCAAGGATGGCCTTCCTTGTTGGCCTCCAATGGCTCTTAGCTGCCTTGGGGCTATAAAAGGGACCCCTAGGCGCATGGAGGTGCTACCCAAGCATTCACTAAGACTCCAAGACTCCAACTTCACGCATTTGATTCTTTGTGTTAGCGTTTTGAGCTCCATTTGAGTTGTAAACTCCGTGTGTTGCATTGTGAGCTTAAGTCGTGACTTGTGTGCGTGGTTGTGCTGCGTATTTGAGTCTTGTGTGTGTTGCTCTTCCCTACCTTACTCTTGTGCGTTCTTTGTGATCAATTGTGTAAGAGCGAGAGGCTCCAACTTGTGGAGATTCCTCGCAAACGGAAAGAAGACTATAAGCAAAAAAGTTGTGGTATTCAAGTTAATCATTGGATCACTTGAAAGGGGTTGAGTGCAACCCTCGTCCATTGGGACGCCACAACATGGAAGTAGGCAAGTGTTACTTGGCCGAACCACGGGATAAAATCGTGTGTCCCTTGTGTTGCTCCTCTCTGTGATTATTTGTGTTCACAAGAAGCCACTTAGTCGTACTAACACTTATAACTAAGTTTTGTGGCTATTAGTGTTTGATTTTTATAGGATCACCTATTCACCCCCTCTAGGTGCTCTCAATTGGTATCAGAGTTGTTCTCTTCACGTAAGGGACTAATCGTCCGAAGAGATGGATCCTAAGGGAAAGGGGATGGTGGTCAACGACAAAGAGAAGGAGTCCATCTTCAACGAGCCAAGAGACGACAAGTCCACTGACTCTGGCTCGAGTCACAAGAAGAAGGATGGGAAGAAGAAGAGGTGCATCAAGAAGATCATTTACTATGACAGTGACGCCTCCTCTTCTTCACCAAGAGACGACGACGACAATGACTCATATAAAAAGAAACCAGTTAATCAAAACTTTTCATTTGATTATTCTCGTATTCCATTCAATTCTAATGCTCATTTGCTATCAATTCCACTTGGTAAACCTCCACACTTTGATGGAGAAGACTACTCTTTTTGGAGTCACAAAATGCGTAGTCACTTATTTTCTCTCCATCCTAGTATTTGGGAGATAGTTGAAAATGGAATGCATTTCGATAGTACGGATAACCCTATGTATATTAATGAACAAATTTATAAGAATGCACAAGCTACCATTGTTTTGCTAGCTTCTTTGTGCAGGGATGAATACAACAAGGTGAGCGGCTTGGACAACGCCAAACAAATCTGGGACACCCTCAAGATATCTCATGAGGGAAACGACGCCACCATGATCACCAAAATGGAGTTGGTGGAAGGCGAGCTAGGAAGATTTACGATGATCAGGGGAGAGGAGCCAACGCAAACCTACAACAGGCTCAAGACCCTGGTCAACAAAATTAGAAGCTATGGAAGCACAAGATGGACGGACCACGACATCGTCCGGCTTATGCTAAGGTCATTCACGGTAATGGACCCCCATCTTGTAAACCTCATTCGTGAAAATCCTAGGTACACCAAAATGACGCCCGAGGAGATACTCAGAAAATTCGTGAGCAGGTGTATGATGGTAAAGGAAGCGCAATACGCGGATGATGCCCTTAATGGCCCTCTACCCGTCTACGAGCCTCAACCCGTTGCTCTCAAGCAACAAGCAGCAGGGAGGCGCTACCAAGCAAAGTGGCACAAGTTGAGGCTGCCAGGCTAAACGAAGATGGGATGGCCCTAATCATCAAGCGCTTCAAGACCGCACTAAAAGGACGCAAGGAGTACCCCAACAAGAACAAAGCAAGGGGAAAGCGCTCCTGTTTTAAATGCGGTAAGACTGGTCATTTTATAGCACAATGCCCCGATAATGATAATGACCAGGAACAAGAAAAGCATGGGAAGAGGGAGAAGAAGAAGGCTTACAA
This sequence comes from Zea luxurians, assembly GCA_029449295.1. NCBI lineage: Eukaryota > Viridiplantae > Streptophyta > Magnoliopsida > Poales > Poaceae > Zea > Zea luxurians. The sequence goes on from JAOPSE010000023.1 coordinate 40,341,334, forward strand.
GAAGGCGAAGGGCAAGACGCACCTTGGCAAAGAATGGGATTCGGACTGCTCTTCATCCGACTCCGATGATGAAGGACTGGTAGCCTCGGCCTTCAACAAATCTTCTCTCTTCCCCAACGAATGCCACACTTGCCTCATGGCCAAGGAGAAGAAGGTGAGTGTTCGAGATTCCCCTAAGTACTCTACTTCTAGTGATGTGGATTCCTCCGATGATGAAGTAGATTACTCTAGTCTATTTAAAGGATTAGATAGAGCCAAAGTAGAAAAGGTTAATGAACTAATTGATGCTTTAAATGAAAAGGATAGACTTTTAGAAAAGCAAGAGGATATTTTGTATGAAGAGCATGATAAATTTGTTAGCGTTCAAAAATCTCTTGCTCTAGAAATTAAGAGAAATGAAATGTTATCCTCTGAATTGTCTGTGTGCCATGAATCAATCTCTAGTTTAAAGATTTTGAATGATGATTTAAATGCTAAGGTAGAGGAAGCTAATACTATTAGATCTTGTGTAGAACATGTAGTTATTTGCAATAGATGCAAGGATTTTGATATTGATGCTTGTGATGATCATCTTGCGCCCATTTCTAAATTAAAGGATGAGGTGGCAAGTCTTAATGCTCAACTTAAGACTTGCAAGTTTGATTTTGATAAATTAAAGTTTGCTAGGGATGCCTACACAATTGGTAGACACCCCTCAATTAAGGATGGGCTTGGTTTTCGAAAGAAAGCCAAGAACTTAACAAGCCAAAAGGCTCCCATTCTTGCCAAGGAGAAAGGGAAGGCCCCTATGGCTAGTAGTATTCAAAAGAATCATGCTTTTATGTATAATAGGAAAATTGCTAGTCATTCCAATTATGATAGGAGTTATGATCATGATGCTTTTGATTCACATGCAATGTTTGCCTCGAGTTCTACTTTTGTCCACGGTAGAAGTAGGCCTAGGAGAAACCATGTTGTGCATCATGTGCCTAGGAAAGTGTGTAATGAATCCACTACTATTTACCATGCTTGCAATACTTCATTTGCGCTTTTATGTAAGAATGCAAAAGTAGTGGCTAGGAAATTGGGATCCAAATGCAAGGGAGACAAGACTTGTATTTGGGTTCCAAAGGCTATTGTGACTTGCCTTGTAGGACCCAACAAGAGTTGGGTACCTAAAACCCAAGTGTAAATTGCCTTGCAGGTTTATGCATCCAGGGGCTCAAGCTGGATTATCGACAGCGGATGCACAAACCACATGATGGGGGAGAAGAAGATGTTCACCTCCTACGTCAAGAACAAGGATTCCCAGGATACGATTATTTTTGGAGATGGGAACCAAGGCAAGGTCAAAGGCTTGGGCAAGATAGCCATTTCATCCGAGCATTCTATATCCAATGTGTTCTTAGTTGAATCGCTCGGGTACAACTTATTATCTCTGAGTCAATTATGTAACATGGGTTTTAATTGTCTATTTACCAATATTGATGTTTCTGTCTTTAGAAGGAGTGATGGTTTATTAGCATTTAAGGGTGTATTAGATGGCAAACTCTACTTAGTTGATTTTTCGAAAGAGGAGGCCGATCTAGATACATGCTTAATAGCTAAGACTAGCATGGGCTAGCTGTGGCATCGCCGTCTAGCACATGTTGGGATGAAGAACCTTCATAAGCTTCTAAAGGGAGAACATGTGTTAGGACTAACCAATGTATGTTTCGAAAAAGATAGACCTTGTGCAGCTTGTCAAGCAGGGAAACAGGTGGGAAGCACTCATCACAACAAGAATGTGATGACAACATCAAGACCACTGGAGCTTCTTCACATGGACCTCTTCGGACCCGTCGTCTATCTTAGCATTGGGGGAAGTAAGTATGCTCTAGTAATTGTTGATGATTTTTCCCGCTTCACTTGGGTGTTCTTTTTGCAGGATAAATCAGAAACCTAAGGGACCCTAAAGCGCTTTCTAAGGAGGGCTCAAAACGAATATGAGCTCAAGGTGAAAAAGATAAGAAGCGACAACGGGTCCGAGTTCAAGAATCTGCAAGTGGAGGAGTATCTTGAAGAAGAAGGCGTCAAGCACGAGTTCTCCGCTCCCTACACACCACAGCAAAACGATGTGGTAGAGAGGAAGAACAGGACGCTCATCGACATGGCGAGGACGATGCTTGGAGAGTTGAAGACGCCCGAGCAGTTTTGGTCGGAAGCTGTGAATACAGCTTGCCATGCCATAAACCGGCTCTACCTACATAGCCTTCTCAAGAAGACCTCGTATGAACTCCTTACCAGTAACAAACCCAACGTCTCATACTTTCGTGTATTTGGGAGCAAATGTTACATTCTAGTGAAGAAAGGTAGAAATTCTAAATTTGCTCCCAAGGCAGTAGAAGGGTTTTTACTAGGGTATGACTCAAATACAAGGGCATATAGAGTCTTCAACAAATCATCGGGTTTGGTTGAAGTCTCTAGCGACGTTGTATTTGATGAGACTAATGGCTCTCCAAGAGAGCAAGTTGATCTTGATGATGTAGATGAAGATGATGTTCCAATGACCGTAATGCACATGATGGCGATAGGTGATGTGCGACCACATGAACAACAAGAGCAAGATCAACCTTCTTCCTCAACAATGGTGCAACCGCCAACTCAAGATGATGGACAGGTTCCTCAAGAAGAAGCGTGTGATCAAGGGGGAGCACAAGAAGAACAAGTTATGGAGGAAGAAGCACCACGGGTCCCTTCAACTCAAGTTCGAGCGACGGTCCAAAGAAATCACCCTGTCGATCAAACTCTGGGTGATATCAGCAAGGGAGTAACAACTCGCTCACGTCTAGCTAATTTCTGTGAGCATTACTCGTTTGTCTCTTCTATTGAGCCTTTCAGGGTAGAAGAGGCCTTGTAGGATCCGGACTGGGTGTTGGCCATGCAGGAAGAGCTCAACAACTTCAAGAGGAATGAAGTTTGGAGCCTGGTGCCACGTCCAAAGCAAAACGTTGTGGTAACCAAGTGGGTGTTCCGCAATAAGCAAGACGAGCACGGGGTGGTGACAAGAAACAAGACTCGACTTGTGGCAAAAGGTTATGCCCAAGTCACAGGTTTGGATTTCGAGGAGACTTTTGCTCCTGTGGCTAGGCTAGAGTCTATTCGCATTCTATTAGCCTATACCGCTCACCATTCCTTCAGGTTGTTTCAAATGGACGTGAAGAGCGCTTTCCTCAACGGGCCAATCAAGGAGGAGGTATACGTGGAACAACCCCTGGCTTTGAGGATGACAGGTATCCCGACCACGTTTTTAAGCTCTCTAAGGCGCTCTATGGACTTAAGCAAGCCCCAAGAGCATGGTATGAATGCCTTAGAGATTTCTTAATTGCTAATGCTTTCAAGGTTGGGAAAGCCGATCCCACTCTTTTCACTAAGACTTGTGACGGTGACCTTTTTGTGTGCCAAATTTATGTCGATGACATAATATTTGGTTCTACTAACCAAAAGTCTTGTGAGGAGTTTAGCAGGGTGATGACTCAAAAATTTGAAATGTCTATGATGGGCGAGTTGACCTATTTTCTTGGGTTCCAAGTGAAGCAACTCAAGGACGGCACCTTCATCTCCCAAACGAAGTACACATAAGATCTTCTCAAGCGGTTTGGGATGAAGGACGCCAAGCCTGTAAAGACACCTATGGGAACCGACGGGCACATCGACCTCAACAGAGGAGGTAAGTCCGTTGATCAAAATGTATACCGGTCTATGATAGGTTCTTTGCTTTATTTATGTGCTAGTAGACCAGACATTATGCTAAGTGTATGCATGTGTGCTAGATATCAATCTGACCCCAAGGAATATCACCTTGTGGCCGTTAAGCGAATTCTTAGATATCTAGTTTCTACGCCTTGCTTCGGGATCTAGTATCCAAAGGGGTCTACCTTTGACTTGATTGGATATTCAGACTCCGATTATGCCAGGTGCAAGGTTGATAGGAAGAGCACATCTGGGACGTGCCAATTTCTAGGAAGGTCCCTGGTGTCTTGGAGTTCAAAGAAACAAACCTCCGTTGCCCTATCCACCGCTGAGGCCAAGTATGTTGCCGCAGGACAGTGTTGCGCGCAACAACTTTGGATGAGGCAAACCCTCTGGAACTTTGGCTACAATCTGAGCAAAGTCCCACTCCTATGTGACAGTGAGAGTGCAATCCGCATGGCGGATAATCCTGTTGAACACAGCCGCACTAAGCACATAGACATCCGACATCACTTTCTGAGAGACCGCCAGCAAAAGGGAGATATTGAAGTGTACCATGTTATCACCGAGAACCAGCTAGCCGATATCTTCACCAAGCCTTTAGATGAGAAAAGGTTTTGCAGGTTGCGTAGTGAGCTAAATGTCTTAGATTCGCGTAATTTGGATTGATCTATAGCATACATGTGTTCTATGCCTTTGATCATGTTACTTCATGCATTTATGTAATTTGTTGCTTATTGATGGTGCTCAAGTTGTGCAAGGGATCCCCGGACCTCACAAGCCCATGTGTGAATGATGCACATATTTAGGGGGAGATGTGCTACAACTTGACCCTTTTGAGACTAACCTTTGTGTTTGAGTATTCTTGATGTAGTCTCAAAGGTGCATTGAAAGGAAAAATGGACTTGGACGTTGCAAAGAACTTCCACTACACTCCGGTGTTGGTGTATTTACTTCCAAGTTCATACCTATGCTCTTATTGCCTTTTTGCTCTTAATTGATAAATTTGGTGAGGCAATGGGGTTAATGGGCCAAGAATGATCCCGTTTTGGTGCTTAATGCCAAAGGGGGAGAAATTAAGGCTAAAGCAAATGGATCAGCTACCACTTGTGAATTTTGAAAACAATAGAGTTAGAACTTTTGATTTGTCCAAAATACTCTTATTGCAAAATTTAGTCTCTTGTGGGGGAGAATTTTTTATCATGGGAAAAAGGGGGAGTTTTGGCTCTTGATCATTTTCCCTCATGGATTATCTCTCTTGATGCCCAAACAAGTGAGTTTGAATTAGACATAGGTAAATAAATTTGATTTGCAAAAACAAACCAAGTGGTGGCAAAGATTGATCCAAATATGTCAAAACTTGTGCAAAGACAATTTTGTTCTCAATTGCATTGATGTTGCATTTCTTTTGGTTGCTTTTGGATGTGTTGGCATAAATCACCAAAAAGGGGGAGATTGAAAGGGAAATGTGCCCTTGGGCAATTTTTTATTATGTTTTGGTGATTAAGTGCCCAACACATTTAATTAAGTTCTAATGTGCTAAATGAAGAGAAAAGTGCAAATCAAGACATGAGGTATGTTTCTAGACTTAGTACATTGTTTTGAGTACTAACATATTTTATCTAAGTGCTAGAAACAGGAAAAGAAAGAATTACAAAAAACTTGGTTGTGTGCAGCCAAAGTCCAGCTTGGCCTGGCACACCGGACTGCCGGTGGTGCACCGGACAGTGTTCGGTGCGCCAGGCTAGTCCGCGTGAACAGGCCGCTCTCAGGACTCGATAGCGGCATACGGCTATAATTCACCGGACTGTCCGGTGGTGCACCGGACTATCCGGTGAGTCGTCTGCGGCGAACTCGTCGCTCTCGATAAGAGGATCAGCGGCGTACGGCTAAAATTCACCGGACTGTCCGGTGAGCCAACGGTCGTCTGCGCCAATGGTCGACCGCACAATCTTCGCGCGATGCGTGGCAGCTCCAACGGTCGGTGGGGGGCACCGGACTGTCTGGTGTGCACCGGACAGTGTCTGGTGCGCCAATCAGCCCAGTGCTGCAACGGTCGTCTGCGCCAGAAAAGGAAGGAGATCGGCACCGGACCGTCTACAGTGACTGTCTGGTGGCGCACCGTACTGTCCGGTGTGCCACTCGACAGAAGGCAAGGATAGCCTTCCTTGTTGGCCTCCAACGGCTCCTAGCTGCCTTGGGCTATAAAAGGGACCCCTAGGCGCATGGAGGAGCTACCCAAGCATTCACTAAGACTCCAAGACTCCAACTTCACGCATTTGATTCTTTGTGTTAGCGTTTTGAGCTCCATTTGAGTTGTGAACTCCGTGTGTTGCATTGTGAGCTCAAGTCATGACTTGTGTGCGTGGTTGTGCTGCGTATTTGAGTCTTGTGTGTGTTGCTCTTCCCTACCTTACTCTTGTGCGTTCTTTGTGATCAATTATGTAAGGGCGAGAGGCTCCAACTTGTGGAGATTCCTTGCAAACGGGAAGACGACTATAAGCAAAAAGCCATGGTATTCAAGTTGATCATTGGATCACTTGAAAGGGGTTGAGTGCAACCCTCGTCCATTGGGACACCACAACGTGGAAGTAGGCAAGTGTTACTTGGCTGAACCACGAGATAAAATCGCGTGTCTCTTGTGTTGCTCCTCTCTATGATTATTTGTGTTCACAAGAAGCCACTTAGCCGTACTAACACTTATAACTAAGTTTTGTGGCTATTAGTGTTTGATTTTTACAGGATCACCTATTCACCCCACTCTAGGTGCTCTCAAGGGCTATAAATACCCCCAACCATCACCATTCCAAGCATCCAAGTTTTTCAAGCATCTCATTCAATACAAGAGCTAGTGTAATCAATACAAGACACAATTCAAAAGAATCAAAGCCTCTCCAAGTCCCAAATTCACTCCAAACTCCTAGTGACTAGAGAGAGAGTTTTGCTCGTGTTCTTTGAGCTCTTGTTCTTGGATCGCTTTCTTCTTCCTCATTCTTGTTCTCTAAGTGACTTGTAATCAAAGCAAGAGACACTAAGTTTGTAGTGATCCTTGCGGGGTCTAAGTGACCCGTTTGATTAAGGAGAAAGCTCACTCGGTCTAGGTGACCGTTTGAGAGAGGGAAAGGGTTGAAAGAGACCCGGTCTTTGTGACCACCTCAATGGGGACTAGGTTCTCAAGAACTGAACCTCGATAAAACAAATCACCGTGTCATTTGCCTTATTTCTTGGTTGAATTGTTTTCGCCCTCTATTTCAGACTCAGTTTTAATTCTAACGCTAACCGTGGCTTGTAGTTTGTCTTTTAAGTTATAAATTTTCAGATTTTGCCTATTCACCCCCTCTAGGCGATTTTCAGCCGCAAGTAGCAGCCATGCTCCCAGAGGGCACATCCTTCTCCTGCACGAGCCTCCCAGGTCCAGCGCGTGTCTCCGGCTAGCCGCTCTCCCCACTCCAGCGCCGGATTTGCATCTCCAGCGCGTCTCCAGCTCTAGCGCGCCTCCAGGTCCCCTCCAGCGTGCCTGGTTTCCCCACTCCACTGTGCCTTGGCTCCCCGCTCTCCTCACTCCAGTGCGTGGCTCTAGCTCTCTTCAAGAAGGCAAGGCTCTAATGGAAAGGGGCATTGTGGCTGTGGTCCTGATGAATTGTGGAGTAGATAATGCGGCTCTCTGATCCATATGGAGTAGCCGAGTAGATAGTGCGGCTCTGGTCCATGTCACTTTCTTGATTGTAGTATTTAATTAGGATGTGTAGTTATTAAATCCCTATTTAATTAGGCTTCAGTGCCTCAGATTCCTAGTTAGTGCTGCTCCACTGCTAGTAGTGCTCCACATGCTCAAATTGTACCTATTTGTTTAAGTAGGTAGTGGAGGCTCCTTTGTTTGTACTTTTTGTCTTGTAATGTTTGTAATTTGTGCTTGAGACAAATGCTCTAATTACTAACAATTATCTCTTTTTTGTCAACTAGGATGAATTCAAACACTCATGTGGAAGCTCTTGAGGATGATGTCCTTAATGCTCATGAAGATGAGAGAATGTTTCTAGAGTTTGTTGAAAATGGTCATGCACGTGGGTATGACATGCTTGCACAATTCGAGGATACCGATGATGAAGAGAGGGAGGAGAACCTTACCATGGGTGTGCCCGATGATGTAGAAGATGAGAATAGACTGATTGTTGATTGGGATAGAGAAAATCCAAGTCTAGAAGAAGGCAATACTTTTCCAACCATGAGAGATTGCAGGAATGCACTCGCAACCTATTGCATCAAAGGGGACTATGACTTTATCATTGACAAGAGTTCGCCCAAGAGATACACTGTGCATTGTTGGTTTGAGCGGTGTAAGTGGAGGATGCATGCCTCCACTATGAGGAATAGCACTATTGTTCAAGTTAAGGTCAACCCTTTTCCGCACACATGCCTAAGCGCCGAAAGAAAAGTGACGCAGAGGGCAACCAAGAGCTGGTGGTGCTGTGATGTAGTGTTACAGTGGGTGACAGAAAATCCTTCTATTGGTCCAGCCGCACTTATTAAGAAGATTCATGAGAAGCATAACATTCAAGTGCCTTACATGAGGGTCTTCTATGAGAAACAAATGGCTCTTGATAAAATCTACGGTCCATGGAAGGAAAGTTTTCAACTATTGTACTCATTTAAATTCAAAGTGGAGAAGGCTTGTCCTGGAAGTGTTGTGCAGATTGACAAGCACAAAGTAGTGTATAATGTGAAAGGTAAAACTATGGAGAAGGAATGCTTTCGAAGAGTATTTGTTTCATTCAAGGCTTGTTGGAAGGGTTTTTTGGATGGTTGTAGGCCATACTTGGCGGTGGATGCAATTGTTTTGACTGGCAAATTCACATGGCAGTTAGTGGCTGCTTGTGGTATAGATGGGCAAAATTGGTTGTATCCAGTTGCTTATGGTGTCTTGGAGGTTGAATCATCAGAGAGTTGGACATGGTTTATGGAGAATTTGCGGCATGTCATTGGGTTTCCTAATGGATTGGTCATACACACAGATGCTTGCAAAGGTTTGGAGGTTGCGGTGGATCATGTGTTCCCTGGAGTGGAGCACAGGGAATGCATGTGACATCTTGCTGGACACTTTGTGAAGAAGTTTAAAGGGAAATCGTTAAGTGACAGCTTATGGGCAGCATCATTGACTTGTTGTGTGGAACAACACATGGACCATTTGAGCAAAATATACACTAAGCCAGGTGTGCAAACATGGTTGGCAAAGAAGAAGGTGTGGACAAGGAGCAAATTCAATGTATTTTGTAAAGTTCACTATGTGAACAATAATTTGGCAGAGTCCTTCAACTCAGTGATTAAGGGGGTCAAAGGTCTTCACATAGTTGATGTATTGGACAAGATAAGACAGATGATTATGGTAAAGTTTGAGTTGCGCAAAAGAATTGCGGAAGAAAGATTTAAAAACCATGAGATCATCCCACTTGTCATGAAGACTTTGACCATGATGAAATTCAAGCCTTATGCGACAGAGATGATTCTATTTGACAAAGAGATGATGGAGTGGAGGTTTTCAGTGGACTTAGAGAAGAGAACTTGTACATGTAGGCAATGGCAGATATGTGGATTGCCTTGCACTCATGCACTTTGCTTCATAACTTCTCTAAGTCCACCGACTTCACATATAGACCAATATGTTGATGACTACTACTTAGTTGCCAAGTTTAAAGTCGCATATGCTGATAATTTGCCCTCTTTAGGGGCAAAGCACTAGTGGAACAAAGTCGATCCTGGTTTCGTGCTTCATCCTCCTGTTTTGACTAGAGCACCTGGTAGACCGAGAAAGAATATAATAAGATCAAGTGCAGAGCGTAGGAATGGACTTGGAGCTAGAAAAAGAAAATGTAAAAGATGTGGAGGATTGGGTCATATTGCTAGAATTTGTAAAAATGCAGTTGATCCAGCTTTTGGAGAGGACTTGAAAGATGCACCATCTAACCCGGTGTTGCAAGATGTACCCTCCAATCTTGAGTTGTAAGATGTGCCCTCCAATCTTGAGTTGCAAGATGTGCCATCCAATCTGGAGTGGCAAGATTTGCCATCCAACCTTGAGTTTGAAGATTTACCCTCCATTTTTGAGTTGCAAAATGCATCCTCCAATCTTGAGTTGTGAAAGGGAATTAGGCTTACACCTATTTCCTAAACTAATTTTGGTGGTTGAATTGCCCAACACAAATATTTGGACTAACTAGTTTGCCCAAGTTTATAAGTTCTACAGGTACCAAAGGTCCACAATAAGCCAATAAAAAGACCAAGAAAAGGGTTCAACAAAAAGAGCAAAGGGACAACCGAAGGCATGCTGGTCTAGGGCACCGGACTGTCCGGTGCGCCACCAAACATGTCCGGTGCACCAGATTTCTCCACGCGCTGAACTCCTCGCCTTCGGGAAAACGCAGAGTCGCTCCGCTATAATTCACCGGACTGTCCGGTGTACACCGGACAGTGTCCGGTGCTCCAGGGATGAAGCGACTCTGAACTCGTCAGCCTCGGGAATTCGCAACGGCTCTCCGCTATAATTCACCGGACATGTCCGGTGTACACCGGACTGTCCGGTGCAACTGCGGAGCAACGGCTACTTCGGCGCCAACGGTCACCTGCCAGCGCATTTAATGCGCGCCAGAGCGCGCAGAAGTCAGGCACGCACGAAGAGGCGCACCGGACACTCTATAGTGCTTGTCCGGTGCGCCACAGGACATCCAGGCGGGCCCAGCGTCAGAGCTCCAACGGTCGGAACCCTAACGGCCGGGTGACGTGGCTGTCGCACTGGACATGTCCGGTGCGCACCGGACTGTCCGGTGCACCATTCGACAGACAGCCCCCACCCAAACGGCTAGTTTGGTGGTTGGGGCTATAAATACCCCCAACCACCCCACATTCAAGTCATCCAAGTTTTCCACTTCTCAACCACTTACAAGAGCTAGGCATTCAATTCTAGACACACCCAAGTGATCAAATCCTCTCCACTTCCACACAAGGCTTTAGTGATTAGCGAGAGAGATTTGCCGTGTTCTTTTGAGCTCTTGCGCTTGGATTGCTTCTTTCTTTCTCACTTGTTCTTGTGATCAAAACTCATTTGTAACCAAGGCAAGAGACACCAATTGTGTGGTGGTCCTTGCAGGGAAGTTTTGTTCCCGGTTTTGATTTGAGAAGAGAAGCTCACTCGGTCCGAGGGACCGTTTGAGAGAGGGTAAGGGTTGAAAGAGACCCGGCCTTTGTGGCCTCCTCAACGGGGAGTAGGTTTGCAAGAACCGAACCTCGGTAAAACAAATCCGCGTGTCACTCTTCATTCACTTGCGATTTGTTTTGCGCCCTCTCTCTCGGACTCATTATTATTTCTAACGCTAACCCAGCTTGTAGTTGCGATTAATTTTGTAAATTTCTGTTTTGCCCTATTCACCCCCCTCTAGGCGACTTTCAATTGGTATCGGAGCCCGGTGCTTCATTAGAGCCTAACCGCTCGAAGTGATGTCAGGAGATCACACCATGAGGGAGATGGAGACCGACGACAAGCCCACTACGAGCCACGGGAGCACTTCATCGGAAGAGTCCCGCACTAAGAGGAAGGAGAAGAAGAAGAGCTCCTCCAACAAACGGAAGGGGAAGGAGAAGAAATCCTCTTCCCACAAGTCGCATCGGAGAGGCGACAAGCACAAGAGGATGAGGAAAGTGGTCTACTACGAGAGCGACACTTCATCAACGTCGACCTCCGACTCCGACGCACCGTCCGTTACTTCTAAGCGCCAAGAGCGCAAGAAGTATAGTAAGATCCCCCTACGCTACCCTCACACTTCAAAACGTACTCCTTTACTCTCCGTTCCATTAGGCAAACCACCGGTTTTTGACGGTGAAGATTATAATATGTGGAGTGACAAAATGAGACACCATCTAACCTCACTCCACACAAGCATATGGAATGTTGTTGAGTTTGGTGTATAGGTACCATCCGTAGGGGATGAAGACTACGACTCGGACGAGGTGGCCCAAATCCACCACTTTAACTCCCAAGCAACCACTATACTCCTCGCCTCTCTAAGTCGAGAGGAGTATAATAAGGTGCAAGGGCTAAAAAGTGCGAAGGAAATTTGGGACGTACTCAAGACCGCGCATGAGGGAGACGAGGTGACAAAGATCACCAAGCGGGAAACGAACGAGGGGGGAGCTCGGTCGCTTCATGCTTCACCAAGGGGAGGATCCACAAGCTATGTACAACCGCTTGAAGACCTTGATGAACCAAGTGCGCAACCTCGGGAGCGAAAAATGGGATGACCATGAAATGGTCAAGGTTATTCTTAGATCCCTCGTATTTCTTAACCCTACACAAGTGCAATTAATTCGAGGTGATCCTAGATATAAGCTAATGTCTCCTGAGGAAGTGATAGGAAAATTTGTGAGCTTTGAGCTAATGATTAAAGGCTCAAAGAAAATCATCGAGCAAGGCACCTCCTCCACGCCCGAGGCACAACCGGTCGCATTCAAGACAACGGAGGAGAAGAAGGAGGAGTCTACACCAAGTCGAACACCCATCAACGCCTCCAAGCTCGACAACAAGGAAATGGCGCTCATCATCAAGAGTTTCCGCCAAATCCTCAAGCAAAGGAGGGGGAAGGATTACAAGCCCCGCTCCAAGAAGGTTTGCTACAAGTGTGGTAAGCCCGGTCATTTTATTGCTAAATGTCCATTATCTAGTGATAGTGACAGGGGCGACGACAAGAAGGGGAGAAGAAAGGAGAAGAAGAGACATTACAAGAAGAAGGGCGGCGATGCCCACGTGTGCCGCGAGTGGGACTCCGACGAGAGCTCCACCGACTCCTCCTCCGACGAGGACGCCGCCAACATCGCCGTCACCAAGGGACTTCTCTTCCCCAACGTCGGCCACAAGTGCCTCATGGCAAAGGACGGCAAAAGGAAGAAGGTTAAATCCAAATCCTCCACTAAATATGAGTCCTCTAGTGATGATAATGCTAGTGATGAGGAAGATAATTTGCGTACTCTTTTTGCCGACCTCAACATGCAACAAAAGGAAAAATTAAATGAATTGATTAGTGCTATTCATGAGAAGGATGATCTCTTGGACTCTCAAGAGTACTTCCTTATTAAGGAAAACAAAAAGCATGTTAAGGTCAAAAATGCTTATGCTCTACAAGTTGAAAAATGTGAAAAATTGTCTAGTGAGCTAAGCACTTGCCATGAGACTATTGACAACCTTAGAAATGAAAATGCTAGATTAATTGCTAAGGTTGATTCTCATGTTTGTGATGTTTCAATTCCCAATCTTAGAAATGATAATGATGATTTGCTTGCTAAGATTAAGGAATTGAATGATTCTCTTGCTAGTCTTAGGATTGAAAATGAAAAATTAGTTGCTAAGACTAAAGATTATGATGTTTGCAATGTTACTATTTCTAACCTTAGAAGTGAAAATGATATATTACATGCTAAGGTTGTAGAATTAAAATCTTGCAAACCCTCTACATCTACTGTTGGGGGCCTTCGGCTTCCGAAGGTCCTCAAAAATATGATTTAAACAATGTTTCGGGAGTATAATGTGTGAACAGGTATCTTCGGACTCGAATCGATATCACAGTGGGGGAAGCCCAAAGAATACGAAGGTTGATACAGCGCCGAAGCTGTGAGCAGGAAAGCTTCGGCGTGATAGCAGAAAATGAAACCGACTTAAAGATGAAAAGGCTATTCAGACCTCGGTGGATTACTATAGAATTACTACCAAATGTAAAGGGCATGGATGTAATTTTACATGGGCTGCGTCCCGTGCCTATAAATAGGTGAACAGTGCTCCCGTACTGTTCACGCTGACTTGGCATTTACTTTTACATCACACTTGTACTTTTACCTTCTTTCGAGCCGAAGGTACGCTTGTAATTTGATATCATTTCCATTTTCCTATAATAATAAAATAGAAATGAATTGATAATTATACAAAATTGTTTATAATATCTTTTGTACTACATATGATTCCTTCTTCATTATGATGTGTTGTGTTGATGAAGGTTTGTCCTTCATAACCTTCGTCCGAAAATCATTATATCCCAAGGGAAATAATGCTTTGAAGGACGAAGGACTTTGACGTTTAACATTTTTTATGTTGCCTTGTTCTTAACTCATAGCATTTGAGAATAAGTCCCCAACATTGGCGCCCACCTCCGGTGAACTCACTTCCACTCTTTGAGTTTGGAACATCTTCGGCAATCATAAATCTTCGCTATGGCGCCGAAGAAGGCTTCAGCAACTGGGGCTGCAGTTCTGCAACCGCTGGACCCTAATCAGGAGACTCTCTCTCTTCGGGAGGCCCGAAGCCAGAAGAGGAAGGCTGTCAGCCCGACACCGCAAGAGGATGAGCTAGACCAAGAAATCAGAGACATGGAGATGCTTCATCAACAGGTGCAGAGGAAGAAGGAAAAGATGGCCAGGCTAGCAGAACTGCAAAGGCAGATAGACGAAGCCTCTGAAGAAGTTCATCATCTTACTCAGGATGAGCAGAACCGAAGGCCTCAGCACAAGGACCTTCATCAGGAGGGTTTTTTCAACGAAGATAACTGGTATGAGAATTTCCATCATGGAAATTTTGCTTTTGATGATGCTTCTCCTCTGTCCGCTGAGCTGCAGGCTACACCTTGGCCTTCGTCCTACAAGCTGCCCCAGCTCCCCATGTTTGACGGCCATTCAGACCCAAAGCAGCTTTTGATGAGCTATGAAGCAACAGTATCTTCGTATGGTGGCAATACTGCAGTCATGGCAAAATCTTTTGTTATGGCTGTCAGGAGTGTTGCTCAAACCTGGTATTCCTCCCTTCGACCAGGAACAATCACTTCATGACAAAAGCTGAAGGACATGTTGTTAACTAGCTTCCAAGGGTTTCAGACGAAGCCGGTCACTGCTCAAGCTCTATTCCAGTGCACCCAGGATCACGAAGAATACCTTCAGGCGTATGTCCGGAGGTTCTTACGTTTGAGGGCACAGGCGCCAACAGTGCCCAACGAAATTGTAATTGAGGCCATGATCAAGGGACTTCGGCCAGGACCTTCAGCTCAGTACTTTGCTAGGAAGCCTCCTCAAACTTTGGAGAAGCTGCTCCAGAAGATGGACGAGTATATTCGGGCTGACAATGATTTTCGTCAAAGAAGGGAGGAAGCTTTCAGGTTTTCCGAAATGACCAGGGGCTTTGGAGGAAGATTTTATCCGAGGCACGTCAGGTCAATTCACAACTCTACTCAAAATGATGATAAGGGGAGTCAGCAGCAAAGGCCACAGTGCTCCTCACAGGCTTCGGGGCAACAGCAAAGCTCCTTCCGGCCGCCAGCTCCAAGAGGCAGAGGCGCCAGGGGCTTCGGCGGAAGATTTGGAGATCAACCAAGAAGAACATTTTGCTTGTTTTGTGGTGAAAACAAGGTCCATACCACCAGGATGTGCCATATTACCATCCAGAAGCAAAAGGAGATAGCTGAAGCTGCAGCACAACAGGGTCAGCCGAAGCAGATCATGCACACTGCTTCGTATCATTCGCCTTACATCCCAGAATATGTAGGCAATCACCGTGCAGTTTCTGTTGCTTCGGCGAGTCAACCTCAAGCTTCTTGGCAACAACCTCCGCCTCCACCACCGCTGCAACAAGGCCAGCAGCCAGAAGGGGGCCAATATGCTCAACATCAAAGGGACTTCAGAGAACAGTCCGAAGCTCGCACAGTCAATAGCACTGTGCCAGAGTCGAAGCACATTTATTGACAAATATCCTACCTTGATAGTAGTCTTTCCCATTCAGTTTTATTTTCTGTGTAATAAAGGACATTTTTTAAAATCTCATGTAATAGTTTCGTTGTCTGCCACAAGGAAAACATATCTTCTCCACAGGCTTAAATTGTTGAAGCTTAAAGATTTGCGATAGCAAGGAGGACCTTCGAATTATCAAAAGTTTATTTTAAAAGGCACGGTATGAATTTTTCGAAGCAACAAAAAGTCGTTCTAAGGAACGCAGAGTAAGTTTGCTGAAGTTACAAAAAGCCGTTCCAAAGGGAGCGCAGTGTAAGTTTTCTGCTCAGAAGTCGTTCCAAAGGGAATGCAGAGCTTACAGCGAAAAATAAACGCTGATACCGCCTAAGTAAAAGGCGAAGCGCGAAAAGTCAACGCGAATACCGCCGAAAGTAAAAGGCGAAGAAGCTCCTAAGGGAGGCTTACAGCGAAAAATAAACGCTGATTCCGCTGAAGTAAAAGGCGAAGAAGCTCCTAAGGGAGGCTTACAGCAAAAAGTCAACGCTGATTTAAAAAGATTATGTGTTTTATTGCAGGGATGTCCGTGTATCTTCGGAATAAATACCATTTTACATAACATAACATCATCACATCATTTCGCATAGCATAAGCATCATACATCATGTTGCATATGGCACAAGAAGGGGGCACAATATCGATCTTCGGAAAAATGCTTTGAAAAAGGGAAAATCATGCTGAGTCACAAGGAGATACAATATTGATCTTCGGAGTGTAGCTTCGGAAGATATTTTCACGAAGCTTGGACATTCTTCATCAGAGCACTATGGATATTGTTCTGATAAATGAAAATTCTTCTTCACGAAGCATGAAAAGAAGGGAAGGTGTTTTTTCGTCGAAGACTCAAAAACGGTACGCATGTAAAATTTCATGCATCGTAAAGAATTGAGCCATAAAAAAACAAGTATATTACATTCAGGGTTACAAGATATTTCACATATTACATTTCAGATGTTTTTACAATAGCACCTAGTCTTCCCTAAGTACTACTTCCGCAGCTTCGTTCAGGAGTTGATTGACAACTTGATCCATGATAGCTTCGGCCATCTTTTTGATTTCATCGTCTTCCTTCGGGTGAGGGCCCGGAGACGTTTTAGCAGGATCTGAGGGAGGACAGGAT
Source organism: Zea luxurians (assembly GCA_029449295.1). Classification (NCBI taxonomy): domain Eukaryota; kingdom Viridiplantae; phylum Streptophyta; class Magnoliopsida; order Poales; family Poaceae; genus Zea; species Zea luxurians. Next base: position 40,357,970 of record JAOPSE010000023.1, read on the forward strand.
ACGGCTACATTGCTATTACAATGGGCGAACGAAGTTTGAAATCAAAAATTATAACACAATAAAAACCATTAGTTAATACCTATTTGCCCTTCGGGCTCTGCGCTTTTCTCAGCAGCCTCGGCCACTTTTCTAGCATCATGGATGCCTTTTTCGCTTTTTTGAATAATTTCTCGGGCCATTTCTCGGCCACCATTATCCCAGATATCGGTAAAAAATTTCCCACCAACCATGCTAGCTTCAGCTGAAGGGTCTTTAGCATCTTCGAAGGACAAGGCAGTTTCGGATTGTGCTAAAATTTTTACATGTTCGCAGCCTTTCCTTTCCAAAATGCTGGCAATCCCCCTGGCACCCGAAAAAGCGCATATGTCTCCGCGACTATTTAAAATTTCCTCAAAGGCCTCAGCTTCGTGATTAATCCATTCAATGGGACCTTCGGGGTTGCCTCTTGTAAAGTTTTCTTCGCTCGAGAATGCGCCAACGCTGGCGAAGCTAGCTTTCATTTTCTTAACACATTCCATAGATTTGTCATAACATCTTTTCTTGGATGAACGAAGCTCTTCAACAGTTCCTTCTAAATGATTTGCCCATTGGTCGCTAAGTTCTCGCTTCGTTTCTTCAAGTATGCGTTCTTCTTTAGCTCGGGCTAATTGCTTCCGAAGATCGTCAATCTCGTGCTTTTGGGCCGCAGCTTGTGCCCTCGAGGCAGCTTCGTTCTCCTTTATTTTATCCACCAATGTAACTAGAATTTTGTCCTTTTCCAAGGCTTCGTTTCTTAGTTTGATCACCTCTGTTCGAAGGTTGTTAAAAGCAATTTCATAGCTTTCGTCTTCGGCATTCTTTTGCGCTCTCAGCGCGTTGCTTAGAATTAAACCCTATATGTAAAAGAGTTAGTATAAGAATAAAACAATAAATTTCAAATCATAAAGTTTCCAAATGCGCAAATCTCGTACCTTCAGGCTATTATACGCAAGGCTGTCCGCAAGATCGTCTTTTGTCATCGCGCAGAGGCCAGCCTCCAGTTTCGGAAATCCCATGCTTCGGGCCATTTCTCGGCAGACGAGTAGTTCTTTGTTATCCGGGAGGCAGTATAGGAAATCTTCTTCATTTGTACCATTGAACACTAGTGCCCCCTTCGGATATTTCAATTCTTTGGCATAGTGATTAGCTTCAAAAACTTCTTCTTCTGATAACTTTTTCCCCGAAGCATGTCGAACAATATAATCAAGGACTTTGGGGGATGCTTCGGGGGCAACAGCGCTGATTTCCTCAACAAGAATTGGCTCCGTAATTTTTTCTTCCTCGGTTTCCAAGGGTTTCACCTTCGTGGGCTCTGAAGGTCCAGCTTCAGTTTCAGTTTGTTGTTTTGGAGCTTTAGTATCAAAGATTTCAGTTTCCGCTTCGGAAATTTCAACAGTCTTCTTCGGAGTCGTGCTTGAGGACTTAATTGTCTCCAGAACATCTAGCACGTTGACCATTCTTTTTCTTTTCGGGGTCACCGCTGGGCCCTTTTGGTTTTTTATTGTCTCAACACTGGCTGAAGGACTTAAAATTTCCAATATTTTCGTTCCTTCAGTTCTCGGTTTTTCTGCTTTCTTTGTTGAAGGTTCTTCAGTTTTTTCTTCAATCTTCAGCACTGAAGTTGGCTCTTTAATTTCGGTGGCAGAAGAGGTTTCGCCGGCGAATTCGGGTACTGTAGCTGGTTCAATGTAGCGTGGTCGGTGTGTGAGAACCTTTACTCTTTGTCTCTTCGGCGCTGGCTCACTAGGAGCAGCTGAAGAAGTTTCTTGTGCAGAAGCTGTGTTTTTTCTTTTTTGACCCCGCGCTGGATAGTGGTAGTCAGGGTACACGAACCCAATTGCGTCAAACACTCGGTTCAGTCTTTTCTTTTTCCGGCCTCCGAAGGCTGCTGACAATGTAGTATCTTCGGCCTTTGAATAAACCCCGAGTAGTTCATCACTTAAATTTTCAATGCTTTTTAGCCAGTCATCATCTGGCTCAACAAATTTATCTCCAAACTTGAAAGTATACTTCAGCCTGATAAGTCCACCTTCGTCAGCCTTCTTTATGGTCTCTCGCGACATTTCCCATTTTTCCGCGAGCGGCCACACCCTGAAGGCAATATGCTCTTGAACCAAATCTCTCGTTCCAATAAAAGAGCAAATAACTCCGAAGGCTCTCTGGCATTCTTCGGCAGCTTCGTTCATTTCAACCTTCGGCTTCCGCAGGCCGAAGCGTTGCCAAATAGGGCGCATAATTATACCTTTAATATCTTCATGTGTTTTCAAGTCATTCTTCGCATAAAACCATTCTGTCATCCAGTCGCCGGGCCATCTCTTCCGAAAGGTTGGCACAGGACAGCTTGACCCGGACCGAGAGACAAAACTGTAGCAGCCAAAATTATTGTGATACTGCTCCTTACCCTAGGGTTTTGTCTCGTATAACAATTCGTGTATGTTGCAGAAACTTTTCGCATCAGGTTCCAGACCTTGGCTTCTCACGGCCCACACGAAGATATTCATCCTTATGATTGCTCCGGGGGTAAGTTGGTGAAGATAGATTTCAAATATTTTCAGTACTTCTACGACAAAGCTGCTCAGGGGAAATCGTAGTCCAGCTTTCAAAAAGCTTCGGAACACTACGACTTCATTTTCCTCAGGAGTCGGACAAGTCTTCTCTCCTTCGTCGGCCCTCACAATGGACAAGTCCCGGAAGTATCTTCCCCTCATGTTGACAAGATGATTTTCTTTGATACTTGATTTGCCGAAAACCGCATGGCTTGGCCGCCAAGGGCGATCTTCGGAGTCTTCACCACCGCTATCTGCATCGTAACTGTCGTTGTCATCAGTATCTTCAGATAAACCTTCTAAAATCTCTTTGGTGATCTTTTCTGTATTTGTCTTCGACATTGCTTCAAGAAACCCCAGGTTTTTCTCTTCAGAGAGACTCAGCTTCATCTCGACAGCAGCTCTTTTATCTTCAGACATCTTTGGAAATGCTAAAAAACTGCTTTCAAAGCTGAAGCTTAAAAACTTAAAAAGCCAAGCAAGTGTTGGTGCGCAAGAGCTAAAAATTGAGTAAGCAAGAGCAGATGGCAAGAAAGCGTACCAAATGAGCTTGCGGTATGCTCTTATTTATACGCACAGTGTATTAAAAATTGGAAGACCCCGCTTGTCAGTGAATGTTGCTATTCTAGCAAAGGGAAGGTGTTTTTTCGGACCTTCGGCTTAAGGCCTTCGTCCATGTCGCAATCTAAATTTATCATTCTAACAAATTAATATTGCGAGGGGCTACTGTTGGGGGCCTTCGGCTTCCGAAGGTCCTCAAAAATATGATTTAAACAATGTCTCTGGAGTATAATGTGTGAACAGGTATCTTCGGACTCGAATCGATATCACAGTGGGGGAAGCCCAAAGAATACGAAGGTTGATACAGCGCCGAAGCTGTGAGCAGGAAAGCTTCGGCGTGATAGCAGAAAATGAAACCGACTTAAAGATGAAAAGGCTATTCAGACCTCGATGGATTACTATAGAATTACTACCAAATGTAAAGGGCATGGATGTAATTTTACATGGGCTGCGTCCCGTGCCTATAAATAGGTGAACAGTGCTCCCGTACTGTTCACGCTGACTTGGCATTTACTTTTACATCAAGCTTGTACTTTTACCTTCTTTCGAGCCGAAGGTACGCTTGTAATTTGATATCATTTCCATTTTCCTATAATAATAAAATAGAAATTAATTGATAATTATACAAAATTGTTTATAATATCTTTTGTACTACATATGATTCCTTCTTCATTATGATGTGTTGTGTTGATGAAGGTTTGTCCTTTATAACCTTCGTCCGAAAATCATTATATCCCAAGGGAAATAATGCTTCGAAGGACGAAGGACTTTGACGTTTAACATTTTTTATGTTGCCTTGTTCTTAACTCATAGCATTTGAGAACAAGTCCCCAACATCTACTATTGAGCATGTTTCTATTTGCACTAGATGTAGAGATGTTGATATTGATGCTATTCATGATCATATGGCTTTAATTAAACAACAAAATGATCATATAGCAATATTAGATGCTAAAATTGCCGAGCATAACTTAGAGAATGAAAAGTTTAAGTTTGCTAGAAGTATGCTCTATAATGGGAGACGCCCTGGCATCAAGGATGACATTGGCTTACAAAGGGGAGACAATGTCAAACTTAGTGCCCCTCCTAAAAACTTGTCTAACTTTGTTAAGGGCAAGGCTCCCATGCCTCAGGATAACGAGGGTTACATTTTGTACCCTATCGGTTATCCCGAGAGCAAAATTAGGAGAATTCATTCTAGGAAGTCTCACTCTGGCTCTAACCATGCTTTTATGTATAAGGGTGAGACATCTAGCTCTAGGCAACCAACCCGCGCTAAGTTGCCTAGAAAGAAAACTCCTAGTGCATCAAATGATCATGGCATTTCATTTAAGACTTTTGATGCATCTTATGTTTTGACTAACAAATCCGGCAAGGTAGTTGCCAAGTTTGTTGGGGGCAAACACAAGGGTTCCAAGACTTGTGTTTGGGTACCCAAAGTTCTTGTGTCTAATGCCAAAGGACCCAAAACCGTTTGGGTACCTAAAGTCAAGAACTAAACTTGTTTTGTAGGTTTATGCATCCGGGGGCTCAAGTTGGATCATCGATAGCGGGTGCACAAACCACATGACGGGGGAGAAGAAGATGTTCTCCTCCTACGAGAAAAACCAAGATCCCCAACGAGCTATCACATTCGGGGATGGAAACCAAGGTTTGGTCAAAGGTTTGGGTAAAATAGCTATATCTCCTGACCATTCCATTTCCAATGTTTTTCTTGTAGATTCTTTAGATTATAATTTGCTTTCCGTTTCGCAACTATGTCAAATGGGCTACAACTATCTATTTACTGATGTAGGTGTCACTGTCTTTAGAAGAAGTGATGATTCAATAGCATTTAAGGGAGTGTTAGAGGGTCAGCTATACTTGGTAGATTTTGATAGAGCTGAACTCGACACTTGCTTGATTGCTAACACTAACATGGGCTGGCTCTGGCACCGCCGACTAGCACATGTTGGAATGAAAAATCTTCATAAGCTTCTAAAGGGAGAGCACATTTTAGGACTAACAAATGTTCATTTTGAGAAAGATAGGATTTGTAGCGCATGCCAAGCCGGGAAGCAAGTTGGCACTCATCATCCACACAAGAACATCATGACAAGTGACAGGCCACTGGAGCTCCTACACATGGATTTATTCGGCCTGATCGCTTACATAAGCATCGGCGGGAGTAAGTACTGTCTAGTTATTGTGGATGATTATTCTCGCTTCACTTGGGTGTTCTTTTTGCAGGAAAAATCCCATACCCAAGAGACCTTAAAGGGATTCTTGAGATGGGCTCAAAATGAGTTCGGCTTAAGGATCAAGAAAATTAGAAGCGACAACGGGACGGAGTTCAAGAACTCACAAATAGAAGGCTTCCTTGAGGAGGAGGGCATCAAGCATGAGTTCTCCTCACCCTACACACCACAACAAAATGGTGTAGTGGAGAGAAAGAATCGAACTCTATTGGACATGGCAAGAACCATGCTTGATGAGTACAAGATACCGGATCGGTTTTGGGCCGAGGCAGTCAACACCGCCTGCTACGCCATCAACCGGTTATATCTACACCGAATCCTCAAGAAGACATCCTATGAACTCCTAACCGGTAAAAAGCCCAATATTTCATATTTTAGAGTTTTTGGTAGCAAATGCTTTATTCTTGTTAAAAGAGGTAGAAAATCTAAATTTGCTCCTAAAACTGTAGAAGGCTTTTTACTAGGATATGACTCAAACACAAGGGCATATAGAGTATTTAACAAGTCCTCAGGACTAGTTGAAGTTTCTTGTGACATTGTGTTTGATGAGACTAACGGCTCTCAAGTAGAGCAAGTTGATCTTGATGAGATAGGTGAAGAACAGGCTCCGTGCATCGCGCTAAGGAACATGTCCATTGGGGATGTGTGCCCTAAGGAATCCGAAGAGCCTCCACATGCACAAGATCAACCATCCTCCTCCACGCAAGCATCTCCACCAACCCAAAATGAGGACGAGGCTCAAGTTGATGAAGGAGAAGATCAAAGAGATGAGCCACCTCAAGATGACGACAATAATCAAGGGGGAGATGCAAACGATCAAGACAAGGAGGATGAAGAACCAAGGCCGCCACACCCAAGAGTCCACCAAGCAATACAACAAGATCACCCCGTCGACACCATCCTCGGTGACATTCATAAGGGGGTAACCACTAGATCTCGTGTTGCACATTTTTGTGAACATTACTCTTTTGTTTCCTCTATTGAGCCACACAGGGTAGAGGAAGCACTTCAAGATTCGGATTGGGTGATGGCGATGCAAGAGGAGCTCAACAATTTCACGAGGAACGAGGTATGGCATTTAGTTCCACGTCCTAACCAAAATGTTGTATGAACCAAATGGGTCTTCCGCAATAAGCAAGATGAGCATGGTGTGGTGACAAGGAACAAAGCCCGACTTGTGGCCAAGGGATACTCCCAAGTCGAAGGTTTGGATTTTGATGAAACCTATGCACCCGTAGCTAGGCTTGAGTCAATTCGCATATTATTAGCCTATGCTACTTACCATGGCTTCAAGCTTTACCAAATGGACGTGAAAAGTGCCTTCCTCAATGGACCAATCAAGGAAGAGGTCTATGTTGAGCAACCTCCCGGCTTTGAAGACAGTGAGTACCCTAACCATGTTTATAGGCTCTCTAAGGCGCTTTATGGGCTCAAGCAAGCCCCAAGAGCATGGTATGAATGCCTAAGAGATTTCCTTATAGCTAATGGCTTCAAAGTCGGCAAGGCCGATCCTACTTTATTCACTAAAACTCTTGACAATTATTTGTTTGTATGCCAAATTTATGTTGATGATATTATATTTGGGTCTACTAACGAATCTACATGTGAAGAATTTAGTAGGATCATGACACAAAAATTCGAGATGTCTATGATGGGGGAGTTAAAGTATTTTCTAGGATTCCAAGTCAAGCAACTCCAAGAGGGCACCTTCATTAGCCAAACGAAGTACACTCAAGACATTCTAACCAAGTTTGGAATGAAGGATGCCAAGCCCATCAAGACACCCATGGGAACCAATGGGCATCTCGACCTCGACACGGGAGGTAAATCCGTCGATCAAAAGGTATACCGGTCGATGATTGGTTCATTACTCTATTTATGTGCATCTCGACCGGACATTATGCTTTCCATATGCATGTGTGCAAGATTCCAAGCCGACCCTAAGGAATCACACCTTACGGCCGTAAAATGAATCTTGAGATATTTGGCTTATACTCCTAAGTTTGGGCTTTGGTACCCTCGGGGATCCACATTTGATTTGATTGGTTATTCGGATGCCGATTGGGCGGGGTGTAAGTGAAAGGGAAATGTGCCCTTGGGCCATTTCTAAGTATTTTGGTGATTTAGTGTCCAACACAAGTGCCTAAGTGTAAAGAGGTGGACAAAGTACAAATCAAGGATAAAGGTATGTTTCTCAGACTTAGTACATTGTTTTATGGACTAATGTATTGTGTCTAAGTGCTGGAAACAGGAAAAATCCAATTGGAAATGTCTTGGCTCGAGCAGCCAAGAATCTGCTGAGTCTGGGAGCACCGGACTGTCCGGTGGTGCACCAGACAGTGTCCGGTGCGCTAGGCTGGTTCGAGCGAACTGGCCGCTCTCGGGAATTCACCGGCGACGTACGGCTATAATTCACCGGACTGTCCGGTGTGCACCGGACTGTCCGGTGAGCCAACGGTCGGCCGGGCCAACGGTCGGCCGCGCGATCTGCGCGGGACACGTGGCCGAGCCAACGGCTAGAAGGGGGCACCGGACTGTCCGGTGCGCCAACGGCTCTCAGGCTGCCAACGGTCGGCTTCGCTATTTAAGGAAGGAAATCGGGCACCGGACAGTGTCCGGTGTGCACCGGACTGTCCGGTGCGCCAGTCGACAGAAGGCAAGATCAGCCTTCCAAGATTGCTCCCAACGGCTCCTAGCTGCCTTGGGGCTATAAAAGGGACCCCTTGGCGCATGGAGGAGTACATCAAGCATTCCTACAACATTCTTAAGCACCAAGACATCGATTCCACGCATTCGTTTCATTGTGATAGCATATAGAGCTCTAGTGGAGTTGTGAACTCATTGAGTTGTGTTGCGAGCTCTTGTTGCGACTTGTGTGCGTATTGACATTCTGATTCGTGTGTCTTGTGTGCGTTGCTAATCCCTCCCTTGCTCCGTGTTCTTTGTGAATTTCAAGTGTAAGGGCGAGAGGCTCCAAGTTGTGGAGATTCCTCGCAAACGGGATTGAGATAAAGCAAGCAAAACACCGTGGTATTCAAGTGGGTCATTGGACCGCTTGAGAGGGGTTGATTGCAACCCTCGTCCGTTGGGACGCCACAACGTGGAGTAGGCAAGCGTTGGTCTTGGCCGAACCACAGGATAACCACCGTGCCATCTCTGTGATTGATCCTTGTTGGTTATTGTGTTTTGTTGAGGATTCCTCTTTAGCCACTTGGCAATTATTGTGCTAACAATTAACCAAGTTTTTGTGGCTATAAGTTTTTGAAGTTTTACAGGATCACCTATTCACCCCCCTCTAGGTGCTCTCAATTGGTATCAGAGCCGTTCTCTTCAAGAAAGGGACTAACCGCCCGAAGAGATGGATCCTAAGGGCAAGGGGATGGTGATCAACGACAAGGAGAAGGAGTCCTTCGTCAACGAGCCCAATGATGACAGGCCCACCGACTCAGGCTCGGGTCACAAAAGAAAAGACGGGAGGAAGAAGAAGACAAGGCGCATCAAGGAAATTGTCTACTACGACAGCGACGAATCCTCCTCCTCCCAAAAGGACAACGACGACTACGATAGACGAAAGACGGTTAACTCAAACTTTTCTTTCAATTATTCGCGCATTCCGCATAGCTCAAATGCTCAATTGCTCCCCATTCCACTTGGCAAGCCCCCTCACTTTGATGGAGAGGACTACGGATTTTGGAGCCACAAAATGCGTACTCACTTGTTTTCCCTCCATCCAAGCATTTGGGAGATTGTGGAAAGTGGAATGAAATTTGATAGCTTGGATAGCCCTGTGTTTATTAATGAACAGATTCATAAAAATGCACAAGCTACTACTGTGTTGCTAGCCTCTTTGTGCAGGGACGAGTATCACAAGGTGAGCGGCTTGGACAATGCCAAGCAGATCTAGGACACCCTCAAGATCTCTCATAAGGGGAACGACGTCACCTTGCTCACCAAAATGGAGTTGGTGGAGGGCGAGCTTGGAAGGTTCGCGATGATAAGGGGCGAGGAGCCAACTCAAACATACAACCGGCTCAAGACCCTTATCAACAAAATAAGGAGCTACGGAAGCACGCGATGGACGGACCACGACGTCGTCCGACTGATGCTAAGGTCCTTTACCGTTCTTGATCCTCATTTGGTGAATAATATTCGTGAGAATCCCAGGTACACCAAAATGTCGCCCGAAGAAGTCCTCGGAAAATTCGTTAGCGGGCGAATGATGATCAAGGAGGCGAGGTACGTGGACGACGCCTTGAATGGTCCGATCAACGAGCCGCAACCCCTTGCTCTCAAGGCAACAAGAAGCAAGGAGGCGCTACCTAGCAAGGTGGCACAGATTGAGGCGGCCGGACTTAATGATGAAGAGATGGCCCTCATCATCAAAATATTCAAGACGGTGCTTAAGGGTCACAAGGGACAGCCAAGCAAGACCAAAGCCAAGGGGAAGCGCTCATGCTTCAAATGCGGTAAGCTTGGTCATTTTATTGCTAACTGTCCCAATAATGATAGTGAACAGGACCAAGGGAGCAAGAGGGAGAAGAAGAAGGCATACAAGAAGGCAAAGGGCGAGGCACATCTAGGCAAGGAGTGGGATTCGGATTGCTCCTCCTCTGACTCCGACAATGAAGGACTCGCCGCCACCGCCTTCAACAAGTCATCCCTCTTCCCTAACGAGCGTCACACTTGCCTCATGGCAAGAGAGAAGAAAGTAAGCACTCATGATACTAGTACTTATGCTTCTTCAAGTGAGGATGAGTCTAGTGATGATGATGAGATAGATTACTCATGCTTATTCAAGGGATTAGATAGATCTAAAATTGATAAGATTAATGAGTTGATTGATGCTTTGAATGATAAGAATATGCTTTTAGAAAAGCAAGAGGATTTGTTGTATGAAGAACATGATAAATTTGTAGAAGCACAAAAGTCTCTTGCTCTAGAAATTAAAAGGAATAAAATGCTCTCTAGTGAATTATCTTCGTGTCATGAAACTATTGCTACGTTAAAAAGTTTTAATGATGATTTAAATGCTAAACTAGAAGTAGCTAGTAAATCTAATTCTTGTGTAAAAATTGTTGAAACTTGTAATAGGTGTAAAGATTTTGACATTGATGCTTGTAGTGATCATTTAGTTTCAATTTCCAAATTAAATGAGGAATTAGCTAGTCTTAATGCCCAACTTAAGACTAGCAAGAATGAATTTGACAAGCTAAAATTTGCAAGGGATGCCTACACGATTGGTAGACACCCCTCAATTAAGGATGGACTTGGTTACAAGAGGGAAGCCAAGAACTTGACAAGCCATAAGGCTTCCATCTCCGCTAAGGAGAAAGGGAAGGCCCCTATGACTAGTAGTGTGCAAAAGAACCATGCCTTTATGTACCATGATAGGAGACAATCTAGAAATGCTTATAGGAGTTGTAATGCATATAATGCCTTTGATTCTCATGCCATGTTTGCTTCTAGTTCTTCTTATGTGCATGATAGAAATGTTGGTAGGAGAAATGTTGTTCATAATATGCCTAGGAGAAATGTTGTTAATGTTCCTAGGAAAGTAAATGAACCTTCTACAATATATCACGCTTTAAATGGTTCTTTTGCTATTTGTAGAAAGGATAGGAAGATAGTTGCTAGAAAATTAGGGGCAAGATGCAAGGGAGACAAAACTTGCATTTGGGTCCCTAAGGATATTTGTGCTAACCTTGTAGGACCCAACATGAGTTGGGTACCTAAGACCCAAGCCTAAATTTGCCTTGCAGGTTTATGCATCCGGGGGTTCAAGCTGGATTATTGACAGCGGATGCACAAACCATATGACGGGGGAGAAGAAGATGTTCACCTCCTACGTCAAAAACAAAGATTCCCAAGATTCAATAATATTCGGTGATGGGAATCAAGGCAAGGTAAAAGGGCTAGGTAAAATTGCAATCTCCAATGAGCACTCTATCTCTAATGTGTTTTTAGTAGAGTCTCTTGGATATAATTTACTATCTGTTAGTCAATTATGTAATATGGGATATAATTGTTTATTTACAAATGTAGATGTGTCTGTCTTTAGAAGATGTGATGGTTCACTAGCTTTTAAGGGTGTACTAGACGACAAACTTTACTTAGTTGATTTTGCAAAAGAAGAGGCCGGTCTAGATGCATGCTTAATGGCTAAGACTTGCATGGGCTGGTTGTGGCATCACCGCTTAGCACATGTGGGGATGAAGAACCTCCACAAGCTTCTAAAGGGAGAACACGTGATAGGTCTAACCAATGTTCATTTCGAAAAAGATAGACCTTGTGCAGCTTGTCAAGCAGGTAAACAAGTGGGAGGAGCACATCACAGCAAGAATGTGATGACCACGTCAAGACCTCTGGAGCTGCTGCATATGGACCTCTTCGGACCCGTCGCCTATCTGAGCATAGGAGGAAGTAAGTATGGTTTAGTTATTGTTGATGACTTTTCCCGCTTCACTTGGGTGTTCTTTTTGCAGGATAAGTCTGAAACCCAAGGGACCCTCAAGCGCTTCCTCAGGAGAGCTCAAAATGAATTTGAGCTCAAGGTGAAGAAGATAAGGAGCGACAACGGGTCCGAATTCAAGAATCTTCAAGTGGAGGAGTTCCTTGAGGAGGAGGGGATCAAGCACGAGTTCTCCGCTCCCTACACACCTCAGCAAAATGGTGTGGTAGAGAGGAAGAACAGGACGCTCATAGATATGGCGAGGACTATGCTTGGAGAGTTCAAGACCCCCGAGTGTTTTTGGTCGGAAGCCGTGAACACGGCTTGCCACGCCATCAACAGGGTCTACCTTCACCGCCTCCTCAAGAAGACTTCATATGAGCTGCTGACTGGTAACAAACCCAATGTATCGTACTTTCGTGTATTTGGGAGTAAATGATACATTCTAGTGAAGAAGGGTAGGAATTCCAAATTTGCTCCCAAAGCCGTAGAAGGGTTTTTATTAGGTTATGATTCAAATACAAAGGCGTATAGGGTCTTCAACAAATCATCGGGTTTGGTTGAAGTCTCTAGCGACGTTGTATTTGATGAGACTAATGGCTCTCCAAGAGAGCAAGTTGTTGATCTTGATGATGTAGATGAAGAAGACGTTCCAACAGCCGCGATACGCACCATGGCGATTGGAGATGTACGGCCTCAGGAACATTTGGAGCAAGATCAACCATCTTCCTCAACTATGGTGCATCCCCCAACCCAAGATGACGAACAGGTACCTCAAGTGGAGGCGCATGATCAAGGGGGAGCACAAGATGTTCAAGTTGAAGAGGAAGAAGCACCTCAGGCACCTCCAACCCAAGTTCGAGCGACGATCCAAAGGGATCATCCCGTCGACCAGATATTGGGTGATATTAGCAAGGGAGTAACTACTCGCTCAAGATTAGTTAATTTTTGTGAACATTACTCCTTTGTCTCTTCTATTGAGCCTTTCAGGGTAGAAGAGGCCTTGCTAGATCTGGACTGGGTGTTGGCCATGCAGGAGGAACTCAACAATTTCAAGCGCATTGAAGTTTGGACACTGGTGCCTCGCCCCAAGCAAAATGTTGTGGGAACCAAGTGGGTGTTCCGCAACAAACAGGACGAGCACGGGGTGGTGACAAGGAACAAGGCTCGGCTTGTGGCAAAAGGTTATGCCCAAGTCGCAGGTTTGGACTTTGAGGAGACTTTTGCTCCCGTGGCTAGGCTAGAATCAATTCGTATCTTGCTAGCATATGCCGCTCACCATTCCTTCAGGTTGTACCAAATGGATGTGAAGAGCGCTTTCCTCAACGGGCCGATCAAGGAGGAGGTGTACGTGGAGCAACCCCCTGGCTTTGAGGATGAACGGTACCCCGACCACGTGTGTAAGCTCTCTAAGGCGCTCTATGGACTTAAGCAAGCCCCAAGAGCATGGTATGAATGCCTTAGAGACTTTTTAATTGCTAATGCTTTCAAGGTCGGGAAAGCCGATCCAACTCTGTTTACTAAGACTTGCGATGGTGATCTTTTTGTGTGCCAAATTTATGTCGATGACATAATATTTGGCTCTACTAACCAAAAGTCTTGTGAAGAGTTTAGCAGGGTGATGACGCAGAAATTCGAGATGTCGATGATGGGCGAGTTGAACTACTTCCTTGGGTTCTAAGTGAAGCAACTCAAGGATGGCACTTTCATCTCCCAAACGAAGTACACGCAAGACTTGCTAAAGCGGTTTGGGATGAAGGACGCCAAGCCCGCAAAGACGCCGATGGGAACTGACGGACACACCGACCTCAACAAAGGTGGTAAGTCCGTTGATCAAAAAGCATACCGGTCCATGATAGGTTCTTTGATTTATTTATGTGCTAGTAGACCGGATATTATGCTTAGCGTATGCATGTGTGCTAGATTTCAATCCGATCCTAAGGAGTGTCACTTAGTGGCTGTGAAGCGAATTCTTCGATATTTAGTCGCTACGCCTTGCTTCGGGATCTGGTATCCAAAGGGGTCTAACTTTGACTTGATTGGGTACTCAGATTCTGACTATGCTGGATGTAAGGTCGATAGGAAGAGTACATCGGGGACGTGCCAATTCTTAGGAAGGTCCCTGGTGTCATGGAACTCTAAGAAACAAACCTCTGTTGCCCTATCCACCGCTGAGGCCGAGTACGTTGCCGCAGGACAGTGTTGCGCGCAACTGCTTTGGATGAGGCAAACCCTCCGGGACTTTGGCTACAATCTGAGCAAAGTCCCACTCCTATGTGACAATGAGAGTGCTATCCGAATAGCGGAAAATCCTGTTGAGCACAGCCGCACAAAGCACATTGACATCCGGCATTACTTTTTGAGAGACCACCAGCAAAAGGGAGATATCGAAGTGTTTCATGTTAGCACCGAGAACCAGCTAGCCAATATCTTTACCAAGCCTCTAGATGAGAAGACCTTTTGCAGGCTGCGTAGTGAGCTAAATGTCCTAGATTTGTGGAACTTGGATTCAATTGTAGCATACATGTGTTTATGCCATTGATCATGTTCATTCTGCATTTTGTTGCTTATTGTGGTGCTCAAGTTGTACAAGCACTCCCCGGACCTCACAAGTCCTTGTGCAAGTGATGCACATATTTAGGGGGAGCTGTGCTACAACTTGACCCTTTGAGACTAACCATATTCTTGAGTTTGGTTGTTTTAGTCTCAAAGGAGGATTGAAAGGGAAAAGGTGGACTTGGACCATGCAAGACTTCCACTGCACTCCGATGAAAAGAGTAACTTTTCCAAGTTCATCTTTATACTCTTATTGCCTTTGTACTCTTATTTGAAGATTTTGGTGAGGCAATGGGGTTAAAGGGCCAAGATTGATCCCGTTTTGGTGCTTGATGCCAAAGGGGGAGAAAATAAAGGCCAAAGCAATAGATGGATCAGCTACCACTTGAGAAATTTTGAAAATAGTAGATTAGAGCTTTTGGTTGTCAAAACTCTTTTATTGTCTCTTATGTCAAAAGTTGGCCTCTTGTGGGGAGAAGTGTTGATTATGGGAAAAAGGGGGAGTTTTTGAAATCCTTGATCAAATTTCTTTGGAAAACCTCTCTTTATGTCTCTACAAGTGGATTTGACTTAGAGATAGGAATTTGAGTTTGATTTGCAAAAACAAACCAAGTGGTGGCATAGAGTGATCCATATATGTCAAATTTGATTCAAAACAACTTTGAGTTCTTAGTTGAATTGATTTTGTACTTGTTCTACTTGCTTTATGTTGTGTTGGCATAAATCACCAAAAAGGGGGAGATTGAAAGGGAAATGTGCCCTTGGGCCATTTCTAAGTATTTTGGTGATTTAGTGTCCAACACAAGTGCCTAAGTGTAAAGAGGTGGACAAAGTACAAATCAAGGATAAAGGTATGTTTCTCAGACTTAGTACATTGTTTTATGGTCTAATGTATTGTGTCTAAGTGCTGGAAACAGGAAAAATCCAATTGGAAATGTCTTGGCTCGAGCAGCCAAGAATCTGCTGAGTCTGGGAGCACCGGACTGTCCGGTGGTGCACCGGACAGTGTCCGGTGCGCCAGGTTGGTTCGAGTGAACTGGCCGCTCTCGGGAATTCACCGGCGACGTACGGCTATAATTCACCGGACTGTCCGGTGTGCACCGGACTGTCCGGTGAGCCAACGGTCGGTCGGGCCAACGGTCGGCCGCGCGATCTGCGCGGGACACGTGGCCGAGCCAACGGCTAGAAGGGGGGACCGGACTATCCGGTGCGCCAACGGCTCTCAGGCTGCCAACGGTCGGCTTCGCTATTTAAGGAAGGAAATCGGGCACCGGACAGTGTCCGATGTGCACCGGACTGTCCGGTGCGCCAGTCGACAGAAGGCAAGATCAGCCTTCCAAGATTGCTCCCAACGGCTCCTAGCTGCCTTGAGGCTATAAAAGGGACCCCTTGGCGCATGGAGGAGTACATCAAGCATTCCTACAACATTCTTAAGCACCAAGACATCGATTCCACACATTCGTTTCATTGTGATAGCATATAGAGCTCTAGTGGAGTTGTGAACTCATTGAGTTGTGTTGCGAGCTCTTGTTGCGACTTGTGTGCGTATTGACATTCTGATTCGTGTGTCTTGTGTGCGTTGCTAATCCCTCCCTTGCTCCGTGTTCTTTGTGAATTTCAAGTGTAAGGGCGAGAGGCTCCAAGTTGTGGAGATTTCTCGCAAACGGGATTGAGATAAAGCAAGCAAAACACCGTGGTATTCAAGTGGGTCATTGGACCGCTTGAGAGGGGTTGATTGCAACCCTCGTCCGTTGGGACGCCACAACGTGGAGTAGGCAAGCGTTGGTCTTGGCCGAACCACGGGATAACCACCGTGCCATCTCTGTGATTGATCCTTGTTGGTTATTGTGTTTTGTTGAGGATTCCTCTTTAGCCACTTGGCAATTATTGTGCTAACAATTAACCAAGTTTTTGTGGCTATAAGTTTTTGAAGTTTTACAGGATCACCTATTCACCCCCCCTCTAGGTGCTCTCAGTAAGATCAATAGAAAGAGCACATCGGGGACTTGCCAGTTCTTGGGAAGGTCCTTGGTGTCTTGGGCTTCAAAGAAGCAAAATTCGGTTGCTCTTTCTACCGCCGAAGCCGATTACATTGCCGCAGGCCATTGTTGCGCGCAATTGCTTTGGATGAGGCAAACCCTGCGGGACTATGGTTACAAATTAACCAAAGTTCCTCTTCTATGTGATAATGAGAGTGCAATCCGCATGACGGTTAATCCCGTTGAGCATAGCCACACCAAACACATAGCCATTCGGTATCATTTTCTTAGGGATCACCAACAAAAGGGGGATATCGAGATTGCATATATTAATACTAAAGATCAATTAGCCGATATTTTTACCAAGCCACTAGATGAACAAACTTTTACCAAACTTAGGCATGAGCTCAATACTCTTGATTCTAGGAATTTCTTTTGCTAATTTGCTCACATAGCTCATAAGTATACCTTTGATCATGTCTCTTTTATATATGTTATGACTAATGTGTTTTCAAGTGTATTTCAAACCAAGTCATAGGTATATTGAAAGGGAATTGGAGTCTTCGGCGAAGACAAGGCTTCCACTCCACTCTATCACTTATCCTTCGCCGTCGCTCCAAGCAATTCTTCGTCTTTGGTATAATCTTCACTCATATGTTTTATTTGCCAAAGGGGAGAAAATAGTTAGAGAAGGGCTTATATCTCACTCAAAGTATCCGTTTTTGGCGATTCATGCCAAAGGGGGAGAAAGTATGAGCCCAAAGCAAAAGGACCGCACCACCACCCTAATTTTAAAAATTGATGATTTTCAATTGGTAAATTTCAAATTGGTATCTCTTTGTATTCTAAAGGGGGAGAAAGTAGTATTTTTAAAATTGATATCTTAAAACCCTCTTGAACACTAAGAGGAGAATTTATTTGAGGGGGAGTTTTGTTTAGTCAAAGGAAAAGCATTTGAAACGAGGGAAGAAAATTTCAAACTTGAAAATGCTTCGCAAAATCTTATTCATTTACCTTTGGATATTTGCAAAAAGAATTTGAAAAGGATTTACAAAAATAATTTGCAAAAACAAAACTTGTGGTGCAAGCATGGTCCAAAATGTTAAAAATAAAGAAACAATCCATGCATATCTAGTAAGTAATATTTATTGGCTCAATTCTAAGTAACCTTTGTACTTGCATATGCAAACTAGTTCAAATTCTGCACTTCTATACTTGCTTTGGTTTGTGTTGGCATCAATCACCAAAAAGGGGGAGATTGAAAGGGAATTAGGCTTACACCTATTTCCTAAACTAATTTTGGTGGTTGAATTGCCCAACACAAATATTTGGACTAACTAGTTTGCCCAAGTTTATAAGTTCTATAGGTACCAAAGGTCCACAATAAGCCAATAAAAAGACCAAGAAAAGGGTTCAACAAAAAGAGCAAAGGGACAACCGAAGGCATGCTGGTCTGGGGCACCGGACTGTCCGGTGCGCCACCGGACATGTCCGGTGCACCAGGTTTCTCCACGCGCTGAACTCCTCGCCTTCGGGAAAACGCAGAGTCGCTCCGCTATAATTCACCGAATTGTCCGGTGTACACCGGACAGTGTCTGGTGCTCCAGGGATGAAGCGACTCTGAACTCGCCAGCCTCGGGAATTCGCAACGGCTCTCCGCTATAATTCACCGGACATGTCCGGTGTACACCGGACTGTCCGGTGCAACTGCGGAGCAACGGCTACTTCGGCGCCAACGGTCACCTGCCAACGCATTTAATGCGCGCCAGAGCGTGCAGAAGTCAGGCACACGCGAAGAGGCGCACCGGACACTCTACAGTGCATGTCCGGTGCGCCACAGGACATCCAGGCGGGCCCAGCGTCAGAGCTCCAACGGTCAGAACCCTAACGGCCGGGTGACGTGGCTGTCGCACCGGACATGTCCGGTGTGCACCGGACTGTCCGGTGCACCATTCGACAGACAGCCCCCACCCAAACGGCTAGTTTGGTGGTTGGGGCTATAAATACCCCCCAACCACCCCACATTCAAGTCATCCAAGTTTTCTACTTCTCAACCACTTACAAGAGCTAGGCATTCAATTCTAGACACACCCAAGTGATCAAATCCTCTCCACTTCCACACAAGGCTTTAGTGATTAGCGAGAGAGATTTGCCGTGTTCTTTTGAGCTCTTGCGCTTGGATTGCTTCTTTCTTTCTCACTTGTTCTTGTGATCAAAACTCATTTGTAACCAAGGCAAGAGACACCAATTGTGTGGTGGTCCTTGCGGGGAAGTTTTGTTCCCGGTTTTAATTTGAGAAGAGAAGCTCACTCGGTCCGAGGGACCGTTTGAGAGAGGGTAAGGGTTGAAAGAGACCCGGCCTTTGTGGCCTCCTCAACGGGGAGTAGGTTTGCAAGAACCGAACCTCGGTAAAACAAATCCGCGTGTCACTCTTCATTCACTTGCGATTTGTTTTACGCCCTCTCTCTCGGACTCATTATTATTTCTAACGCTAACCCGGCTTGTAGTTGTGATTAATTTTGTAAATTTCAGTTTCGCCCTATTCACCCCCCCTCTAGGCGACTTTCGAGTTGCAATATGTGCCCTCCAATCTTGAGTGGCAAGTTGTGCCGACTAGTGTTGATTTGGAGTGGTGCCCTCTAGGTACATTTTTGTCAAGTTTGAGCTCTTTACTTTTGCTTTTCATTTGCAAGTTTTGTACTCAACATTGTTTCTTTTGTAGTGCACCCAAGGAAATGCCAAGGAAGAGAAGCAAAGACGTGCCCACTAGTGCATCCAAGAAGAGAAGCCAAGACGTGCCCACTAGTGCATCCAAAGAGATGACGAAGCGAGTACGGAAGCCAAGAGTTATCATGGACTTGTAGGAATTTCGTTTGTATGGTTGTGAGACTTGTATGGTTGTGGTCATGCTTGTGAGACTTGTATGCTTGTGGTCATGCTTGTGAGACTTCTATGGTTGTGGTCAACCTTGGTGTGTATTTGATTAAATTTTGAGGAAAACTAAAAAATCTACAAAAATGCTGCCAAAATTCTAAAAAACTCTTAAACAACCTTTAATAATTCTTAAAGTAAGAGTGACACAAAAATTGCCCCTTATAGCCACAAAAATCGAAACTTACAGTTCATAAATTTGACCTGTGCGGCGACGGCGGAGAGGGGCTACGGCGGTGGCGGGCTAAGGCCGTGTGCGGGCGGAGAGGGGCTGCGGCGGCGGTGGGCTGAGGGCGTGTGCGCTGGGGCAGCGGCGGCGACGACGGAGAGGGGTTGCGGTGGCAGCGGACTGTGGCGGTCGGGTGAGGATTTCTCCCGATCCGTTTCTGCCGGTCGAGTGAGGAGAGTTCTTTCTTTTTTTCCGATTGGAATCCAACTTATGCTCATGTGGGGCCCATGTGGCAGTAACGGGGGCAGCGCTCCACTCATGGCAACGACGTCCAAGCCTTTACCGATGCAAGTGCACTTTCTCGTGCTTAGATCTGAGCAGTTTTGTTGCCTACAGTCAAATTTGAGGACGATGCCACCATTGAGGCCACAAATGTAAATGTCCCAAAAAGCAATAGGGCAAACATACCAGAGGGCAAAACAACGCCACTGCAGTGACATGAACCGGATCGGATGGATGATGACATGAGGGCTCGTGGTGCTCTGCGCACTGTCCTGCTCTGTTCTCAGCTCCACAAATAGCTTCAGGGATGAGGAAGAGAATGTACGATATGGATTTGTCACATTCAGGGGATTGTGGGTCGTTGATGGTGGTGCTCCTCTTTGAACCACTTTCAGCAGCAGGATTGAGGATTGAGAGGATGCAGGTTCTGTTACAAAATTAATAGAGACTAAAGTTTTTAATAATGCAACATAAAATGTAAAACCCAAATCTATACAGATAATATCCATAACACTAAAACAGAACAAATCTAACTAACTTAAAAAATTAACGAGCAAAACAAAAACCAACAACGGATTTAACCAAAAGACTGTCATCGCAATAAACTAAAAATGCATATTTACTAACAGTGTTTTCGACTAGTGATGGTGAAGAACATGAGCGAACGTGAGCGAAGCACTTCGTAGAAACCTTATTCGCTGGCACCTGTGCAGGTCATCAAATCGTTGGCGTCGGTTCGGAGACACCGCTCTCCCGCTGCACGACAGACGCAAGGATGATAGGGCAGAGAAGTAGTGGCGCAGAGACAGAGATGGATAAGACGAGGCAACTCTATTTTATGTATTTCCTTCGTCCGTTGTACGCCTTCGTTAAATACAGGGTCGGTCTCGACTAGATAACGATTCGATCTACTAAAATCCACTAACCACTCCATGAAATCTATCTACGTGCAACCGCACGGAGTTCACGCTATGCACACCCAATTGTTCCTGGTTGATGTGGCAGTCTATGTGTGGTACTCGATAACCAAATAAATAAAAGACAAAAAATAAACTGCTGCTTAGAACACGTCACGACATGGTCGCGCATCGTCGCAAGTCATGAGTCACACGTCAATTTTGTGAAAAAACATGAGACCCGAGCGAGCGAGCGCGTGTGGTTAATACGTAGCAGGCTTTATAGCTCTTCGTGTGTCACAAGTGAAGAGTAGTGCACACACACATATAAACTAGTTATCTCCTACCTGGATAAGCAATATGATTTCTAAAGCATTTTCAAGTTTTGAAAGATTCTCCCCTTTTTTATATGCTTTCCTTTAGCTAAATAAAGGCCCCCTGAAAAAGTTCTCCCCTTAGCTATCAAGAGGGTTTTTGCAAATGATTTCAAATTGGAAAAAGTTTTTAGAAAACAGGCGGTGGTGCAGTCCTTTTGCTTTGGCCTATTAATTTCTCCCCCTTTAGCATTAAGCGCCAAAAGCAGAGAAACCGAGAGGCGTTTACATGAAAGATATGACAGTAAGTTCATGAGTAGGGCAAAGGATATATGATACCGACAGAGTCATAGTGGGAGCCTTGCCTTTGCCGATTACTCCATTTCCTTTTCAATCTAAGACTAAGCATAGAAATACTCTTGGAAACACATTAGTCTTAGCTTTGGCACAAGAAGAATAATAAATATGCATTTATACCAAATGAAAGAGACATGACATGACCAAAGGTATAAAATATGCAATGTGTGCAGGATTTCAATCAAAGTTCTGAGAATCTAGGATATTTAGTTCATTCCTAAGCTTACTAAAAGTCTTTTCATCCAGGGACTTGGTGAAGATATCGGCTAATTGGTTGTGGGTGCTAACATAAGCAATTTCGATATCTAGGGACTTGGTGCTTAGTGCGGCTGTGTTCAACAGGATTATCCGCCATGCAGATCACACTCTCATTGTCACATAAGAGAGGGACTTTTTTCAACTTGTAGCCATAGTCCCTAAGGGTTTGTCTCATCTAGAGTAATTGTGCACAACAATGTCCTGCAGCAATATACTCGGCTTCAACGGTAGATAGAGCTACTGAATTTTGTTTCTCTGAAGCCCAAGACACCAGGGATCTCCCTAGAAACTGATAAGTCCCCGATGTACTCTTTCTATCAATCTTACATCAGGCATACTCGACATCAGAATACCCAATTATATCAAAGGTAGATCCTTGGGTACCATAGCCCAAACTTAGGAGTATAAACTAGATATCTCATGATTCTTTTTATGGCCCTTACGTGGATTTCCTTAGGATTGGCCCAGAACCTTGCACACATGCACACTGAAAGCATAATATCCGATCGTGAAGCACATAAATAGAGTAAAGATCCTATCATTGACTGGTATACCTTTTGATCTATAGACTTACCACATGTGTCGAGGTCGAGATGCCCATTTGTTCCCATGAGAGTCTTGATGGGTTTGACATTCTTCATTCCAAACTTCTTGTGAATATCTTGAATGTACTTAGTTTGGTAGATGAATGTGCCCTCTTGAAGTTGCTTGATTTGGAATCCAAGGAGAGACTGGCCTCAAGCAAGGGGGATCGAAAGAAAAGAGCTCTTCGAGCAACCGGATGCACACGAACACAGACCCACAAGGATGGACAATAGGAGGAGGAGCGCCGACGAGGACCAGGAGACCGGAACCCCACGGAGTCGAGACTTAGCTAGGACTCAATCCTGTAGCTTCTAAGCTTCACTTCCACCCCGATTAAGAGACTTGGGAGCCTCTCTTCCCTTTCTCAACCGCTTGTAACCCCTACTACGAGTTTAATCATCAATGGTGCCGGTAGCGTAAGCCACCGATGACTGAAGTAGGACATTCTGCCCGAACCATGTAACACCCAAATTCTGAATTTGGGATTGGTAGAAGAAATCTGAGCAAAGTACCATTGATAAATAATTAAACTTTATAATTCACCCTTTTTAAAGGTAAATGTTCATAATAAAATAACGAAGGTTAAAATAAATCATAATAAAGATGAGACATTGGAAAAATGTTCCTATCAAAACAAAGGGAGAACTTTTTAATATACCTTTAATCCAACTACACACTCAAATAATAATGTGGTGAGTGTACTTCATGTTGAAAACATTACCTAGTAATATAATAATAAAATAAATGAAGAAATACTATGTAGTAATTGTGCATCATGTGAAAGTTTATCTTGTGCATAAATTTGAAATTTAGAATTTAAAACTTGGTTTGAAATTGAAATAAGAAAGGAAAATAGAAATAGTTAAGAAAAGAGAGAAGGAGGAGGATTATACAAAGTAGAGGAAAATAAATGTATGAAAGAATATATTTTGTCCCCACTAATATTTTAATTTAAGAACTTAACTCAGTTAAGAAGCTCACAAACAGGTTTGAATTCAAATTAATATTAAAAACTTGAATTTGTGAAAGAGGGGAGAAAGGAAATTTTGATAAAAGTTATTCTTTTCTTCCATATTTACACAATATAGAGAATAATAAATAAATAATTTCAGTGCAGGCAATAGAATAATTAGAATTTGATTTGATGTTTGAAATCTGGAAATTAAAAACCATAATTTGAATTTAGTTTGAGTTTTGATTTGGAAATAAAACAGAAAATAAAAAGAAAAGGAGAAGAAACTTACCTGGGCCTCGGATCCCTTTTCGGCCCACCTAGGCATTCCTTCACCCGCGCGGCCCACTTACTCCACCATCCACTGGCGCCCGCCGACACGCTGGGCCCACAGGGCAGCCACACGCGCGCGTCGACCGAACCCCCCCCCCCCCCCCCCACCGCGCGCGGTATCTGTCGCTGGACCACGGGCCCCGCTTGTCATCGTTCTCATCCGCGCACTCCTGTTGCCTCCATGCTCACTGGCACATGGGCCCAACCGGTCAGACTATTCCCCTTCCCCGAGTTCGCGGCAACGAACTCGCCGTGCCTGCCGCCGAAGCTCCCGGGCCGTGAATCCGATCTTTTCTTTCCCCCTTTCTCGGGCCGACCTGGCGTGTCCTCGCTTCGCGGCTATAAGACCGAGCCCCCGTACCATCTCGCCATCTACCTTGTGCCACGCCGTGCGGTGTTAGAACGAGGAGAGAGATTGAGGCGGGATTTCTGCGGTCATCGATTTGCTGCACCGTTCGGGGCTTGGTTAGTGCTCTACGAGGATCGGCGTCGGGCCACGAAGCGCTTGGTGTCGTCGGTGGGCGGCGAGGAACCTCGTGGCCACCGGAATTGCTCACCGTCGTCGTGACTTCCGCCGTGCGCCGTGGGCGAGCCCCCTGGAGACCTAATCCCCGGTATGTATCCCCGGACTTGGTTCGCCACCTGCATCTCATAGCGTAGCAACCAGCGCGGCGAGGAATCCTACACCAGGGGCGGAAGTCAAGCGCTCTCCGGCGATGGTCCGCCGCGAACGCGGGCGGCGCTGTCGTTCCTGGGATCGGGTTGATGAAGATGGACCGGCCGCCGTTGGATTCCCTTCGGACGGCTCAGATTAGGGGACGTGTACCGCTTCGGCCGGGGCTCGTCACGGCCGTTGATCCGTGCATGTGCGGCTGGGATTAGTTAGCGCATACCCCTTCGGTAGGACCATCCTGAGCCGTCCGATTTAGATCCCGTGACCCAGATTCAATCTCGGACGCTTTAAATATGTGCTGTTGATCTCTAATCCAACGGCGCATGTCGCATACCGGTTCGGGGTAACTGGGATCTAATCTGAACCGCCCAGATTAGATCGTGTGGCTCACACGAGTTGATATCCCTCCCCCGAGCGACTTTTGCATAAAAGACCCTAAGGAATACTGAAACTAACCCGCCGTCCTCGCTCACTGTTCGTTGAGTCGGGGGAAACTTACGCGGTGGCCCCTGAGTTTCTTTTTATTTGACGCGCAGTCCAGATAAAGAAATTAGATAATTAATATTAAAAATTGATTTTTAGTATAAAAATAAATCTTAAAACTTGTATAATTCATATTTAATTCATTTTAACTCCTTTTTGACTCATTCCAGTTTCAATAATTTTGTTTTAATATTATTTATCACCTAGTACCTCTGTTTAGCCATGAAACTTGAAATAAAATTGTTCATTTGGAATAATCTATTCTAAGCACTAAATAACTTCAGAAATTCATAACTAAATAACTATAACTCCAAATTTAGTGATTCTTGTTCCTACGATCTCGTAGCAACGCGTAGATTATTATTATTCAGTTTGTACTTATGTTTGGTGTGATGTTAAATTTTGCCTACACTGTCTGTTTGTATTACTACGACTAGCAGTGAGGTCACGAATCTGAAGATCATCCTGGTACCTGGAATCTCAAGTCCCAGGCAAGTTGTGCCCTTGATCACTTCTTTTTACCCACTCATGTTCTAATTAATCATAATGATCTGCATAGGTTAATTTTGATGGGACCCAATAGGTTACCTTAGTTTGTCTATCTTTATACCTTGTTTACCACTGAACTTTTTGGGTAGTACTTGCTAGTGCTATATGTGGTTTTGGGTATGGAGATACACTATTCATGATTACACTTTTGTTATCAGTTGTTATTTATTGTTCATGATAAGATCATTATGTTAATTGGAACATGGAGCGACCACCCGGGAAAACAGTGCTACCACAAGGGAGGAATGGGACCCCTTGGCTGATTAATTAGGAAAGCTAGTGGAAGACTACCTTACCCGAAAGGGGCAAGGGCAGTAGGGGAGTGGTCAGTGTAGGGAGGCCCTCGGGAGGATTTTGCTGCGATGGCGGTCCTGCAAGGGATTCCTGCATTGGAACTTCCTATAAACTGTAGCGGGTTTTCGGAAGCTAGTGGAACTTTGTAAAGGCCTCGTAGTGGATCCCTAGCCATTCACCTCGGTAGTGTCTAAGGGCCTTGCAAACCCTGGCGACATGGGATACACGACTTGTGGGTAAAGATGCGCAACCTCTGCAGAGTGTAAAACTGGTATACTAGCCGTGCTCACGGTCATGAGCAGCTCGGACACTCACATGATTAAATTATGGAACTTAAACTCAATTTGTCATATGCATTGCATTTGGGATTATTTTATTATTACTTTTACTTATTATTATTATGGTTTGGTATTTACTTACACTTAGTAACTGCTAATAAAATTTTGACCAACTTATAAAAGCAATGCTCAGCTTCAGCCTTTATTTCATTGATCAGCCTTACACTACATGAACTGACTGGAGAAAGACAGTTCTTTGGGCCTGAATTGATTCAAGAGGCAGAAGAGCAAGTACAAATGATAAGAGAAAATTTGAGAATTGCCCAGTCCAGACAAAAGAGCTATGCTGACAATAGGAGAAGATTACTGGAGTTTAAGGAGGGTGATCATGTCTACTTGAAGGTGTCACCACTTCGTGGTATGAGGAGATTTAAAGTTAAAGGAAAATTATCCCCTCGCTTCATTGGACCCTTCTTAATCTTAAAGCGAGTGGGAGAAGTTGCGTATCAACTGGAGTTACCCAATCATCTGTCAGATGTACATGATGTGTTTCATGTGTCCCAGCTAAAGAAGTGCCTCAGGGTACCTGAGGAGCAGTTACCACTGGAAGACCTTAGTGTTCAAGAGGATTTGACTTATACTGAGTACCCTATTAAGATTCTGGACACTTTGACTCGAGTTACAAGAAACAAGGTGATAAAGATGTGCAAAGTTCAATGGAGTCACCACGGTGAAGATGAAGCAACTTGGGAAAGAGAAGAAGAGCTTCGTATAGATTTTCCCCACCTTTTCCCTAGTTCTTCTTAAATCTCGAGGACGAGATTCTTTTTAAGGGGGGTAGGATTTGTAATACTCCAAGTTGTATACCAGGAATAATAGAGAGTTATTCTCAATTTTGTATGTCTCATTTGCATTATGAAAAGAGCCTACACAAAATTTAAGAGCTTAATTCCAACAAATGATAGAAAAATTTGCATCATGTTGGAGTTTCATTGTTTGTGCATTAAATAAAATAATAATGTTAATAATAATGATAAAAACACATTAATAATGAAAAGGAGGTTTGCCCTAATTTATAAACTTGGAAAATTTGGAAAAGAAAGTGTACAAAACAAACCTTATATTTCCCAAACAAATACCTTTTAAATTCACAATATAATCTGAGCACAAAATCTGCACAAAGTTTGAATTTAAAACTTAAACTCAAATTAGATTTGAAAAGGGAGAAAGGAAAATGGAAAAAAAGAAAAGAATAAAGAAGACTTACCTAACTGGGCCTTGTGCCCGAATCTGGCCCATCTGAAGATCTCACCCGCGCGGCCCAAAATCCCCTTTCCCTGCCGCGCGTCGTCTCACTGGCAAATGGGTCCCACTGGCCATTCACTCAGCCTCCGCTGACGCGCGCTCGACCGGGGTTTGGGTTCCACTGTCACGTGGGCCCGCTTGTCATTGGCTCTGCCTCGCGCCACGCTTTATGTCTCACCGCCCTGCGGACCCCACACACCAGGGCCTCTCCCCCGTCAACAAACTCGCCGCGCCTGGCGGAACGCGCGCGATCCTCGCGCGGATCTGTTGTCGCGGCCGGCCGACGCCGCCTCCATATAGGTGCCGCGACCTCGGGGTTGTCTCGTTCACCTCCTCATCTCGCCCTATTGACTTCCCTCTCACCCCAATCGCCGTAGCACCGCCGCCATTGTCGTCCGCGGAAGTGAGAAGCCGCCGCGGCCGATTGGTGACCGCACCAATTTCCTGAGTGGGCGTGTGGGCAGGGGGGGTTCGCCGGCTGCTGTGGAGTTCGCCATTGACTCCCCGGTGGCAATACAAGCCACGGGTGAGCGCCAATTCCTCGCCGGCGCTACATCCGACCCGCCTGCCCGTGCGTCACCGTGGTCGGCCCCCTGTACTGCGCGTCATTGGTAAGAAACCCATCCAATCGACTCGCCTTGTCCTCCTCGTCGCGTAGTAGCAATCGATTTTAGTGCTGGGGATGCCTGGGCGGAGAATCGCGAGCACGGCGGTGAACCTCCGCCGTGGCTCTGGGCGCGCCGCCGTGGCTCGGCGCTGAGATAGGAGAGGACCTCCGCGACCGTCGGATCGGGCGCGGGCGGATAGGATTAAAACGTGGGATACCCCTTCGCTCGATCGAACGGAGACCGTAGATGCATGATCCAGTGGCGCGGAGTGGATCCGCGACTCATTAAATCCGAACCGTTGATTCACGATCCGAGGGCTCTCCGTGTGTACCGTTTCGTTATAAGATATGATCTAATCTTACGCGTCCAATTCTGATCGGACGGCCAGTGCCACCCGATACCCTTTCGCTCTGGCTTTTTAGCTTAAGAGCCCCTGGACTTCTTGGAAATAAACCCGCACTCCATGCGCCTGTGCTCTGTGTCTTAGGAAACTTACACCGAGAACCCTGAATTTACCTGTAATTGAGGCCCGATCCAGAGAGTGTTAGAAATCGGAAATTAAATTCAGAAATTAATTTTTAGTGCAAAAATAAATGTTAAAACTTGTTTAATTCATAATAAATGCATATGAACTCCAAATTAGACCATTCCAGTTCCTAAATTTTCATAAAATTATTGCCTATCTATTAGTGCCTCTGTTTTGTCATGACAAACACATTAAAATTATTCTTTCACTTAATCTTGTATTAAATGCATAAAACATTAGAAAATCCATAACTTAAAATATATAACTCCAAATTTAATGATTCCAGTTCCTGTGATCTTATTTTAATGTCTAGTTTATTACTGTATATTTTATTTGCATGTTTGATGTGATGTTAATTTATGCTATGCCATGTATGTATTGTATTGATGCGAGTAGAGGAGCAACCCACTGTGGAACCTGAGCTTCAACAAGTTGAAGTAGCTGAGCAGGAGCTCGTTGAAGGCAAGTTGTGCCCTTGATCACTTCTTTTACCCATTCATGTTCTTATTATTCATAATGATCTGCATAGGATAATTTTGCTGGGACCCAATAGGACACCCTAGATTTGACTATCTTTATACCTTGCTTCACCACTGGTTTTACTACTAAAGTTTTGGGTAGTATATGCTATTGCTTTATGTGGATTTGGGTATAGAGATATTCATCACTCTTTGTTATACTATTTATTGTTATCTGTTTATTTATTCCTTGTTCATGTTAAGATCATTATGTTAATGGGAACATGGAGAACCACCCGGGAAAACAGTGCTACCACAAGGGTGGAATGGGACGCCCTTGGCTGATTAACTAGGAAAGCTAGGGGAGGGCTACCTTACCCGAAAGGGGCAAGGGCAGTAGGGGAGAGGTCAGTGCGGGGAGGTCCCTGGTTGATTTTGCTGGGATGGCTATCAGCCAGGAACCCTTTACTGGATCTTCCCATAAACTGTAGCGGGTAGTCTGAAGCTAGTGGAACTTTGTAAAGGCCTCGTAGTGGTACCCTGCCTCGCTTCCTAGGTAGAGGTGTATGGAGTCTGATCAACTCTGTGGCAAATGGGTAACACGACTTGTGGGTAAAGATGCGCAACCTCTGCAGAGTGTAAAACTGGTATACTAGCCGTGCTCACGGTCATGAGCGGCTCGGACACTCACATGATTAAATTATGGAACTTAAACTTAACCTGTCATTTCATTGCATTTGGGATTATTTTATTATTACTTTTACTTATTATTATTATGGTTTGGTATTTACTTACACTTAGTAACTGCTAATAAAATTTTGACCAACTTATAAAAGCAATGCTCAGCTTCAGCCTTTATTTCATTGATCAGCCTTACACTACATGAACTCCCACCTTTGGTGAGTTCATGTCACATTATTCCCCACGACTTGTTGAGCTATGATCGTATGTGAGCTCACTCTTGCTGTCTCACACCCCCCCCCCACAGGAGAAGAGCAGGTGGTTCAGGAGGAGCTGCCTAACACTGAGGAGTTCGATCTGATCTAGGTGGCGTTTCTCAGTCGACATCTGCGCCGTCGATCCTTAGTTTGTTTTATCGTTATTACTCTATTTTGTAATAAGTCTTCCGCTATGTAATAAATACTCTGATGTTAATGACATTTATCTCTATACACTCTGTTATTATATATGTTGTCTTCTTGGCGCATGTATGAGATGCACCCGGCTTTGTTCTTTAAAACCGGGTGTTACAGAAGTGGTATCAGAGGAATGTTGACTGTAGGATGAAACCTAGATAGAACTGGACAACCCTTATCTACTTACCTTTACTACTCTGATTCTTTTCTAAACTTATCCTAATCTTTTCTCATCTACTTCCGCTTTACTCTGATTATTCTTACCTTTTCCTTCTAAAGACAAACTTGGATTTCACACTTTGAAATCCTGTGCTTAAAGTGACTTTTAGGAACAGAAGACCTCATCTTAGGGACAAAATCAAAACTATTTTTTTTGTAAATATTTGTATGCTTGAATGCTTGTTATTATGATACTTGTTTGATTTGGAACTTTGTTTGAGTGTGGTGGGTTGTGGAGTAATGTCCACAATTACATCTGCATAGGCTTAAATAGAATTCATAAGAAAACTAAACCACTTAGATTATCCTCCATTAAAATGTATCCATCTCATAGAGATCCCTCTAATCTTAAAAGACTCTCCCATATCTTAATAGATTCATCGTATCTTATAAGATTCTATCTTGTCTTACTAGATCCACCTCATCTTAAAAGATTCTTCTTACCTTAATAAATTCACCTTATCTTGAAGAGAATTCTAACCTACCTACATCATATAATCCATCCTATCCCAAAAGATTCTAACATGTATCCTACCCTAGTAGATCTATCTGACCTAAACTAGTCTAACCTAGTCATATCCAACCTAATCTAGATTTTATCTAATCTATTATGATCTAATCTAGAGTAAGTTACTTAATGCTGGTGCACAAGACGTGGCCATACTCCTAAATCACTTAAGCCTAATTTGGAGACTTATATCAACTTGGCCATACACAACAACTCGACCTATATAACAAGTTACATAACTTACCCAATCAATAGAGTCTTAATGGATTGCATAATCTATCAACCACCACCTGACATCAAACCAGATTTTGACCTACATCATGTAGTCTATCTCACCCATATATATCTCTCATCTTGACAGATTCCATCTTACCCTTGGATATTCACCTTATACAACTGGTTACCCCAATCTGGACGTAAAACAAAGATTAAGCCCTACTAAAGAATCTTCAGATTATAACCAGCTACTAGCTTATTTATTCCACTTATTGAATAATTTCCTTTGCAAAACTATTACCATATGCTTCTAACTTTCATGGTCAATACTAGGAAAGGAAAGATTATCACGCAACAGCAAACAGAAATGAATTCTCCAAATCCTCCACCTATTGAAACCGAACAAGTGGTTGCTGCCCAAAGACTGGTAATACAACAATTAACAGACCTGGTGACCGAGATGCAAAACCAGATAAGACAACAACGCGAGGAAATACGTCAGGTCCGCCAAGAAATAAGGCAAGCACGGTTGGAGAGACAACAACAACAACAACCTCCACCACCACCACCAGCTCCACCAAGCTACATAGATATAAATTATGATGATTTGTAAGATCTAGATGTTACTTTAGTTAGTAGATGATATGATATTATTTTAGAAGGAACAATAAGGTCTATTGACCCTATGTTTTGTTAAAGAATTATACCTCATGCTGAGATTTCCTTGTTTGTGCATATGTTCCGAGAACAATATGAGTATACACCCCTTTTCTTACAAATCTCGAGGACGAGATTATTTTTAAGGGGGGTAGGATTTGTAACACCCAAATTCTGAATTTGGGATTGGTAGAAGAAATCTGAGCAAAGTACCATTGATAAATAATTAAACTTTATAATTCACCCTTTTTAAAGGTAAATGTTCATAATAAAATAACGAAGGTTAAAATAAATCATAATAAAGATGAGACATTGGAAAAATGTTCCTATCAAAACAAAGGGAGAACTTTTTAATATACCTTTAATCCAACTACACACTCAAATAATAATGTGGTGAGTGTACTTCATGTTGAAAACATTACCTAGTAATATAATAATAAAATAAATGAAGAAATACTATGTAGTAATTGTGCATCATGTGAAAGTTTATCTTGTGCATAAATTTGAAATTTAGAATTTAAAACTTGGTTTGAAATTGAAATAAGAAAGGAAAATAGAAATAGTTAAGAAAAGAGAGAAGGAGGAGGATTATACAAAGTAGAGGAAAATAAATGTATGAAAGAATATATTTTGTCCCCACTAATATTTTAATTTAAGAACTTAACTCAGTTAAGAAGCTCACAAACAGGTTTGAATTCAAATTAATATTAAAAACTTGAATTTGTGAAAGAGGGGAGAAAGGAAATTTTGATAAAAGTTATTCTTTTCTTCCATATTTACACAATATAGAGAATAATAAATAAATAATTTCAGTGCAGGCAATAGAATAATTAGAATTTGATTTGATGTTTGAAATCTGGAAATTAAAAACCATAATTTGAATTTAGTTTGAGTTTTGATTTGGAAATAAAACAGAAAATAAAAAGAAAAGGAGAAGAAACTTACCTGGGCCTCGGATCCCTTTTCGGCCCACCTAGGCATTCCTTCACCCGCGCGGCCCACTTACTCCACCATCCACTGGCGCCCGCCGACACGCTGGGCCCACAGGGCAGCCACACGCGCGCGTCGACCGAACCCCCCCCCCCCCCCCACCGCGCGCGGTATCTGTCGCTGGACCACGGGCCCCGCTTGTCATCGTTCTCATCCGCGCACTCCTGTTGCCTCCATGCTCACTGGCACATGGGCCCAACCGGTCAGACTATTCCCCTTCCCCGAGTTCGCGGCAACGAACTCGCCGTGCCTGCCGCCGAAGCTCCCGGGCCGTGAATCCGATCTTTTCTTTCCCCCTTTCTCGGGCCGACCTGGCGTGTCCTCGCTTCGCGGCTATAAGACCGAGCCCCCGTACCATCTCGCCATCTACCTTGTGCCACGCCGTGCGGTGTTAGAACGAGGAGAGAGATTGAGGCGGGATTTCTGCGGTCATCGATTTGCTGCACCGTTCGGGGCTTGGTTAGTGCTCTACGAGGATCGGCGTCGGGCCACGAAGCGCTTGGTGTCGTCGGTGGGCGGCGAGGAACCTCGTGGCCACCGGAATTGCTCACCGTCGTCGTGACTTCCGCCGTGCGCCGTGGGCGAGCCCCCTGGAGACCTAATCCCCGGTATGTATCCCCGGACTTGGTTCGCCACCTGCATCTCATAGCGTAGCAACCAGCGCGGCGAGGAATCCTACACCAGGGGCGGAAGTCAAGCGCTCTCCGGCGATGGTCCGCCGCGAACGCGGGCGGCGCTGTCGTTCCTGGGATCGGGTTGATGAAGATGGACCGGCCGCCGTTGGATTCCCTTCGGACGGCTCAGATTAGGGGACGTGTACCGCTTCGGCCGGGGCTCGTCACGGCCGTTGATCCGTGCATGTGCGGCTGGGATTAGTTAGCGCATACCCCTTCGGTAGGACCATCCTGAGCCGTCCGATTTAGATCCCGTGACCCAGATTCAATCTCGGACGCTTTAAATATGTGCTGTTGATCTCTAATCCAACGGCGCATGTCGCATACCGGTTCGGGGTAACTGGGATCTAATCTGAACCGCCCAGATTAGATCGTGTGGCTCACACGAGTTGATATCCCTCCCCCGAGCGACTTTTGCATAAAAGACCCTAAGGAATACTGAAACTAACCCGCCGTCCTCGCTCACTGTTCGTTGAGTCGGGGGAAACTTACGCGGTGGCCCCTGAGTTTCTTTTTATTTGACGCGCAGTCCAGATAAAGAAATTAGATAATTAATATTAAAAATTGATTTTTAGTATAAAAATAAATCTTAAAACTTGTATAATTCATATTTAATTCATTTTAACTCCTTTTTGACTCATTCCAGTTTCAATAATTTTGTTTTAATATTATTTATCACCTAGTACCTCTGTTTAGCCATGAAACTTGAAATAAAATTGTTCATTTGGAATAATCTATTCTAAGCACTAAATAACTTCAGAAATTCATAACTAAATAACTATAACTCCAAATTTAGTGATTCTTGTTCCTACGATCTCGTAGCAACGCGTAGATTATTATTATTCAGTTTGTACTTATGTTTGGTGTGATGTTAAATTTTGCCTACACTGTCTGTTTGTATTACTACGACTAGCAGTGAGGTCACGAATCTGAAGATCATCCTGGTACCTGGAATCTCAAGTCCCAGGCAAGTTGTGCCCTTGATCACTTCTTTTTACCCACTCATGTTCTAATTAATCATAATGATCTGCATAGGTTAATTTTGATGGGACCCAATAGGTTACCTTAGTTTGTCTATCTTTATACCTTGTTTACCACTGAACTTTCTGGGTAGTACTTGCTAGTGCTATATGTGGTTTTGGGTATGGAGATACACTATTCATGATTACACTTTTGTTATCAGTTGTTATTTATTGTTCATGATAAGATCATTATGTTAATTGGAACATGGAGCGACCACCCGGGAAAACAGTGCTACCACAAGGGAGGAATGGGACCCCTTGGCTGATTAATTAGGAAAGCTAGTGGAAGACTACCTTACCCGAAAGGGGCAAGGGCAGTAGGGGAGTGGTCAGTGTAGGGAGGCCCTCGGGAGGATTTTGCTGCGATGGCGGTCCTGCAAGGGATTCCTGCATTGGAACTTCCTATAAACTGTAGCGGGTTTTCGGAAGCTAGTGGAACTTTGTAAAGGCCTCGTAGTGGATCCCTAGCCATTCACCTCGGTAGTGTCTAAGGGCCTTGCAAACCCTGGCGACATGGGATACACGACTTGTGGGTAAAGATGCGCAACCTCTGCAGAGTGTAAAACTGGTATACTAGCCGTGCTCACGGTCATGAGCAGCTCGGACACTCACATGATTAAATTATGGAACTTAAACTCAATTTGTCATATGCATTGCATTGCAGGTGAAGTTGTTACTTTTGTTCTATTACTTAACTGGGTTGGTATTTACTTATACTTAGTAACTGCTAATAAAATTTTGACCAACTTTAAAAGCAATGCTCAGCTCTAACCATCTTCTTTGGTAAGCCTTACACTTCACGTGAGCTCCCACCTTTGGCGAGTTCATGCACATTATTCCCCACAACTTGTTGAGCGATGAACGTATGTGAGCTCACTCTTGCTGTCTCACACCCCCCCACAGGTCAAGAACAGGTACTACAGGATGATGCGCTCGGAGGATGCTGTGACGAGTTCGTGAGAGGTCTAGGTCGTCGTCTCCCAGTCAACTTTGGGTTGCTGGACCGTTGTCTCCTTATAATGTAATTATTTATTTTGTATAGAACTCCTGTTATATATAAAGATGTGACATTCGATCCTGTGCCATGATTCATCATATGTGTGAGACTTGGTCCCAGCACACCTGGTGATTATGTTCGCGCCCGGGTTTTGGACCCCTAAAATCCGGGTGTGACAAACCAGTATAAACCTTGCACCCTCCGCGCACATCCTCTAGAGCCCGGAACATGTACAATAAATTTACTTGTCGGAGCGAGGTACGAAACACTGACAACATCTAACAAAAATAAAGATCATGTCACTACTCTAAGTATCCAACATCTATATGGACGCTTAGAACTAGCTGACCTTCAACCTTTTTGAACATTCATATTGAAGAGTAAACTCCAGTCGGGTGGCAGAATGTACTTGCCTAATCCTAAGAACAGGGGTAGCCTAGGGTTAGCCTATGGAAATGTAAGAACACCAGAACACACAAGGATTTAGACGCCCTAATTGGATGGTTGAGCGTGGGCGTGCTGGCTCAAACGAGTCAGGCCGGCCTCATACGATCATTTGGGACGTACCTATGGATGCAGGTAATTGATCTTAAAGTTACTTATTTTGCATCTACTCATGCAGCTTGTATCTCTCGCGTACAGACAACCAAATAGAAGCTCAGACTAAGTCAACGCGTACGATGGCCCAAGATGAGACAATGCGAGCAACCAATCAGGTGGAGAGTGATTCGGTCCGCTGGAGCGTAATACCCTACTCCATTGTGAGTTGTATTGCAGAGAGCTAGAGAAAGCTTGAGTCTAGATGGAGATGTCTCCAAGGGAGTTCGAGTGAGTTCGTCCCTTTGCACCGCATGTGCTCTCCCTTTTATAGTTTAAGGGGAGCACATACAAGAGAGTTGGACCTCGACAAGTGGGCCCAATAATACAATAATATGATGCGTGAAACAATAGATAGAGCTAGTGGACCGAGGTCTTCTGCGGTGGGCAGATATCTTCTCTTGGTCACCGTACGGGCCCTCTCGCTAGACTCGCCTTCTGTGGGGGATAGATATCCTCCGGGTCCAATAAAAGAGTAAAGGACCTCACGAAAGGCCCAAGGGCCCAATAATTCGTAAGGTTATTCTTTCGTGGGCCTGGGGAAAGACAACCAGCAACGCAGAGCGACATGAGGCCGGATTGGTGCAAACCCGGACGGACCATAGCGTCGAGCCATTGGCCGCAACAGAGATCTGACTTTCCCGCGTCGGGGCCTCCATGCAACGAAGTCACGTGAGGATAAGTCGGCGAGGGTTACGTAAAGGATAATCTCGAGAGGTTCACTATCTTTTAGCCACTTGTTGTTATCTTATCATGTGTACTGCCCCACGGTCGAGTATATAAGGCCTAGGGGGCACCCCTTCAGAACGATCGACCCATTACTTAGCCACCCACATCAACTCTCTGTATTCTCGATCCAGAGAGCTCTTTTGTAACCATATCCACCAAGCATACTCATCAGGACGTAGGGTGTTACGCATCACTAAGCGGCCCGAACCTGTAAATCTTGTCCATCGTCCCTCGTGCGATCGGCACGAACCATTCTGCTACAGTTGTTGACACCTTCCTACTCCTAAAACACCTTGAGGGGCAACCCCGGGTGTGCGGTCGGACCCTAAACACCGACAGCTGGCGCGCCAGGTAGGGGGTGTGTCGACAATCCAAGCTAGCTCAATGGCCATCTCTTTCTACAGCAAGATCGCCCTACGCCCTGGATCTATGTTCTGCTTCGGAACAATCTCATTCATAGCAGATGAAGAAGGAATTCTGCACCGTATCGCGGATCCGCCGGAAAAGGAGTCTTCCTCAACAAACTCCGAAAATACCGGAAAAGTGCAGCACCGCTCTCCGGCTCCTCGAAAGAAGATCACCACGACGGCAGCACCGTTCTACCCCGACGTCCTCTTCATCGGAAGGGCGGAATCGCCCGCCATCTCCGACGATGAGCCGACTGTACCCGGGGAGGAACCGCCTCAGCGAGAGTCCCGTCGACGAAGGAACCGGCGCAGGAATGTTCGACGACATCACGCGGCCGGAGAGCGGAATCCAGAACAACCTGTCTCGCGAGACGAGGTCTCGGAGGTAGGAGAAACTCCGGAAGAACGCGTCTTCAGAGAGCGAAGGAACTCCCGACGACGTGATCGCCGACGAGCTCAGGAACAGGCTGAGCAAGATGCAAGGCAACGTCGAGAGAACCCACTCTTCGGGCGCAACCTGAACCCCGACTTCGCCCGAGCCATGAACACGCCGAGCGAAGTCGGAGGGGTACTGGCTCGGATAGCGGAAGGACTTCCTCGGACTCCAGACGCCGACGGCTACCGACGACTGTTCACCCAGGCGGCCAACCATCTTCTACCGCTTGCCCACCCGCCAAACGATCTGCGACACGCCATCAACAGTCGCCGAGACGCGCGGAGCTCCATCAATGCTTCGCGGGAACGGCGGCATGAGAACAAAATTCGTCGTCGAGAGGAGTACGACAGGGATCATGGCGCCCCGACTCAGAGCCAAGCTACCAGGACTGAGTCGGCAATGGCTTCAACTGGCGGAACCTCCCGGGGACGGTCGAGGAATCACAACCACAACTCCCCTCCCCGGGACAGACATCGACCCCGACGACAGGAGGACACGTGCGGAGTGTCCGCCCTTACTCCGCGCCTTAGGGCCATCCAGTGGCCTCCCAACTTCAAGGTATCCAATGTTGACAAGTATGAACCTAAGCAGGATCCATGGGGTTGGCTAGCCGTCTACACCACCGCTGCTCGAGCTGCCGGAGCATCCGAAGACGTGATGACCGCGTACTTGCCCATTGTCCTTGGACAAGACGCGCTGCAATGGCTACGACATCTACCCCGACACTGCATCGACGTCTGGGGAGACTTCAGTCGGCGTTTCACCGCCAACTTCCAGTCCCTCTCCGACAAGCCGGCGCAGCCGTGGGACCTTAAATCTATCAAGCGCCGGGGGGACGAAACTCTCCGGTCATACCTCAAGAGGTTTCAAACCATGAGGAATCGTATCCCCGATGTCACGGAGGCGGCCGTGATCGAGGACTTCTACCGAGGATCTAATGATTCGGTTTTCGTCCGAGCCATACTACAGAAGGCGCCGACCACCTCGGAGGAGCTGTTCCGGGAAGCCGACCTCTACATCACCGCCGACGAGTGAGCCCAGGATCTCATCGGAGGAGCGAAGCCCGCACCGGCAGCACCACGACGCGACATGAACCAGCAACCTGACAAGCGGTGGGAGAAGAGGCCACGCGAAGAAGTGCACGCCGCCGGACCACCTGCCTCTCGCGCTCGAGGAGGACCTCATGGGGGCGAGCGTACGCTGGACGACATCCTCGACGCCCAGTGCCCGTACCACAAGGACATGCGCCACACTCTTCGTAACTGCCGAGACTTCAAGCACTCCGTCGGACACGGCCGACCCTTCCAACCTCTACCTCCTCCTCCGCCGAGGGGAGGACCAGATGAACCACGACAACCCCATCGGCAGGAGGAGGGAGGAGGAGGAGGAGCTTTTCCGCGCGTTGACAGGGAGGTCAACGTCATCTTCGGCGGACACGGATCGCAGGAGAGCAGAAGACAGCAAAAGCTCAATGATCGCCAGATACTGGTGGCGACCATCGGCCCTCCCGCCCCATACCGATGGTCGGAGCACCCGATCACCTTCACTCGGGTGGATCAATGGCTCAACTTCGACCACCCGGGCAAGTACCCGCTTCTCGTCGATCCGGTGATCCGAGAGAGCCGGGTGAAAAAGGTGTTAGTGGACGGGGGGAGCAGCATCAACATCACCTTCCCCCGGACACTCCAAAGCTTGGGAGTTCATCTCAAAGAGCTCCACGAGTCGGACACTCCTTTCTTCGGCATCGTGCCGACGGAAGGGGAATACCCGCTGGGCCACATCTACATGCCGGTCACCTTTGGAACTCCGGAGAACTACAGAACCGAGTTCCTAAGGTTTGAAGTGGCAAACTTCGACTGCGGGTACAACGCCATCATCGGGAGGCCAGGATTGGCCAAGTTCATGGCCATCCCGCATTACACATACATGATACTGAAGATGCCAGGGCCACAAGGGATCATAACTGCGCGCGCCGACCTCCAAGGCGCCGCAGAATGTTTCCGAGTGGCTATCCAAGCAGCCCTCACCGCCAAGCCATCGACAGCTCCCTCCGCAATGGCGAACTCTAAGCCTGAGGAGGACCTCGCAATACCAGCAAATGAAGCTCAGACCGCGACCTCTATGCGGCCGACTGAAGAAACCAAGAGAATCAACCTGGGGTTCGCTGATGAGCGCAAGACGGCCATCATCAGCTCCAGTTTGGATGACAAATAGGAAAGCGCGCTCGTCCGGTTTCTGCAAGATAACCGGGATGTATTCGCATGGCAACCTGCGGATATGCCGGGAGTCCCGAGAGAACTGGCCGAGCACAAACTGAAGGTTTTTCCCCAGGCGAGGCCGATTCGACAAAAATTACGTCGTTTCACGCCTGATAAGAGGGAAGCCATTCGCGCCGAGTTAGCTCGCTTGGTCGCGGCTGGATTCATTAGAGAAGTATTACATCCCGAGTGGTTAGCCAATCCTGTTCTTGTACTCAAAAAGAATAAAGTGGACTGGCGCATGTGTGTTGATTATACCGATCTCAACAAACACTGTCCGAAGGATCCCTTCGGGCTCCCGAGGATAGATCAGGTGGTGGACTCCACCGCTGGGTGTTCTATGCTGTCTTTCTTGGATTGCTATTCCGGGTACCATCAGATCAGTCTGGCAAAGGAAGATGAAGAAAAAACGGCATTCATTACTCCATTTGGCGCTTTCTGTTATACCTCCATGCCGTTTGGCCTCAAAAACGCTGGAGCGACTTACCAGAGAGCTATTCAAACATGCTTAGCCGATCACTGGGGCAAGCATGTGGAGGCTTATGTGGATGACGTGGTGATCAAAACACAGGACTCAAAAGACTTCATCGAAGATTTGCAACTGGTTTTCAACAGCCTGAGGCGGTATAGATGGAAGCTTAATCCCGAGAAATGTGTTTTTGGGGTACCAGCCGGAAAGTTGCTCGGATTTATTGTCAGCCACCGAGGAATTGAGGCTAATCCGGATAAGATTGAAGCTATCATGAAGATGGAAGCACCTCGATCGCAGAAGAAGGTTCAGCGACTTACTGGATGCATGGCAGCTTTAAGCAGATTTATATCCAGACTGGGGGAAAAAGGTTTGCCGTTTTACAAGTTACTCAAGAAGGTGGATAAATTTCAGTGGACTTCAGAAGCACAAGAAGCTCTAGATGCTCTGAAAAAATTCTTGACAACACCACCAGTACTGAAACCACCTCGGCGAGCCACACCAACTCAACCAGCCGAAGATTTGCTATTGTACATCTCTTGCACGACTCACGTGGTGAGCACCGCGTTGGTAGTCGAGCGAGTAGAAGAAGGGCATGCCTATCCAATACAACATCCTGTCTACTTCATTAGTGAAGTCCTCGGCCCCTCAAAGAAAAAGTATCCTCAAGTTCAGAAACTATTGTATGCAGTACTTCTAACTGCCCGCAAGCTGCGTCACTACTTTGACGACCACAAAGTCATAGTAGTCACAAGTTTTCCAATAGGGGATATTCTTCACAACAAGGAAGCCATCGGTCGAATAGCCAAGTGGGCCTGTGAGCTGGGATCTCATAATATCGAGTTTCGGCCTCGCACTGCCATCAAAACCCAAGCACTGGTTGATTTCGTATCGGAGTGGACTGAACAACAAGTACCAGACAACCCGGAGACTGCAGAAGTATGGCGAATGTATTTTGATGGCTCACTCAAGCTGCAGGGAGCAGGAGCGGGGATCCTTTTCACTGCACCAGGGGGCGAACACCTCAAGTACGCCCTCTAGCTGCTATTCCCGGCCTCCAACAATGCAGCCGAGTATGAAGCCTTGATCCATGGATTGAACATTGCCATATCATTGGGCGTCAAAAGATTAATGGTATATGGGGATTCTCTGGTAGTCATCAGCCAGATAAATAAGGAGTGGGATTGCTCAAACGATTCGATGGGAAGATACTGCACTGCCGTCCGAAAACTGGAGGATAAATTCGAGGGTCTAGAATTTCATCATGTGGAGAGAGATCGGAACGCGGCAGCCGATGTACTGTCCAAGCTAGGGTCCAGTCGAGCTCAGGTCCCACCCGGGGTTTTTGTGCAAGAAATTCTGCAGCCAAGTATCTCATTGGGTCAAATGGAAGAATGCAACATCATAGCTCAACCCGAGTCAGATCCCGATGACTGGAGAAAGCCAATCATTAAGCACATAAGGAATGAAGAAGAACCAGATGATAAGAACTCGGCAGAGCGCATTGCAAGACAGTCAGCTCACTATACACTTATTGGGGAAACGTTATACAGAAGGGGTGCATCAGGCGTCTTCATGAAGTGCATTCTCCCATCCACTGGAAAGCAACTCTTAGAAGAGATCCACGCTAGACAATGTGGGATACATGCAGCCTCCAGAACACTAGTTGGGAAGGTCTTCAGGTCAGGATTCTATTGGCCAACAGCAAAGAATGATGCAGCCGAGTTAGTTCAGAGGTGCGAAGCCTGCCAATACTTGTCAAAGCAACAACACCTGCCAGCACAGCAGCTGCAGACCATACCAGTGACCTGGCCTTTTGCATGCTGGGGGCTGGATATGATTGGACCTTTCAAAAAAGCTCAAGGGGGATATACTCATGTGTTGGTAGCAATTGACAAGTTCACTAAATGGATAGAATTCAAGCCCATTGCCTCCTTAACTTCTGCTAAGGCCGTGGAATTCATACAAGACATAATATTCAGATTCGGGATACCAAACAGCATCATAACTGATTTAGGGTCCAATTTCACGAGTTCAGAATTCTTTGACTTCTGCGAGCAAAAAAGCATTCAGATCAAGTATGCATCTGTAGCCCATCCAAGAGCCAACGGGCAAGTTGAGCGAGCCAACGGGATGATATTGGATGCACTCAGGAAAAAGATTTTCGATAAGAACGAAAAATTCACAGGAAAGTGGATAAGGGAATTACCCTATGTTGTTTGGAGCCTAAGAACCCAACCTAGCCGAGCTTTGCATGGAAACACTCCTTTCTTCATGGTCTATGGGTCGGAGGCAGTGCTGCCTGCTGATCTCAAGTTTGGGGCGCCAAGGCTGATTTTTGAAAGCATAGCAGAAGCTGAGACCACCAGGCTGGAGGACATAGACGTACTCGAGGAAGAACGGCTAAGCGCAGTAATCCAGTCAGCAAGATACCAGCAGACTCTAAGGCGCTATCACGACAAGGCTGTGCGGCAACGATCCTTTTC
Source organism: Zea luxurians (assembly GCA_029449295.1). Classification (NCBI taxonomy): domain Eukaryota; kingdom Viridiplantae; phylum Streptophyta; class Magnoliopsida; order Poales; family Poaceae; genus Zea; species Zea luxurians. The sequence goes on from JAOPSE010000023.1 coordinate 40,400,367, forward strand.
AGTAGGGGAGCTCGTCCTTCGCCGAATTCTAACGGGAGAAGGACGACACAAGTTATCACCCTTATGGGAAGGACCCTTCATAGTAGCAGAAGTCACTCGGCCCGGATCATATCGCCTCACTCAGATGGATGGCACGGAAGTTGGGAACTCCTGGAACATAGAACACCTGAGAAAGTTTTATCCTTAGCCGTACCTCAAAACTGCTGGGATAACGATGATGTACTCTGTAAAGTGGAAATATGTCATCAATAAAGAAAAGGTTTCAAGGATACTCACTTTATTCACGATTGACTTGCACGCTTACTTAAACTTGGGGTGACCACTATGCCCTGCTAACGGAGCAATCGACTTAAGTCGGCAACGACTTAAGGCGGTGCGACATGCTCGCGCTTACTTAAACTTGGGGTGACCACTATGCCCTACTAACGGAGCAATCGACTTAAGTCGGCAACGACTTAAGGCGGTGCGACATGCTCGCGCTTACTTAAACTTGGGGTGACCACTATGCCCTGCTAACGGAGCAATCGACTTAAGTCGGCAACGACTTAAGGCGGTGCGACATGCTCGCGCTTACTTAAACTTGGGGTGACCACTATGCCCTGCTAACGGAGCAATCGACTTAAGTCGGCAACGACTTAAGGCGGTGCGACATGCTCGCGCTTACTTAAACTCGGGGTGATCACTATACCCTGCTAACGGAGCAATCGACTTAAGTCGGCAACGACTTAAGGCGGTGCGACATGCTCACGCTTACTTAACTCGGGGTGACCACTATACCCTGCTAACGGAGCAATCGACTTAAGTCGGCAACGACTTAAAGCGGTGCAACATGCTCACGCTTTACTTAACCCAGGGCGACCACTATGCCCAGCTAACGAAGCAATCAACTCCAGTTGGCGCCTACTTAAGACCAACGCAACATGCTCTCGCCTATTTAATTCAGGGGATGATTTCCATATCCCACAGACAAAATTCATAGACATCATGCGTCATAACTACCAAACTCATTAACTAAAAAATTCTGATACAATGAGTGAATAACTATGTTATTCAAATAAACCGGTGTCCTCTAACAAATGTTCAATCATGCAAGCTGCGCGCTTGGAGCACTCGAAATGTTTTCTCTATTTTGCAATGTCTTTTCCAGGAGCAGTCGACGAAGAAGGACGACTCGAGGAATCAGGGGCAGCGTTCACGTCAGCCCTTATATCTTCAGGAACGACTACGCCAGGCCTCCTCATCAGAATTCGTCCCGCTCGAATGGCCTTATCCATGGCCCTATCGCGTTGGGCTCTCAGAGTATTGGAAGTCTCTTCAGCAACCTTGACAGCCAACTGGGCAGCCTCTAGCTCCTGGGTGACGGATTTCTTGGAAGCACGCAGATTCTTGATGACAACGTCTTTAGCCGATATCAACTCCCGAAGGCGAATCACATCATCCAAGGACTCCTGCAGCTTATAGCGAAGATTGTTCAACTCCTCCATGGAAAAGCGATGACTCCTCTCCAGAATAGTCAACGAGTTGCTAGAATCTCGATACAACCTATCAAGATTGTCACGAGAAGCGGCAAGGATGCGTTTTTCTTCCTGCAAGCACAAATCAGTTCCTTCAGAAAACCAGGCAAACAATAGGAGTATAGCAAGTCAAAAGCACAGTTTCGTATTTCACCTTTTCAGAGTCTAGCTGAGCATGCAGGGAAGAACTCAACGCGTTGGCATCATCTAAGGCGGCAGAGACTTGACTCAGCTCAATTTGACCTTGAGAGTACTTTTCCTCAAGATCAGTGCATCGCTGAGACAGTTCAGCCCGATCTTGAGAATGTTTCTCCTCAAGTAGTGTAATCTGTCGAGTCATTCCTAGCGAAGGACAACCAAACAAAGCGAGGTCAGAAAGTAAAACAGTCCACAACAAGCACGAAGAAAAGAAAAAAGGGCACTAACCAGCGTTAGTCGCCTCCAACTCGGATACACGGCGATGAAGAGACACCGGATTCCAACACGAAAAGGATGAAGCTACTTCCGGGATAGGAGCACCATGCAATTTCAGCTGGCTGGTCATCCCATCCACCAAAACCTGATGAGAAGAGCAGATGAGCATAATGGCAAGAGTTCATGTAAAAGTCAAGCTAAGAAACAGCACAGTACCTGGAGGTTGGAGAAGAACGAAGGGATCCCCAAGTCAGGAGAAATCAGATGATAACCAGGCGCAAGGTCATCACCCGAAGCAGCATGCAATGGAACAGTGGGAATCAGTTCATCTCCTTCAACAGAGCCGGATACTCGATCAAGGGGGACGCTGCCCTCCAAAGCGACGCCCCGGTCTGAAGTTTGGGCCACCACCATGCAGCCAGAGTGTGGAGGTGACCCAGCGTGAACGTCCATGGAAGTGCCGGAAGGAGACCCTGTTTGGGCACCCTCGGGGACTGGGCCATAGTTGGCACTGCCCACTTGAGCCGGATTATCCCCGGCAACACCCTCGGGGGCTGGGCAGTAGCTCGCACCCTTCGCCCGGGCTAAGTCATCCCCGACGACACCCTCGGGGGCTGGACATGTGTCAACACCATCCTTGGGGTCCAAACTTTCAGCAGTAACCATCTCCAAGGTTGATGGGCCCTCGGCTACTTCCATGGAATCAGGACAATCCAAGTTAACATCCCGTCCCTCAAGATCGCGCTCTAAGGTTGATGAGGCACGGGATGATCTCAACCCAGCGTCCGGCACAGCACCACAAGCTTCCGTCACATCATCATCCACTGGCCCTGATAACAAGTCCTCTGGGACCATATCCTCGAGAGTTTGATCAAAGTCGGCCAGGGATATATTTTGCAGACCAACAAGAGCAGACAAAGCAGGAGAAGGAACCCCGCTACTTTCCCGACTGGCGAGGAATTGCCGACTGTTCTTCCGAGTCAGAGGAACCTCATTCTCTTCCTCTTCGTCGTCTTCATCAGCAACACTGGCAACACACCCATTGGGATCAGCGATGGATAGGTTACACCCATTGGGATCAGCAACAGTCATATCACACCCATTGGGATCAGCATCAGCAAATTCAGGTGCAGGAACCTCCTCATCAGCAGGAACCGAGGGACCAGCACCCTGATCCAAACTAGACACTCGCCGAATACGTCTCTTCTTCTTTTTCTGCTCACCAACAGAAAGATCAGTCTGATTGGTTCGGCGGGGACGCCTCGAGCGAGCACGAACAGGTCTCTGAACATCCAAGATTATACCGACCTCTGGGAGAGGCGCCACTGCCAATGTCTCAGCAGGAGTAGCGTCAGAAGAATCTTCAGCCAACATGTCAAGCACGGCATTCATTTCAGCATCAGTAGGATCCAAAGGCACCTCGAAATGGATTTGTCGTTCATCATCAGGGATTTTCCCAAGTGAGGCAACCAAAGCACTAACCTCCTCATCAGAGGGCCGCGTTCTAAGGCCCAAATTGCCATCAGTCGCAGGTGGGTTTGACACGAAACGAGTGAAGGCCTTAGCAGGAGGCAGATTCCAGGCTGAATACGCCACCGGAGCACCAACATTGGATACTTTGCCTCTGAGAATCATCTCCAGTCGGCTCACCAAATCAGCAGAAGGGATTCTTCTATTGGTAACTCGAGTTGGGTCGGCTAGCCCTTGATACAGATAAGCCGGGTGGACCCTATCTTTCAGCGGCTGAATGTTTTTGAAAACGAAGTCAGCAACTATAGCTTCAGCAGTTAAACCCCTCTCTTTCAATAGCCCAACTTCAGCTAGCAGCACACTGGCCTCAGCCACCTCCTCGTCTGTAGGAGACTCGGTCCAGCTCGGGGTGCGAACATCTGGCTGTCTTCCTGACCGGGGGGGGAGAGAATTTCCATAGTTATCAACTATAAACCATTCCAGGCGCCATCCCTTAATGCTGTCTTTAAGGGGGATCTCAAGATACTCAGTTTTCCGTCCCCGGCGCATCTCCAAGCTGGCACCTCCAACCAACTGATGTTGTCCCCCGGCCATCCCAGGGCGACAATGATAGAGGTGTTTCCACAATCCAAAATGCGGCAGCACGCCAAGAAAGGCCTCACATAAGTGGACGAAGATAGAAATTTGCAGAATTGAGTTAGGGTTCAGATGGGTTAAGTTGATGTGGTAGAAATCAAGAAGACCACGGAAAAAGGGAGAAATAGGAAGGCCAAGGCCGCGGAGAAGAAAGGGAGCGTAAACCACGGACTCGTGGGTATCCTCCGTCGGGACCGTAGTCCCGTGGCAAATCCGCCAAGAACAGAGTTCCCGCGGAGGAAGAACCCCGATGGACACGAGGTGAAGGAGTTCGGTTTCAGAGATGATGGACATGTGGTTACCTGCGAAAGGCAACTGGTTGTTGGGATCAATTGGGGGAATCACCACAGCGGAAGAACTCGCGATTTTCCTCTTGGGAGCCATCTCGATTTCACCAGCAAGCAAATTGGAGGCAAGCGCAGAGAGGATTTGGAAGCAGGAATGCAAAAACTAGGGCGCGGAAAGCAAAGGCGGCTAAAAGTGCAACTCTTATGGGATATTCTCGGACCAGATACCGTTTCAAAAAGTGCCCAGTCATCACTCGGCAGTCATTTCCGAAATCCCAGCAGGCCACGTGGTCATTCGGCAGTTATTTCCCAAAAAACTGGTGGGCCCTCTCCTTACTCGGGTGTTAATCCTCAAGATAACTCGGCATTGCCTCTAAAATGCCGACGTCACTATTCAGTCACTCGGTGTTGCCTCTAAAACGCCGATCTCGAGTTCAATCGTTCGGCGTTACTTCTAAAATGCCAACGTTGACCTTCAATCACTCGGCGTTGCCTCTAAAACGCTGATCTCGAGTACAATAACTCGGCGTTGCCTCTAAAATGCCGACGTCACTATTCAATCACTCGGCGTTGCCTCTAAAACGCTGATCTCGAGTTCAATCGTTCGGCATTACTTCTAAAATGCCAACGTTGACCTTCAATCACTCGACGTTGCCTCTAAAACGCTGATCTCGAGTGCAATAACTCGGCGTTGCCTTTAAAATGCCGATGTCACTACTCAGTCACTCGGCGTTGCCTCTAAAACGTCGATCTTGAGCTCAATCGCTCGGCATTACTTCTAAAATGCCGACAACGACCCTTAATAACTCGGCGTTGCCTCTAAAACGCTGACCTCGAGTTCAATAACTCGGCGTTGCCTCTAAAACGCCGACGTCACTACTCAGTCACTCGGCGTACCTCTAAAACACTGATTTCTAGTTCAATCGTTCGGCATTACTTCTAAAATGCCAGCGTCGACCTTTAATTACTCGGCGTTGCCTCTAAAACGTTGATCCCGAATTCAATCGTTCGGCATTACTTCTAAAATGCCAACGTCGACCTTCAATCGCCCAGCATTACCTCTAAAAACATTGATACAGACTTCAATATTGCTCGGAAGCGTCAGCATAATGATCAAGCTGTTCGTCTATGGCCTCAAAAGACTCAGATTCATAGTCAAACGAAACGATTCATCAAAAGGAAACCAAATTCGTTCTTCATTCAAGGGAAGTGGCAATATTTACAAATCAACTCATTATGAGTTGATACTTCCCTATTTCTACTACTACTACTACGCTACACTATACTACTCTACATTACTAATACTACTACATTATCTAACTATACTACTTCTAATCTATACTAATATTTAAAAGGACCAGTGGCATCTAGCCACTGGCCCTGCCCCTGCCGCCGCCGCCGCTCTTGATGCCGCCCCCGCCGCCGCCGCTCTTGGTGCTGCCCCTGCTGCTGCCGTTGCCGCCGCCCCCGCCACTGCCGCTACCGTCGTCGTCGTCGTCGTCGTCGTCGCCATCGTCGTCGTCGTCGTCGTCCTCGCCCTCGCCGCCGCCGTCCGACTCCTCCTCCTCCGAGGAGTACTCGGACTCATCCGAGCCCTCGAGCCCGGAGCGCTCGACGGCCCGGATGTACGACCAGACCTCCGCGGCTATCCCCTGGGAGTCGTCCGAGTCATCGGACGACGCCGGGGGAGAGACGGGGGCCGGGGACCTCTCGGACTCGGAGGAGAACTCCTCCTCCGAGTACTCCGAGTCGCCGAAGTCCTCCGATGGAGGAGTCGGCTCACGCTTGCGTTTCTTTCCCATGGAGGCAAGCAGAAAAGAAGAGAAGGAAGCAGTAAGGAATAGCGAAGGGATGTGAAGAAACCAGAGGAACAACAGCGTTATTTATAGAAGAGAAAGGCAACCGCTCACCTCCAACCGCGGTCACTGAACAGTCGCTAAGCATTCAATATACACCTCCACCCGTCCAAAGACACGTCAGGCGGCTGACGCCGTTTCATGCAGCACTACACCCATTGGGACTCCAGTCAACAGCGCAAAGGATATGATTACACTCGCCGTCCCATCACATTACAACTCAGAAGCAGCCGGTTAAAACACTCAGCGTACCAAGCCGTCCCTTGCCCACACCCATTGGGGGGGGGACGCCCAGGAATTGTCAGTATATTTTTCAAAATGGTCACATCTGTACAGAGCATGCAGTGAATGCCTCAAGACAAAAATGAGATATCAACAAGAGTTAAAGGGAAGCCAAGTATAGCCAGCAGAGTGCAAAATATGGTCGACAGACATGACTTGAAGACTAGACAGAGAACGTCCATCGAACGTCCAATCAGTTGCAGAGCAAATACACTATGCTACTTAGCAAGATATGGAAGGATTGCAAATTCAGTTGCAAAAGACAAAACACATGCTGACCTCCGAAGCATAATATTGATGACATAGCACGGATGACATCATGCCAACTTTTTTATAAGCAGAAAGAGTAATCTTCAGCAAAAGGACACAAAAAGAAGACCTTCAAGCGAATTATCCTCAAAAAATCCACTTGAAGGTCGGGGGCTACACCCATTGGGTGCACCTTCGGTGCACCCCATGGATTGTCATTCTAAGCCAGGATAGCACCAATTTCTAAGGGCATGGGACAAGATTAAGAAGCCAATCCTCAACTGGAATAAAGGAACACAAATGGAAGTAATCTTTGATGAAGACCTTCGAGTAGATTATTTTCTAAAATCTACTCGAAGCTCGGGGGCTACACCCATTGGGTGCACCTCCGGTGCACCCAATAAAGTTCAGAATCCAACAAACAGGAACGCCGATCTCTGAGGCACAGGCACAAAGCTAGGTTCTGGTCAACAAGTGATCGAAGCAGGAGAGAACAGCAAGGAGTCATCTTTCTTCAAATCACCTACAAGCTGGACCTGGGATCTTCGGGTTGATTACCTCTAAATTAACCCAAAGATCGGGGGCTTGTGGGGGATAGATATCCCCCGGGTCCACTAAAAGAGTAAAGGACCTTACGAAAGGCCCAAGGGCCCAATAATTCGTAAGGTTATTCTTTCGTGGGCCTGGGGAAAGACAACCAGCAACGCAGAGCGACATGAGGCCGGATTGGTGCAAACCCGGACGGCCCATAGCGTCGAGCCATTGGCCGCAACAGAGATCCGACTTTCCCGCGTCGGGGCCTCCATGCAACGAAGTCACGTGAGGATAAGTCGGCGAGGGTTACGTAAAGGATAATCTCGAGAGGTTCACTATCTTTTAGCCACTTGTTGTTATCTTATCATGTGTACTGCCCCACGGTCGAGTATATAAGGCCTAGGGGGCACCCCTTCAGAACGATCGACCCATTACTTAGCCACCCACATCAACTCTCTGTATTCTCGATCCAGAGAGCTCTTTTGTAACCATATCCACCAAGCATACTCATCAGGACGTAGGGTGTTACGCATCACTAAGCGGCCCGAACCTGTAAATCTTGTCCACCGTCCCTCGTGCGATCGGCACGAACCATTCTGCTACAGTTGTTGACACCTTCCTACTCCTAAAACACCTTGAGAGGCAACCCCGGGTGTGCGGTCGGACCCTAAACACCGACACCTTCACCCTATCTTGTCGGGCGAAGGCTCTAGGGTGTAGGCTGCGGTGTAGCCTGACTCCTTGACTTGCGTAGGGGAGTAGATGGACGGTATCATCCAGTCCCCTCCGCCTGTCTACATTGCCTGTCCGTGTAGCAGGAATAGTAGGAGTCATGATGAGAGCCGCCCATGCGCGGCATAGAGAGTCAATGGTCTCACCTCATTAATGCGTGAGTTACTGACATGGTTGAATGAAAAGGATAGATAAAACAAAATAACCATTACACCTTTAAAGTGGGAGTTTCGTCGGGCGTCGTCATTTGTGACTCAAAATAGTTATTCTATAGTAGTATATTTTAATTAATTATAATTAGTTGGTACCATTATTATTATTATTCTTGTTTTTAATATACAATTAATTTTGAGACACATTGACTTGCTGGATTTTTTTCCTAAATGAAATGGGTGTATAAAACAGAATAACCACTTCACTCACTACACATTTAAATTATAAGTTTCATCATGCGTCGTCTCCTTCCTCAGGCGCTCTGCGAGCATTGGCTGCTTACCACGCGCGTCCATGAAAAGTTCAAAAATAGAGCACACTCGCTAGGTTTCTAGACAACTCATGTTAGTTCGTTCTATATAATGAATATTTATTATAAATATCATATTTAAGCAATGCCTACTATGATATAGTATACAACAACTGTAGCGATGCATGCCAACTAACTAGTTGAAGTATAATTTAGAACGGCATGGGCTATTGAATCGCGTCTTATGAACTGAAAGCATCAGTTTGACAAATTTTCCGGTTTGTCTTCAACTCTAGCACTGATCATTGAGCATGGTACACCCGGTGTCGGGTTCATCGTTCATGTCGGGCCGAACTTTTGTTTGAGCACTGACCCACCAGCGGTGTTGGGGCCATGCTTCGTTGCGCCGAAGGTCTTACACGAAGAAGCAGCTTCGGCTGAAGTTGTCCCCAGGAGATGGCCGAAGGTTCCTTTTCATGGAGCTTCGGCATTGCAAACCGACATAGAGATAGAATGACCTTTTTATCCATAGAGGTCTGAGTCAATGTTGTAAACTTTTGTAGGGGGCATAATTGTAATTTGTCACAGGCTGTGTCCTGTGTCTATAAATAGATGAACAGTACCCCTGTACTGTTCACGCGAACCTGCCATTTGCTTTCGCATCACTCCTGTACTTTTGCTTTCCTCAGGACCGAAGGTACATTTGTAATTTGAAGTCATTTATATTCATTCATGATAATAAAAATGGAGATGATTCTATGATAATATTTAAATGTTTATTTTATACCTCATGATTTATATGAATGCTTCGTCCCTTGTTATTATGCTTACGAAGGTACGTCCTTCGTAACCTTCGTCCGAAATTCTTTATATCCTGAAGGGATATAATGTTTTGGAGGACGAAGGACTTTAACACTTAACATTTTCTATGTTGCCTTGTTCTTAATTCTTAGCATTTGAGAACAAGCCCCCAACAAGCGGTCTGGCTGCTGCTGCACTAGCAGCATTACGAGTCGCAGTTCAGCGACAGCGATCCGTCCTGGAGACTGGAGAAGAGTGGTCTCCCACTGCTAACACAGAGCCGTCTGTCCGTCTGATACACACCAGCGCGGCTGGCAACCTCCGAAGGACGGCCCCGCCACCAGCCACGTGCCCACAGGCACAGGCTCAGAAGCTGGAGTGTGGTGGTGTCCGTCAGTCCGTCCCGGTCCCGGCTCCCTGCTAGCCGAACAGAACAGGCAGGGTCGCAAAGTCCACGGCAACAGAGGATCCGGCCAAGTTCAAGCGCGCTTCGTCCAATGACCCATCCCCTCGTGCAGGAGGAACAATCCTATGAACACACACGCGGACCAAACGTCCAAATCCATCCATCCCCCAGCACCAAATCCAGGTCGCAAATTTCCCACCAGAACCCAGCTAGCTAGTCAAAAGCACAAAAAGCCCACCACCGCTCCGCAAAGATCAAACCCCCGAGAAATCCGAGCACCAGGCAGCTACGCACGCTGCTAATTATTCCGTCCCATCCAACTCTCTCCATCGATCCATATATATTCCTTTTTAATTTCCTTGCGCAGCAGCAGCAGCAGCAGCTCGACTGCTCGACCACAACAGCAGCTGCCGCGCAACACAAAACACACTCCAGACTCCACTCTCCCACGGAGAAAAAACAAAACAAAACAAAAGAAATACGAAGCCTGAGCCTCAGCCAGCACCCCCCATGCGAAAAGGGAACGAACGGGGGCGGAGAGGAAAAAAGGGGGTTTGGTTTTTATTGGCTGCACACAATGGCAGCAGCGATCCGAACCCAATCCCCATCTCCGCAGCGCGTGGGTAATAATCCCAGTTCGAGCAGTCGCCACACGCCCGTTGCTGCTGTTCCTGGCTTGCGGCTTCGCCAATCTCCGCCACATCCCTATCCTTTCCCTTCTTCGTCGCCTTACCCACCACCCCATCCGCTGCGGCGGTGTTCGTGGTGTTCAAGTAATTGTTTTTGGTGGTGTCATTATTCCTTTTCCTCCTCCCAGTTCAAGCCATCGGTGCTGGGTATTCTTCGCCACGGGGATCCAGCCGCACATCGATTCTCCTTTTCCTCCCCCTCGCTCCGCGACGCGGGGTATAATAGCGACTGCGAGGCATTTGGTGCGGGCAGACGCTACGAGTTGGGGTGAGAAAAGTTTCTGCGCCTTGCTTTGCAGAAGGTGCTCGGATCTAGGTTTCAAGGCCGTCGATCGCCGCCATGGACGCCGGCGGGGACGAGGACGGCGCCGGGAAGGCGGCGCTGGAGAGCACTGCCGAGGCCGCGACCCTGCCACCGGCGTCAACAGTGGCGGTCCCTGCTTCTGCGCCTGGGGCGGCCGCGGGGACCTCAGGGTCGGGGGAGAAGCCGGTGAAGCGGATGATGAAGACCCCCTACCAGCTCGAGGTTCTGGAGAAGACCTATGCGGGTTCGTGGATTTCGATGAAGTGTTTTGTGTTCTTCCCCCCTGGATTTTTGGGTGCTTTATCGATTCAGCATTTCTGGGGTTTTTTGGTTTGCTGCAGTGGAGCAGTACCCGTCGGAAGCTATGCGGCTGGAGCTGTCGGCGAAGATAGGGCTGTCGGACAGGCAGCTGCAAATGTGGTTCTGCCACCGCCGCCTCAAGGACCGCAAGCCACCGTCCAAGCGGCAACGGCGGGAGGAAGAGTCCGCGCTAGCACCAGTGATGCCTCCACCGCCAGTGTTACCAGCACCTGTGATGCCTCTGGCAAGCAGTGACCTTATGGTGGGTGCTCATGGGCCGTATGATGAGCCGCTGCACCCACTTCACTCGCGAAGGGGTGCTGGGCGTGGGCGGTCCTCAGCAGTCCCCAGGATTTCCATGCCGGATCTTGGGAGGAGGTATTACGAGCCACCACCAATTATGATAGCGCCGCCTATCCCGTCGATGCAGCTCACGCAATATGAGCTCCGTGTGATTAATTCTGTGGAGTCACAGCTCGGGGAACCATTGAGGGAGGATGGTCCAGCGCTTGGCGTTAATTTTGATCCCCTTCCTCCTGGCGCCTTTGGTGCACCGATTGGTATGCATATTGAAATCTGAAGTCATTGTGTTTTACGAAAAGGTTTATGCTAGTGAATGCTCATGGTGGCCTGTCTGTGGAAATGTTCAAGCTTCTAGTATTCCTGGGCTGAATGATTGTTGATTTTGCAAACGCCTTTTTAAAGTATATGACTTCTAAAGTCACTAATCTTCCGTGTTGCCTTTGCTTATGGTAAAAGAACCTTGTAATTGATTTTAGTCAGGCCTTTTATATTCGAGTAAGTAGATTGATCCAGTATGATTGGAGAGGTGAATTTAATGATACACGTATATGGTACTAGTATATGCTATCGGTATGCTAGAGTAGATAATGTGGCAAGGGATATGAATGACTGATCGATGAAAATTTTAGATGAGGAGTAAGTGTGAAAATCTCACAGGTCTATTATCCGTAATAGGCCATCCTTGGATTAAGAATAAAACTAGTATTCTTCCTGTAGACGAGCATTCAGCTGAATATTATTTCTGTATATGAGGGACTGTCAAGCAAAATTTGCATATCATAAGGTCTCATTGAGCATAGCCATGTTTTACTTCCTTCTAATAAAACTGAGATCCATAATAATCTCTACTAAATATGCAACTATTCTATCCCTATTAACGCCCACGCGCACGGCCCATTTAGCCCTTGTATACATGAGTTGCCTTGTACTTACATAGAATATTAAAGTTCTTGTAATATTACCTGACCTGTTCAGTAATCGTCTTTGTTGTACATTAGCTTGGCATTTCCTTGCTCATGCACATCTGAAGCGCCTAAAAATCTCAATTTCAACATTTATTTTGCGGAAATGCTCCACATATGTCACAACTATACCAAATGTAAGTCCATGTAGACTTAGGCACATGAATTAAGGTAAGACGTACCATGACCCTATTGCTAAAATTTAAGGTAGCTGACAAGTTTGCTGCATTGTTTAGGTGCATTTAAGCATGGGCAGACATAGTAGAATGAAGCCAAAGGTTGCATTGGAGTTGTCATGGATAAATTGAGCTTGTTTGGGACTGCTCCACAAACCCCAACATGGAGCTGCAGCTGCTTGACAAAAGACTAGAGTTTCTAGAGCGAGCACCCTTATAGGTGTCTTGGAGCTGCACCTGTTTGGCTTAAAAACGTGGAGCGGAGCAGTCCCAAACAAGGCGTATTTGGAAGGATGTTAGATGGACTTGAACTTGGTATTCGAGGGAGCAGGTGTTTTAGTCCCTTTGGTTTAGAAGTAAAAAACCACCCACCTGGGTTGAACCCTTTGATCTTTTGGTTGAAAAGGAGATGTATGAATGGTTTGTATAGATACTAGATAGCAGTTTCCTTTCCTGGTACACTTTCTTATAGTGCTTAGTCATCAGTTTCCTTGTTTCTCTATTATTACTTGCTTTTTTTGCTGTGTTAATCTTCTGTACTATATTCCCTATCCGCATTTTGTTAGTTGTGTCATAGAATGAAATTTGGGGCCTATTTGGGATTGCTTAAGCTCCTGGTTTCTCGCCTAATTTGGAGTTTGCGGGTTAGAATCAAATGGTTTGTCTCGGTTTTTAGTCTAAAGTAGGAGCAAAATGCCTCAATGTTTCGCTCAATACTTCTCAATCTACTTCAGCTCCAGCTCTGCAAACTCGTGGAATTCGTAGAGCTAGAGATACCCGGCTTCATAAATTCTTGGAACTGGAGCTCTCTCAAAGAGACCCATCAAGCGACAGTATGTGTGCTGACTGCCTGGAATTATATTCCGCTGCTATTGAGACTATGGTGAAGCCCAATTAGTTTTAGGGCAGAGTGGAGCAGTGCAGCAGCTTCATACATTTGTGTCATATATATCAGAACGAGGGAGGAGTTAGATTGGAGACAGCTGCACTAGTGCCTCCCCAACTCCCAAGAGGAAGAATCACGCCCAAAATGTCGTCTTGCGCATCCAGTTGTGACATTGTAATCTGGTTGGTGTACAGTCAGCTGCCACTAACATCTACTTCATACTGGCAACTGAAGATGTGATGATTGGTGGGCCCTTATGTCTAACTGGTCTACCTGGGCTTTTAGGCGAGGTCCATTTAGTATTTGGGCAAGGGAGATCGGTGTAGCTTTGCATCAACCTCCCTAGAAATAGTTTGCTCGCCGCCGCCTGTGCTATAATATTTTCGTTGACATCAGAAGACAAGATCAGGGAGGCAGCAAGGCGAGCCTCGCCCCAACTAGATCTACCCCCATAGTTTGTCAGCAACTCAGCATCCATGTTTGTTCTTACTGAGGGCGAGGGAGGGTACTTACTGGGAGGTGAAAGGGATGATATTATGACAACGGTGAGGCTGCGTTAGGCCCTTTTACTTTCTCTTCCCTGTGCTCTAGATCCCATTTCTTTTTCCATATGCCCTGCCATCAGGCCTGCCAGCAGGCCTGCCAGCAAGACGCTGAATCAGCTAAGGCTAGTTGATGACTACTTACCAAGTCACCCAACTTGGCATGAAAGTTCAATGCTCTAGGACAGGTTATGGGTAGATTAGACATTGCCATATATCTCTAGATCCAATATGCAGGATTTAACTTGATTATGCTTAGGGGGACATGGAAAATAGTGCGGATCAGCATTTTGTTACTTTTGTATGGTCCTTTGTATCTATCATCCAATCATACTAGATCTCATCTACTCCCTCCGTCCCAAATTATAAGTCATCAAAACATCTCAAAGTTTGACCAAATTTATATAATAAAATAATAATATTTATGATACTAAATAAGTATCATTAGATTTTTCATTAATTAAATTTTTTCATAGTATACCTATTTGATGTCATAAATCTTTGTAACCCTCTCTATAATTTTTTGTCAAAATTGAGATGCGTTGACTTTCCAAGAAAGTTGGAATGCCTTATAATTTGGAACGGAGGGAGTATTGCCTAAACTTTGATTTGGATGACAGAGAAGGCTTGGCACTGGAACACACCCCTTAACATTTTACAAACAAAAGATTAGTTGGGCATTTACTAAATGGCACGCATCTAAGTCTTGTATAAGTTTCTTTATTTAGTGAATAAAAGTTCTTATGGGGATTCTATTAATAGCATCTATGCACTTACCAATACAAGTTCTAACCATCGAGAATCTTTTCCTGTGTATTCTTTGGCAGTTCCAGAGCAACAAAAGCAGCCTGTGCGATCTTATGATGCGGAGATATTTTCTTGGCATGATCAAAAGCTCTTAAAGGTATATCCGTAGGAAACTTTTAAATGTAAGTTTGTATCTCTTATATATATATATCTGTTGTGGATTCATGCCATTGCATAAACTGGGTTTTCTGATTTGAATGTTCTTGCTTTTTCAAGTGAAATTGCTTCAGTGCTAAAATGATGGTGGTGTGAGTTTTATTTAATTTTCTCCTATGGATATAAGATGCAATTATTAGCACTGCAGTTGCTAAGCTGATTTATTAGCGCTAAACTTCGATTGCCCTACTCAAATGAGTGCATGTGCATCATGCCTCTAAGTCAGTTCAGAATAGGACATGTATTTCTGTCTTTTAAATGATAAGAATGCCTATGAAGATTAAAACCGTAAATCATGTTTTACCAGTTCCATGAGCACCCCAAAGTGGTCAAGACTTAAGACTTGGCCATTGAGTAGTATATACTGCAAGTGTGCTGTAGGTAATGTGGCGAGGCTACTAAGAATTTGGTAACTTGGTTGCAACAGATATTGGCATGATATGATTATTATGTAGTACTTGGTGGCCCCACTTTCTCTGCATTAGTTCTGCACATCAAGCTACACATGGATGGTTATGTTTCCTATGGTTTAGTTAAGAAGAGCTACTTTGTTCCCCTAATGATATTTGCATTAACCTGTATTAGATTTCTGGGTGAGACTACTCCCTGTGCCATAGCTACCATATTAAGGCTTCTATGGTCCTCTTTATTTTCTAAGTATCACTTTTTTTTATCTCCTATCCCCCTCCCCCAGGCTTCAGCATTTTTACCTACTATGGAATCCCCATATGTTCCAAATTCGTTTACTGGGAAGAGAAAATCACCAGTTGGTAATCCAGCCATAGTTCAACCTCATGTTGGATCACGGGCTGTCCATGAGTATCAGTTCCTTCCTGAGCAACCAAGTGATACATATGAGAGGGCAACCCGATCTCACTACTATGACACTCCAGTGGAAGTTTCAAATGCTAGGATACCTTCTATCACATCAGGATCACAACTTCTCCATGGATCTGAGGAGGCTGCGCCTAGTTATGCTTTTCAAGGTCACACATCTGGTTCTAGCCTGTTGCCTCCGTCCAGCAAGCCCCAAGTGTTTCCAGCAGCACCAACAGATTATGAGATGACTCAATCTAATAGCAACCTTAGTTCTGTTCCTGTTGAAGGACAGTTTGATATTTCTCAGGTTGCTGCATTTGAAAACCCACCTGTATCATCTGAAATAATAGCTTATCATGATGAAGATACTTCTCGTGTGGAAAGAAAACGAAAAGTATGATTTCTGAGTTCATATACTCATGTTGCCCTTCAGCTTTATAGTCGTATACATTTTAAATTTGTCTGGGATTTTCTTCAGCATAGCGAAGAAGCAAAGATTGCAAAGGAAGTTGAAGCTCACGAAAGACGAATTAGGAAGGAGCTTGAGAAACAAGATATGTTGAATAAAAAGGTATTACTGATTCTATATAATTGTAGATGCCTTCCTCTTTATATTCGTTTGCAATGTGATGTCTGCAGAGAGAGGAGCAAAGGCGCAAGGAAATGGAGAGACTTGATCGTGAGAGAAGAAAAGAGGAGGAGAGATTACTGCGTGAGAGGCAGCGAGAAGAAGAGAGGTTCCAAAGAGAGCAAAGGCGCGAACATGAGCGCATGGAGAAGTTTTTGCAGAAGCAATCTAGACGAGTTAGTTTCTAGGTTTCTAGAATGTTAACTGTAAATGTAGTGTAGTAAATATTAAATAGCTTATTTCTTCTGTCTACACCTGTGCAGGCAGAGAAACAAAGGCAAAAGGAGGAACTCCGAAAAGAAAAAGAAGCAGCTAGGCAAAAGGCTGCCAATGAAAGGGCTACTGCACGTAGGATTGCACGGGAGTATATGGAACTGGTGGAAGATGAGCGTTTGGAATCAATGGAATTAGCTGCTCAAAACAAAGGGTTGCCCTCAATGCTGTATCTTGACAGCGACACATTGCAGCAGCTTGATTCCTTTCGAGGTATGTTACATGGTCTAGTTTAGTTCCAAACTCCTTAATGATATACTCTTTCAGAAATAATGTTTCACTTCAAATGACTTTCTTGGGCGAAATTCCAGTTTCCTGTGCATCCACTAACAAAGTATAACTAAAGGCATAGACACAGGCTAACCTTTCATTGTATCTATAGTCTTTTATGTTACAAGCCTATGGAATTTCTAGGTAAGAATCTGAGCATAGAAGAATGCTTCATGCCTACTGCTTTAGGGTCACCACATGTGCATTCATAATAGAGGACTTCTTAACATGAAGATTTTAGGGATTGTTTGGATCTCAAGTTATGCCTTGGTCAGTTTCAAAACAGTGATAGGAAATCTATTTTTTTTCCCTAAGAGCAGACATGTGCAAGAGGCTCCGCCATGAGTGGGGTCTGGGGAAAAGATAAACCGAGGCAAGCCTTTCCCCCTCAAATGTGGAGAGGCTGCTTCGAAGCCGTGTCCTGGTGACTCCGTGAGGCAGCTCTCACCACTGCACAAGGCCTGCTCTTCAATTTTTTTCTAAAATTTTAAAAAACTCAGCAGAATTTTGGAGTTTTGGAAAATTAGTCCAGTACTTCTTAATCCAGAGAATTCAAAGTATAATACAAAAATGCACTTTTCACCTAATATTTCACTTCACATTACTCTCACAGTTCACAAATTAAATTTTGATTTCCTACAACTCACTTGAATCTTTCTTGTTGGTAAAATACTAAAATTCCTCAAGCTTTTCACCACATAGTCGTTTATTTAGCAATAGTTTTCTTTTGTGAACATGCAGGAGTGCTGCATATTGTAATCTTAAGAAGAAAAAGGTCAAGACACCCTTACAAACACACTTACTCACAACAATGTTTCTAAGACAACATGCTCGCCTTGGTTGCAGAACAAAACTGACATCGACCTAGGAACAAAGACTCACTCAGGTGGTAGGGTAGCCAGGTAGGATATACCTCTGGCCTGGCTAAATTATAAAACCTCACTTTCTCATTGGCTAGCAACAAAGCTCCACACATATTAGGCAGGGCTCGTAAAAACACAACTATTTCGATGGTTCCAAAGTGTCCACACCCCTAAGGTGATAATCTAATTCGAACCTTGATGTGCTTGTCCATCGGCCCCCTCAAACCTCATTAATTCTATCCTACTGGTCCACAGGGGACGTCCCTCCAAGCTTCGAGAGATTTTGCATGCTGATGTTATGCAATAGAAAAATAGGCCCACTCATTTAACATGTACTGTTATTTAAGGCATTATTACCAAATGAACATACATGTGACAATATGATAGTTTGTTTGGGTTTTACGTTTTACTTACATTGGAAGCCTAACTGCATATTTCAATTTACATGTTTTGGATATTTATTCTCTTTTTCCAGGCATGCTAAGTCAATTTCCTCCTACAACGGTGAGAATGAAGTTGCCATTTTCTATAAGGCCTTGGACTGGATCCGAGGATAACGTTGGAAAGCTTTTGATGGTAATGTTGTATTCATCTTACATTCATACTCTTTTTATAATTTGGACAAGAGATGTTGAGATCCTAAACATATCTTGGTTAGTATTGTTAGCAAAGATTTTATGGTTGCCTTGATTCATTAATGGTTACATTATATTTGTCGGAGGGCAAATCCTCCGGCCGGGTGGCGGAATGCACCCGCCCCGATCCTAAGATGAGGAGGGGCCCTAGAGGTTTGCCTGACCGAATGGATGAACACAAGAACACAAGGATTTAGAGTGGTTGGCACCGCTGGAGCATAATACCCTACATCCACTGTGAGTTGTATTGCTTGAAAGCTTGAGTGTCGTGGGTCTGAATGTGAGTCGACCTCCCTCGCATCGCAAGTGCTCTCCCTTTCATAGTCTAAGGGAGCTGGACCCCGACAGGTGGGCCCAGGAGTTACTATAATATGAAGCGTGAGGCGTCGGGTAGAGCTGGCGGTGCTAGATCTTCTGGGCGCTATCTCCTCTTGGTTGTTGTGCTGGCTCTTGACGCCCTGTCTTCTTGCATCGTCTAATTGGAACACAGGCACATGCCTCAGTGTAGGTTGCGACGTAGTCTGATACGCTGCCGTGCGTAGGGGTGTATGGACGGTGTCGTCCTGTCTCCTTCACCTGTCTCTTCATGCCTCGGTAACACACGAGGAACAGTAGAGGTCATAATGAAGGGCGCCCAAGCGACGCATTGAGTCAATGCTGTTGCCTTGGAAACGTGCGGGTAACAGTGTATCCCATACATTGCAGACTGGGCAAGCTGCGTGCATTTAGTGCCGGGGGGGGGGGGGGTATGCCACTTGCCACTGACGTGGGCATCCCACCCTCACCTAATGTTGGCGAGAGGCTTACTTTAGGCACCACCCGACGGCTTACGTCAGGCGTGCATGACCACGTGTCGGCACCGGACCTCTGTCTGGCCAAGGAGCAGGCTCGGGAACACGTGGTGACGTGGCACCCGCGGGCCCTCCCTGACTGGGGTCCTAGAACATGCTTGAGGGGGTCCGGGCCCCAACCTTATTAGTCTGGACACGTGACGCCTGGCTTGAGGCCCGGATGGCACACGCGGGGTTCGGAACCACTCTGGAGGTCTAGAACTGATCTCGCAGCTAGAGAGTGCCCTTTCTCCAGGGTCGTGGGGCCCCTCCGGACCCTCTCTCTTGGGATTCGATGGGCCCATGTGGAGGTCCGGGTTCCGCCCGCTGGAACCTGGACCTACGGTTGAAGTTGCCGATTACTACCTTTATGGGACTCGTGGTGATGGCGGTCCAGCCTAGGAAACGAGCCCAGATGGCCTGTGGCTTCATATGGTGGGACTTAGCCCTGAGTCGGGCTAGCCACCTGGTAATCCCGTGGCTATGGGCAGCCACAGGGGTCTCGCCTTGACCTAGCAGGAGTGGGTACCCCATATTCAGGGTATCGACAATATTCATTGGGACATCAGTTCTTAAGAAACATCTGTCGTCTCCCTTGCTCAAAGGCTAGTAAGGCATGGTTCTTTTTAGGGGGAGATCACTTGATGCCTCCCATGCGTAGTGGGATCTTAAGGCGCTCTAGTAAACTCGGCCGGTAGGGGAAAGAACGCGCCCACTGTATTAAATTAAGAAGAAGCTCAATTGGAGCACCGACCGAGAAAGGTCACGAAAGCTGGTCCCCGTGCAACATGATAGGAAAGAGGCAGGGAAAGGCCGAAGTTGACTTGGTAAGAGAAAATAAAAGGAGACTTGAAATGCTGAAATATACCCAAAGATTTAGCCTTAAATAGGAGTGAATGGAGAACAACTATCCACGTGCCTGAACCTTGATTTGTAGCTTTTGTTGGGTTTCAACTCTAGCCTACCCCAACTTGCTTGGGACTAAAAGACTTCGTTGTTGTTAATCTCTTTTAGAAAATGGAAAAATCTGACCTCTGCCACCACACAGCCAGGTCTTACAATGTTGATAGAAAATTAGAAATTAAGAAAAAGAGTGCACCCAAATCTAAGAAAATTGTATGCAAAGTCTATATTGCTTTCCTATCCATTCTTGGCAAACACATCTAAAGATGCTTTGCTGTTCTTTATTTATCTTCCCTTATGCTTCTCTCTATCTCTAGTACACGTGTAAATATTTTAATACATTGACATCAAGTTTATGTTTGTCTGTGTACTTTAGTATCTATGGTATTCATATAATTTCATCTCAGGAGACATTTTGCTAACTGGATTGCAGGTGTGGAAATTCTTAATTACTTTCACTGATGTTCTGGGTCTTTGTCCAGTTACACTTGATGAGTTTGTTCAGTCTCTTCATGATTATGTAAGTTCCTTTTTTCTCAGGACTTCTGCATGTTTTTTTTTTTGCTGGTAAAGTGATGGTAAAGGGAGGAAACCTGAATAAATAGATTTGTATGGTTATGTTCTTCACACTTCCAAACAGTGGTAAGATCAGGCATAAAAAAACACATGGATGATTGATCAAATGTTATTTGTGGCTTTGGGCAACAAATGATTGATCAGTCACTAGGCTTGGAAGTTAGCATCTTCTGAAGCAATATACTGATAACTTACAATCTTCTTTCTTATATTTGTCTTTAGACTAAATCATAGTTTTTAAGGCGGTAAGGCGAGATGAGGTGAGCCACCGTCACCTTACCGCCTAGGCGAGCTAAGGCGGGCTAAGGCGAGCCACCCTCGCCTTACCGCTTAGGCGACGCCCGGACGCCTTAAAAACTATGGACTAAAATGCTATCACTATAACATTTCCTTTTATAGGATTCAAGGTTGTTGGGGGAACTGCATATTGCTCTGCTGAGATCCATTATAAAGGATATTGAGGATGTTGCTAGAACTCCATCAATTGCACTGGGGGTGAATCCAGGAGGTGGTCATCCACAAATTGTTGAAGGGGTGGGTATCGATTTGTGCATGCATATTTGATGTTAATATCAAATATTCTATTCCTTTTCTTTTGTCTGTTTCATGTTTTTTCTTTAATATATTCTTAAACATTCATGTGTCTTTCTGGTAGGCATATGCCTGGGGATTCAATATACGTAGCTGGCAACGCCATCTTAATCTTCTTACATGGCCTGAGATATTAAGACAGTTTGCTTTATCTGCTGGTTTTGGACCTCAATTAAAGAAAAGGACCGTAGAAGATTCTTACTATCGTAATGATAATGAGGTTTGTGCTTCTATACAACGCACCTGCTTCTAAGACGATTTCACTCAAAGTATATCTCTAGTATTATGTACATCTCTAGTATTATGTATTTCACTTGAATCAGTAAATATTTGAATTTTGTTAGAATTTTCTCCTTAACTGATACAGTACTTGTAAATATATGGTCAACCGATACTTGTGAAATTCAAAATAACCTCTTGGATGATGCCAGCAAGGCAGCAACTTACCAGTAATACTAAGGCCGTCTTATTTATTTTTTTTGCAGTCCTTTCAAATTTTGTGTACTTAACCTACATCATGATGCATCAGTTTATGGTACTGAATAACCATGAGTCTGGTAATTGCTATCAAGAAATGCTTGTTTCTAGTATTAACTGTAAAATGCTTGAATTTTGTGATTTGGGACCTCGGTTCTAGTGATCCGGATGGTCAAAAGTCAAAACTGAAAAGGTATTGTTGAATGTACTGAAATCATGACAATTTTCATGAACAATTTACATATATCTGAGCCATGTGTAGATAATATTAGTTCTCGGAAGCGGCATCCCCGTTGTGAGCTCACACCAAATTCTCAGTTTTCTGCATGATAAGAAAAAAGTCCTAAATGTATTTTCACAAGGTTAAGGCAAAATTTGTTGCAGGGTCATGATGGTGAGAATGTTATATTGACGATTCGAAATGGTACAGCAGCAGTGAATGCTGCTGCTAAGATGAAAGAAAGAGGTTACACCAATCGCCGTAGATCCCGCCACCGTCTCACTCCTGGAACTGTAAAATTTGCTGCTTTCCACGTGCTTTCGCTTGAAGGGAGCAATGGTCTCACAATATTGGAAGTAGCAGAAAAAATTCAGGTACATACACATATATGTATCTTTAATCCCTTTACCCTTCTCCTTAAACTGGTTATCTTCAATTTTGTAAGCTGATTATTTTCCTGTTCAGAAATCTGGATTGAGAGACCTCACAACAAGCAAGACACCTGAGGCATCCATAGCTGCTGCCTTGTCCAGGGATACAAAGCTTTTTGAGAGAACTGCTCCTTCAACATATTGTGTGAAGTCGCCTTATAGAAAAGATCCAGCTGATTCTGAGGCTGTGTTGTCAGCAGCGCGTGAAAGAATTAGGGCTTTTCAGAATGTGCTTTCTGACTCTGAAGCTGAAAAGGAGGCAGATGAAGCTGAGAGGGATGATGATTCTGACTGCGATGATGGTGATGATGACCCTGATGGTGATGATGTGAATACTGAGGTGGAAGACGACAAGGATCCTCTTCTTGCTGTCAAGTCACAAGATGAAGTACCGAGTACAACTACAGTTATTGGCATAAAGGCCAATTTAGATGGTGTGGGTAATGCATTGAACTCATCAAGTAGTTTTACTAAATCAGCAAAATGTGCTCCTCTCCCTTCTTTAGGCAGGTCCAATGCAGCAGATACTTCTAATGATTTGCCTCTTGGAGTCTCATCAGCTAATCATGAAGTAGTACCTGATGATTCTGAAAATACACAAATTGATGAAAGCAATCAAGCTGAGCCTTGGGTACGTGCACTAGCAGAAGGTGACTACTGTGACCTTAGTGTTGAAGAACGCCTTAACGCATTGGTTGCTCTTGTTGGTGTTGCCACTGAAGGGAACTCTATTCGTGCTGTACTTGAGGTATATATTGTGATCCTGCTAAACTATTCTATCTTGTCATTCCTCATTGGGAAACACCTGATCAAGAGTCATGCAGGAGCGTTTGGAGTTAGCAAATGCCTTAAAGAAGCAAATGTGGGCAGAAGCGCAACTTGACAAGAGGCGTTTCAAGGAAGAATTTACTAGCAGAGTACAATATAACTCTGACATGGGTTTGAAGCCTGATATATATCAAGAAAACAACGTGACAGAGATTACTTCAACTCCAGCGTGTGATGCTTATAGAGAGAATGATGAACATGTTGGGACAATCAACAATTGTGAGATGCTTGATCAGCATAATCAGGGTAATGCTGGTAGTCTACCTTATGAGAGAAATGGCGTATGCCAGGAAATCCTTGCAACCCCAGATACTTCGTATGTTCAGCAGTATGCTTATGCTGATAAAAGGCGATCTCAGTTGAAATCGTACATTGGTCACCGGGCAGAGCAGCTTTATGTTTACAGATCCTTGCCCCTAGGTCAGGATCGGCGGCGAAACAGGTATTGGCAGTTTACAACTTCAGCATCACCAAATGACCCTGGCTCAGGAAGAATCTTTTTTGAATCCAAAGATGGATATTGGAGAGTTATCGACTCAGAGGAGGTAAGTGTTTATTATACCTATTGGATTCTACTTGATTCATTTTTACTATTGTACTAAAAAGCTCTTAAGTCAGATGCCAAATCGTGGTATATGCTGGATAATATGTTTGTTAGCATCAGGCTATCTGTCATGTACATTATATACATTTTTTAAAAAATGTCATGCGCTAATCTGGCTGCGAAGATTTAAGTGATTTTTGGTTCTGGAATTGCCGGTACTAATATTTCTGTATAAATCTGGCCAATTACTGCTGACTTGGTCCAATTTATGACTGGCAAATGGTGGTAACCATTTTGAAAGTACTATTGGCAATCCAGCTACCTGCAGAGGTGAGCAAATGAGCTCACTCTCACAACTCACGGCTAGAGGTAGAAGAACACTGAGAACAGAGCACACACAGCACTAGCAGTCTAGCACAAGTCTGGATGTGCAGCAACTGAACTGCTTTCTCCATTGCATTGTCTAGTATATATACAAGTCTAGTACCAACTATATGGTAGAATAGTACATGGCTTAGCCCAGTGTTCAACTACATGACTGATGTATGCCACTACATAGTTGGCCTATTGCCATACTCCTATAGTGCAATAGATGGACAGCAAGAACTGGCCACAAAACCAACTCTCTGCTGCAGCAAAAGTCAAAAGGGAGCAGCAGATTGTCTTACAAGTACCAGTGTACTTCACGCTAAAAAATATTGGGATTTGATCATCAGAGTTGCTGCTAGGGCATTTAGGGCTTGTTTAGCCTAGCTATGTAGTAGAACTTTAGGATGGAGTAAAATTTTCTAACCAAAAGGCAGGTGCTTGTGGTTCGGTTAGCTTCCCCAAAAGGCAGTGGGCATGTGTTGATGTCAGGGCCTAAGGAGTCCCATGGAGGGCTGCGGCAGCAACAGCCACGTGCCCTCCAAGGGGGATTAAATAAGGATAGTTAGAGATAAGTTTAGAAGATTAGTTGAGATTATTTAGGAGATTAGTTGAGATTATCTATGAAGGTTATCAGTTAGTAGTTTGTTGAGAGTTTTTAGGAGAGTTTTAAGGAGATAAGGATCTCTAGCTAGATAGGGGCGGTCACTCGGCCTATTTATGTAATCAATGGATGAGAAATAAAGCAGGCAAAGAATTAGAAGGGAGAAACCCCTCCTCTTGCTCGGCTGTGGGCAGAGGCCCCCGGCCGACGTTCCTGCCCATGGATACCCCTCTCCAATCCCTCACCGATCTAGCGACCATAACAGTTGAGCACCAAAAATGAGGTCAGAAGGTCCGACCTTGGACCCGGACGGTTCGAGCCGCGGACGGTCCGCGGGTATAGCCTGGACGGTTCGCGATCAGATTAACTCAGGCGACATTCCTTATCCAGTGTGTGTTTATCCAACTAACCGCACGGGAATCTGTTGGGATACGTCTAGGAACGGATCCAGACCTCCCCCTATATATATGAAGGGGTACGACCGATTGACGCACGACACAATCGATCCAAATCAATACAATCTATTTTATTTGCGTGGTTCTTCATCGCATTAGAAGTAGGAGTAATTTAGACCTAGTTTAGCTTTTCCCCAACCCAAAATCTCCATCCCTCTTCGACGCTACATCGTCTAGGGACGTCTTGGGTGGCCTGCCAACCCCGAAGCACCCCCTGGAACTCTCCTTCCCGACGGGATCCCTCTCGGGGGCGAGTTCTAGGGTTGTCTGAGGAGGAAGACGACTCTGCATCATCGCAGACCATCTGGGTCTATGGCGGGCCGTCCGGTGCGGCGCAGATAGGAGCCGCTCCTGCAGAGAGGTCGTGGACCGTCTAACCCTTGGTTGCGGACCGTTTGCGCACCTGCAGAGGGCACCGCTATGAGTGGGCAAAAACCCATTACCCGAACTCGAATTATTTGGATCTGAACCCGAGCTACCCGAACCCGAAAAACCCAATGTACATTTTGGATACGTGATCTGAAAATCCGATTTTTGTTTAGGTAATTCGGGTTATAGCTTTCGGTACCCGATTTACCCAGTTTACCTGAAATAACTAAACACTACATTCGTTAATAGCCCATGGGATGCAGCATACTGGCCCAACAACTTACTGTGCACATGCAACCCAGCCCAGTGCCCACATTCATCGTTATTGTTCAATAACCCTAGCGCCCCACCCCTCCTTATCCACTCCCAACAGGCGGCGCCGTGGCGGCAAAGGCAAGACCGCAAGACTGCAACAGCCTGCTACCCCAACGAAGCCCATGCGACGTCGACTGCTCACCCCAGTAGCAGAGAAGCTTGCATGGCCAGCCATGTGCAGCCTGCACAGAATCCACCTTTTTGTATTGTCTAGTCATTTCGATTTGCTTTTAGTCTTTTGATGGAGCCAGGAACAAGAATCGTTGGTGAGAGATTATATTGACAATCTAATACAAGAGCTTGTGTAATATTGACAATCTAATCTAGATTGTCAATAGCATGTAGCCTGGTTTGTGTTCTCTGGTGAGAGCAAGGAACAAGAATAGCTAGCTAGGAACAACAATGGACCATTGTACTAGTAGATTGATTGTCAATCTGTTTCATTTTTGTTGATCTATCATCTATATACAGATTATATTGTAGTGATTTGTTCATATGCACGTTCTTGTTCTTGGTATTTTTTGGGAAAACACAAACTCAAACCCGAAATATCGGGTACCTGAAATTCCGGGTAATGGTTTTTTTGGGGGAATTTCGGGTATCATTTCTCAAAACTCGATTTTTTGATAACCCGAATTACCCAACCTGAACTTTTCGGGTAACCCGAAGCCCTCCCTAAGCACCGATGGTTCACCCCTAGTGTTTGGCCCCAAATCAGAGCCAACACTTAGGATCTCTCCCATAGGGTCTCGGTCCTACTCTCAGGCTCAATATCATGAGCTTGTAAACTTTCTCCACGCTTCTGTACTTCCACCACATGATGGATGTAGGGTATTACACTCGGGCGGCCCGAACCTCTCTAATGCGTGTGTATGCAATTTTCTATGTCAGAGCTTTGGTCCAGTGTCTCAGGTTTACACCCTTCTCTCTTTGACTAGCTGAATGCCCGTGCGTTGCAACGGGAATATATAATACCAGTATACTACGATAACTTATATACAAAATATGTGTTATACCGTTATGAGAAAATGTTTCATAATCAATTTGTGATTCTGGCCATACATAAATTTTGTTATTTATAATCTATCTGTTTTACCACTACATTGCAACCATCAGTATCATGCAGACTTTGATATATGTCACGATTTGCATAGTCTCATTATTGGAGAGCACGTTTCACACATACCGGAAGAAATTCCCTCGTACATCGTTAGTCATCGGACACGTACCACCATACGCTTTTGCTTAAACAAAAAGGTAAGTGTGTGTGTTTGCAAGACTAATGGTCAAACATCGTATAACCATAAAGTTAGAATACTATATTAATATATTAAATAAATTAATCCAATAGACATAGATTAACCCAATTAACATAGGATAAATAAATATCTAATTATAAAAGTATGAAACATGGTATAATCAATGTTGTTACTGCGTAGTAAATATTCATACGAGACTAACACAACTGGAACGGTTCAATTTAGAATTAAAATGAGGAAGTTACGAGTTTCCAAAGTTTCTATGTATTTGATATAGGATTAATTAGGAAATCAATTTTATTGTTGTTTTCATGACAAAACAGAGGTATTATGTGATAAAAAATAATATTATAGAATTATAGAAATTGGAATGAACTCGTTTGGATTTAATATGAAATTTCCATGAATTAAATGGGTTTCTGCAATTATTTTTAAACTAAAAATCAATTTCTAAACTCCTTTTCCCTATTTTCTTTATTTCCTGGACTGCGTCCCAAATTCCAAAAAGATCAGGAGCCAAGCTATAATTGTTTTTCTAGACTCAGTGAGCATACAGAGTGGACGACGGGTTAAACACAAATAAAGTCTTAGTTAAAGTTGTACACAATTCAACATGAGTCATGTTGGCTAGGGGGTGGAAGGTTAGACATTCTACTCATTAGAACTAAGGTTCGATTCCTGAGCAGCCACAGTTTGATTTTTTTTTCTGCGCGCAGAACGGAAGAGGGCAGAACGGCAGAACACGGGGGAGAGCAGAACGGCAGACTACTCTTACCTTCTTAATAATCTCTCTTTGATTTTCTCTGGTACCTTGGTGTCGCAAAATGATGACAGACTCATTAAGGACATGTATAACAATGTTGTGACTAGTGCCCTAACAAGTTTTTTTTGAACGTAATGGTAGGAGCATTACCTCTCAATTAAGAAGAATGGAATTGACCCAGTTTTAAGGATAAAACCGGGCCCAAAACCTAAACAGAGTGCACGATAGAGTAACCGGTAGAAGGCCCCCACAAACAACCCAAATAACGGCAGCCCCACACATAAAGCCGATCCAAAGTCATTGTTGACGAGCTCAACACAAGGGACGAGGAGCTCCAACTTCCCAAGACGGGCTCCGCACGACCAAAGGAACTCGACGACACCTACACCCAAACACTAGCACACAAGGAGGACTGTGGTGCACCATAGTTGCCAAGCCTCGACACAACCCATGCGAGGCAACTCCGATTCTTCACCAACAAGCCTGGAACCACAACGCCAAGCACCGGAAGCAAGCATACGCCCAAAGCGACAAAGGCCCAAGCACCACCAAGCCAAGTTGAGGGACGAAAGGCCTCCATATTGTCGACAACCATGCAAATTGAAGGTCTTCTAGATAGCGCCTTCAAGGAGGAACAACGACGAATCGTCGTCTGCCGCCCGCCTAGAACAATCCAGGCAGAGTTTCCTCCGAAGACCAGTGGAGCAGCGATGATCGCCAGCAACATGGAGAAAGCTGCAGAGACAGCCACCATCGATGCTACCCCACCAAGCCGTCGCGCGTTGCCACCTTCTGCCATCCACTGACGCACAAACCCAGCAGACCCCAACCACCAGAGCACTGACGCCGGTTGACCAGCCAGCGCGAAACCCCAAGGTGGTTGAGGAGAGGACATCCACACGAAGGGCGGGGGATCCAAAGGACGACACCCTCAATAGGGTAGGAGTGGCGCCCGCAAGCGTCACCGTCGTTCGCTCGCAAGCAGGCAAGGCTTTGTCCGGAGGACCCACCAACCCGCGTCTCCACGAGAGATGGAGAGATGTATCTTGCCGGGGAGGCTCAAGATCTGTCCTCCAGCCGACCGAAGCCATGCCGCCGGGAGCCGTCGAGGCCGTTGCCCCACGAAGACCGTGCCATCGACACAACATTAGATCTGTCGGCGGCCCTGGACTTCACGGCCCTCGCCGCCCCGCCACATAGTAGCAAATCCGCCAGAGGCCAAGGATCCGTGGCCTTGGTCGCCCCGCCCCTGCCGTCGCGTCACGAGAACGCTACGAGCCAGCCTCGCGAGCGCCGCCAGGGCACTTCCCACACCGGTTCAGAAGGAGCAGAGACGACGCACGGGCTGACTGAAATGCCCCCTCCCCCGCCATCATTGCGAGCTGTGCGAACATCTCATCGACTGGCTCCGGCAGCGGCGAGGCAAAGAGGGAAGGGAGAGGAGACTGCGGCGGCTGGGGGCTCGAGTCGCCCTAGCAGGGACGACGAGAGCGGGCTAGTGTAGGCTCATGTGATTCCCCGGGTTCTAACAAGTGATGTGGACACAAATGACTTTCCGATTAAAATAGGACTACATCAAGGATTAGCTTTGAGCCCTTACCTTTTTGCCTTGGCGATGGATGGGGTCGCAAGGGACATACAATGGGATATCCCTTGGTGTATGCTTTTTTTGGACAAGGTAGTGCTGATTGATGAAAGCTGGACAAGAATAGATAGGAAATTGGAGTTGTGGCAGGAGACAGACTCTAGAGTCAAAAGGTTTTATACCCAATAGAACTAAAACTGAATACATGATATGTGACTTCAGTACTACTACACATGAGGAAGGAGATGTTAGTTTAGAATGTCAAGTAGTGCTCAGGAAGGATAACTTTCGGTATTTAGGATCAATGCTACAGAGAGATGGGGATATTGATGATGATGCTAGCCATAGAATCAAAGCAGTGTGGAGGAAGTGCATCGAGCATGCGTTCTATGTGAAAGAGGGTACCACATAAGCTAAAAGACAAGTTTTATAGGACAACGAATAGACCTACTATGTTGTATGATGCAGAATGTTGGCCTATAAAAAGAAATCATATTTGCAAAAATGTGTATGATGCATTGAATTTAGGGTCTACAAGAAGGGATCGAGTCTGAAACGATAATATACATGATAGGCTGGGGGTAGGACCAATTGAAGAAAAACTTGCCCAACATCGATTGAGATGGTTTGGACATATTTAAAGGAGACCTCTAGATGCACCAGTGCGTAGTGAGATCCTAAGGCGCGATAGTAACTGACGAGAGGCAGGAGAATGCCAAACTTAACATTGAAAGAGGCAGTACAAGGAGACTTGGAAGGTTGGAATATACCCAAAGATTTAGCTTGAATAAGAGTGAATGGAAAATAACTATCCATGTGCCAGAACCTTGATTTCTAGCTTCTGTTGGGTTTCAACTCTAGTCTACCCCCACTTGCTTGGGACTAAGACTTTGTTGTTGTTGTTGGAATCTAGAAATGTATTGCTTATCAGCATTGTCCATGCCAACCCTGGTTCAAAATCCTGGTCGGCAACCATGCAATCACTGTTGCTCACTCAGAATCCCCATTAATACCTGGATCCATAGAAATTATAGTGGCATCAGGTTTTGGCGAATGTGCATGCTATTTCAGATTCATAATATACAAAGTTGGTGAATAAGCATTACAGTAGAACAGAGTCTCACCTGGGAAGCAGCTGTTTACATCTTATGCTAGTTTTCTTCTGAAGATGAAGCTTCCTTTTTATTGGTACTTCATATGCAGTTATTATCATTATTTTCATTTTTTGCCAGCTAAAGGTAGGAATCTGCCATCATAACCAGTGGCATGTTCAAAAGGCACTGTTCCTAAAAACTTTGCCAAAATTTGCAAATTTGCCTAAATTTGCTCTGCCATGTGGTCATGTGGCCCACAACGAACCAGGCTGGTACACACTAAATAACCTTTTGCCCCTTTCTCCTTTCATGCAAGCCAGCAGCAACCCCAGGGACACATCCTGCTTCTCCTCTTCCAAATCCCAGCCACCATCTTTCTCTCTTTCCTCCATTTTCTTTGTTCCCCAAATTCCAGGGCCAGCTCCAGAAACACAACTGCCTGTCCACCTCATCTCTCTCTGCGCCAATATTTACAGACTAACCATGATTAGTAGAACCTAGTCACCATGGGACCAAGGCGACTAACCGCAATTATTTGTTGACCAGACTGATTGTTTGATCCTAGTCGGTCCTATATATTTTCGGACATATACATGCTATATATACTTGTCAGAGTTGATTTCTGCACTGTTCCACATCTGCGCGTATATACAACAGCAGTGCAGCACCTTAGGATGGAGCACCAGCAATCACTGGCGCCATGGAGCAGTAACTCATCAATGCCGTCAGACACGTGTCCCTAGGAAGAGTGAGCTCTGAGCTCCAGCAATGGATCTGTTGCGATGGACTTGTGTGGCCGTGGTGGGAGGTGTTGGCTTGCCAGAGAACGAGAAAGGAAAGACCGAGGAAGGAGGGGGGTAACACGGTAATTTTGCATGTGTTGATCATGTGCTTTGGGCCCTATGTCCACTTGTTGCAACCCAAGCCATTTTTGGCAAAATACTGAGTTCCGGTGGTCTCTGAATGGCAATTCGGTCAATTTTTTTGGGAACAATGGACAAAGGGCAATTGTCCGATAGATGTTGCTTAAAGCCTGCTGCCCATATTTCATAAGAACAACGATGCTAAACAGATATTGTATAGTTTGTTGTGAACTCATTAAGTAGAAACTTGCTTGACTTTAATTTCAATGTTCATTATTACTAGCTGGATTTAGATAAGAATTATGCATAAACCACCTCTTTAATTTTGGACATTCTGTCTATTTCAAATGTGCAGGACTTTGATTCTTTATTGGCTGCCCTCGATACACGTGGCACCCGGGAGGCACAGCTGCATTCAATGTTGCAAGTGATCGAGCCAACCTTCAAGGAAGCTATTAAAAGAAATGTGAGTATAGAATTATCTGCTGGAAGGTATCCAAAGAATGGAGCTACTGACATGATAAGGGCAAATTATCACAGTGAGGTTGGAAGCTCAAGCAGTACTCCTAGTGCTACATCTGACAGTATAACAGCATATTCTGATTCTTTTAAAGTAGAGCTTGGGCGTAATGATTTTGAGAAGACAGCTATCTCAAAAAGGGCAGATATATTTTTAAAATGGATGTGGAGGGAATTCTACAATCAGGAATTGACATGTGCCATGAAATACGGCAAGAAAAGATGCTCTGAATTGTTGCATTCGTGTAATTGCTGCTATCAGATTTACCTAGCAGAAGAAAGGCACTGTTCTTCTTGCCATAAGACTTTCAAATCCATTTACAATTTTTCTGATCATACAACACAATGCGAAGAGAAACAGAGAACAGACCCTTTCTGGAACATGCAAAACACTGATTATTCTGTCCCAATAGGAATGGTATTACTCAAGCTTCAGTTAGTTTCGATTGAGGTGAACTCATATGTTTTGGTGGTTCCTTAGTTTTTAAAAATAATCTTGCCACTGGCCGGCAAGTAACTTATTAGTCCTTTTTACAGGCATATATACCATCAGAAGCACTTCAACCATTTTGGACTGATGTGTATCGAAAATCTTGGAGTGTGAAGCTGTACACTACCAAATCTATTGCTGAAATATTCCAGGTTAAGTATTTGTCCCCACTACTCTGGCTTCCCCTCCTTTCCTGTTTTGGGAGTGAAACTCTCGTTACTTGCATTCAAGTTTCATTTGCCTCGCAGATGTATGTATAGCTTATGACCTGCTTGGTTTCTCTCGTGGCGTTGCTTGCCTTGTCTTGCTGCGCTGGTGCAAGCTACGAAGTGCTCACTTGGCCAGATGAGCTGATTTGGCTCTCCCATGGGAGCAAGCAAAATCTTACACGGTTCCCAAAACACCCAAGCAAGAGAACTAAACAAACATCATCTGTCATCCTGGCTGAGCAAGGGCGAAACAGCTGTCGGCGAGGAACCAAGCAGACCCTTAGCTGTTAATGGGTTTCCAGCACCTTAGCTAGAACACTTGCAGCACATGGTTGATGCCTTATTCAAAACTGTGCACTTTTTTTAGAAGCATATAACTACCTTGTTAAGTTATTGAGTTAATAACTTACCCAGTCTCCACCTTCAGCTGTCATCGTTTAGAAGGTGATTTGGGAAACTGCTCTGATGAGGACTTGCCGTGATCAAGAGCATGGTGCCTTGATTAATTTGTTCTTTAGAAGTTCACAAATTATGCTCTGGTTTGCCAGTCCGCCTTGCATCTGATCTAAACCTTATCTAATGAAGGGATGGTGTGACAGATAATACTAGCATAACTAGCTTCATTTTCCCTTTAATTCAAAGTGTATTACTAGTTTTGTGGTTACCAGTTTTCTTTATAAAGATTTGAGTCACAGTTGATGGGTTGGTACTTGTTTCATATATCTTCTGTGATACTGACATCTGACTACCATAGATTGTTTTTTATTCTCTTGCAGCTTTTGACTGTTCTGGAAGGTGCAATAAGACCAGATTGCCTCTCTTCTGATTTTGAAACAAGTGAGTGTCTAAACTCACAGGTTGGATCTGCTTCTGTCCTTCCATGGGTTCCCGACACTACTTCAGCTGTTATGCTCCGAATGTTAGACCTTGACTCAGCTATTTTGTATGTTCAAAATCAAAAGATGGAGAGAGATGATGGAGGTTTCATGGTAAGTTTAATATTGATAATACTATTTCTCTTTGTGTTGGAAGTATGGTATGGCTGTTGTTGGACTTACACATGCCATCAGATTGATAGCTTCATGTTTTGGTCAAAACCTACCTCACTGCTCTGCTAATACACCTTCAAATCGTGAAATGTTTTTACGTGCTTGATTATTGTGTGTGTGTGTGCGCGCAAATTATATAATTATGTATTTATGTTTTTCCTTACCTGCAGAAATTTCCGTCAAGGTATACAGTTGCTAAGAGCAAACAAGAAACAACACCTGAAACAACTGGTTTGGATCTGTATGATGGAAGGTGGCTTCCTGGTAGTGGCCGTAGGGGTCGTGGACGTGGAAGTAGAGGAGGTAGCAGGGGAGGCAGAGGTCGAAGTCGAGGTGGAAGGATCCCAAGAGGTGTTAGCAGCTCATCGAGGATCGAGTTCAAGGATGGTATTGGTGCTTCTGATAAAGCGCCAAGGAAGAATGTACGCCGAGGGCGTGCACGTGGTCGTGGTCGTAGACGTGGACGTCGAACTGTGAGGCCTCGGCAGCCATCTGTTGGCAGAGCCAGATCAATTCCAAAGGAAAATTTGTTGGGAAGCTTTAGCATGCTTAGCAGCTCAAAGGCTGCTACCATTGAGGAGTCTCCACGAAGCTCTGGCGCAGACGAGTGGGGCTTGGAGACCAGAATGACATACACTGGATGTGATGAGAACAGCTCTGGATCACAATCAGAAGATAACGAGGAAAATGGCCAGCCCATGGATGATGATTATGAAGATCAAGTTCCAGATTACTCAATAGGCTATTCTAGCGGCTCGAGGCACCATGGAATGATGTCCATGGTGGACCATGATACTGACGAGGAGGATGAAGATGCTGAAGGTGATGAGAATGTGGAAGAAGATGCAGACCTTGCAGTTGACGATGTCGATGTTGAGATGGACGAAGATGATGAAATTGGTGATGATGGAGAGGATGGTGGCGTTGGAGGGGACATGAATGCGGATGAGGATCCGGATGCTACTTCATATTCATCCGATTACAGCGACTAAGAAAGCAGAAATAAGGGAACCTTATCCCAGATCCTCCCTTGGCATGGAATGCATGTAGTACCGAGTAGGCATTCCCCCCCGTTGTGAGCCAAAAGGGAGTTTAGATGCTTAGATTCGAAGGAGCGAGTAACTGTTTTTTAGGCACCGCAGTTTTTATTAATAGTTTTTAATAGTGTTTGGTTGTACCGTGGTAGTTGTGTTACTGGGGAATTCCCCGAGTTATTATACAATGTGTTAAGACAAAATACTGTCATATCGCATCTGATTGCCATGCGTCTAATTAGTTTTCACGGTTTTACCGTTATTGTAGTCTAGTCCCTCTCCACATAATAGACGGGCACAATCGAGCAGCACACGTGCTACTCTTCCCTCGAGCAATGCAGCCATCGCCCCTCCTCTCCCCTCCGTCGTCACCTCTCCTCTCTCGCTTCTAGTGTTCCCGCCATCGCTTCTAGCGCTCGTAAGGTTGATTGAAGCAAGTGCCAATATCACAGTGGAGGTCTTCTAGCGCTCGTAAGGTTGATTGAAGCAAGTGCCAATATCACAGTGGAGGTGAAAATCATGAAGTGTTCGCCCTCCCTCTCTGAAGTCATGGACTCCTTTATTTATGGCCTTGAGGAGGGCTGCCAGGAGCCCAGGGTTTGCTACGTCCGGTGGGGAGGCGTAACCGAGCCCCTATAGCGGCGAGGAGGCGCAATCGAGCCCCTTTAGCTAGTATGGCCTGTGGTATGGCCTTTGTACCTGTTGTTGACTTGTGCTCGATGGAGACGTCTGGTTCCTGTATTTGTATCTTTGACTACGTAGAGAGCCGAGGCCAGGGCCGAGGGCTCGGTCACGTACCCGAGCCTACCTGTTGGGGAAGCTGCCCATGCCGTAGTGGTTGGTGCAGGTCCTGGGTAATACGTCAGCTCTGCTGTTTCTGGTGACGTCAGGTGCCCTTTCGTTGATAACATCGAGACCGAAGCCGTGCTCGGGAGATGCAGAAGTCTACCCGAGGTCGTGATCAAGCCCGCTCCGGGATTCGTAGACGTTCATGACACAGTTGAAGGAGTGGCCTCCTACGGTATTCACGGGGAGCAGGTAGCCGAGGTTGGGATCGGGCGAGGCGGAGTTTGTTCTGAGACTGAGGCCGGCTTCGGGCGAGGCGTAGTTTCCTCCCGAGGTTGAGCCCGCGCTTTGGCGTATGTGTCCCATCAGGAGTTGGCAGGAGGCGTGGGGGAACAGTAGCCGTTGTACCTAGGCATGCGTCATAGTAATTTGTGAAAGTCAATAGGACCGTGGTCTTGTCGCTCCTGTTCGCCTGCGACGTTGCGTGGGGTAGGTATGCATATTGAACGTATTGAATGCTCATGTCCCCTGCAGCCTTCGGCTGAGGTCTGGCTCGGGGTTGTCTTCTTCCCGAGACGGGCTCGGCGAGGCGGGAACAATGGTTCCGTGGAGAGGGAACCTCGGTATGAACGAGGATTTTCCCGAGTTCGTACCTTGTCTGAGGGCAGGCTCGAGCGAGACGGAGTTATGAGTGACCGCCGAGTGGGGCCTCGGGCGAATCGTGATCTATACCTTATTGTCCTCGAGGAATGTGCCTGACGGCAGCCTCGGGGTTAAGCGCGTTTAGGTACGTAATCTAGGTACCCTTAACTACGATACTCGACAAACATAAAAAAGGAAATTTAATAGAACTTCATAAGATGGCCTCTTAATAAGCAAGAATAGGACAACATGTAGAGATGGTAACATGTAAAAACCTGGCGTATAGTATCACTATACTCTTACACATACAAAATATATCTATTGAGTTACACATTTTCGTTCACATGTATAAAATATTTATAAAAGCCTCAAATTATAATATATCAATCATTCAAAAATGTCAAATAAAGACAAAAATCCAACCTCAACAAATATGACAAACTATATGATTACATAACTTAAGAGTTAAGAAAACCATATCTAAAAATGATTTTTTAGGTATGATGGGTTTTATTAGATGGTAAGAGCAACTACAGTAGTTTTCTAAAACACTTCCTAAATCAATAATTTAGGTAGCTAAACTAAAAAGTCCTCTCTGACAGCTCTGCAAATGAATTTCTTGTATTTAGCTACTTCTCATATAACCTCATTTTCTCCCTACATTTTGTTGGGGCGAAGGCGAACACACTACCCTTCGCCGATGCCTTCGTCGTCCCGCCACACTAACGAAGACCATATCCGAAGCGTGCCCGAGCAAGCCGGAGGCGCCGATCGGATGAAGACCGACGTAGTCCCCCTTCGTCTGTCGAAGTCTACTGATCCCGCGCCCTTGCCGCGGCCGAGAGGCCCAGGTGGGATCCGGCCCACTATGACGGGCCCCGCGCGGTTAAGTGCATTATGGGCCGCGACTGTAATAGCCTTTTCCGTAATGACAGTTTGTAACCCCCACTTGTGGGAATATTCTGGGGATAAACCGGGTGCTCGAGGGCAGGAACGTCTTTGGCAAGGGACGGGTCGCCGCTCGAGCGCCTATAAATACCCCCATACAGTACCCGTGAGAGGGCAGATTAACAGAGTTATTGGTATTCCCCGTTGAACCTTACAAACACTCTCTCTGTTTTCCTGTTGGATCTGCTTGCTCGAAAAAGCAAGCGCCAACATTTGGCGCCCACCGTTCATGCTACGAACAAGCAACCCGCGATGGCCCCCCAAGCGAGCTAGTTCGAAGGCAGCCCCGTCCGTCGACGAAGCAGTGAAGGCAGCGCTGCTGGCTGAGAAAAAAAGGCAAGGCCCTCGCAGACAACACCCCCCAAGAAGCCTCCGAAGACAAAGCTGTCAGCAAAAGACAGCGCCAAGAGCACCTCACCCCCGAAGGCACCGTACGCACCTGCATCTCCGGAGGACTACCACAAGCACCACCAGGCTTCGCTCCACCAGAGGGCGAAGACGCACTAGAGGACGTCAAAGTCATTAGCATCTCAGCCGAGGAACAGCTACAGCTGCGGGCCCTGCGCCTTAAGAACCACAACCTCCAAAAGCAAAAAGACATCCTAGAGGCCAAGCGCCAACGTGTCACCGCGTAGGCCAAGGTGCGCCAGATGATACGAGATGAGGAGCAGAGAGCTCGGGAGCTCGAGCAAGAAATCATGCTCATGCAGAGCGAAGGCCAGTACGATCTGTAGCATGGACTGCCCCTCCAGCGGCACGTCCCAGCCGAAGACCCATTCATACCTTAGCGCGGGCCCTTCCCTCCGCATGTCATAGCTTTCCAAGGGATCAACTACCTTGATGAGCGAAGCCCCCTGGCTCTGCAACTCCAAGCATCACCTTGGCCCATCAACTTTAGGGCAGGCACCTACCCCAAGTACAACGACAGCACTGACCCAGCATAATACATCATGAGCTACCAAGTCGCTGTCGCATCGTTCGGAGGGGACGACGCCACGATGGCCAAATCGTTCATCATCACGCTCGAAGGCTCGGCCCTGACCTGGTACACTAGGTTACCATCTCTGTCAATTGACTCCTAGAAAGGACTCCGAGACAAGTTTCTGCTCAACTTTCAAGGGTACCGACCCGATACCGACGCCCTGGCCATGCTGTCTCTCTACAAGCAGCAAGAGAAGGAAGCTCTTCGTGAGTATTATAGAAAGTTCTTGACTCTCAAGTCTCAACTGCCATCGGTCGACGACCACATCACAATCCATTACACCATCAGTGGCCTTCGGGCTGGCGTCCTATACAGTCACTGCATCAGGGAACCACCTAGAAATCTCCAAGAGTTGTACCAGCTATTTGAGAAGTACGCCAGGTCCGAAGAGTTACATCAACGAAAGGTTGAATCTCAGAGGAAGCCCAAGGACCCTCCGCAGTCCAGCAGAACCTGGACCAGGCCTTCGTAGCCAGACTCCAGCCGGGATAGTAGAAGCCAACAACAGGTGCATAACATAGCCAACCAGCACCCAGTCGGAGAAACCATCCGCCGTTAGGAATGCCCCCAAGTCCGCGGCAATGTCACAAGAGGGAGAGGCTGGGGACGGACGCAGCAGCCGCGCAGATTCTACTGCCTGTTTCACGGTGAAGACTGCACGCACCCAACAAGAGATTGTTCGGAAACGAAGGCTACAAAGGACATAATGTCCAGAGCACAGCCGGCCGACAACCAGCGAGTTATCGCGCACACATACCACCACCATCAACAACAACCTTATAACGACCACGTCCAGCACCCACCCAACAACGCGTACCAACACCGCCAGGAAGTACAAATCCTCCCACCCCCGCCTCCACCTCCGCACCACCCAAATCAACACCACCATAATCACCCCAAGCACCAAAACAGGAAGACTTTGCCGAACAACCATATCGCGGAGTCATCCATATGATCACCGGAGGGTCCAGCGTGGACTTCGAAACAAAGCGACAGAAGAGGGACCACTACCGAAGTGTTAACCACGTCGCCCTCACCGACCCAGTCGTGCAGACAAGGTGGTCTCATGTGCCACTCACCTTCGACGCTAGGGACGTTGACCTGCACAGTGCCCCTCACGTCGATGCCATGGTGATCAACTGCAGCGTTACAGGCTGGGACCTACACAAGGTCCTGGTCGACAACGGCAGCCAAGCAGACATCATCTTCCTACACGCCTTTGACCGCATGGGCATTAGCCACAGTCTGCTCAAGCCTTCAGACAACCCCCTTTATGGCTTCGGCGGGAAAGGCACCTTTCCCGTTGGCAAGATTGAGCTACCCCTGTCCTTCGGTGTAGCACCCAATGCCCGAAGTGAGTAGGTCACCTTCGACATTGTCGACATGGTATACCCATACAACGCCATAATGGGCCGGGGCTCCATCAACAAGTTTGAAGCGACCATCCATGGACTTTACCTATGCATGAAAATCCCGGGTCCGCAAGGCGTGATCACAATCTACGGCAACCAGCAGACCGCACACAACATTGAAAGAGACTTCGTCCCAGGGCAACGGAACGTGCACTGCCTCACGGCACAACGCGAAGGCTTCTAAGAGTCCCGCCCAGTCACCGACAAAAAAAGTCAAGGCGCAGCTACAAAGCAACGACGGAACGAAGGTCGTACCCCTCGACCCGGCCACCCCTAAGCAAACGGTCGTAATAAGCGAAGACCTGACCTCACGAGACGAGGACAAACTCATCTCCTGCCTCTCCCGAATAAGGACGTCTTTGCTTGGTCCGCCCACGACCTGGTCGGAGTCAGCCGCGCCATCATAGAGCACGAACTAGGCATCGACCTTTCGGTGCGCCCAAGAAAGCAGAGACTGCGCAAGATGTCCGACGAGAAGACCGAAGCCGCCAAAGCTGAGGTGCACCGCCTGTTGGAAGCCAACTTCATCGAGCCAATTGCCTACCCTACATGGCTCGCCAACGTGGTCATGGTGCAAAAGAAAAGCGGCAAGTGGCGCATGTGTATCGACTTCACCAGTCTCAACAAGGCCTGCCCCAAGGACAACTTCCCCCTGCCACGGATCGACAAAATAGTTGATAGCGCAGCAGGATACGAAGTCATGTCCCTCCTCGACTGCTTCTCCGGTTACCACCAGATCTACATGAAGGAGGAAGACAAGGCCATCACAAGCTTCATCACGCCCTTCGGCACATACTGCTTCATCAGAATGCCGAAAGGACTAAAAAACACCGGGTCAACCTTCTCCCGCCTCACAAAAAGGGTCCTCGAAAATCAAGTAGGCCGCAACATTTTTAGCTACATGGACGACATTGTCGTCGCGAGCAAGAACAAAGAGGATCACCTGGCTGACCTCGTCGAAACATTCGCTAATATGCAGGATGCGCGTCTTCGGCTCAACCCCAAAAAATGTGTTTTCGGGGTTCGCCAGGGGAAAATACTCGGCTTCCTGGTGTCGCACAGAGGTATCGAGGCTAACCCAGCAAAAATCCAAGCAATCATCAGCATGACACCCCCGTAGTCCGCCAGAGATGTCTAGTGACTAACAGGCAGATTGGCCACCTTGAACAGGTTCGTTTCAAAATCCATAGAGCGCAGTCTACCTTTCCTCAAGACACAGCGCGGTGCAAAAGACTTCACCTGGGGACCAGAACAGGCGGCAGCATTCGAGTCGCTCAAGCAATATTTGTCTGATTTGGCAACCCTCACTAGTCCCGACCGTTCACTGCCCTTGCTGTTATACATAGCGGCCTCGCCATGTGCCGTCATCACAGCCTTGGTCCAAGAGCAGGTCAGAGAGGGCACGACCCGACAATGCCCAGTCTACTACGTATCCGAAGTCCTCATGGCTTCCAAGTGCAACATTCATTGTCCGGACCACCCGAACAGAGTCACGGGGCAAGCTGGAGCCGAAATGGGAAGGCCCATTCATTGTCAAGACGAAGGCATCCCCCAGCGCGTACAGACTGGTAATGCCTTCTGGCGAAGACTTAGAGCACTCCTGGAATATCGACAATCTCCGCAAATTTTTTGTCTAACCCTCGGGCCCATGCGCCCTTATAATTTAGCAAACAGTGTTGTCCCAGCCCGCACTCTTTTCCTCCCGAGGGGTGAGGTTTTTAACGAGGCAGAGCCGAGTAATATATTAGTAAAAGCCCCCACAAAAACAAAAACTCTAAGTGCAACATGTCGAAAAAGACCGCTTCGACGGTCTTCGGCATTCAACCAATTCCAGGTCACCGCGACAGGTAGCGTAGACTACCCTCGCGTGCGACAATCCGTGCAAAAGTCGCCAAAGGGTGCAGCCGAACTAGCACAACAAGTGTGTTAATCGAAGTCTTTTACTAAAAAATACACCGTGCAAAAGTCGCCTAAGGGCACAGCCGGACTAGCAAAACAAGTGTATTAATCGAAGTCTTTTACTACAAAGACAATCCGTGCAAAAGTCACCTAAGGGTGCAGCCGGACTAGCACAACAAGTGCATTAATCGAAGTCTTTTACTACAAAAACAATCCGTGCAAAAGTCGCCTAAGGGTGCAGCCGGACTAGCACACCAAGCACGTCAATCGAAGTCTTTTACTAAAAAGACACAGTGCAAAAGTCACCCAAGGGTGCTGCCGGACTACCACAACAAGTACACGATATGAAGTCTCTTGCTTAAAGGAAACCAACAGGCCACATTGCAATACAAGTTGCAGATTACATACACTCAGCGAAGGGTCACCAGACCCACCGCACAAATAAACACAACTATGCCCTCCATTACCGCCGTGCAACGCGAGGGCACCATACACTACATCGGCTTGACTTTCGGAATGATGCCCGCCTCCCTATAATTGAACAACATTATTCTCAATTCCTCACCCTCAAAAAGCTTCCGCAGATCCCCCTCGCCAATGCTCGTCCAAATCGGTGAAGACAGTAGCTCTTGTTTCCCAAACCGATCTACTCGAAGACGGTCCCGCTCCATCCCCATCCGACGGCACCTACCACTTCGTGAAAACTCGCCAATGCTATGCTTCGACACCACCCTTCGTCGCTGGCACTCGGTCCTCGCATCAGGAAGATCAAACACCTCGCCAACCCCCACCCACGGCGAGGACTCTACCGCGGCCGCATCTAACACGACAAAATAATCCAAATCTTCACCAGACGACTCTTCGCTCTAGGACAACAGACTCCCAAACTCATCATCAAATGAAAAAGACTTAGATTCAGAACTAGGCACATTATAATCAGCAGGCGCTACGACAGCGGCCGCCACAAAATTCGTAACGTCAGCCGGGGTTATCTGCGCAGGCCCACACGTCGGAACCTGCACAGCAACCGAGTTTCAGTATCACAAAAATAAGGTCCTACACCCAACACCCCTAGCACTACTCCGCCACCTGCGAAGGGCCGGCCGACGCCGCCGGTTCTTCGGCAGCTTACGCGACCGCCGCCGAAGTACCTTCACCAGTCGGCACAGAGGCCTCCGCGGGTGCCTCGCCAGCATCCGTTGCCGGCGCCGACGACTCAACCACCGCCCTTGCACCCACTGCTAGAGGCGTCGTGCTCTCCAAGTCCCCGAGGTCTTCGACCTCCTCATGCGCCATCTATAAAAATCGCAACACACATTACAAAAAAATAATAAATAATAATAATAATAACAACAATCACTAAAAACTCGTACCTGCTCCATCACCCGGTCGAACCTTTCCCGGACAATATCACGGCCATGAGGGCCCCACATCCTATCATAAAGTGCCCCAGCAGAGCGCTTTAGCATTGGGTCTTCGACCTGGAAGATTCCACGTTCGATGTCTTCGTTCGAACGATCAAAGACTTCGAAGTGCCTGCATCCCTCACGGGACAAGGCATTCACGGCCCCTTCACAGGTGACGAGCGCGGCGAAGGACATGAGACCCGTCACAATCGTCGGCAGCACCTCCAGCTCCTCCTGCAACCACCCGAGAAAGTGGAGGCCAACTTCTTTACCAGACGCATCAAAGGGGGCGGTACGCGCACCAAGCTGACGGTACGCGTCCACAAGCAATGCATGTGCCCGGTCGACCTCTGTGTGGGTCGAGGCCTCCGCCTTGTCCAGGCAGCCGCGTAGGCGGCTGTGGTTCGCCTCCGCCTCCGTGGCGCGTTGGATGGCAAGATTGGCCTTCGCGCGCGCAAGCTTGGCCTCGGCACGAGCGGCCTGGGCCTCCGCGCAGGCCT
The DNA here is from genome assembly GCA_029449295.1 of Zea luxurians. Taxonomy (NCBI): domain Eukaryota; kingdom Viridiplantae; phylum Streptophyta; class Magnoliopsida; order Poales; family Poaceae; genus Zea; species Zea luxurians. The sequence continues at coordinate 40,443,573 of JAOPSE010000023.1, forward strand.
TGTTCGCATCCTCTTTCTCAGCCGCAAGCTGGCGGCCGAGGTCCTCCTTTTCAGCCTCCACAGCCACTAGTTTCTCCTCTAGCTTGTGGGGCCTGTTTTCCGCGGCTGACTTGTACCGCACCACCTCAGTATGCTACGCCTGGAGGCGTTCAATCCTGTCCTCGAGTTGCCGCCTCTCGGCAGCGAACTCTGAGGTCAGGGCGCCCGACGCAACATGTTCGGCGAAGGCAACCGCCTGGCACAAAACCATCAATCACAATCGTATACAAACAATAAATTGCTGAAGTCCAAGGCGACTTACATGTTGTAGCTGCTGCGTCGCATGCTTCAGCTGCTGCGCAACCGAGCCCGCCACGTCTTTGGCGGCGGCGGCCGACGCAATTTCGTCGCTGGCACAAAACTTGGACCAGGAGTCCTGCGAAGACCCCTTCGTCTCGGCAGTCGCCACGACCGACGCGGCCACCATTAGGGTTGAAAACCGCCGAAAAAAATCCCGTCCCGACCCGTACCGTTTTCTACATTTGACTTGACCGTTTCTGTATTTACGGAAAAATATAGAAATGGGACGGAAACGGGAGAGGGCTTATTCCGTCCGTTTTTGCAGGATCTTGTTTTTTTTTTCTGAATTGAACCCGTATTTATTCCGTATTTGACAAATATGGGACGAGCCTAATATGCGTTAGTATATAAACTAAATTCTCGTGTATTTAGGTGATAAATTATAGCACAATTGTCCATTGTAACCACTGGCTCTTTTCAAATGACAAGTGATCTAAAGTCTTAAACAACATCGGATGTAGCTAAATGTACACATTTAGCAACCAAACAACAATAGAATGTTGCCTCTCTATATCTATTTGTCTTATGTTATTGTTCTGCCAATCAATCACTAGTCAAACATCAATAACATTTCTATTTGTATTAAGTTATGAGTTTCTGTTAGTATTTCCGTTTCCGTTCGTTTTCGCAATTCCGTTTATCCCGCTCCCGTTTCCGTTCCCGACTATTCCAGACCCGATCCCGTTTCCGATGATAAAATGTGGATATGGAAACGGGAGAGAGATTTTTTTGTCCGTTTCTGCCTGTTTTCATCCCTAGCCGCCATTGACGCCGGGACAACTGCCAGTTGCCCGGCTTCGGGCCCTGCATAATTATCTTGTCAAAGGCCCAGAACCTTAAAAAAACAAAAAAAAAACTCACCAACAAGTCCCCGCCCTGTGCGGGCGTCGAACATCATGACACTGCCCAAAAGGTAGTCATCCACGCAAACATCCATGGAGACATCGGCCTCAGCAGTTCGCGGCGGGGCTGGCGGCCTCAGCAGGAGTCGGCTTGCCGAAGCTAGGAGCGGCGAGCTGTGCACCCGGCAAAGGCTTGCTGGGGCAAGGGGCGGCAGGTTTCGTGGCCGGCGGTGGCTTGCTGCTGCTAGGGGCGGCAGACTTCGCGAGTCCCCGCGCCTTCTTGGCCTCGCGACTAGGGTCCCCGACCCTAATGAACGCCCGACGTTTCCGCGCCATGTCTTGATGATCTTTATCCATCACTACCGATACAACAGCAGCAATATTGCGCCCATAAGTAAAAACCTTCAACTCACGAGCCAATCGGGATGTAAACATGTCTTCGCCAGACGCCCGGGGAATCGAAACATTCCTCGGCCAGCGACCCTCGGTAACCTCCAGCATCCGCGCCGAAGATTCTCGGAGCTCGGGCGAAGACATCCTTCCCCCGGGGGCCGCACAAGTTCCCAACAAATCGAATGTAAAGCGGTCGGAGACCGCCAACCCCTCAGCTGCAGTACCTAGTTTTCTCTTTTTAGTGGTCGCGACCGGCGCAGCTCCCCGCGAAGACCCCTCATCGACCGTGGCGGCCGCCATCTTTCCCCGGCGGTCGACAACACCAGCGTCGTCGTCTCCCGGGTAACCGCCATATAGCAGTCGGTTCAACTCAAAAACGTGGTTCAAACGAACGTTAGGACCGTGAACGTCCCAACTCTGTACGGTCTCCGTCCTCGGCACATATCGCCTACAATCTTTGAGGCCTCGGCCTCCACCTCGCGCACAAAAGTGGTCGGGCTCCGACCCCGCATATCCAAGGCGAAGGCAGGACTTCGCACCAACTGATCGCCCAAGGACGACATCCTGCGAGGGCATACTTCGCCAAGTACCCATCCATGCGCCAAGGGCCACAATCCATATCCAATGAATTCTTCAACAAGATCGCGCCCGCTACTAAAGCGGACAGCATAACGAAGGGCCCCTTCGTCCTCATCATCCTCTGCCACCTCGAACGACGGGAACGCCATATAACAGTGCGAGCACATGATGGCGGCAGGGAGACCAGGAAGACCTTCAACTTCCCCTCTAGAGACATAAAACCAATAGTCCCACCAGTTGCCCCAATTGTTGCGAGCACAATGGACTATTTCCACAACTTCCACCGAAGTCTTACTAGTCCTCGGTATGAAGGTGCAAGATCCAAATTGAGCAATCTTATTTCCTATTTTCTTCTTTTGCCAGTGCAGACAATAGTTCTTAGTGAAGACTTCCACAGACGACTGACCGCCGTACGACGCAACCGCCCACACATACTTCGCCAGGGCAACAACGGCGTTGGGTGTCAACTGGTGGACCCGCACACCAAATCTCCACAAATCCTCCACCACGAAACGATGCGCCGGAAGGCGAAGGCCAGCAAGAAAAAACGCCTCGAACACAACTAATTCGCCCTGAGGCTCGGGGATCTCCTCGGCGCCCGGAACCCGCCCAACACCGTCACCGAAATATCCAAGCTGCTGCATCTCCTACACGCGAACCGAGGAAATCCTCGAGGTGCCGAACTCCATAGTGTGGCCCGGCTGCAACTCCGTCACCGCCAAATCACTTGGGGTTTCCTCGGACGACGGACCGGCCGACGACGCACTCGCAGCAGATGAAGAAGATATTGCTACATACCGTCGGCGGCGGTGTGCGGTCTACTTGACGTGGGCCAGGTTTCCGAAGAAGGCGGGCAGGTGAGCGGATTGAAAAAGGTAGGGTTTCCGCGGTCGGCGCACGCAACGGGTAAGAGGTACCAACGGCCGCGCCGCCTCCTTTTATATACAGGGCGCGACGTTTCGGGAAACCCGCAGTCCAACAGTAACACGTCCATCAACGGTCATTTCTAAAACCCCCGCGGGACCACTTCGAGCGAGGGCAGCGTCTCCACCATCTAGCGACGTCTTCGGCACCAGATGACTTCGTCGAACTGGCCCCTCGGAGGGCAAATGTTGGGGCGAAGGCGAACACACTACCCTTCGCCGATGCCTTTGTCGTCCCGCCACACTAACGAAGACCATATCCGAAGCGCGCCCGAGCAAGCCGGAGGCGCCGATCGGATGAAGACCGACGCGGTCCCCCTTCGTCTTCTCCATGGCAAGGCGAAGGGGCTATCGAAGTCTACTGGTCCCGTGCCCTTGCCGTGGCCAAGAGGCCCAGGTGGGATCCGACCCCGGGCCTCGCGCGGTTAAGTGCATTACGGGCCGCGACTGTAATAGCCTTTTCCGTAATGACAGTCCGTAACCCCCCACTTGTGGGAATATTCTAGGGATAAACCGGGTGCTCGAGGGCAGGAACGTCTTTGGCAAGGGACGGGTGGCCGCTCGAGCGCCTATAAATACCCCCGTACAATACCCGTGAGAGGACAGATTAACAGAGCTATTGGCATTCCCCGTTGAACCTTACAAACACTCTCTCCATTTTCCTGTTGGATCTGCTTGCTCGAAAAAGCAAGCGCCAACACATTTAGCAACCATTTACCACCTCCCTAAACAAAAAATTGATGGTAATTTTTGTTTTTCAGTGTCTTTTTTCACTTTGTGGTAAAGATATATCAACAGAGCCCATGTGTCGGACGCCGATGATGCATAATTGTGGCAGGTAGTAAGCTAGAGATTAAACAATTGGCAATGCAACAGTTGCACGTGCACATGTCAAAAATAAAAGAATAAAGAATTGCGGCAACAAATTAAAAGGATAAGACAACTCACCAAGTCCTTGTTTGGTTATTGCTATCACACATGGGTTGGATGAGATTGGAAAAAGTCATGAAAGATTTTGACTTGTTTGAGATTTAAACCCACTCAATCTCACCCAATCCACATGGATTGAGAGCAAAACGAACAAGCCCTAAATTGAATCCGTCGTCGCTGATGGTGCCACTCAAATTGGTGAAATATCAAATTTTAATATATTTAGAAAGTAATATATATACATAACTGTTAGAGGAGAGGAGTTTTTTGTTTCCTATATTATTTGAGGACTTGCTAAATATAGAATTTAGGTAGTATAATTATACATAACTATTGGCGTTGCTCTAATAGTAGTATAAAATTGGTATATTTTAACCATAGGTACACCTGTATAGATAGTGCACAGATATAGATAGTACCCACTTACACGTATCTGTGCCGCCTATCCGACGGAAATGATGTTTTTGTGCATTAAGATACGGTACCCGCATGTAAAAAAATTATCATGTACCTGCTGAGGGCTAGTTTGGCAACTACATTTTTCCATGTGATTTCCAATTTCTCAAGGGAAAATCAACTAATTTCCCTTGGAAAAATAGAAAATCCTTGGGAAAATATGGTTCCTAAACTAATACTAAGGTAAAATCCTTGATTTCTGGTGTCGATTGCTATCTCTACGTGTGCAGGAGCCAATTGCCCCCCTTTGAAACCCCCGTGTCATCCTTCGTGCTTTGAAACATCGACCATCGTCGCATGGGACATTGGAGTCTACGGTCCACGAATATGAGGGCACATATTCAAATCACGAGTACCAATAATCTAAATAATGTACGGTGGGCGTGATGTATATGACATAACCCCAAATTTAAAGAACCGCTCATGTATTTGTCCTCTTTTTTCCACCGTGTATATGACAGAACCCCAAATTTAAAGAAGCGCTCTCGAATAATATCATCTCGTTAGCCGAAAAAGGACGAACTACTGAGTTAGTTATACAAAAGGGGTGGATTTCATGTTCAACTCATATATTTCTCGTCATTTTGGCTAAGAAAAGTGTATCATCTGTCGTTTAATATTTGATATGTGAGTCATGTCTACATTAATTTTAAATTTATTGTTTTATGAATAAGATCTATCACACTGACTTGCCACTTGGTCACCGCGTGTCGTACAATTGTTGCACTATACCATCAAACACAACACAAAGACATTGTACTAATAAATTGAGACATAACATTGTTCATGACTCATGTGAGTAGGAAAAATAAAATACCAGTCATAACAGTGTTCATGACTCATGTGAAAAGAGAAAATAAATATCGGACTCGAGGTATAGTTTCAGGTTATTACTAATCTGAAGTGCTGTTGTGTTGTTATTACTAGGCAGTTCAGAATCACCAGGAGTGCAGCTTGATTAATACCTTGTTTCTCAATGTGGCTCAGAAGTATCATCACGAAGCAATGCCACAGTTGACAAGCCATCGAACAATGGTTTTCATCCACACCACCCGCATTACCTTCCATCGAGAAGAAGTCATGGTGGACTAGACTTCTTTGAACGTATGCCTGCTAAGCTTCAGATAAGCGCTCCATTGATACAGGGCCAGCAAACTGCCATTGGCACCAGAAATGTGATGCAGACGTTGCCACAGGATGCCTGTTTCCCCTTTGTTAGAAAGCACTAGCACATCTCCTTCCGGGTCCAGCACCGGCAGCAGAGAGAAAAACAGCACGTCAAATTTGATCCGATGGTTCATCGACCAGGACCAGCTCTCGTGATCTTGTAGCACTCAAAGATCAGCCTTGCCGGCGCGGCAGTGGTACAATCCAAGGGCGCCGCTGTTCATCTGAAACAGTTCAAGGAAGGGGCCCTCCACGGGCGACAGCTGTTACTGGAAGGACTCGGTCACTGTATCGAACGCGAGCATGTTGTTGACCTTCCCGTTGCCGCCGGGCAGCTTTACCGGCTGCCAGTAGATCCTGCTGCCTGCTACGACGTGCGGGTGAAAGCACAACATCATCCGATGCACCTGAGCTCGCGCGACCCGACGGTGCGCACGTGGTACACGGCGTGGCCGTCCTCGGCTCTCTCGAAGCAGCAGAGCACCCGGTACGACCCGGACGGGCGGTGAGGGTAAAGCGCGGAGATGCAGGAGGCGCCGTGGAGAAGGGCGAGCGGCGCGCGCTGGCGGGTCGCCGGCCGGGTTGCAGATGTGGAGGCCGCCGTTGGCGATGAGGACGAGGAGGCCGTCTCAGGAAGCGGCGCCGTCGTACTATACTCGTCGCGCGAAGATGGCGGGCGCGTCGGACCCGGCTGTAGCAGCAGCGTTGGAGGCACATGCCAAATCGATTGATGTCCAGTCACGAACACTGGCGACGCAATCGAAGCTTCTTCAACAATTGTGTGATCGCCTGGAGTTCCAAGATAATAGGTGGCAAGGACTGGAGCGGAATCTAAGTTATTAAAACCTGAAGTGGTTTCACGCGCCCTCCGCATTCCACGGAGGCACAGCCACCACCCACCCAACACGTGTCAGGAGCGCGGACGCGAGCTCTTCCTTTAATCCAGTTATGAGTCTATGACTGGTGTTGTGTTCTCTACCCTCCTCCATCCTGTACACTCGTCTACTCCCTCCGATGACACCGCCCACCTCCCTGCAAATCCCATCGTTCTGCTCGTCGCCGGCCTGACCAGCCTCACCTCCTCCCTCTGCCTCTCTCTCCCTCGTCCCGTCGTCGCAGCGCGCAGCTCTGCCGGCACTAATTTGGCTCTTTTGATCGCCGCGACGTCCCTCCGTCGGTTCCCACACAAACCTTTTCGACTGTGCGTCGTCTCCACGGTGCCGCTGCAAGGGCCGTCTCCTCCGCGACCACGCGTCACCCACTCCGTCTCCTCTGTGGCCGCCTGACCCCCTAGGTATTCCTCCCCTCGCCTCCCATGTATTCCTCCCCTTGCCCTGGATCTCGAATTGCTTATAGATTCGCCCCTACCCATCGTAGATCTTTGAGGACAACGGATTTGTCGTGGTTGCGACTATGCGGAAGAGCTTCTTCACGATTGCCAGCGACCGACAGTTGGGCGTGCGTCTTCAGACCATCGCGGCTGACTTCGAGCAGGTGTTCAGGATCCTTTGAAATTGTGTCAACCTGCGGTCGACCGGCTCTCCTCCCTCCCGGCGGAGCTGCAGGACGAGATCCTCGTCCGCCTCGACCTCCGGGACGCCGTGCGCAACTCTGTGCTCTCCCGCACCTGGCGGGACCTCTGGAAGTCGCTCTCGGTGCTCTCCCTCTCCTTCCCCGTCGGCACGCAGCCCTCAGTCGTCGACAGTATCCTCCTCCCCTACATAGGCCCCCGCGTCTCCCTATTCAACTTCTGCGTCAACGAGGCGTCTGTCGGCCGCATCGACGACTGGCTCGTCGCGCTCTCCCGCTGCCGCGTCGAGTCCATCCACATATCTAACAGACTCAGATCATGCGACTACTTCAACCTCCACTCCTCAATCTTCTCATTAGGTGATGTCGTGTCCCTGCGGCTGGTAGGCTGCAACATCCCACCCCTCCCTGTAGGATTCACCGGCTTTCCTGCGCTCCAGGAGCTAGACCTCGCCTTTGTTAACTTCCCATCGAACGAGGACAAACAGTTGGAGGCTATCATTCGTCGGTCGCCCTTTCTTCATACCCTGGTTATGTGTAATGTGTGCATCCCTGATGGCTACCCAGACTTAGTGATTGAGGCGCCCAATCTCCGTGTGCTGGCATTCATTTCAGAGTATGACTATGGATGGCGATTTGGAGAGCTGCCGTGTCTCGAGTATGCCGACGTTGATGCGTTATTCTGTCCGCAGCATGAACATGATTATGGGTTTTTCCTTGCTCGGTTTGCTCACGTTCAAAGGCTCACCATCTTCTGTCCAGTACGCTATTTTTACTTTGTTCTCCTTATTATGTGCTTTGTTATAAATCAAGGCTGAAACGCTAGCGATTGGCTCAAGCTGATTACATAGTTCAGAAATATAACGTCGTCCCCTTTACTTGTGAAATAGCATGAAAAGCTACAATAATTATTAATAATAAAAAAAGAAACAATCCTTTCATTCCTGCCTTACTTCCATGTGCCTGTGGTCCTTTGTTTCGCAGAAATCCCATCCATATTTCTAGACCTTGTATGCCTTTTATCCACTTTTTGTCGCAGGCTGCCGATGTTAACATGCCGTACACACTTCCATTCACCTTTTAGAACCTGAAGAACTTGGAGCTATGTCTGAACTTTGGTGAAATGAACTCCATTTTGTTCATGTTTACCTTGCTAAGGAGCTGTCGCAACCTTCAGGGCATAGAAATAGAGGTAGCAATATAATGCTGGATGCTGCCTTAATTTGGGATATCTCTATGACACTGTATGAAGGTTCATCTCCTTGTTTACAACTGATTTCCTTATATTGGTGAAGTCGCAGGACATCGATCAGAGTTTTGAGGCAGATTGGGAGTTCTTAAATGCTCTGTGGACTCATGACATGTGTTCCGATCTTCAAACTGTGCACATGATGTGTATCAGTTGGCTTCCAAATGAAATTTCATTTATGAAGCTTATGCTCTCTAAAGCAACTCTTCTTCGCACATTAGATGTTGATAGACACCCTGCTGATTTTGATGATCCCATAATTGACATGCTAACATGCAAAAGAGCTTCAGCTCAAGCTCGTGTCCTGTTTGGAGGTAAAGAAATATTATTATGGGTCTAAAAGTTAATATAGTATATTTATCATTTTTTCCCAGTCAAAGTTAGTAGATATTACTCATGATGTACTTTTGTGAGTTTGTGTATTGTACAAGTGAGAGTGTATTATATTTCGTCAAAAAGTTTGACCTGCTGAGGAAAGATGATCTACATAAGACCTATGCTGAATACTTTGCTGAAGTTCTCTATGGCCCATTGAGGTGTTTCTTTTTGGTGGAACCTTCTAAGAGTTTCTTCTCGATAAGATCTTTTAATAGTTTGTGGTAGAAGATTATATCGGCATACACATAAACGCAATGATCTCTGTATATTGTGTTTGGTCTACTTTATGTCTACTTTGATGTCATTTCACAAATTGTTTTCCTTGTGCAGGTTTGGAGCAACAGTGGTAGTTGAGGTGGCATCTTCTATGTATTACTGAGTGCAAGATTGGTTCACTTGAATGAGACAAGACCCGCTTTCCCTGTTCCCTGCTGAAGTGTTTTTTGTTTTTCTCCATCATCACCATGATACACGAATCATGTAGAAAATGGCTTATCCAGGGAACTGGCATGATTTGTTTGTCTTGTTCAGATGAAGCTGATGTGGTATTGGTTGTTCACTAGATCAGCAGAGATATTCGTGGCAGCAAGCGCCCAGAGTCGTTTGGTTAACGAAGCATACCTCCAAACTTGCCTGAGTAGGTGAAATTCGGCTACCCATTCGTTAGACTTTTCACCGGACCTCCAGAACTTGTTGCTTGCCAAGCAGAGCTCATGCAATAAGCAATCCATGGGGGGTTTTGTTTCTAGCTAAATTTCTTCTACAATTTCTACGAAACCTGCTTATCCTCCTACAATTTCTGCTTAATTTGTGGCTAAATTCAAAGAATGGTAGTGTGAAGTGGAATCAAAATGGGAACTGGGTGCAGACTGCTGTCCGTGGCTTGTGCTTTTTATTTTTCTATCTTCTTCAAAGAATTTTCAGATTACAGTGTGCATTCTATAACCAGAATTCTATACTATCTATGGAGATGGCCCAATCCATCCTTATGATCAAATGATCGATAAGTTTGTTTTCTGATGCCAGTAAATTATTAATTTTGGTTCATTTGCTAATTCATTTTGCTGCTTAGTTTTAGTACTCTATGCTGCCCTAAACTATAAAATTATGGACTTGATACAGCGCCCGACAGGGCGCTTCTTTTTCTAGTATCAATCTGAACTCGGACAACATCGCTCAGTTGCACGAGAAGATGGGCAACGGGGCGCGGATTGACGCCCAGTTTGCCGAGTTACAAGCTGATCAGAGGGACCGCATCGACGATCTCGTGGCCACTATAACTACCCGTGTGGCGGTCCTGGAGAACGTGACATCTGTGTTCGAATCATGGCGGCCAAGGGTGGAAGGATCCATTGATGCTGTCAGATCTTCAGTGGATTCGATGCGTTCTGAGTTGTCTCGGCTCACCCAAACGTTGGAACGAGGCTTCGTCAGAGGTCCGGATGGTCATGCGGGCATCCTCGGACCATATTTTCCGGTGGGGGAGCACCAGCCTGCTTCCACCAACAACACCGACAGGCCCAATGGGCACCGCGACGCTTATGATCCTCGGGAGTATGGATTTGGGAATTCCCAATTCTCAAACCATCTCCCGAACAATGGTACGCATCCCCTGTATATTCCACAGGCTCCAGCTATGTCTGCTGCTCATGATATATTTGATAGTCACATTCGATCTTCGGACGGGGAGGGGGTGTCTTAGAACCTTATTCTGCCAGAAATTTGGGTGGCTTGCCGAAACTCCAGTTTCCTTCCTTTGATGGGGAGAATCCGAAGTTGTGGCAATCCCGATGTGAGGATTATTTTCATATGTACTCAGTAGATCCAAGAATGTGGATCAAAATTGCTTCTATGCAGTTTGTGGGACCTGCTGCAAATTGGTGGCAATCTGTGGAGTATAGAGTAGCTACCATGTCTTGGGGGGAGTTTGGGTATATGATCCAACAGAGATTTGGGAGGGATCAGTATCAGATGTTGCTAAGGCAACTGTTTCGTATTCGACAAACTGGGTCGGTAGCTGCTTACGTAGAGGATTTCTTACAATTAATTGATAAACTCAATGCATACCAACAGATGTCTGATCCTTTATACTATACATTGAAATTTGTGGATGGCCTTAGAGCAGGGAAAAAAATCTCGGCGAAAAAAAAACGAGAAAACCGAAATTCGTGTTTTTCGGTGGGCCCCGGTTTTTTTATTACCGTCCAAATTTTTCAGCGTTTTTGAATTTTGCTGGCCCAATTCTAAAGTTATTTGTTTGGGCTGTAAAAAGGAGGCCCAAAACATCACTCACATATAAAATTGAAACCCTAACTTTTTGCTCAGCCCACAGCTGTCGCCCAGCCGCTCGAGCAACAAGACCGGCCGCCGCCACAGCTGCTGCAGTGCTGCCCAGCCGCTCGAGCAGGCAGCTCCGGCCAGCCGCACGAGTAGCAAGCAGGCCGTCCAGCTCCGGCCAGCAGCACAAGCAGCCAGCAGCACGAGCAGCAAGCAGGCCGCCCAGCTCCGGCCAGCCGCACGAGCAGCCAGCAGCACGAGCAGCCAGCCGCACGGCCAGTGCACAGCAGAGAGCAGACAACACCGGCAAGCAGACGAGCGGCTGCTTCTCATCCGGCGCCAGGTCCAATGCGCGCGTCCGTCGTCCCTCGACACCGGCAGGTCCATATCGACGCTGCGCTCAGGTATGTCGCATCTCCTCCTTCAATCTCACAACCGTGCTGCTTGCTATTACTAGTGCCACCCCGTCCCGACTAAGCGTGGACTGCTGATTTCACTCTAGTTTGAAGCTCCTCCATGGCGTCGGACTGGGACTGGGACAGCGACAGCGACTGTGAAGTACGCATGATTGACCATCCTCGCGAGCGTCGAGCTGGTGCTGGTACTCAAGCAGAGAAAGGAAAGGCTATGGCCGATGCCGGTACATCTTCAAATGTTGCTGGTGTGATGGTGTCAGATCGATATGGTAATTGTTTTCATTGTTATATATCTAACTTTAGATTTAATTTTGACAAACTGAAATGATGAAATGTTGTACAGTAGGATATGGTTTTCAATCCAATGCACATATTTATGACCATTGTAAAATACCGGTATACTACTTGTTACAAATTTTAGACGAATTTATGATCAGATAGATTTATATCTAGTGTACATATTTATGAACATTGTGAGAAATTGTGAGACCTTGCATAAATGACATATTTGCTAAAATAGTGTTATGTTTGCTAATGTAGGGAAACCAGTGAAGTTAAATGGACCAATTGATGTGACTTGGAGCCATGGTGAGCCATATCCTGGGCCTCATGGGGCTGGCTTTAAGTGTTTTTATTGTTTGACCACCAAAAAAGGCGGAGGGGTGTCTCGATTAAAAGAGCATCTAGGTCACATATCTGGGAGTGTGGAGGCATGTCGTAAAGTGCCAAATCATGTGAAGGACCTAATGTCTCAAAAAGTAACAGATGGGAGAATCAGGAGGGCACGTGGTAAGAAGCTCCGTCTGTTTGTTGAAAAGGAGGTTTCTGCAACAAGACAAGGTTATCGAAGTGCAAGAATTCCTCTTGATGAACAAGCACAGATTGATATGGCAATGAGAAATTCATTGAGGGATTCTTTTTCCACATTGGAACATGATAGTTGTCCACCTTTTGGTAAGTCAACGGGTAGTGCAAGTGGAGCTGCAAGTTGTTCTACAGGGAAGCAAAGTAGGCTCTCAAGGTACTACAAGAATACACAAGATACCTCTAGAGGTCCTTTTGACATTGACTTGGCACGCAGTAGGACACAAGTGCAACCATGCATAGATGTTATGCTAGAGAAGGGTCATAAGGAGAAGCTAGGGATAGCATTGGCAAAATGGTTCCATGCTAATGACATTCCTGGAAGAAAGGCAGACTGCCCATACTTCCGTTCCGCACTTAACTTAACTCAACAACTTGGTGATGGAGTATCAATTCCACGTGGGAGATGAAAGTCGCCTAGAGGGGGGGGGGGTGAATAGGGCGAAACTGAAATTCTCAAAAATAATCACAACTATAAGCCGGGTTAGCGTTAGAAATATAATAGAGTCCGTGAGAGAGGGCGTAAAACAAATCGCAAGCGAATAACGAAGTGAGACACGCAGATTTGTTTTACCGAGGTTCGGTTCTCTCAAACCTACTCCCCGTTGAGGAGGCCACAAAGGCCGGGTCTCTTTCAACCCTTACCCTCTCTCAAACGGTCCCTCGGACCGAGTGAGCTTTCTCTTCTCAATCACTTGGAACACAAAGTTCCCGCAAGGACCACCACACGATTGGTGTCTCTTGCCTCAATTACAAGTGAGTGTTTGATCACAAGAAAGAATCAAGAAAGAAGAAAGCAATCCAAGCGCAAGAGCTCGAAAGAACACAAGCAAATCACTCTCTCTAATCACTAGGGCGTTGTGTGGAATTTGGAGAGGATTTGATCTCTTGGGTGTGTCTAGAATTGAATGCTAGAGCTCTTGTAAGTAGTTGAGAAGTGGAAAACTTGGATGCCATGAATGGTGGGTGGTTGGGGGTATTTATAGCCCCAACCACCAAACTAGCCGTTTGGTGAGGCTGTCTGTTCGATGGCGCACCGGACAGTCCGGTGCACACCGGACATGTCCGGTGCGACAGCCACGTCACCAAAAAGCCTTTGGGTCGACCGTTGGAGCTCTGTCTTCTGGACCCGCCTGGATGTCCGGTGCACACCGGACATGAACTGTAGATTGTCCGGTGCGCCTGCTCCCGCGTGCCTGACGACTGCGCGCTTCTGGCGCGCATTAAATGCGTCGCAGGTAGCCGTTGGCGCCGAAATAGCCGTTGCCCCGCTGTTACACCGGACAGTCCGGTGTACACCGGACAGTCCGGTGTACACCGGACAGTCCGGTGAATTTTAGCGGAGCAGCCGAAGTGAAAACCCGAGGCTGGCGAGTTCCGGAGGCCGCTCTTCCTTGGAGCACCGGACATGTCCGGTGTACACCGGACAGTCCGGTGAATTATAGCGGAGTGGCCTTCGGAAATTCCCGAGAGTGAAGAGTTTGAAGTCGGAGTCCCCTGGTGCACCGGACATGTCTGGTGGCACACCGGACAGTCCGGTGCGCCAGACCAGAGGTGCCTTCGGTTGACCCTTGCTCCTTTATTTGAACCCAATACTTGGTCTTTTTATTGGCTATGTGTGAACCTTTTGCACCTGTATAACTTACACACTAGAGCAAACTAGTTAGTCCAATATTTGTGTTGGGCAATTCAACCACCAAAATTATTTAGGAACTAGGTGTAAGCCTAATTCCCTTTCAATCTCCCCCTTTTTGGTGATTGATGCCAACACAACCAAAGCAAATGTAAAAGTGCATAATTTGAACTAGTTTGTAAGTGCAAAGGTTGCTTGGAATTGAGCCAATATAAATACTTACATGATGTGCATGGATTGTTTCTTTATTTTTAACATATTGGACCACATTTGCACCACATGTTTTGTTTTTGCAAATCCTTTTGTAAATTCTTTTCAAAGTCCTTTTGCAAGATAATCAAAGGTAAATGAATAAGAATTTTGAGAAGCATTTTCAAGATTTGAAATTTTCTCCTTTTGTTTGAAATGCTTTTCCTTTGACTAAACAAAACTCCCCCTAAATGAGATCCTCCTCTTAGTGTTCAAGAGGGTTTTGATTTATTATTTTTGAAATACTACTTCCTCCCCCTTTAGAACAAAATAAGATACCAATTTGAAATTGACCAATTGAAAATCTCCAAAATTTTTTAAAAACTAGGTGGTGGTGCGGTCCTTTTGCTTTGAGCTTATATTTTCTCCCCCTTTGGCATGAATCACCAAAAACGGAGTCATTAGAGCCCACTGAAGTACTTTCTCCTCCTTTGGTCATAAAATAAATGAGTGAAGATTATACCAAAGTTGGAGAGATGCTCGGAGTGACGGCGAAGGATGAGTGGTGGAGTGGAGTGGAAGCCTTTGTCTTCGCCGAAGACTCCAATTCCCTTTCAATATACCTATGACTTGGTTTGAAATACACTTGAAAACACATTAGTCATAGCATATAAAAGAGATATGATCAAAGGTACACTTGTGTGCTATGTGTGCAAATTAGCAAAAGAAATTCCTAGAATCAAGAATATTTAGCTCATGCCTAAGTTTGGTAAAAGATTGTTCATCAAGTGGCTTGGTAAAGATATCGGCTAATTGATCTTTAGTGTTAATGTAAGAAATCTCGATATCCCCCTTTTGTTGGTGATCCCGAAGAAAATGATACCGAATGGCTATGTGTTTAGTGCGGCTATGCTCAACGGGATTATCCGCCATGCGGATTGCACTCTCATTATCACATAGAAGAGGAACTTTAGTTAGTTTGTAACCATAGTCCCGCAGGGTTTGCCTCATCCAAAGCAATTGCGCGCAACAATGTCCTGCGGCAATGTACTCGGCTTCGGCGGTAGAAAGAGCGACCGAATTTTGCTTCTTTGAAGCCCAAGACACCAAGGATCTTCCCAAGAACTGGCAAGTTCCCGATGTGCTCTTTCTATTAATCTTACACCCCGCCCAATCGGCATCCGAATAACCAATCAAATCAAATGTGGATCCCCGAGGGTACCAAAGCCCAAACTTAGGAGTATAAGCCAAGTATCTCAAGATTCGTTTTACGGCCGTAAGGTGTGATTCCTTAGGGTCGGCTTGGAATCTTGCACACATGCAAACAGAAAGCATAATGTCCGGTCGAGATGCACATAAATAGAGTAATGAACCAATCATCGACCGGTATACCTTTTGATCCACGGACTTACCTCCCGTGTCGAGGTCGAGATGCCCATTTGTTCCCATGGGTGTCTTGATGGGCTTGGCATCCTTCATTCCAAACTTGCTTAGAATGTCTTGAGTATACTTCGTTTGGCTAATGAAAGTGCCCTCTTGGAGTTGCTTGACTTGGAATCCTAGAAAATATTTCAACTCCCCCATCATAGACATCTCGAATTTTTGTGTCATGATCCTACTAAATTCTTCACAAGTAGATTCGTTAGTAGACCCAAATATGATATCATCAACATAAATTTGGCATACAAACAAATCATTGTCAAGAGTTTTAGTGAATAAAGTAGGATCGGCCTTGCCGACTTTGAAGCCATTTGCAATAAGGAAATCTCTAAGGCATTCATACCATGCTCTTGGGGCTTGCTTGAGCCCATAAAGCGCCTTAGAGAGCCTATAAACATGGTTAGGGTACTCACTGTCTTCAAAGCCGGGAGGTTGCTCAACATAGACCTCCTCCTTGATTGGTCCATTGAGGAAGGCACTCTTCACGTCCATTTGATAAAGCTTGAAGCCATGGTAAGTAGCATAGGCTAATAATATGCAAATTGACTCAAGCCTAGCTACAGGTGCATAGGTTTCACCAAAATCCAAACCTTCGACTTGAGAGTATCCCTTGGCCACAAGTCGAGCTTTGTTCCTTGTCACCACACCATGCTCATCTTGCTTGTTGCGGAAGACCCACTTGGTTCCTACAACATTTTGGTTAGGACGTGGAACTAAATGCCATACCTCGTTCCTCGTGAAGTTGTTGAGCTCCTCTTGCATCGTCATCACCCAATCCGAATTTTGGAGTGCTTCCTCTACCCTGTGTGGCTCAATAGAGGAAACAAAAGAGTAATGCTCACAAAAATGTGCAACACGAGATCGAGTGGATACCCCCTTATGAATGTCGCCGAGGATGGTGTCGACGGGGTGATCTCGTTGGATTGCTTGGTGGACTCTTGGGTGTGGCGCCCTTGGTTCTTGCTCATCCTCCTTTTCTTGATCATTTGCATCTCCCCCTTGATCGTTGCCGACATTTTGAGGTGGCTCATCTTCTTGATCTTCTTGTTCAACATCTTGAGCCTCATCCTCAATTTGAGTTGGTGGAGATGCTTGCATGGAGGAGGATGGTTGATCTTGTGCATTTGGAGGCTCTTCGGATTCCTTAGGACGCACATCCCCGATGGACATGTTCCTTAGCGCGATGCACGGAGCCTGTTCTTCACCTATCTCATCAAGATCAACTTGCTCTACTTGAGAGCCGTTAGTCTCATCAAACACAACGTCACAAGAAACTTCAACGAGTCCTGAGAACTTGTTAATGACTCTATATGCCCTTGTGTTTGAGTCATATCCTAGTAAAAAGCCTTCTACAGTTTTAGGAGCAAATTTAGATTTTCTACCTCTTTTGACAAGAATAAAACATTTGCTACCAAAAACTCTAAAATATGAAATATTTGGCTTTTTACCGGTTAGGAGTTCATAGGATGTCTTCTTGAGGATTCAGTGTAGATATAACCGGTTGATGGCGTAGCAGGCGGTGTTGACCGCCTCGGCCCAAAACCGATCTGGTGTCTTGTACTCATCAAGCATGGTTCTTGCCATGTCCAATAGAGTTCGATTCTTCCTCTCCACTACACCATTTTGTTGTGGGGTGTAGGGAGAAGAGAACTCATGCTTGATGCCCTCCTCCTCAAGGAAACCTTCAATTTGAGAGTTCTTGAACTCCGTCCCGTTGTCGCTTCTAATTTTCTTGATCCTTAAGCCGAACTCATTTTGAGCTCGTCTCAAGAATCCCTTTAAGGTCTCTTGGGTATGAGATTTTTCCTGCCAAAAGAACACCCAAGTGAAGCGAGAATAATCATCCACAATAACTAGACAGTACTTACTCCCGCCGATGCTTATGTAAGCGATCGGGCCGAATAAATCCATGTGTAGGAGCTCCAGTGGCCTGTCACTAGTCATGATGTTCTTGTGTGGATGATGAGTGCCAACTTGCTTCCCGGCTTGGCATGCGCTACAAATCCTGTCTTTCTCAAAATGAACATTGGTTAGTCCTAATATGTGTTCCCCCTTTAGAAGCTTATGAAGATTCTTCATTCCAACATGGGCTAGTCGGCGGTGCCAGAGCCAACCCAAGTTAGTCTTAGCAACTAAGCAAGTGTCGAGTTCAGCTCTATCAAAATCTACCAAGTATAGCTGACCCTCTAACACTCCCTTAAATGCTATTGAATCATCACTTCTTCTAAAGACAATAACACCTACATCAGTAAATAGACAGTTGTAGCCCATTTGACATAATTGGGATACGGAAAGCAAATTGTAATCTAAAGAATCTACAAGAAAAACATTGGAAATAGTATGGTCAGGTGATATAGCAATTTTACCCAATCCTTTGACCAAACCTTGATTTCCATCCCCGAATGTGATAGCTCGTTGGGAATCTTGGTTTTTCTCATATGAGGAGAACATCTTTTTCTCCCCTGTCATGTGGTTTGTGCACCCGCTGTCGAGTATCCAACTTGAGCCCCCGGATGCATAAACCTACAAAACAATTTTAGTTCTTGACTTTAGGTACCCAAACGGTTTTGGGTCCTTTGGCATTAGAAACAAGAACTTTGGGTACCCAAACACAAGTCTTGGAGCCCTTGTGTTTGCCCCCAACAATCTTGGCAACTACCTTGCCGGATTTGTTAGTTAAAACATATGATGCATCAAAAGTTTTGAATGAAATAGCATGATCATTTGATGTATTAGGAGTTTTCTTTCTAGGCAACTTGGCACGGGTTGGTTGCCTAGAGCTAGATGTCTCACCCTTATACATAAAAGCATGGTTAGGGCCAGAGTGAGACTTCCTAGAATGAGTTCTCCTAATTTTGCTCTCAGGATAGCCGGCAGGGTACAAAATGTAACCCTCGTTATCCTGAGGCATGGGAGCCTTGCCCTTAACAAAGTTAGATAAATTCTTTGGAGGGGCATTAAGTTTGACATTGTCTCCCCTTTGGAAGCCAATGCCATCCTTGATGCCCGGGCGTCTCCCATTATAGAGCATATTTCTAGCAAATTTAAACTTTTCATTTTCCAAGTTATGCTCGGCAATTTTGGCATCTAATAAGGCTATATGATCATTTTGTTGTTTAATTAAAGCCATGTGATCATGAATAGCATTGATATCAACATCTCTACATCTAGTACAAATAGAAACATGCTCAACATTAGATATAGAGGGTTTGCAAGATTTTAATTCAATAACCTTAGCATGTAACAAATCATTTTTAGTTCTAAGGTCGGAAATAGTAGCTTTGCAAACATCAAAATCCTTAGCCTTAGCAAGCAATTTTTCATTCTCAATCTTAAGGCTAGCAAGAGAATCATTCAATTCCTTAATTTTAGCAAGCAAATCATCATTATCATTTCTAAGATTGGGAATTGGAGTATCACAAACATGAGAATCAACCTTAGCAATTAATCTAGCATTTTCATTTCTAAGGTTGTCAATAGTGTCATGGCATGTGCTTAGCTCACTAGATAATTTGTTACATTTTTCTACCTCTAGAGCATAAGCATTTTTAACCTTAACATGTTTCTTATTTTCCTTGATTAGGAAGTGAAAGGGAATTAGGCTTAGACCTAGTTCCTAAATAATTTTGGTGGTTGAATTGCCCAACACAAACATTGGACTAACTAGTTTACTCTAGTGCATAAGTTATACAGGTGCAAAAGGTTCACAATCAGCCAATAAAAAGACCAAGTGTTGGATTCAACAAAGGAGCAGCAAGGCAACCGAGGGCTCCTCTGGCCGGAGGCACCGGACTGTCCGGTGTGCACCGGACTGTCCGGTGCGGCCAGAGGACGTCGACTTCAAACTCTTCGCCCTCGGGATTTCTCGGAAGCCGGCGCGCTATAACTCACCGGACTGTCCGGTGTGCACCGGACATGTCCGGTGCTCCAAGGAGACGCGGCCTCCGGAGCTCGTCAGCCTCGGGTTCGCTCGGCAGCCACTCCGCTAAAATTCACCGGACTGTCCGGTGTGCACCGGACTGTCCGGTGTACCAGCGGAGCAACGGCTCTCTGCGGCGCCAACGGCTCCCTGCGGTGCATTAAATGCGCGCGCAGCGCGCGCAGTCGTCAGGCACGCCCATGCCGGTGCACCGGACATCAAACAGTACATGTCCGGTGTGCACCGGACACCCAGGAGGGCCCACAAGTCAGAAGCTCCAACGGTCAGAATCCAACGGCAACGGTGACGTGGCAGGGGCACCGGACTGTCCGGTGTGCACCGGACTGTCCGGTGCGCCATCGAACAGAGGAGTTCCAGCAACGGTCACTTTTGGTGGTTGGGGCTATAAATACCCCAACCACCCCACATTCATTGCCATCCAAGTTTTCCAACTCTCAACCACTTACAAGAGCTAGGCATTCAATTCTAGACACATACAAAGAGATCAAATCCTCTCAAATTCCACTCAAACCCTTAGTGACTAGCGAGAGAGATTTGCCGTGTTCTTTTGAGCTCTTGCGCTTGGATTGCTTTCTTTCTTTCTCATTTGTTCTTGAGATCATCACTCAATTGTAACCAAGGCAAGAGGCACCAATTGTGTGGTGGCCCTTGCGGGGAAGCTTTGTTCCCGTTTGATTGAGAAGAAGAGAAAGCTCACTCGATCCGTGGGATCGTTTGAGAGAGGGAAGGGTTGAAAGAGACCCGGCCTTTGTGGCCTCCTCAACGGGGAGTAGGTTTGCGAGAACCGAACCTCGGTAAAACAAATCCTTGTGTCACACTCTTATTTGCTTGCGATTTGTTTTGCGCCCTCTCTCGCGGACTCGTCTCGTTATTACTAACGCTAACCCGGCTTGTAGTTGTGATTATTTTTGTAAATTTCAGTTTCGCCCTATTCACCCCCCCTCTAGGCGACTATCAATTGGTATCAGAGCCCGGTGCTTCATTAGAGCCTAACCGCTCGAAGTGATGTCGGGAGATCACACCAAGAGGGAGATGGAGACCGGCGATGACAAGCCCACTACAAGCCAAGGGAGCACCTCATCTTCATCGGAAGAGTCCCGCACCAAGAGAAGGGAGAAGAAGAAGAGCTCCTCCAAGCGGAAGGAGAAAAGATCTTCCTCTTCTCACCATAAGGAGAAGAAGGAAAAATCTTCTCACAAGCCGCATCGGAGTGGGGACAAGCACAAAAGGATGAGGAAGGTGGTCTTCTACGAGACCGACACTTCATCGACCTCCACCTCCGGCTCCGACGCGGCGTCCGTCACTTCTAAACGCCAAGAGCGTAAGAAGTATAGTAAGATCCCCCTACGCTACCCTCGCATTCCTAAACATACACCTTTACTTTCCGTCCCATTAGGCAAACCACCAACTTTTAATGGTGAAGATTATGCTATGTGGAGTAATTTGATGCGATTTCATCTAACCTCTCTCTACAAAAGATTATGGGATGTTGTTGAGTATGGTGTACAGGTACCATCCGTAGGGGACGAGGACTACGACACGGACGAAGTGGCCCAAATCGAGCACTTCAACTCTCAAGCCACAACCATCCTTCTTGCCTCACTGAGCAAGGAGGAATACAACAAAGTTCAAGGGTTGAAAAACGCCAAGGAGATTTGGGACCTACTCAAGACGGCGCACGAGGGTGATGAACTCACCAAGATTACCAAGCGGGAAACGATCGAGGGGGAGCTCGGTCGCTTCCGTCTTCGCCAAGGGGAGGAGCCACAAGACATGTACAACCGGCTCAAGACCTTGGTGAACCAAGTGCGCAACCTCGGGAGCGCAAAATGGGATGACCACGAAGTGGTTAAGGTTATTCTAAGAGCCCTTATTTTCCTTAACCCCACACAAGTTCAATTAATTCGTGGCAATCCTAGATATACACAAATGACCCCCGAGGAAGTTATCGGGAATTTTGTGAGTTTTGAATGCATGATTAAGGGCTCCAAGAAGATCAACGAGCTTGATGAACCCTCCACATCCGAGGCGCAACCCGTGGCCTTCAAGGCAATGGAGGAGAAGAAGGAGGAGTCTACACCAAGTAGACAACCAATTGACGCCTCCAAGCTCGACAACGAGGAGATGGCCCTAATCATCAAGAGTTTTCGGCAAATCCTCAAGCAACGGAAGGGGAAGGATTACAAATCCCGTTCCAAGAAGGTTTGCTACAAATGTGGTAAGCCCGGTCATTTCATTGCAAAATGTCCTATGTCTAGTGATAGTGACAGGGGCGACGACAAGAAGGGCAAGAGGAAGGAGAAGAAGAGATATTACAAGAAGAAGGGCGGCGATGCCCATGTTTGTCGGGAATGGGACTCCGACGAAAGCTCAAGCGACTCCTCCGACGACGAGGACGCCGCCAACATCGCCGTCACCAAGGGCCTTCTCTTCCCCAACGTCGGCCACAAGTGTCTTATGGCCAAGGACGGCAAAAAGAAGGTAAAATCAAGGTCCTCCACTAAATATGAAACATCTAGTGATGAGGATAATGATAAAAATGAGGAAGATAATTTGCGTATTCTTTTTGCCAACCTTAACATGGAACAAAAAGAAAAATTAAATGAGCTAATTAGTGCCATCCATGAAAAGGATGATCTCTTGGACTCCCAAGAGGACTTCCTAATCAAGGAAAACAAGAAACATGTTAAGGTTAAAAATGCTTATGCTCTAGAAAGAGAAAAATGTGAAAAATTGTCTAGTTAGCTAAGTATTTGCCATGAGACTTTAGACAACCTTAGAAATGAAAATGCCAATTTAATTGCTAAGGTTGATTCTCATGTTTGCATTGATCCTAGAAATGATAATGTTGATTTGCTTGCTAGGATTGATGAATTGAATGCTTCTGTTGCTAGCCTTAGGAATGAGAATGAGAAATTAATTGCTAAGGCTAAGGATTTTGATGTTTGCAATGCTACTATTTCCGACCTTAGAGCTAAAAATGATTTGTTGCATGCTAAGGTTGTTGAACTAAAATCTTGCAAACCCTCTACATCTAATGTTGAGCATATTTCCATTTGTACTAGATGTAGAGATATTAATGTTGATGCTATCCATGATCACCTAGCTTTAATTAAGAAACAAAATGATCACATAGCACAACTTAATGCTAAGATTAGAGAGCATGACTTAGAAAACGAAAAATTTAAACTTGCTAGAAGCATGCTCTATAATGGGAGACGCCCGGGCATTAAGGACGGCATTGGCTTCCAAAGGAGAGACAATGTCAAAATTAATGCCCCTCCTAAGAACTTGTCTAACTTTGTTAAGGGCAAGGCTCCCATGCCTCAGGATAACGAGGGTTACATTTTGTACCCTGCCGGGTATCCTGAGAGTAAAATTAAGAAAATTCATTCTAGGAAGTCTCACTCTGGCCCTAATTATGCTTTTATGTATAAGGGTGAGACATCTAGATCTAGGCAACCAACCCATGCCAAGTTGCCTAGAAAGAAAACTATTAATGCATCAAATGATCATGCCATTTCATTTAAAACTTTTGATGCATCTTATGTGTTGACTAGCAAATCTGGCAAGGTAGTTGCCAAAATTGTTGGGGGCAAACACAAGGGCTCCAAGACTTGTGTTTGGGTACCCAAAGTTCTTGTATCTAATGCCAAAGGACCCAAAACCGTTTGGGTACCTAAAACAAAGAACTAAACTTGTTTTGTAGGTTTATGCATCCGGGGGCACAAGTTGGATACTCGACAGCGGGTGCACAAACCACATGACCGGGGAGAAAAGGATGTTCTCCTCATATGAGAAAAACCAAGATCCCCAACGAGCTATCACATTCGGGGATGGAAATCAAGGTTTGGTCAAAGGTTTGGGTAAAATTGCTATATCTCCTGACCATTCTATTTCCAATGTTTTTCTTGTAGATTCATTAGATTACAATTTGCTTTCCGTATCCCAATTATGTCAAATGGGCTACAACTGTCTTTTTACTGATATAGGTGTTACTGTCTTTAGAAGAAGTGATGATTCAATAGCTTTTAAGGGAGTGTTAGAGGGTCAGCTATACTTAGTAGATTTTAATAGAGCTGAACTCGACACTTGCTTGATTGCTAAGACTAACTTGGGTTGGCTCTGGCACCGCCGACTAGCCCATGTTGGAATGAAGAATCTTCACAAGCTTCTAAAGGGAGAACACATTTTGGGACTAACCGATGTTCATTTTGAGAAAGACAGGATTTGTAGCGCATGCCAAGCTGGGAAGCAAGTTGGGATACATCATCCACACAAAAATATCATGACTACCGACAGGCCACTGGAGCTCCTACATATGGATCTATTCGGCCCGATCGCTTACATAAGCATCGGCGGTAGTAAGTATTGTCTTGTAATTGTGGATGATTATTCTCGCTTCACTTGGGTATTCTTTTTGCAGGAAAAATCACAAACCCAAGAGACCTTAAAGGGATTCTTGAGACGGGCTCAAAATGAGTTCGGCTTAAGGATCAAGAAAATTAGAAGCGACAATGGGACGGAGTTCAAGAACTCTCAAATAGAAGGCTTTCTTGAGGAGGAGGGCATCAAGCATGAGTTCTCTTCTCCCTACACTCCACAACAAAATGGTGTAGTGGAAAGGAAGAATCGAACTCTATTGGACATGGCAAGAACCATGCTTGATGAGTACAAGACACCGGATCGGTTTTGGGCCGAGGCGGTCAACACCGCCTGCTACGCCATCAACCGATTATATCTTCATCGAATCCTCAAGAAGACATCCTATGAACTCCTAACCGGTAAAAAGCCCAATATTTCATATTTTAGAGTTTTTGGTAGCAAATGTTTTATACTTGTTAAAAGAGGTAGAAAATCTAAATTTGCTCCTAAAACTGTAGAAGGCTTTTTACTAGGATATGACTCAAACACAAGGGCATATAGAGTCTTTAACAAGTCCTCAGGACTTGTTGAAGTTTCTTGTGACGTTGTGTTTGATGAGACTAACGGCTCTCAAGTAGAGCAAGTTGATCTTGATGATGTAGGTGAAGAACAGGCTCCATGCATAGCGCTAAGGAACATGTCCATCGGGGATGTGTGTCCTAAGGAATCCGAAGAGCCTCCAAATGCACAAGATCAACCATCCTCCTCCATGCAAGCATCTCCACCAACTCAAGTTGAGGATGAGGCTCAAGATGTTGAACAAGAAAATCAAGAAGATGAGCCACCTCAAAATGACGGCAACGATCAAGGGGGAGATTCAAATGATGAAGACAAGGAGGATGAACAACCAAGGCCGCCACACCCAAGAGTCCACCAAGCAATCCAACGAGATCACCCCGTCGACACCATCCTCGGCGACATTCATAAGGGGGTAACTACTCGATCTCGTGTTGCTCATTTTTGTGAACATTACTCGTTTGTTTCCTCTATTGAGCCACACAGGGTAGAGGAAGCACTTCAAGATTCGGATTGGGTGATGGCAATGCAAGAGGAGCTCAACAACTTCACGAGGAACGAGGTATGGCACTTAGTTCCACGTCCTAACCAAAATGTTGTAGGAACCAAGTGGGTTTTCCGCAACAAGCAAGACGAGCATGGTGTGGTGACTAGGAACAAAGCTCGACTCGTGGCCAAGGGATATTCACAAGTCGAAGGTTTGGATTTTGGTGAAACCTATGCACCCGTAGCTAGGCTTGAGTCAATTCGTATATTATTAGCCTATGCTACTTACCATGGCTTCAAGCTTTACCAAATGGACGTGAAGAGTGCCTTCCTCAATGGACCAATCAAGGAGGAGGTCTATGTTGAGCAACCTCCCGGCTTTGAAGACAGTGAGTATCCTAACCATGTTTATAGGCTCTCTAAGGCGCTTTATGGGCTCAAGCAAGCCACGAGAGCATGGTATGAATGCCTTAGAGATTTCCTTATTGCAAATGGTTTCAAAGTCGGCAAAGCCGATCCCACTTTGTTCACTAAAACTCTTGACAATGATTTGTTTGTATGCCAAATTTATGTTGATGATATTATATTTGAGTCTACTAACAAATCTACATGTGAAGAATTTAGTAGGATCATGACACAGAAATTCGAGATGTCGATGATGGGGGAGTTGAAGTATTTCCTAGGATTCCAAGTGAAGCAACTCCAAGAGGGCACCTTCATTAGCCAAACAAAGTATACTCAAGATATCCTAAGCAAGTTTGGAATGAAGGATGCCAAGCCCATCAAGACACCCATGGGAACCAATGGGCATCTCGACCTCGACACGGGAGGTAAGTCCGTGGATCAAAAGGTATACCGGTCGATGATTGGATCATTGCTTTATTTATGTGCATCTCGACCGGACATTATGCTTTCCGTGTGCATGTGTGCAAGATTCCAAGCCGACCCTAAGGAATCACACCTTACGGCCGTGAAACGAATCTTGAGATATTTGGCTTTTACTCCTAAGTTTGGGCTTTGGTACCCTCGGGGATCCACATTTGATTTGATTGGTTATTCGGATGCCGATTGGGCGGGGTGTAGGATTAATAGAAAGAGCACATCGGGGACTTGCCAGTTCTTGGGAAGATCCTTGGTGTCTTGGGCTTCAAAGAAGCAAAATTCGGTCGCTCTTTCCACCGCCGAAGCCGAGTATATTGCCGCAGGCCATTGTTGCGCGCAATTGCTTTGGATGAGGCAAACCCTGCGGGACTACGGTTACAAATTAACCAAAGTCCCTTTGCTATGTGACAATGAGAGTGCAATCAAAATGGCCGACAATCCCGTCGAGCACAGCCGCACTAAGCACATAGCCATTCGGTATCATTTTCTTCGGGATCACCAACAAAAGGGGGATATCGAGATTTCTTATATTAATACTAAAGATCAATTAGCCGATATCTTTACCAAACCACTTGATGAACAATCTTTTACCCGACTTAGGCATGAGCTTAATATTCTTGATTCTAGGAATTTCTTTTGCTAGTCTTGCACGCATAGCACATGAATATACCTTTGATCATGTCTCTTTTATATATGCTATGACTAATGTGTTTTCAAGTGTATTTCAACCAAGTCATAGGTGTATTGAAAGGGAATTGGAGTCTTCGGCGAAGACAAAGGCTTCCACTCCGTTCTACTACTCATCCTTCGCCGTCGCTCCGCATCATCTCTCCAACGTTGGTATAACCTTCACTCATGTATTTCATGACCAAAGGGAGAGATAATACTTCATTGGGCTCTAATGATTCCGTTTTTGGCGATTCATGCCAAAGGGGGAGAAAGCGTGAGCCCAAAGCAAAAGGACCGCACCACCACCTAATTTTTTAAATTTGATGATTTTCATTGGTAAATTTCAAAATTGGTATCTCTTTATGTTCTAAAGGGGGAGGAAATAGTATTTCAAAATGATAAATCAAAAACCCTCTTGAACACTAAGAGGAGGATCTCATTTAGGGGGAGTTTTGCTTAGTCAAAGGGAAAGCATTGGAAATAGGGGGAGAAAATTCCATATCTTGAAAATGCTTTGCAAAATCTTTTTCATTTACCTTTGACTATCTTGCAAAAGTACTTTGAAAAGAATTTACAAAAGAATTTGCAAAAACAAAACTCGTGGTGCAAATATGGTCCAATATGTCAAAAACAAAGAAACCATCCATGCGCATCATATAAGTTTGTATTGGCTCAATTCCAAGCAACCTTTGCACTTATATTATGCAAACTAGTTCAATTATGCACTTCTATATTTGCTTTGGTTTGTGTTGGCATCAATCACCAAAAAGGGGGAGATTGAAAGGGAATTAGGCTTAGACCTAGTTCCTAAATAATTTTGGTGGTTGAATTGCCCAACACAAACATTGGACTAACTAGTTTACTCTAGTGCATAAGTTATACAGGTGCAAAAGGTTCACAATCAGCCAATAAAAAGACCAAGTGTTGGATTCAACAAAGGAGCAGCAAGGCAACCGAGGGCTCCTCTGGCCGGAGGCACCGGACTGTCCGGTGTGCACCGGACTGTCCGGTGCGGCCAGAGGACGTCGACTTCAAACTCTTCGCCCTCGGGATTTCTCGGAAGCCGGCGCGCTATAACTCACCGGACTGTCCGGTGTGCACCGGACATGTCCGGTGCTCCAAGGAGACGCGGCCTCCGGAGCTCGTCAGCCTCGGGTTCGCTCGGCAGCCACTCCGCTAAAATTCACCGGACTGTCCGGTGTGCACCGGACTGTCCGGTGTACCAGCGGAGCAACGGCTCTCTGCGGCGCCAACGGCTCCCTGCGGTGCATTAAATGCGCGCGCAGCGCGCGCAGTCGTCAGGCACGCCCATGCCGGTGCACCGAACATCAAACAGTACATGTCCGGTGTGCACCGGACACCCAGGAGGGCCCACAAGTCAGAAGCTCCAACGGTCAGAATCCAACGGCAACGGTGACGTGGCAGGGGCACCGGACTGTCCGGTGTGCACCGGACTGTCCGGTGCGCCATCGAACAGAGGAGTTCCAGCAACGGTCACTTTTGGTGGTTGGGGCTATAAATACCCCAACCACCCCACATTCATTGCCATCCAAGTTTTCCAACTCTCAACCACTTACAAGAGCTAGGCATTCAATTCTAGACACATACAAAGAGATCAAATCCTCTCAAATTCCACTCAAACCCTTAGTGACTAGCGAGAGAGATTTGCCGTGTTCTTTTGAGCTCTTGCGCTTGGATTGCTTTCTTTCTTTCTCATTTGTTCTTGAGATCATCACTCAATTGTAACCAAGGCAAGAGGCACCAATTGTGTGGTGGCCCTTGCGGGGAAGCTTTGTTCCCGTTTGATTGAGAAGAAGAGAAAGCTCACTCGATCCGTGGGATCGTTTGAGAGAGGGAAGGGTTGAAAGAGACCCGGCCTTTGTGGCCTCCTCAACGGGGAGTAGGTTTGCGAGAACCGAACCTCGGTAAAACAAATCCTTGTGTCACACTCTTATTTGCTTGCGATTTGTTTTGCGCCCTCTCTCGCGGACTCGTCTCGTTATTACTAACGCTAACCCGGCTTGTAGTTGTGATTATTTTTGTAAATTTCAGTTTCGCCCTATTCACCCCCCTCTAGGCGACTATCAGGAAGTCCTCTTGGGAGTCCAAGAGATCGTCCTTTTCATGGATGGCACTAATTAGCTCATTTAATTTTTCTTTTTGTTCCATGTTAAGGTTGGCAAAAAGGATACACAAATTATCTTCCTCACCACTAGCATTATCATCACTAGAAGATTCATATTTAGTGGAGGAGTTAGATTTAACCTTCTTCCTTTTGCCGTCCTTTGCCATGAGGCACTTGTGGCCGACGTTGGGGAAGAGGAGTCCCTTGGTGACGGCGATGTTGGCGGCGTCCTCGTCGTCGGAGGAGGAGTCGGTGGAGCTTTCGTCGAAGTTCCACTCGCGGCACACATGGGCATCGCCGCCCTTCTTCTTGTGATACCTCTTCTTTTCTCTCCTCTTGCCCTTCTTGTCGTTGTCCCTGTCACTGTCACTTGATAATGGACATTTAGCAATAAAGTGACCGGGCTTACCACACTTGTAGCAAACCTTCTTGGAACGGGATTTGTAATCCTTCCCCTTCCGTTGCTTGAGGATTTGCCGAAAGCTTTTGATGATTAAGGCCATCTCCTCATTGTCGAGCTTGGAGGCGTCAATTGGTTGTCTACTTGGTGTAGACTCCTCCTTCTTCTCCTCCGTTGCCTTGAAGGCCACCGGTTGCGCCTCGGATGTGGAAGGTTTGTCAAGCTCGTTGATCTTCTTTGAGCCTTTAATCATGCATTCAAAGCTCACAAAATTCCCGATAACTTCCTCGGGGGTCATTAGTGGATATCTAGGATTACCACGAATTAATTGAACTTGAGTGGGGTTAAGGAAAATAAGAGCTCTTAAAATAACCTTAACCACCTCGTGGTCATCCCACTTTTTGCTCCCGAGGTTGCGCACTTGGTTCACCAACGTCTTGAGCCAATTGTACATATCTTGTGGCTCCTCCCCTTGGCGAAGACGGAAGCGACCGAGCTCCCCCTCGATCGTTTCCCGCTTGGTGATCTTGGTGAGTTCATCACCCTCGTGCGCGGTCTTGAGTAGGTCCCAAATCTCCTTTGCATTCTTCAACCCTTGCACTTTGTTGTATTCCTCCTTGCTTAAAGAGGCGAGGAGTATGGTTGTGGCTTGGGAGTTGAAGTGCTCGATTTGGGCCACTTCGTCCGTATCATAATCCTCATCCCCTACAGAAGGTACCTGTGCTCCAAACTCAACAACATTCCATATACTTTTGTGGAGTGAGGTTAGATGAAATTTCATTAAATCACTCCACCTAGCATAATCTTCACCATCAAAAGTTGGCGGTTTGCCTAATGAAACGGAAAGTAATGGAGTATGTCTAGATGTACGAGGATAGTGTAAGGGGATCTTACTAAACTTCTTGCGCTCTTGGCGCTTAGAAGTTACGGACGGTGCATCGGAGTCGGAGGTGGATGTTGATGAAGTGTCGGTTTCGTAGTAGACCACCTTCCTCATCCTCTTGTGTTTGTCGCCTTTCCGATGCGACTTGTGGGAAGAAGATTTTTCCTTCTTCTCCTTGTGGTGTGAGGAAGAAGATCTTTTCTCCTTCCGTTTGGAGGAGTCCTTCTTCTTCTCCTTCCTCTTGGTGCGGGACTCTTCCGATGAAGTGCTCTCGTGGCTTGTAGTGGGCTTGTCGCCGGTCTCCATTTCCCTCTTGGTGTGATCTCCCGACATCACTTCGAGCGGTTAGGCTCCAATGAAGCACCAGGCTCTAATACCAATTGAAAGTCGCCTAGAGGGGGGTGAAAAGGGCGAAACTGAAATTCTCAAAAATAATCACAACTACAAGCCGGGTTAGCGTTAGAAATATAATAGAGTCCGTGAGAGAGGGCGCAAAACAAATCGCAAGCGAATAACGAAGTGAGACACGCGGATTTGTTTTACCGAGGTTCGGTTCTCTCAAACCTACTCCCCGTTGAGGAGGCCACAAAGGCCGGGTCTCTTTCAACCCTTACCCTCTCTCAAACGGTCCCTCGGACCGAGTGAGCTTTCTCTTCTCAATCACTTGGAACACAAAGTTCCCGCAAGGACCACCACACGATTGGTGTCTCTTGCCTCAATTACAAGTGAGTGTTTGATCACAAGAAAGAACCAAGAAAGAAGAAAGCAATCCAAGCGCAAGAGCTCGAAAGAACACAAGCAAATCACTCTCTCTAATCACTAGAGCGTTGTGTGGAATTTGGAGAGGATTTGATCTCTTGGGTGTGTCTAGAATTGAATGCTAGAGCTCTTGTAAGTAGTTGAGAAGTGGAAAACTTGGATGCCATGAATGGTGGGTGGTTGGGGGTATTTATAGCCCCAACCACCAAACTAGCCGTTTGGTGAGGCTGTCTGTTCGATGGCGCACCGGACAGTCCGGTGCACACCGGACATGTCCGGTGCGACAGCCACGTCACCAAAAAGCCTTTGGGTCGACCGTTGGAGCTCTGTCTTCTGGACCCGCCTGGATGTCCGGTGCACACCGGACATGAACTGTAGATTGTCCGGTGCGCCTGCTCCCGCGTGCCTGACGACTGCGCGCTTCTGGCGCGCATTAAATGCGTCGCAGGTAGCCGTTGGCGCCGAAATAGCCGTTGCCCCGCTGTTACATCGGACAGTCCGGTGTACACCGGACAGTCCGGTGAATTTTAGCGGAGCAGCCGAAGTGAAAACCCGAGGCTGGCGAGTTCCGGAGGCCGCTCTTCCTTGGAGCACTGGACATGTCTGGTGTACACCGGACAGTCCGGTGAATTATAGCGGAGTGGCCTTCGGAAATTCCCGAGAGTGAAGAGTTTGAAGTCGGAGTCCCCTGGTGCACCGGACATGTCTGGTGGCACACCGGACAGTCCGGTGCGCCAGACCAGAGGTGCCTTCGGTTGACCCTTGCTCCTTTATTTGAACCCAATACTTGGTCTTTTTATTGGCTATGTGTGAACCTTTTGCACCTGTATAACTTACACACTAGAGCAAACTAGTTAGTCAAATATTTGTGTTGGACAATTCAACCACCAAAATTATTTAGGAACTAGGTGTAAGCCTAATTCCCTTTCAGGAGAGAAATAGATGGTCCATTATTGGATATGAATTATGCAGACATGGAGGCTCACATGGATAAATTCAAAGAGGATTGGAAGGATTATGGAGTTACAATTATGTGTGATTCTTGTATCAATTGTGTGCTTTGTTTCAGTTTCAGCACAATATTGCTGCCATATTTGGTTCATGTGGCCTAACAATATTTATAACTATGATTGATTTCTATGCATTATTTGAACTATGGACTACCAAATATTTATGACTCACCACTAGTGTTATATTCACCGGTGCATGGACGTTGCCAAACAACTTTATTTATGTAATATTTGGTTTATTTGGATCGCCTTGTTAATCTATGTTCTCTAATTATTCTATGTTCTAAGGATATATATCAGCAATCAATTTGTGATTCATTTTTCTATTTATAGAATGATTATATGTATATAGTGATATTAGGTGGTTTAGAAAAGATCTATATGTTTTTTGATTAAATTGAGCTGTTCTTTTTAAATTCTGGCCGAAATTTTTTTGAGAAAAACGAAAAAAAACGAGAAATCCGAGAAACACGTTTCTCGGTGAGCTCCGGTTTTTTTTCTACCGGTAAGGTAAACCCTGCCTTAGAGATGATATTAAGGCTGTCATAATGCTTCAAAGGCCACAAGACCTCGATACTGCTACTGTGCTTGCTCAGTTGCAGGAGGAAGCAGGTGCCATGCTGTGGAAGAAGGATTATCGTTGGTCTGAAGTGTCTTCTTCGACAAAAACATCAGCTCGACAGCTGGCAGTCCAACAAATGTCAACCAAAGATGTTAAACAACCAGTTCCAGGAAAGTCTGGTGAAAGAACTTATGGGCACAAGTTCTCTCCATCTTCTACTGATGATCGGATCACTTCATTATATGCTTACCGGAAAGCCAAAGGTTTATGTTACAAATGTGGGCTCCAGTATTCTCGTGACCATAAGTGTTCAGAGACAGTCCAATTACATTTGGTTGAGGAATTGTGGCAGATGGCCCAAGTGCCTGAAACTGAAATTGGATATGCCTCACCGATGGAGGAGGACGAGCATGAGCTAAATGTGTTGATGTTATCTCAGGCAGCAGTGGAAGGGTCGGACACTCCTCGCACAATGAAGTTTGTCGGTCATATAGCAGGAATGGACATTTTAGCCTTGTTGGATTCAGGCAGCTCACACTCTTTTATTAGCACTGCTGTAGCTGATAATATGACAGGGGTAACTTCAGTACTCCAACCTTTACGGGTACAGGTTGCTAATGGGTCACAGCTATCTTGCAATCACCAAATTGTGAATGCTTCTTGGTCCATCAGTGGGGTTTCGTTCTCATCCACACTCAAGGTCCTTCCACTATCTACCTATGATCTTATTGTAGGGATGGACTGGCTGGAAAAACATAGTCCCATGTTGATCCATTGGTCTCAAAAGTGGCTGAGTATTCCTCTCAGAGAATCCACAGTTACCCTGTATGGGGTGAAGTCTTCAGTAATGTAGACGGCGGTCATCCAAGTTTGCAGCATACAGGAGTTATCTGACAAAGAACAAGCCATTTTGTCTGACCTACCTGCAGATATTCAAGCTGTGCTGTTTCAGTACCCTTCAGTGTTTGAAATACCCAGAGGAATGCCTCCAACCAGGGAGTGTGACCATCAGATACCTTTGGTTACTGGAGCTAGACCGGTACAAATGAGACCATACCAATATGCCCCTGCTTTAAAAGATGAGATTGAAAACCAAGTGTCTGAAATGCTACAGTCTGGTATAATTTAGCATAGTCACAGTGAGTTTGCCTCTTCTGTGATATTGGTTAAGAAGAAGGACCAAACCTATCGATTTTGTGTTGACTATAGGCATTTAAATGCTCTGACAGTCAAAACCAAGTATCCAGTGCCTATTATTGATGAGTTCTTAGATGAATTACATGGGGCGGTGTGGTTTTCTACCTTGGACCTTCGAGCAGGGTTTCATCAGATAAGAATGAATCCAATAGACCAACACAAGACTGCCTTTCAAACACACCATGGTCATTATGAATTTAGAGTAATGCCCTTTGGACTTTCAGGGGCTCCTGCCACATTTTAGAGTGCAATGAATTCAACACTTGCTCCACTACTCAGGAAGAGTGTGTTGGTATTTTTTGACGACATTTTGGTGTACAACTCTATATGGGACGAGCATTTGCACCATTTGACACAG
Organism: Zea luxurians; assembly: GCA_029449295.1. Classification (NCBI taxonomy): domain Eukaryota; kingdom Viridiplantae; phylum Streptophyta; class Magnoliopsida; order Poales; family Poaceae; genus Zea; species Zea luxurians. Next base: position 40,477,390 of record JAOPSE010000023.1, read on the forward strand.
GTCCTCCAAATCCTACACAGGGAGCAGTGGTATATCAAACTCTCTAAGTGTGCGTTTGCCAAACAACAAATTGCTTACCTAGGTCATGTTATCAGCCCCAATGGGGTGGTTACTGACCCAGCAAAAGTTGAGGCTGTTTCATCTTGGCCAACACCAGCTAATTGCAAGGAATTAAGAGGATTCTTAGGCCTTGCAGGTTACTACAGGAAGTTCGTGAAAAACTTTGGTGTTATTGCACGACCTCTTACAGATTTGCTGAAAAAGGGGGTAGTGTTTTTGTGGACACAGGTTCATGACACAACTTTTCAAGCCTTGAAACAATCACTTGTATCAGCTCCTGTTCTGGCCCTTCCAAATTTCACTCGACCATTTGCAATTGAGACGGATGCATCTAGTAAGGGGATTGGAGCTGTGTTATTACAAGATCATCATCCCTTAGCATATGTTAGTAAGGCATTGGGAGTAAAAAATCAGGGATTATCCACTTATGAAAAGTAATATCTTGCTATTTTGATGGCAGTGGATAAGTGGAGACAATATCTTCAGCATGCTGAATTCCTAATCTATTCAGATCACAGAAGCTTATCTCACCTTACCGAACAACGTTTGTCTACTCCATGGCAACAACGTGTGTTCTCCAAGTTGATAGGCTGCAATACAAAGTAGTTTACAAGAAGGGTGTGGACAATGGAGCAGCAGATGCACTATCTCGTCGTCCTTACTCTGAATTATTCAGTCTCTCTTCAGCTACTCCACAATGGATGCTTCAGGTCATGGAAGGGTACAAAGAAGATGACCAAGCTCAAGGACTGTTAGTAGCGATGTCGATTAATCCCCATACTTCAGGACAATATACTCTGAATTCTGGCATCATACGATACAAAGGGCGAGTTTGGGTCGGAAATAACACACGTCTTCAGCAGCAAATTATGGAAGCCCTACATGATAGTCCTGTCGGAGGACATTCTGGCTTTCCTGTGACATACCGACGGATTAAGCAGCTTTTTTCCTGGCCATCTATGAAAGCTCTGATTAAGCAGTATGTCACTTCTTGCACAGTTTGCCAACAGGTCAAGCCTGATCGCAGCCGATATCCAGGTCTTCTTCAACCGTTACCGGTACCGACCCAAGCATGGGAAGTGATCAGCATGGATTTTGTGGAAGGCCTTCCATGTTCTAACAATGCCAATACAATCCTGGTGGTTGTGGATACATTTTCAAAGTACAGTCATTTCCTTCCATTGCTGCATCCTTTTTCAGCACTCAAAGTAGCTCAGCTCTTTATGGATTTTGTCTACAAGCTACATGGACTACCTCTATCGATTGTGTCAGACAGAGATAGGATATTTACCAGCCGACTTTGGCAGGAGCTCTTCAGGTTATCTGGTACTACCTTGAAGATGAGCACATCGTACCACCCCCATACGGACGGACAAACGGAACGCGTTAATCAGTGTTTGGAAACCTACTTTCGCAATTTTGTTCACGCTTGTCCATCCAAGTGGTCTGCTTGGCTGTCAGTTGCAAAGTATTGGTACAACACAACTGTCGGCGTTTCGAGACCGGGGGGTCCCCGAGCCGACGAGTGAGTGTGCCGCGTGCCCCAGCCCAGATGGGTCGAGCGCGTGGGCGAGCGCGAAGGGGGGAAGAGCGAGGTGGCCGGAGCCGGGTCGTGAGGGAGGCGGAGATCCCGCGGCCTTCGTGTTCGTCCCGCGCCCAGGTCGGGTGCGCTTGCAGTAGGGGGTTACAAGCGTCCGCGCGGGTGAGGGGAGCGAGCGGCCCCAAGAGAGCGCCTGCCCCTGCCCTCGTTCCCGCGAGGCCAACCTTCTCTAAGAAGGCCCTGGTCCTTCCTTTTATAGGCGTAAGGGGAGGATCCAGGTGTACAAATGGGGGTGTAGCAAGGTGCTACGTGTCTAGCGGGGGAGAGCTAGTGCCCTAAGTACATGCCAAGGTGGTAGCCGGAGAGATCTTGGCACCCAGCTGGTGTGGCGTCGTGGCCGTCGGAGAAGCAATGGAGCCTGGCGGGGGGACAGCTGTCGGAGTGGTTGGGCCCTTGCTGACGTCCCCCTGCTTCCGTAAGGGAGCTGAGAACCGCCGTCGTCATGGGTCCAGCGGGGCGCCATCATTGCCTATCTGGCGGAGCTAGCCAGATGGGACGTCGGTCCTGTTTTCTGCGGCCCGAGTCGGCTCGGGGTAGAGTGATGATGGCGCTTCCTGTCGACGTGGCGGACTCGTGCCCTAGGTCGGGCGACGTGGAGGCTCCTCCGAAGCCGAGGTCGAGTCTGTCCTGCATGGCCGAGGCCGAGCCCGAGCTCCTGGGTCGGGCGAAGCGGAGTTCGTCGTCTTCTGGGGCCTTAGCCCGAGTCCGAGCCCTGGGTCGGGCGGAGCGGAGTTCGCCGTCTTCCGGGGCCTTAGCCCGAGTCCGAGCCCTGGGTCGGGCGGAGCGGAGTTCGCCGTCTTCCGGGGCCTTAGCCCGAGTCCGAGCCCTGGGTCGGGCGGAGCGGAGTTCGCCGTCTTCCGGGGCCTTAGCCCGAGCCCGAGCCCTGGGTCGGGCGGAGCTTCCTATGACGCTTTTTGCCAAGCCTGGCCGCCCGTCAGTCTCACTCTTTGCGTCAAATGCCCCAGTGACTTGGTCGGTCGGCGCGGTGATTTAGTCAGGGTTGCTTCTTAACGAAGGCAAGGCCTCGGGCGAGCCGGAGATGCGTGTGCCGTAAAAAGGGGGCCTCGGGCGAGACGGAAACACCTCAGGGTCGGCTGCCCTTGCCCGAGGCTAGGCTCGGGCGTGGCGTGATCGAGTCGCTCGTATGGACTGATCCCTGACTTAATCAAACCCATCAGGCCTCTGCAGCTTTATGCTGATGGGGGTTACCAGCTGAGAATTAGGCGTCTTGAGGGTACCCCTAATTATGGTCCCCGACAACAACCTTCCATTCTTCTCTGGGTCGATCCCCTTTTGAAGTGTTGTATGGTAGAGAGCCCCGAAATCTGGGCCTCGATATCTCTGATGCTTCTACTCAACTAGACCTTCAGACCTGGCTTCAACAGAGGGAATTGATGGTTAAGCTAATTCGGCAACATCTATTACGAGCCCAACAACGGATGAAATTCCAAGCTGACAAAGGCCGGACAGAACGGGAGTTTGCAGTAGGAGATATGGTTTACCTCAAGTTGCAGCCATATTGCAGTCATCAGTGGCTCCTAGGGCAGCACACAAGTTAAGCTTCAAGTTTTTTGGGCCCTATATGGTTCTTCAGCGGGTGGGCAAGGTTGCCTACAAATTGCAATTACCTGCTTCAGCTAGTATCCATCCGGTTGTCCATGTGTCTCAGCTTAAACGCGCAGTGGGCAACAGACCTGTCAGTGCTGTTCTACCTGACAGTTTGAGTCATCTTCAGGTACCATTGCAGGCCCTTGACAGGAGGGTAGTTGTGCGGGGAAACAAGCAGGTTCAGCAGGTACTAATCAAGTGGTCTCATGGGGATGATGCGTTGGCCACCTGGGAGAATGAAGAAGCCTTGCGCGCTCAATTTCCAACTGCAGCCGCTTGGGGTCAAGCGGCATTTCAAGGGGAGGATAATGTCAGGAGGCTGGAACAACCACAACAGATGGAAGACGCCGGAACAGAGCTGGAACACGTTCAGATAATGGGCCGACGGAAGAGAAGGCCGAGCTCGCGCGTATCAGGTGCCGAATGGGTACAGTAAAGGGCCGTGGGCCTTGTAATTGGCTTCGTAAGCAACATATAAAAACTCGATGGTAAAAAGGACTGACCTCAGGAAGGATTAAGCCGCCGCACAACTCCTCTATCCTGTGTTCTTCTTCTTCCTCTGTATTCCTCTTGGTGTTCTTCCCGTCAGAAGGGTCGCCGGACTTCCAGTCGGCTGACAGCACGTTCAGGTCGTCGGCGTTGGCGGCGGTCCGGCCCATCGTCCGCGCGATGGGGCGCTGCTCGCCGGTGCGGTAGTCCAGGGCGTCGATCCTCCTGTCCCCTTGGGTGAGGAGCGGGAGCGACGGTGGTGGGCGAGGATGATACGGACGATCTGTTTTTTTTATTTTATGCCGCGCACATGATCATTGACGATTTTGTTAATTATCCGAGTCAAATTGGTTCTGCTGAGGGACATGAAGTAGTGTATCGTGAAAGACTATTATATCATTCTCTTCTTTGTACTATTTCTCAAATAATCTTAAGTTCAAATTAAAGAACATTAGACGTAGGTTTGTATTTTTTTTATAATCTTAATTTTACATAATTGCAGTACGCTTATTTGTTTAATTGCGTCTTCATCTACGTTTCGGGTGAGGCGACATGTATTTGCGTGCATAATGAATGTTATTGAGGGACATGACAACTATTTTATCCAAAAGAGGAATGCAGCTAGTGTGCTAGGACTATCTTGTTTTCAGAAAGTCATTGTGGCTTTTCGTAAGTTAGCTTATGGAGTGTCGGTTGATGCTTTGGACGAGTACATTCGTATTGGTGAGAGTACCGTTTTAGAAGCTTTGAGAAAATTTGTTGTAGCTGTTGTTGAGGTATTTGGAGCAGAATACATGAGATTACCTAATGAACAGGATACCACTAGGTTGCTTGCAATTAGAGCAAGCAAAGGATTTTCTGGTATGTTTGGGTCCATAGTTTGTATTCATTGGAGCTGGAAAATTTGTCCTATAGAATGTACAGGAGACATAAAAGGAGCATACAATTATACTTGAAGCTGTTGTGTCTAAAGATCTATGGATATGACATTCATTCTTTGGAATGCGTAGTTCACACAACGATATAAATGTGGTTCACACAATAACATAATTACATAAATGTGCTTCAACGATCTCCTGTATTTGCAAGACTTGTTGAGGGAGAAGGTCCACAAGTTAAGTACACCATCAATGAACATGATTATTCAATGGGTTATTATTTAGCAGATGGCATATATCCTTCGTGGGAAACTTTTGTTAAAACCATTCTAGAGCCACAAGGTAATAAGAAAAAATATTTTGCAAATGCACAAGAAGCATGTCGAAAGGATGTTGAAAGGGTATTTGGAGTTCTACAATCTCGCTTTGCTATAGTTTGTGGTCTGGCTCGTTCACCCATGAGAAAGTGGCAAGCAACAGAGAAATCAACAAAGAAATTCTGGGAACACCGTGCAACAAAAATTAATCTTGGACTATGAAACATAAATATATCTGCGAAAACCTACTTGCAATATGAAACCAAGAATTTATTTCTGAACTAAGCAAGTGGATTCATGTTCATGACCTTTAAACCAATACAAGGTTAAAACAGTACAAGATGAAACCTAGAATTATTGTTGACATAAAAAAATGTCATGACATTCGTACTTAACTAGAACTAGACAATTCTACATATTGAAAGATCTTGCTAGAATCTCGTTTTGGCGCTGTTCATAATATTGTTGTTGTTTGTAGTTCATAGTGCTCAAATCCAAACCAAGAATTCTCTCATCTTCCATCTGTTTTTGGAACTCAAATTTTGCTTTCTCCAATTTGATCCTTTCTTCCTGTAGAATATATATATAGAGAGATGTATGTTTCAGAGTTTTTTCCCGATTACGGAAGGTTTTTAAATTCAAGACAGTGTCGTCATATCATATAATGACTGAACTGCACTGATCAATTGAAAAGGGATGTAGTCATGTTTTTCCGAACGAAATGAAATTAGCGCCAAGCAAGCCATTGAATGAAACGAGAGTAGCTTTCTTGCCTTCATTGTCCATCAGTTTATATTAAACGAATACAACTGATGCAGTCCAAAAATAAATTAACACAAACCAATGCAAAGACCAAAACCATTTTGACATGATCTCAAGAACACAGCCTCGGGAAAGTAGTAATAGCAAGGAAGCATCATGGCCTCTTGATACATAAATGATGAAAACAATAGATTTTACCAATGAATCATGCAATACAACAGATTGATTTGTAAAGCAGATTGATTTGTAATGTTGCCTCTGTTCGTGCGTACTGAAACTGAAGACTAAATTGATTAATTTAACAAGCATCTCACTTGTGTATGTGTCCTCACACATCCTCTGGCATCTGGTCATCGAAGCTTGTGATAGGAACCACCTGACGTTGCATCGATCCAACACCAGATTCATCCAACTCTTCCTCCGGCTGACCTGCATCTCGTCGCATTCTTCCTGCCGCAAATGGATAAGTACGAAGACTTTCCTCAACCTTCATTGCATGGGGGCGTGGCGGCATGTACATGGACGAAAGAGGGGCAGTGCGGGCTGTAGCCGGCGTCAGCGGCGCAGGCTGTACGCGTGCAGGAGCGAGAGCATGAGGGTCGGGCTGTAGGCGGCGTTAGTGGCGCAGGCTGTACGGGCACATGTTACACCCGGATTTCGAGGCACCAAGATCCGGGCGCGAATATAATCCTTAGATGTGCTGGGACCAAGTCTCACACATATGATAAATCATGGCACAGGATTGAATGTCACATCTTTACTACATAACAGGAGTTCTGTATAAAATAAATAAATAATTATATTATAAGGAGACAACGATCTAGCAACCCAATTGACTGGGGAACGACGGCCTAGACTTCTCACGAACTCGTCACGACATCCTCTATGCGCCTCATCCTGTGGTACCTGTTCTTGACCTGTGGGGGTGAGACAGCAAAAGTGAGCTCACATACGTTCATAGCTTAACAAGTTATGGTGAATAATGTGCATGAACTCGTCAAAGGTGGGAGCTCACGTGAAGTGTAAGGCTTACCAAAGAGGATGTTTAAAGCTGAGCGTTGCTTTTAAAGATGATGAAAATTTTATTAGCAATTACTAAATATAAGTAAATACCAAACCCAATTAAGTAGAAGAACAAAAGTGATAACAACACATGCGATGCAATGCATATGACAAATTAAGTTTAGTTCTATAAATTAATCATATGAGTGTCCGAACTGCTCATGACCGTGAGCACGGCTAGTATACCAGTTTTACACTCTGCAGAGGTTGCGCATCTTTACCCACAAGTCATGTTACCCATCTGCCAAGAGACGGTCAATCCCATACACCTCTACCAAGGAGGCGGGGTAGGGTAACACTACGAGGCCTTTACAAAGTTCCACTAGCTTCAGAAAACCCGCTACAGTTTATAGGAAGCTCCAATGCAGGAATCCCTCGTCTGACCGCCATCGCAGCAAAATCAATCCGAGGACCTGCCTACACTGACCACTCCCCTACTGCCCTTGCCCCTTTCGGGTAAGGTAGTCATCCACTAGCTTTCCTAGTTAGTCAGCCAAGAGCGTCCCATTAAACCCTTGTGGTAGCACTGTTTTTCCGGGTGGTTCTCCATGTTTCAATTTACATAATGATCTTATCATGAACAATAAATAACAACTGATAATAAAGGTATAATCATGAATAAAATGTATATCCATACCCATAACCACATAAAGCAATAGCAGGTGCTACCCAAAAATTCAGTGGTAAACAAGGTATACAGATAATCAAATTAGGGTAACCTATTGGGTCCCATCAAAATTAACCTATGCAGATTATTATGATTAATCAGAATATGACTGGGTAAAAAGAAGTGATCAAGGACACAACTTGCCTGACACTTGAGATTCCAGATACCATCTTGCTCTTCAGGTGACTCGTGACCTCGCGCTAGTCGTAGCAATACAAACAAACAGTGTATAGGCAAAATTTAACATCACACCAAACATATATGAAAAATATATATTAATATTCTACATACTAAAATAAGATCACAGGAACATGAATTATTAATTTTGGAGTTATAGATTTCAAGTTATGAATTTCTGAAGGTTTTATATGTTTTGCACAAGATTAAATAGGGTATAAATTTTATTGTGATATTCATGTCAAAATAGTGGTACTAAATGATAACCAATAATATTACAAAATTATAGGAATTGGAACGGATTAATTTGGACTTCATATGAATTTTCTATGGATTATACAAGTTTTACAATTATTTTTATACTCAAAATCAATTTCTAAATCTCTTTTTCCTATTTTATTTAGTTCTTGGACTGGGCGCACTAATACACGGGGTTTATTCTGTAAAATCTACTAGACTCAGACTACTTCCGCGAGGACGGCAGGTTCATTTCCAGATTTTCCAGGGCTTCATATGCAAAAGGTGCTCGGTGAAGGGGTATGTTTAAACCTGAGCCGCCCGATCAGCGCCCGATGGTTCAGATTAAATCTAGTGCATTATAAACCCGCGGACGACGCAGAACCATTCGATCACGATCTAACGCTCTGGATCCAAGTGGCAAAGGGGTATCCACTCATTTATTTCTGGACGTACATCGATGGATCAACGGCTCAGAACTAATCGGTCACGATCTAATCTCATCCGCTAGAAACCGATCCAACGGCACAAGTGCCTCCTTCCCTCAGCCGATACCCAGCACAGTGGTGAATAGCCTGCGGTGGCGGCGCCCCGTCGTGACCAAATCCAGTGCCCGGAGCTCAACAAAGCAAGTGGCGAGGTGCCAAAATGCTCCCGACATCATGACGGACCAATAGAGGGTGAGATTACCTTAAATCAAGACGGGTAACAAGCAGACCACGACGCGAGGCGGCGCTAACGCCCTTGATGGCCTTGTGCTTCACCAGCATCCCGCCAACACCGTTAGCCGCCCCAGCAACTTGCTTCACCCTGCGCGAACGCGGCACGGTGGGACGAGCGGCGCACCCCAGCGTCAACAGCCAGCACCGGATCCTAGAGCGCCATCCGCCCCGCATATTACCAGACGGCGGCCATGCTAGAGCTTTCCCCCATGGCGGCTTGCTCCCTTTCTCTCCCACTGAGTCAATGATGGCGAGATCCGGCATGGTGGCTGACGACAGGGGCTTCGGTCCTTATACCCCGAGCGGTGCGCAATAGTCGAGAGGGCCATTACAACGGCGGCGCGACGACCGCGGAGTCTGTTGTCCAGTCGCGAGCATAGACGCAAGGTAGGTGCCAAACCTGATCAGTGGGGCCCGCAAGGCAGTGGTAAGGCAGCGTGTGTTCGCGGGGACGGGGGCAGGACTGCTGACGCGTCCGTTCTAGGGAGACCAACAAAAGGGGCCCAACTGGCAGTGTTATGGAGAAAAACAAACAGGGAAAGGGAGATGTGGGCCGAGCGAGGCATGAAGTTGGGTCCGCAGTGCTGGTTTTGGTCCACCGGGTGAGCCATTCCTTTTTTCTATTTACTATTTTTTAGATTTCTACAATTTCAAGACCAAAGCAAATCCAGTTTTAGGATTCTATTATAGACTAAATGTTCAACACAACAACCAAACACTAATGCAAGTATATTTCTGATCATTTACTTACTTACAATTATATATTCCTTGAAGTAAATGCCTTAAAACATATAATAAAGAATAATTTCACCTGTTATTTATTTTGGGAAGATTTTATTTTTTTAAATGTGTGCCCATTTAAGAGTTAGTTCAAGAGTGAATATTTGCATCTTACTTATTTTGAGGGATAGACATTTATATACTATATTAAAAGTTACTTGAATACTTTGAAAGGTGTTGCCAATCTTATAGTTCATGAAAGAAACACTCCCATCATACCATCACTTATTGTTTATTTTCTTCTAAGTCTAGTTCCATTTTTTTAACTCCAATATTTTGGACAAACTTTTATGAATCCCCAAAATTAGGATTTTGGGAGCACAGGAACGGAAGCGTGAGCTGATCAAATCGATCAGGCACTTGCCATCTATCTTCATTGTTCAACTCTTTGATGAAAAGAAAAGATGAAAAAACCAAAAAAAAGCTCTGCCCTTCCATCTCTTGGATAAATAGAGAGGGAGGGCAGAGTCCTTTGGTGTCCCTTCCAGTTAAGAATTGGGACTTCACAATTACTAGCCAATATTTCTCTCATGCCTTTTCTCATTCATGGTTCGATATTCTGGTGTCCTAGGCGTAGAGGAACCACACCAATCCATCCCGAATTTGGTGGTTAAACTCTACTGCGGTGACGATACTGTAGGGGAGGTCCTGCGGCAAAATAACTCGATGCCAGAATGATAAAAAGCTTAACACCTCTTATTTGACTTTTTCACTATTTTGAAATACGAAAAAGATCCAAATCCAAAACGCAAAGGTCGTCTTATTCAAAACCTCAATCATCCCCTCTCTCCCACTTCACACCTCAGAACGCACTGTTCTTATAGAGAGAAAGGCGCTTTCCCATCTTCTTAACGCGAAATAAAATGACTGAGGAGAAGAAGGTTCCTTTTGGGGGGTATCCCCGGGAAGAGATCCAGTGGAGACGGGGTGGGCCTGTAGCTCAAAGGATTAGAGCACGTGGCTACGAACCACGGTGTCGGGGGTTCGAATCCCTCCTCGCCCACAGCCTTCCAAAGGGGGAAGGACCTTTACTTTCTCCCTGAGGGTAGGAAAATCATGATCGGAATAGCGGACGTAAAGCTATTGAACTTGGGTATGCTCTTTCCTTTTGTCGAAGTGGAATCGTAGAATAGAATGTGATACGATGAGACAGAATGCAATAGAAACAAGGATAGTGTCGAGGACCATAATTAGGGGTACCCCCAAGACTCCTAAAACTCGGCTGGTAAACACCATCAGCACAAAGCTGCAAAGGCCTGATGGGCGCAATATAGGTCAAAGCTCCATCCGCTCAAGGAACGCAATCTCGCCTCGCCCGAGCCCAGCCTCGGGCAGGAACAGTAGACCCAGGCAGATTCACGCCTCGCCCGAGGGCCTCCTCAAGCAACGTGCGCACCTTTGACTCGCCCGAGGCCCAGTTCGGGCAGGCTTCGCGGAGAAGCAATCTTGGCCAGATCGCCTCGCCAGCCGACTGGATCCCAGGAGCATTCAATGCAAGGATCGCCTGACACCTTATCCTGACGTGCGCTCCTCAGTCGACAAGGCCGAAGTGACCGCAGTCACTTCGCCCCTCCACTGGCTTACCTGACAGGAAAACAGCACTGCCTGCGCTGCTCCGACTGCTGTGCCACCCGCTAGGGTGAGGCTGACAACCGCCAAGTCCGGCCTCAGGCGCCATAGGAAGCCCCGCCTCGCCCGACCCCAGGGCTCGGACTCAACCTCGACCTCGGACGACGGACTCCGCCTCGCCCAACCCCAGGGCTCGGACTCAACCTTGACCTCGGACAACAGACTCCGCCTCGCCCGACCCCAGGGCTCGGACTCAACCTCGACCTCGGACGACGGTCTCCGCCTCGCCCGACCCCAGGGCTCGGACTCAACCTCGACCTCGGACAACGGTCTCCGCCTCGCCCGACCCCAGAGCTCGGACTCAACCTCGACCTCGGATGACGGTCTCCGCCTCGCCCGACCCCAGGGCTCGGACTCAACCTCGACCTCGAACGACGGTCTCCGCCTCGCCCGACCCCAGGGCTCGGACTCAGCCTCGACCTCGGAGGAGTCACCGCCTCGCCCGACCTTGGGCTTGGACCGACCACGCTACAGGGGGCCCATCATTACCCTACCCCTAGCTAGCTCAGGCTACGGGGAACAAGACCGACGTCCCATCTGGCACGCCCTGGTAAAACAAGTAATGATGGCACCTCACGTGCTCCATGACGATGGCGGTTCTCAGCCCCCTACGGAAGCAAGGAGACGTCAGCAAGGACCTGACAGCCCCGACAGCTGTGCTTCTATAGGGCTTAAGCGCTCCTCCGACGGCCACGACATCACATGAACAGGGCACCAACACCTCTCCAACGGCCACGTCGGCATGTACATAGGGCTCTGACTCCTCTCTGCTAGACACGTTAGCACTCCGCTACACCCCCCATTGTACACCTAGGCCCTCTCCTTACGTCTATAAAAGGAAGGTCCAGGGCCCTCGTACGAAAAGGTGGCCGCGCGGGAGGATGGGCTGACGGATAGGCTCTCTCTCTCTCCCTCGTGAATGCTTGTAACCCCCTACTGCAAGTGCATCCGCCCTGGGCACAGGACAACACGAGCCACGGTTCCCCTTATTGTTTTCCCCCTTGTGTTCCGTCTCGCGCCGACCCATCTGGGCTAGGACACGCAGCGACAATTTACTCGTCGGTCCAGGGACCCCCCGGGGTCAAAATGCCAACAGTTTGCGCGCCAGGTAGGGGCCTGCTGCGTGTTGACGAACAGCTTCCCGTCAAGCTCCAGATGGGTAGTCTCCATCATCCTCTCCAACCCGGGACGTTGCTCCGTTTCGGAATCTCGAGTTCATGTCCCTCGACGGTAGCTACGACATGGTACTCCTTCTTCTGCCGCGTGACAACGACAATGGCGGCTGTCAGCCCGCCCACCGGTGGCGGAATCGACGATGTCTTCCCCGCGTGGCGGAAGAACAGCATCCGGGTCTGTCCCGTCACCTTCCCCGCCGACGGAGGAGGAGGCGGGGCAACCAAGGCCAAGCAGGAGGCGGCACCTCGTCGACTGTCGAGCGAGTCGACGGCGCCGGCGCCCCAACGGGGGACACGTAGGGCGTCGACCTTGCGTCTGAGACGAAGACAAGCGTCGTTTCCCCGCAACACGCCAACCCCAAGCGGACGGATGATGCCAGCACGCTCGCGAAGGACCTGCTGGGCGTTAGCCTGGTACCTGAGATAACGGCGCAGTCTGCCCCCGACGCGACTCCATCACCATCCGTCGATCAAGAGGTACCGTCCGTTTTCCATCCTGTGCCTTTTAGATTCAGCTTCGACCCACCAAGCGACCCCGCTTCAGTGGACGCTTTCATAAAGGCATATCCAGACCTTCCGGGGTATCATATGTGGTCAACCTGGGACCGATTGACGACCGTCTCGACCTGCGGGCCCTCGGGTTCCTAGGAAGATGACGACCCCGACTCTGGTTGGGATTTCTCCGGGCTCCATGCTCCCAGTGCCATGCGGGACTTCATGACCGCATGTGACTACTGCCTCTCCGATTGCTCTAATGGTAGCCACAGCCTCGGCGACGAGGACTGTGGCCCAAGTCGCGAATGTTTCCACGTCGATCTAGGGGGTCTCGACGAAGGCAACCACCTTGGTATGCCGGAGGACGGCGATCCCCCTAGGCCTGTGCCTCGCGTTGACATCCTTCGGGAGCTAGCTGTGGTCCCAGTCCCTGCGGGGGGGTCAGGACGCAAAGCTCGAGCAAATCCGTGAGATGCAGGCCAGGCTCGACGAGGAAGCAGGACAACTTGTGCAGCTCCGGTAGAACATCGGGCAGGAGTGGGCAGGCCGAGCACTAGCCGGAGAAGCGCGTCATCCGCCCCAGGACGTCCATCACCGCATCGCTGACGATACCAGGGCAAGGCTGCCCCCGACTTCCAGTGGGGTCGGCCAGAACCTGGCTGCAGCAGAAATACTACTTCAAGCGATGTCGGAGCCATCCACCACCGAGGGGCGGCGTATCCAGGGAGAACTCAAGAATCTCCTGGAGGATGCCGCGGTCCAACGGGCCGAAAGCTCAGCCTCTCGAAGGCAGGGGTACCCCCAGAGCATCGCGCCGTGACTTCCCGTTTCATGCGGGAAGCCTCGGTCCACACCGGGCGCACGCGGGCCGCAATGCCTACAGCCCCGGGTCGCCTCGGCCACGAGCACCACCACCGCGACCGTCGAGCCCACCTCAACGAGAAGGTGCACCGAGGCTACCACCCTAGGCGTGGGGGACACTACGACAATGAGGAGGATCGAAGTCCCTCGCCCCAACCACCCGGTTCGCAAGCTTTCAGCCGGGCCATACGACGGGCGCCGTTTCCGACCCGGTTCCGAACCCCGACTACCATCACCAAGTACTCGGGGGAGACGAGGCCGGAACTGTGGCTCGCAAACTACCGGCTGGCCTGCCAGCTGGGTGGAACGGACGATGACAACCTCATCAACCGCAACCTCCCCCTGTTCCTCTCCGACGCCGCCCGAGCCTGGCTGGAGCATCTGCCTCCTGCGCAGATCTCCAACTGGGACGACCTGGTCAAAGCTTTTGCCGGCAACTTCTAGGGCACATACGTGTGCCCTGGGAACTCCTGGGATCTCCGAAGCTACCGCCAGCAGCCGGGAGAATCCCTACGGGACTACATCCGGTGATTCTCGAAGCAGCGCACCGAGCTGCCCAACATCACCGACTCAGATGTCATCGGCGCGTTCCTCACCGGCACCACTTGCCGCGACCTGGTGAGCAAGCTAGGTCGCAAGACCGCCACTAGGGCGAGCGAGCTGATGGACATCGCCACCAAGTTCGCCTCTGGTCAGGAGGCGGTCGAGGCCATCTTCCGGAAGGACAAGCAGCCTCAGGGGCGCCCGCAGGAAGACGTCCTCGAGGCATCCGCTCAGCGCGGCACGAAGAAGAAGGGCAGAAGAAGTCGTAAACAAAATGCGACGCCACCGACGCAGATCTTGTCGCCGCCGTCGAGCACAGGAACCTCCGGAAGCCTCCCGGAGGGGCCAACCTGTTCGACAAGATGCTCAAGGAGTCGTGCCCCTATCATCAGGGCCCCGTCAAGCACACCCTTGAGGAGTGCGTCATGCTTCGGTGCTACTTCCACAAGGCCGGGCCACCGGCGGAAGGTGGCAGAGCCCACGACAATGACAAGAAGGAAGGCCACAAGGCAGAAGAGTTCCCCGAGGTCCATGACTACTTCATGATCTACGGTGGGCAAGTGGCGAACGCCTCGGCTCGGCACCGCAAGCAGGAGCACCGGGAAGTCTGCTCGGTGAAGGTGGCGGCGCCAGTCTACCTAGACTGGTCCGACAAGCCCATCACCTTCGACCAAGACGACCACCCCAACCGCATGCCGAGCCCGGGGAAGTACCCGCTCGTTGTCGATCCTTTCATCAGCAACGTCAGGCTTACCAAGGTCCTCATGGACGGAGGCAGCAACCTCAACATCATCTACGCCGAGACCCTCGGGCTCTTGCAGATCGATCTATCCACGATCCGGGCCGGTGCGGCGCCCTTTCATAGGATCATTCCCGAGAAACGTGTCCAGCCCCTTGGGCAACTCGATCTGCCCGTCTGCTTCGGGACTCCCTCTGACTTCCGAAAGGAAACCCTCATGTTCGAGGTGGTCGGGTTCTGAGGAACCTACCACGCAGTGCTGGGGAGACCATGCTACGCCAAGTTCATGGCCGTCCCCAACTACACCTACCTCAAGCTCAAGATGCCAGGCCCCAACGGGGTCATCACCGTCGGCTCCACATACCGACACGCGTACGAATGTGACGTGGAGTGCGTGGAGTACGCTGAGGCCCTCGCCGAGTCCGAGGCCCTCATCGTCGACCTGGAGAGCCTCTCTAAGGAGGTGCTAGATGCGAAGCGCCACGCCAGCAACTTCGAGCCAGTAGAGGCGATTAAGTCCGTCCCTCTCGACCCCAGCAATGGCGCCACCAAGCAAGTCCGGATCGGCTCCGAGCTCGACCCCAAACAGGAAGCCGTGCTCGTCGACTTTCTCCATGCGAACGCCGAGGTTTTTGCGTGGAGTCCCTCGGACATGCCTGGCATACCGAGGGATGTCGTCGAGCACTCGCTGGATATTCGGGCTGGAGCCTGACCCGTGAAACAGCCTCTGCGCCGATTCGACGAAGAAAAGCGCAGAGCCATAGGCGAGGAGGTCCACAAGCTGATGGCTGCAGGGTTCATCAAAGAGGTATTCCATCCCGAGTGGCTAGCCAACCCTGTGCTTGTGAAAAAGAAAGGTGGGAAATGGCGGATGTGTGTAGACTACACTGGTCTAAACAAAGCATGTCCGAAGGTTCCCTACCCTCTGCCTCGCATCGATCAAATCGTGGATTCCACTACTAGGTGCGAAACCCTGTCATTCCTCGATGCCTACTCAGGGTATCACCAAATGAGGATGAAAGAGTCCGACCAGCTCGCGACCTCTTTCATCACACCCTTTGGCATGTACTGCTATATTACTATGCCATTCGGTTTGAGGAATGCAGGTGCGACATACCAAAGGTGCATGAACCACGTGTTCGGTGAGCACATTGGCCGAACGGTCGAGGCTTACGTTGATGACATCGTAGTCAAGACGAGGAAAGCCTCCGACCTCCTCACTGACCTTGAAACGACATTCAAGTGTCTCAAGGCGAAAGGTGTAAAACTCAATCCCGAGAAGTGTGTCTTCGGAGTCCCCCGAGGCATGCTCTTGGGGTTCATCGTCTCCAAGCGGGGCATCGAGGCCAACCCGGAGAAAATCGTGGCCATCACCAACATGGGGCCTATCAAGGACTTGAAAGGAGTACAGAGGGTAATGGGATGCCTTGCGGCTCTGAGCCGCTTCATCTCGCGCATCGGCGAAAGAGGCCTGCCCCCTGTACCGCCTCTTAAGGAAGACCGAGCGCTTCACTTGGACCCCCGAGGCCGAGGAAGCCCTCGAGAACTTGAAGGCGCTCCTTACAAGCGCGTCCATCCTGGTGCCCCCCGCTGCCGGAGAAGCCCTCTTGATCTACGTAGCTGCAACCACTCAGGTGGTCAGCACCACGATCGTAGTCGAGAGACGAGAAGAAGGGCACGCATTGCTCGTCCAGAGGCCGATCTACTTCATCAGTGAAGTACTGTTTGAGACCAAGATCCGCTACCTGCAAATTCAGAAGCTACTGTACGCGGTAATTCTGACGCGACGAAAGTTGTGACACTACTTCGAGTCTCATCCGGTGACTGTGGTGTCATCCTTCCCCCTGGAGGAGATCATCCAGTGCCGAGAGGCCTCGGGTAGGATTGCAAAGTGGGCGGTGGAGATCATGGGCGAGACAATCTCGTTCTCTCCTCGGAAGGCCATCAAGTCCCAAGTCTTGGCGGACTTTGTGGTTGAATGGGTCGACACCCAGCTTCCAGTAGCTCCGATCCAACCGGAACTCTGGACCATGTTTTTTGATGGGTCGCTGATGAAAACAGGAGCGGGCGCGGGCCTGCTCTTCATCTCACCCCTCGAAAAGCACCTCCGCTACGTGCTGCGCCTCCATTTCCCAGCGTCCAACAACATGGCCGAGTACGAGGCTCTGGTTAACGGGTTGCGCATCGCCATCGAGCTAGGGGTTCGGCGCCTCGACGCTCGTGGCGACTCGCAGCTTGTCATTGACCAAATCATGAAGAACTCCCACTACCGCGACCCAAAGATGGAAGCCTACTGCGACGAGGTTCGGCGCCTGGAAGACAAGTTCTACGGGCTCAATGTCAACCACGTCGCCCGACGATACAACGAGACCGCGGACGAGCTGGCTAAAATAGCCTCGGGGCGGACAACGGTTCTCCCGGACGTCTTCTCCCGAGACCTACATCAACCCTCCATCAAGACCGACGACACGCCCGAGCCCGAGAAGCCCTCGGCTCAGCCCGAGGCACCCTTGGCTCAGCCCGAGGCACCCTCGGCCGCCGAGGGTGAGGCACTGCGCGTCGAGGAAGAGCGGAATGGGGTCCCGCCTAATCGAAACTGGTAGACCCCATACCTACAATATCTCCACCAAGGAGAGCTACCCCTCGATAGAGCCGAAGCTCGGCGATTGGCGCGGCGCGCCAAGTCGTTCGTCTTGCTGGGTGATGGAAAGGAGCTCTACCACCGTAGCCCCTCAGGCATCCTCCAGCGATGCATATCCATCGCCGAAGTGAAAGGGAATTAGGCTTACACCTATTTCCTAAACTAATTTTGGTGGTTGAATTGCCCAACACAAATAATTGGACTAACTAGTTTGCCCAAGTTTATAAGTTCTACAGGTACCAAAGGTTCACAATAAGCCAATAAAAAGATCAAGAGAAAGGGTTCAAACAAAGGAGCAAAGGGACAACCGAAGGCACCCTGGTCTGGCGCACCGGACTGTCCGGTGCACCACCGGACATGTCCGGTGCACCAGGGTTCTCCACGCGCTGAACTCCTCACCTTCGAGAAAACGCAGAGTCGCTCCGCTATAATTCACCGGACTGTCCGGTGTACACTGGACAGTGTCCGGTGCTCCAGGAATGAAGCGACTCTGAACTCGCCAGCTTCGGGAATTCGCTCCGCTATAATTCACCGGACATGTCCGGTGTACACCGGACTGTCCGGTGTAACTGCGGAGCAACGGCTACTTCGGCGCCAACGGTCACCTGCCGTCGCATTAAATGCGCGCCAGAGCGTGTAGAAGTCAGACACGCGCGAAGAGGCGCACCGGACACTCTACAGTGCATGTCCGGTGCGCCACCGGACATCCAGGTGGGCCCAGCAGTCAGAGCTCCAACGGTCGAACCCTAACGTTTGGGTGACGTGGCTGGCGCATCGGACATGTCCGGTGTGCACCGGACTGTCCGGTGCACCATGCGACAGACAACCTCCACCCAAACGGCTAGTTTGGTGGTTGGGGCAATAAATAACCCCAACCACCCCACATTCAAGTCATCCAAGTTTTCAACCTTCCAACCACTTACAAGAGCTAGGCATTCAATTCTAGACACACTCAAGTGATCAAATCCTCTCCAATTCCACACAAGGCTTTAGCGATTAGCGAGAGAGATTTGCCGTGTTCTTTCGAACTCTTGCGCTTGGATTGCTTCTTTCTTTCTCACTTGTTCTTGTGATCAAAACTCCATTGTAACCGAGGCAAGAGACACCAATTGTGTGATGGTCCTTGCGGGGAAGTTTTGTTCCCGGTTTGATTTGAGAAGAGAAGCTCACTCGGTCCGAGGGACCGTTTGAGAGAGGGAAAGGGTTGAAAGAGACCCGGTCTTTGTGACCACCTCAACGGGGAGTAGGTTTGCAAGAACCGAACCTCGGTAAAACAAATTCGCGTGTCACACTCTTCATTCGCTTGCGATTTGTTTTGCGCCCTCTCTCTCGGACTCTTTATTACTTCTAACGCTAACCCGGCTTGTAGTTGTGATTATATTTGTAAATTTCAGTTTCGCCCTATTCACCCCCCCTCTAGGCAACTTTCAATTGGTATCGGAGCCCGGTGCTTCATTAGAGCCTAACCGCTCGAAGTGATGTCGGGAGATCCCGCCAAGAAGGAGATGGAGACCGGCGACAAGCCCACTACAAGCCACGGGTCGACTTCATCGGAAGAGTCCCGCAACAAGAGGAAGGAGAAGAAAAACTCCTCCAAAGGGAAGGGGAAGGAGAAGAAATCCTCTTCCCACAAGTCGCATCGGAGAGGCGACAAGCACAAGAGGATGAGGAAAGTGGTCTACTACGAGACCGACACTTCATCAACGTCGACCTCCGGCTCCGACGCGCCGTCCGTCACTTCTAAGCGCCAAGAGCGCAAGAAGTATAGTAAGATCCCCCTACGCTACCCTCGCATTCCTAAACATACACCTTTACTTTCCGTCCCATTAGGCAAACCACCAACATTTGATGGTGAAGACTATGCTAGGTGGAGTGATATGATGCGATATCACCTAACCTCACTCCACAAAAGTATATGGGATGTTGTTGAGTTTGGTGTACAGGTACCATCCGTAGTGGATGAAGATTATGATGAGGACGAAGTGGCCCAAATTGAGCACTTCAACTCCCAAGCGACCACTATACTCCTCACCTCTCTAAGTCGAGAGGAGTATAACAAGGTGCAAGGGTTGAAGAGCGCCAAGGAGATTTGGGACGTGCTAAAGACCGCGCACGAAGGAGATGAGGTGACCAAGATCACCAAACGGGAAACGATCGAGGGGGAGCTCGGTCGTTTCCGTCTTCGCCAAGGGGAGGAGCCACAAGATATGTACAACCGGCTCAAAACCTTGGTGAACCAAGTGCGCAACCTCGGGAGCAAAAAATGGGATGACCACGAAGTGGTTAAGGTTATTCTAAGATCACTTGTTTTCCTTAACCCAACTCAAGTTCAATTAATTTGTGGCAATCCTAGATATACTCAAATGACCCCCGAGGAAGTTATAGGTAATTTTGTGAGCTTTGAGTTGATGATCAAAGGCTCAAAGAAGATCAACGAGCTTGATGGCCCCTCCACGTCCGAAGCACAACCGGTCGCATTCAAGGCGACGGAAGAAAAGAAGGAGGAAGCTACTCCAAGTCGAACACCCATCGACGCCTCCAAGCTCGACAACGAGGAGATGGCGCTCATCATCAAGAGCTTCCGTCAAATCCTCAAGCAAAGGAGGGGGAAAGATTACAAGCCCCGCTCCAAGAGAGTTCGCTACAAGTGTGGTAAGCCTGGTCACTTTATTGCTAAATGTCCATTATCAAGTGATAGTGACAGGGACAACGACAAGAAGGGGAGAAGAAAGGAGAAGAAGAGATATCACAAGAAGAAGGGCGGCGATGCCCATGTGTGCCGCGAGTGGGACTCCGACGAGAGCTCCACCGACTCCTCCTCCGACGAGGATGCCGCCAACATCGCCGTCACCAAGGGTCTTCTCTTCCCCAACGTCGGCCACAAATGCCTCATGGCCAAGGAGGGCAAAAGGAAGAAGGTAAAATCAAGATCCTCCACCAAATATGAAACATCTAACGATGAGGATAATGCTAGTAATGAGGAGGATAACTTGCGTATTCTTTTTGCCGACCTAAACATGCAACAAAAGGAAAAACTAAATGAGCTAATTAGTGCCATCCATGAAAAGGATGATCTCTTGGACTCCCAAGAGGACTTCCTAATCAAGGAAAATAAAAAGCATGTTAAGGTTAAGAACGCTTATGCTCTAGAAGTGGAAAAATGTGAGAAATTATCTAGTGAGCTAAGCACATGCCATGACACTATTGCCAACCTTAGAAATGAAAATGCCAAATTAATTGCTAAGGTTGATTCTCATGTTTGTGATGTTTCAATTCCCAATCTTAGAAATGATAATGATGATTTGCTTGCTAAGATTGAAGAATTAAACACCCTCTTGCTAGCCTTAGGATTGAAAATGAAAAATTAATTGCTAAGGCTAAAGAATTAGATGTTTGCAATGTTACAATTTCCAATCTTAGAGATAACAATGATATTTTGCGTGCTAAGATTGTTGAACTTAATTCTTACAAACCCTCTACATCTACCATTGAGCATGTTTCCATTTGCACTAGATGTAGAGATATTGATGTTGATGCTATTCATGATCACATGGCTTTAATTAAACAACAAAATGATCATATAGCAAAATTAGATGCTAAAATTGCCGAGCATAACTTAGAAAATGAAAAGTTTAAATTTGCTAGAAGTATGCTCTATAATGGGAGACGCCCTGGCATCAAGGATGACATTGGCTTCCAAAGGGGAGACAATGTCAAACTTAGTGCCCCTCCTAAAAGATTGTCTAATTTTGTTAAGGGCAAGGCTCCCATGCCTCAGGATAACGAGGGCTACATTTCGTACCCTGCCGGCTATCCTGAGAGCAAAATTAGGAGAATTCATTCTAGGAAGTCTCACTCTGGCCCTAACCATGCTTTTATGTATAAGGGTGAGACATCTAGCTCTAGGCAACCAACCCGTGCTAAGTTGCCTAAGAAGAAAACTCCTAGTGCATCAAATGATCATGACATTTCATTTAAAACTTTTGATGCATAATATGTTTTAACTAACAAATCCGGCAAGATAGTTGCCAAGTTTGTTGGGGGCAAATACAAGGGGTCAAAGACTTGTGTTTGGGTACCCAAAGTTCTTGTTTCTAATGCCAAAGGACCCAAAACCGTTTGGGTACCTAAAGTCAAGAACTAAACTTGTTTTGTAGGTTTATGCATCCGAGGGCTCAAGTT
Organism: Zea luxurians; assembly: GCA_029449295.1. Taxonomy (NCBI): domain Eukaryota; kingdom Viridiplantae; phylum Streptophyta; class Magnoliopsida; order Poales; family Poaceae; genus Zea; species Zea luxurians. The sequence continues at coordinate 40,499,014 of JAOPSE010000023.1, forward strand.
GGATCATCGATAGCGGGTGCACAAACCACATGACGGGGGAGAAGAAGATGTTCTCCTCCTACAAGAAAAACCAAGATCCCCAACGAGCTATCACATTCGAGGATGGAAACCAAGGTTTGGTCAAAGGTTTGGGTAAAATTGCTATATCTCCTGACCATTCCATTTCCAATGTTTTTCTTGTTGATTTATTAGATTACAATTTGCTTTCTGTATCCCAATTATGTCAAATGGGCTACAACTGTCTATTTACTAATATAGGTGTTACTGTCTTTAGAAGAAGTGATGATTCAATAGCATTTAAGGGAGTGTTAGAGGGTCAGCTATACTTGGTAGATTTTGATAGAGCTGAACTCGACACTTGCTTAATTGCTAAGACTAACATGGGTTGGCTCTGGCACCGCCGACTAGCCCATGTTGGAATGAAGAATCTTCATAAGCTTCTAAAGGGAGAACACATTTTAGGACTAACAGATGTTCATTTTGAGAAAGACAGGATTTGTAGCGCATGCCAAGCCGGGAAGCAAGTTGGTGTTCATCATCCACACAAGAACATCATGACGACTGACAGGCCACTGGAGCTCCTACACATGGATCTATTCGACCCGATCGCTTACATAAGCATCAGCGGGAGTAAGTACTGTCTAGTTATTGTGGATGATTATTCTCGCTTCACTTGGGTATTCTTTTTGCAGGAAAAATCACAAACCCAAGAGACCTTAAAAGGATTCTTGAGACGAGCTCAAAATGAGTTCGGCCTAAGGATCAAGAAAATTAGAAGCGACAACGGGACGGAGTTCAAGAATTCACAAATTGAAGGCTTCCTTGAGGAGGAGGGCATCAAGCATGAGTTCTCCTCTCCCTACATGCCACAACAAAATGGTGTAGTGGAGAGGAAGAATCGAACTCTATTGGACATGGCAAGAACCATGCTTGATGAGTACAAGACACCGGATCGGTTTTGGGCCGAGGCGGTCAACACCGCCTGCTACGCCATCAACCGGTTATATCTACACCGAATCCTCAAGAAGACATCTTATGAACTCCTAACCGGTAAAAAGCCCAATATTTCATATTTTAGAGTTTTTGGTAGCAAATGCTTTATTCTTGTTAAAAGAGGTAGAAAATCTAAATTTGCTCCTAAAACTGTAGAAGGCTTTTTACTAGGATATGACTCAAACACAAGGGCATATAGAGTCTTTAACAAGTCCTCAGGACTTGTTGAAGTTTCTTGTGACGTTGTGTTTGATGAAACTAACGGCTCTCAAGTAGAGCAAGTTGATCTTGATGAGATAGGTGAAGAACAGGCTCCGTGCATCGCGCTAAGGAACATGTCCATTGGGGATGTGTGCCCTAAGGAATCCGAAGAGCCTCCACATGCACAAGATCAACCATCCTCCTCCACACAAGCATCTCCACCAACCCAAAATGAGGATGAGGCTCAAGTTGATGAAGGAGAAGATCAAAGAGATGAGCCACCTCAAGATGACGACAATGATCAAGGGGGAGATGCAAACGATCAAGACAAGGAGGATGAAGAACCTAAGCCGCCACACCCAAGAGTCCACCAAGCAATCCAACGAGATCACCCCGTCGACACCATCCTCGTCGACATTCATAAGGGGGTAACCACTAGATCTTGTGTTGCACATTTTTGTGAGCATTACTCTTTTGTTTCCTCTATTGAGCCACACAGGGTTGAGGAAGCACTCCAAGATTCGGATTGGGTGATGGCGATGCAAGAGGAGCTCAACAACTTCACTAGGAACGAGGTATGACATTTAGCTCCACGTCCTAACCAAAATGTTGTAGGAACCAAGTGGGTCTTCCGCAACAAGCAAGACGAGCATGGTGTGGTGACAAGGAAGAAAGCCCGACTCGTGGCCAAGGGGTATTCACAAGTCGAAGGTTTGGATTTCGGTGAAACCTATGCACCCATAGCTAGGCTTGAGTCAATTCGTATATTATTAGCCTATGCTACTTACCATGGCTTCAAGCTTTACCAAATGGACGTGAAGAGTGCCTTCCTCAATGGACCAATCAAGGAAGAGGTCTACGTTGAGCAACCTCCCGACTTTGAAGACAGTGAGTACCCTAACCATGTCTATAGGCTCTCTAAGGCGCTTTATGGGCTCAAGCAAGCCCCAAGAGCTTGCTATGAATGCCTTAGAGATTTCCTTATTGCTAATGGCTTCAAAGTCGGCAAGGCCGATCCTACTTTATTTACTAAAACTCTTGACAATGATTTGTTTGTATGCCAAATTTATGTTGATGATATCATATTTGGGTCTACTAATGAATCTACATGTGAAGAATTTAGTAGGATCATGACACAAAAATTCGAGATGTCGATGATGGGGGAGTTGAAGTATTTTCTAGGATTCCAAGTAAAGCAACTCCAAGAGGGCACCTTCATTTGCCAAACGAAGTATACTCAAGACATTCTAAACAAGTTTGGAATGAAGGACGCCAAGCCCATCAAGACACCCATGGGAACCAATGGGCATCTCGACCTCGACACGGGAGGTAAATCCGTCGATCAAAAGGTATACCGTTCGATGATAGGTTCATTACTCTATTTATGTGCATCTCGACCGGACATTATGCTTTCCGTATGCATGTGTGCAAGATTCCAAGCCGACCCTAAGGAATCCCACCTTACGGCCGTAAAACGAATCTTGAGATATTTGGCTTATACTCCTAAGTTTGGGCTTTGGTACCCTCGGGGATCCACATTTGATTTGATTGGTTATTCGGATGCCGATTGGGCGGGGTGTAAGATTAATAGAAAGAGCACATCGGGGACTTGCCAGTTCTTGGGAAGATCCTTGGTGTCTTGGGCTTCAAAGAAGCAAAATTCGGTCGCTCTTTCTACCGCCGAAGCCGAGTATATTGCCACAGGCCATTGTTGCGCGCAATTGCTTTGGATGAGGCAAACCCTGCGGGACTATGGTTACAAATTAACCAAAGTTCCTCTTCTATGTGATAATGAGAGTGCAATCTGCATGGCGGATAATCCCGTTGAGCATAGCCGCACTAAACACATAGCCATTCGATATCATTTTCTTAGACATCACCAACAAAAGGGGGATATCGAGATTGCATACATTAATACTAAAGATCAATTAGCCGATATCTTTACCAAGCCACTAGATGAACAAACTTTTACCAAACTTAGGCATGAGCTCAATATTCTTGATTCTATGAATTTCTTTTGCTAATTTGCACACATAGCTCATAAGTATACCTTTGATCATGTCTCTTTTATATATGCTATGACTAATGTGTTTTCAAGTGTATTTCAAACCAAGTCATAGGTATATTGAAAGGGAATTGGAGTCTTCGGCGAAGACAAGGCTTCCACTCCACTCTATCACTCATCCTTCGCTGTCGCTCCAAGGGGAGAAAGTAGTTAGTAAAGGGCTTATATCTCACTCAAAGTATCCGTTTTTGGCGATTCATGCCAAAGGGGGAGAAAAGTATGAGCCCAAAGCAAAAGGACCGTACCACCACCCTAATTTTAAAATTATAATTTTAAAATTAATGATTTTCAATTGGTAAATTTCAAATTGGTATATCTTTGTGTTCTAAAGGAGGAGAAAGTAGTATTTAAAAAAAAACTCTCTTGAACACTAAGAGGAGAATTTATTGAGGGAGAGTTTTGTTTTAGTCAAAGGAAAAGCATTTGAAACAAGGGGAGAAAATTTCAAATTTTGAAGATGCTTCGCAAAATCTTATTCATTTACCTTTGACTATCTTGCAAAAGGACTTTGAAAAGAATTTACAAAAGAATTTGCAAAAGAATTTGCAAAAACAAAACTTATGGTGCAAGCGTGGTCCAAAATGTTAAAAATAAAGAAACAATCCATGCATATCTAGTAAGTGATATTTATCGGCTCAATTCTAAGTAACCTTTGCACTTGCATATGCAAACTAGTTCAAATTCTGCACTTCTATATTTGCTTTGGTTTGTGTTGGCATCAATCACCAAAAAGGGGGAGATTGAAAGGGAATTAGGCTTACACCTATTTCCTAAACTAATTTTGGTGGTTGAATTGCCCAACACAAATAATTGGACTAACTAGTTTGCCCAAGTTTATAAGTTCTACAGGTACCAAAGGTTCACAATAAGCCAATAAAAAGATCAAGAGAAAGGGTTCAAACAAAGGAGCAAAGGGACAACCGAAGGCACCCTGGTCTGGCGCACCAGACTGTCTGGTGCACCACCGGACATGTCCGGTGCACCACGGTTCTCCACGCGCTGAACTCCTCACCTTCGGGAAAACGCAGAGTCGCTCCGCTATAATTCACCGGACTGTCCGGTGTACACTGGACAGTGTCCGGTGCTCCAGGAATGAAGCGACTCTGAACTCGCCAGCTTCGGGAATTCGCTCCGCTATAATTCACCGGACATGTCCGGTGTACACCAGACTGTCCGGTGTAACTATGGAGCAACGGCTACTTCGGCGCCAACGGTCACCTGCCGTCGCATTAAATGCGCGCCAGAGTGCGCAGAAGTCAGGCACGCGCGAAGAGGCGCACCGGGCACTCTACAGTGCATGTCCGGTGCGCCACCGGACATCCAGGCGGGCCCAGCAGTCAGAGCTCCAACGGTCGAACCCTAACGTTCGGGTGACGTGGCTGGCGCACCGGACATGTCCGGTGTGCACCGGACTGTCCGGTGCACCATGCGACAGACAGCCTCCACCCAAACGGCTAGTTTGGTGGTTGGGGCTATAAATAACCCCAACCACCCCACATTCAAGTCATCCAAGTTTTCAACCTTCCAACCACTTACAAGAGCTAGGCATTCAATTCTAGACACATTCAAGTGATCAAATCCTCTCCAATTCCACACAAGGCTTTAGCGATTAGCGAGAGAGATTTGCCGTGTTCTTTCGAACTCTTGCGCTTGGATTGTTTCTTTCTTTCTCACTTGTTCTTGTGATCAAAACTCCATTGTAACCGAGGCAAGAGACACCAATTGTGTGATGGTCCTTGCGGGGAAGTTTTGTTCCCGGTTTGATTTGAGAAGAGAAGCTCACTCGGTCCGAGGGACCGTTTGAGAGAGGGAAAGGGTTGAAAGAGACCCGGTCTTTGTGACCACCTCAACGGGGAGTAGGTTTGCAAGAACCGAACCTCGGTAAAACAAATTCGCGTGTCACACTCTTCATTCGCTTGCGATTTGTTTTGCGCCCTCTCTCTCGGACTCTTTATTACTTCTAACGCTAACCCGGCTTGTAGTTGTGATTTTATTTGTAAATTTCAGTTTCGATTGTACGCACCTAGGTGACAAGGTTTCTACTGGCCAACCGCTGTGGCCGACGCCACTAGGATTGTACGCACCTGCCAAGGGTGTCAATTCTACGCAAGGCAGACACACCTGCCCGCTCAGGCTCTGCAAACAATACCCATCACTTGGTCGTTTGCTGTGTGGGGCCTGGACCTCGTCGGTCCCTTGCAGAAGGCACCCGGGGGCTTCACGCACCTGCTGGTCGCCATCGACAAGTTCTCCAAGTGGATTGAGGTCCGACCCCTAAACAGCATCAGGTCCGAACAGGCGGTGGCATTCTTCACCAACATCATCCATCGCTTTGGAGTCCCAAACTCCATCATCACCGACAACGGCACCCAGTTCACCGGCAGGAAGTTCCTGGACTTCTGCGAGGACCACCACATCCGGGTGGACTGGGCCGCCGTAGCTCACCCCATGAAGAATGGGCAGGTAGAGCGTGCCAACGACATGATTCTACAGGGACTTAAGCCGAGGATGTACAACGACCTCAACAAGTTCAGCAGGCGATGGATGAAAGAACTCCCCTCGGTGGTCTGGAGTCTAAGGACGACGCCAAGCCGAGCCACGGGCTTCACGCCGTTTTTTTCTAGTCTATGGGGCCGAGGCTATCTTGCCCACAAACTTAGAATATGGCTCCCCGAGGATGAGGGCGTACAACAAACAAAGCAACCGAACAAGCCGAGAAGACTCGCTGGACCAGCTGGAAGAGGCTCGGGACATGGCTTTACTACACTCGGCGCGGTATCAGCAGTCCCTGCGACGCTACCATGCCCAAGGGTTTCGGTCCTGAGACCTCCTGGTGGGCGACTTGGTGCTTCGGCTATGACAAGACGCCCAAGGGCGCCACAAGCTCACTCCTCCCTGGGAAGGGCCATTCATCATCGCTAAGATTTTGAAGCCTGGAACATACAAGTTGGCCAACAGTCAAGGCGAGATCTACAGCAACGCTTGGAACATCCGATAGCTACGTCGCTTCTACCCTTAAGATGTTTTCAAGTCATTCATATGCCTCATTCATACGCAAATAGAGTCTAACCGTCAAGGAAGGGTCAGCTTTGCCTCGGCAAAGCCCGACCCTCCCTCGGGGGCTAGAAGGGGGGAACCCCCTCTACGTCAAAATTTTCTCAGAAAAAGTCTTCCACCAAAACGACTTTTGTGTTTCCCGGCTATATCAGTAACAGAACCCCGAGAAACGAATAAGAGTGCATGTAAGCGGCAAGGCCGACCGAGCCGAGGGACTCCTACACCTCCGGGATACGGATACCTCACTCGTCACCTACCGCGAAAAATAACTCTTACTTGGGTAAGCAAACCTTCTACTGACGTACAAGTCCGGATACGCGAAATAGGAGGAAAAGAGACACAGCTTTATATCACGGCGACAAAGTATTCAGGCCTCGGCGGCCGCGAAAGACACATACGTGTTCAAAACAAACTGCTTCGGCAGAATCAAGCATCGCCTGGGGGAGGAGCGGCACCCTCGGTTTCGTCTCCAACCTCAGCACCGTCTCCACCCTTGGCGAGATCGGCCCTGACCTTGGATGGCGACGCAGGCGGAAGGATCTCCACTCCGAAGGAGGACGCCAACACCGCGCTTGGGCCTGCGGCGGCCGTGTCAAGCCTCTGAACTTTGGCCAGGGCAGCTTCATCTTCGTCGGGAAGGCAGTACCCCTCGCTGACCCGCTCCAGATCCACATCGTTGTGGGAAGCGAGTACGGCGAAGGCCCGCCTAATGCCGTGATGCAGCGCCTCACGGAGTCTGCCGCGTGCGTGGTCACCCAAGGCCTGCAGGCAACTCTGGGGGGAGCTTCCCGAGGGGACGTCGTCAAGACCAAAGACTCGACAGAAGGCCGAGATAGCCTCGGACATGGCCACGCGGTCGGCCTCCTTCTGCTCAGCCTCCTAGGCAAGTGCCTTAGCGGACTCGTTGAGGGCAAACTCAAACTCTGCAAACAGCCAAAACAGAATTCTTCAAACACGAGTTGAAGAGTGAAGCTAAATCAAAATCTCAAAACAGCCAAGACATACCTTCAGCCCGGGCACGCTGCTCCGAGGCTGCGGCTTAGGCGGACTGAGCAGACCCGACGGCCATGGCCAGGTCCGCCGCAAGGGCTCCGACCCGAGCAGACGCCTCAGCTAGCTGGCCTCCAAGGGCCTCAGCCCGGCTTTCAGCCTCGGCGGCCCGGCTCCGAGATTGGTCCCGCTCACCGATGACCTGGCCAAGCTCTAACTGCCGTCGCTGCGCCTCTGCGCGTGCCGCCGCTGCCTCTGCCCCTAGCTCGTCACAGAGCAACCGAAGGTCCGCCGCCTCGGCGCTCCGTTGGGAGAGGCGCTCGGTAGCCTCGGCAAGCGCGGTCCTCAGGAACCACAGTGAACCCCAGACGTCGGCCTCACGGCGGATGAACGACGACTTGGCGATGCTCAGATCCGTCAGATCCTGAGGAAGGGAAGCAGGGTGTCATAAAGAATGCCTTGATCACGTGAAAGGTATGCCCGAAATCCTTACCTGAAGGATTCTGGGAACGTTCCTGGCAAGGACCTCCATGGTCGACCGAAGCGACCCCATCGCTGCCTCGGCACACTCGCGGAGCTCGTCCCAAGACTGCTCCTCCCGCTCATCGTCAAGAACGAAGAGGGGCTTCGAGGCACCATGGGTCCAGAACCGGAGCGCCTCCCCACGCCGCTCATTGGGACCGCGCCGCGCGAGGATAAGGTCACCGCTCCCCAGGATGGGCCGCGGTTCTGCGCCTCCCTCCTCCAAGGCATCGGCACCCCCTGCGGTCGGCGCATCGGGTACCTCCTCGACTAAGGGGGCAGGCTTTCGATCACTGGCCTCGGGTAGCAGCGCCTCGGCCATCTCAGCATCAACGGCGACGGATGGCTCCACGGGCAGAACGGCAACAGCCTCGGCAGAGGCTGGTGCCGGCGTCGGCAACACATCAGATGGTGTGAAGACCACGGCCGTGCCAGCAGTCTCCCCCGGCACGACGACCGCCTCAGCAGAGGGGTCAGCCTGAGGGGCTCTCCCCACGGCAACCCGTGCCGCCTGAGCCCCCCGCTTCGGGGCATCTTGTGAGGAGGCCAGCCGACCGGCGTGGCCCGGTGCAGCACTGGCTGCAGAGGCCGACGCCGTCTTGAGGACCTTTCGGGGAGCCAGACCAGTCGAGCCATACCCCCGTTTGCTGGGAGGAAAAGGAAAGGCAGGATCAGGACACACGAAGAAGGAGCCGGGACAGAGGTATCCTCAGATACTTACCCACTCCGGACCACGGCCAATCGTGCCTACGGGGAGGTCCCTCAGGCCTCGGCCCCCGCTGGCGCCGCCAAGGTCTGCCCCGCTGTCGGCTTCAGCAACATCCCCGCCTCGGGCACCTGAGGCGCCGAAGGGACGGTCCGCCCAGGCGCAGTCACGACGACCTGAGGATCAACCTCCTGTGCGGCCGGCACAGGCAACGGCTCTTGGGGCACAGGCGGGTCAGCCTGACTCCTTGGGGTTACCTCAACTACCTCGGCCAAGGGGTCATGTACCCCCTCGGCCTGCCCCTGTTCTTCAGACCGGGACCCTGATGTCCTGGCCCCGGATACCGACGGCGCCAGCCCACTCGGGGGCTGGCTCGACGACCCCTGGCCCAGCCGCAGATCTGGGCTGAGGCCAAGGCGGGCCACCATGTCGTCGTCTTCGTCATCATCGTCGTCGTCGTCGTCAGGCGTCTCCGGCGATGGCTCCCTCGGGAGCCCGTCCTTCTCTTGCTTCCGACGACGCCTCTCCAAGCCGTCCTGAGCCCGCATCCGCTCGCGGGCCAGAGCCTTTTTCGCGTCCTTCTTCTCCTTCTTCTTCTCCGCAGCGACCCTCCGTGCGGCTCGGTCCACCGCGTCCTCCAGGACCGGTGGCAGAGAAGGCTTGTGGAACCCCAACTCCTGGAGACGGACGGAAATCTTGGCTGTAAGAACCAAGGGCAATCTGACACAAGAAGGAAGAAGGAGCGGACACTCACCAGGGATATGCACCCACGCTCGGGGCGCATCGAGGGCTGGGTAAGGGCACCAGCGTCTAGCCTCCCTACCGTGCCGGCTACCCGCCTATGGAGGTCATCGGTGGGAAGGGGGACTGAGGACATCTGCGAACCCTCTAAGTCGACCCCCGGCGTCATCTCCGAAAGCAGCAGCCGCCGCTCCGTCAAGGGGAGCACCCTCCGGCGATGGATGGCGGCAACCACCCCCACGGCGGTGAGCCCTCCGTCTCGTAGCTCCTGCAAGGCCTCCAGAAGGGGCTGGAGATTCTTCTTTCTCTCGCGTGGAGCCCCATAGCGCCAGTTGCTGCCGGCGGCGGTCACCACTCGTTGAGAAAACGACGGGAGCCTCCCGTCGTCGTTCCAGAGGTAAAACCACCGGCGCTGCCACCCCTTGTTCGAAGACACAAGGATGGCGGGGATGTACTGTTGCGCACACGCCTGCCTCAACTGGAGGATGCAGCCACTAGCCCGCATCGCCATGCGGACTCTCTTCTCCCCCATCGTCGAGGCAAAAGGCTCCACGGAGAAGAGATGGGTCCACAGATCCCAGTGGGGTTCAATCCCCAAAAATCCCTCGCAAACCACCGCGAAGATGGCTGCTTGCGTGATAGAGTTGGGGTTGAGATTGTGCAGCTCCACCCCGTAGAAATGCAGAATCGCCCGCATAAAACGGCTTGCTGGCACTCTGAACCCCCGCTCATGGAAGGAGACGAAACTCAGCACATACCCCGACGGCGGGGACGGGGCGGATCCGCTCGGAGGGACCATCCACTCCAGCTGCGGGTCACCGGAGAGGGGACGAAGCAAGCCATCGGCAACAAGGGCCTCTAGATCGTCCGCCGTGACGGTGGAGAAAGGCCACGGGTCGCGCGGCGGAACGACGGTTACCCGGTCGGCCATCACCAAGCAAAGGGGGTGGCAGTGGAGCAGACAAGGTGCACGGTTTTCTTTCTCTGGCTATTCCCTCATGTTGCGGAAACCAAAGCAGGAGGCGAGCAGCAGAGTAAAAAAACCACCGCCGGTCCCTCTTCCGAATATATAAAGGCCCGGGCAAGACCCGTTCAACACTTCGCCCGAACCCGCCACGAAATTCAAAACTCGGAGGCGAAACGCCCGTTCCTCGAACGGCTCACGCATGCACAACGGTTGCCCCGCGAACCACTCGTCCCGTCGCATTAACTCCGCGGCAGGGCAGGCGACATCTTTGGCAGGCGAAGCGGGCGACGCTTCACCTCCGCCATAATGACCACGTCAAAAAAGGTGCGCCACATCGTTCAATTTCGTATCCTTTTCCTCTTCCCCTTTCTCTCTCTTGCTACAGGGACCGAGAAAGGGGATACTCCGAAAGGGATCCTTCTCTGCGAAGGAAGAGGGCCCTGAGCCCTCCTACTGATCAGAGGTTCGAAGGCTGGCCCCTCAGAAGAGTTCGACAGTCGCATCAGAGCACTCGAGCTCCGCGCCCACTACTGGTCAGAGGTTCGAAGGCTGGCCCTCGGAAGGGTTCGACAGCCGCCTCAGGCCACTCGGGCTCCGAGCCCTCCTACTGATCAGAGGTTCGAAGGCTGGCCCCTCGGAAGGGTTCGACAGCCGCCTCAGGCCACTCGGGCTCCACGCCCACTACTGATCAGGGGTTCGAAGGCTGGCCCCCGAAGGGTTCGACAGCCGCCTCAGAACACGCAGAGTGAGGGATGACTCTGGGTACGTCCGATACATGGCTGAGGCTCGGGCTACGCTCTCGAGGTACCCTAGGACATTTCCGAGACCAGCAGGAGCGATTCTGTAACGGAATCCCATCAGAGGGAGGCATCGAGCCCTTGGACCCTATCAAACGGGACCGGGTCCGGCAAATCACCTGCAGGTACTTTTGGAGCGCGCCTCTGGGCCACTAGCCGACCCTTATCGAACGGGGCACAGGCGTCCACTCGGATCACCCGTTAGCAACTCAATGGAGACACCATGTTCGGCACCCTCCGAGGGCAACATGAAGCTTCCCCCCTCTTCCTTGCGGAAAGGCGACGAAGGGGCGTATGAAAAAAGCCGAGTCAGTCCTTGACCGTCCTCTCACCCTGTGCGGAGGCTCGGGGGCTGCTCTCGCAAACCCGGCTTCAGCCAAAACCGTTGACAGCGTCAACATACCAGCCCGAGAACTTGGAACCTGACTATGCACCCGGGCAACGACCAGTTTGCATGAGGGAACAACCAGACCGGCCGAGGCATCACGAAAAGCATTAAGACCTCGAAGGAGTCAAACCACTCCTCCGAGGCCTCTGGGGCTACACCCGGCGGGTGCGCTCGCGCGCACCCAGCGGAACAAAATGCAACCGAGAAAGGCCGGTCCCCTTGCAAAAAAGTGCGACGAAGCCTCCAAGCAAGTGCCAACACTCCCTTCGAGGCTCAGGGGCTACTGTCAGGGACCATAATTAGGGGTACCCCCAAGACTCCTAAAACTCGGTTGGTAAACACCATCAGCACAAAGCTGCAAAGGCCTGATGGGCGCAATACAGGTCAAAGCTCCGTCCGCTCAAGGAACGCAATCTCGCCTCGCCTGAGCCAAGCAACGGGCACACCTTCGACTCGCCCGAGGCCCAGTTCGGGCAGGCTTCGCGGAGAAGCAATCTTGGCCAGATCGCCTCGCCAGCCGATCGGATCGCAGGAGCATTCAATGCAAGGATCGCCTGACACCTTATCCTGACACGCGCTCCTCAGTCTACAAGGCCGAAGTGACCGCAGTCACTTCGCCCCTCCACTGGCTGACCTGACAGGAAAACAGCGCCGCCTGCGCTGCTCCGACTGCTGTGCCACCCGCCAGGGTGAGGCTGACAGCCGCGAAATCCAGCCTTAGGCGCCATAGGAAGCTCCGCCTCGCCCGACCCCAGGGCTCGGACTCAACCTCGACCTCGGACGATGGACTCCGCCTCGCCCGACCCCAGGGCTCGGACTCAACCTCGACCTCGAACGACGGACTCCGCCTCGCTCGACCCCAGGGCTCGGACTCAACCTCGACCTCGGACGACAGTTTCCGCCTCGCTCGACCCTCAGGCTACGGGGAACAAGACCGGCGTCCCATCTGGCACGCCTCGGTAAAACAAGTAATGATGGCACCCCGCGTGCTCCATGACGACGGCGGTTCTCAGCCCCCTACGGAAGCAAGGAGACGTCAGCAAGGACCCGACAGCCCCGACAGCTATGCTTCTACAGGGCTTAAGCGCTCCTCCGATGGCCACGACATCACATGAACAGGGCACCAACACCTTTCCGACAGCCACGTCGGCATGTACATAGGGCTCTGCTAGACACGTTAGCACTCTGCTACACCCCCCATTGTACACCTGGGCCCTCTCTTTACGTCTATAAAAGGAAGGTCTAGGGCCCTCGTACAAAAAGGTGGCCGCGTGGGAGGATGGGCTGACGGACAGGCTCTCTCTCTCTCTCTCTCTCCCTCGCGAACGCTTGTAACCCCCTACTGCAAGCGCATCCGCCCTGGGCGCAGGACAACACGAGCCACAGTTCCCCTTATTGCTTTCCCCCTTGTGTTTCGTCTCGCGCCGACCCATCTGGGCTGGGACACGCAGCGACAATTTACTCGTCGGTCCAGGGACCCCCCAGGGTCGAAACGCCGACAGATAGCGAACGGGTTACCTACTCCTAAGGGTCAAAGCAAGCCTTTTAATTCAATTCTTTATTCTTACATTAAAGAATGAATCAAATCTCCCCAAGTAGGATTTGAACCTACGACTAGTCAGTTAACAGCCGACCGCTCTACCACTGAGCTACTGAGGAACAAGGGGAGATTCGACCTCCTAGAGTTCAACTCCCGCTCTCAACCCGTGAACAATATGAGTCCGAAGCTTCTTTCGTAACTCCCGGAATTTCTTCATAGTGGCTCCGTTCCATGCCTCATTTCATAGGGAAGCCCAAAGTGGCTCTATTTCATTCTATTTCACTTCTTAGCACTTTCTATCATTTAATATCCATTCCTTTGGTCTTATTGACATAAGAGATGTCATTTATAGTCTATCTCTTTCTATATATGGAAAGTCAAGAAATTCTCATCGAAACATCGAGAAATTGTGCATATAGAAAACTCTAAAGAAAGAAAAAAGGAGACCCATGCCATGATTTTCAAATCTTTTCTACTTAAGTAGTCTAAGTTTCTCGATGAGGATAATTAATTCGGTCGTTGTGGTCGGACTCTATTATGGATTTCTGACCACATTCTCCATAGGTCCCGCTTAGATCTTTCTCCAATCTTGGGTTAGGGAAGAAGGAGATATTCGCGACTACTGGCGGTTTCATTATGGGGCAGCTCATGATCTTCATATCGATCTATTATCCACCTCTGCATCTATTCTTTCTTAGCTAAACGGGTGGAAGATCCATCCAATTTGGTTATATCATGGACTCGAAAAACGGATCTGAATGTGACTGAAATGCACGATCTTCACAGGCATCACTTTTCACGATACCTAAACCTAAAAGGTGGAATAGCGATTTTCGAACCATTTCCTATAAGAGAATGGTTTCCATTACTTTGAGAAATGGATTCTATATCAAACTATAGCTATTGCATTAAAGAAGAAAAGAAACTAATAGAAGTCGAAGACACGAAATGGTAATGAATAGAGAAAAAGATTCTTCTGATTTTCTTGTTCCTGAAAATATTCGATCTATCTCCTAGACGCCGTAGAGAATTGAGAATTTTCATGTCTTTCAATTCTCATACTCGTAATTGGAAAGTTTCGGAAGGAGATCCATCATTTTGCAATGAAAACAACATAAAAAACTCTGGACAATTTCGAAATCAGACCAAGCGTCTTAATACATATGCAAAAAAATTCATTATTGGCCCACCATTGATTACAAGATTTAGCTTTTATGAATCGCTATTGGTTTGATACGAATAATGGCAGTCATTTCAGTATGTTAAGGATACAGATGTATCCACAATTCATTTAGAGTTACTTAATAGCCTATTTCTTATACTATATCTCTATCCTGTGAAATTCTCAAGCCCAAAGATGGATGCATATGCTGTGTTTCATTTTGCTAAATGATATCAATTAAATGGTATATCAATTCTATAAATTGGATATAGCAATAAATAAATCAGCAAAATTCTTTTATTTTAGATAGAAGAAATGTTTCTTCTATCTAAAATAAAAGAATGTACCCTTCTATCCAAATCCAATTTGCATCGATAAAATAAATCCAAATTCCAGATTCTAGCAGTAGATGAATAATTGCAAATTTTTGTGTGTACGAGATTAGAATAACTTAAAAATAACTGACATAATTTTTTATTTTTCCTGATCAGAAAAATACATGAAAAGAAAGGAGGTAGAAATTTTTTTTGATTTATGGTTAAAGAAGAAAAACAAGAAAACAGGGGTTCTGTTGAATTTCAAGTATTCAGTTTCACCAATAAGATACAGAGACTTGCTTCACATTTGAATTACACAAAAAAATATTTTTCATCGGAAAGAGGTCTACAAAGACTTTTGGGAAAACGTCAACGTTTGTTGGCTTATTTGGCAAAGAAAAATAGAGTACGTTATAAGAAATTAATCAGTCAGTTGGATATTCGGGAGAAGTAATTTAATCATTCTCATTTTTTTCTTATTTTATTAGTAGTCTTATAGTAGTCTTAGATTTTGCATTTTGATGAGCCTCGTTTTGAGGAATTCATGGAATAATCCATTTTCATGGAATAAAGAATAAGAACAAGGATATGAGTCTATCGCTTAAAAGAAAAGATCTCATGATAGTCAATGTAACGCCCCGAATTTTGCAGTTGAATTTTTTCTTTTCTTTACTCGCCAAATTCGGGCGTTACCTTTTCTTTTTCTTTTTCCCCTCGCTAAACCTTGACCTTTTCCAAAGTTAGCGGGATTCGGTTTGGAATTCCCGTGTAAAGAAAACCATAAAACTGTTTTATGTTGTTTGATGCACCATGCCGAACTATGCATTCTTTGATTGTTTGAAAGTGCAAATGCATTCATCTAGAAAGATCGGATTTCGAAAATAAGGAGAAAATCTTTTCTTTCTTTTTCTCTCTCTTTCTCTCTCCTCTTTTTCTCTCTCTCCCGCGCCGTGGGCCGACCCCGGCCGGCCCAGCCGCCCTGGCGCGCCCCTTTGGGCCCAAAAAGGCCCAGCCGCCCCCCACCCCCTCCCCTTTTTTCCCCCATTTCTCTCTCCCTCCCTCTCATTTTCTCCCATTTTCTCTCCCCACCGCCGCCCCTACCCCTGCCCTAAGCCGCCGCCGCCGCCCCCTTGCTCGGCCGCCGCCCTCGCCGTCGGCCGCCCGCGCCGGTGAGCCCCCCCTCCTCCCTCCCCTTCCCTCTCCCCTCTCTCCCCCTCCCCGTCCGGCCATGGCGCGCCCAACCGCCCGCCCCGGCCCCCTGCTCGGCCGCCATGCCCGGCCAGCCGGCCCCTGGCCAGCCCCAGCCCGCGCCCCGGCCGCCCCTGGCCGGCCTCGGCCGCGCCCAGCCGCGCGCCCGGCCGCGCCTGGCCGCCGCCTGGCCGCGCCCAGCCGGCCACGGCCGCCCCTGGCCGCGCCCCCGGCCGCTCCAGCCCGACCCCCCTGCGCGCCGCCGGTTCAACCGCCCGGTTCGGCCGCCCCGGCTGCCCAGCTCGGCCGCCCGCGCCCAGCTCGGCCGCCCTGCCCCCGGCCGGTTCAACCGCCCTAGGGCCGGTTCAACCGCCCCCCTCTGTTTTTTTTATTTTTTTTTATTATTTATTTTATTTTATTTACTTTCTGTTATCATAGCTATTTTATTTTAGGTAGGCTAATCATTGTTCATGCTATTGAAATAGGAAGTTTAATTTAGAATTTCGTTGCGCTAGTTGATTCATTTAGTTAACTGTTTATCTCGTTCAATGTTGATCAACTTAAAATGACTAGGTTTCCATTAGTGTATATAACAGAATTCTTTTGTTAAGAACCAATTGTAACTAATCATTAGTGCATAAGATTTAACCCCTGCGAGACCCTCTCCCGTTTCTTTCTAACCATAACAAATGCGATGTCAAATGTCATACTTGATGCATATTCGCTTTACTTGTTCCCTTGTATGGTGTACTGTTCTTTTGGTATTAAATATGTGGATGTATGTATGTTTGCGCTCGCATAGAGAACGATCCGGTCGAAGAGCCCGAGGAATTCGCAGGAGAAGCCCCTGAGCAGCAGTCGGTTGGTGGAGGCAAGTGTCCTTTGACCTATCTCTATCCTATTCATTCTTTAATTCACCTCCCGCATTACACATTTATACCTAAGGATTGACTAGCTTTTGTTATCCATGTCCTTGTTTACCTATTTGGGTCGGATTATTACTGCTTAGTCTGATGCTATTGCTCAACTCTAATCAATGAACATGATGTGATTATCTATGATACGCTGTTTTCCCCTTCTTATTTATGATTATATTTGTGACCTTTAAGGGGACTCGAGCGGTTTCTCGAGTGCCTCTCCGTAAGGACCTGTTCAATGGATGACCGCCCGGGAAAACAGTGCAACCATGAGGGTGGAATGGGACGCCCTTAGCTGAATAATTGGAGGAACCGGGGTGTAGTTCGCTTAGCCGTTGTGCCGTCAATGGGGCTCGGTGTATGCGGCTCGCTCTGCCAAGGTTGATTTGTCCCTTGGGGAGGAGTGCGGTACATTTAGGAAACCTAACGGGCGGCTACAGCCTCGGGGAATCTTTGTAAAGGCTACGTAGTGATGCCCTGCTGGACCACCTAGGTAGTGGTCAATGGGGAGTCGCTCTCTCCGGGCAGAAAGGGAATCACGGCTTGTGGGTAAAGTGCACAACCTCTGCAGAGTGTTATGAAACTGATATATCAGCCGTGCTCGCGGTTATGAGCGGCCAAGGGAGCTCCAGAGATTAGTGATACTTGATCAGAGATACTTTGGTACAGGTGGCAATGAGATTGATGGTTCTGATTATGATTATGGTATTGGTAAGTGGTATTCTTTCCGTTTGGAAAGGATACATTGGGCTAATAACTTGGGTTAATGTTAAAACCTGGCTCTCTACTAGTAAGTAATAACCTGACCAACTAAAAGCAACTGCTTGACTTATCCCCACATAAAGCTAGTCCACTACAGCCAAACGGGATGCTTGCTGAGTATGTTGATGTGTACTCACCCTTGCTCTACACACCAAACCCCCCCCCCCCAGGTTGTCAGCATTGCAACCACTGCTCAGGAGAAGATGAAGCTGTGGAAGGAGACTTCCAGGAGTTCCAAGACTACGACGAGTTCTAGGCGTGGGTTAGCGGCAACCCCCAGTCGGCTGCCTGTGAAGGCCGTGTTATCTACGTTTCTTTTCCGCACTTTGATCTATTGTAAGAACTATATGGACGTCTCAGACGTATGATGTAATCGACTATTATTTCCCCTTTTAATACTATTTGAGCACTGTGTGATGATGTCCATGTTATGTAACTGCTATGTACGTGAATAACTGATCCTGGCACGTACATGGTTCGCATTCGGTTTGCCTTCTAAAAACCGGGTGTGACAGTCAATATGGGCCCTCAACACCCATCAATGCATGGTGTTCTTCGACTGATTGTTACTCTCGATGATGAAGATGTTATTGATTGCGAACCCATATTAGGGTATTTACACAGAGGAATGGAAAAAATCGCGGAAAACAGAAGTATTATACAATACTTGCCTTATGTAACACGATGGGATTATTTAGCTACTATGTTTACAGAAGCAATAACGGTAAATGCACCAGAATTCTTAGAGAATATTCAAATACCCAAAAGAGCCAGCTATATTAGAGTAATTATGTTAGAATTGAGCCGTATAGCTTCTTGTTGGGGGCCTTCGGCTTCCGAAGGTCCTCAAAAACATGATTTAACAATGTTTCTGGAGTATAATACATGAACAGGTACCTTCGGGCTCGGATCAGAACCACAGTGTGAAGAAGCACAAAGAATACGAAGGTTGGCGCAGAGCCGAAGCTATGTGCAGGAGAGCTTCGGCATGATAGTAGAAAAGGAAACCGACTTAAAAAGGAAAAGGCTATTCAGACCTCGATGGGTTACTATAGAGCCATTAGCAAATGTAAAGGGCATGGGTGTCATTTTACATGGCCTGCGTCCCGTGCCTATAAATAGATGAACAGTGCTCCCGTACTGTTCACGCTGACTTGGCATTTGCTTTTGCGTCACGCTTGTACTTTTACCTTCTTTCAAGCCGAAGGTACATTTGTAATTTGATATCATCTCTATTTTCCATAATAGTAAAATAGAAATGAGTTGATAATAATACATGATTGTTTATGTTATTTTATATTTCATATGATTCCTTCTTCATCATTATATGTTATGCTGCTGAAGGTATGTCCTTTATAACCTTCGTCCGAAGATCATTATATCCCAAGGGAAATAATGCTTCGAAGGACGAAGGACTTTAACGTTTAACATTTTCCGTGTTGCCTTGTTCTTAATTCATAGCATTTGAGAACAAGTCCCCAACATTGGCGCCCACCTCCGGTGAACTCTTTTCGACCACCTTCGGCAAGCATTGACCTTCGTCATGCCACCGAAGAAAGCTTCAGCGACAGGGGCTGCCGCTCTGCAGCCACTGGACCCGAACCAGGAGACCTTTTCTCTTCGAGAGGCCCAAAGCCAGAAGAGGAAGGCCACTAGTCCAACACCCCAGGAGGACGAGTTGGACCAAGAAATCAGGAATATGGAGATGCTTCATCAACAAGTACAAAGGAAGAAGGAGAAGATGGCTCGACTAGCCGACCTTCAGAGGCAGATTGACGAAGCTACTGAAGAAGTACACCATCTTGCTCAACATGAGCAAGAGCGAAGGCCTCAACATAGGGGGCTTCATCAAGAAGGCTTCTTCAACGAGGATGAATGGTACGAGGATTTCCATCATGGAAATTTTGCTTTTGATGATGCTTCTCCTCTGTCAGCAGAACTGCAGGCTACACCTTGGCCCCCATCTTACAAGCCACCCCAGCTCCCCATATATGACGGGCACTCAGATCCGAATCAGTTTTTGATGAGCTACGAAGCAACCATATATTCATATGGAGGCAATACCGCAGTCATGGCGAAATCTTTCGTCATGGAAGTCAAGAATGTTGCGCAAACCTGGTACTCCTCTCTTCGGCCAGGAACAATCACGTCATGGCAGAAGCTGAAGGACATGTTGATCACCAGTTTCCAAGGGTTTCAGACGAAGCCAGTCACAGCTCAGGCTCTGTTTCAATGCACACAAGATCACGAGGAGTATCTCCAGGCATACGTCCGAAGGTTCTTGCGTCTGAGAGCACAAGCGCCTACAGTGCCCAATGAAATTGTCATTGAGGCCATGATCAAGGGGCTTCGTCCAGGACCTACTACCCAGTATTTTACTAGAAAGCCTCCACAGACTTTGGAGAAGTTGCTTCAAAAGATGGATGAATACATCCGCGCTGATAATGACTTTCGTCAAAGAAGGGAGGAGGCCTACATGTTCTCTGAGATGACCAGGGGCTTTGGAGGGAGAATCCACCCAAGGCATGTCAGATCAATCCACTCTACCCAGAATGACGACAAAGGAAGTCAGCAACAGAGGCCACAATATTCCTCGCAAGCTTCGGGGCACCAACAAAGCCATCTTCGGCCGCCAGCTCCAAGGGGCAGAGGCACCAGGGGCTTCGAAGGAAGATTTGGGGACCAGCCTAGAAAAATTTATTGCTTATTCTGTGGTGAGGACAAGGGCCATACTACAAGGATGTGCCATGTCACCATTCAGAAACATAAGGAAATAGCAGAAGCTGCAGCTCAGCAGAACCAGCCGAAGCAGGTCATGCATATTGCTTCATATCACTCACCCTACATACCAGAGTATGTGGGTAACCATCCTGCAGCGTCTGTTGCTTCGGCTAGTCAGCCACAGGCATCCTGGCCACAACCTCCACCTCTGCCACCACTACAACCTGCATATTCACGCGGCCAATAGCCAGAAGGGAGCCAGCAGACCCATCAGCAGAGAGACTTTAGGGAGGAGTCCGAAGCTCGCACAGTCAACAGTACTATGCCAGAGTCGAAGCATATCTACTAAGAGATATCCTACCCCTAAATCAGTTTTTACATTCATTGTCATCCTTTTTCTTACTAAGGAACAGTTGTTGAAAACATAGTTTTCTTGTCGTTTTCAATTCCTTGTAATAGCTTCGTTTTTGCCATAGTGAAAATATATCTTCTCCACAGACTTACGGAATCCAAAAAGTCGCCGAAGCACAAAAATTCGTTCCTAAGTCACAAGTATCTTCGAAGCTACAAAAAAGTCGTTCTACTGAACGCAATGTAAGTTTGCCGAAGCTACAAAAAGTCATTCCTAAGGGAGCGCAGTGTAAGTTTTCTGCTCAAAAGTCGTTCCAAAGGGAATGCAGAGCCAAATACCGCCGAAATATAAGGTGAAGCGCGAAAAGTCAACGCGAATACCGCCGAAATAGAAGGCGAAGAAGTTCAAAAGACGTTCCTAAGGGAATGCAGAACTTACAGCGAAAAGTTAGCGCTGATACACCGAAAAATAAGCGGTGAAGCCGAAAAATAAATGGCAAAGACATTGTGTATTCCAATATGGGGATGTGAGTGTGTGTCTTCGGCACAAAGTATCATTTTCGCATAGCATAACATCATCACATCATTTTGCATAACATAACATCATACATCATATTGCATCAATGGCACAAGAAGGGGACATAATGTTGACCTTCGGAGAATGCTTCGAAAAAGTGAAATTGAGCTAAGGCACAAAATAAGTTTTGAAGAGATACGGTTTTATCAGCTCTGAAGTGGAGGAGAAAGTCTTTTATTGACGAAGTATCAGTATTATGGCGACGCTTGGAGCATTTTTATAAAGCACTCTGATATCAAGGAAGAAAGTCTATTACTGACGAAGCATTAATGTTTCTGCGCGATTGAAGGATTTCTCACGAAGCATAAAAACTCTTCTTTACGAAGCATGAAAAGAAGGGAAGGTGTTTTTTTCGCCGAAGGCTCAAAAATGGTATGTACAATAAGAGTTTCATGCATCGCAAAGAAATGAATTACAAAGCCATTTATATATTACATTAAAAACCCATGAGCACCAAATATTACAAGCATAGTCCAACAAATGTTACATTAATATTTTAGCAATGTTTTTACAATATCTATTATTCTTCCTTCAAAACTTCATCTGCAGTTTCGGTCAGCAGTTGGGTAACGGCTTCGTCTACAATAGCTTTAGCCATCCTAACAATTTTTGCTGATGCCTTTGCTTCTAGGTCGGCCAACGACTCAGAGGGCTCTTGGGGAGGAGATAGTTCGGCTGCGGTAGAAAACGTAAATAAGTTTGAAGTCACAAAAATAAAAAATAAAGTTAAAAAGCTATTAAGCAATACCTATCCGTCTTTCGAGTTCTGCAGCTTTTTCAGCTGCCTTCGTTGCTTCCCTAGCATCGTGAGTATCTTTTTCGCTCTTCTTTATTATTTCGTGAGCCATCCCTCGACCGCCATTTTCTCATATGTCAGTAAAGAATTTTCCACCAACTAAGCTTGCTTCGGCCGAGCGGACCTTTGTATCATCAATAGATAAAGTAGCTTCGGCTTGGGCCAGAGTTTTCACATGATCGCAACCTGATTTCTCCAAGATAGCCGCAATTCCCCTTGCACCTGAGAAGGCGCAGACATCCCCACGGTCATTTAAAATCTCCTCAAAGGCTTCGGCCTCGCTGCTGATCCATTCAATTGGCCCCTCGAGATCGCCCCGTACGAAGTTGTCTTCACTTGAATATGCGCCAACATTCGCGAAGCTAGTTTTTATTTTTTCCACACATTCTATGGATTTTTCATAACATCTTTCTTTCGAAGAGCGGAGTTCTACAACTGTTTTTCCCAATATTTTTTCTAGTAATCGCTGGCGTCTCGGTCAGCTTCGGCAATAGCACATTTTAATTTTGCTTCAGCCAGCTGTTTCCGAAGATCCTCAATTTTGCATTTCTGGGCTTCAGCTTGGGCTTTGGAAGTAGCTTCGTCTTCTTTTATTTTGTTCACCAATGAGTTTAATATCTTATCTTTTTCAAGACCTTCGCTCCTTAGTTCAATTACTTCGGAACGAAGGTTGTTCAAAGCTATAGTGCATCCTTCATCTTCGGCATTTTTGTGCGCCCTAAGGGCGTTGCTAAGAATGAGGCCCTGCAAAAGGAGTGCGGTATTAAGTACAAGCAAATAAAAAGTTTTTTGTTTTTAAGTACAAAAAACTCATTCTCACACCTTTAAACTGTTATATGCTAAGCTGTCGACCAATTCATCTTTTGATAGCGCCGAAAGCCCGACTTCCAGTGTCGGGAATCCGAAGCTTCTGCTCATCTCCCAGCAGACAGAAATCTCCTTGCTGTCTGGGAGACAATACAAGAAATCTTCTTCTCCGCTGCCGTTGAATATCAATGCCCCTTTTGATATTTCAGTTTCTGGGCATAGTATTGAGCTTCTCACTTTTCTTCTTCAGATAACCTTTTTCCCGAAGCATGTCGTACAATATAATCAAGAACTTTAGAGGATGCTTCGGGAGTAGGAGTGGCAGTTTTTTTAGGCAGAATTTGTTCTGCAGCTTCTTTTTCCGTTTCTTCTTCTCCAGTTTCCAAGGATTTCTCCTTGATGGGCTCTGAAGGCCCAGCTTCGGTCTCGACCTGCCTCATTGCAGCTTCGACATCGGTTAGTTTTGTCTCAGTCTGCGCTTTTGAAGCTTCAGTAGTTTTCTTTGGAGCAGAACTTGAAGTCTTTATCGTCTCCAACGCATCTAGTACGTTGACCATCCTTTTCCTTTTGGGGGTCGCTGTAAGACCTTTTTGCGCCTTCAGCACTGTCACTTCTGCTGAAGGGCTTGTAATTTCTGATATCTTTGTTCCTTCGACCCTTATAATATCAGCCTTCGGCTCAGCTAATTTGGCTGAGGATGTCTTCGGCATTGCAGCCGGCTCTTCAATCTTCTGCGTAGGCGCAGGTTCTTTGGCTTCAGTAGCCGAAGAGGTCTCACCGCCAAATTCGGGCACTACGGCCGGTTCAATATATCGAGGCCAGTGAGTAAGAACCTTCACCTTTTTCCTCTTCGGCGCAGGCTCGCTTAGAGCAGCTGAAGCAGCATCTTTCCCGGAAGTTGCACTCTTTCTCTTCTGCCCCCGTGGCGGGTAGCGGTAGTCAGGGTACATGAACCCAATAGCATCAAAAACTCTATTTAGCCTCTTCTTTTTCCGGCTCTCGAAGGCCGCAGATAACGCATTATCCTCCGCTTTGGAGTACGGCCCAAGCAGATCATCACTTGTAGCTTCGATGCACTTCAGCCAGTCATCGTCTAGTTCGATAAATTGGTCTCCAAACCTGAAGGTATATTTCAGTCGAGCCAAACCACCTTCATTGGGGTTGCTGATGGTTTCTTTTGGCATCTCCCAGTTGACTACCAATGGCCATATCCTGTAGGCCATGTGCTCTTGGACTAAGTCCCTTGTCCCGATGAAAGAACAAACTATGCCAAAGGCCCTTCAACATTCTTCAGCTGCTTCATCAATCTCTACCTTCGGTTTCCGAAGGCCAAAGCGGGACCAGATGGGGCGCATGATGATCTCTTTGATATCTTCTCTCGCCTTTAAATCATTTTTCACATAGAACCATTCTTTCATCCAGTCTCCAGGCCACCTCTTCCGAAATGTTGGCACTGGGCAGCTTGAGCCTGAACGAGCAACGAAGCTATAGCAACCAAAATTATTGTGATACTGCTCCTTACCCCAGGGTTTCGTCTCATATAAAAGTTCGTGCATACTGCAGAAACTTTTTGCACTTGGTTCCAAACCTTGACTCCTCATAGCCCATACGAAGATTCCCATTCTTATGATGGCTTCGGGAGTAATCTGGTGAAGAAAAATCTGGTATATCTTTAAAACTTCAACCACAAAACTGCTTAGGGGGAATCGAAGCCCAGCCTTGAAGAAGCTTCGATAGATTACGACTTCATTCTCTTCAGGAGCAGGGGCAGTCCTGTCTCCGTTGTCAGCCCTCACGATGGATATGTCTCGAAAATACCTTCCTCTCATGTTATCAAGATGACTTTGCCTCATAGTCGATTTTTTGAAGATTGTGTGACTTGGTCGCCACGGCCGATCTTCGGAGTCTTTGCCCCCACTTTCCACATCATAACTATCGCTGTCATCGGTATCTTCAGATAAGCCTTCTAGAATTTCTTTTGTAATCTTTTCTGTGTTGGTCTTTGCAATTGATTCGATGAATCCAATGGTTTTTTCCTTAAGAAGCTTCTCCTCCTCGCTCAGCTTCGTTTCAGCAACAACTTTCTTATCTTGAGACATCTTCTCTTCGGAAATGGTGAAAATGTGCTCTTAAAGCCAAAGCTTAGAAGATCTAAAAAACCAAGCAAGCGTTGGTAGGCAAGAGCTAAAAATTGAGCAAACAGAGCAGAT
This sequence comes from Zea luxurians, assembly GCA_029449295.1. NCBI lineage: Eukaryota > Viridiplantae > Streptophyta > Magnoliopsida > Poales > Poaceae > Zea > Zea luxurians. The sequence goes on from JAOPSE010000023.1 coordinate 40,523,789, forward strand.
GGAAAAAAGCGTACCAAATGAGCTCGTGGTGTGCTCTTATTTATACACCTAGTGCGTTGCAGGGTGGAGGGCCTCGCTTGTCATTGACTGTTGCTATTCTAGCAAAGGGAAGGTGTTTTTTTGGACCTTCGGCTTAGGGCCTTCGTCCATATCGCAATCTGAATTTATTATTCTAACAAATTAATATTGCGAGGGGCTACTGTTGGGGGCCTTAGGCTTCTGAAGGTCCTCAAAAACATGATTTAACAATGTTTCTGGAGTATAATACATGAACAGGTACCTTCGGGCTCGGATCAGAACCACAGTGTGAAGAAGCACAAAGAATACGAAGGTTGGCGCAGAGTCGAAGCTATGTGCAGGAGAGCTTCGGCATGATAGCAGAAAAGGAAACCGACTTAAAAAAGAAAAGGCTATTCAGACCTCGATGGGTTACTATAGAGCCATTAGCAAATGTAAAGGGCATGGGTGTAATTTTACATGGGCTGCGTCTCGTACCTATAAATAGATGAACAGTGCTCCCGTACTGTTCACGCTGACTTGGCATTTGCTTTTGCGTCACGCTTGTACTTTTACCTTCTTTCAAGCCGAAGGTACATTTGTAATTTGATATCATCTCTATTTTCCATAATAATAAAATAGAAATGAGTTGATAATAATACATGATTGTTTATGTTATTTTATATTTCATATGATTCCTTCTTCATCATTATATGTTATGCTGCTGAAGATATGTCCTTTATAACCTTCGTCCGAAGATCATTATATCCCAAGGGAAATAATGCTTCGAAGGACGAAGGACTTTAACGTTTAACATTTTCCGTGTTGCCTTATTCTTAATTCATAGCATTTGAGAACAAGTCCCCAACACTTCTCATTTGTTATGGCTTGGACCTTTTATGGTGAATCTCGGGGCACAAACTCCCTTTTTCTACATTTTTAGAGAGAGAGAATTGATATATGATCTATTTGAAGCTGCTACAGGTATGCGAATGATGCATAATTACTTTCACATCGGAGGAGTAGCTGCCGATCTCCCTTATGGATGGATGGGTAAATGTTTAGATTTCTGTGATTATTTTTTACAAGGAGTTGTTGAATATCAAGAACTTATTACACAGAATCCCATTTTTTTAGAACGAGTTGAAGGAGTCAGTTTTATTAGCGGAGAAGAAGCTGTAAATTGGGGCTTATCGGGACCAATGTGTTACGAGCTTCTGGAATACAATGGGATCTTCATAAAATTGATCCTTATGAGTCTTACAATCAATTCGATTGGAAAGTCCAATGGCAAAAAGAAGGAGATTCGTTAGCTCGTTATTTAGTACGAGTCGGTGAAATGAGGGAATCCATAAAAATTATTCAACAGGCTATAGAGAAAATTCCTGGAGGACCTTATGAGAATTTAGAAGCCCAACGCTTTAAGAAAGCAAAGAATCCCGAATGGAATGATTTTGAATACCGATTTCTTGGTAAAAAACCTTCGCCCAATTTTGAATTATCAAAGCAAGAGCTTTATGTAAGAGTAGAAGCTCCAAAAGGCGAATTAGGAATTTATCTGGTAGGAGATGATAGTCTTTTCCCCAAGAGATGGAAAATTCGTCCACCGGGTTTTATTAATTTGCAAATTCTTCCTCAGCTAGTTAAAAAAATGAAATTGGCTGATATCATGACAATATTAGGTAGTATAGATATCATTATGGGGGAAGTTGATCGTTGAAATGATAATAGATAGGGTAGAGGTAGAAACTATCAATTCTTTTTCGAAATCAGAATTATTTAAAGAAATCTACGGAGTTATATAGATTCTACCCATTTTTGCCCTCCTACTGGGAATCACAATAGAAGTACTCGTAATTGTGTGGTTAGAAAGAGAAATATCCGCATCGATACAACAACGTATTGGTCCTAAATATGCTGGCCCCCTGGGACTGCTTCAAGCTATAGCAGATGGAACTAAACTACTTTTAAAAGAGGATATCCTCCCATCCCGAGGAGATATTCCTTTATTTAGCATTGGTCCCTCTATAGCAGTCATATCCATTTTATTAAGTTTTTTAGTTATCCCTTTAGGATATCGTTTTGTTTTAGCTGATCTTAGTATTGGTGTTTTTTTATGGATTGTGATTTCAAGTATTGCTCCTATTGGTCTTCTCATGGCAGGATATAGCTCAAATAATAAATATTCTTTTTCAGACGGTCTATGAGCGGCTGCTCAATCTATTAGTTATGAAATACCATTAACTTTTTTGTGTACTAGCAATATCTCTACATGTGATTCGTTAAAATAGGATCCTTTTCCTCTAAAATACATTGAATGCTTATCTTCCTTTGCTTATTCTGTATTCGCGTTGGTAAGTTAAACTCGATAGCTATATGAGTGAAACAAAACAGCTTATTAATTTGTAGTAAAAGTAAAAAATCTCATTTCCTACGTATAAGAAAAAAGTTCAAGTAAACATAAGCAGTGTAAACTCTTTACCCCAAGGTTGAGATTGTTTGATTAGTCATCATATCTTGAAGCGGGCAATAATAAAGGATTCACGATATGGAATTCCATTACTAGAATATTTTGAGTTATTACTATAATTTAAACTTATAACCATAAGGCAATCCATCAAAAGTTAGTGAGGGATTAGGAACACTAAAGTACATACAGGATTAATAATGAGAGAATCTAAATCATTAGACATTTTTCCTCATAAAAGGAATCATAATAAGGACTTGAAATTGGTGGAAATGATCAAGCAGTACTTTCTTGATATTCCGGTCTAGAGTATGTTCCCATTCACTTGTTAAGGAAATGGCTATCAAGAACGAATTAACCCTTTATTCTTTTTTAAGTATACCTGAAAGTCGCCTAGATGGGGGGTGAATAGGCGAAACCTGAAAATTAAAACTTTATCCCCCAACTAGATCACTTGATTAGTGGTTAGAACAAGATATACAAATATCGGAGAATAGAAACTAAGTTCTTGCTTGAAAAGAGTATTGCTAAATAATGCGGGAGTGATAAATCAATACAACTAGTAAGTTATAGAATAACAAAGCAAGAAGCCTTAGATGAGAAGAGCACTAGGACAAGTTCTTTCTTGCAACGTGTTGCTTCACTAAATGGAAATTTAACTTGAAGCAACACCAAATGATATTAGCAAATAAAGGTGCAAGAAAACTTAGAGCAAGGGAAAACAAACAAATCACAAGCAATAAACACAATGGACACGGGTGATTTGTTTTACCGAGGTTCGGCCCTCGAAGGCCTAGTCCCCGTTGAGGAGTCCACTTAAGGACGAGTCTTTTTCAACCCTTTCCCTCTCTCCCCCGATCACACAAGGATCGGTGAGCTCTTCTTCTTCTCAAGGATCACTCTCGATCCCACAAGGACCACCACAATCTTTGGTGTCTCTTGCTAGCTTTTACAAGCCTCCAAAACTTTGGAGGAAGTTCAATGGGAGTCAAAACTCCACGCGCAAATGAACACAAAGATGAAGCACACACTATCTCTCGATGAATCTCACAAGGCACTAGTGCTAAACTCAAATGAGTAGCTCTCTTTTGCTTGCTCTCTCTTTTGTGGCACTTGTGTTGGTTGTAGTGGTCTAAATCTTGTGTATAGGATGGATCAATGAATATATGTGGTTGGGAGGGCTTGAGTATGTCAACTATATGACTTGGAATGTTGCTTGGGCTCCCACACGTTGAAGTGGCCGGTTGGGGTGGTATTTATAGCCACCAACCAAAATTTAGCCGTTGGTGAAGGCTGTCTGTCGTATGGTGCACCGGACAGTCCGGTGCACACCGGACATGTCCGGTGCGACAGCCACGTCACCCGACCGTTAGGGTTCTGACCGTTGGAACTCTGACTGTTGGGCCCGCCTGGATGTCCGGTGGCGCACCGGACAGTAGAGTGTCCGGTGCGCCAGCATGGGCGTGCCTGACCTCTGCGCGCGCTGGTGCGCATTAATTGCGCCTGCAGGTAGCCGTTGGCGCCGAAGTAGCCGTTGCCCCGCTGTTACACCGGACAGTCCGGTGTACACCGGACAGTCCGGTGTACACCGGACAGTCCGGTGAATTATAGCGGAGCAGCTGAAGTGAATTCCCGAGGCTGGCGAGTTCCGGAGGCCGCTCTTTGTTGGAGCACCGGACACTGTCCGGTGTACACCGGACAGTCCGGTGAATTATAGCGGAGTCGCCTCTGGAATTTCCCGAAGGTGACGAGTTGGAGTTGGAGTCCTCTGGTACACCGGACAGTCCGGTGCGCCAGACCAGAGGTGCCTTCGGTTGACCCTTGCTCCTTTATTTGAACCCAATACTTGGTCTTTTTATTGGCTAAGTGTGAACCTTTGGCACCTGTATAACTTATACACTAGAGCAAACTAGTTAGTCCAATATTTGTGTTGGGCAATTCAACCACCAAAATTAATTAGGGACTAGGTGTAAGCCTAATTCCCTTTCAATCTCCCCCTTTTTGGTGATTGATGCCAACACAAACCAAAGCAAATATAAAAGTGCATAATTGAACTAGTTTGCATAATGTAAGTGCAAAGTTTGCTTGAAATTGAGCCAATATAAATACTTACAAGATATGCATGGATTGTTTCTTTATAATTAACATTTTGGACCATGCTTGCACCACAAGTTTTGTTTTTACAAACTCTTTTCAAAGTCCTTTTGCAAGATAGTCAAAGGTAAATGAATAAGATTTTGCAAAGCATTTTCAAGTTTTGAAATTTTCTTCCTTTGTTCCAAATGCTTTTCCTTTGACTAAACAAAACCCCCCCTCAAATAAATTCTCCTCTTAGTGTTCAAGAGGGTTTTAAGATATCAAGTTTTGAAAATACTACTTACTCCCCTTTTAGAACACAAAGAGATACCAATTTGAAATTTTCCAATTGAAAACCATTAATTTTTAAAATTAGGGTGGTGGTGCGGTCCTTTTGCTTTGGGCCAATACTTTCTCCCCCTTTAGCATGAATCGCCAAAAACGGATACTTAGAATGAAATATAGGCCCTTTTCCTAACTATTTTCTCCCCTTTGGCAAATAAAACATATGAGTGAAGATTATACCAAAGATGGAGAGACATTGTGGAGTGATGGCGAAGGGTAGATAATACCGATAGAGTAGAGTGGAAGCTTTGTCTTTGCTGAAGACTCCAATTCCCTTTCAATGTACCTATGACTTGGTTTGAAATTCACTTGAAAACACATTAGTCATAGCATATAAAAGAGATATGATCAAGAGGATATATCAAATTAAGCATGATCATAGTTCTATATAACATAGATTGCTCCCCCTAAGTATGTGCATGGAGAGGAACACATATTTTGGCCTTAAATGTCAATTGCACATAATTAGGTTTAATGAGAACATGTCTATATCATACAGAATGTGAAGTGCATTGAGTCATAGTATAAGTGTGATGCTCATGACAATTTATGCACTTACGAAAGCATGTTGTAAACCATTTAAGCATTTTCCCTTAAGGATTTCAAAGAGACTTAAGGACCATCCACCTTTGAAAACAAAGGTAGCTTATCCTCGTTACAAGGTTAAGCTTTAAGCTCTTTGACAATAAAAGTACTTCATCTAGTTTTACCAGAGATGCACTAAAGCAGGAATGAATTTTGGGAAATTAAACTAGGTATGAAGCAGGGATAATACATGGACATGCTTTCTCTTCCTTTTATACAAGATATGTAAAGAGAGTATAGAAAAGGAAGATTTAGGTACAAGTTTAAAATGAAAGGAGATAGTTTTACCTTTTTGTACCTTTACATAGGGACGCTCTCTTCATTGTGCTTTGTCCTTAGTCTTAGATGCTTAAGACCTATACTCAATGACAATATATGGAAATATTTTGCACAAGAGAGAGTTCTACAACTAGTGATCTTTTCAAGTTTATTGTTAGCGTATATCAAATGGATCACAAGTTGCATAAATGTATCATGAATTCTCCTTTTAACTTAGTGCATATCAAGAGAGATATCGATTGATAGTATATACGGCACTAAGAAGCATGATTGTTGATTGAAGTCATTCAATGATCAAACAAATAACATATGTGATCAAAAGAACAACATACACATTAGATTATCAATTAAGCTTAGAGTAGGAGAATCCAGCAAATATGCTACTTTAGAGTGAAAGACAAGAATTTAAAAATAGTAGCATACTTCATGAGAAACTTATTCTCATGCAAGAGACTATATGAAATTACTGAGATAAAGCAATAGTCTCAACAAAATCAAGATATAAGAATAGACTCCCCCTAAAGATATGCATGGATGTATTTTCTTTAAAGACAAATAGGGAGAAGCAGTATACATCTTGATCAAGGCTCATAAATTTTGCAATAAACAACTTAAGCCTAGTATTCTCATAATGAAAGTATTTAGAATACTCACAACCACACCATTGATTGTTTTGTAGACCTTATTATCCAAGTAGGTGGTGTTGTTCTTGATGTCCTCCTCTTTCATTTGAGAGTCCTCCCTTTGTAGTTGTTTCCTTTTCCTTTCAAACTTATTGAAAATACTCAAGAAAGATGTTAATAGCACAAGGGAGTATATGATGAAAGATGATCTCTTTAGATAGAAAATATAGACAGTTCATCATTCATAAGTCACATAGACATGAAGTAAATTCCTTAACGTTAGTGCACATTAACAGAAAAGAGGAATGAGAACCTTTTTTAATCATTTTTGATCAATCAAAGGAATTTTACTTTTTCATATTGAATTTATTATCATGACTTAGAAGCGCATCAATATGAGAATGGATATAGCAAAGGCATGAATTAGATTCTAATGGACAAGCGCATTTATGAAAATGATATTGAATGCACACTTAGTTAATTTCGGTCCAATAAAGAATCTATTCCTCACAAGGGTAGAATATGATAATTTAGATTAAATACCCATTAAGATGGGAACCAAACTTAAGAAGATGAGTTCCCATACCTTTGCTTTTACCTTTCTTCCTTTGGGTGAAGATCAACCCATGAGGCTTGTGCACTTTCTCTCTTGTAGATTTTCATAATTGAACTCAAGAGAAATGTTAGTAGCAACACAAGCACTAGTTTCCATTTTTGTAATCATTTTGATAAGGAATGAGAAGCTAGATTACCAAAACATGGAAACTCCATAGCATGAACTAGATTATCCATAGATGATGTTATGCTCAATTTTAACTCATAAAACAAGCATAAATAATCCTTTGAGATTATAGGAATAAATCTAATTCATGATTTGGAAAGCGATAAATGTAAAAGAATCATATCCAATTTGAGCAAGTAAAAATACATCATAAAACATTTGGATTGATTTTTCTTTTCATGTTAGATTACATGCTTCCAAAGAGAAACTTATTCTCTACAAGTGAGACTACTTGGGTTACTTAGATAATAATCATTAGTCTCACTATTCTAGTTATAGAGAGAGTTTTCCTTTTACAAGTGTCCTAAGGATTTGAATCCCTTACATGACACCTTATTCTTTTAAGAACATGAAATATCTCTCTATATCTAGAATCATGGCAATAACAAGATAATTAAAGGAAGAATATGCCATGATAAACTTGCAACAAATTAGAGTATGTAGATTGCCATAGTATGGAAATGATGAATGTGCAATCTACCATATGAGAGGAAATTCTTCGAAGAATGGTAATATCAATTTAAAGACATTTGAAGTGCTTCAATTTTCCTATGTGTCTACACAAGACACATAAGAAATGATATTCTAAAATACTTGCACTTAAAGATAAGAGTTACCATCCTTTGGCTTTCCTCCATGTTGTAGGCCTTGCTTTTTCGCATATGAAATCTCTTCACTTCCTACAACATATAATATCTTCCTCGAGATGATATGAGTTTAGGACATAGCAATTTGAAAAATAACCTTGGGTCAATCATGTATATAGATCATTGAAGATTGATAGCTTGAGTTGATAAGAAATGAATGAACTCTCTCAAGCACCCCAAAGACTACATATCATCTCCTTCTCCTACAAAGCTTGTCAAGCATATTTTGGTACCCATCGCTTGATGGGTCCATCAAGGTTAGTCAACAAAGATCTAGGAACCCAAAAGTCCTTTGTGTTAGCACTAGGTAAACTTATTACCTTTCTAGCACAAGTTGTAATTTTGGGTTGCCTAGTTACATGAGAATTAATTGACAAGTTAGGAGTGGGATAATCACCAATGGGACAATCCTTGCATTGATGTCCCTTCTTCCGGCATGTGTAGCATAGGCGATTTTTAAGTTTTGAAACTTTCTTCTTACCTTGTTTGTTGCTTGCTACATGGTTAGTAAAAACTTTCTTTTCTAACCCTATGCCTTTTTGTTTTAAATGAGGACAAGATCTAAGCAAGTGTCCCTTCTTGGAGCATTTAAAACAAAGTCTATCATCCTTGTTAATAATCAAGCCATTTTTAATGTAGGGACATGACCTAATCAAGTGCCCCTCTTCATAGCATTCACTACACCTCTTAATGTGAAGTGTGGCTTGATCATTACCTTGGATGTTACCTTTTGTGGAGGCGTGGTTGAGGCTTTTGGAGGAGGTGTTGAATTTCATCTTTTGTTTCTTCCTCTTGGCAATCCTCAAATCCTTGACATTTTCTTCAAGGGATGTAGTGCATGCCACGGTTGTTCCCGTCTCAAGCTTCTTCACCATGTGATCACGGTTATCTTGAGAAGGTTGGGTAATGCATTTCCCTTTTAGTTGTGTCAAGCTCTTCTTTAGCCTCTCATTTTCTTCTTTGAGCTTTTGATATGAATCATCATTTGTTCCTGCAAATTCTAGCTCAAAGGAAGATTTGCTTGTTGACAAACAACAAGCATTAGCACATGGTAATATAGTATCAATTTGAATACATGTGCACGAATGAGGTTGTTGGGATTTTAAGTTCTCTATCACAACCTCATGAGAAATGTTTAATATGATATGATCATCCATAAGTTTTTCATGAGAACATAGAAGCATATCACATTTTTCTTGAAAAGCTAGATTTTCAACTTTTAGCTTTTCTACTTGGTCCTTAAGCAAGGTATTTCTATTTACTAATTGAGCGATACAATGTAAAGCGTTATCATGCTCAATTGAAACAGTTTCATACCTTTGGACCAAATCAACATGAGAGCACTTTAGCTCCTCATGTTCTTTAGTCAACTCGTCAAAGTGTAGCATTTTCATGGAGAGAACATCTTCTAGCCTTTGACGAGCTTCGCTTTGCTCTCTTGCTCTTTCTAGAAGTTTGAGCATGACCGCCTTATCTTCTTGGCTTAGGCGAGCGTAGAGTTGCACAAAGCTTCTTTCTTCCTCCTCATCCTTATTTGTGCTTCCGCTATCATTTGCATTAGCCACACAACACATGTGGGAATCGAAATGGGAAGACAAACCTTTTGGAGAGGTGGATTCATCGTTTGGTCTCCACCGTTCATTTTCTTCTTCTTCCTTGCAAGGGTTAGTATCACAAATACCAGAGGAAGTAGAAGCATAAAATGAACTATCATGTTTGGACTCATCAAATTTGCTTTTAATTCTAGTCCAAATATCATGCGCATCATGAATGGGTTCATCATATTTTGATATGAAGGCACGATAATCTTCATTGCTAAGAGAATTAGTTAAGATGTCAAAAGCTAGATAGTTTAAGCGAAAACATCTTTGATCCTCCTCGGAGACAATTTTTCCGTTATAACTAGGAGGGAAGATACTCTTGTCTAAAATTTGTTCTAAATGTGGATCTACCGTTCTAAAAGCATTTATCACTCTAGTAGACCATGAATCATAATTAGAACAATCGGAAAGTAATATCTCAAGAGTTACCTCCTTGTTCTCCTGGGTCTTCTTGTTCTTTTGGAATCTTCTACGAGCCATCACTTCGAGTTGTTAGACTCAAGATGAAGTGCCTAGTTCTGATACCAATTGAAAGTCACCTAGAGGGGGGGTGAATAGGCGAAACCTGAAAATTAAAACTTTATCCCCCAACTAGATCCCTTGATTAGTGGTTAGAACAAGATATACAAATATCGGAGAATAGAAACTAAGTTCTTGCTTGAAAAGAGTATTGCTAAATAATGCGGGAGTGATAAATCAATACAACTAGTAAGTTATAGAATAACAAAGCAAGAAGCCTTAGATGAGAAGAGCACTAGGACAAGTTCTTTCTTGCAACGTGTTGCTTCACTAAATGGAAATTTAACTTGAAGCAACACCAAATGATATTAGCAAATAAAGGTGCAAGAAAACTTAGAGCAAGGGAAAATAAACAAATCACAAGCAATAAACACAATGGACACGGGTGATTTGTTTTACCGAGGTTCGGCCCTCGAAGGCCTAGTCCCCGTTGAGGAGTCCACTTAAGGATGGGTCTTTTTCAACCCTTTCCCTCTCTCCCCCGATCACACAAGGATCGGTGAGCTCTTCTTCTTCTCAAGGATCACTCTCGATCCCATAAGGACCACCACAATCTTTGGTGTCTCTTGCTAGCTTTTACAAGCCTCCAAAACTTTGGAGGAAGTTCAATGGGAGTCAAAACTCCACGCGCAAATGAACACAAAGATGAAGCACACACTATCTCTCGATGAATCTCACAAGGCACTAGTGCTAAACTCAAATGAGTAGCTCTCTTTTGCTTGCTCTCTCTTTTGTGGCACTTGTGTTGGTTGTAGTGGTCTAAATCTTGTGTATAGGATGGATCAATGAATATATGTGGTTGGGAGGGCTTGAGTATGTCAACTATATGACTTGGAATGTTGCTTGGGCTCCCACACGTTGAAGTGGCCGGTTGGGGTGGTATTTATAGCCACCAACCAAAATCTAGCCGTTGGTGAAGGCTGTCTGTCGTATGGTGCACCGGACAGTTCGGTGCACACCGGACATGTCCGGTGCGACAGCCACGTCACCCGACCGTTAGGGTTCTGACCGTTGGAACTCTGACTGTTGGGCCCGCCTGGATGTCCGGTGGCGCACCGGATATGTACTGTAGAGTGTCCGGTGCGCCAGCATGGGCGTGCCTGACCTCTGCGCGCGCTGGTCCGCATTAATTGCGCCTGCAGGTAGCCGTTGGCGCCGAAGTAGCCGTTGCCCCGCTGTTACACTGGACAGTCCGGTGTACACCGGACAGTCCGGTGAATTATAGCGGAGCAGCTGAAGTGAATTCCTGAGGCTGGCGAGTTCCGGAGGCCGCTCTTCGTTGGAGCACCGGACACTGTCCGGTGTACACCGGACAGTCCGGTGAATTATAGCGGAGTCGCCTCTGGAATTTCCCGAAGGTGACGAGTTGGAGTTGGAGTCCTCTGGTACACCGGACATGTCCGGTGGCACACCGGACAGTCCGGTGCGCCAGACCAGAGGTGCCTTCGGTTGACCCTTGCTCCTTTATTTGAACCCAATACTTGGTCTTTTTATTGGCTAAGTGTGAACCTTTGGCACCTGTATAACTTATACACTAGAGCAAACTAGTTAGTCCAATATTTGTGTTGGGCAATTCAACCACCAAAATTAATTAGGGACTAGGTGTAAGCCTAATTCCCTTTCAATACCCCTCCCGGGGAAAGAAGAGTAGGACAAAAGATATGGAATACAATGCAAAAAAGGATCTTTATTTATTCTTTCCTTCCTTTATCCCTATTCATACAGAATTCCTCATGAACTAATGCCAAATTCTTTCCATTTATTAATTGCTATAACGAGTGATTTATTCCAATATTAAGTTATTACCGAACAAAGAAAAATTACATTATATAAAGGATGAGATCAATTCGGAAGCGCTTTTTTGTTATTCTAGCAGACGTAATTGCTTTGGTCTAATTTTGGGCTTTCCAATCAATTTTATCTTATCCAATTCTATCTATGCCCAGAGGATGATACCGAAACGAAACAATCCTTTCCTTTTTTCTGATCATAGAGGAGCCGTATGAAGCTAAGGTTTCATGTACGGTTTTGGAATAGCGGTGGGAACTGTGATGTTATCATCGACTATGATTATCTAATAGTTCAAGTACAATTGATATAGTTGAAGCACAGTCCAAATATGGTTTTTTTGGATGGAATCTTTGGCGTCAGCCTATAGGTTTTCTAGTTTTTCTAATTTCTTCTTTGGCAGAATGTGAAAGATTACCCTTTGATTTACCAAAAGCAGAAGAAAAATTAGTAGCAGGTTATCAAACCGAATATTCTGGTATTAAATATGGTTTATTTTATCTTGTTTCTTACCTAAATTTCTTAACTGTTCTATACTTAGGCGGGTGGAATTTCTCTATTCCCTATATATCCTTTTTTGGATTTTTCCAAATGAATAAAATAATTGGAATTTTGGAAATGGTAATAAGTATCTTTATTACATTAACTAAAGCTTATTTATTTCTCTTCATTTCTATCACAATAAGATGGACTTTACCCAGGATGAGAATGGATCAGTTATTAAATCTTGGATGGAAATTTCTTTTACCTATTTCTCTGGGCAATCTCTTATTAACAACTTCTTCCCAACTAGTTTCACTATAAATAAGAATACAATAACAGTAAGAATATTTTCAACACAAAAGTTCTCTCAAACAAGAGAAAGAAACATACCTTTTTCATCTATAGATTTAGAATATGTTCCCTATGCTAACTGGGTTCATTAGTTATGGTCAACAAACAATACGCGCCGCAAGATACATTGGTCAAAGTTTCATAATTACCTTATCCCACACAAATCGTTTACCTATAACGATTCACTACCCTTATGAAAAATCAATTACATCGAAGCGTTTCCGGGGGCGAATACACTTTGAATTTGATAAATGCATTGCTTGTGAAGTATGTGTTCGCGTATGCCCGATAGATCTACCCCTTGTGGATTGAAGATTTGAAAAGGATATTAAAAGAAAAACAATTGCTTAATTATAGTATTGATTTCGGAGTTTGTATATTTTCCGGTAACTATGTTGAATACTGTCCCACAAATTGTTTATCAATGACTGAAGAATATGAACTTTCTGTAACACCCCTGGTGTTACGTAAACTAAAACTCTGACATGTCATCATAAGCATCTGCATTAATGTGCTTGTTACACCTAGAATGCATTCACTAGGTTAAACTTTTTCAAAAGTGTGATGTTGTGTGTTGGGTTTAGAGTTTAGTTTAAGGACTTGGCTTAAGCTAAACAGGGGTAGGTCATCTCTAAAGCAAGTAACAAGTTGACTTGGGGTCTTAAATGTTAAAGGTAAGTCTTAGAGCCTAGAGTAGCCTTGTTTTGGAATGATGGTCAAGTGGAAGAAGCGCTTAAGAAGCTGGAATAACTCCAAACCTTAACTTGAGCTTTGCTTGGAATAGATGGTTAAGTAAAGGAAATTCTAAACCAGAACATTTTGGATATGAGCTATGTGTATCAAAGATTGGATCTTGAGCTAGAGAGTAACTTTGCTCTAGGTGGAGGGATCAAAGGGATGAATCCCTGGAAGAAGCTGAAACACAAATGAAACTCATTTGAAACCCTAAAACTAGCCCAAAAGGGGAATTCAAAATCTAGAAGGATTTAGCTAAAAGTCCATATACCAAAATGGTAGAGCTTGGAAAAGTGAATAAGTTTCTTATTTGGAGAATTCCAAGTTGTGTGGAGAAATTTGGAGTAATTTGCAGAAATTCAGTTTTGGGTTCACTTTGAATTGGGCTGAAAACAGTTTCATATAGCTGTTTTTGGACCCTTATAACTTTTGATCTATGGACTTTTGGTAAGGAGTTACTATAACAAACTTGTAAAGTGACTGTTGGAGAACAATCCTTATTAAGTGTACCAGCCCTAAAACTATATGCAACTAGTTGAAAAAGTGGTCCAAATTAGAGCTGTCAGATTTTGTATATTTCAGACTTAGTGAAATTCAGAGTCTGAATTTTAGTATTTTTTGCAAACTTTGGGCTAGTGTAGTTTGGAATCCAAGAGGTTTTGGTCAATGGTCACTATATCAAACTTGTAGAGGAGCTATAGTAGTATAAACTTTATTAAGCAACTTGCCCCTAGAAACATTTGGAATCCAGGCAAAATAGTGGTTTAAAGTGGTGCTGCTGTGTTTCTGAATTTTCAGATTGGAAACAGTAACTGAATTTTAGTGTGGATAGCAGTTTTGGAGCTGGTTTGTGGCTGTTCTGTAATGTTTTGTGCTGGGATGTTTATAGAGAAGTTGAAGCCTATATGATAGTGAACAAATCTACTAAAGTGTCTTTGACTTGATTCCACACAGAAAATGGAGAAAAACTTGTTCAAAGTTGGACTAATTGTGGCTGAAACTGAATTGAAATCAGTTACTGAAAACTGAATTTCAGTGAAAGTTGCTGTTTTTGGAGCCCATTTATGCCTAATCCATGAGGTTTTAGGCTGTAGAGTATATAGAGGAATTCAAGAACACCTAATGGTGAACAACTTTATTGAAGGATGATGGACATGATCCCACATAAAAAGTGAAGTAACAGCTGCTCAAAGGCTGGACTGTTAGTGTATTGGTGACTTAGTGGTTCAGAGCTAAAACTCTGAAAACAGCCAATGATGCTCTGTTTGGAGCTCAGTTGTGATTAATCCATATGGTTTTAGACCAAGAGCTGTATAGCAAAATGGAAGACCATATATAGGAGAACAAATTTCTTTAAGTAAGTTTGGTTTGATGCTACATGGAAATTGGGGTAACAGCTGCCCAAAAAGGGATGGTCAGTTGTACTGACTGAACTTTTGTTCAGTTGGCTGAAACTGCATTTGCAGTATTGGTGCCAAGTTTGGAGTTCTTTTATGGCCAATTCATAAGTTTTTGAACTAAGAATCTTGTAGTAAAGTTAGAGACCATTTAAAGGAAAGCAAGCTTCTTATAAAGTGTTAGTCTTATTACTGTTTAGAATTTGGAGAAAAATGGGTTCCAAGTTGGGCTGTCAGGGTTAGTGATATACTATTGCAGTTAACAAAAAATGGATTTTCAGTAAAGTTGGCTCAACTTTGGTGCATCATAGCTACTGTTTTAAGCGTTTTAAACCATGGGTTGTTATACAAAGGAAGTAGAGCTATAAATGGAGAATAAATTTGGTTAAGGGAGAGTGGGTTGTTGCTATGTGAAATTGTGAGATGAAGGGCACTGAACATGGAGAAGTGAAGTGGAGCAGCAGCACTGAAGAAGTTGATGCAATGTTGGATTGGAGTAACTGAAAAAGGTCACCCTCTCCCTGTGGTTGCGCTTGTGTGGTTGGATGAAGATAAGGTTGAAGTGTCTAGCTGAAACTTTAGAGACCTTAGCTCTATTGAGAAGTATCAAAGTTTTGGACTGTTTTGGAGGGGGCTCTGAACTTTGGATCAGGTTGGGAAGGGAGAAAAGATCCTGTCACTTTGATGTATCTCACTGCTGTGCTCGAATGGGATAAGGGAGATGTGAGTAACTGAGGTCTGGAGTTCTTATCTTCTGCAGAAATATTAACTTAGTACCCATTTGAGTCTATCCCCCAAGTAGAATAAATATCTGTTTTGTTTGCTAGCTGCAAAACTGGACAAAACTGATATTTGGGTTGAGTTGTGCTGATCCAAGAAGGTATTTGTGCATGGGGGACATGTGTATTAACCATGTTGTGCTGGCACCCTGAAAATATCTCTCCCTTGGATTTTAAACTAAGAGCAAACAAGCAGTAGGGGCACTGATCTATATATAGTGCCTTGGGGCTGATTCTAGGGGAGTTGGGCTTGTGTCCTCAAACTTCAGCCAAAGATCACTACGTGTGTGTGGGTTCCTGATGCTACAGCTGGTGTAACCCTCTTCCCTGTCCCAAAATCGAGTTGCTTCAGAGCCTGGCACACTATCACCAGTGTGGTGACTTGGTCCACCTGAGTGCTTTTCTCACCATGGCCAGGTAACTTCAAGGGTTTTTCTCAGTCAAGTTGTGCATGTTTTGTGCTCTGCATAAGATAGAGAAGTTCATATAATGGTGAACAAATCTCTTTAAGACTGTTTTGTTGGATGTTATATAAAAACTGGAGTAAAAGCTGTCTAAAGTCAGGCTGTCAGGTTAGCTGTGATTGAGTTGTTGAGTTCCTGAAATCTGTATTGCAGCACATGGTGCTCAGTTTAGAACCCTTTAGGCAGCAAACCATGGGGTTTTGGACTAAGAACTATATAGAAAAGTTGGAGGCCATAGTACAGAGAATAAGTTTTATAAAGAGGTTTGGACTTGGTTCTACGTAAAAGTGGGAGCAAAACACCTCTAAACTTTCTTTGACAGACAAAAGGTATGCAGATTTAGTTAACTGTTCTTAAGCAGCTTAGTGTGTTTCTACCCACATTTGGAGCTCTGTGATAATTAATAAAACCAGAATTTGGTTAAGAGTTTTATAGAAAGGTGAAAGACCAAATGTAGGAGAACCAGTTTTATACAAGTAGATTGGCTTGTTGCTGTATGGAATTTAGAGAAAAGCTTGTTACAAAACTCTGTGTCAGACCTGGTAGGATGCTGTTTCAGATCGAGGAACTGAACTTTTTAGTGTTTTGCTCTAACTTTTGTGCACCATAGCTACTGTTCTAAGTATTTTTAGCTTAGGGGTGTTATACCAAACAGGAAGGGCTATAGTAGGGGAGTAATATTGGTTAAGAAAGGCTGGTTGGTTATTGAGAAGAATTGTGAGATATTTGGGCTTGAACAAAGAAGAAAGCAGCAGGGAGCAGCAGTGTTGATGAACTGAATTCAGTTAACTGAAAACAGGTTCAGTGAATTGTGGCTGATTCTTGGACACTATAACTTGTAGTACTTGCAGTTTGAATCCTTGCTTAAGGCCTAAATGAAACACTTGGTTGATTATGGAGGCAGAGTTCCCTGGTGGAGTTTGGAATCTTGGGTGTGGTATTAAAGTGCTTAGTCTCTTGTAATTTTATAGTTTTGGTGTGCACCTTGTAGAAAGGTGTAGTCTTGTAATGCTTTATGCTATCCTCTTTGCAACTGCATAAGCATAAACATTTATGATCATGTCATTTCATGTAGAGTTCCTAGCAGAAAGAGTGAAGATTCAAGATGAAGTGTTGACTGAAGAGGAGGCTACTCCAGTGTCTGCTCATCAAGTGGATGGAGCTAACTAACTGATGATTGGGTAGAAGGATCAATGCCTCTTCACTGCAGTAAGGCAAGCCCCGGTGCATGCAACCCCTTCCTTGTGTTTTTAAATAATTTTTGCACACTTTAAGTCTAGTGAAATGTGCATTAGGTTTATAGGAGTTGCTTGAAAACCCTTTGATGCATTGCCTTCCTTGATATCCATACCTTTATAGATACTTCTGGTGAAGTATCAAAATATGATTTACAAAAATGCTTAGCCCTGCTCAGATCTTGTGGATAGAGGTTGTCTTTTGCGTTAAGGCCTTGCTCAGGGGTTATCCTGAGGAAAGATGGCTTCTACCTGCAAGAATATATTTTCATTGGGAGCATGGTGGGATCTTACTGCAAAGTTCCTTGTGATGCTCTTTTCATCCTAAGGAACACAAACAATCCTAAGGATGGAAGTACTTAAATCGGAACTTGGGCTAGGAACAGGTGAGGTTCTACCCAGGTTGATTAAGGATTGGATGCGTATGTAGGCCTGCTGATCGAGGACCCTTTAACTGGTCACATGCCTCGTCATGGGTAAGCTTTGCCTCGGGCAGACTAAGGCCAGAATAAGATAACACGGAATGGGCGTGGAGCGGTGGCGAGAGTAGCGTGTACCCTCCGTGGCAAGAGGCTGGACGGTGGTGTATCTGTGCTCTCGGTTCACGTGAACCTGATCTGGTCTTAAGAACCCCGGTGGCGGGTTGACATATGCAAGGGTTAAGTGCTACATATGTCGTGTGATCGGAGATCCTCAGCTGAGTATAATCGATTCGGATCGCCGTACCTTCGCGGTTATGAAGACTTGGTCACTGACCTACAACCTAAGTCAGGATGTGAACATTATGAATAAAAATGATGTTGTATTGATGAGATGGTGAAATTAGACCAGATGCAAACAGAGTCTATTAATACTTAATTTGGCGTTAAAATATTGAAAGTAAGGACTCATTTTAGTAAGCTATTTCTGCAAAAGTATCTAAGTTGATTCTTGCTAAAGCCTCTCCTTGATTCCCAAATCCAGCATATCCTTGAGAGTCTTTTCTTTAGTCGGGTAAGTCTTGCTGAGTAATTCCATACTCAGGGTTTTATTCCCTATTGTTTTTCAGGTTATAGTTTTGTGCTGCTGTTGATGGTGTTAAGTGCCGGTGGGCTCGGCCTTCTTATATAAGTATACCCCGTCTTTATCTTCTTACTGAGGATGGTCATTTGAGCTAGCATATATTTCAAACTTATACTTTTGTAATCACTCCGATAAAATAATGTAAAATTTTTGTAACTTGTAAAATTTGGTAATAAGATTTCCGCTGCAAAAATATTGGTGTGTGTGATTTGTGTTACTTAATCCCGCGGTTCTGGTTGTAAGTGGTTTATCTGATGTCCTTGGGGCAATCGGACGGATCCTGTTAAGTTATCTGGTGCACATGCATGGCCGTCTGAGGTCTTTGGGACAAGGACAAGTGCATGTGGGCCCGATACCTTGGGAGGTTCTGCCACAGCTGGTATCAGAGCTGGATTAAGTATATATGGTCACATACGTATTTTCAAAATAAAAGTTTTGGTTTTAGAAAACCTATTTTCAACTAAACACATTGTTTGGCTTTGAAAAACAGTTTTGAGAAACTATAATGCTAGCGACATCCTCTGTTAAGCCCTAAGTTAAGGACTATAAGGTGGCTTAGTTTAGGATGCTAACCACTAACCCACAACTATAATACAACTTTCTGCAGGTACACTAACTAAACCCTAGGAAAGTGCGACTAGTGTTCAATGACGGAATGAGTAGGTATGCCACCGCCATAAAACGTGATAGCCACTATATGTTGGCAAGAGTTGCAAGGACGAATAGGACGAGCATGCATCATGTCATACAACTATAAGTCAAAACCCCCTGTATAGCTATTCTAGTACGTGTTTTGTATACCCTATTGATACATCCTTAGTGAATAGAGTGTATCCGTTGCTCTTCTCTATAGATGAATCAACAAGAAGCTCCTACAGGAGTTGGAGAGTTTCTATGAGATTTTGGTGTTCCTATGGTCCTGTGGCGACTACTTCAAGAAGTTGGATACACTGAAGCACCCAAGTACCAGTGGTCGCGCACTATTCTTAGAGGACAACCATGGTATGAGGTAGTAGTGCGTATTCCAGAACGTGCTAGAAAACCATCTTGGCCACATTGGATGTTCCATGCTGAAGGAATGACTCCTTGGGAAGGTGCTCAGGTAACTGCCTTAGAGGTGTTGACAACAATATGTTACCAGAAGTGGGAAGAAATACAGGCCACGTCTATGAGGTTGTTCCCTGCATTTGCCTTAAGCGACCTAGTTGTGTATCATCACCAGGCTCGATTAATGGAAAACATTCCCGTTGGGCAAGACTCTGTTGAATCGGCATCTGCTCGAGTTTTGATGACCGTGCTAGAGTTGCAGCTTACTCAAGGGCACAGTCGTCAAATGTGGCAGCAGTTGTACACTGGGAGTTATGCAACATTTAAGATGATGGAAATGGCCAAGAATAGGGCTTGTACTCAGGCACAAGAACGGCTTGAAGAAATAAAGCTTCGAGCTGAGCGAATTGTTGGACTAGAGCATCAAGTGACAGAACTTCAAGCACAACACCAAGCTGACCAGAATCGTATCAAGGAGCTTGAACATCAACTAACTAATGCTCAATCCAAATCTAGAGCTTTGGCTCAGCAACAAAAGGAAACTCACTTATATGATGTTGCTGTTAGAGAAGACCTTAGGGAAACCATGAGCTTCATAAGCCATCAGGATCAGGCGATCAAGGAATTGAATCGTGCTCATCCAATGGAATTTCAA
Source organism: Zea luxurians (assembly GCA_029449295.1). Taxonomy (NCBI): domain Eukaryota; kingdom Viridiplantae; phylum Streptophyta; class Magnoliopsida; order Poales; family Poaceae; genus Zea; species Zea luxurians. The sequence goes on from JAOPSE010000023.1 coordinate 40,543,705, forward strand.
GCAGCACAACGGCTTGTCAACCATCTGCAGCAAGCGGTGCATAGGCTCAATATTGCCTTTTATCCTACTCCTGCACCAGCGGACTAAGGGTTCCTTGGAAGAATGGAAACCAACATCTGGCAGATGTGATAACCAGAGAAGATATAGCAGGCAACTTAATCCTCGTGAGGCAGTATAACTATGTAAATTAGTTTTGAAGGGTAGATGTAAGGTAGACCCATATGGCAATATTAGCTAGTAAAAAAAACAGGTTAAACTTTGTTGGAAAGAGTTTTCCTGTTTCACCTGGATCATGTAACATGTGAGCTTTTCTATGACTATGGTGTAAGAAACAACTGCCTGTTTCAGAAGCAACTTTTAATATCTATAGCCGTTTGTCGAATCCCAAGAGTTAAAATGGCTATTCCTTTGGATATTCCCTGTGGATGCACGTGTGTGGATAAATGACTTGGTACACGCTGGTACCATAGTTTCTGGGTGTGTTTTGTGATAAAATGGTACCACCGTGATTTCCCATGTGCATCTGTTGAACGAGAAATGGACGAATGGCTTGGCGTATCCAAAACAAATTAGATGCAACATCTTGGGTAAAACACACTGTCGGCGTTTCGAGACCGGGGGGTCCCTAAGCCGACGAGTGAGTGTGCCGCGTGCCCCAGCCCAGATGGGTCGAGCGCGTGGGCGAGCGCGAAGGGGGGAAAAGCGAGGTGGTCGGAGACGAGTCGTGAGAGAGGTGGGAATCCCGCGGCCTTCGTGTTCGACCCGCGCCCAGGTCGGGTGCGCTTGCAGTAGGGGGTTACAAGCGTCCACGCGGGTGAGGGAAGCGAGCGGCCCCAAGAGAGCGCCTGCCCCGTCCTCGTCCCCGCGCGGCCAACCTTCTCTAAGAAGGCCCTGGTCCTTCCTTTTATAGGCGTAAGGAGAGGACCTAGGTGTACAATGGGGGTGTAGCAAGGTGCTACGTGTCTAGCGGGGGTGAGCTAGCGCCCTAAGTACATGCCAATGTGGCAGCCGGAGAGATCTTGGCACCTAGCTGGTGTGGTGTCGTGGCTGTCGGAGGAGCAACGGAGCCTGGCGGAGGGACAGCTGTCGGAGCGGTTGGGCCCTTGCTGACGTCCCCCTGCTTCCGTAAGGGAGCTGAGAGCCGCCGTCGTCATGGGTCTAGCGGGGCGCCATCATTGCCTATCTGGCGGAGCTAGCCAGATGGGACGCCGGTCTTGTTCCCTACGGCCCGAGTCGGCTCGGGGTAGGGTGATGATGGCGCTTCCTGTTGACGTGGCGGACTTGTGTCCTAGGTCGGGCGACGTGGAGGCTCCTCCGAAGCCGAGGTCGAGTCTGTCCTGCATGGCCGAGGCCGAGCCCGAGCTCCTGGGTCGGGCGAGGCGGAGGTCGTTCGGCAGAGGCCAGGGCGGAGTCCGACCCCTGGGGTCGGGCGAAGCGGAGTTCGTCGTCTTCTGGGGCCTAGCCCGAGTCCGAGCCCTGGGTCGGGCGGAGCGGAGTTCGCCGTCTTCCGGGGCCTTAGCCCGAGTCCGAGCCCTGGGTCGGGCGGAGCGGAGTTCGCCGTCTTCCGGGGCCTTAGCCCGAGTCCGAGCCCTGGGTCGGGCGGAGCTTCCTATGGCGCCTTTGGCAAGGCCTGACTGCCTGTCAGTCTCACTCTGTCAAGTGGCACTGCAGTCGGAATGGCGCAGGCGGCGCTGTCCTTCTGTCAGACCGGTCAGTGGAGCGGCGAAGTGACGGCGGTCACTTCGGCTCTACCGGGGGGCGCGCGTCAGGATAAAGGTGTCAGGCTACCTTTGCGTTAAATGCCCCTGCGACTCGGTCGGTCGGCGCGGCGATTTAGTCAGGGTTGCTTCTTAGCGAAGGCAAGGCCTCGAGCGAGCCGGAGATGTGTCTGCCGTTAAAAGGGGGCCTCGGGCGAGACGGAAACATCTCGGGGTCAGCTACCCTTGCCTGAGGCTAGGCTCGGGCGAGGCGTGATCGAGTCGCTCGTATGGACTGATCCCTGACTTAATCGCACCCATCAGGCCTCTGTAGCTTTATGCTGATGGGGGTTACCAGCTGAGAATTAGGCGTCTTGAGGGTACCCCTAATTATGGTCCCCGACAGTAGCCCCCGAGCCTCGAAGGGAGTGTTAGCACTCGCTTGGAGGCTTTCGTCGCACTTTTTTGCAAGGGGACCAGCCTTTCTCGGTTGCATTTTGTTCCGGTGGGTGCGCGCGAGCGCACCCGCCGGGTGTAGCCCCCGAGGCCTCGGAGGAGTGGTTTCACTCCTTCGAGGTCTTAATGCCTTGCATAATGCTTCAGCTGGTCTGGTGGTTCCCTCATGCGAACTGGCCGTAGCCCGGGTGCACGGTCGGGGCCCAAGTTCTCGGGCTGGTATGTTGACGCTGTCAACGGTTTGGCCGGAGCCGGGTTTGCGAGAGCAGCCCCCGAGCCTCCGCACAGGGCGAGAGGGCGATCAGTGACAGACTCGGCTTTTTTAGATACGCCCCTACGTCGCCTTTCCGCAAGGAGGAGGGGGGAGAGCGCCATGTTACCCTCGATGGGCACCGAACATGGTGTCTCCGGTGAGCTGCAAGCGGGTAATCCGAGTGGACGTCCGTGTCCCGTTCGTTGGGGGTCGGCTAGGGGCCCAGAGGCATGCCCAAAAGTACCTGCGGGTGATCTGCCGGACCCGGTCCCCTGGCGACGGGGTCCGAGGGCTCGATGCCTCCCTCCGATGGGATTCCGTTACAAAATCGCTCCCGCTGGTCTCGGAAATGTCCTAGGGTACCTCGGGAGCGCAGCCCGAGCCTTGGTTATGTATCGAACGTACCCCTGGTCATCCCTCGCTCGGTGTCTGAGGCGACTGTGAACCCTTCGGGGGCCAGCCTTCGAACCCCTGATCAGTAATGGGCGCGGAGCCCGAGTAGCCTGAGGCGGCCGTGGAACCCTTCGGGGGGCCGGCCTTCGAACCTCTGACCAGTAGTGGGTGTAGGGCCCACGCGATCTGAGGCGGCTGTTGAACCCCCCGGGGGGCCAGCCTTCGAACCCCTGATCAGTAAGGAGGCTCGGAGCCTAGTTCCTTCACGGGGAAGGATCCCTTTCGGGGTATCCCCCATTCCCGGTCCCTGTCGCAAGAGATAGAGAAAGAGGAAAAAAGGACGACGCGGCGTACCTTTTTTGGCGCGGTTGTTTCGGCGAAGGCGAAGCGTCGCCCGCTGCTCCTGCCAGAAGCGCCGCCTGTCCAGCCGCGGAGTTGATGCGACGGGGCGAGTAGTTGGCGGGGCTGCCGTTGCGCGTGCGCGAGCCGTTCGAGGAACGGACCACGGGCGTGTTGTCTTCACGCCGTGAGAGGGGGTTCTCTTGCTGCCCCCGGATGGGACGTGAGCTTGGCTGACGACGTGTCCGCTGCTCCCGCGCGCCTGCCACCGTCATTACTGCCGGCTCACCTTTGGCCGCGTTGGCCGCCGTGCCAAGCCGGCGCCGCTGGGTCGCGCGCTGGGTCGCCTCAAGTCGCGGTATTGGTTCCGCAATCGAGGAAGCGCGGTGGTGGCACAGGCGGTACAGTTGCTTGCATGCAGCATCCGGCGCGCCGGTCGCGCGACGCGTGGGCCTGGGCCTCCGTGCCGGCGTGTCGGGAGTCGGAGAGGCGCGTCCACTTGGCGCGATTGCATGCCGCCTGCATGGCTGCCCGCCCCTTTCGCCCGTTGGTCTGGGCAAAAGTGGAGGGTCACTTGTAACCGCTGGGCGGTTGCGTGCACCACGCGCGGCGGTTTGGCTTCTTCTGCTCGGAGCCGGTCTGCATGACATGCGGGACCCAGCCCCCGCGCCGCAGGGGAGGGCTTTGGAGCGTGTTGGAGAAGACTCAGCCCGTGACGGTTGGGGGCACAAGCAGGGAGAGTCGCCTTTAAAAGGAGGGCGACCCCTTCCGTAAGGCGACCATGTCTTCTTCCTCCCTGATGCACCGTGTCTTTCCACCTTCCAAGCCCCCGGATGGGGGAAACCGCCGTCTTTTCGCCTCATCGTTGGAGGAACGCAACTCCGTGGGAGTTGGTACCTTTCAGCCATCGTTCGGCTTCAAGGATTTTCATCATGCAGCCCGGTTGCACCCCTCCACCGGCGGTCACCCAAGATGGTGACCTCCGGCTTGATGGTGGGGGAAAGCGAGCCGGGCTGCGGCCTCTGCCCCTCCCTCAGCCTCAAGGATTTTCATCACCAGGGCTGTGGAGGGGAGTGTGCCGAGTTGAGGTCGGCCCCCGCGTGGGCGGCGGCCCGCTCCTTTACTCAGTGATCGGAGGCAGGAGCGGTCGTCGTCCGTGGCGCTGGCATCTGCAGCGTGCCTAGCCTTCGGACGCGAGTGGCTTCGGAGCCGCTCGTGGCGCCGGCGTCTGCCACGGCAGCTGGAAGAGGTTCTTCCGCCGGCGTGATAGCCAGGGCTGGCCACGGACCGACCTCCAACTCTACGGCCTTCTGCCCGTCCTTGCCTCTCGAGTTCGGGCATGGGCGGGGGCCTCCCAGCAGTAGCATCTGCCCTGAGGTCATCACTGCTGCTGTTCGGCCCCCCGGGACAGAAGTCTTCATCGCCGTCGCTGTCGGGGCGGGCGATGACATGCCGTTCGTCGGTCTTCTGTTGCTCCGCAGGCCCACCCCTATCGAGTGGGGTTGTTCGTACCCGCGGAGGGGGAACCGGAGTTCCGTTTGTAATGGCACTTCGAATGCCAGGATTTTCTGTTCATTACGGCTTTCGGGGCCTGAACATGTATGTAACATCGGCACAGAGCCGTATTTTTTCCTCATTCTTGAGCACTAAGACTCGTCTGTTGACTATCTGAACCGCTTCACCAAGCATGAGTCGCCCCCTGTCAAGGTGACGAGTGAGGTATCCGTATCCAGGAGGCGTAGGAGTCCCTCGGCTCGGTCGGCCCTGCTGTCCGAGGCTCCTCTAGCTTAGTTGAAGAGACCCCTCGGCCGCTCTTCGACGAGCCGAGGCCAGGGGAAGCGATATCAGTATGAACAGAGGCGGAGTTGGCTCAAAAATGAAACCTGGTTGGCCGGAGCCTAGCCGGGTTGTCCGTTGGCAGGATCGACGTCGGAGTTGATCAGCCGAGGCTTCGAACCGGGCTGGCGCCCTCGGAAGATGGTTGGCCGAGGCCCCAAGGGTGACCGGCTGAGCCGCCTGCTCGGGCCGGATTCCCGGAGAAGTCCCTGGCAGCGATTGCCCGGGCGTGGTGATGACGTCGTCCTTCGGAGCGGAGACCCTCGGACCACGTCGCCGTCCGAGGCTAGGTCGGGCCTCGCCGAAGGTGCCGTCGATGCCGAGGGTGTTGCTGCCCTCTTCCAGCGTCAAGACCCGAGCCTGCAGGATCAGATTGTCTTGTAGCGTGTGCCTCGTGCGGCCGTCGAGGCCAGAACACACACCCTCGCTGCGTTGTAAAGCTGCGTCTCTTTTCCTCTTGTTTCGAGTATCTGGACTTTTTGTCGGTAACAGGGATGTTTGTGCGAGCGAGAGTTGCTTCTCGCGGAAGGTGATGAGTGAGGTATCCGTATCCCGGAGGCGTGGGAGTCCCTCGGCTCGGTCGGCCTTGCCGCTTACGCGTACTTTCACCCGTCCATGAGGCCCTGTCACCGACTCGGTCGAGAAGGCTCGAAGGATCGCTTCGGCAAAAGGGCTTCCGAGCGTAAAGACTTGTTCGATCCGCGGAGTCACTTTATCCGAACGCGAGTTACTTATCGCAGAAGGTGATGAGTGAGGTATCCGTATCCCGGAGGCATAGGAGTCCCTTGGCTCGGTCAGCCTTGGCTGCTTACGTGTACTTCGTCGTTTCCAGGACCCACTTTTCGAAGTAGTCAAAAAGCACGAAAGATATTCTGGTAGAAGAGATTTTTTTTTTCGAGGAAAATTTTGACGCAGAGGGGGTTTCCCCCCTTTTAGCCCCCGAGGGAGGGTCGGGCTTTGCCGAGGCGAGGCCGACCCTTCCTTGTTGACTAAACTTTGCGTGGGTGCGAGGTATATGAACAACTTGGAAACATCTTAAGGGTAGAAGCGACATAGCTGTTGGATGTTCCAAGCGTTGCCGTAGACCTCGCCTTGACTGTTGGCCAGCTTGTACGTTCCGGGCTTCAGAACTTTGGCAATGACGAATGGCCCCTCCCAGGGGGGCGTGAGCTTGTGCCTCCCTCGGGCGTCTTGCCGCAGTCGAAGCACCAGGTCGCCCACCTAGAGGTCTCGGGGTCGGACCCCTCGGGCGTGGTAGCGTCGCAGGGACTGCTGATACCGCGCCGAGTGTAGTAAGGCCCTGTCCCGAGCCTCTTCCAGCTGGTCCAGCGAATCTTCTCGGCTAGCTTGGTTGCTTTCATCGTCATAGGCCCTCGTCCTCGGGGAGCCGTATTCCAGGTCAGTGGGCAAGACGGCCTCGGCCCCGTAGACCAGGAAGAACGGCGTGAAACCCGTGGCTCGGCTCGGCGTTGTCCTCAGGCTCCAGACCACCGAGGGGAGTTCCTTCATCCATCGCTTGCCGAACTTGTTGTGGTCGTTGTAAATCCGAGGCTTGAGCCCTTGTAGAATCATGCCGTTGGCACGCTCTACTTGCCCATTCGACATGGGATGAGCTACGGCCGCCCAGTCCACCCGGATGTGGTGATCCTCGCAAAAATCCAAGAATTTTCTGCCGGTGAACTGGGTGCCGTTGTCGGTGATGATGGAGTTTGGGACCCCAAAGCGATGGATGATGTTGGTGAAGAACGCCACCGCCTGCTCGGACCTGATGCTGTTCAGGGGTCGGACTTTGATCCACTTGGAGAATTTGTCGACGGCGACCAGCAGGTGCGTGTAGCCCCCGGGCGCCTTCTGCAGAGGGCCGACGAGGTCCAGACCCCACACAGCGAAGGGCCAGGTGATGGGTATCGTCTGCAGAGCCTGAGCGGGCAGGTGGGTCTGCTTCGCATAGAATTGACACCCCTCGCAGGTGCGGACGATTCGAGTGGCGTCAGCCACCGCCGTCGGCCAGTAGAAGCCTTGCCGGAAAGCGTTCCCGACGAGGGCTCGGGGCGCTGCATGATGGCCGCAAGCCCCTGAGTGTATCTCTTGCAGGAGTTCCTGACCTTCGGCGATGGAGATGCATCGCTGGAGGATGCCCGAGGGGCTGCGGTGGTAAAGCTCCTTCTCATCGCCCAGCAGGACGAACGACTTGGCGCGTCGCGCTACCCGCCGAGCCTCGGCTTGGTCGAGGGGTAGCTCTCCTTGGCGGAGATAGTGCAGGTACGGGGTCTGCCAATCTCGATCAGGCGTGACCTCGCTCCGCTCCTCCTCGATGCGCAGCGCCTCGCCCTCGGGGGCCGAGGGTACCTCGGGCTGAACCGAGGACGCCTCGGGATGGGCCGAGGGTACCTCGGACTGAACCGAGGACGCCTCGGGCTGGGCCGAGGGTACCTCGGACTCGGGCGTGTCGTCGATCTTGACGGAGGGTTAGTGCAGATCCCGGGAGAAGACGTCTGGGGGAACCGTCGTTCGCCCCGAGGCTATCTTTGCCAGCTCGTCCGCAGTCTCGTTGTAGCGCCGGGCGATGTGGTTAAGCTCGAGCCCGTAGAACTTGTCTTCCAGGCGCCGAACCTCATCGCAGTAGGCCTCCATCTTCGGGTCGCGGCAGTGGGAGTTCTTCATGACTTGGTCGATGACGAGCTGCGAGTCGCCGCGAGCGTCGAGGCGTCGGACCCCTAGCTCGATGGCGATTCGCAATCCGTTGATCAGAGCTTCGTACTCAGCCACATTGTTGGACGCCGGGAAATGGAGACGCAGCACGTAGCGTAGGTGTTTCCCGAGGGGCGAGACGAAGAGCAGGCCCGCGCCGGCTCCCGTCTTCATCAGCGACCCGTCGAAAAACATGGTCCAGAGCTCTGGTTGGATCGGAGCCGTCGGTAGCTGGGTGTCGACCCATTCGGCTACGAAGTCCGCCAGTACCTGGGACTTGATGGCCTTCCGAGGGGCGAACGAGATTGTCTCGCCCATGATTTCCACCGCCCACTTTGCGATCCTGCCCGAGGCCTCTCGGCACTGGATGATCTCCCCCAGGGGGAAGGATGACACCACAGTTACCGGATGAGACTCGAAGTAATGTCGCAACTTTCGCCTCGTCAGGATTACTGCATACAGTAGCTTCTGAACTTGTGGGTAGCGGACCTTGGTTTCGGACAGCACCTCGCTGACGAAGTAAACTGGCCTCTGAACGGGCAATGCATGCCCCTCTTCTTGCCTTTCGACCACAATCGCGGCGCTAACCACCTGAGTGGTCGCGGCGACGTAGACCAAGAGGGCTTCTCCATCAGCTGGGGGTACCAAGATAGGCGCCTTGGTGAGGAGCGCCTTCAGGTTCCCGAGAGCTTCCTCGGCCTCGGGGGTCCAAGTGAAGCACTCGGCCTTCCTTAAGAGGCGGTACAGAGGCAGGCCTCTTTCGCCGAGGCGTGAGATGAAACGGCTCAAGGCCGCGAGACATCCCATGACCCTCTGTACGCCTTTTAAGTCCTTGATGGGCCCCATGCTGGTGATGGCTGCGATTTTCTCCGGGTTGGCTTCGATGCCCCGCTCGGAGACGATGAACCCCAGGAGCATGCCTCGGGGCACCCCGAAGACACACTTCTCGGGATTGAGCTTGACGTCCTTTGCCTTGAGACACCGGAATGTCACTTCAAGGTCGGAGAGGAGGTCGGAGGCTTTCCTTGTCTTGACTACGATGTCATCGACGTAGGCCTCGACCGTGCGACCGATGTGTTCGCCGAACACATGGTTCATGCACCGCTGGTATGTCGCACCCGCGTTCCTCAAACCGAACGGCATGGTGACATAGCAGTACATGCCGAAGGGCGTGATGAAAGAAGTCGCGAGCTGGTCGGACTCTTTCATCTTGATTTGATGATACCCTGAGTAGGCATCGAGGAAAGATAGGGTTTCGCACCCAGCAGTGGAATCCACGATTTGATCGATGCGAGGTAGAGGGTAGGGAACCTTCGGACATGCTTTGTTGAGACCAGTGTAGTCTACACACATCCGCCATTTCCCCCCTTTCTTTCTCACAAGCACAGGGTTGGCAAGCCATTCGGGATGGAATACCTCTTTGATGAACCCTACTGCCATCAGCTTGTGGATCTCCTCACCTATCACTCTGCGCTTCTCCTCGTCGAACCGGCGCAGAGGCTGCCTGACCGGTCGGGCTCCGGCCCGAATATCCAGCGAGTGCTCGGCGACATCCCTCGGTATGCCGGGCATGTCCGAGGGACTCCACGCAAAGACGTCGGCGTTTGCGCGGAGAAAGTCGACGAGCACTGCTTCCTATTTGGGGTCGAGCCCGGAACCGATCCGGACCTGCTTGGAGGTGTCGCCACTGGGGTCGAGAGGGACGACCTTAACCGTCTCCGCTGGCTCGAAATTGCCGGCGTGTCGCTTCACGTCTGGCACCTCTCTGGAGAGGTTCTCCAGGTCGGCGATGAGGGCCTCGGACTCGGCGAGGGCCTCGGCGTACTCCACGCACTCCACGTCGCATTCGAACGCGTGTTTGTACGTGGGGCCGACGGTGATGACCCCGTTGGGGCCCGGCATCTTGAGCTTCAGGTAGGTGTAGTTGGGGACGGCCATGAACTTCGCGTAGCATGGCCTCCCCAATACCGCGTGGTAGGTTCCTCGGAACCCGACCACCTCGAACGTCAGAATCTCCCTTCGGAAGTTGGAGGGCGTTCCGAAGCAGACAGGAAGGTCGAGCTGTCCGAGGGGCTGGACGCGCTTCCCAGGAATGATCCCGTGGAAGGGCGCGGCTCCTGCTCGGACGGAGGACAGATCGACGCGCAGGAGCCTGAGGGTCTCGGCGTAGATGATGTTGAGGCAGCTGCCCCCATCCATCAGGACCTTGGTGAGCCTGACGTCGCCGATGATGGGATCGACGACGAGCGGGTATTTCCCCGGGCTCGGCACGTGGTCGGGGTGGTCAGCTTGGTCGAAGGTGATGGGCTTGTCGGACCAGTCTAGGTAGAATGGCGCCGCCACCTTCACCGAGCAGACCTCCCGACGCTCTCGCTTGCGATGCCGAGCCGAGGCATTCGCCGCATGCCCTCCGTAGATCATGAAGCAGTCGCGGACCTCGGGGAACTCTCCTGCTTGGTGATCTTCCTTTTTGTCGTCGTCGCGGGCCCTGCCACCCTCTGCGGGTGGCCCGGCCCTGTGGAAGTGGTGCCGAAGCATGACGCACTCCTCGAGGGTGTGCTTGACGGGCCCCTGATGGTAAGGGCACAGCTCCTTGAGCATCTTGTCGAAGAGGTTAGCACCTCCGGGGGCTTCCGAGGGTTCTTGTACTCGGCGGCGGCGACAAGGTCTGCGTCGGCGGCGTCACGTTTCGCTTGTGACTTCTTCTTGCCTTTCTTCTTGGCGCCGCGCGGAGTAGACGCCTCGGGAGCCTCTTTCGTCGGGTGGCCCTGGGGGTGCTTGTCCTTTCGGAAGATGGCCTCGACCGCCTCCTGGCCAGAGGCGAACTTGGTGGCGATGTCCATCAGCTCGCTCGCCCTGGTGGGGGTCTTGTGACCCAACTTGCTCACCAGGTCGCGGCAGGTGGTGCCGGCAAGGAACGCGCCAATGACATCTGAGTCGGTGATGTTGGGCAGCTCGGTGCGCTGCTTCGAGAATCGCCGGATGTAGTCCCGAAGAGACTCTCCCGGCTGTTGCCGGCAGCTTCGGAGGTCCCAGGAATTCCTGGGGCGCACGTACGTGCCCTGGAAGTTGCCGGCGAAGGCTTGTACCAAATCCTCCCAGTTGGAGATCTGCCCCGGAGGCAGGTGCTCCAACCAGGCGCGAGCAGTGTCGGAGAGGAACAGGGGGAGGTTGCGGATGATGAGGTTGTCATCGTCCGTTCCACCCAGTTGGCAGGCCAGGCGGTAGTCTGCGAGCCACAATTCCGGTCTCGTTTCCCCCGAGTACTTGGTGATAGTAGTTGGGGGTCGGAAACGGGCCGGAAACGGCGCCCGCCGGATGGCCCGGCTGAAGGCCTGCGGACCGGGTGGTTCGGGCGAGGGACTCCGATCCTCCCCACTGTCGTAGCGTCCCCCACGCCTGGGGTGGTAGCCTCGGCGCACCCTTTCGTCGAGGCGGGCCCGACGGTCGCGACGATGGTGCTCGTTGCCGAGGTGGCCCGGGGCCGCAGGCGCGGTGTTGCGCGTGCGCCCGGTGTAGACCGAGGCTTCCCGCATGAATCGGGAAGTCGCGGCATGAGGTTCCGAGGGGTACCCCTGCCTTCGGGAGGCAGAGCTCTCGGCCCGCCGGGCCGCGGCGCCTTCCAGGAGATTCTTGAGCTCTCCCTGGATTCGCCGACCCTCGGTGGTTGATGGTTCTGGCATCGCGCGGAGGAGCATCGCTGCGGCTGCCAGGTTCTGACCGACCCCGCTGGATGCGGGTGGCGGCCTGTCCCTGACATCGTTGGCGACGCGGTGCTAGAAACCCTGGGGCAGGTGACGTATTTCTCCGGCCGGGGGTTGGCCCGCCCATACCTGCCCGACGTCCCGGCGGATCGACTTGAGCGCTCCTGCTCCCTCGTCGAGCCTGGCCTGCGCCCCGCGGACTTGCTCGAGCTGTGGGTCGTGACCCCCCGCCGGAACGGGGACCACAGCTAGCTCCCGCGGGATGTCGGCGCGAGGCACCGGCCTGGGGAGATCACCGTCCTCCGGCATGCCGAGATGGTTGCCTTCGGAGGGATCCCCTAGCTCGACGTGGAAACATTCGCGGCTTGGGCCGCAGTCCTTGTCGTCAAGGCTGCGGCTGCCGTCGGAACAGTCGGAGAGGCAGTAGTCACATGCGGTCATAAAGTCCCGCATGGCACTGGGGTTGCCAAATCCAGAGAAATCCTAGCAGATGCTGGGATCGTCATCTTCCTCGGACCCAGAGGGCCCGTAGGTCGAGACGTCCGTCAATCGGTCCCAAGGCGACCACACACGAAACCCCAGAGGGGTTGCACTCGCCTCAACGTGAGCGCCCGCCAAAGCGAGGTCGCTAGGCGGGTTGAGGCCGAGTCGAAATGACGTAGGATGGGAATCGGTCGGTACCTTTTGGTCGACGAGGAGCAACATAGTCACGTCGGGGACTGATTGCGCCGTCGTCTTGGGTACGAGGGCGACGTCCTGCAGGCCCTCTGCGAGCGTGCTGGCGTCGTCCACTTGCTCGGGATTGGCGTGTCGCGGGGGGACGGCGCTCGCCTTCGTCTCAAACGCGAGGTTGACGCCCGACGCGCCCTCCGTTGGGGCGCTGGGGACGTCGGTTCGCTCGACAGCCGACGGAGCGCGGCCTCCCGCTCGGCCCTGGTTGCCCCGCCTCCTCCTCCGATGGCGGGGGAGAGGACGGGGCGAGCTCGAATGTTGTTCTTCCACCACGCGGGGAAGACGTCGTCGATTCCGCCGCCGGTGGGCGGGCTGTCGGCCGCCATTGTCGTCGTCGCGCGGCGGTGGAAGGAGTATCATGTCGTATCTGCCGTCGAGAGACATGAACTCGAGACTCCCGAAACGGAGCACCGTCCCGGGTTGGAGAGGTCGTTGGAGACTGCCCATCTGGAGCTTGACGGGAAGCTGCTCGTCAACACGCAGCGTGCCCCTACCTGGCGCGCCAACTGTCGGCGTTTCAAGACCGGGGGGTCCCTAAGCCGACGAGTGAGTGTGCCGCGTGCCCCAGCCCAGATGGGTCGAGCGCGTGGGCGAGCGCGAAGGGGGGAAAAGCGAGGTGGTCGGAGACGAGTCGTGAGAGAGGTGGGAATCCCGCGGCCTTCGTGTTCGACCCGCGCCCAGGTCGGGTGCGCTTGCAGTAGGGGGTTACAAGCGTCCACGCGGGTGAGGGAAGCGAGCGGCCCCAAGAGAGCGCCTGCCCCGTCCTCGTCCCCGCGCGGCCAACCTTCTCTAAGAAGGCCCTGGTCCTTCCTTTTATAGGCGTAAGGAGAGGACCCAGGTGTACAATGGGGGTGTAGCAAGGTGCTACGTGTCTAGCGGGGGTGAGCTAGCGCCCTAAGTACATGCCAATGTGGCAGCCGGAGAGATCTTGGTACCCAGCTGGTGTGGTGTCGTGGCTGTCGGAGGAGCAACGGAGCCTGGTGGAGGGACAGCTGTCGGAGCGGTTGGGCCCTTGCTGACGTCCCCCTGCTTCCGTAAGGGAGCTGAGAGCCGCCGTCGTCATGGGTCTAGCGGGGCGCCATCATTGCCTATCTGGCGGAGCTAGCCAGATGGGACGCCGGTCTTGTTCCCTGCGACCCGAGTCGGCTCGGGGTAGGGTGATGATGGCGCTTCCTGTTGACGTGGCGGACTTGTGTCCTAGGTCGGGCGACGTGGAGGCTCCTCCGAAGCCGAGGTCGAGTCTGTCCTGCATGGCCGAGGCCGAGCCCGAGCTCCTGGGTCGGGCGAGGCGGAGGTCGTTCGGCAGAGGCCAGGGCGGAGTCCGACCCCTGGGGTCGGGCGAAGCGGAGTTCGTCGTCTTCTGGGGCCTAGCCCGAGTCCGAGCCCTGGGTCGGGCGGAGCGGAGTTCGCCGTCTTCCGGGGCCTTAGCCCGAGTCCGAGCCCTGGGTCAGGCGGAGCGGAGTTCGCCGTCTTCCGGGGCCTTAGCCCGAGTCCGAGCCCTGGGTCGGGCGGAGCGGAGTTCGCCGTCTTCCGGGGCCTTAGCCCGAGTCCGAGCCCTGGGTCGGGCGGAGCTTCCTATGGCGCCTTTGGCAAGGCCTGACTGCCTGTCAGTCTCACTCTGTCAAGTGGCACTGCAGTCGGAATGGCGCAGGCGGCGCTGTCCTTCTGTCAGACCGGTCAGTGGAGCGGCGAAGTGACGGCGGTCACTTCGGCTCTGCCGGGGGGCGTGCGTCAGGATAAAGGTGTCAGGCTACCTTTGCGTTAAATGCCCCTGCGACTCGGTCGGTCGGCGCGGCGATTTAGTCAGGGTTGCTTCTTAGCGAAGGTAAGGCCTCGGGTGAGCCGGAGATGTGTCTGCCGTTAAAAGGGGGCCTCGGGCGAGACGGAAACATCTCGGGGTCGGCTGCCCTTGCCCGAGGCTAGGCTCGGGCGAGGCGTGATCGAGTCGCTCGTATGGACTGATCCCTGACTTAATCGCACCCATCAGGCCTCTGCAGCTTTATGCTGATGGGGGTTACCAGCTGAAAATTAGGCGTCTTGAGGGTACCCCTAATTATGGTCCCCGACACACACAGAAAGAGATTTATCGTCGAGTCATCATTGGAAGTTTGTAGCATCGGAAACGAGTGCGAATGTCGATCGACATCGTGGTTAACTCATGATTAAGCGAAACAGAACACCTCCCCGGCCTGGTAGGAGAAATTGGGAAATAAGTTTGTGACACATTTCCTTTTCCGTTACTGAGCCTGAACTTTTAAATCTCGGGACGAGATTTCTTTTAGGGGGGAAGGCTGTAACACCCCTGGTGTTACGTAAACTAAAACTCTGACATGTCATCATAAGCATCTGCATTAATGTGCTTGTTACACCTAGAATGCATTCACTAGGTTAAACTTTTTCAAAAGTGTGATGTTGTGTGTTGGGTTTAGAGTTTAGTTTAAGGACTTGGCTTAAGCTAAACAGGGGTAGGTCATCTCTAAAGCAAGTAACAAGTTGACTTGGGGTCTTAAATGTTAAAGGTAAGTCTTAGAGCCTAGAGTAGCCTTGTTTTGGAATGATGGTCAAGTGGAAGAAGCGCTTAAGAAGCTGGAATAACTCCAAACCTTAACTTGAGCTTTGCTTGGAATAGATGGTTAAGTAAAGGAAATTCTAAACCAGAACATTTTGGATATGAGCTATGTGTATCAAAGATTGGATCTTGAGCTAGAGAGTAACTTTGCTCTAGGTGGAGGGATCAAAGGGATGAATCCCTGGAAGAAGCTGAAACACAAATGAAACTCATTTGAAACCCTAAAACTAGCCCAAAAGGGGAATTCAAAATCTAGAAGGATTTAGCTAAAAGTCCATATACCAAAATGGTAGAGCTTGGAAAAGTGAATAAGTTTCTTATTTGGAGAATTCCAAGTTGTGTGGAGAAATTTGGAGTAATTTGCAGAAATTCAGTTTTGGGTTCACTTTGAATTGGGCTGAAAACAGTTTCATATAGCTGTTTTTGGACCCTTATAACTTTTGATCTATGGACTTTTGGTAAGGAGTTACTATAACAAACTTGTAAAGTGACTGTTGGAGAACAATCCTTATTAAGTGTACCAGCCCTAAAACTATATGCAACTAGTTGAAAAAGTGGTCCAAATTAGAGCTGTCAGAAATACAGAGTCTGAATTTTAGTATTTTTTGCAAACTTTGGGCTAGTGTAGTTTGGAATCCAAGAGGTTTTGGTCAATGGTCACTATATCAAACTTGTAGAGGAGCTATAGTAGTATAAACTTTATTAAGCAACTTGCCCCTAGAAACATTTGGAATCCAGGCAAAATAGTGGTTTAAAGTGGTGCTGCTGTGTTTCTGAATTTTCAGATTGGAAACAGTAACTGAATTTCAGTGTGGATAGCAGTTTTGGAGCTGGTTTGTGGCTGTTCTGTAATGTTTTGTGCTGGGATGTTTATAGAGAAGTTGAAGCCTATATGATAGTGAACAAATCTACTAAAGTGTCTTTGACTTGATTCCACACAGAAAATGGAGAAAAACTTGTTCAAAGTTGGACTAATTGTGGCTGAAACTGAATTGAAATCAGTTACTGAAAACTGAATTTCAGTGAAAGTTGCTGTTTTTGGAGCCCATTTATGCCTAATCCATGAGGTTTTAGGCTGTAGAGTATATAGAGGAATTCAAGAACACCTAATGGTGAACAACTTTATTGAAGGATGATGGACATGATCCCACATAAAAAGTGAAGTAACAGCTGCTCAAAGGCTGGACTGTTAGTGTATTGGTGACTTAGTGGTTCAGAGCTAAAACTCTGAAAACAGCCAATGATGCTCTGTTTGGAGCTCAGTTGTGATTAATCCATATGGTTTTAGACCAAGAGCTGTATAGCAAAATGGAAGACCATATATAGGAGAACAAATTTCTTTAAGTAAGTTTGGTTTGATGCTACATGGAAATTGGGGTAACAGCTGCCCAAAAAGGGATGGTCAGTTGTACTGACTGAACTTTTGTTCAGTTGGCTGAAACTGCATTTGCAGTATTGGTGCCAAGTTTGGAGTTCTTTTATGGCCAATTCATAAGGTTTTGAACTAAGAATCTTGTAGTAAAGTTAGAGACCATTTAAAGGAAAGCAAGCTTCTTATAAAGTGTTAGTCTTATTACTGTTTAGAATTTGGAGAAAAATGGGTTCCAAGTTGGGCTGTCAGGGTTAGTGATATACTATTGCAGTTAACAAAAAATGGATTTTCAGTAAAGTTGGCTCAACTTTGGTGCATCATAGCTACTGTTTTAAGCGTTTTAAACCATGGGTTGTTATACAAAGGAAGTAGAGCTATAAATGGAGAATAAATTTGGTTAAGGGAGAGTGGGTTGTTGCTATGTGAAATTGTGAGATGAAGGGCACTGAACATGGAGAAGTGAAGTGGAGCAGCAGCACTGAAGAAGTTGATGCAATGTTGGATTGGAGTAACTGAAAAAGATCACCCTCTCCCTGTGGTTGCGCTTGTGTGGTTGGATGAAGATAAGGTTGAAGTGTCTAGCTGAAACTTTAGAGACCTTAGCTCTATTGAGAAGTATCAAAGTTTTGGACTGTTTTGGAGGGGGCTCTGAACTTTGGATCAGGTTGGGAAGAGAGAAAAGATCCTGTCACTTTGCTGTATCTCACTGCTGTGCTCGAATGGGATAAGGGAGATGTGAGTAACTGAGGTCTGGAGTTCTTATCTTCTGCAGAAATATTAACTTAGTACCCATTTGAGTCTATCCCCCAAGTAGAATAAATATCTGTTTTGTTTGCTAGCTGCAAAACTGGACAAAACTGATATTTGGGTTGAGTTGTGCTGATCCAAGAAGGTATTTGTGCATGGGGGACATGTGTATTAACCATGTTGTGCTGGCACCCTGAAAATATCTCTCCCTTGGATTTTAAACTAAGAGCAAACAAGCAGTAGGGGCACTGATCTATATATAGTGCCTTGGGGCTGATTCTAGGGGAGTTGGGCTTGTGTCCTCAAACTTCAGCCAAAGATCACTACGTGTGTGTGGGTTCCTGATGCTACAGCTGGTGTAACCCTCTTCCCTGTCCCAAAATCGAGTTGCTTCAGAGCCTGGCACACTATCACCAGTGTGGTGACTTGGTCCACCTGAGTGCTTTTCTCACCATGGCCAGGTAACTTCAAGGGTTTTTCTCAGTCAAGTTGTGCATGTTTTGTGCTCTGCATAAGATAGAGAAGCTCATATAATGGTGAACAAATCTCTTTAAGACTGTTTTGTTGGATGTTATATAAAAACTGGAGTAAAAGCTGTCTAAAGTCAGGCTGTCAGGTTAGCTGTGATTGAGTTGTTGAGTTCCTGAAATCTGTATTGCAGCACATGGTGCTCAGTTTAGAACCCTTTAGGCAGCAAACCATGGGGTTTTGGACTAAGAACTATATAGAAAAGTTGGAGGCCATAGTACAGAGAATAAGTTTTATAAAGAGGTTTGGACTTGGTTCTACGTAAAAGTGGGAGCAAAACACCTCTAAACTTTCTTTGACAGACAAAAGGTATGCAGATTTAGTTGACTGTTCTTAAGCAGCTTAGTGTGTTTCTACCCACATTTGGAGCTCTGTGATAATTAATAAAACCAGAATTTGGTTAAGAGTTTTATAGAAAGGTGAAAGACCAAATGTAGGAGAACCAGTTTTATACAAGTAGATTGGCTTGTTGCTGTATGGAATTTAGAGAAAAGCTTGTTACAAAACTCTGTGTCAGACCTGGTAGGATGCTGTTTCAGATCGAGGAACTGAACTTTTTAGTGTTTTGCTCTAACTTTTGTGCACCATAGCTACTGTTCTAAGTATTTTTAGCTTAGGGGTGTTATACCAAACAGGAAGGGCTATAGTAGGGGAGTAATATTGGTTAAGAAAGGCTGGTTGGTTATTGAGAAGAATTGTGAGATATTTGGGCTTGAACAAAGAAGAAAGCAGCAGGGAGCAGCAGTGTTGATGAACTGAATTCAGTTAAATGAAAACAGGTTCAGTGAATTGTGGCTGATTCTTGGACACTATAACTTGTAGTACTTGCAGTTTGAATCCTTGCTTAAGGCCTAAATGAAACACTTGGTTGATTATGGAGGCAGAGTTCCCTGGTGGAGTTTGGAATCTTGGGTGTGGTATTAAAGTGCTTAGTCTCTTGTAATTTTATAGTTTTGGTGTGCACCTTGTAGAAAGGTGTAGTCTTGTAATGCTTTATGCTATCCTCTTTGCAACTGCATAAGCATAAACATTTATGATCATGTCATTTCATGTAGAGTTCCTAGCAGAAAGAGTGAAGATTCAAGATGAAGTGTTGACTGAAGAGGAGGCTACTCCAGTGTCTGCTCATCAAGTGGATGGAGCTAACTAACTGATGATTGGGTAGAAGGATCTAGGCCTCTTCACTGCAGTAAGGCAAGCCCCGGTGCATGCAACCCCTTCCTTGTGTTTTTAAATAATTTTTGCACACTTTAAGTCTAGTGAAATGTGCATTAGGTTTATAGGAGTTGCTTGAAAACCCTTTGATGCATTGCCTTCCTTGATATCCATACCTTTATAGATACTTCTGGTGAAGTATCAAAATATGATTTACAAAAATGCTTAGCCCTGCTCAGATCTTGTGGATAGAGGTTGTCTTTTACGTTAAGGCCTTGCTCAGGGGTTATCCTGAGGAAAGATGGCTTCTACCTGCAAGAATATATTTTCATTGGGAGCATGGTGGGATCTTACTGCAAAGTTCCTTGTGATGCTCTTTTCATCCTAAGGAACACAAACAATCCTAAGGATGGAAGTACTTAAATCGGAACTTGGGCTAGGAACAGGTGAGGTTCTACCCAGGTTGATTAAGGATTGGATGCGTATGTAGGCCTGCTGATCGAGGACCCTTTAACTGGTCACATGCCTCGTCATGGGTAAGCTTTGCCTCGGGCAGACTAAGGCCAGAATAAGATAACACGGAATGGGCGTGGAGCGGTGGCGAGAGTAGCGTGTACCCTCCGTGGCAAGAGGCTGGACGGTGGTGTATCTGTGCTCTCGGTTCGCATGAACCTGATCTGGTCTTAAGAACCCCGGTGGCGGGTTGACATATGCAAGGGTTAAGTGCTACATATGTCGTGTGATCGGAGATCCTCAGCTGAGTATAATCGATTCGGATCGCCGTACCTTCGCGGTTATGAAGACTTGGTCACTGACCTACAACCTAAGTCAGGATGTGAACATTATGAATAAAAATGATGTTGTATTGATGAGATGGTGAAATTAGACCAGATGCAAACAGAGTCTATTAATACTTAATTTGGCATTAAAATATTGAAAGTAAGGACTCACTTTAGTAAGCTATTTCCGCAAAAGTATCTAAGTTGATTCTTGCTAAAGCCTCTCCTTGATTCCCAAATCCAGCATATCCTTGAGAGTCTTTTCTTTAGTCGGGTAAGTCTTGCTGAGTAATTCCATACTCAGGGTTTTATTCCCTATTGTTTTTCAGGTTATAGTTTTGTGCTGTTGTTGATGGTGTTAAGTGCCGGTGGGCTCGGCCTTCTTATATAAGTATACCCCGTCTTTATCTTCTTACTGAGGATGGTCATTTGAGCTAGCATATATTTCAAACTTATACTTTTGTAATCACTCCGATAAAATAATGTAAAATTTTTGTAACTTGTAAAATTTGGTAATAAGATTTTCGCTGCAAAAATATTGGTGTGTGTGATTTGTATTACTTAACCCCGCGGTTCTGGTTGTAAGTGGTTTATCTGATGTCCTTGGGGCAATCGGATGGATCCTGTTAAGTTATCTGGTGCACATGCATGGCCGTCTGAGGTCTTTGGGACAAGGACAAGTGCATGTGGGCCCGATACCTTGGGAGGTTCTGCCACACTTTCTACTTATGATCGTCATGAATTGAATTACAATCAAATTGCTTTGAGTCGGTTACCAATCTCCATAATGGGAGATTACACAATTCAAACAATTATGAATTCGCCTCAAAGTAAAATAGACGAAGAAAAATCTTGGAATTCAAGAACGATTACGGATTACTAGGTATTAGGATTTTTTTATTAGAAAAATCCATTTTTACTAACTCTAACGAAAAAAGAATAACTACTGCTTAACAACTTATATGTATATACAAAAAAATATCCTAATACCTTTTTCCTTCCTTGAATCTTTTAGTTTTAGTCAGTTCATGAAAAATTTTATACTAGAAATTTCTTCTTATCCATAATGGATTTACCTGGACCAATACATGAGATTCTTGTGCTATTTGGGGGATTTGGTCTTCTACTAGGAGGTCTAGGAGTAGTATTACTTACCAACCCAATTTATTCTGCCTTTTCGCTGGGATTAGTTCTTGTTTGTATATCCTTATTCTATTTTTTTTTATTAAATTCTACTTTGTAGCTGTCGCACAACTTCTTATTTATGTGGGATGTTGGGGACTTGTTCTTAAATGCTATGAATTAAGAACAAGGCAACACAGAAAATGTTAAACGTTAAAGTCCTTCGTCCTTCGAAGCATTATTTCCCTTAGGATATAATGATCTTCGGAGGACAAAGGTTATGAAGGACATACCTTCAGCAGCATAACATATAATGATGAAGAAGGAATCATATGAAATATAAAATAACATAAATAATCATGTATTATTATCAACTCATTTCTATTTTATTATTATGGAAAATGGAAATGATATCAAATTACAAATGTACCTTCGGCTTGAAAGAAGGTAAAAGTACAAGCGTGACGCAGAAGCAAATGCCAAGTCAGCGTGAACAGTACGGAAGCACTGTTCATCTATTTATAGGCACGGGACGCAGCCCATGTAGAATTACACCCATGCCCTTTACATATGCTAATGGCTCTATAGTAACCCATCGAGGTCTGAATAGCCTTTTCCTTTTTAAGTCGGTTTCCTTTTCTGCTATCATGCCGAAGCTCTCCTACACATAGCTTCGGCTCTGCGCCTTCGTATTCTTTGTGCTTCTTCACACTGTGGTTCTGATCCGAGCCCGAAGGTACCTGTTCATGTATTATTCTCTAGAAACATTGTTAAATCATGTTTTTGAGGACCTTCGGAAGCCGAAGGCCCCCAACAGTAGCCCCTCGCAATATTAATTTGCTGAAATAACAAATTCAAATTGCGATATGGACGAAGGCCTTAAGCCGAAGGTCCGAAAAAACACCTTCCCTTTGCTAGAATAGCAACAGTGAATGACAAGTGGGGCCCTGCCACTTGCGATGTACTGGGCGTATAAATAAGAAGGCATCGCCAGCTCATTTGGCACGCTCTCTTGCCGTCGGCTCCTGTCTTCCTAATTTTTAGCTCTTTGCCCACCAACGCTTGCCTGGCTTTCTACATTTTTAAGCTTCGTCTTTGAGAGTAACTTCCTCGCGTTTTCGAAGATGTCTGAAGACAAGAAAACTGTCGCTGAGTCGAAGCTAAGCCTTTCTGAAGAGATGAATCTCGGCTTCCTTGAATCAATAGCAAAGACAAATACAGAGAAGATTACTAGGGAGATTTTAGAGGGTTTGTCTGAAGACACTGGTGATAGCGACAGCTATGATGTGGAAAGTGGCGGTGAAGATTCCGAAGATCGACCTTGGCGACCAAGCCATGCAGTTTTTGGAAAATCAAGCATCAAACAAAGTCATCTTGTCAATATGAGAGGCAGATATTTTCGGGATTTAACTATTGTAAGGGCTGACGAAGGGGAGAAAACTTGTCCGACTCCTGAGGAAAATGAAGTCGTGATATTCCGAAGCTTCTTTAAGGCTGGACTTCGGTTTCCTTTGAGCAGCTTTGTGGTAGAAGTTTTGAAGATATTTGAAATCTACCTTCATCAAATTACTCCTGAAGCAATCATAAGGATGGGAATCTTCGTATGGGCCACGAAGAGCCAAGGTTCGGAACCAAATGCAAAAAGTTTCTGCAATATGCATGAGTTATTGTATGAGACGAAACCATGGGGTAAGGAACAATATCACAACAATTTTGGTTGTTATAGCTTCGGTGCCCGTTCTGGGTCAAGCTGTCCCGTGCCAACTTTTCGGAAAAGATGGCCTGAGGACTGGATGAAGGTGAAAGTCGCCTAGAGGGGGTGAATAGGGCGAAACTGAAATTTACAAAATTAATCACAACTACAAGCCGGGTTAGCGTTAGAAATAAAAATGAGTCCGAGAGAGAGAGCGCAAAACAAATTGCAAACGAATGAAGAGTGACACGCGGATTTGTTTTACCGAGGTTCGGTTCTTGCAAACCTACTCCCCGTTGAGGAGGCCACAAAGGCCGGGTCTCTTTCAACCCTTACCCTCTCTCAAACGATCCCGCGGACCGAGTGAGCTTTCTCTTCTCAAATGTTTGGAACACAAAGTTCCCACAAGGACCACCACAAGATTGGTGTCTCTTGCCTCAATTACAAGTGAGTTTGATCGCAATGAAGAATCAAACAAGAAAGAAAGCAATCCAAGCGCAAGAGCTCGAAAGAACACAAGCAAATCTCTCTCACTAATCACTGGGGCGTTGTGTGGAGTTTGGAGAGGATTTGATCACTTTGGTGTGTCTAGAATTGAATGCTAGAGCTCTTGTAAGTAGTTGAAGTGGGAAAACTTGGATGACTTGAATGTGGGGTGGTTGGGGGTATTTATAGCCCCAACCACCAAACTAGCCGTTTGGTGCAGGCTGGCTGTCGTATGGTGCACCGGACAGTCCGGTGCACACCGGACAGTCCGGTGCGCCAGCCACGTCACCAAAGCCGTTGGGTTCCGACCGTTGGAGCTCTGTCTTCTGGGCCCGCCTGGATGTCCGGTGGCGCACCGGACATGTACTGTAGAGTGTCTGGTGCGCCAGCATGGGCGTGCCTGACCTC
The DNA here is from genome assembly GCA_029449295.1 of Zea luxurians. Taxonomy (NCBI): domain Eukaryota; kingdom Viridiplantae; phylum Streptophyta; class Magnoliopsida; order Poales; family Poaceae; genus Zea; species Zea luxurians. Next base: position 40,566,665 of record JAOPSE010000023.1, read on the forward strand.
TGCACGCGCTGGCGCGCATTTAATGCACTGCAGGTAGTCGTTCCCGCGGACCGAGTGAGCTTTCTCTTCTCAAATGTTTGGAACACAAAGTTCCCACAAGGACCACCACAAGATTGGTGTCTCTTGCCTCAATTACAAGTGAGTTTGATCGCAATGAAGAATCAAACAAGAAAGAAAGCAATCCAAGCGCAAGAGCTCGAAAGAACACAAGCAAATCTCTCTCACTAATCACTGGGGCGTTGTGTGGAGTTTGGAGAGGATTTGATCACTTTGGTGTGTCTAGAATTGAATGCTAGAGCTCTTGTAAGTAGTTGAAGTGGGAAAACTTGGATGACTTGAATGTGGGGTGGTTGGGGGTATTTATAGCCCCAACCACCAAACTAGCCGTTTGGTGCAGGCTGGCTGTCGTATGGTGCACCGGACAGTCCGGTGCGCCAGCCACGTCACCAAAGCCGTTGGGTTCCGACCGTTGGAGCTCTGTCTTCTGGGCCCGCCTGGATGTCCGGTGGCGCACCGGACATGTACTGTAGAGTGTCCGGTGCGCCAGCATGGGCGTGCCTGACCTCTGCACGCGCTGGCGCGCATTTAATGCACTGCAGGTAGCCGTTGGCGCCGGAAGTAGCCGTTGCCCCGCAGTTACACCGGACAGTCCGGTGTACACCGGACAGTCCGGTGTACACCGGACATGTCCGGTGAATTATAGCGGAGCAGCCGTTGCAGTTTCCCGAAGCTGGCGAGTTCCTGAGGCCGCTCTTCCTTGGAGCACCGGACACTGTCCGGTGTACACCGGACAGTCCGGTGAATTATAGCGGAGTCGCCTCTGGAATTTCCCGAAGGTGACGAGTTTGTTGGAGTCCTCTGGTGCACCGAACATGTCCGGTGGTGCACCGGACACTGTCCGGTGGCACACCGGACAGTCCGGTGCGCCATACCAGAGGTGCCTTCGGTTGCCCCTTTACTCTTTTGTTGAACCCAATACTTGGTCTTTTTATTGGCTAAGTGTGAACCTTTGGCACCTGTATAACTTGTACACTAGAGCAAACTAGTTAGTCCAATTATTTGTGTTGGGCAATTCAACCACCAAAATTATTTAGGAACTAGGTGTAAGCCTAATTCCCTTTCAGAAGGAATGGTTCTACGTGAAAAACGACTTGAAAACACGAGAAGACATTAAAGGTATCATTATGTGCCCTATCTGGCAGCGCTTCGGCCTTCGGAAGCCGAAGGTAGAAATTGACGAAGCAGCTGAAGAATGCCGGAGAGCCTTCGGAGTAGTTTGCTCTTTCATTAGGACAAGGGACTTGATCCAGGAACACATTGCCTTCAGAGTATGGCCACTTGTAGATAACTGGGAAATGCCGAAAGAAACTGTTGACGAACCTAACGAAGGTGGAGTGGTTAGGTTAAAATTCACCTTCAAGTATGGAGATAAGTTCGTCGAGCCAGACAACGACTGGCTGAAAAGTATTGAGGCCGTAAGCGATGAGCTGCTTGGTCCATACTCGAAGGCAGAAGATACTGCACTATCCGCAGCCTTCGGAGGCCGAAAGAAGAAAAGTCTCAACCGAGTATTTGATGCCATTGGGTTTGTGTATCCTGACTACCATTACCCAACACGGGGTCAAAAAAGGAAAGATACGGCGTCTACAAAGGAAGCCGCTTCAGTTGCTCTCAGTGAGCCAGCGCCGAAGAGGAAAAAGATAAAAGTTCTTACACACCATCCATGCTATATTGAGCCGGCCACAGTGCCCGAGTTTGTCGGTAAATCTTCTTCGACCCCCGAAACCAAAGATGCGACTCCCCCGAAGAATATTGAAGAGCCGATCACGATGCTGGAGACAAAGAAAGTAGAAGAACCGACGGCTGAAATAACAAGGACATCTGAGATTCTAAGTCCTTTAGCAAAAGTTGAAGTACCAAAAAGCCAAAAGGGTCCAGCATTGACCCCCAAAAGAAAAAGGATGGTTAATGTACTGGATGTACTAGAGACAATAAAGTCTTCAAGTCCTACTCCGAAGAAAATTGCCAAAACTCCCGAAATACAAATCAAAGCCCTTGAGGCCGAAACTTCAAAGCACCAAGCTGAAACTAAAGCAGGGCCTTCAGAGCCCGCCAAGGTAAAATTCTTGGAAACCAAAGAGACGGAAACAGCAGAACAACTCTTTGTTGAAGAAAGTGGCATTGCCGCCCCCGAAGTCTTTTCTGAAACTTCCGACTATATTTTATGACATGCTTCGGGGAAGGAATTGACTGATAAAGAAAGGCAGGAGGCTCAGTTCTATGCCCAAAGACTGAAGTATCCAAAGGGGGCGTTGATATTCAATGGCAGTGGAGAAGAAGACTTCTTGTATTGTCTCCCTGACAGCAAGGAAATTTCAGTCTGTCGGGAGATGAGCAGAAGCTTCGGATTCCCAACACCAGAAGACGGGCTTTCAGTGTTGTCAAAGAACGAGCTGGCTGACAGCTTAGCGTACAATAGTTTAAAGGTGAAAAAATGAAATCTCTGAATAATTTCTTGAAACCAAAATTTTTCATTTGCTTAAACTTATTAACAAACATATTTTTTCAGGGTCTTATACTTAGCAATGCCCTCAGGGCACAAAAAGACGTCGAAGACGAAGGGTATACCATAGCCTTAAGCAACCTTCGTTCCGAAGTAATTGAACTAAGGAACGAAGGTCTCGAAAAAGATAAAATATTGCACTCGTTATTGAATAAAATAAAAGAAGACGAAGCTGCTTTCAAAACTCAGGCCGAAGCTCAGAAACGCGAAATTGAAGATCTTCGGAAACAACTAGTTAGAGCTAAAGAAGAGTGCACGCTTGAAGAAACAAAACGAGAAATTAGTGAACAATGGGCCAATCATTTAGAAAGAAACGTTGAAGAGCTTCGTGCATCCAGGAAAAAGCGTTATGAAAAATCTATAGAATGTGTTAAGAAAATAAGAACCAGCTTCGCCAGCGTTGGCACATTCTCAAGTGAAGAGAACTTCATAAGGGGTGACCCCGAAGGCCCAATTGGATGGATCAGCCACGAAGCTGAAGCTTTTGAAGAAGTTTTGAGTAGCCATGGAGACATATGTGCCTTTACAGGTGCCAGAGGGATCGCCACTATTTTGGAGAAGAAAGGCTGTGATCATGTAAAATTCTTGGCACAATCCGAAGCCGCCTTGTCTCCTGAAGATATAAAAGACCCATCGGCCGAAGCGAGCCTGGTTGGTGGGAAATTTTTCACCGACATCTGGGACAACGGTGGCCGGGAGATGGCCCAAGAAATTATACGAAAGAGCGAGAAAGGTATTCATGATGCTAGAAAAGTAGCAGAGACCGCTGAAAAGAGTGCAGATGCCGAAGTACAAATAGGTACTGACTAGCAGTTTTTGGGTCTACTGTAATTTTTGATTTCGAACTTGTTTACGCTTTGTAACACAGCCGTACTTTCTCGCCCCTCAGAGCCTGCCAGGCCATCGGCGGACCCCCACGTGAAGGGGGACGACGAAATTAGAAAAATGGCTGAAGCTATCATGGATAAAGTTGTTGATCAACTACTGAACGAAGCTGCAGAAGTTGTTCTAAGGGAAGACTAGATGTTGCAAAAACATTTGGAATGTGATATTTATTGTAATATTTTGTAACTTTGAATGTAATATATAAGCTATTTATGGTTCCATTCTTTACGATGCATGAAACTATACATACCGTTTTTGAGCTTTCGGCAAAAAAAACACCTTCCCTTCTTTTCATGCTTCGTAAAGAATATCTGTATTTCCATAAAAACGTCCAATCTTCGTAGAATCAATAACCGATAAATCTTTTCATTTTAGAGCTTTGATGAGGGTATGCTTCTTCAAAATTTACTTTTCTGTGCCTTGGCACTATTTCTTCGAAACAATCTCCAAATATCAATATCGATCCCCTTCTTGTGTCATTGATGCGATATGATGTATGATGTTATGCTATGCAAATGATGTAATGATGTGATGTTATGCAAAATGATCTTCGCCTTTTACTTCAGCGGGATCAGCGTTTATTTTTCGCTGTAAGCCTCCCTTAGGAGATTCTTCGCCTTTTACTTTCAGCGGTATCAGCGTTTATTTTTCGCTGTAAGCCTCCCTTAGGAGCTTCTTCGCCTTTTACTTTCAGCGGTATCAGCGTTTATTTTTCGCTGTAGGCTCTGCATTCCCTTCGGAACGACTTTTGAGCAGAAAACTTACACTGCGCTCCCTTAGGAATGACTTTTTGTTATTTCGGAAATTCCCCTTGCAATCATAAATCTTATGCTTCGGCAACTCCGCTATTCTGTGGAGAAGGTATACTTTTATTGTGGCAAAAAACGAAACTATTACAAGAGGTTTGAAAAACGGCAAAAACACTTAGGCTTTCAATAATTGTTCCTTATTAAAAAAGAAAATGATACTGAATGTAAAAACTGCTGCTGAAGTAGGATATTTGTTAGTAAATATGCTTCGATTCTGGCACAGTACTATTGACTGTGCGAGCTTCGGACTCTTCTCTGAAGTCCCGTTGGAGGTGGGGATGTTGACTCCCTTCTGGCTGTTGGCCTTGTTGCATTGGCGGTGGAGGGGGAAGCTGTTGCCAGGATGCCTGAGGTTGGCTTGCCGAAGCGACAGAAGCTGCAGGGTGGTTGCCTACATACTCTAGAATGTATGGCGAATGGTACGAAGCAGTGTGCATGACTTGCTTCGGCTGGCTCTGTTGGGCCGCAGCTTCTGCTATCTCCTTTTGTTTCTGGATGGTAACATGGCACATCCTGGTGGTATGACCCTTGTCCTCACCGCAGAATAGGCAATAGATCTTCCTGGGCAGATCCCCAAATCTCCCTCCGAAGCCCCTGGCGCCTCTACCCCTTGGAGCTGGAGGTCAAGGATAGCTCTGCTGCTACCCCGAAGCCTGAGAGGAATATTGCGGCCTCTGCTGCTGACTTCCCTTGTCATCATTCTGAGTGGAATGAATCGATCTAACATGTCTGGGATGAAATCTCCCTCCGAAGCCCCGGGCTATTTCGGAGAACCTGTAAGCTTCCTCCCTTCTCTGTCGGAAATCATTGTCAGCGCGGATGTATTCATCCATCTTCTGAAGCAATTTCTCCAGAGTCTGAGGGGGCTTTCTGGCAAAGTATTGGGCTGAAGGTCCTGACCGAAGCTCCTTAATCATGGCTTCAATGACAATTTCATTGGGCACTATTGGCGCTTGTGCCCTCAGACGTAAGAATCTTCAGACATACGCCTGAAGATACTCTTCGTGATCTTGGGTGCACTTGAATAAAGCTTGAGCGATAACCGGCTTCGTTTGGAACCCTTGGAAGCTGGTGATCAGCATATCCTTCAGCTTCTGCCATGATGTGATTGTTCCTGGCCGAAGGGAGGAGTACCAGGTTTGTGCAACATTCCTGACAGCCATGACGAAAGATTTTGCCATGACTGCAGTATTGCCACCATAGGAAGATATTGTTGCTTCGTAGCTCATCAAGAACTGCTTCGGGTCTGAATGGCCGTCATACATGGGGAGTTGAGGTGGCTTGTAAGACGGAGGCCAAGGTGTAGCCTGCAGTTCTGCTGATAGAGGAGAAGCATCATCAAAGGCAAAATTTCCATGATGGAAATTCTCATACCAGTCATCTTCGTTGAAGAAGCCCTCTTGATGAAGCTCTCTATACTAAGGCCTTCGGTTCTGCTCATCTTGAGTGAGATGGCGAACTTCTTCAGAGGCTTCGTCTATCTGTCTTTGCAGTTCAGCCAGCCTAGCCATCTTTTCCTTCTTCCTTTGCACCTGCTGGTGAAGCATCTCCATATTTCTGATCTCTTGGTCCAGGTCGTCCTCCTGAGGCGTTGGACTGACGACCTTCCTTTTCTGGCTTCGGGCCTCCCGAAGAGAGAGAGAGAGTGTCCTGGTTGGGGTCTAGCGGCTACAGAGCGACAGCCCCTGTTGCTGAAGTTTTCTTTGGCGGCATGACGAAGGTCTACGCTTGCCGAAGGTGTTCGAAACTCAAAAGTGGAAGTGAGTTCACTGGACGGTGGGCGCCAATGTTGGGGACTTGTTCTCAAATGCTATGAATTAAGAACAAGGCAACACAGAAAATGTTAAACGTTAAAGTCCTTCATCCTTCGAAGCATTATTTCCCTTAGGATATAATGATCTTCGGAGGACAAAGGTTATGAAGGACATACCTTCAGCAGCATAACATATAATGATGAAGAAGGAATCATATGAAATATAAAATAACATAAATAATCATGTATTATTATCAACTCATTTCTATTTTATTATTATGGAAAATGGAAATGATATCAAATTACAAATGTACCTTCGGCTTGAAAGAAGGTAAAAGTACAAGTGTGACGCAGAAGCAAATGCCAAGTCAGCGTGAACAGTACGGAAGCATTGTTCATCTATTTATAGGCACGGGACGCAGCCCTTGTAGAATTACACCCATACCCTTTACATATGCTAATGGCTCTATAGTAACCCATCGAGGTCTGAATAGCCTTTTCCTTTTTAAGTCGGTTTCCTTTTCTGCTATCATGCCGAAGCTCTCCTGCACATAGCTTCGGCGCTGCGCCTTCGTATTCTTTGTGCTTCTTCACACTGTGGTTCTGATCCGAGCCCGAAGGTACCTGTTCATGTATTATACTCTAGAAACATTGTTAAATCATGTTTTTGAGGACCTTCGGAAGCCGAAGGCCCCCAACATGGGAGCCATAAATGTCTTGATCATATTTGCTGTAATATTTGTAAACGGCTCAGAGTGGTCTAAAGATAAGAATTATTGGACTATTGGAGATGGGTTTACTTTACTCCTTTGTATAACTATTCCTTTTTCACTAATGACTACTATCCCAGATACGTCGTGGTATGGAATTCTTTGGACTACAAGTTCAAACTAAATAGTAGAACAGGGTCTCATAAATAACGTTCAACAAATTGGGATTCATTTAGCAACCGATTTTTATCTTCCGTTTGAACTCATTTCCCTAATTCTTCTAGTTTCTTTAATAGGTGCAATTACTATGGCTCGACAATAAGAAATACTTAGAATGAGTCAAAATTCTTAGAATTTCAAATATAAAATAAATAACTAAAGAATCACAATTTTGATTTAGTAAAACCCATCTACTGCCAGCACAACAAATACCTTCTTTTCTCTTTTGTTGCGTAATTGTTCTATTCTAATTAATTGAATCGGTTCAATTCTTGTCCTCATATTGAAATGAATCGAGATTGATAAGGAGTTAGTTAATGATGTTTGAGCATGTAATTTTTTTGAGTGCTATTTATTTTCGATTGGTATCTATGGATTGATCACAAGCCGAAACATGGTTAGAGCTCTAATATGTCTTGAACTTATACTGAATTCAATTAATCTAAATCTCGTAACATTTTCTGATCTATTTGATAGTCGCCAATTAAAAGGAGACATTTTCGCAATTTTTGTTATAGCCCTTGCGGCTGTTGAAGCAGTTATTGGACTATCCATTCTTTCTTCCATCCATCGTAATAGGAAATCAACTCGTATCAATTAATCCAATTTTTTGAATAATTAGACATAGAATCCCCTAAACAAAGGGCATATATAATAATAAGAAACATTAAGATGAATAGAAATCGAATCTTATTTTCTTATTAGTGTTTAATAATATCCTTTTTTGAGTAGGTTATTTCAGAGTATTGTTTTTTACTTAGAGTATTGTTTTTTACTTATTGAATATTGCATTTTTGCAATTTATTGATATTGCAATTTGAATATTGCAATAATTTATATTGAAAAGATGATAGCCAATTTATTGGCTAATTCGAATTAGTATGTAGAATTCGTATAATTATAACTGTTGAAGCCTTAAATTCAAGTCTCTTGGCTCTTTTCACGCTTTCTCACAACAGATTACGAAATATATTGCATTATTTGTTAAAGTTTGGATAAACCATTGCTTCGTCTGGTGTCTATAATACATCTAATTTATATAATACTAATTTCATTTTTATCAGATCAAAAATTTTTATGTTGAAAAGGAAAATTTAGAGATCCAATGTCACATTCTGTAAAAATTTATGATATATGTATAGGATGCACTCAATGTGTACGAGCTTGCCCAACAGATGTATTAGAAATGATACCTTAGGATGGACGTAAAGCCAAGTAAATTGCTTCCGCGCCGAGAACTGAAGATTGTGTGAATTGTAAAAGATGTGAATCTACCTGTTCAACGGATTTTTTAAGTGTCCACGTTTATTTAGGACCTGAAACAACCCGCAGGGCCTGAAACAACCCGCAGCAAGATGACGCGCGGAAGGGCGAGAGATGGCGAGTTGCAAGCGCACCTGGTGAAGGCAACACGATGGCGAGCGGGATGTATAAGAGGAAGATGGCGAGACTGTTGGTTACAGTTTTCACATGGTTTTTCTTTTTTTACGAGCAAAGGATAATTAATGAGTCCCTTGGAGGTGCTTTTAGGCTGGAATGGAAGTATGGAACTGTTGGGGGGCCTTCGTCCTCCGAAGGTCCTCAAAAACATGATTTGACAATGTTTTCCAAGTGGATTATGTGAACAGGTATCTTCGGTCTCAGAATTGTAAAGCACGGTCAGGACGAAGCCTGAACCAGACGAAGGGCGAGCTGATTACCAAGCTCTACGAAGGTGCACAGCCGAAGCTGTGTGCAAGGAAGCTTCGTCACGGTAGCAAAAAGGGGAACCGACTTAAAGATGAAAAGACTACGTGGGCCTTGACAGATTTCCATAAGTCATTAACAAATGTAATGGACATGGATGTAATTTCACGTGGGCTGCGTCCCGCGTCTATAAATAGATGAACAGTACTCCCGTACTGTTCACGCTGACTTGGCATTCGCTTTTGCGTCACGCTTGTACTTTCTACCTTCTCTCAGGACCGAAGGTACATTTGTAATTTGAAATCATTTCTATTTTTCTATGTTAATAAAATAGAAATGATTCCATGATGATGTCTAAATTATATTTCATGCTTTATATAAATCCTTCGTCATTACTTGTTATATTTACGAAGGTATGTCTCTTATGACCTTCGTCCGAATCTCATTATTCCCGAAGGGGCATAATGTCTCGAAGGACGAAGGACTTTAACATTTAACACTTTCTATGTTGCCTTGTTCTTAACTCCGAAGCGTTTGAGAACAAGTCCCCAACATTGGCGCCCACCTCCGGTGAACTCACTTCCACTTCGAGCTTTTTTGAACACCTTCGGAAGCTATAGACCTTCGCTATGGCGCCGAAGAAAGCTTCAGCGACTGGGGCTTCAGCACTGCAACCGCTGGACCACAACCAGGAGACCGTCTCTCTTCGGGAGGCCCGAAGCCAGAAGAGAAAGGCCGTCAGCCCGACGCTTCAGGAGGAAGAGCTAGACCAAGAAATCAGGGATATGGAGATCCTACATCAACAGGTGCAAAGGAAGAAGGAGAAGATGGCCCGGCTAGCTGAGTTGCAACGGCAGATAGACGAAGCCTCTGAGGAGGTCCGCCATCTTACCCATGATGAGCAAAACAGGAGGCCTCAGCAGAAAGACCTTCATCAGGAGGGCTTCGTCAACGAAGATGACTGGTATGACAATTTCCATCAGGGAAATTTTGTTTTCGATGATGCTTCTCCTTTGTCCGCTGAGCTGCAGGCTACACCTTGGCCTCCATCCTATAAGCCACCCCAGCTTCCCATGTTCGACGGTCACTCAGACCCGAAGCAGTTCTTGATGAGCTACGAAGCAACAGTGTCTTCGTATGGGGGCAATGCTGCAGTCATGGCGAAGTCTTTCGTTATGGCCGTCAGGAATGTTGCTCAGACCTGGTACTCCTCCCTTCGACCAGGGACAATCACCTCATGGCAGAAGCTGAAGGATATGTTGTTAACCAGCTTTCAAGGATTTCAGACGAAGCCGGTCACTGCACAAGCTTTGTTTCAGTGCACTCAGGATCACGAAGAATACCTTCAGGCGTATGTCAGAAGGTTCTTGCGTTTGAGGGCACAGGCACCAACGGTGCCCAATGAAATTGTTATCGAAGCCATGATCAAGGGGCTTCGTCCTGGACCTGCAGCCCAATACTTTGCTAGGAAGCCTCCTCAGACGCTGGAAAAGTTACTCCAAAAGATGGACGAGTACATTCGGGCTGATAATGACTTTCGCCAAAGAAGGGAGGAGGCCTTCAGATTTTCTGAGATGACCAGGGGCTTCGGGGGACGTTTCTATCCGAGGCATGTCAGGTCCATCCACAACACCCAAAATAATGATAAGGGGAGTCAGCAGAACAGGCCCCAGTGCTCCTCACAGGCTTCGGGACAGCAGCAAACTTTCTTTCGGCCACCAGCTCCAAGAGGCAGAGGCGCCAGGGGCTTCGGCGGGAGATTTGGAGATCAACCAAGGAGGACATTTTGCTTATTCTGCGGTGAGAACAAGGGCCATACCACCAGGATGTGCCATGTTACCATCCAGAAACAAAAGGAGCTAGCAGAAGCTGCAGCGCAACAGGGACAGCCGAAGCAGGTCATGCATACTGCTTCGTACCATCAGCCTTACATCCCGGAGTATGTGGGCAACCATCCTGCGGTTTCCGTAGCTTCGGCAAGTCAACCTCAAGCTTCATGGCAACAGCCCCCGCCTCCACCTCCGCTGCAACAAGGCCAGCAGCCAGAAGGGAGTCAATATGCTCCACATCAAAGGGACTTCAGAGAACAATCCGAAGCTCGCACAGTCAACAGCACTGTGCCAGAGTCGAAGCACATTTATTGACACATATCCTACTTTTGATAGCAGTCTTTTCCATTCAGTTCTATTCTCTGTAGCAAAAAACATTGATAGTTTCCATGTAATAATTTCGCTGTTTCCCACGAGGAAAATCTATTTTCTCCACAGGCTTAAGTTGATAAAGTTTTTGTATTAACAAGGAGGACCTTCGAAGTATTAAAAACCCTTCGGAGTAACAGAAAGTCGTTCTAAGGAACGCAGAGTAAGTTCATGAAACCACAAAAAGCCGTTCCAAAGGGAGCGCAGTGTAAGTTTTCTGCTCAAAAGTCGTTCCTAAAGGAATGCAGAGCTTACAGCGAAAAGTCAACGCTGATACCGTCTAAGTAAAAGACGAAGAAGCTCCAAAGACGTTCCTAAGGGAATGCAGAGCTTATACCGTCTAAGTAAAAGACGAAGAAGCTCCAAAGACGTTCCTAAGGGAATGCAGAGCTTATACCGCCTAAGTAAGAGGCGAAGAAGCTCCAAAGACGTTCCTAAGGGAATGCAGAGCTTACGAATGTATTTTGTGTATCTTCGGAACAGACGTCATTTGCATAACATAACATCATCACATCATTTCGCATAGCATAACCATCATACATCATGTTGCATACGGCAAAAGAAGGGCACACAGTATTAACCTTCGAAAGAATGAATTGAGAAAGTGCAAATTTTGCAAAGTTACGAGGGAATACAATGATAATCTTCGGAAAATAGCTTCGGAGGCTGTTTTTACGAAGCATGGACAAGCTTCATCAGAACAGTATCGAAATTGCATAGCTTCGGAGAATGTTTTTATGAAGTATGAACGTGTTTCATCAGAGCTTCATCAGAGCAATATCAAAATTGTTTAGCTTCGGAGAATGCTTTCACGAAGCATGGATGTGACTTATCAGAACAGCTTTAACGGATAATATTTTCTTCACGAAGCATGAAAAGAAGGGAAGGTGTATTTTCGCCGAAGGCTCAAAAATGGTATGTATGTAGAGTTTCATGCATCGTAAAGAATTGAATAATGAAAAGAAACTTGTATATTACATTCAAATGTACAAAATGTTACATAGATCACACTTTAAATGTTTTTTCTAAATAGCATCTAGTCTTCTCTTAATACTGCTTCGGCGGCTTCATTTAGAAGTTGATCAACAACTTTGTCCATGATAGCTTCGGCCATTTGTTTAATTTCATCATCCCCTTTTGTGTGCGGGTCGGCAGTCGATTCAACAGCTTCTGAGGGAAAAGAATATTTCTTCATTACTATTACAAACCATGAGCAAAGTTTGAAATAAAAATTACAACACAACAAGAACGACTAATTGGTACCTAATTGCCTTTCGGGCTCTGTACTCCTTTCGGAAGCTTCTGCCACTTTCCTAGCATCAAAAATGCCTTTTTCGCTCCTTTGGATGATTTCTTGCGCCATTCCTCGACCGCCGTCGTTCCAGATATCAGTAAAAAATTTGCCACCAACCACGCTTGCTTCGGCCGAGGGGTCCTTGATGTCTTCGGAAGATAAGGTAGCTTCGGACTGAGCTAAAACTTTTACATGCCCGCAACCTTTTTTCTCTAAGACAGAAGCAATTCCTCTGGCGCCCGAAAAAGCGCAGATATCGCCGCGACTGCTCAGGATCTCCTCGAAGGCCTCTGCTTCGTGACTAATCCATTCCAGTGGACCTTCGGGATTGCCTCGAGAGAAATTCTCTTCGCTGGAAAAGGCGCCCACGCTGGCGAAGCTGGTTTTAATTTTATTCACGCATTCTATAGATTTAACATAACATTTTCTCTGAGATGCGCGAAGCTCTTTAACTCTTAAATCCAATTTGTTGACCATATGATCACTGAGTTCTCATTTTGTTTCTTCAAGCACGCGCTCCTCTCTAGCTCTAGCCAGCTGTTTCTGCAGATCTTTAATTTCACGCTTTTGGGCTTCGGCCTGGGTTTTTGAAGCAGCTTCGTCCTTCTTTACTTTGTCTACCAGCGTAAGCAGAATTTTATCCTTCTCCAGAGCTTCGTTTCTCAGTTTGATAACTTCGGAGCGCAAATTGTTGAACGCAATCTCATAGCTTTCATCTTCGGCGCTTTTTTGGGCTTTTAATGCGTTGCTTAGAATTAAGCCCTGTACGAAAAAAGAATCCATATAAGAATATAGGAATGAATTACGTATTAAAAAAAAAGTTTTTTCAAACGCTTAATTCCCAAACCTTTAGGCTATTGTATGCAAGACTGTCTGCGAGATCCTCTTTCGTCATGGCGCTTAGACCAGCTTCGAGCTTCGGGAAGCCTATACTCCTGGCCATCTCTCGGCAGACAGATAGTTCTTTATTATCAGGTAGGCAGTATAGGAAGTCGTCTTCATTTGTCCCATTGAATATTACTGTCCCCTTCGGATATTTTAGCTCTTTCGCATAATGGTTGGCTTCATAATTTTCTTCTGCAGATAGTTTCTTCCCCGAAGCGTGTCGTATAATGTAATCGCATATGCTGGCAGGAGCTTCGGGGATGGCAGTGTCAATTTCTTCAACTATAATTGGTTCTGATATTTTTATTGCTTCGGCTTCTAAAGGTTGCTCCTTGTAGGGCTCTGAAGGCCCAGCTTCAGCTTCAGCTTGTTGCGTTGAAGCTTCAGTAGAAGCTTCAGCAACTTCAACACTCTTTTTTGGAGTTGTGCTTGAAGACTTAATTGTCTCCAAGACATCTAGTACGTTTACCATTCTTTTCCTTTTTGGGGTCACCGATGGCCCTTTTTGGTTTTTTATTGCTTCGACATTTACCGAAGGACTTAAGATTTCAGACATTTTTGGCTCGTCAATCTTCGGCTTTTCTACTGCTGAAGGCGCTTCAGTCTTCTTTTCCATCTTCGGCACTGGAGCTGGTTCTGTAGCTTCAGAGGCCAAAGAAGCTTCACCAATAAATTCTGGCACTGTGGCCGGCTCAATAAAGCGTGTCCGATGGGTGAGCACCTTCATCTTTTTTCTTTGAGGCGCTGGCTCACTAGGGGCACTTGTGGTACCTTCTGTCGCAGGAGAAGTATTTTTCCTTTTGCGACCCAATACCGGATAGTGATAGTCGGGGTACATAAACCCGACTGCGTCAAACACACGGTTGAGCCTTTTCTTCTTTCGGCCTCCGAAGGCTGCTGATAGCGCAGTATTTTCGGCCTTCGAATATGCCCCAAGTAGTTCATCACTTAAAGTTTCAATGCTCTTCAGCCAGTCATCATCAGGTTCAACAAATTTATCTGCATATTTGAATGTGTATTTCAGTCTAACTAGTCCGCCTTCGTCGGACTCTTTAATGGTTTCCTTCGGCATTTCCCACTTTTCTGCAAGTGGCCATACCCTGAAGGCAATGTGCTCTTGGACCAAGTCCCTTGATCCAATGAAGGAGCAGACTACGCCGAAGGCTCTTTGGCACTCCTCGGCTGCTTCGTCCATTTCAACCTTCGGCCTTCGAAGTCCGAAGCGTTGCCAGATGGGGCACATAATAATACTCTTAACATTTTCCTGCGCTGATAAGTTATTCTTCACATAAAACCACTCTGTCATCCAGGCTCCGGGCCATCTCTTCCGAAAGGTCGGCACAGGGCAGCTTGACCCGGAGCGGGCACCGAAGCTATAGCACCCAAAATTGTTGTGATATTGTTCTTTTCCCCAGGGTTTCGTTTCATATAACAATTCGTGAATGTTGCAGAAGCTTTTAGCGTTTGGTTCCAAACTTTGGCTTCTCACAGCCCAGACAAAAATCCCCATTCTTATGATAGCTTCGGGAGTGAGTTGATGAAGGTAGACTTGAAATGTTTTCAGTACCTCAACAACAAAATTGCTCAGGGGGAATCGAAGCCCAGCCTTGAGAAAGCTTCGGAAGATTACAACTTCATCTTCTTCGGGAGTGGGAGAAGTCTTTTCTCCAGCGTCAGCTCTTACAATAGATACATCTCGAAAATATCTCCCCCTCATATTATCAATATGATTCTGCTTGATAGTGGTTTTCCCGAAAACCGTGTGACTTGGCCGCCATGGACGATCTTCGGCCTCTTCCCCACCACTCTCTACATCATAGCTGTCGCTGTCACCAGTATCTTCGGACAAACCTTCGAGAATCTCCTTGGTGATTTTTTCTGTATTAGTCTCTGCCATCGCTATCAAGAACCCCATATTCTTCTCCTCCTCGAGACTCAGCTTCGTCTCAGCAGGGATCTTCTTGCCTTCAGACATCTTCGGAAACGCTAAAAAATTGTTCCCGAGGCCGAAGCTTCAAAATCAAAAAGACCAGCAAATCTTAGTGCACAAGAGCTAAAAATTTTAGTGGGCCGAAGCAGATGGCAAGTGTGCGTACCAAATGAGTTTGCGGTGCGATCTTATTTATACGCCCAGGGCGTTGAAAACTGAAAGGCCCCGCTTGTCAGAGAATGTTGCTATTCTAGCAAAGGGAAGGTGTTTTTTCGGACCTTCGGCTCAAGGCCTTCGTCCATATCGCAATCTGAATTTATTATTAACAAATTAATATTGCGAGGGGCTACTGTTGGGGGCCTTCGTCCTCCGAAGGTCCTCAAAAACATGATTTGACAATGTTTTCCAAGTGGATTATGTGAACAGGTATCTTCGGTCTCAGAATTGTAAAGCACGGTCAGGACGAAGCCTGAACCAGACGAAGGGCGAGCTGATTACCAAGCTCTACGAAGGTGCACAGCCGAAGCTGTGTGCAAGGAAGCTTCGTCACGGTAGCAAAAAGGGGAACCGACTTAAAGATGAAAAGACTACGTGGGCCTTAACAGATTTCCATAAGTCATTAACAAATGTAATGGACATGGATGTAATTTCACGTGGGCTGCGTCCCACGTCTATAAATAGATGAACAGTACTCCCGTACTGTTCACGCTGACTTGGCATTCGCTTTTGCGTCACGCTTGTACTTTCTACCTTCTCTCAGGACCGAAGGTACATTTGTAATTTGAAATCATTTCTATTTTTCTATGTTAATAAAATAGAAATGATTCCATGATGATGTCTAAATTATATTTCATGCTTTATATAAATCCTTCGTCATTACTTGTTATATTTACGAAGGTATGTCTCTTATGACCTTCGTCCGAATCTCATTATTCCCGAAGGGGCATAATGTCTTGAAGGACGAAGGACTTTAACATTTAACACTTTCTATGTTGCCTTGTTCTTAACTCCGAAGCGTTTGAGAACAAGTCCCCAACAGGAACAAGTAGTGAACAACCATAAATACGCACAAAGTTCGTAGTTCTTATTTACAACTCTGCGAGGGACCAGAATGTATATATGCCATTCCGGAGCAAGGCACACTGACCAAGTGACCAGAAAAAAAAAAGAAAAAGAACTCTCCTCCTCCAGTCCAGCCAATGCGTTTGGCTAAAGCAAATACTACACATTACAAATACGTTGACAAATACCCGAACATGATTAGGAGTTGAATCCTTCATCAGCCTTGGTTCTTCACAACAAGAACTGGACACTTAGAATGATGTACACAGTAGTTACTGACGCTCCCAAGGAACAACCTGCAGCGACGATGAAGGATAGTGGTCAGAAAACGAGTGACCAAGTGCTTAGGATTAACTCTTGATGGGTCCAAGATGTATACCTCTGTATTGGCCCACGACTGTGGCTTCCAAGAACCAGCAGATCGACATTTTTCTTCTCAGCCACTTCACATATCACCTCCTTTGCATCTCCGACCTCGACAATTGCATCTACAGCAACCTGCAGTGCAGTTCAAACAGGGGTCGAGTGGTAACCTGAATCCCTCTATGGCTCTAGCTAAGGAACAGCTAGTTGTAGGCTTCTAGCTAAAACCTGCTCTGTGAAAATTAGCCAAAAAGAAACTACTACGATCTGTAAAATAGATAAACGCTAGCACTTGGTAAGAAACCGGATCTGCACATACCCCGTGCTCGGCGCAGATGGCCCTGGCCTTGTCGAGGAGCGCCTGCGTGAGCTCCCTCTGCTGCTCCTGCATCGACCTGATGAGCTCCGGAGCCACCGGAGGGACGGTGCCCACTGACAAAACCAACCGGACCATCCCGTTCAATTCAGCTCATGTCGAAGAAGACGGGAGTGAGAGCAAGGAAAATGAGGCGTCGATCGGTACGTTACGTACGGGGTGCGCCGAAGGACGCGGCGGAGACGTATCCGAGAGGGAAGTGCGGCTGCACGGTGAGCACCAGCAGCGGTGGCGCCAGCGTGGGCGCCAGGTTCCGCAGCGCCCACTCCAGCGCGTGCCGGCTGCACTCGTCTCGTCTACAGCCACCATCACCTTCTGCAGCCTCGGCTGGTGCTGGTCACCCTGCTGCTGCGCCGGCGTAGCCATCGTCGGCCGGTCGTCCAGTACCGCCCGCCGTCCGCCGCTGCTTTTAGTTTAGCTGTTGGTGGTGCAGGTTCAAGCTCCGCAACGGCTGCCAGAACGCTCTCTGTCTGCTCTGCTCTCAGGTCGCCTGTTATGAAGAGCTGGATGGATACTGCTGGAATGATCGATTGATGGATAATAATCACGATCGGTGGCGTGGCTTCTGGAACTTGGCAGACGCACGGGCCAAGTTGGCGAAGTCAGCCACATGTCTATGAGGCGGAGGCGAGCGGAGAGCAGTACTCGTGAATCCACGATAGCTAGGATAGCCAAATCCTATACGTCGGGGCGGTTGTTCGCCCGGAGTTTCAGCTGACAATAGCACCTACTATAGGGGTACATTTGTGCTGTGTCTAATAGGCCGGCCCAAAGCACATAATTTTTGGCACGGCCCATATTTGGCATGACCCAACTTAATTGTGGGCCTGGGTCGGCACGGCCCACATTATGGGCCGTGCCTGGGCCTTATGTCAAACCCACGGGCCGGCCTGGCACGACCCATTTAACTAAGGCCCACCGAGGCCCACTAAATATAGACTCAGTATTTAACTAAGATTCGTCAAAGCCCACATGACTAGCATAACTTGGAGAATCTAGAGCTTCAATAAGCCATCGAGAACCAATACCTAGATATGGATAGTGAATAGTGATGATCATTGTATATGTATTCTGTATGGATGTATAGTTGTCGGCGTTTCGAAACCGGGGGGTCCCTAAGCCGACGAGTGAGTGTGCCGCGTGCCCCAGCCCAGATGGGTCGAGCGCGTGGGCGAGCGCGAAGGGGGGAGAGCGAGGTGGCCGGAGCCGAGTCGTGAGGGAGGTGGAGATTCCCGCGGCCTTCGTGTTCGTCCCGCGCCCAGGTCGGGTGCGCTTGCAGTAGGGGGTTACAAGCGTCCACGCGGGTGAGGGGAGCGAGCGGCCCCAAGAGAGCGCCTGCCCCTGCCCTCGTTCCCGCGGGGCCAACCTTCTCTAAGAAGGCCCTGGTCCTTCCTTTTATAGGCGTAAGGAGAGGATCCAGGTGTACAATGGGGGTGCGGGGTGCGGCAGAGTGCTACGTGTCTAGCGGGGGAGAGCTAGTGCCCTAAGTACATGCCAAGGTGGCAGCCGGAGAGATCTTGGCACCTAGCTGGTGTGGTGTCGTGGCTGTCGGAGGAGTAACGGAGCCTGGTGGAGGGACAGCTGTTGGAGCGGCTGGGTCCTTGCTGACGTCCCCCTGCTTCCGTAAGGGAGCTGAGAGCCGCCGTCGTCATGGGTCTAGCGGGGCGCCATCATTGCCTATCTGGCGGAGCTAGCCAGATGGGACGTCGGTCCTGTTCTCTGCGGCCCGAGTCGGCTCGGGGTAGGGTGATGATGGCGCTTCCTGTTGACGTGGCGGACTTGTGCCCTAGGCCGGGCGACGTGGAGGCTCCTCCGAAGCCGAGGTCGAGTTTGTCCTGCATGGCCGAGGCCGAGCCCGAGCTCCTGGGTCGGGCGAGGCGGAGGTCGTTCGGCAGAGGCCAGGGCGGAGTCCGACCCCTGGGGTCGGGCGAGGCGGAGTTCGTTGTCTTCCGGGGCCTTAGCCCGAGTCCGAGCCCTGGGTCGGGCGGAGCGGAGTTCGCCGTCTTCCGGGGCCTTAGCCCGAGTCCGAGCCCTGGGTCGGGCGGAGCTTCCTATGGCGCCTTTGGCAAGGCCTGGCTGCCTGTCAGTCTCACTCTGTCAAGTGGCACTGCAGTCGGGATGGCGCAGGCGGCGCTGTCCTTCTGTCAGACCGGTCATTGGAGCGGCGAAGTGACGGCGGTCACTTCGGCTCTGCCAGGGGGCGCGCGTCAGGATAAAGGTGCCAGACTACCTTTGCGTTAAATGCCCCTGTGACTTGGTCGGTCGGCGCGGCGATTTAGTCAGGCTTGCTTCTTAACGAAGGCAAGGCCTCGGGCGAGCCGGAGATGCGTCTGCCGTAAAAAAAGGGGCCTCGGGCGAGACGGAAACACCTCAAGGTCGGCTGCCCTTGCCCGAGGCTAGGCTCGGGCGAGGCGTGATCGAATCGCTCGTATGGACTGATCCCTGACTTAATCGCACCCATCAGGCCTCTGCAGCTTTATGCTGATGGGGGTTACCAGCTGAGAATTAGGCGTCTTGAGGGTACCCCTAATTATGGTCCCCGACAGTAGCCCCCGAGCCTCGAAGGGAGTGTTAGCACTCGCTTGGAGGCTTTCGTCGCACTTTTTTGCAAGGGGACCAGCCTTTCTCGGTTGCGTTTTGTTCCGGTGGGTGCGCGCGAGCGCACCCGCCGGGTGTAGCCCCCGAGGCCTCGGAGGAGTGGTTTCACTCCTTCGAGGTCTTAATGCCTTGCGTAACGCTTCGGCTGGTCTGGCGGTTCCCTCATGCGAACTGGCCGTAGCCCGGGTGCACTGTCGGGGCCCAAGTTCTCGGGCTGGTATGTTGACGCTGTCAACGGTTAGGCTGGAGCCGGGTTTGCGAGAGCAGCCCCCGAGCCTCCGCACAGGGCGAGAGGGCGATCAGGGACAGACTCGGCTTTTTTACATACGCCCCTACGTCGCCTTTCCGCAAGGAGGAGGGGGGGAGAGCGCCATGTTACCCTCGATGGGCACCGAACATGGTGTCTCCGGTGAGCTGCAAGCGGGTAATCCGAGTGGACGTCCATGCCCCGTTCGTTGGGATCGGCTAGGGGCCCGGAGGCACGCCCAAAAGTACTTGCAGGTGATCTGCCGGACCCGGTCCCCTGGCGACG
Source organism: Zea luxurians (assembly GCA_029449295.1). Lineage (NCBI taxonomy): Eukaryota > Viridiplantae > Streptophyta > Magnoliopsida > Poales > Poaceae > Zea > Zea luxurians. The sequence continues at coordinate 40,586,528 of JAOPSE010000023.1, forward strand.
GGGTCCGAGGGCTCGATGCCTCCCTCCGATGGGATTCCGTTACAGGATCGTTCCCGCTGGTCTCGGAAATGTCCTAGGGTACCTCGGGAGCGCAGCCCGAGCCTCGGTTATGTATCGAACGTACCCCTGGTCATCCCTCGCTCGGCGTCTGAGGCGACTGTGAACCCTTCGGGGGGCCAGCCTTCGAACCCCTGATCAGTAATGGGCGCGGAGCCCGAGTAGCCTGAGGCGGCCGTGGAACCTTTCGGGGGGCCGACCTTCGAACCTCTGACCAGTAGTGGGTGTCGGGCCCACGCGATCTGAGGCGGCTGTTGAACCCTTCGGGGGGCCAGCCTTCGAACCCCTGATCAGTAAGGAGGCTCGGAGCCTAGTTCCTTCACGGGGAAGGATCCCTTTAGGGGTATCCCCTTTCCCGGTCCCTGTTGCAAGAGATAGAGAAAGAGGAAAAAGGAAAAAGGATACGAAATTTGAACGACGCGGCGTACCTTTTTTGGCGCGGTTGTTTTGGCGAAGGCGAAGCGTCGCCAGCTGCTCCTGCCAGAAGCGCCGTCTGTCCAGCCGCGGAGTTAATGCGACGGGGCGAGTAGTTGGCGGGGCCACCGTTTCGTGCGCGGGCCGTTCGAGGAACGGGTCACGGGCGCGTCGTCTTCACGCCGTGAGAGGGGGTTCTCTCGCTGCCCCCGGATGGGACGTGAGCTTGGCTGACGACGTGTCCGCTGCTCCCGCGCGCCTGCCACCGTCATTACTGTCGGCTCACCTTTGGCCGCGTTGGCCACCGTGCCAGGCCGGCGCCGCTGGGTCGCGCGCTGGGTCGCCTCGAGTCGCGGTATTGGTTCCGCAATCGAGGAAGCGCGGTGGTGGCGCAAGTGGTACAGTTGCTTGCATGCAGCATCCGGCGCGCCGGTCGCGCGACGCGTGGGTTTGGGCCTCCATGCTGGCATGTCAGGAGTCGGAGAAGCGCGTCCACTTGGCGCGGTTGCATGCCGCCTGCATGGCTGCCCACCCCTTTCGCCCGTTGGTCTGGGCAAAAGTGGAGGGTCACTTGTAACCGCTGGGCGGTCGAGTGTGCCACGCGCGGCGGTTTGGCTTCTTCTGCTTGGAGCCGGTCTGCATGACATGCGGGACCCAGCCCCCGCGCCGCAGGGGAGGGCTTTGGAGGCGTGTTGGAGAAGACTCAGCCCGTGACGGTTGGGGGTACAAGCAGGGAGAGTCGCCTTTAAAAGGAGGGTGACCCCCTTCGGAAGGCGACCATGTCTTCTTGCTCCCTTATGCATTGCGTCTTTCCACCTTCCAAGCCCCCGAATGGGGGAAACTACCGTCTTTTTGCCTCATCGTTGGAGGAACGCAACTCCGTGGGAGTTGGTACCTTTCAGCCATCGTTCGGCTTCAAGGATTTTCATCACATAGCCCGGTTGCTCCCCTCCGCTGGTGGTCACCCAAGACGGTGACCTCCAGCTCCTGGACGGGGAGAGGCAAACCGGGATGTGATCTCGGTCCCGCCCTCAGTGTTGAGGGTGTTCGTCATCCTCGCTGGGGCGGGGGGCGAGGCGAGCCGGGGCTCCACCTCCTGCGCGGGTAGGCGGACCACCTCTTCTTCCAGCTTCTGGTGGTGGCAATCGCCCTTTAGCCCTATGGCGGAGACATCCTCCAGCCATGCCGGGGAAGGCGAACTGTTGCTGCCCAGCTAGGATGCAACATTCCGTCTTCTTCCTCGCATTCGCGGCGAGGACGGCTGCGAGGATCTGTCGGGATGCTCGGGGGCGTCCCACGTTTTGCTGGTGATTCGCCCAGAGCTTGTCGCTCCACGGGCTTCCCTGGCGGGGAGGTTGTCCATACCCGTGGAGACGGAACCGGAGTTCCGTTTGTAATGGCACTTCGAATGCCAGGGTTTTTTGTTCGTTACGGCTTTCGGGGCCTGAACATGTATGTAATTACGGCACGGAGCCGTGTTTTTTCTTCATTCCCGAGCACTAAGACTCGTCTGTCGACTATCTGAACCGCTTCACCAAGCATGAGTCGCCCCGCGTCAAGGTGACGAGTGAGGTATCCGTATCCCAGAGGCGTAGGAGTCCCTCGGCTCGGTCGACCCTGCTGTCCGAGGTTCCTCTAGCTTAGTTAAAGAGACCCCTCGGCCGCTCTTCGACGAGCCGAGGCCAGGGGTAGCGATATCAGCATGAACAGAGGCGGAGTTGGCTCGAGAATGAAACCTGGTTGGTCGGAGCCTAGCCGGGTTGTCCGTTGGCCGTATCGACGCCGGAGTTGATCAGCCGAGGCTTCGGACCGGGTCGGCGCCCTTGGAAGATGGTTGGCCGAGGCCCCGGAGGTGGCCGGCCGAGCCGCCTGCTCGGGCCGGATTCCCGGAGAAGTCCCTGACAGCGATTGCCCGGGCGTGGTGATGACGTCGTCCTTCGGAGCAGAGACCCTCGGACTGCGTCGCCGTCCGAGGCTAGGTCGGGCCTCGCCGAAGGTGCCGTCGATGCCGAGGGTGCTGCTGCCCCCTTCCAGCGTCAAGACCCGAGCCTGCAGGATCAGATTGTCTTGTAGCGTGTGCCTTGTGCGGCCGTCGAGGCCAGAACACACACCCTCGCTGCGTTTTAAAGCTGCGTCTCTTTTCCTCCTGTTTCGAGTATCTGGACTTTTTGTCGGTAACAGGGATGTTAGTGCGAGTGAGAGTTGCTTCTCGCGGAAGGTGATGAGTGAGGTATCCGTATCCCGGAGGCGTGGGAGTCCCTCGGCTCGGTCAGCCTTGCCGCTTACGCGTACTTTCACCCGTCCGTGAGGCCCTGTCGTCGACTCGGTCGAGAAGGCTCGAAGGATCGCTTCGGCAGAAGGGCTTCCGAACGTAAAGACTTGTTCGATCCGCGGAGCCACTTTATCCGAACGCGAGTTACTTATCGCAGAAGGTGATGAGTGAGGTATCCGTATCCCGGAGGCGTGGGAGTCCCTCGGCTCGGTCAGCCTTGACTGCTTACGTGTACTCCATCGTTTCCAGGACCCACTTTTCGAAGTAGTCAAAAAGCACGAAATATATTCTGGCAAAAGAGATTTTTTTCGAGGAAAATTTTGACGCAGAGGGGGTTTCCCCCCTTTTAGCCCCCGAGGGAGGGTCGGGCTTTGCCGAGGCGAGGCCGACCCTTCCTTGTTGACTAAACTTTGCGTGGGTGCGAGGTATATGAACAACTTGGAAACATCTTAAGGGTAGAAGCGACGTAGCTGTTGGATGTTCCAAGCGTTGCCGTAGACCTCGCCTTGACTGTTGGCCAGCTTGTACGTTCCGGGCTTCAGAACTTTGGTGATGACGAATGGCCCCTCCCAGGGGGGCGTGAGCTTGTGTCTCCCTCGGGCGTCTTGCCGCAGCCGAAGCACCAGGTCGCCCACCTGGAGGTCTCGGGGTCGGACCCCTCGGGCGTGGTAGCGTCGCAGGGACTGCTGATACCGCGCCGAGTGTAGTAAGGCCCTGTCCCGAGCCTCTTCCAGCTGGTCCAGCGAGTCTTCTCGGCTAGCTTGGTTGCTTTGATCGTTGTAGGCTCTCGTCCTCGGGGAGCCGTATTCCAGGTCCGTGGGCAAGATGGCCTCGGCCCCGTAGACCAGGAAGAACGGCGTGAAACCCGTGGCTCGGCTCGGCGTCGTCCTCAGGCTCCAGACCACCGAGGGGAGTTCCTTCATCCATCGCTTGTCGAACTTGTTGAGGTCGTTGTAAATCCGAGGCTTGAGCCCTTGTAGAATCATGCCATTGGCACGCTCTACTTGCCCATTCGACATGGGATGAGCTACGACAGCCCAGTCCACCCGGATGTTGTGATCCTCGCAAAAATCCAAGAATTTTTTGCCGGTGAACTGGGTGCCGTTGTCGGTGATGATGGAGTTTGGGACCCCGAAGCGATGGATGATGTTGGTGAAGAACGCCACCGCCTGCTCGGACCTGATGCTGTTCAGGGGTCGGACCTCGATCCACTTGGAGAATTTGTCGACGGCGACCAGCAGGTGCGTGTAGCCCTCGGGCGCCTTCTGCAGAGGGCCGACGAGGTCCAGACCCCACACAGCGAAGGGCCAGGTGATGGGTATCGTCTGTAGAGCCTGAGCGGGCAGGTGGGTCTGCTTCGCATAAAATTGACACCCTTCGCAGGTGCGGACAATTCTAGTGGCGTCAGCCACCGCCGTTGGCCAGTAGAAGCCTTGCCGGAAAGCGTTCCCGACAAGGGCTCGAGGCGCTGCGTGATGGCCGCAAGCCCCCGAGTGTATCTCTTGCAGGAGTTCCTGACCTTCGGCGATGGAGATGCATCGCTGGAGGATGCCCGAGGGGCTGTGGTGGTAGAGCTCCTTCTCACCGCCCAGCAAGACGAACGACTTGGCGCGTCGCGCTACCCGCCGTGCCTCGGCCTGGTCGAGGGGTAGCTCTCCTTAGCGGAGATATTGCAGGTACGGGGCCTGCCAATCTTGATCAGGCGTGACCTCGCTCTGCTCCTCCTCGATGCGCAGCGCCTCGCCCTCGGGAGCCGAGGGTTCCTCGGGCTAAACCGAGGATGGCTCGGGCTGGGCCGAGGTTACCTCGGACGGGGCCGAGGGCTCCTCGAGCTCGGGCGTGTCGCTGATCTTGATGGAGGGTTGGTGCAGATCCCGGGAGAAGACGTCCGGGGGAATCGTCGTTCGCCCCGAGGCTATCTTTGCCAGCTCGTCCGCAGTCTCGTTGTAGCGCCGGGCGATGTGGTTAAGCTTGAGCCCGTAGAACTTGTCTTCCAGGCGTCGAACCTCATCATAGTAGGCCTCCATCTTCGGGTCGCGGCAGTGGGAGTTCTTCATGACCTGGTCGATGACGAGCTGCGAGTCGCCGCGGGCGTCGAGGCGTCGGACCCCTAGCTCAATGGCGATTCGCAATCCGTTGATCAGAGCTTCGTACTCAGCCACATTGTTGGACGCCGGGAAATGGAGGCACAGCACGTAGCGCAGGTGTTTCCCGAGGGGCGAGACGAAGAGCAGGCCCGCGCCGGCTCCCGTCTTCATCAGCGACCCGTCGAAAAACATGGTCCAGAGCTCCGGTTGGATCGGAGCCGTCGGCAACTGTGTGTCGACCCATTCGGCTACGAAGTCCGCCAGTACCTGGGACTTGATGGCCTTCCGAGGGGCGAACGAGATTGTCTCGCCCATGATTTCCACCGCCCACTTTGCGATCCGTCCCGAGGCCTCTCGGCACTGGATGATCTCCCCCAGGGGGAAGGATGACACCACAGTTACCGGATGAGACTCGAAGTAATGTCGCAACTTTCGCCTCGTCAGGATCACTGCATACAGCAGCTTCTGAACTTGTGGGTAGCGGATCTTGGTTTCGGACAGCACCTCGCTGACGAAGTAAACTGGCCTCTGAATGGGCAGTGCATGCCCCTCTTCTTGCCTTTCGACCACGATCGCGGCGCTAACCACCTGAGTGGTAGCGGCGACGTAGACCAAGAGGGCTTCTCCATCAGCTGGGGGTACCAAGACGAGCGCCTGGGTGAGGAGCGCCTTCAGGTTCCCGAGAGCTTCCTCGGCCTCGGGGGTCCAAGTGAAGCACTCGGCCTTCCTTAAGAGACGGTACAGAGGCAGGCCTCTTTCGCCGAGGCGCGAGATGAAACGGCTCAAGGCCGCGAGACATCCCATGACCCTCTGTACGCCTTTTAAGTCCTTGATGGGCCCCATGCTGGTGATGGCTGCGATCTTCTCCGGGTTGGCTTCGATGCCCCGCTCGGAGACGATGAATCCCAGGAGCATGCCTCGGGGCACCCCGAAGACACACTTCTCGGGATTGAGCTTGACGTCCTTTGCCTTGAGACACCGGAATGTCACTTCAAGGTCGGAGAGGAGGTCGGAGGCCTTCCTTGTCTTGACTACGATGTCATCGACGTAGGCCTCGACCGTGCGACCGATGTGTTCGCCGAACACATGGTCCATGCACCGCTGGTACGTTGCACCCGCGTTCCTCAAACCGAACGGCATGGTGACATAGCAGAACATGCCGAAGGGCGTGATGAAAGAAGTCGCGAGCTGGTCGGACTCTTTCATCTTGATTTGATGATACCCTGAGTAGGCATCGAGGAAAGACAGGGTTTCGCACCCAGCAGTGGAATCCACGATTTGATCGATGCGAGGTAGAGGGTAGGGAACCTTCGGACATGCTTTGTTGAGACCAGTGTAGTCTACATACATCCGCCATTTCCCCCCTTTCTTCCTCACAAGCATAGGGTTGGCAAGCCATTCGGGATGGAATACCTCTTTAATGAACCCTGCTGCCAACAGCTTGTGGATCTCCTCGCCTATCACCCTGCGCCTTTCCTCGTCGAACCGGCGCAGAGGCTGCCTGACCGGTCGGGCTCCGGCCCGAATATCCAGCGAGTGCTCGGCGACATCCCTCGGTATGCCGGGCATGTCCGAGGGACTCCACGCAAAGACGTCGGCGTTTGCGCGGAGAAAGTCGACGAGCACTGCTTCCTATTTGGGGTCGAGCCCGGAACCGATCCGGATCTGCTTGGAGGTGTCGCCACTGGGGTCGAGAGGGACGGCCTTAACCGTCTCCGCTGGCTCGAAGTTGCCGGCGTGTCGCTTCACGTCCGGCACCTCTCGGGAGAGGTTTTCCAGGTCGGCGATGAGGGCTTCGGACTCGGCGAGGGCCTCGGCGTACTCCACGCACTCCACATCGCATTCGAACGCGTGTTTGTACGTGGGGCCGACGGTGATGACCCCGTTGGGGCCCGGCATCTTGAGCTTCAGGTAGGTGTAGTTGGGAATGGCCATGAACTTCGCGTAGCATGGCGTCCCCAATACTGCGTGGTAGGTTCCTCGGAACCCGACCACCTCGAACGTCAAAGTCTCCCTTCGGAAGTTGGAGGGTGTCCCGAAGCAGACAGGAAGGTCGAGCCGTCCGAGGGGCTGGACGCGCTTCCCAGGAATGATCCCGTGGAAGGGCGCAGCGCCTGCTCGGACGGAGGACAGATCGACGCGCAGGAGCCTGAGGGTCTCGGCGTAGATGATATTGAGGCAGCTGCCCCCATCCATCAGGACCTTGGTGAGCCTAACGTTGCCGATGATGGGGTCGACGACGAGCGGGTACTTCCCCGGGCTCGGCACGTGGTCGGGGTGGTCATCTTGGTCGAAGGTGATGGGCTTGTCGGACCAGTCTAGGTAGACTGGCGCCGCCACCTTCACCGAGCAGACCTCCCGACGCTCTTGCTTACGATGCCGAGCCGAGGCATTCGCCGCATGCCCTCCGTAGATCATGAAGCAGTCGCGGACCTCGGGGAACTCTCCTGCTTGGTGATCTTCCTTTTTGTCGTCGTCGCGGGCCCTGCCACCCTCTGCGGGTGGCCCGGCCCGGTGGAAGTGGCGCCGAAGCATGACGCACTCCTCGAGGGTGTGCTTGACGGGCCCCTGATGGTAAGGGCACGTCTCCTTGAGCATCTTATAAAAGAGGTTGGCACCTCCGGGGGGCTTCCGAAGGTTCTTGTATTCGGCGGCGGCGACAAGGTCTGCGTCGGCGGCGTCGCGTTTCGCTTGCGACTTCCTCCTGCCTTTCTTCTTGGCGCCGAGCGGAGTAGACGCCTCGGGAGCATCCTCCGACGGGCGGACCTGGGGCTGCTTGTCCTTTCGGAAGATGGCCTCGACCGCCTCCTGGCCAGAGGCGAACTTGGTGGCGATGTCCATCAGCTCGCTCGCCCTGGTGGGGGTCTTGCGACCCAACTTGCTCACCAGGTCACGGCAGGTGGTGCCGGCAAGGAATGCGCCGATGACATCGGAGTCGGTGATGTTGGGAAGCTCGGTGCGCTGCTTCGAGAATCACCGGATGTAGTCCCGAAGAGACTCTCCCGGCTGTTGCCGGCAGCTTCGGAGGTCCCAGGAATTCCCGGGGCGCACGTACGTGCCCTGGAAGTTGCCGGCGAAAGCTTGGACCAAATCCTCCCAGTTGGAAATCTGCCCCGGAGGCAGGTGCTCCAACCAAGCGCGAGCAGTGTCGGAGAGGAACAGGGGGAGGTTGCGGATGATGAGGTTGTCGTCGTCCGTTCCACCCAGTTGACAGGCCAGGCGGTAGTCCGCGAGCCACAATTCCGGTCTCGTTTCCCCCGAGTACTTTGTGATAGTAGTCGGGGTCGGAATCGGGCCGGAAACGGCGCCCGCCGAATGGCCCGGCTAAAGACCTGCGGACCGGGTGGTTCGGGCGAGGGACTCCGATCCTCCCCGCTGTCGTAGCGTCCCCCACGCCTGGGGTGATAGCCTCGGTGCACCCTTTCGTCGAGGCGGGCCCGACGGTCGCGATGAGGGTGCTCGTCGCCGAGGTGGCCCGGGGCCGCAGGCGCGGTGTTGCGCGTGCGCCCGGTGTAGACCGAGGCTTCCCGCATGAGTCGAGAAGTCGCGGCACGAGGTTCCGAGGGGTACCCCTGCCTTCGGGAGGCAGAGCTCTCGGCCCGCCGGGCCGCAGCGCCTTCCAGGAGATGCTTGAGCTCTCCCTGGATTCGCCGACCCTCGGTGGTTGATGACTCCGGCATCGCGCGGAGGAGCATCGCTGCGGCTGCCAGGTCCTGACCGGCCCCGCTGGATGCGGGTGGCGGCCTGTCCCTGGCATCGTTGGCGATGCGGTGCTGGAGACCTTGGGGCAGGTGACGTATTTCTCCGGCCGGGGGCTGGCCCGCCCATACCTGCCCGACGTCCCGGCGGATCGACTCGAGCGCTCCTGCCCCCTCGTCGAGCCTGGCCTGCGCCCCGCGGACTTGCTCAAGCTATGGGTCGTGACCCCCCGCCGGAACGGGGACCACAGCTAGCTCCCGCGGGATGTCGGCGCGAGGCACTGGCCTAGGGAGATCACCATCCTCTGGCATGCCGAGACGGTTGCCTCCGGAGGGATCCCCTAGCTCGACGTGGAAACATTCGCGGCTCGGGCCGCAGTCCCTGTCGTCAAGGCTGCGGCTGCCGTCGGAACAGTCGGAGAGGCAGTAGTTGCATGCGGTCATGAAGTCCCGCATGGCACTGGGGTTGCCAGATCCAGAGAAATCCCAGCAGATGCTGGGGTCGTCATCTTCCTTGGACCCAGAGGGCCCGTAGGTCGAGACGCCCGTCAATCGGTCCCAAGGCGACCGCACACGAAACCCAAGAGAGGTTGCACTCGCCTCAACGTGAGCGCCCACCAGAGCGAGGTCGCTAGGCGGGTTGAGGTCGAGTCGAAATGACGAAGGATGGGAATCAGTCGGTACCTTTTGGTCGACGAGGAGCGACGAAGTCACATCGGGGGCTGATCGCGCCGTCGTCTTGGGTACGAGGGCGACGTCCTGCAGGCCCTCCGTGAGCGTGCTGGCGTCATCCACTTGCTCGGGGTTGGCGTGTTGCGGGGGGACGGCGCTCGCCTTCGCCTCAAACGCGAGGGTGACGCCCGACGCGTCCTCCGTTGGGGCGCTGGGGATGTCGATTCGCTCGACAGCCGACGGAGCGCAGCCTCCCGCCCGGCCCTGGTTGCCCCGCCTCCTCCTCCGATGGCGAGGGAGAGGATGGGGCAAGCTCGAATGTTGTTCTTCCCCCACGCGGGGAAGACGTCGTCGATTCCGCCGCCGGCGGGCGGGCTGTCGGTCACCATTGTCGCCGTCGCGCGGCGGTGGAAGGAGTATCATGTCGTAGCTGCCGTCGAAAGACATGAACTCGAGGCTCCCGAAATGGAGCACCGTCCCGGGTTGGAGAGGTCGTTAGAGACTGCCCATCTGGAGCTTGACGGGAAACTGCTCGTCAACACGCAGCAGGCCCCTACCTGGCGCGCCAACTGTCGGCGTTTCGAGACCGGGGGGTCCCTAAGCCGACGAGTGAGTGTGCCGCGTGCCCCAGCCCAGATGGGTCGAGCGCGTGGGCGAGCGCGAAGGGGGGAGAGCGAGGTGGCCGGAGCCGAGTCGTGAGGGAGGTGGAGATTCCCGCGGCCTTCGTGTTCGTCCCGCGCCCAGGTCGGGTGCGCTTGCAGTAGGGGGTTACAAGCGTCCACGCGGGTGAGGGGAGCGAGCGGCCCCAAGAGAGCGCCTGCCCCTGCCCTCGTTCCCGCGGGGCCAACCTTCTCTAAGAAGGCCCTGGTCCTTCCTTTTATAGGCGTAAGGAGAGGATCCAGGTGTACAATGGGGGTGCAGCAGAGTGCTACGTGTCTAGCGGGGGAGAGCTAGTGCCCTAAGTACATGCCAAGGTGGCAGCCGGAGAGATCTTGGCACCCAGCTGGTGTGGTGTCGTGGCTGTCGGAGGAGTAACGGAGCCTGGTGGAGGGACAGCTGTCGGAGCGGCTGGGTCCTTGCTGACGTCCCCCTGCTTCCGTAAGGGAGCTGAGAGCCGCCGTCGTCATGGGTCTTGCGGGGCGCCATCATTGCCTATCTGGCGGAGCTAGCCAGATGGGACGTCGGTCCTGTTCTCTGCGGCCCGAGTCGGCTCGGGGTAGGGTGATGATGGCGCTTCCTGTTGACGTGGCGGACTTGTGCCCTAGGCCGGGCGACGTGGAGGCTCCTCCGAAGCCGAGGTCGAGTCTGTCCTGCATGGCCGAGGCCGAGCCCGAGCTCCTGGGTCGGGCGAGGCGGAGGTCGTTCGGCAGAGGCCAGGGCGGAGTCCGACCCCTGGGGTCGGGCGAGGCGGAGTTCGTTGTCTTCCGGGGCCTTAGCCCGAGTCCGAGCCCTGGGTCGGGCGGAGCGGAGTTCGCCGTCTTCCGGGGCCTTAGCCCGAGTCCGAGCCCTGGGTCGGGCGGAGCGGAGTTCGCCGTCTTTCGGGGCCTTAGCCCGAGTCCGAGCCCTGGATCGGGCGGAGCGGAGTTCGCCGTCTTCCGGGGCCTTAGCCCGAGTCCGAGCCCTGGGTCGGGCGGAGCTTCCTATGGCGCCTTTGGCAAGGCCTGGTTGCCTGTCAGTCTCACTCTGTCAAGTGGCACTGCAGTCGGGATGGCGCAGGCGGCGCTGTCCTTCTGTCAGACCGGTCATTGGAGCGGCGAAGTGACGGCGGTCACTTCGGCTCTGCCAGGGGGCGCGCGTCAGGATAAAGGTGCCAGGCTACCTTTGCGTTAAATGCCCCTGTGACTTAGTCGGTCGGCGCGGCGATTTAGTCAGGCTTGCTTCTTAACGAAGGCAAGGCCTCGGGCGAGCCGGAGATGCATCTGCCGTAAAAAAGGGGGCCTCGGGCGAGACGGAAACACCTCAAGGTCGGCTGCCCTTGCCCGAGGCTAGGCTCGGGCGAGGCGTGATCGAATCGCTCGTATGGACTGATCCCTGACTTAATCGCACCCATCAGGCCTCTGCAACTTTATGCTGATGGGGGTTACCAGCTGAGAATTAGGCGTCTTGAGGGTACCCCTAATTATGGTCCCCGACAATAGTACTCAATTAAACACTAAACAGAGAACTGAATATTATTTATGAGCTAGTTGTAATATTTTTTTCTTTCTGACCAAAGGTTTATAATGTGCATCCACAAAACATCTTAGTTTTATTTTGGTCATATATATATATATATATTATACTTTTTGTTGATGTATTACTGTTGTATGTATATGGGCCGGTCTGGCATATTAAAGTATTTTGGGCTATTTGGGCCGGCCTGGCACACATAACTAATTGTGGGCCGTGCCGTGGGCCGATGACTGGGCACACGTGCTGGTACGGCACGGCCCATAATTAGATATGTGCTTTTGTGGGCCGTGCCTTTATGGACCGTGCTTTTGTGGGCCTGTGCCGTGCCGGGCCAGGCCGGCCCAAATGTACATGTATAGCACCTACATCTGTTTAGTACCATAAAAATATACTAGCGATTTCTTTTTAGTAGAAGGCATAAACAGAAAATGTTTCTTTTTAGTTACAGAGCAGACATAAAGTTAATAGTGAATACAAGATAAGATGAGAGAGTTTACAAAGATATCAATGTAGCATGAGTTGACGGAAAGCAGAGCACTTATGGCTAATTTGGTGACAAGAGTATTACGGGGATTGGAGGGGATTGAGAAGGAAATGAACTAATTTTTCTCTCAATCCCTTCCAATCCTCCCGTGATCCTCGGTCACAAAATCAGCTCTTAAGTGTTTTAGCAAATAGTGAGGAGGTAGAATACAAACAAAATAATAACAAACTATTGAAACAAGCACTTTAGTCCTTTTTATTAGAGTGGGTGTTTTTTTAGTATATTCAGTCCTAAGATTCCACCTCGTCGCCGGGCACATCTAATTCCACCGCCTCAACATAAAAAACGACTAGAGGGTCCAGTGGATTTCATGGCTATTCATTAAATACCTAAGTTTTTAGTGATCTATAATAATTTTGTCAATAATATATTACACAAAATAGCGTTAGAGCACTAATTTCTTTAATTTTTTGAATTTTTGAATACCTAACCTTAAATATCTAGGTCCGCTTCTGTGGTCTCATCAAGATGGCCGATTGGTTAGTTAGTGTCTGATATACCATGTATCTTCTTTTCTCTCTCTAAATTGCTTACTACTACTACTTCAAATGTGTTTCTAATTGATTCACGTATTATCCTCTCCTGCCATGATGTTGTTGTTGATGCTTGATGTGCCAAAGGTCAATTAGATGATCTCACAGTGGTACGCTCTTTTGTATACTACTCGTACATAAAGAGTACATAAATTAAGATCCACTAATTGAGTGAATGCTAGTATTGCTTTTTTAGGAATGAATGCTACAATTGTTGATGCTCATGAGACTGCACTAGAAACCAGCAAATGGTTTGTCACTTTGTCCTATAGTTCCCGAAACCATTTCTGCGATGTGAGGAGATATACTAGATGATAACTAATTTTTGGAGGAAATAGCATAAATATTGCTTAATCAATAGGAATTCTGTCGGTACCAGCCAATTTCCTAGCTTATTGAATTTGTTGTAACTAATAGGAGATACATATTCTCTTTCATCATCCAGCTGTTATACATAGATTACATGATAAAAATACCTCAAAAATTTCAAAGTGACTGACTGAAAATTATTTGTAATCCCATGATGCAAATGTTGACAATAAACTTATCATCTTTAACAAAGCATTCACTTCTCGTATGATAGATAGCTTTGTGGTCTGTTTTCAAAGTGATACTTCTAAAATTATATTATGTTATATTTTGACCATTGGGTACTGAAATTCTTTTCTTATTTCTATTTTCATTTTTGTGGCAATGGCAATGCATCTGCGACCAACAAGAGGCACCTTGAGTTAAAGATGACGAACTCCACTAGTTAGTGCAGGGATACTCGTGCACATGATTCTACCATTACCATCACGGGACGTTTGGATCCCTTCATTTTATAGAAATTGGAATTCACTCAATAAGTAACGTATTTAGTTTGGAATGTAACATTCCACCACTTTCCAAAGTTCAGATATAAGCCTATCTCAAATTCATGGGGTGGAGGATAGGAAAATATTTTATGCATTAGTAGAATTTGTTTCTACTCTCTGACTTACATAACATTTTTCGTCTCACTCCTATATAGTAAAAATGTAGCACATAAATATCTCCGACATCTTGCTATAATGATATACAAATATATTTTTGCATAAAATCGAATTAGCTTAATTGATATATGGCTAAATCACTATTATTAGAATGGAATTCAATTCCAATGATCCAAACGAGGCATCAATGAAATTGTGGATAAATTATAGGATACTGCAGAAATAGCTGAAACTGTTGCTTCTGCAGCACATTCAATAGATGAAGAGAGAAGTTTTTAATGTTACAGCTTGAACTTCTGAAACAAGACAATGAGAAACAAGTTGAAGCATCTTTGCTTAGGGTAACAATTGCATACATTTTACATATCTTCTAATGTTTATTAGTTGTTACAGAGCTATGTACTAGATTTAGATCACCATGAGCATGGTTCACGTCAATGAAAATATTTGAAGTTATTTTTTTGTTTTAGTTAAGGGAATCAGAGGAGAAAGCAAAGATTTGTCGAAGAGAGATCATTTGCTTACAGAGAGAGATTTTGCTCTTTAAGAAGCTTAGATTCAGAGCTGAAGAGAAAGCTAGGGTCTCAGCAGCAGATGCTGACATTGGCATAAAAGAAGCCATGAGACGACTTGAGTCTGCCATCAAAGAAAAGGAGGATCTCCTAGCCCTTGTGGATGCTCTACAATCTCAAATAGAAAGGTTTGGAGTCCACAATTTAATTTGATTCATCCATTCGAAAGTTTCTCAAAACTAGATTCTTGTAGAGCCAGCTTGATGGGTGATTATATGTTTTTTCAGGCTAGAGACTAACACAATACATGTTTGTGAAGAGAGGTCAGAGCTCTGCTCTACTGCTCTGAAGCGCATGGAAGATGGCAATGTTGAAGAAGCTTGCGTAAGTGATGCAGATCTAATACTGGTCACAGAGAACATTGTTGAGTTGGATGATGAGGGAGTCGATATCCCTACGATCGGGGGGAGTGGGATAATCCCCACACTTAGGGCTAGTTTGGAAAGCGCATTTTTCCGAACGATTTCTATTTTTTCAAAAGAAATTACTTTATTTTTTCTTAGGAAGATGAAAATCTCTTGGAAAAATAGAGTTATCAAACTAGTCCTTATGAAGTGTCTGATGTAAGGGAAATAATTACAGAAAGAAATAACTACAGAACGCGAAGGAAACAGTTTGGACATTCCTGTTGATAAATTTTTTTTTGAACGAACGGCACGAGATTGTGCACGTTTCTATTAATAAAGAAGAGAGTGAAGCAGTGCCCAAGAGACACCGCAGGAAGGGTACATAGAGGTTACGTAATTACAGCAAAGGTAAAAGCGCAAGAAGGTGCTTAGCACCTGCGACACCCCACAGCCTTGCCTCTGCCTTAATTGCTGCTAGCAGATCTGCCACTGACCTCTCTTGCCTTTGGAAGGTGCAGTTGTTCCTTTCCAGCCAAATGTGCCAGACCACCAGTAGGAGCAGGGAGCGCGTTCCCTTTTTGGGCACAGCGACTGAGCCGACCAAAAACCACCACTGCTTGATGGAAGTAGAGTCCGGCCAGGTAGCTGGAGCTAAAGGGCCAATGGAGAGCCAAGATGCTAGGGCGTCCCAAATTCTCCTTGAGTAGCGGCAACCAGCAATAAAGTGATGAGCTGTCTCAGGGTGCCGCTTGCAAAGCGGGCAAGAAGGACTGTGCGGCCATCCACGAGCTGCGAGCCTATCAGAGGTCCAAACCCGGTTGCGGATGATAAGCCAAGCGAATAGTTTGCATTTCGATGGCCCCCATGGCTTCCAAATAAGGGCTTTGAGATTGGAACAAGTGTGACCCATGAATTGAATCCGGTAAGCAGAGGCTGCAGAATATTCACCGGAGGCGTTGTAGATCCAATCGATGCGATCCTCTGTGTTCTGCACCAAGGAGACCGAATGGGCGAAGGACCAGAGCTCCACAAACTGTTTTAGATGATCCGCCGTGTGGATCGCGTGAAGATCAATGCGGTTGACCCACGTGCTGTCAGTCAAGGCCTCCCGAACAGAGAGCCTGCAGTCAGAGGAGGCAGCGAAGATGTCAGGCGCAATGTCCTTGGGTCGTCGACCGTTGACCCAGGCGCAATGCCAGAAGGAGGTCCTGGCGCCGTCGCCAATTGCGATTCTCGTGGCTGCTGCAAAGAGTAGTTTATCAGTGTCGTTGCAAGGGGTCTGTAACCCTGCCCAAGGGGCCTCTGGGACCTCCCACTCCCGCCATAGCCAGCGGAGCCGCAGCGCCCTTGCAAAGCGATGGATGTCAAGTACGCCGAGCCCCCCAAGATCCAACGGCCTCGCCACCGTCGGCCAGTTAACCTTGCACTTGCCACCAGTGAGGTTCTCATTCCCTGCCCAGAGGAAACGCTTCCTAAATTTGTCAATTTTTTCGAGCACCACCTTAGGTACATTAATGGTCGTAAGAGTGTGAACAGGTTGTGCAGACAACACAGATTTGACCAAAACGAGTCTTCCTGCAAAAGTGAAATTGCGACCTTGCCAGCATGTTAACTTGCTGCTAACCTTATCGAGAAGATACTGGAAGTCAACTTTTTTGAGCCTCTCAACCGACAAAGGAATCCCAAGGTATTTAATAGGGAATTGCGATCTTGAAGCAGGGAAGCCAGCAAGAATTTCGTCGAGATTGAGGGCAGCACATTTAATCGGAACGACTGAGGATTTCTGAATATTGGTACGCAAACCAGTCGCTTCCTCGAATTGATGTAGCAAGGTTGCGAAGGAATCCAGCTCTCTCTTTTCAGGTTTGACAAAGATGATGGCATCATCCGCATACATAGCGATCCGGAGACGTGTTCTAGCCTTGGCAACTCTAGATAGAATGCCAGCCTCGGTGGCCAAGTGGAGGAGGCGCTGCAGGGGATCAATGGCGAGCACGAATAAAAATGGCGAGAGGGGGTCTCCTTGCCTTAGGCCCCTACCATGAGTGATTGATTGACCAGGAATTCCATTTAGAAGCACTTGAGAACTGCAGGTAGCCAGTAAAGATGCCACCCAATCTCGCCATTTAGGAGGGAAGCCAAGATGAGCCAAGAGAGCGAGTAGGTAGTCCCACCGAACAGAGTCAAAGGCTTTCGAGATGTCAAGCTTGACAAGAAGCATGGGAGTTCCATTGCGGTGATATCTCCTGGCCATGTTGCGGACGAAAAGAAAGTTGTCGTGAATGCTTCGGCCTTTGATGAACGCAGTCTGACATTTGGAGATGATATCCCTCATGGTGGGCGCAAGCCTCATAGAAAGCAGCTTCATGAATAGCTTTGCGACACTGTGGATGAGGCTGATGGGCCTGAAGCTGGATAAGTTCTCAGCGCCATCATGCTTTGGGAGTAGCACAATGTTGGCCCTATTCAGGAGGTCGAAATTTAGAAATCGTTGATCGTGCAAAGAATTCATGACCGCCATTACATCTGCCTTGATGATGGACCAGCATGACTTGTAGAAGGCACCCGTGAACCCATCCGGGCCCGGTGCCTTGTTTGGAGGTAAATTCCTAATTGCCTCAAGAAGTTCTTCCTCAGCGAAAGGGGCTTCCAAATGTGTCAACTCAAAACGTGGGAGACATAAGGCTCCCCAATTCAGGTCGACCTCCCTTGGTCCAGGAGCTCCCAGCGCAGCATTGAAGTAATCGTGCACAAACTTTTCCTTGTCCTCGTGTGAGGTCGCCCAAACGCCTTCTTGGTTAAGCCTTTGAATGCAGTTTTTTCTTCTCCTTGAATTTATCCTCGAATGAAAAAACTTGGTGTTCGCATCACCCAGCTTGAGGTTAGTGACTCTAGAGGCCTGCCGCTTGCGTGCACGCTCAATGACGGCAAGTGCAGTCACACGACGCTTAAGGCCGGATCTTAGATGACGCTCGGCAACAGAGAGCTCCCTGGACTCCTGTGCGACGTCCAAACGGTGAGAAACATCCAGAGCCATTACAAATTTTAGCCTCGCCTCGGAGATGAGCGAACGACTCCAAGCTCTCAAGTGTCTGGCCGTGGTAGCAAGCTTGTGGTGCAGCGCCTGGACAGAGTGCATAGGGGCCGTAGGCATGGCCCAAGCCTTCGTGACCTCGTCTTGAAACCCAGGAAGTTTGATCCAGAAATTCTCGAAACGGAACGGACGCGGTCGGCGGGGCCCAGCAAGACTAGAGAGAAGTAGAGGACAGTGATCTGAGATTGAGGTGGCTAGTGCTTGTAGACCATGAGAATCAAAGGAGAGATCCCAGCTTTCATTACAAAAGACTCTATCCAGCTTGACCAAAGTAGGCCGACGACGCTCATTGCTCCAAGTGAAATTTCGGTTTTGAAGGCGGATTTCACGAAGCTCACAAAAATTTAACGTTGTCCGAAATAGACTCATTTGACGAAGGTTTAAGTTCCGATTGTTCTTATCCCGAGCACGGTAAATGAGGTTAAAATCACCAAGGACTAACCACTTCTGGCCATCCGGAGGCTTGAGGCGACGCAGCTCACGAAGGAATGTCGGTTTTTGGTTGCGGCGTGTAGGTCCGTACACCACGGTAATCAGGAAAGAGGCCCCGGAGGTCTTGATTGTAACCGTAGCCGAGACCGAGAAACGCTTGATAGTAATGTCGGTGAGGTCAATAAATGTGTCGTTCCAGAGTAGAAGGATCCCACCCTTGGTCCCATTAGCTGGTTTGTAAGCGAAGCTGTTCAGCTTGTGGCCTCCCAAAAACGCAGCAAGCATGGCATCAATATTTGCAAGTTTGGTTTCTTGGAGGCACGCCAACTGACAGGAGGTGGCGGATAGAAATTCATGAACCGTGACACATCTTGCCGCCGAGTTTAGCCCCCTCACATTCCAGCAGATCGCATCAAAGATTTGATTCATTTAATCCGAAATTTCGCTCATCAGCTGACTGGCAGCTGAGCACACCAAGGATGCTAGAAGGAATGAAACAACTACGTAGAACAGCCATACGCAATATCATCATGCCCCTCAGAAGGGGATATGCCATTACAAGATGAAGTTCGGATCTGAAGACGCAGATCAGCAGCAGCATGCCTATTCTCGCGAAATGAAGCACGACACTGGGCAGGCAACATATCAGCAGTCTTTCAAATAGGCGAAGAATAAAAACAGAAGACGCAGGGTACATGCAGGATGCTTGATTCATCAAAACGTTGGAACTCATGGAGTGGCCAGCAGGTTCACTCATCCACCGCCCCCCTGCGGCTGGGACGCCTTCCATTGGATTGATGCCGTCGATCCCCTGCCCCACCAAGCCGATCAATGCCTCATCAAGTTGTTCCGTATGCTCGTCGTCGATTCCCAGCAAGCTGGTAAGAGCGGCGGTGACAGGTTCGGGCAGAGCAGTGTTGAACATGGCGACGTACTTCTTCAGAGCCTGCTCTACCGAGTTGTGATTAGTCTCCTCTGCAGTGAGCCCAAGCCGTTGGCAGAGGATGATTTGGGCCCGCTTTAGGGCCGGCATTGCCGGACGATTGGCAAGGCGCGCACTGCGGCGAACTTTCGCCATGTCGTACGTCCTCCGTCGCCTCTGCTGAGGAAGGGGTGGCGCTTCCTTCAGCAGCGGTAACGGCGGCGTGGAGAAGAAGCATCCATGGATTGCTTGTGTTGGTGAAGGCATGGGGACCTGAGACGCTCCAGTCGCTGCCACGGTAGAACGATGCTCCCTGGGGGAGCCGGGAAGCTCCACCACCTCGCTGTCGCTAGCAGGTTCCACGAGGGAGCCCACCACCTTGCTGCATCCGGCCGTGACCTCGCAGGCAGCGGCCGCAGCAGCCCCAAAGTCAGCAGCCACATCAACCACAGAATCAGTCACAATCTCTAGCTCGCGCATGGAAACCACCATCTCATCGACATGATCAATGAACGGACCACCATCGCCCCCGCTGGTATGGGCTGGTATGGCGCACAAGATGCGCCCCATGGCCCTGCTGACAGGGACAGTATCAGCACTGGACCAGGCCCGGTTCCCTGGCAATAATGGCACAGTAGTGATGTTGAGTCTGTCCGCGAGGTGACAGGCCTTGGTGATGTAGTCGTCTACTTGCCGGAGCCATTGCTGCTGCTTGACTGCCGCGTCGTGTAGCCAAGCGCGCGCAGGGGCCAAGAGGTTCTCTACTGGGCGCTGCACCTGATCCTCAAGAAGGTGGCTGAGGTCGGTGCGCAGGGTAGCAGCTTCAGTGGCGAACATCTTCTGCAGCCCCACATTGTCCCGAGCCCTGAGCTCCTCCAAGGATGGGAGTTTGAGCTCGAACCCGGCAGGGACGTGCAGCTGTTGGTGTCGACGGCCGTCGCCGCCGCCGTGACTGGAACGGCCGAACTCCCTACGTCTTGGGGACCTGGAACGTGTGCGCGTCCACGCAGAGCCTTGTGGCCAGCCGACAGCGCGCCGATGACCATGGCGGCCAGGCCCATCCCCCTCATCATCGTCAGGGCCGCCGCGACGGCGGAGCAGCTGGGGCTTGGGGTGGTCGTCCGTGACGCCCGGGCGGGGAGCATTTCGGGGACGATCCCGCCGCCTCCCCGCATCCGCCCCAGCCCCGCGCCCATGGTCATTACTAGCCATGGCCTCGCGAGGGGGGGAAGGGTGCTCGTAGACGCGGTCCGGCCCTGGCTCGCCGTCCGCCTTGCCCCAGTACCAAATGAAGGGATGGCGCGCCGGCGTGAACTGCGGAATAGCGGTTCCAATAAGGGGGGATGGCGCCGTCGTGTAGTCCTCCATCGAGTCCAAGTGCACCAGCACCTGGAACGCAGTGCCGAACTGCCAATTGGACGGAAGCTCGTCCATGACCTGCCAAGAAGAAGAAGCATCTCCCACAGCACGGTTAGTGAAGATGAGCCCAATTCTCTTAAGAATCTTGCATGGGTTGCGCGTCCACGCCCACAGGTTGATGCTGCGGGTGTCCGACGGGTGCAGCAGGTCAGTCTCGATGTATTGCATGGAGCAGGACCGGCCCACCAGCCTCTCTACCACGTCAGGGAGCCACGCGTGCCTCGGCACTCCCTCGAGGCAGATGCGAACGCGGTAGAAGAAGTGCGCGCCAATAGCATGCTCCAGGCTGCGATACGGCCGGAGACAAAGGACGACACCATTTCTCTTGATGCAGCGTCTCCTGTGCGCCGCCTCGCAATGCTTCTGCTGCTCAAATTTGATCAAGAAAGCCTCAGGGGAGTGCTGGGAGACAGTTACCTCGCCGCGCTTGAGGCGCAGCTCATCGAGAATCGTCTCTTCAACCTGCCGGACACCCGCCCCCTGGGGTAGGCTGAAAGCCCATGGAACGAGAGCAGTGGATTCCCACTCCTTGGCCTCCTGCTCGATGTCGAAAGAGGTTGGGATGATGCACGTTTCTTCGTCCGGGCGTGTGCAGGGGTCACCGAGGACCACCATGGTCACGGAGGCCGCTTGGGCCCTCTGCAGGCTACCCGCCGACCGCACTGGCTGCACAGACGTGGGAGCAGCAGCACGGTCGCCGCGAGGGGGCCTACAGTCGCGGAGACGGTGGCCGTAGTGCCGACAGCCGAAGCAGCGAACGGGATTGCGGCAGTCGGAGGAGCGGTGATTTGGGGCGAGGCACCTGAAGCAGCGACCCGTCGTGCGGGTATTGAAGAGGTGCAGGGGAATTGAAGGCCGGTTGGTCGACTGGAGCCCGTCGCGTCGAGTTGAGAGTGGTCGGCGTCGCCACCAGTATTTTGCCTTGACTGTTTGCCAGCCCAAATCTTCTTCCGGATTCGCGGTGAGGGGAGCCATTGAAGTGCGCGGCGCTGCACGGCTCGAGGGGTGGCGAGGCACCGGGTCAGCGCTCCGTCGCCGCCCGATGGGACACGAATTGAAGCAGAGTGGCTGTGGGCGAGTAAATGCCGTTGGTCCGCCCCTGACAGCCTCCGCGTACGAGCCCGCACGGCGCGAGCCCGGACCCCCGCCTGGACGCAGATCTGGAACGGGAAGACCAAGGCTCGGGCGGGCATGGCAGGAGGGCGCCGGATTTGGAGCAGATGTCCGACGGGACCCAACGACAGCTGGGGCAATGGAGTCTCCGGGAAAAGCGAGGTGCGGGAAGAGATGTTTGAATAGACTAGGCGACGCACGCTGGGGCTGGCCAGCAGCAGGGTTAGGGAGGGCAATCGGCGGCGGCGGCGGTGGGTTGGGAGGAGGAGGAGGCGGCGACGGGGTGGGGGGCGGCGGCGGGGGCATATCTCCTTACCCTAGTACCATATGCCCCCTGTTGATAATTGATGTCCGACCTTTTTGTGAGTATTGCTTAGAAGGCTTAGCTGGACTGTGTGGCCATTCTTGTTCCGTGATGAGTTGTATTAGTATATTCTATTTTTGTTCATTATTACATTCTTGTTTGAGTTTCAGCACGAGTTCCAGAAACTGAATCCCTTTAGACTCCCTGCTAAAAGAAAATAGCACAACTGTTGACTGATGTTGATTGTGTGAGTGTACACCTGAATCGTCATGTTTATAAGGCCATGCTTGGTAATTTTTGTTCTGTATCTATGTTTTATATTAAATTTTCACTCTTGTGACAAGGCATGAATATATATATATATATTCTCTACTAACTATTAAGAGGACAGTGTAGACTGCCCCCGCCTCAACAGCCCACGCCGCAAATCCCGCGCACGCCAGCCCCTCCGCCGCGATTCACCGCCCGCCCGCGGATCCAGTGCCCCCCCCCCCACGATTCACCGCCCGCGGATCCAGCGCCCCCCCGCCCGCGATTCACCGCCCGCCCCCACCCCTCCACCACGATTCCCCTCCCACCCGCGGCTCCTCTTCCTCGACATCGCCGTAGCAGCACCCGACGCCCTCGTCCATCTCCCACGCGGCGGACCAGTGGGAGCGTGTGGCCGCGCTGCTACCCGGGAGGACGGTGGCTGACGTCGCGGCGCACTACGACGACCTGGAGGTCGATGTCGGCTCCATCGAGGCTGGCTTCGTGCCCTTCCCCCGCTACGGCGGCTGCAGCGGTGACCGCCCCCCTCGCCGCGATTCCCCTCCCGCCCGCGGCTCCTCTTCCTCGACGTCACCATAGCAGCACCCGGCGCCCTCGTCCATCTCCCGCGCGGCGGACCGGTGGGAGCGCGTGGCCGCGGTGCTGCCCGGGAGGACGGTGGCCGACGTTGCGGCGCACTACAACGACCTGGAGGTCGATGCCGCCCTCACGACCCTCCTCTCCCTCTCTCCGCGCGTGCCGCTCGCCGCCCACTGCTCTCCCACATAGGGTTACCCTTCACCCCACATCATATTGTTTGATCTGATCTTGTTACATCCAATGGCGGCCAACCAGCAGCCGATGGATGGGATCGCTGCCCGCTCCTGCCGTTGTTGCCCCATTAGTGGAGGCCTGACCAGCACATGCAACCGGGGGATGGGATCGCCGCACCGCCCCTCGCCGTCATTGCCCCATCTGTGGAGCACCTCGTGGCCGGGGTCGTGCCGCCTATGGCGACCAACCAGCTCACCCTGTCTTTCCATGGCGAGTTTCATTCCAGGCAGATGGACTCGCACAGTGTTGGTTCTCTTTGTCTCCCCTAATAAGGCCCCCTCCTCTTCTGCCCTATATAGATGTGAACTTGTTTTCTCTGCTTGTAGTCAATTCAATTCGCTAGATTAATGAGAGCTATTGGTTTCGTCTGTAGGTCCAAGTCATGCTTTTACTGCTTGGAGGGAGGGAGCTGAGTAGTCTAGGTGGAGCATCATCCTCTACACCTTATAGTAAGGTTAGTGTAATTGATGTTGAATCTTATGTATAATGCCCATTACATCAATCTGATTACATTGCATTATAATGATACATGAAACAGATTGTGCTTTCTATTTTTTATTAAATAAGGGACTGCACTATCTAATATTTAATTATCATTATGTTGCCTGACATCGCTTGTTGCTTCTATTTTGCAGGTGTCAATGTGCATAATATTTGATAATTGAGACCAATAAAATATCTAGGACAGATCAAAATGTGCCATAAGTTATGGTTGTGATATCATACTTAGATCATCCTGGCAAGTAGCCTTTAGCTGAATACATTATATGCTGAGCTATACTAAAATAGATCAATCTAGCAAGTAGCATGTAGCCAAGTACAATATGTGATGAATTGATGTGCTTGCACATTTGCAGTTTGAGGAGGGGTCAGTCCCCAATGCATATGTGTTTGCATTAGTGGAACAACTGTGGATATTGAAGGAGAGCCTCAAATGTTTTAAAACAAGTGCCTGAGTTTTTTCTGGTGGCATGTACACCTTGATATGACATTTTCTTGTCTAAATCTTCAGTTCTATAGCTTGTCTACAGTAAGATGAGAGTTCACACCTATGCATTATGTAGCTTCTCTACCTTTTAACGATCTGATTCTTTCAGCTATCAAGGAGCACAAGGATGGTGGCAGTCAAAGTCGTGCGTGGAATGATCTTGAGCCACTTATGGATTACCTCAAAGTGAATCTTAATGATTCCCATCTAGAAGCGATTAATGTGAGCATCTTTTTTTTTATTTTTGCATTGTTGGTATATGTTTTGTGTTCCTAATATTTTTAAAAGCTACGGTTCTAATAGTTACTGCATTTTTATCTAAGCGGGTCTTTCACACAGATCCTTTGTTCTTATTCAGGTTTGTTATTTTTTACCACTATTAATTTACATTGTTATTGTTTACCTGTCTTAATTAGTTATAAGAAATTATTGCATTTACATGAGCTGTCTTAGCTATATGCTTATCTTTTGAATGATATGCTTATTTCTTTTATGTTTTATCTGCTTTTTTGTTGGGTCCTCCAGGAATCGGAGAGACACAAACTATTCTTAGACTCCTTAGTGTCGTTCTCCATTCTACTCCTGTAAGAATGCATATCAAGTAACAAAGTTACTTGGTTATTCTTTATATTTTGGTGTATGGAGTATTAGTTTTCTTTTCGAGGATAGAAAACATGGGGGCTAGAACTGGACATTGATGGTAAGTACCAAGTATGTAAAGAATGTAGACCTCCTAATTAATTTCTAATATATTTATTTGACTTTGGGCTGGGTATGAAAAATGGGAAGAATATAAAGCTGATTAGTAACATCTAGCTACTTCAAATGATGAGTTTCCCTTTGAAATTCTCCATTCTTAACTTGTTTCTCTTATAGATTGCATGATTATGTGTTGGTTATTAGTAGATAAATAAAAAACTTAGTTTTGACATTTTTTGTTCCTTTGATATCTCAAATCGGCCAAACAAACTAGGAGTGCTGGCAGGAAAAGATTGGTATATTTATGCTACCGTATTAAGACGTTTTTATTTTCTAGCTTTTCTTTGAACTTGCATGGTACCATCTATTTTTCAGATTTTGCAATATAATTATCAGCGAAGATTGGTGTAGTTCTCTTATAATGCTATATAATTACCACAATACAGTGCACTCAGTTTATTATTTCTTGATGAAAAGTGAGTGATATAGCCACTTTATTTGGAGGTTTTTACACAAGATATCATGTACCTGAAATACTAAGATAGTATGAATCAATACATGGATATTGAAGGCTATACTCTGAAATGCAGTCTCACTACATAATTAACTCATGAAAAATCTGTTTTCTTATTACATGATTTTGTTTAGTAGAATCTATGGTTTTAAGGTCGTAGTAGTTTTACGATTGTATACTTGAAGTTCTGGTCTGATTCAGGATCACTATTTTAACAACCTTGTGTGGTTAATTTGTAGGATCGTGATAACTATTGGAAGATGATGCACAAGTACATAGGTTCAGATGTTACATCACTTGTGACACTTCCAGTCACAATTTTTGAGCCAATGACAATGCTTCAGAAAATGGCTGAGGTTTGTACTATGTTTCGAATTAGACTTCTTGAGATTTACACTGCCCATCTACAACTGAAGGATGTGTCTGCAATTGTTTGATCCTTGTCGTCTTTAAAAAAATA
Organism: Zea luxurians; assembly: GCA_029449295.1. Classification (NCBI taxonomy): domain Eukaryota; kingdom Viridiplantae; phylum Streptophyta; class Magnoliopsida; order Poales; family Poaceae; genus Zea; species Zea luxurians. The sequence goes on from JAOPSE010000023.1 coordinate 40,611,898, forward strand.
TTTTGTGCATAAACTGTATACAATGTTGTAGCAATTTTCCCCTTCACCAAATATTTATTTACTAATGTATAAGGTTAGAAGACATTACAAGCTGCCTTATGGTTGTTCGGTAGCAATTACTTGTATGGCAAACTCCTGATGTCGTGTTTCATGTTCTGCTGTAGAAATTAGGTTGCCTATAATGCCATGAATTCAATAAAAAACATAGAGGTAAGTAACCTAATGCGGTATGACCCTATTATTGGATGGCCATTATAAGTTTTGATTTGGTCACCCATTATGTGATACAAGTATCTTCCTATTCTTTACTGAGCTCCATATAGAAAATAACTTCTCTTTTATCTTGTGATGATTCATGCTAATGTTTTTACCTGTTCCTGCTGAATGCAGTTGATGGAATAATGTGAGTTGTTAGACAAAGCAGATGAATGTGAGGATCCATACATGTGTATGGTTTATGCTTGTGAGTTTTCTCCTTCCCTTGCCTTGCACACCGTTCGGTGCCATATCATGGTTGACTTGACTGAGCTGTTAATCAATTTGTTTCAGCTACATGGGCTGTTTTGGTATACTTCGCATATCAGCACACATGGAAGCCTTTTAATCCGATTGAAAGTTCCCTTTGCCCAGGAACAGGATCTGGATGTCGCCTAGAGGGGGGGGGGGTGAATAGGCGAATAAAAATTATCACTTTAAAACTTAAATCTTACTCTACTCGAAGACAGGATCGCAGTGGAGTGAAGAACCCTTCGAGTAGGATGCAGCGGAATTGAAGTTCCTGTCTTAAGAATATCCCGCACTTCAAAGAAAGCTAGTACCACAAGTAAGCAGTGAAGTGCAGAAGTAAGAACTGAATAAGACAGAGAATCAGCACATAACACAGAGCAGAGCACGTGGACACAGGAATTTATCCCGAGGTTCGGCCAAGCCTGAAATGCTTGCCTAGTCCTCGTTGGAGTTAGCCACACCTGGGCTTGGAGTCTATTTCAACTCCTTCCTCCGTTTGCTCAGATCTGTCAGTCAGACAGATAGAGCCTTCCACTATGTTGAGGTAGTTACAACAGAGCCGCGGCTGCTTACAATCTTCTTGACAGCACTCCGGCAGAGTAACAATATGCTCAAGACTATGCTCTAGCTCTTAGCAGCACTTCTCCACTCTCTAGAGGCTTATAGCTTTGCCTCTACACAAACTAGAGAGATATACACGAGAGGGAGAGAGAGAATTGATCCGAGTAATGTCTACACTTGTTGGCTGCACTTATATTTTTGATTGAGGCGCCTAGAGGTCCCTTTTATAGGCACAAGGGGCCTAGGAGCCGTTGGAAGCAATCCAGGAAGGCAAATCTTGCCTTCTGTCAGGTGGCGCACCGGACAGTCCGGTGCACCACCGGACACTGTCCGGTGCCCGATTTCCTTCCAAAATTGGCGCAGTTGACCGTTGCAGTCTTGGAGCCGTTGGCGCACCGGACACTGTCCGGTGCACACTGGACAGTCCGGTGCCTCAATCTGACCGTTGGCTCGGCCACGCGTCACGCGCGGATTGCGCGGCCGGCCGTTGGCCCAGCCGATCGTTGGCTCACCGGACAGTCCGGTGCACCACCGGACAGTCCGGTGAATTATAGCCGTACGTCGCCAGACTTCTCCCGAGAGCGGCCTGTTCACCAGAGTTCAGCCTGGCGCATCGAACACTGTCCGGTGCACCACCGGACAGTCCGGTGTGCCAGACTGAGCTGAGTCTTGGCTGTACACAGCCAAGCCTTTTGCATCTCTTTACTTTTCTTCTTTTCTCTGTTTCTAACACTTAGACAAATACGTTAGTACACAAAAACCAATATAATAAGTCTAGAAATATACCTTCTCTTGGATTTTCACCTCTCTATCATTTGACATGCTTAAGATTGATGTTGGACTCATAAATCATCAAGTCAGCTTAACTTGATCTAGACTAACATTTCTGAGCTCCAACATCCTGCAAAGGTCACATAGAATATCTCCAAACATAGGAACAACCCAAACTAAAGGTCAGAGTGCACTTAGCTCTTTTAGGCTGCTTCCAGTTCTTATTTTGACATTTGTTCTCCTTCTAGTGACTTTGTTCCCTTCTTAGAGCTTGATCTTGAGCTTTATGACTTACACCACATAACTATAGATGTTTCCTCATTGGTTGTAAGTCACGTCCTTATTTAGTGATCCTTGATGTGTCATAGCTCTTCTCAACATGATCACCCTTGACTTTGCAAGTCTTCTTCTTCACCCTTGGCTTTGGGTTCCTCAGCCTCTTTGACCTTCTCCCGTGCACTTGGTACCTCGAAGCTCTTCTTGCCTCCATCCTTGGCTTGATCAGTTGTCTCCGAGCTACGCACCCGAGTCTCACTTTATGCAATGTCCATCTTACTTGTGATGCCCATTATCTATCCATCATCTAGTCCTTGGACCATCACACTTGTTCACTTGTGTTGAACCCTGTTAGCTTTACATTAAGCACCTGTTCAACACTTAGTACACTTGTTAGTCCTTTAATTGAGTTGTCATCCAAACACCAAAACCCACAAGAGAGCTTTCAATCTCCCCCTTTTTGGTGATTGATGGCAACACAATTAAAGTTTACATAAGAGTGAAATTTAAAGCACAAATTTTGAGTTCTAAGATTGTAGAATGCTCCCCCTAAATATGTGCTTACATTAAAATCTTAGCTTTGGCTTTAAATGCCAAAATGCACATACTTAGGCTAAATCGAAGCATTGCTACACCTTAGCACCTGTGGGATGCATTGTGTCAAGGATCAAACCATGATGCGTATAACACACAAATGCACAGAATCAGAGTTAAACACCATTCAATTGAGTGGATATATCACAGGAATATCAACCTACCACTATTCACCATTAAGATACCAATTTAAACTAAGATACCAATTTAAAACAATCTTAAAGCACCATTAAACCATTAACCACATGCACCATTATCCACATGACTATCTATTTCAGAATGAACACAATAGATGCCAATTAATTCATAGCAACGGAAGCACTAGTCCATATGATGCAACACATATAATACTGCAAGAAGCATATGATAAGAATTATCAATAACACAATAACACATTAGCAAAGCTCAAACTAACACATCACCCCTTAGGATAAGCTTTCCTCTCAGGTTGAGATAAGCTTTAATGCACATTAGCAAAGCTCAAACTAGCACATCATCCCTTAGGATAAGCTTTCCTCTCAGGTTGAGATAAGCTTTAATGCACAACTTCTCCCCCTTTGACATCAAACACCAAAAACCATACTCAAGCAAGAACATAGGATGATGTCAAGGGACAACAGGGTGTTAAGGAGGAAAAACACACTATCAAAACTCCCCCTTATTCATTAAACATATGCACCAGAGATATTAAGATACATTTACGCAAAATATCAATACTTCCTTTTGTACCTTTACCATGTTGTGATGTACTTCCCATCTTGAAAGTATTAATCTCTCGGGAGCTTCTCCACACTTGTGCCTGATCCTTTATCCTAACCTTTTCTTGTTGCTAAGACACCAAGCTTAGAGCAAGTTATAGTATTGTGGCACAAGATGAAGCTTCTATTCTAGTGATTATCAAAAGATGTCAATTGAAGCAAACTATCACGACTACCAATTGAAAGGTCATTTATTATCATAGCTCCATGATATTTAAGGATAAGCATCTAGTATCACCAAATATTATAGAGCATGAGCAATCTAAAAATATGCAATTACTCAGGACTTAAGATACCAATTTCTTGACTTACAGAGGTACCCAAGTCCTGATTGCTCCATTTCTTGCTCATCTTCTCTTTTCCACCTTGAGACTATACAAGATCACTCAAGAAACAATTAGTCTCAAAAGACACAAGTTATGTGTGCTCCCCCTAAATTTGTGCATCAAGTATTTGAATAACTTGCACTTTGCACATTCTAGCTTTCTCATAACTAGAGGGGATCACAACATCTCTTGGTCAAGGCATACTCTATCAATTTCATCACAAAGATATACCAATTGAATACCAAATGAAAGGTTGACTTAATACAATAATGCATGCCTCAAGGAGTATGACATTTTACAAGCAACCTAGGCATGCTTCATACATGATAATCATTTCACCATATATGTCAATTGAAAACGACAAGATCATGCAAATAAAGCATAATGTCTAATCACATCAAGATTAAGAAAAATTTTCTTAGGTACACCAAGAGAAACAACATTTTAAGGCACAAGTCACCTAAGCCAAGATACTACTAATGAAATGCAAGAACATAGCTATAATCACTTCAAGATATTTAATGAAATTGCATAGTTCCATTTTCCATACCTTTGCCTTTTACCTGTATGGCCATGAGAGCACCAGTTATTACCACAAGTTCCCTATTGTTTATGCACTTCATAGCTCGAGAGGGTGCATTAGAGGCATAACACATAGTACCAAAATAGGGTAATCATGTGAACATGGACTAAACAAGATGTCATGCTTGCACACATAGGTTATTCATTACACACGTATAGCATGATTTACAAAAAGATACAGGTTTATCTATGAACACATAAAGGATTAATCATGGTAAATATCTCAAATGTTGAGCTACCCAATGAATGATTCAAAAGATATGACTTATAGAGCACCTAGTCATGATTAAGCAAACATGAATGTGGTCTTTGAAATCATGAATCAATTATTAACAAGAATCCAACGCAAGCAATCTTCAAGCTTAACTACTCCAAGGACAGATAGCACGACATTCAACTTTTAAGAGTAATACTGATAATGTACTTAAGAAGCACAGGTACCGTCCTTTGGAGAGCCAGATGCACAATCAAGGTCCTTTGCTTGATTCACCAATAATGATTAAGGACCTCTACAACTTATTTCACTTGAGATGAACATGGGATTAGTGTCTCACAATAATTCAACCTTGGGTCAATGAATAAACACCAAAACAATTAACAGCTTAAGCATAGAGTTTGAGTTAACCGTCTTAAGCTCTCCCATGGTCTCCAGTCCATCTCAAGGCACCTGCATGGTCTAGTTAGCACAGTTTGGTACCCATCTCGAGATGGGTCCATGACGTTCAACTAAAAGTGCCTTTGGTACCCAAATAGTCTTTGTGCTAGTTCTAGGTGATCTCGTTATAGATCTAGCACAAGTGTATGATTTGGGTCTCCTAAGCGAATGAGATTGAGACAAATTCACTTGCTTAGGAACCTTACCTTTATTACATACCTTGAATAGATGACCCTGCTCACCACACTTGTAGCAGAAACGTCGCTCAACCTGACATGACGCTTGCTGTTTGTCATTTTCCTTGGTGAGAGTCATCTTGGAGAATGCACATCTTTGATTCTTCATGACCGGACATGAAGTGATCATGTGGTCCTTGTTGTTGCATCCAAAACATCTCCTTATCCCTTCGTCCTTGTCTTTCTATGGACAAGATGCGATGAGGTGGCCTAATGCCTTGCACTTGAAGCATCTTCGTTTTCCTCTTCTCTTGTTACTTTTAGATGACATAGAGAAATTATTAGTGCAAATAACATGATTAATTGAATCATTACCTTTTTCCTGTATCATGTTGATTGCTTCACTTATTGCTTTAGGAACATCTTTTTCAAGGAGTTTGACCCTTGTTGTGGTTTCTCCTTCCTCAAGCTTCTTTACCACATTTTCGCAGATATCTTGAGGAAGTTGAGCATGGCGTCTTCTCCTTAATTGTCTTTGTTTCTTGTTCCCAAGCAATTTCCTTTTTGACCCTACAACTTGTTGCTTATTCAAACATTCACTTCCTTTTGAGCGACAGGGGTTAGCACATGGTGATATATTATCCAAATGTGCACTTGTGCAAGAATGAGGTTCACATGACTTTAACTTTGTAATTACAACCTCATGAGCAACTTCAAGCATGATATGTCTATCCACGAGATTATCATGATAACAAGACAATAAATCATATTTTTTAGTTAGAGCAAGTTTATCATGACTTAACAATTCTACTTGTCTCTCAAGCATGACATTTTCCATTTTAAGTTGCGCAACACAAGATAAAGCATCATCATTATTTCTTTGCTCAAATAAAATTGACTCATACCGTTGGACCAAATCATCATGAGAGCACTTTAGCTCCTCATGTTCTTTGGTCATCTTCTCCAGGCTGTTGTTTGTTTTGATGAGTGCCTCCTCTAGCCTGAGAAGCGTCTCGCCTTGTTCCTTGTTCCTTCTCAACAGCTTAACCAAGAGCGCTTTGTCCTCTTTGTTGAGATGGATGTAGAAACGGCGAATCTCCTCTTCTTTCACATCGCCGGTCTCATTTTCCCTGTCATTAATGTCAGTGGAAGCAATACAGGAAAATGCACCTTGTGGTGATGAAGATTCATCCTCGCTATCATCCTCATATTCCTCCTCATCATGGCTTTCGTCTCCACCGTCATTGTTAGCAATAAAACATTTATTACTAGTGGAGAACAAACCTGTCGACAAGGTGGATTCATCGTTTGGTGCCCAACACTTTTCTTCTCCCTTTGAAGGGTTAGTATCACAAGTAATATAGGGAGTAGGAGCATCACAATTTGCCACAGAATATTTTCCTTTAATTCTATTCCATAAATCATGAGCATCAACAAATAAATCACTATCACTACTCATGATGGCAAAATAAGCACTTCTAGAAAGAGAGTCAACTAAGATGTTGCAAGCACGGTGATTGAGAGATAAACATCTTAGTTCAGCATTAGAAGGGTTTTTAATAATATCAGAGGGAAAAGTACTTCTACTAAAGATCTGTCTCAAATCAGGATCAACATGCATGAAAGCATTATAAATAGAGACAGACCAAGATTTGTAATTAGAACCATCGCCTAAAAGAAGTTCTACAGTTACCTCTTGTGACGACATCGTCATCTCCGGACGGCTAAGCCCACACTGGAGAGGCCTAGCTCTGATACCAATTGAAAGTTCCCTTTGCCCGGGAACAGGATCTGGATGTCGCCTAGAGGGGGGTGAATAGGCGAATAAAAATTATCACTTTAAAACTTAAATCTTACTCTACTCGAAGACAGGATCGCAGTGGAGTGAAGAACCCTTCGAGTAGGTTGCAGCGGAATTGAAGTTCCTGTCTTAAGAATATCCTGCACTTCAAAGAAAGCTAGTACCACAAGTAAGCAGTGAAGTGCAGAAGTAAGAACTGAATAAGACAGAGAATCAGCACATAACACAGAGCAGAGCACGTGGACACAGGAATTTATCCCGAGGTTCGGCCAAGCCTGAAATGCTTGCCTAGTCCTCGTTGGAGTTAGCCACACCTGGGCTTGGAGTCTATTTCAACTCCTTCCTCCGTTTGCTCAGATCTGTCAGTCAGACAGATAGAGCCTTCCACTATGTTGAGGTAGTTACAACAGAGCCACGGCTGCTTACAATCTTCTTGACAGCACTCCGACAGAGTAACAATATGCTCAAGACTATGCTCTAGCTCTTAGCAGCACTTCTCCACTCTCTAGAGGCTTATAGCTTTGCCTCTACACAAACTAGAGAGATATACACGAGAGGGAGAGAGAGAATTGATCCGAGTGATGTCTACACTTGTTGGCTGCACTTATATTTTTGATTGAGGTGCCTAGAGGTCCCTTTTATAGGCACAAGGGGCCTAGGAGCCATTGGAAGCAATCTAGGAAGACAAATCTTGCCTTCTGTCGGGTGGCGCACCGGACAGTCCGGTGCACCACCGGACACTGTCCGGTGCCCGATTTCCTTCCAAAATTGGCGCAGTTGACCGTTGCAGTCTTGGAGTGCACACCGGACAGTCCGGTGCCTCAATCTGACCGTTGGCTCGGCCACGCGTCACGCGCGGATTGCGCGGCCGACCGTTGGCCCAGCCGACCGTTGGCTCACCGGACAGTCCAGTGCACCACCGGACAGTCCGGTGAATTATAGCCGTACGTCGCCAGACTTCTCCCGAGAGCGGCCTGTTCACCAGAGTTCAGCCTGGCGCTCCGGACACTGTCCGGTGCACCACCGGACAGTCCGGTGTGCCAGACTGAGCTGAGTCTTGGCTGTACACAGCCAAGCCTTTTGCATCTCTTTTCTTTTCTTCTTTTCTCTTTTTCTAACACTTAGACAAATACGTTAGTACACAAAAACCAATGTACTAAGTCTAGAAATATACCTTCTCTTGGATTTTCACCTCTCTATCATTTGACATGCTTAGGATTGATGTTGGACTCATAAATCATCAAGTCAGCTTAACTTGATCTAGACTAACATTTCTGAGCTCCAACATCCTACAAAGGTCACATAGAATATCTCCAAACATAGGAACAACCAAAACTAAAGGTCAGAGTGCACTTAGCTCTTTTAGGCTGCTTCCAGTTCTTATTTTGACATTTGTTCTCCTAGTGACTTTGTTCCCTTCTTAGAGCTTGATCTTGAGCTTTATGACTTACACCACATAACTATAGATGTTTCCTCATTGGTTGTAAGTCACGTCCTTATTTAGTGATCCTTGATGTGCCATAGCTCTTCTTAACTTGATCACCCTTGACTTTGCAAGTCTTCTTCTTCACCCTTGGCTTTGGGTTCCTCAGCCTCTTTGACCTTCTCCCGTGCACTTGGTACCTCGAAGCTCTTCTTGCCTCCATCCTTGGCTTGATCAGTTGTCTCCGAGCTACGCACCCGAGTCTCACTTTATGCAATGTCCATCTTACTTGTGATGCCATTATCTATCCATCATCTAGTCCTTGGACCATCACACTTGTTCACTTGTGTTGAACCCTATTAGCTTTACATTAAGCACCTGTTCAACACTTAGTACACTTGTTAGTCCTTTAATTGAGTTGTCATCCAAACACCAAAACCCACAAGAGAGCTTTCACCGATCCTTGGAGAGACTTATGAGATGGTTAACCACCAGGGCATTACATTTCTTGCTGAGCAGGTCGGTGATACGAATGCCATTGCAGATTATCTTGAATGGAGACAACTTTGTCAACAATTTTTTTCTAATTATGCATTTTGTACTCTCATTTTTATTAGGTAAGCCATCATCCGCCAATGGGTGTTGCTCACTGTGAGAATGATCATTTTACTTATGATATCACGTCTAAGGTGAAGACAAAGTTCTTGGGAAATTCATTGGAAATCTATCCAGTTGGAAGGTTAATTATTAGAATTGTATTTCTTTCTTGGAGATCTATATGGCTTAAAAATATTTTATTAGAATAAAATGGAAACCTTTTTGAAGGCTGAATTGGGACCCAGTTATTCTAATCCCTGTAATATAATTTCCATGTCACGAGACTAGAGTGACACTTAAAAAATCTGGTGTCGTGTTGGATTTGGTGCCACCACTAACACAGGTTAACAACCTGATATTTGAGCGTACTTGGGTTGATTCTCCTGGAGATATGGTTATGACAAACTTTACAACCGGAGACAAAGTTGTGTTATATTTCCAACCATGTGCTGGTTCGGGTATGATATTTGGCCATCAATTTATTCTTGCATTTGTTGACTTTTCAGTTTCAGTACTATATATTCGCTTACTATTTGCTGGAAGCGTTGACAAACCTAACAACCGAACAAGCAGGTCTGCAGCGGCCCTGACGGCGTCGGCACTAGGAATGTCGGGCAACACTGTAGCACCTCCGCGACATGGTCGTGGTCCATGGCCGCGCAGCTCCGGGAAGTGGCTCACAGTATAGAAGCGTCTGCTCCCCGAATCCCTTCCACTCGCCTGCTCGACGTGATTCACAAGCAGCCATGGATCTTCGCTCAAGGTGTTGTTTTCTCTTTTTTTCTTTCTATCTTGAGTTCTTTCTTCAACGATTTTACCCTATCATGTATTAGATCCTTAAATCAATTTTTCATATCTTGTTTGCGCCCGGCCGTTGATTGATGCGCTCGCTCATCTCACATGGGTGGGACTCTTCGCTCTTGCAGCACTGCCTGTCTAGCGGGAGCTACTCTAGCTTCTAGACACCAACTCCAGCGCCCCCGTATGGAACAACAAGTCCACCCTCACTGTCTGACAGCGAGGTCAGGCCACGACCTTGTCCTGTACCTTCCCTACTGCCTTCATTTGTCTCTTCTCCACATCCTGATTTCCTTTGTCACCCTTAGACGATCATGTATGTTATCACTATATAGTAGCATATATGTTCTTGATTTGTGTATGATCTGTGCTACCTTTATTGTTTTGGGGCATAATATTGCACTACGGAATGTTGGGTGTAGCAGTTGACCAGATGATCTCGCTTCCTATTCATTCAAAGCTTACATCTTTATGTGCTTTTGATTGATTCCCGGTGATTAATTTTACTGCTCTCCATATATACAAATTCATTCACCTGTCATATAGTTTCATCGATGAATCTAAGACTTTTATTGTTCCTGTGTTGCCCACTGTGGAACCTTATGAGAAAGTAAAGCAGGAAAGGAATCAGCTGAGAGATCATGAGATGTGATAACTGTGAACCTACAAAGGGTCACTCATGATGCTAAGGTTTTATTGAGCAGGTAATGGTTGGCAGAATGTATTTTTGAGAAATGGTGAACATAGTCTTATTGAATATTTTTACATGAGTTTCTACACCTATTTGTTAACATAATATGTGTTGTGTTAAGCCAACTAAAAATGGTCCAAGACACGAATAAAAGGCTTCAATAATACAACACCAGTCTGCAACAACACAACTCGTTTGAGTCCCTATATTTAAATAATGTTTGATGCTTATCTCGCTTGGTAATCGTTCTAGATTTCAGGTGAGAATCTGAGCCCTTACTTTTAAACCAAAAGAAAAATACTAGGGTGTAGAAGTTAGTGATTCCTTGCTTCTTGTTTGTTTGGGCCTAAACAAACAAGTATGGGTTGAAGAAATAAATATTTTGGCCTTTTTGGTTGTTTGCATTTCGCAATCTAGGGTCATAGCATTAGTGTGCTAGATTTACATAACGACATGCTGTTCACTTTACCTATATAGTTTTTTATTTCATACATGTAAGGTACTAAAGAGCAGACTGTCATTGTTATACTTGCACCTCCTACAATTATGCTTGCTATTACTAATACCTTTCCTTGCTATTTTGCAACAAGTCCACAACAGTTGCTCGTGTGTATTTCCTCTGTCTCGGGTAAGCAGCATAGCAGTAGAGTAGGTGTTCACTAGCAGTACAAAGTCCTCCAAGGTTTGGTTAGTGTCTATTTTGATCATATTGTAATGTTTGTGAGGCGTGTGAATTTTTTTGTTACATTAGCAACACAAGTATGTGATGTTGAACAAAAAAACTTAGACGAATAGACTGTGGGGCTTCTAGGTAGGGATGTGGTTAGTGAATTCGATTAGCAGCACTTGTGTTAGTTAGGCTAATATCATAGATTTTTTAGTAGTATGTTAATTGTGTGATACATCTAGCTATTTGAATATGATTTGACATACATAAGTCATGCTTCATTTTTCGAATGTACCTAGGCCGCTCATTTTTGGTAGTTCATATTGACGCCAACTAAAATTAGTGTTTAAGTAGTTCCATTCATGTTTCTTGTCCTTGCTGGTTCATGTGTTGTAAACTACAGATGGTAATGCAAGGTCTTCAACCTATTTTATCGGCTATGGTTGATTGCCATAATGCGTTTTGGTACAAGTTTGCAATAGTTTAATTCCACATAAGTATTCATATGTTGAGTGAGTATAGCTTGTGGCCTATCTTATGATCTACTCATGTGTACTTTAGTTTATGAGAAGCCGCAACGATTTTTTAATGTCATAATGTTCTAGGCTCTTGTTTTTTGAGATACAATTAGTTCATTGCACCTAACATATTTTGTTTTTTAAGAAATAAATCTTCATTTGATGGTTTAGATCCATGTAAAGGGAGGAGCATGCGTGTGGCTACACTTATGGGTATCATCACTTCATATTGTGATAATGTAGACTACTCATTGTTTTAGCCTTTAGTGCCTGTAGATGTTGATACAAGAGACAGTGGTTGGTGTCCCCCTCTCACCAGAAACCATATCAACAGGCACCATGGACATACAGTAAGATGCTTTTATCCTTGCTTTCTATACTTGATCTGTAGAATTGAGGAAGTGGTGTCCTTGTTGATGAAAATATGCAAGAAAGTGCAGCAAAATTCTCTAGGGCAGCCCTTATCGGTTGACTAGAAGGTGAGCAAAACGTCAACATCTTTGGATTTATTTGGGCATTTGTGATCGATATATATTGATCATTTTGTGTTATATAGGCAGTTTATCAAGAAAATTACACTGAGGAAGAAGAAATATACTTGATGTATGAACTTTGGGTCAGCTATGTATTCAGTTATGTATGAACTTTGGGTCAGTTATGTATTTATCATGTTTTAATTTGTGATGTTGATTAATATTCTCTACATATTTATCATTGTTTAGTTTTTTAATCAATGACAAAGCACATATACAATCTTATATATCTTTTAAGGTATGTAAATATCTATTTTTAGTGATGCTAACAAAAATATAGAATAATAATTAGTGTTTTTGCATAATATTGGTTCCGTAGCAACGCACGGGCATACACCTAGTGTATATATATATAATTGGTGAATTGTAGCGTACACATACATTATATTGTCAATACAGAAAGACAAATACACAAACAATGCACTATACGATAATTAAATCATGAATACTATGTAGGCGTATATATGAAAAACGAGTGGGGTGAGGAGATCAGGATCTCGAACGTGGGCCCATATGTTCCGCCCGTGTATCTTTTATTCATTTTTATTGGATTTTTAAAGGATTACTGAAAAATATAAGACACAGACTCTTCCGAAAAAATCATCTTAACACAGCTTTTCATATATTGATTTCTAACTATTTTTATGGTATAATTAATTTTAAAGATACCACATTATATTATGTAGACTTTTAGTAGTCTCAGAAAGGCTACGGTGCCCTTCTGGTGGGTAGTGGGGATAACCTACTCCAACATTTGCACTGCGCTGGCACATGACTGCCTCAAGGAGCCCTAGTTTGATATCGCATCCCGCGAGAAGGTCCATTTCTCCATCTCCAAGTGGCCGGACGGCGAGCAGAAGCCCAGTGAGTGGTCTGCTCCCTCCCTTTTATTTTGATAATGCACATCCTTTGATTTAGCAGATATGCCAAGAATTTGTAAATCTTTATCTTATGATGGAAGAGACAAGTTAAATGGCAACATCCTTTGACATGATTGTCAAAAGGAATTCACATGGTTTATATCGTAATATATATGTAGGTTGCTGAAACAATGATGAAGAATGGTAAGCTACTATTGTAACACCCTTAATTTGGGTATAAATTTTTTCTCTAATATCCATCAAATTCAGGTGTTACCTTTATTCTCCTCTTCCTTTTGCTCTTTTCTTTTTGTTTCAATGTAGTAGGAGTTATTTGGATGTCGTGTATTAATAAAAAACCCTAAGGGTATGATGGTTTTTGGCATCATACTGGAATGCATTTATTTTTCTGTTTGGTGTATTGTCGCGGTATGTATTCATTTAATTTGTAGCTCTTTCTATGTATAAATATGACTACAGAGAATAGAAACAAAAGAAAGAGAGAAAAAAAAAGAAATGAATAAATAAAAGGGAAACCAGCTCTCCCCCCTCCATTTCCTCGGCCTGTCCGCGGCCCAGCGCCGTCGCACGGCCCAGCCGCGCCCACCCAGAGCGCCCCTTCCCCCCGGCCCATTCCCGTGGCCCAGCCAGCACGCCCGCGCTCCCCTAGCCCTCCCGCGCTCGCCAGCCCAGCAGCGGCCCACTCGCCGGCCTGCTCCCTCCCGCGCGCGGCCCCATCCAGCGCCAGCGCTCCCTCCCCCAAACCCTAGCGCGGGCGCGCCCTAGCCGCCGCCGCCATCACCTATGGGGCCCGCTTGTCAGGGCAGCCTTCTCCAACCGCCATGCCGCTCCCTCCGGCGCCCACGTCGCGCTCTCATAGAGCCGCCAGCCACCAGCCCCTTCTCTCCCACCTCACGCCATCTGCCCTCCCTCATGCCTCCTCTCCCAGAGCCGCCGCCTCGCGCCCCCCTGCGCGCCCTCCCCTTGCCATTGTTGCCTTGTCGCGCCTAGCACATCGTCCGCCGGAGGCCGCGTCAAACCCATGCCGATTCTCACGGCCCGGCACGACACCCGCTCGCCATGGCCAGAGCTCGCCCAGCGTGCTCGCTGCACGCGGGCGTGGCGTGCTTGGCTGACGTGGCCCGTGGCCATAGCGCCCGCGGCGCGCAGCTTTGCGCTCGCCCGCGGCGTGGCCCGGCGCACGCGCGCGGTGCCCCCGGCGCAGCCCGGCGTGGCACGCTGTGCCCGCGGCGTGGCCCGACGCACGCGCAGTGCCCCCGGCAGCCCGACGCGGCCCGGCGCAATGCGCGCGGTGCCCGGTGTGGCCCCGCCCTGAGCGCAGCGTCCTAGCGCGGCTCACGGCCAGCCCGGCGTGCCTTGCGCGCGCGGTGAGCCCCTTGGCCTGGCACGGCCAACAAGCCAGCGGCTCGCCCATGCATGGCCGACATCCCTGCATGGTCGTCCGTGGCCCTCGCGCGACCCTAGCATGTCCGTGCGCGGCCCGGTGCCCCGGCGTGCTTCGCGCGGCTCCGGTACAGTTCCCATGCGTGTCGTTCGTCGAATCGCACCAGTGCCCTCGCTCGACGACAGCATGCTTCTACCCCTCGTCTGCCGCTAGACGTAGTAGTCTATCCTCGCTGGTGTCCGCGCGTAGCGCGTTGAAGTCATCGCATGCTGTTCGCGCACTTTGCGCATGCCGTTCGCAAACGTTGACGCGCGTCATCGCATGCACTGCGCACCCCGCTTTAGTGTGTCACGCACCTTGTTGCGTGGCAATAAACTGAGTCACGCGTAGAATCACTCACGTTAATTAAGTTACAGAATTAAACGATAATTAACCGAGTATTAAACCATTGGAACTAAGTGTTAATTCTATCGATGCATGCGATAAATACCTATTATAGTGATTTTACCATTTTAAGTGTTGCATCTAATATTTGTTTAGTATAAATACGACATAGTTTAGTAATATTCGCACGTCGCACCGTTTTTGCATGTCGCGCGTTGTTTGCGTGTCACCGTTATTCGTTCGCGCGCGTGCTGTCCACGCGCGACATTAAACGGTTCGCTTATAATGGCTCAAGTCAGTTAATTAGCTGTTTGGGTAATCGTTCACCATTAAAATAGTAATTCAGTCGAAACTATGTAGTAGTTTTTAACCAACATTTGACAAATGTCAATCAATATAATTATGCCGAACTAATGTTCTAACTAATACTTGGTTAGTGCAATCACACTATTTGTTAGCGATAATCAAGCGTCGCTGCACCATCAATGCGTTGTTCGCGCGTGATGTTCTTGTGGCACACACACTGTTCGCGCAAGTAGTTGCGCGTCGTTTGCGTGCTGGTTGTGCGTGTCATCATTCCTTCGCACGTTCGTGCCGCGCGACTGGTTCGCGTATCGCACGTATCTCACGTGTCGCGCGTGCCCGCGCGTCGTTTGCACGGTGTCGTGCTGTTCGCACCGTAGCCGAGTCACACGCTGTCGTGCGCGTTGTTTTGTGTGTGTCGCGCGCGCTGTTCCACACGTGGTGGCGTGCTGATTCGCGCGTCATTCGCATTGGTCGTGCGCACTGTTTTGTGTGTCATAGCATGCTATGTCGCGTGTGTGCGCGTCGGGTGTATGTTGTCGTGTTGTTTCGTTTATCGTAAATTCGCCTCGCATAGAATCTCTCGTGTTAATTGAATTACTTATTTATTTGAGCTGTTAGTGTAGCAGATTAATCAAAACTAAATGGCAGTTATAATTTACATTTGATAACGTCGACTTAAATATTATCGTTAATATTGGTTCAGCATAAACGCGCTAGCCCCTCGACCATAGCTTCGACTATCGTGGTTCTTTTCCTCGTGTAACCATAGAGGCGCTCTCTATTTTATATTGTTCGCTTTTATAATATTTTATCTTGTATGATGTAATGTTCTTATGCAAGTATATGTTTGCTTGTGCCTATTTGTATTCGTTGCGTGTCGCGAATAGAGTGTGTAGGAAACGGGTGACGCCTAAGAGGGGGGGTGAATTAGGACTTCTAAAACTTTTACTAAACTAGGCCACAATTAAAACCCTAGAGCAAAACCTATGCAAATAATCAAAACTAGAATGTGCAAACTAGGTTTTGTCTAAGTGTTGCTATCTCTACCGCAAAGGCTAAGTTTCAATCTACACTAAATAAGTATGACTACAAGATTGAAACTTAAATGTTTAATATAAATGCGGAATGTAAAGAGCTAAGTAGAGAAGCAAACTCTCGTGGATGACGCCGGTATTTTTACCGAGGTATCCGGAACCACGCAAGGTCCCGACTAATCCTCGTTGGTGCCCCTACGCAAAGGGAAGCCCACGCGAGGGCCAAGCACCACGGTCGAGTAACTCCGTAGAGAGCCGCGGACCTTCTCCACGCGCAAGTGGTGCTCCGCTTCCGGCTCCTCTCGGACGCTCCCCGCCGTCTCCACTATCGAGCTTCCGGCCGAAACGCCGCGGGCCTCGTTCCCTCCGGTACACGGTGGCGGCCGTGACACAAACGCGGTTGTCACGGTCTCGCAAGACTCTCGCCCCACTCGGTACAATTACAACGGCTCACGCAAGAGCCGAGGGGTTGTGTGGTTTTACAAAACTCACTCGACTAACTAGGGTTCACCTAGAGCAAGCGCTAAAGCGGTCTAACTAACCTAAGCACTTCGCAAAGCACCTACGCTAATCACGGAGTGATTCTATTAAGCACTTGGGTGTTTGAGCTCTTGGAAATATGCACTATGTGTCTTGGTATGTTGCTTGGGCTCTCACACTTGAGAATGGCCGGTTGGGGTGGTATTTATAGCCTCCACACCCCAAACTAGCCGTTGGACAGAAAGCAGCAGCTTTCTGTCGTCGGGTGCACCGGACAGTCCGGTGCACCACCGGACATCTACTGTGCATTGTCCGGTGCACGCCACGTCAGCCGACCGTTGGCGCCTGTAGCAGTCGACCGTTGGATCCGACCGTTGCCGTCTGCCCGTTGGCACACCGGACAGTCCGGTGCACACCGAACAGTCCGGTGCTACAGCCAGAGAGCGCCTGTCTGCGTCCTCTCTGCGCAGACTGTCCGGTGCCACACCGGACAGTCCGGTGCACACCGGACAGTCCGGTGCACCACCAGGCGCTGGCTGACAGCCCTCATCTTGGATTTCTTCGCTGATTTCTTCGGGCTTCTTTGTTCTTGAGTATTGGACTCCTATGCATCTTTTTATGTCTTCTTTTGAGGTGTTGCATCCTCATTGCCTTGGTCCAATTCTCTTCGCATCCTGTGAACTAGAAACACAAACACTAGAAAACTTATTAGTTCACGGATTGTGTTGTTCATCAAACACCAAAACTCAATTAGCCAAATGGCCCGGGGTTCATTTTCCTTACAATCTCCCCCTTTTTGGTGATTGATGACAACACAACCAAAGCAAGCAAATAATACAAGTATTTGAATGAAAATATGCATTTTACTTGCTAAGATGCATGATTGTCCCCACAATGTGATATTATGGACTTAAGCCTCCCCCTAACTCCATAATTCACTTACTTCCTATTTTTGGACCAAATAACCAAAACCACTGGAAAAACCATTTGTAGATATAAAATTTTAAATTTGGTGGTGTTTGGTGTTTGATATAGTTTTCATTGCTTTGGTCCCTAAACTTCTCCCCCTTTGGCATCAACCACCGAAAAGAAAGACATTAAAAGCATGTAGGAAGTAAATAAAAGCTTGCCCTCAACAAGAAATCTATCAAATGATACCACTAGAAGGATATTAAAATAAACCATATGAATGATATCAGGTGAAAGGATTACTCCCCCTAAATGAGTGTTCTCTTTAGAAAGAAGTTTCTCCCCCTTTTTAGAGATGAAGAAATACTCCCCCTGACAGAGATCCTCTACTTAGGAAAAAGCATGTGAAAAATTAGAGGTGCAAGACATGGTTTGAAAAGACTAACTTCCCTTATGCATATGTAACAGAATATGAGTTAACCACTTATGCATTTTTAGCAACATGAAAGTATATGATATGAAATATAGTCTAATCAAATATTGGAGAGACATGTAAATGATACTGAATGTAGTCTCAAAAGATACCAATTGAAGATCAATGGCGAGCTTGAGAGACATGAGAGTTCTTGGAGATTTTGCAGTGGAAGATTGATGTCTTTCTCCGGGGACTTTATTTTCCTTACAATGAGACTATCACATGAAATAGACTTGAAAAGGTGTTAGTCTAAAAGTGTTAGATTATAGAGTAACCTCCCCCTAAAGGTGTGCATACAAGTTTTGAATACTTGTCGGAGACATGCACTTTGATTTGATATCAAGAGGGGCAAATTATCCATAATCCCAACTTTGGCACATATAAGTTAAATGATACAACTTGTAGAAATCAAAATTTTCAATTTATGCATCATTTACTATGGAGTGATATAGAAGCTATGTGCCGTGCTTAAATAAACATTTTAAGCCATGTAGGTTTGCTTAAGTATATGAATTAAAAACAAGCAATCCTACCATATGATTTACCTAGTATGCATGATTTTAAACAAAAGTACATAACAAATGTAATACTAGGCAAGAAAGGTAAACTAGATAAAAGGTAAATAGATACGCATATCTAAAAACGAGAAATACAATAAAACTAGTTACCTTAGTCATGGGTGGGAAATTTGGGTCCAAAATTTTCACTAACCCACTTGGCAATAAACTCGATCCAATATGATGTATCCCATGATACACATCCCAAACTTGCCAAGTCTACAAATTTCCCGAAGACCTTCGGTCCACTCACTTCCCTTTCGGGATCCAAACCTTCTTGGTGCTTTTCATGGTTGAAATTATCTCCTTTGGCACCCAGATGCGTTTGACCCCTTTTCCTTTGTTGGCTTGCTTGTTGGCCTTGATTGCTATCACCTTTCCATTCTTTTTCTTCTTGATCAAATATGGTGTAGCATCCTTTTTGTTCACCTTTTTGATGTAGGTGTTGGAGATTTTGCTTGATGGCTTTTGCTTGAGCTTTTGCCTTTGTTTATCCCCGGCCATCGCCTTGCATTGGAAAGACTTGTGGCCTTCCTTGTGGCATAGCCTACAAATCACAGTTTCTCCCTCTACAGGCTTGTTCACTCCCGCAGTGGTGTTATCCTGTGGAGGTCGGATTTGTTTGGCTTTGCCTTTCTTGTCATACAAAGCCTTGCCAAGGCGAGCCACTTCTTGCTTTAATTGTTCATTTTCCTTTGCAACCTCATCCGAACATGTCCCTACAACAATATTCTCAACAACGACTTGGTTGCAGGGGTTAGAATCATCAATTAAATCAAAGCAGGAAGTAGAAGCATCTTTCTTAATTATTTCAGGTATTTCAACTAAAGATGCTGCTGGGGTGCTACCAATGTTTTCTAGCTTAGTAGTTAGCTCATTATTGTGTATGCTAAGAATTTCCATTTTCTCTAGCAAATTTTCAATAGCTTCTTGGGAGCTAGCTAACTTAGCCTTAAGTTTTTCATTCTTTTTAATAAGGCTATCATCGGTAGCAGTGGATGGAGCACTAGATTCTAATAGCTCAATTTTAGTTGATAGCTCACTATTTAAGTTTGCAAAAGTTTCAAATTTTTCTAGCAAACCTTTGTAATCATTTTGAGAGCTGACCAACTTATTTTTCAAAGTTTTAAGTTGAGCTTTTTGCTTAGTGCAAACATCCTGGAAAAATTCTACGGCTTCCGCAAGCTCATCTAGAGAGGGCTTTCCCTCACCTTCATCATCACTACTACTTTCATCACTAGAGGATGGAATGCTTTTGTTACCTCTTGCCATAAGGCATTTGTGTGATGACCGTGATGATCGTGACGAGGATCGGTGGCTGCGCGTCCTTGGAGGTTCGTCTTCACTTGAAGAATCATCCCAAGTTCTAACACTTGTTAGCGCCTTGCCTTTGCTCCTCTCCTTTTTGGGTTTGGCCATATTTGGACAGTTGTCCCTGAAGTGGCCCTTCTCCCCACATTGGAAGCATCCTCTCTTCCTTTGCTTTTTCCTGTCAATGTTAAAGAGAAGATCCTCGACCTGCAGGGGCACACCCATTAGATTAATCTTGCGGATCATCCTCATTACCTTTCCGACGCGTCGGATTGTTTCTTCGTCCTCGGAGGATGATGTGCATGGTTGATTATCTTCATCATCATCACTTTCTTCTTCCTCCTCTTCTTCACTTGAGGAACTTGGAGTGGGAGCCTTCTTTTTGCCCTTCCTTTCATCACATGCAAAAGCATATGGTCTTGAGGAAGTTGGCTCCTCTCCCCGACTCATTTTTCGCGACATCTCAAAGGCCGCGATTTTCCCAATCACAATGGTCGGGGTCATGTTGCTCAAATCCTCCATGTTGTGAAGGATGGTGATGATGCTCCCATATCTTTGTTGTGGTAGCAGGGAGATAATCTTCCTCACAATGTCCGCATCACCTAGCTTATTAATGCCAATAGAGTTGAGCTCATTGATTATTAGGTTCAAACGAGAATACATGTCTCTAACAAGCTCATCATCTTTCATAGCAAAAGAATTATACTCATTTAAGACTAGGCAATGTTTTTGCTCACGGACATTGGATGTGCCGTCATGGAGCTCATGCAATTTTAGCCAAATCTCATTAGCAGTTTTCAAGGTAAATACTTGATTAAAAATATCCATGCTAAGAGATTCATACAAGCAATTTTTGGCTCTAGCATTTAAATGAATTTCTTTCTCCTCACTCGTGGTGGGTTTCTCGGGATTCTTGAGAGGTTTCATCCCGTCACGAGTGACTCTCCAAACACCTAGATCAACGGCCTCTAGGTAACAAGCCATTCTAGCACTATAATATGGGAAGTTAGTGCCGTCAAAGTGTGGTGGCCTATGGGTATCCATCCCTTCCTCTAAAAAGCGTCGACTCTTTTAGCAGTGAAGCTAAAGCGTTTCAAATGAGCCAAACCGGGCTCTGATACCACTTGTAGGAAACAGGTGACGCCTAAGAGGGGGGTGAATTAGGACTTCTAAAACTTTTACTAAACTAGGCCACAATTAAAACCCTAGAGCAAAACCTATGCAAATAATCAAAACTAGAATGTGCAAACTAGGTTTTGTCTAAGTGTTGCTATCTCTACCGCAAAGGCTAAGTTTCAATCTACACTAAATAAGTATGACTACAAGATTGAAACTTAAATGCTTAATATAAATGTGGAATGTAAAGAGCTAAGTAGAGAAGCAAACTCTCGTGGATGACGCTGGTATTTTTACCGAGGTATCCGGAACCACGCAAGGTCCCGACTAATCCTCGTTGGTGCCCCTACGCAAAGGGAAGCCCACGCGAGGGCCAAGCACCACGGTCGAGTAACTCCGTAGAGAGCCGCGGACCTTCTCCACGCGCAAGTGGTGCTCCGCTTCCGGCTCCTCTCGGACGCTCCCCGCTGTCTCCACTATCGAGCTTCCGGCCGAAACGCCGCGGGCCTCGTTCCCTCCGGTACACGGTGGCGGCCGTGACACAAACGCGGTTGTCACGGTCTCGCAAGACTCTCGCCCCACTCGGTACAATTACAACGGCTCACGCAAGAGCCGAGGGGTTGTGTGGTTTTACAAAACTCACTCAACTAACTAGGGTTCACCTAGAGCAAGCGCTAAAGCGGTCTAACTAACCTAAGCACTTCGCAAAGCACCTACGCTAATCACGGAGTGATTCTATTAAGCACTTGGGTGTTTGAGCTCTTGGAAATATGCACTATGTGTCTTGGTATGTTGCTTGGGCTCTCACACTTGAGAATGGCCGGTTGGGGTGGTATTTATAGCCTCCACACCCCAAACTAGCTGTTGGACAGAAAGCAGCAGCTTTCTGTCGTCGGGTGCACCACCGGACATCTACTGTGCATTGTCCGGTGCACGCCACGTCAGTCGACCGTTGGCGCCTGTAGCAGTCGACCGTTGGATCCGACCGTTGCCGTCTGCCCGTTGGCACACCGGACAGTCCGGTGCACACCGGACAGTCCGGTGCTACAGCCAGAGAGCGCCTATCTGCGTCCTCTCTGCGCAGACTGTCCGGTGCCACACCGGACAGTCCGGTGCACACCGGACACCAATGTCCGGTGCGCCACCAAGCGCTGGCTGACAGCCCTCATCTTGGATTTCTTCGCTGATTTCTTCGGGCTTCTTTGTTCTTGAGTATTGGACTCCTATGCATCTTTTTATGTCTTCTTTTGAGGTGTTGCATCCTCATTGCCTTGGTCCAATTCTCTTCGCATCCTGTGAACTACAAACACAAACACTAGAAAACTTATTAGTTCACGGATTGTGTTGTTCATCAAACACCAAAACTCAATTTGCCAAATGGCCCGGGGTCCATTTTCCTTACAGAGTGCGATCCATTTCCGAGCTTTGAGGGAATCGACGGTCAAGCTTCGGCGACCAAGAGATCAAACTCTTTGAGTTCTACGAGCCTGAAGATCCTGAGTATCTGTTTGGTGAAGGTAAGTATCCCATGACCCATCTATGTCCTACTCATTCTCATAATTCACTTCCCGCATTTACACAGTTTATACCTAAGGATTGACTAGCTTTTGTCTATCTTGTCCTTGTTTACCTATTTTGGTTGGGTTATTTTGGTTTAGCTATATGCTAGTGCTTCACATTAATCAATGAACATGATGAGATTATCTATGATATGTTGTTTTCCCTTTTGATTATGATGATGATACTGTGACATTTAAGGGGACTCGAGCTATTTCTCGAGTGCCTTTCCATAAGGACTGGTTCGTTGGATGATCGCCCGGGAAAATAGTGCAACCATGAGGGTGGAATGGGACACCCTTAGTTGAATAATTAGAGGAACTGAGGTGTAGTTCGCTTTGCCGTCGTGTCGTCAATGGGGCTCGGTGTATGTGGCTCGCTCTGCCAAGGTTGGTTTGCCCCTTGGGGAGGAGTGCGGTACATTTAGGAAACCTAACGGGCGGCTACAGCCTCAGGGAATCTTTGTAAAGGCTACGTAGTGAAACCCTGCCTATTCACCTTGGTAGTGTTTAAGGGTTTGATCGACCCGAGGCAAGAGGGAATCACGACTTGTGGGTAAAGTGCGCAACCTCTGTAGAGTGTTATGAAACTGATATATCAGTCGTGCTCACGGTTATGAGCGGCCAAGGGAGCTCCATTGATTAGAGACACATTGATTAGAGATGTTTTGTTTACAGATGATGATGAGGATATTGTTGGTTTCTATTATGATTATGATTTTAGGTATTCTTTCCGTTTGGAAGGAGTACTTTTGGGTTAACAACATGGGTTAATGTTAAAACCTAGCTCTCTACTAGTAATAATTACCTGACCAACTAAAAGCAACTGCTTGACCCTAACCCCACATAAAGCTAGTCCACTTCAGCCAAACAGGACATTTGCTGAGTACGTTGATGTGTACTCACCATTGCTTTCACAAAACACCAGGTTGCCTTTGGTACAATCTATGCTCAGGTAAAGAGGAAGAAAAAGACATCGAGGCGGATCTCCAGGAGTTCCAGGACGTCGACGAGTTCGAGGATTAGGCTAGCGATCTCCCCCAGTCAACTGCCTGTGGTGGGTTGTTTATGTTGGCTACATTTGGATTCTGTGTACTTTGATTTATATTATGTAAATGGCTCTAGTCTGTAATATTATTACTTACTCCTTATTGTTATTCGAAGCATTGTGCTATGATGAGTCATTTATGTAATCATTGTGTACGTGAATTTCTGATCCTGGCACGTACATGGTTCGCATTCGGTTTACCTTCTAAAACCGGATGTGACATAAGTGGTATCAAAGCCGTGCTGACTGTAGGACCGCTAGCCTAGAGTAGCATTGGCCGTTTTAAGGACTTATTGACTATTACTTCACCTCATCCTTGATTCTGCTTCAAAATATTAGTCACCTCGACTAATTCTATGTTGTGCTCCTATATGTCCCCTTGCCAAAAGTATTTTATTCTACTATGGTCTATACTTCTCTCAATCTATTAGATCTCATCTCACTCTTGTGCTTGCGACATCTTTGTAGATGTCCCCTGACCATAGCCTTTAGTCTTTTGGGACTCTTTCCTCTTCCATTATTAAATTGCTACCATTTGACCTCTATTCCATTTTGTTATTGACATGCTCGTATCCTTACCTTTTTAATACCCTTATCCCTTGATTTAAAGTACTTACCCTTGTACCTCCGTTGCCTATTTAAATAGTTCAGTTTATGTGTCCATGACCTTCTTGTCTTCTGAGATCCTTTCTTATTCTGTTGTTAAGTCGCTATCTTTCGGCAATTACTATGCCCTTGGTCTTAGTATGCTCGTATCCCTAGATTCTCCAATACTCTTGTTTCAAATACTTACCTCTGAATTTCCACTGCATACTTAAACATTTTAGTTTACATGTCCTTGACCACTCTTGTTTCTTAATGATCCATGAGCGGTCATTTTACTTTGCATATCCTTGTTGATCTCGTTGTCTCCTTGCAACTCCACTTGGTAATTAATTTTCTTTACTTCAACCATTTTATTGGAACCTTCCCTATCTTACCCTTGCTTGTTTTCTCCACTTTGTCAGTCTTGCCTTAACTCTGTCCATGGTTATGCTTTTCATCATTATCGCCTTTACCCTTATCACCTCTATATCTTACCTTGATGTTTATCTTATACTTTCCCTTTAAAATCTTCTCTCTCCCATCTCAATCTGAGAGTTGTATGTTTTACCTAATTTTCTCTTGAACGTATCATATTCTTTGTCACTTTCGAGTTTTTAACTCCATCCTTTGTCGTGTTTTTGTTTGTTATTGCCTTTGTCTTTCTCATCCTTTGACCTTACCTTGGCGATTACATTATGTCTGTTATCTACAATCTCCAATCTCCCATCCCAATTTGGGAGCGGTGTTTTACTTACCTCACCCTTAGCAGTATCCTCTTCTTTACCTCGTGTAAGCCTTGATGTAACTCCATTCTTTGTTGTACTTATACCACTGGTTCTTCTGTGCCTTCATCTTTTCCCTTATGCCCTTGTTTATTATCGCCTTTGACCCTTGCGATATTTATGTCTTCTACCTAAATGCTCACTTTGAACTTATCCTTTAAAAGCCTCCCCTCTCCTTCGACCTAGTTTGAGAGTTGCGAGTTATCTATCTCTTCCTTGATTTCTTTTCACTTCTTGTCGTCTTATAAGTTTTGTGTTAAATCCATCCCTTGCTGTATTTTTTATTGCTATCACCCTCACCTTGTTGTCCATCGATATTGCCTTGATACTCATCTTTATTCCTACTCTTTAAAAATCCTCTCTTCTACCTCAATTTAAGAGTGGCAATTTACCTGTCTGACCCTTGGACGTACCCTCTCCTTTTCCATTTGCAGGTCTTGTCTCAACCCCATCCTTTATGGTACTTATATCCTTTGTCTTATGCCTATTTATCTCCTCTCATACATCCTTGTCTGTTATTACCTTTAAAACCCTCGTGATATTCATGCCCTTGCCTTCCTGCTTACCTTAAACCTACCCTTTGAAGCCCCCTCTTTTCCTTTCCTGTTCGAGGATAATGCCTCATCTATCTCATCATTGACTGCTCTCTCTTCTCTGACACCTTGCAAGCTTTTCCTTAAATACATCCTTTGTCGTGTGTTTGTTTGTTATCACCTTAACCCTTGTCATCCCTCAATCTTTACCTTGATGCTTATCATGTACCCATATTTTAAAGCTCCATCTCCCATTTCAGTTCAAGAGTGTTGTCTTACCCCTTCCCGCTCTTGTTCATTCCATGTTCCTCTGTCGCGTTTCAAGTCTTGTCTTAACTCGATCTTTTAGTGTGCTTTTGCCTGTTACCTCTTGTACCTTTGTAACCACTAGATCTTTCCACGATGCTTATCCTATGCCTACCTTTTGAAATATCATCTTTCCCCTCTCGATTTGAGAATGGTGTTTCACCTACCTTGACCTTGGTTGCATTCTCTTCATGTCGGTTACAATCCTTACTTTAGCTCCATCCTTTATTATGCTCATGCCCCTATCCTACATGTCTTCTTATCCCCCTTGCCTTTTGATGGCCTTAGAGTAGTTTCCCCTTTGTAAGGAAAGACCACCATCTAGTTAACATCCACGTGTAGCAACGAGATGTTTGTTGTTGTGTGCTCATGATGTTTGTCTTTGTGTTATGACTGATTTGCTTCTTTGAAATGAGTGTTGGTGTGTTGTGGCCTTTGGTTCACAATGGCATCAGTTTACTTGATGAGTGCCATAGAGTTAGGTAGTTGATTGCTCTCCCTTTTCTCTCTTTAATCTATCTATGCTTACCTTTTCTATCTATACCTTTTCCTCTTGCACCTGTCTGGTTGGCATCCTCCAACCTCTCTTAATCAGTCAAGATCAAAGTCGGCAGCATCTTCACCAAGTGCGTATCAATGCTCCTGTTAAGGGGGTTAGCCACTAACCCCAATGAAGACAACGCAATCAACATCAACCAACAAGATTAGAGTGGCGCAACGACAGCATGTGTGGGTCCCCACCCATAGGTCCAGAAGATCCTCAAGAATTGCATCAGTTGGTCTCAAACATCTGAAGGTCAAAGCAACTAGTCCACAAGTTAATCTTGTAGAGAAGTCAACTCAAGAAAGCTGTCAACAACTAATGAACCAACCTTGTTATCTTGCTAGCTTCTTCTTGAATCTCGGGGGCGAGATTCCTGTTAAGGGGGTTAGATTTGTAACACCCAGAATTTGGGGTATAAATTTTTTCTCTAATATCCATCAAATTCAGGTGTTACCTTTATTCTCCTCTTCCTTTTTGCTCATTTCTTTTTGTTTCAATGTAGTAGGAGTTATTTGGATGTCGTGTATTAATAAAAAAACCTAAGGGTATGATGGTTTTTAGCATCATACTAGAATGCATTTATTTTTCTGTTTGGCGTATTGTCGCGGTATGTATTCATTTAATTTGTAGCTCTTTCTATGTATAAATATGATTAGAGAGAATAGAAACAAAAGAAAGAGAGAAAAAGAAAAGAAATGAATAAATAAAAGGGAAACCAGCCCTCCCCCTCCCTTTCCTCGGCCTGCTCGCGGCCCAGCGCCGTCGCACGGCCTAGCCGCACCCACCCAGCGCGCCCCTTTCCTCCCTGGCCCATTCCCATGGCCCAGCCAGCACGCCTGTGCTCCCTTAGCCCTCTCGTAGTCCCGTGCTTGCCAGCCCAGCAGCGGCCCGCTCGTCGGCCTGCTCCCTCCCGCGCGCGGCCCCCTCCAGCGTCGGTGTCCCCTCCCCCAAACCCTAGCGCGCGGGCGCGCCCCAGCCGCCGCCATCGCCTATGGGGCCAGCTTGTCAGGGCAGCCTTCTCCAACCGCCATGCCGCTCCCTCCGGTGCCCACGTCGCGCTCTCACAGAGCCACCAGCCCCTTCTCTCCCACCTCACGCCATCTGCCTCCCTCATGCCTCCTCTCCCAGAGCCGCCACCTCGTGCCCCCCTGTGCGCCCACCACTTGCTGTTGTTGCCTTGTCGTGCCTAGCACGCCGTCCGCCAGAGGCCGCGTCAAACCCATGCCGCCGTCCCCATCCTCGTGGTGAGCTCGCCCCTCTCCCCCTCCACCTCCCTCTCCTCCCCGATTCTCGCGGCCCAGCACAGCACCCGCCCGCCATGGCCGAAGCTCGCCCAGCGTGCTCGCTACGCGCGGGCGTGGCGTGCTTGGCCGGCGCGGCCCACGGCCATAGCGCCTGTGGCGCGGCCCGGTGCACGCGCGCGGTGCCCTCGGCGCAGCCCAGCGTGGCACGTGGTGCCCGCGGCACGGCCCGGTGCACGCGCAGTGCCCCGGGCGTAGCCCGGCGCGGCACTCGGTGCGGCCCGGCGCACGCGCAGTGCCCCGACGCGGCCCGACGCGTTGCGCGCGGTGCCCGGTGCGGCCCCGCCCTGAGTGCAGCATCCTGGCACGGCTCACGGCTAGCCCGGCGTGCCCTGCGCACGCGGTGAGCCCCTTGTCCTGGCACAGCCAACAAGCCAGCGGCTCGCCCATGCACGGCCGGCATCCCTGCACGGTCGTCCGCAGCCCTCGCGCGTCCCTAGCATGTCCGTGCGCGGCCCGGTGCCCCGGTGTGCTTCGCGCGGCCCCGGTACAGCTCCCATGCATGTCATTCGTCGAATCGCACCAGTGCCCTCGCTCGACGACAGCATGCTTCTACCCCTTGTCTACCGCTAGATGTAGTAGTCTATCCTCGCCGGTGTCCACGCGTAGCGCGTTGAAGTCATCGCGTGCTATTCCCGCACTTTGCACATGCCGTTCGCACACGTTGACGCGCGTCATCGCATGCACTGCGCACCTCGCTTTAGTGTGTCGCGCGCCTTGTTGCGTGGCAATAAACCGAGTCGCGTGTAGAATCACTCATGTTAATTAATTTACAGAATTAAACGATAATTAACCGAGTATTAAACCAATCGGAACTAAGTGTTAATTCTATCGATGCATGCGATAAATACCTATTATAGTGATTTTTCCATTTTAAGTGTTGCATCTAATATTTGTTTAGTATAAATGCAACATAGTTTAGCAATATTCGCACGTCGCACCATTTTCGCATGTCGCGTGTTGTTTGCGTGTCACCGTTATTCGTTCGCGCGCATGCTGTCCACGCGCGACATTAAATGGTTCGCTTATAATGGCTCAAGTCAGTTAATTAGCTGTTTGGGTAATCGTTCACTATTAAAATAGTAAGTCAGTCGAAACTATGTAGTAGTTTTTAACTTACATTTGACAAATGTCAATCAATATAATTATGCCGAACTAATGTTCTAACAAATACTTGGTTAGTGCAATCACACAATTTGTTAGCGATAATCAAGCGTTGCCGCACCATCAGTGCGATGTTTGCGCGTGATGTTCTTGTGGCACACACACTTGAAAGGGAAATGTGCCCTTGGGCAATTTCTATAAGTATTTTGGTGATTAGATGCCCAACATATTATTTGAGTACTAATATGCTAAATGTGTGAAAAGTGCAAATCAAAGTAAAAGGTACGTTTCTAGACTTAGTACACTGTTTTTGTGATCTAACATTGTCTGTCTAAGTGCTAGAAACAGTGCCTAAAAGAGAGGAATCGAATTGCAAAAGACTTGGCTGTGGGCAGCCAAACTTCAGCTCAGACTGGCACACCGGATTGTCCGGTGGTGCACCGGACAGTGTCCGGTGCGGCAGGATGGGCAACGGTGAAAAGGCCACTCTCGGGATTCGACGGCGGCGTACGGCTATAATTCACCGGACTGTCCAGTGGTGCACCGGACTGTCCGGTGAGTCATCCGCGTTGAACTCGTCGCTCTCGGGAAACGGACAAAGGCGACGTGGCTATAATTCACCGGACTGTCCGGTGAGCCAACGATCGCCAGCACCAACGGTCGGCCACGAAATCTACGGGCGACGCGTGGCAGCTCCAACGGTCGGAAGGAGGCACTGGACTGTGCGGTGTGCACCGGACAGTGTCTGGTGCGCCAACGGTCCCAGAGCTGCAACGGTTGACTGTGCCCATTTTGGAAGGAAATCGCGCACCAGACAGGCTACAGTAGCTGTCTTGGGGCTATAAAAGGGGTCCATAGGTGCATGGAGGAGAAAATCAAGCATTCACTAAGCATCCTAAGACTCCAAGACTCTAACTCCACGCATTTGATTCTCTGTGTTAGTGATTTGAGCTCCATTTGAGTTGCGAACTCCGTGTGTTGTGTTTTGAGCTCAAGTCGTGACTTTGTGTGCGTGATTGTGCTGCGTATTTGAGTCTTGTGTGTGTTGCTCTACCAACCTTACTCTTGTGCGTTCTTTGTGATTAATATTGTAAGGGCGAGAGGCTCCAACTTGTAGAGATTCCTCGCAAATGGGGAGAAGACTATAAGGAAGAAAGTCGTGGTATTCAAGTTGATCATTGGATCACTTGAATGGGGTTGAGTGCAACCCTCGTCCATTAGGACGCCACAACATGGAAGTAGGCAAGTGTGACTTGGTCGTACCACGGGATAAAAATCGAGTGTCTCTTGTGTTGCTTTCTCTGTCATTGTTTTGTTCACAAGAACTCACCTCAAAGCTACTTAGTCGCACTAACTCTTTCATAACTAAGTTTTGTGGCTATTTAGTATTTGATTTTACAGGATCACCTATTCACCCCCCTCTAGGTGCTCTCAACACTGTTCGCACAAGTAGTTGCGCGTCGTTTGCTCGCTGGTTGTGCGTGTCATCATTCCTTCGCACGTTCGTGTCGCACGACTGGTTCGCGTATCGCGCGTATCTCGCGTGTCGTGCGTGACCGCGCGTCGTTCGCACGGTGTCGTGTTGTTCGCACCGTAGCCATGTCACGCGCTGTCGTGCACATTGTTTCGTGTGTGTCGCGTGCGTTGTTCCACACGTGGTGGCATGCTGATTCGCGCGTCATTCGTGTTGGTCGCGCGCACTTTTTGTGTGTCGTAGCATGCTATGTCGCGTGTGTGCGCGCGTCGGGTGCATGTTGTCGTGTTGTTTCGTGTATCGTAAATTTGCCTCGCGTAGAATCTCTCGTGTTAATTGAATTACTTATTTATTTGAACTGTAAGTGTAGCAGATTAATCAAAACTAAATGGCAGTTATAATTTACATTTGATAACGTCGACTTAAATATTATCGTTAATATTGGTTCAGCATAAATGCGCTAGCCCCCCGACCATAGCTTCGACTATCGTGGTTCTTTTCCTCGTGTAACCGTAGAGGCGCTCTCTATTTTATATTGTTCCCTTTTATAATATTTTATCTTGTATGATGTAATGTTCTTATGCAAGTATATGTTTGCTTGTGCCTGTTTGTATTCGTTGCGTGTCGCGAATAGAGTGCGATCCATTTCCGAGCTTCGAGGAATCGACGGTCAAGCTTCGACGACCAAGAGATCAAACTCTTCGAGTTCTACGAGCCTGAAGATCCTGATCATCTGTTTGGTGAAGGCAAGTGTCCCTTGACCCATCTATGTCCTACTCATTCTCATAATTCACTTCCCGCATTTACACAGTTTATACCTAAGGATTGACTAGCTTTTGTCTATCTTGTCCTTGTTTACCTATTTTGGTTGGGTTATTTTGGTTTAGCTATATGCTAGTGCTTCGCATTAATCAATGAACGTGATGAGATTATCTATGATACGTTGTTTTCCCTTTTGATTATGATGATGATACTGTGACATTTAAGGGGACTCGAGCTGTTTCTCGAGTGCCTCTCCGTAAGGACTGGTTCTTTGGATGACCGCCCGAGAAAACAGTGCAACCATGAGGGTGGAATGGGACGCCCTTAGCTGAATAATTGGAGGAACTGAGGTGTAGTTCGCTTCGCCGTCGTGCTGTCAATGGGGCTCGATGTATGTGGCTCGCTCTGCTAAGGTTGGTTTGCCCCTTGGGGAGGAGTGTGGTACATTTAGGAAACCTAACGAGCGGCTACAGCCTTAGGAAATCTTTGTAAAGGCTACGTAGTGAAACCCTGCCTATTCACCTTGGTAGTGTTTAAGGGTTTGATCGGCCCGAGGCAAGAGGGAATCACGACTTATGGGTAAAGTGCGCAACCTCTGCAAAGTGTTATGAAACTGATATATCAGTCGTGCTCGCGGTTATGAGCGGCCAAGGGAGCTCCATTGATTTGAGACACATTGATCAGAGATGTTTTGTTTATAGATGATGATGAGGATAATGTTGGTTTCTATTATGATTATGATTTTAGGTATTCTTTCCGTTTGGAAGGAGTACTTTTGGGTTAACAACTTGGGTTAATGTTAAAACCTAGCTCTCTACTAGTAATAATTACCTGACCAACTAAAAGCAACTACTTGACCCTAACCCCACATAAAGCTAGTCCACTTCAGCCAAATGGGACATTTGCTGAGTACGTTGATATGTACTCACCCTTGCTTTCACAAAACACCAGGTTGCCTTTGGTGCAATCTATGCTCAGGTAAAGAGGAAGAAAAAGGCATCGAGGTGGATCTCTAGGAGTTCCAGGACGTCGATGAGTTTGAGGATTAGGCTAGCGTTCTCCCCCAGGCAGCTGCCTGTGGTGGGTTGTTTATGTTGGCTACATTTTGATTCTGTGTACTTTGATTTATATTATGTAAATGGCTCTAGTCTGTAATATTATTACTTACTCCTTATTGTTATTCGAAGCATTGTGCTATGATGAGTCATTTATGTAATCGCTGTGTATGTGAATTTCTGATCCTGGCACGTACATGGTTCGCATTCGGTTTACCTTCTAAAACCGGGTGTGACAACTATCAAAATGCCCAGTGGTTCAGTCTGATGTTTAGGCCATGAAAGAAAAAAAGAAGACTTAAGGTAATAGCTTCTAAACACTTTAATGACCCTTATATGAACCGTGAACATGGTTTAAGTCTCGTCCTTTTCTCCTGCCAGATTGGAGAACTTGAATTTGAAGTGAGTTCCAAAAGTGCCAATATCGGTGCTACAATAGTGGCATTTTTGGGTAACATTCAGATTGACACAAAATTTCAGATGCTCTGACCTTGGCATATGATTTATATGTAAAGTTCAGGTCAACCACTACACCAAAATAGTAAACTTCCTAGAGCCTAAACCCTAGGAAGTTAGGCTAAAACTCTAGGAAGTTAGCTAAACTCTCGGAAGTTAAGCCATCCTTTCGGAAGTTTGGCTCTCGAAAAGTTTTTGTCGGAAGTTAGCTTAACTTCCTAGAGCCCTCTAGGAAGTTAGCTAACTTCCTACAGCCAAAAAAGCCTCTCGGAAGTTAGTAGCTTCACGTCGTCAGCGCCGTCAGCTGACTAACTTCCTATGACTAACTTCCTACGGCTGACCGTAGCCCCTAGGAAGTTAGCTGGCTAACTTTCTACGGCTGACTGTAGCCCCTTGGAAGTTAGCTGGCTAACTTCCTACGGCCCAATAAGCCTCTAGGAAGTTATTTTTTTACCAGCATTACAAATGCTATTTATTTTTATTTTACACCACATTCCACAACATAACAAATATATCAACAGCTATATAGCACAACATATTTTCACATAAAACATCTCACACACAATCACATAACAATATTTAAATCCATAGTCTCATCAATTACATCACAAAAGTCTCATCCATAGTCTCATCAATTACATCACAAAAGTCTCATCCATAGTCATAATAAGACATATCTCATCATCCAGTACTAATAAGAGAAAATATCTCATACATAGTCATAATAAAAGTCTCAAGTATCAGAATGCAATAACATGGAAGCTCATGGTCGCCGATCACCATCGGGTTACAATGACGAGTGATGGTCGATACCTCCACTAGTGAAGAGGGTTTTGACAAAGTCTAACTCGTCTTCTTGTTCATGCGTCGGCAAGGTAGCTGGAGGGGTCTAATATACATGTACAACATCATTGGCAGCTATCCATGGAATCGAATGCTGCATGAACACAATTCATTTATAAGTAACTGTAATATCTAGAAGCAATGGAAATTTTTTCAAAACAAGCAAAATCATCAATTACCTCAAGATATTGTTGCTCAGTCATATCAAGTCCATACTGTGTCGCCTCGTTCTTACTCTCTGGACATCGCCCTTCACTACCAAACATAGCTGGACTAATCACCTGGATTCGAGCATAGTACATCAAAGTTTTATAAGTTTGACTCAAATATGGTCCAAAACTACAACTAATAGGACACCGGAGGGAGTATGCATTAACAGTCGTACCTCACCTTCCAGGGCAGTATCAAGTTTAAACTAACCTTAACAGAAGCTATCAAAGTAGGGTAATACAGAAGCATAGGTGGACATTTCTATTTCAACTGACTGGGACATTCTGGAACAAACGAGACCTAGGGCCTTCAGACAAACAAAGATACATGAAATCTAGGATTGTTTACTAGTAAATTCTCACTACGGTGCAGGCTAGGTCGCCCAATATAATGCTGCTATAGTGCTACGCCCTTAACTTAGACTACAATGTGTCGCCCAATATATAGGGGAGAGTGTTTCTTGGGGGTAAGAGGTGTTTTCTTGTTAAGGCAACTTTTTAAGGTCAGGGCTGCGGTCTACGGCCAGTCCTACAGGCTCTGATACCACCTGAAGCGTCCCGATCCTTTGGGACTCAAATGTGATACAATTACTAGTCCCAGGAGGCTAGTAACCACATTCATTACTTCAAATAGTTATAGAGTCTGAGTAATGTTATTACAATACCGAGGATACAAGCTCGAAAGTGAGCCGAAAAACATAAAGCGCAGTGGAAGATAAAATAGCCCAGGCCACAGGCAGAACTGGGTGAAGACACAACCCCATCAATCAAGCATAGCAGAAAAGAAATCCTCAGCTGCTGAAAAACATAAATAAATCTGGGTGAATACACTAGGTATTCCGCAAGCCCACCCGACTCCCGTAAATAGAAAGTGACCTATATGGTACATGCTTTATATGGTGGAGTTGAAGTCGCTCATACTTTTTCAGAGAAAGGCAGTACTCGTTGTTTATGGCTTTCCCCAGACATTAAAAGTAACACTTGCTTGACCACCACTGAGCTTCCTGCTCCCGTGGTACCACTTTCTTTCCAGAACATACACACACATTTCCCAGTTCCCGGTGGTAGTAGAAACACTAATTGTCATACCATACCAGACTCGTCCATACCAGTGGACACGGACTATTCGAATAGGTTTAGACTCTGCGCAGAGGGGTACACTTTACCCACTAGTCCGGCTCTGCGATCTCATGGCCAATGAGACCCGAATCCAAATCTCTTTCCTTCCTTGTACGTCCGAACCTTAACGGTTATACCGAAAGGAGTCAGGCCACCGCCATGTCCAAACCGGACAAAACATTCCCCCTCCTTATCCTCCCGGTGCTACCCCAGCCTTCATAACCCTGGGGTTGGACCGTACGAGTTTAGATTGAGTGGCTGCCCACACAGCCTCGAGTGGTTGTACTTTTTGAGAGTACAGGTAATGAAAGATGACAAACCAGTCCTTATATGAGAGGACGATCCTTCTGCTCACGCCTAAACCAGCTGAGCCAACACCTTAGGCCCTCCCCTAAACCAGGGAGTACCTGATCATCCTACTCCATCAGGTGATGAGGGTGAGTACCCTTCATCGCACTCTTTTTGGAAAACATTCCACTTATACCCTCTTCACTTGCCCCATATCTTTTAATCACAGTAATAGTTAATGCAGGCTCTCTCATACTCACCATGCAATTCGATTCCCATCCCAAAATCCAGGCTTAGGCAGTGGTAGAGAGAAATAGGTAAATAATGCATCAAGGGAAAGATGGACTCGCCTTCGTCGAAGCTTTCCTGGCACAAGAGGTTAATCTCGGAGGGATCGGGTTCTTGCCCTTCTTCCGAAGCTAAGAGTTCCGGAGGATCGGATCCCTCTTCCGCTAATTAAACACAGATAATAACAATACATCAAACATAGTGACCTTTGTGGGGTGTGCAAATTTTATACTTTATTATTTTTGTACCCTAATAATTTATTTAGACAATTTTTGGTGCATAAAATATTAGCATCTAATTATATATGTGAAAATGAGAAAAAGAAATAGGAAAAGAAAAAAGAGAAGGAATTCCCCAGCTAACTAGACCAGGGGGGATTTCGGCCCACTCAACGCGGGCGCGCGGGCGCGGGCACGCTTGCGGCCCAATCGGCCCAGCAGCGAGGAAGCGGGGGCGGGGACGGCGCCGTAGCGCGGGCCCACCAGCCAGGGAGAGAGGGGGGGGCTGACGGCGTTACTCGGCAACGGAGGGGGGAGGCTCGACCGGGGCCGGTCGGCGGCGAACTCCGCGGCGGTTCTTCGCCGTCGGTCCGGTTCTCTGGCGGGGAAGCGGTGGCGAAGCACGGGCGAGTGAAGTGGGTCACAGGGGTGGGGCGAATTTGGCCTGCGGGGGCCTATGGCGGCTGGTCCACGGCGTAGTGGCGGATGCCCGCGGCGGCGGAGCCGCCGGTGAGGTTCCCGACCACGATAGGGGAGGCAAGGTGGTGCCCTGTGATCGTGAGCGTGTGGCGGAGCTTCGGCCATAATTTAATTGAACAACGAAAAGCTAGAGAGGGGGAAGGGAGCTCACCGGAGCAAGGCAGGGAGCACGGCGGCGCTTGCTTGAACGGCTCGGGGAGGAGGGCAGTGGGGATGGCTGGAGTTGTGTGGCGAAGACGGGGCTTGAGCGGGTCCTTTTATAGGCGCTCAGAGGAGGGAGGGGGATGGGGGAGGCGGCGAGCACCGGCGAGCTTGCCGTGAGGGCGGGGATGGCGCTAACGCCGATTGGGACGGCTCGGGCAGGCTAAGGGGGTGAGAGGTCGGCTCAAGCACAGCGGTGGGGTTGTCGCGTAGGCTGGCGGGCATTAATGGTGAGGCGACGAGGCGAGGGGGCGCTCGGCGGCGATC
The DNA here is from genome assembly GCA_029449295.1 of Zea luxurians. NCBI lineage: Eukaryota > Viridiplantae > Streptophyta > Magnoliopsida > Poales > Poaceae > Zea > Zea luxurians. Next base: position 40,648,388 of record JAOPSE010000023.1, read on the forward strand.
GCGCCGGTGAGGGATGGGCGAGGGAGAAGGAGCTGACGAGTGGGCCCTGGCTGTCAGCGAGAGGAGTCCGCGCGAGAGAGAGGGCGAAGAGGCACTGATGGGCGGGGCCCGGGTGTCAGTGGGCGGAAGCGGCGCGCGGAATGGGCCGCCTGGGCCGGAAGAGAGGGGAGGAGGCGGGCGCGCGCGAGCTGGGCTGGAAATCGGCCCAGCCGAGGGAGGGGAGAGAGATTTCTTTTTTTCTTTTTCTAATTCTAATTCTTTTTCCTTTTCTTTTCTACTTTTGTGCCTTTTTGTTTCTTTTTCCCCTAACAAAAATTCTCTAAATGAACTTGGGTGATAAGCATGGTCTATGTGAGGTGCTCAAATCATTTTAAGTGTATGCATATGATTGGGTGACCTAGGGGTAGAGTTAAGGGAGAAGAATGAAATGAAGGGGGAAAAATTAGGGGGGTTAGGGTTTCAAACCTGGGTTGGGTTTTTGGGATGCTACACCGGTAAACCTAGTACCTGAGTGAAGCCGGGCGTGGACTTTACCCCTCACGCGTCCTGAGACTAGGTCTCCCATGCAAGCTATGGTGGGTACAAGTGCGGTCACTGCACGGCGGTAGCCGGGGTCAGTGGAGCATTGTATGGCAAGGCGGTGAGGTCTGGCTGCGAACGGGGAATCGATGGGGACGGTTGACATATATGGGGACGGAGTGCCCCTACATGTCGTGTGTTTAGGTTTACCTTGCAAGGTTTAAAACTCGATTCGAATCGTCTACTTCTCGCAGCTAATGAGACTGCTTGATCCTTGTACTACATTGAGTAGGAAGTGAAATGAGGTTTCACATGAGATAACTTGTTGATTGTATTAAATGATTGTTACCATGTATGCTTAGAAGGAGCAAACTTAGCTAAATTAATTTTGCTAGAATTGGAAAAGCTAAAAATTGATTTTAGACTCAGCTAGTGCTTTTGGCAAACCAAACCCCTCAGCCAAACAGCTGCATAGTCTAGAGGTAGAGGAGTAGATTCCTCACACCAGGTAAGTCTAGCTAAATATTAGTATACTCAGCCTTGCTTGTGGCATAAATTTTGCAGGTACGCTTCAGGATATGGCTGATGGTGTGACTTGGCCTACCACCCTGCCACCGGGTTGGACGGTCGAGTGGGATGCTGCTCCGGCAGGAGAGGAGCAGGAGGAGTAGTGGGCTAGGCCTTGCCCTATCCCTCGCTTTCGACGATATCGATTATCCGCTGCAATTTATTTTGTGAACTTATATCAGCTACTTGAAAAACTCCGATTTATGTAATAACTCTAGTACTTTAATTTGAGGTTTCCTATTTTATTGTATTTCTTCTGTGACTCACCTTCGAGTGAGTTTGTGGTATTTGATCCTGGTTAAGTGGCTTTATCATACTAGATCTGAGAGACTGACGGGTTATTCCGATTTAAGTGTGTTGCGGCCCCTGAGGCGTGACTTAGGCAGTTCAGCTGAAATAATTCAGGCGGTTCCGCCACATTGCTACCCCTGCCCACATCGCAGCCGCGAGCCGACTGACGCTCGTCGACGCGGGTACGGAGCGAGTCGGTCATGCTCCTGGCCTTTCTTCGTGTGTGCCGTCGAGGGGGACATGGTGGCGCCTACCACGCTTAGGTTATCTTGGCGATGAGGAGTCCAGGTCTGAGATATTGGACAACCAAGGCCCGTAGCGTGGCAGCAGTCGGCATATGCTACGGAGTTGGTGGTGGTGTGTCGCTTCAGCGGGTCCAGGGCTGGGAAGACACTCGCATTCTCTCGCCCTTCTCGGATTGACACCTAGTGCAGGTGCTCTCAGTTTGGAGCTGCTCCGGCTGGGCTTCTTTCTCCGCTTGCGTGCTCTCTCCATCAACGAATAGGTATGTCCAGCTCTTCCCTTCCCCTCCTGCTCTACGAAACCTTGGAAGTGAGGGAGGCGAGGGATGTGGGTCTCTAATTTGCTGCCTATAGTACCTGTGCGTTGATAAAAAAATATTATGCGAAAAGCAAAGACAATCAATAAAAAATCTTAAAATCTTTTTGGTGGATAATTTTTGTGGATATTGTTGTGAGCTGTCGCAACGCACGGGTAACCGACTAGTCATGTAAAATTTTTTACTCTCGTCACAATGGACGGTCACATATATATATCCAGTAAGTAATTGAGTATATACTAGGTGAGTGCCTGTGCGTTGCAACGGGAACATATAATACCGTAATAACTTATGTACAAATGTGTGTTATACTGTTATGAGAAAAGGTTTCGTAATTTATCTGTGATCCTAGCCATATATAAATTTTGTTATTTTAATCTAGCTATTTCAACACTACATTGTAACGATCAGTACCATATATGATTTTAATAATATCATGTCAGTTACATCATTTAAATGCTAAGACTATCACAATAAATTATATATTTATAAATATTAGTAGGCTCTGTATAATGGCGTTAAGGAGAATCATGCATAGAGTAAATAAATTGTGGAGTTTGTCCCAAAATGTGAAGCATTGTTCCAAGATAGAGGATATAAAAATGCACTAGACACATCCCTTTCAGCCACCCAAAAATGATAGCCTCTCATTCTGAAAACTCAAGATCTACTTCATAGCTAAGATATATCCAGAAAACCCTACTTGATCAAAGGACCCTAACAAAGGAGGCAACTATTGCCTAGGCTCCCTGAAAGTGCATTCATCCCTTTTGTGAGTTTTGGTGATTTGGATAACAACACATTTAAAGGTCTAACGAGTTTGCTAAGTGTTGAACAGGAAATTCAGTATGATGAACATACTTGAATAGTGTATAATGATGAATGAACAAAGGTTCAACACGAGGTTAAATAACCAGTGTGGCAATTGAAAGGGAAATGTGCCCTTGGGCCATTTCTAAGTATTTTGGTGATTGAGTGCCAACACAAGTACTTAAGTGAAAATCTATGCCAATTGATGGACAAAGTGCAAATCAAGAGTAAAGGTATGTTTCTAGACTTAGTACATTGTTTTTAGAACTAATGTGTTGTGTCTAAGTGCTGGAAACAGGAGAAATCGAATTGGAAAAGAGATGGCTTTGTACAGCCAAAGTCTGCTCAGTCTGGGTGCACCGGACTGTCCGGTGGTGCACCGGACAGTGTCCGGTGGTGCAGGCTGGCTCTGGCGAACTTACTGCTCTCGAGACTTCGACGGCGGTGTACGGCTATAAATCACCGGACTGTCCGGTGGTGCACCGGACTGTCCGGTGAGCCATTCACAGGCGAACTCGTCGCTCTCGGGAGATGATTAACGGCGTACGACTATAATTCACCGGACTGTCCGGTGGTGCACCGGACTGTCCGGTGAGCCAACAGTGTCCGGTGCGCCAATGGCTCTGAATCTCCAACGGTCGGCTTCGCCAAAGAAGGAAAGAAATCCGCACCGGACAGTGTCCGGTGGTGCACCGGACTGTCCGGTGCGCCAGGCGACTGAAGGTAAGAATTGCCTTCCTAGAATGCTCTCAACGGCTCCTAGCTACCTTGGGGCTATAAAAGGGACCCCTAGGCACATGGAGCAGTACACCAAGCATTCCCCAAGCATTCTAAAGCACCAAGACCTCGATTCCGCGCATTTGATTCCTTGTGATAGCATATAGAGCTCTATTTGAGTTGTGAACTCGTCGGGTTGTGTTGTGAGCTCTTGTTGCGACTTGTGGTATTGTCACTCTGATTTTGTGTCTTGCGTGCATTGCTCATCCCTCCCTTACTCCGTGCTTCTTTGTGAACATCAAAGTGTAAGGGCGAGAGGCTCCAAGTTGTGGAGATTCCTCGCAAGCGGGATATAGTATACAAAGCAAAACACCGTGGTATTCAAGTGGGTCTTTGGACCGCTTGAGAGGGGTTGATTTCAACCCTCGTCCGTTGGGACACCACAACGTGGAGTAGGCAAGCGTTGGACTTGGCCGAACCACGGGATAAACCATTGTGTCTATCTGAGTTGATCTTCTTGTGGTTATCGTGTCTTTCTTAGACTCCTCTCTAGCCACTTGGCATTATTGTGCTAACGCTTAATCAAGTTTTTGTGGCCTTAAGTTTAAGCTTTTACAGGATCACCTATTCACCCCCCTCTAGGTGCTCTCAATTGGTATCGGAGCCGTTCTCTTCAAGAAAGGGACTAACCGCCCGAAGAGATGGATCCTAAGGGCAAGGGGATTGTGATCAATGATAAGGAGAAGGAGTCCTTCGTCAACGAGCCGAAGGACGACAAGCCTACCGACTCAGGCTCGGGCCACAAACGAAAATATGGGAAGAAGAAGAAGACAAGGCGCATCAAGGAGATCGTCTACTACAACGACAGCGACGAATATTCCTCTTCCCAAAAGGACGACGACAACGACTACGAGAAAAGAAAGACGGTTAATTCAAACTTCTCTTTCGATTATTCTCGTATTCCGCATAGTTCAAATACACATTTGCTTTCCATTCCTCTTGGCAAACCTCCACACTTTGATGGGGAGGACTACGGATGTTGGAGTCACAAAATGCGTAGTCACTTGTTCTCTCTCCATCCAAGCATATGGGAGATTGTAGAGAGTGGAATGAAATTTGATAGCTCGGATAGTCCCATTTTCATAAATGAACAAATCCATAGAAATGCACAAGCTACTACTATCCTTTTAGCATCTTTGTGCAGGGAAGAGTACAATAAGGTGAGCGGCTTGGACAATGCCAAGTAGATCTGGGACACCCTCAGGATCTCACATGAGGGGAATGACGTCACCATGCTCACCAAGATGGAGTTGGTGGAGGGCGAGCTTGGGAGATTTGCAATGATAAGGGGAGAGGAGCCAACCCAAACATACAACCGGCTCAAGACCCTCATCAACAAAATAAGGAGCTACGGAAGCACGCGATGGACGGACCACGACGTCGTTCGCCTAATGCTAAGGTCTTTTACTGTCCTTGATCCACATCTTGTGAACAATATTCGTGAAAATCCTAGGTACACCAAGATGTCACCCGAAGAAGTACTTGGGAAGTTTGTGAGTGGGAGAATGATGATCAAGGAGGCGAGATACGTGGATGACGTGTTGAACGGTCCAATCCATGAGCCTCAACCCATTGCTCTCAAGGCAACGAGGAGCAAGGAGGCGCAAGTTGAGGCGGCCGGGCTCAATGATGAAGAGATGGCCCTCATCATCAAGCGCTTCAAGACGGCGCTAAAGGGACGCAAGGGGCAGCCTAACAAGAACAAGACGAAGGGGAAGCGCTCATGCTTCAAATGTGGTAAGGTTGGTCATTTTATCGCTAACTGTCCCGATAATGATAGTGACCAGGAACAAGGGAACAAGAGGGAAAAAAGAAAGCTTACAAGAAGGCTAAGGGCGAGGCACACATTGGCAAGGAGTGGGACTCGGATTGTTTGTTGTCCGACTCCGACAACGAAGGACTCGCCGCCACCGCCTTCAACAAATTGGCCCTCTTCCCCAACGAGCGTCACACATGCCTCGTGGCGAAGGAGAAGAAGGTATGTGCTCGGAATACTACCTATGCTTCTTCAAGTGAGGATGAATCGAGTGATGATGATGAAATAGATTATTCATGTTTATTCAAGGGCCTAGATAGAACCAAGGTTGATAAAATTAATGAATTAATTGATGCCTTGAATGATAAGAATAGGTTATTAGAAAAGCAAGAGGATCTTTTGTATGAAGAACATGATAAGTTTGTAGAGGCACAAAAATCCCTTGCTTTAGAAATTAAAAGGAATGAAATGCTTTCTAGTGAATTGTCTACATGCCATGACTCTATCTCTAACTTAAAGAGTATAAATGATGATTTGAATGCTAAGTTAGAAATAGCAAATAAATCAACATCTTGTGTAGAACATGTTACAATTTGTAATAGGTGTAAAGATTTTGATGTTGATGCTTGTAGTGATCACTTAGTCTCAATTTCTAAATTGAATGATGAATTGGCTAGTCTTAATGCCCAACTTAAGACTAGCAAGAGTGAAATTGATAAAATAAAATTTGCAAGGGATGCCTACATGATTGGTAGACACCCCTCAATTAAGGATGGTCTTGGCTTCAAGAGGGAAGTCAAGAACTTAACAAGCCATAAGGCTTCCATCTCCACCAAGGAGAAAGGGAAGGCCCCTATGGCTAGTAGTGTTCAAAAGAACCATGCTTTCATTTATGGTGATAGAAAATTTTCTAGAAATGCGTATATGACCTGTGCTTATGATTCATATGCTATGACTGCTTCTAGTTCCCATGTTGTGCATGATAGAGATTTGCCTAGGAAAAATATTCATCATGTGTCTAGAAAGAATATTGTTCATGTTCCTAGGAAAGTAATTAATGAACCTTCTACAATTTTTCATACTTGCAATGCTTCCTTTGCTATTTGTAGAAAGGATAAGAAGGTAATTGCTAGGAAATTAGGGGCAAGATGCAAGGGAGATAAAACTTGCATTTGGGTCCCTAAGACCATTGTGACTAACCTTGTAGGACCCAACAAGAGTTGGGTACCTAAAACCCAAGCCTAAATTTGCCTTGCAGGTTTATGCATCTGGGGGTTCAAGCTGGATTATCGACAGCGGATACACAAACCACATGACGGGGGAGAAGAAGATGTTCACCTCCTACGTCAAGAACAAGGATTCCCAAGATTGAATCATATTCGGTGATGGGAACCAAGGCAAGGTGAAAGGGTTAGGGAAGATTGCTATTTCATCCGAGCACTCTATTTCTAATGTGTTTTTAGTTGGGTCACTTGGATATAATTTGTTATCCGTTAGTCAATTATGCAATATGGGATATAATTGTTTATTCACAAATGTAGACGTGCCTGTCTTTAGAAGGTGTGATGGTTCACTAGCTTTTAAGGGTGTACTAGACGGCAAACTTTATTTAGTTGATTTTGCAAAAGAGGAGGCCGGTCTAGATGCATGCTTAATTGCTAAGACTTGCATGGGCTGGCTGTGGCATCGCCATTTAGCACATGTGGGGATGAAGAACCTTCACAAGCTTCTAAAGCGAGAACACGTGATAGGTCTAACTAACGTGCATTTCGAAAAAGATAGACCCTGTGCAGCTTGTCAAGCAGGTAAACAGGCGAGAAGCTCTCATCATCCCAAAAATGTGATGACCACATCAAGACCTTTAGAGATGCTTCATATGGACCTCTTCGGACCCGTCGCCTATCTAAGCATAGGAGGAAGTAAGTATGGTCTTATTATAGTTGATGATTTTTCCCGCTTCACTTGGGTATTCTTTTTGCAGGATAAATCTGAAACCCAAGGGACCCTCAAGCGCTTCCTCAGGAGAGCTCAAAATGAGTTTGAGCTCAAGGTGAAGAAGATAAGGAGCGACAACGGGTCCGAGTTCAAGAACCTTAAAGTGGAGGAGTTCCTTGAGGAGGAGGGGATCAAGCACGAGTTCTCCGCTCCCTACACACCACAGCAAAATGGTGTGGTAGAGAGGAAGAACAGGACGCTCATAGACATGGCGAGGACGATGCTTGGAGAGTTCAAGACCCCCGAGCGGTTCTGGTCGGAAGCCGTGAACACGGCTTGCCACGCCATCAACCGGGTCTACCTTCACCGCCTCCTCAAGAAGACTTCGTATGAGCTTCTAACCAGTAACAAACCCAATGTATCTTACTTTTGTGTATTTGGGAGCAAATGTTACATTCTAGTGAAGAAAGGTAGAAATGCTAAGTTTGCTCCCAAAGCTGTAGAAGGGTTTTTGTTAGGTTATGACTCAAATACAAAGGCGTATAGGGTCTTTAACAAATCATCGGGTTTGGTTGAAGTCTCTAGCGATGTTGTATTTGATGAGACTAATGGCTCTCCAAGAGAGCAAGTTGTTGATCTTGATGATGTAGATGAAGAAGACGTTCCAACGGCCGCAATACGCACCATGGCGATTGGAGATGTGCGGCCACAGGAACAAAAGGAGCAAGATCAACCTTCTTCCTCAACAATGGTGCATCCCCCAACTCAAGACGATGAACAGGTTCATCAAGAAGAGGCGTGTGATCAAGGGGGAGCACAAGATGACCATGTAATGGAGGAAGAAGCACAACCGGCACCTCCAACCCATGTTCGAGCTACGATTCAAAGGAATCATCCCGTCGACCAAATTTTGGGTGACATTAGAAAGGGAGTAACTACTCGTTCTAGATTAGTTAATTTTTGTGAGCATTACTCCTTTGTCTCTTCTATTGAGCCTTTCAGGGTAGAAGAGGCCTTGCTAGATCCGGACTGGGTGTTGGCCATGCAGGAGGAGCTCAATAACTTCAAGCGTAATGAAGTTTGGACACTGGTGCCTCGTCCCAAGCAAAATGTTGTGGGAACCAAGTGGGGCAACAAACAGGACGAGCATGGGGTGGTGACAAGGAACAAGGCTCGACTTGTGGCAAAAGGTTATGCCCAATTCGCAGGTTTGGACTTTGAGGAGACTTTTGCTCCTGTGGCTAGGCTAGAGTCCATTCGTATTTTGCTAGCATATGTCGCTCACCATTCTTTTAGGTTGTTCCAAAGGGATGTGAAGAGCGCTTTCCTCAACGGGCCAATCAAGGAGGAGGTGTACATGGAGCAACCCCCTGGCTTCGAGGATGAACGGTACCCCGACCACGTGTGTAAGCTCTCTAAGGCGCTCTATGGACTTAAGCAAGCCCCAAGAGCATGGTATGAATGCCTTAGAGACTTTTTAATTGCTAATGCTTTCAAGGTTGGGAAAGCCGATCCAACTCTTTTCACTAAGACTTGCGATGGTGATCTTTTTGTATGCCAAATTTATGTCGATGACATAATATTTGGTTCTACTAACCAAAAGTCTTGTGAAGAGTTTAGCAGGGTGATGACTCAGAAGTTCGAGATGTCGATGATGGGCGAGTTGAACTACTTCCTTGGGTTCCAAGTGAAGCAACTCAAGGACAGTACCTTCATCTCCCAAACAAAGTACACACAAGACTTGCTAAAGCGGTTTGGGATGAAGGACGCCAAGCCCGCAAAGACTCCAATGGGAACCGACGGACACACCGACCTCAACAAAGGAGGTAAGTCCGTTGATCAAAAGGCATACCGGTCAATGATAGGGTCTTTACTTTATTTATGTGCTAGTAGACCGGATATTATGCTTAGCGTATGCGTGTGTGCTAGATTTCAATCCGATCCAAGGGAGTGTCACTTAGTGGCCGTGAAGCGAATCCTTAGATATTTAGTCGCTACGCCTTGCTTCAGGATCTGGTATCCAAAAGGGTCTAACTTTGACTTGATTGGATACTCAGATTCCGACTATGCTGGATGTAAGGTCGATAGGAAGAGTACATCGGGGACATGTCAATTCTTAGGAAGGTCCCTGGTGTCATGGAACTCTAAGAAACAAACTTCGGTTGCCCTATCCACCGCTGAGGCCGAGTATGTTGCCGCAGGACAGTGCTGCGCGCAACTACTTTGGATGAGGCAAACCCTCCGGGACTTTGGCTACAATCTGAGCAAAGTCCCACTCCTATGTGACAATGAGAGTGCTATCCGTATAGTGGAAAATCCTGTTGAGCACAGCCAAACAAAGCACATTGACATCCGCATCACTTTTTGAGAGACCACCAGCAAAAGGGAGATATCGAAGTGTTTTATGTTAGCACCGAGAACCAGCTAGCCGATATCTTTACCAAGCCTCTAGATGAGAAGACCTTTTGCAGGCTGCGTAGTGAGCTAAATGTCTTAGATTCGCGGAACCTGGATTGATTTATAGCATACATGTGTTTATGCCTTGATCATGTTCCTTATGCATTTTGTTGTTTACTTGTGGTGCTCAAGTTGTACAAACACTCCCTGGACCTCACAAGTCCTTTTGCAAGTGATGCACATATGTAGGGGGAGATTTGCTACAACTTGACCCTTTGAGACTAACCGTGTGCTTGAGTTTGCTTGATTTAGTCTCAAAGGAGGTTTGAAAGGGAAAAGGTGGACTTGGACCATGAAAGACTTCCACTGCACTCCGATGAGAGGGTAACTTATTCCAAGTTCATGTCATGTACTCTTATTGCCTTTGTATTCTTATTTGAAGATTTTGGTGAGGCAATGGGGTTCTGGGCCAAAATTGATCCCGTTTTGGTGCTTGATGCCAAAGGGGGAGAAAATAAGGCCAAAGCGATAAATGGATCAGCTACCACTTGCCACTTGAGAAATTTTGAAAATAGTAGAATAGAGCTTTTGGTTTGTCAAAACTCTCTTGTTGTCTCACTCTCTTGTTGTCTCTATTGTCAAAAGTTGGCTTCTTGTGGGAGAGTAGTTGATTATGGGAAAAAGGGGGAGTTTGTGAATCTTTGATCAATTTCTCTTGGAATATCTCTTTTTATGTCTCTACAAGTGAATTTGACTTAGAGATAGGAAGTTGAGTTTGATTTGCAAAAACAAACCAAGTGGTGGCAAAGAGTGATCCATATATGCCAAATTTGAATCAAAACAATTTTGAGTTCTCATTTGTATTGATGTTGCACTTCTATTAGTTGCTTTTTGTTGTGTTGGCATAAAGCACCAAAAAGGGGGAGATTGAAAGGGAAATGTGTTGTGTCTAAGTGCTGGAAACAGGAGAAATCGAATTGGAAAAGAGATGGCTTTGTACAGCCAAAGTCTGCTCAGTCTGGGTGCACCGGACTGTCCGGTGGTGCACCGGACAGTGTCCGGTGCGCCAGGCTGGCTTTGGCGAACTTACTGCTCTCGGGACTTCGACGGCGGTGTACGGCTATAAATCACCGGACTGTCCGATGGTGCACCGAACTGTCCGGTGAGCCATTCATAGGCGAACTCGTCGCTCTCGGGAGATGATTAACGGCGTACGGCTATAATTCACCGGACTGTCCGGTGGTGCACCGGACTGTCCGGTGAGCCAACAGTGTCCGGTGCGCCAACGGCTCTGAATCTCCAACGGTCGGCTTCGCTAAAGAAGGAAAGAAATCCGCACCGGACAGTGTCCGGTGGTGCACCGGACTGTCCGGTGCGCCAGGCGACTGAAGGCAAGAATTGCCTTCCTGGAATGCTCTCAACGGCTCCTAGCTGCCTTGGGGCTATAAAAGGGACCCCTAGGCGCATGGAGGAGTACACCAAGCATTTCCCAAGCATTCTAAAGCACCAAGACCTCGATTCCGCGCATTTGATTCCTTGTGATAGCATATAGAGCTCTATTTGAGTTGTGAACTCGTCGGGTTGTGTTGTGAGCTCTTGTTGCGACTTGTGTGCGTATTGTCACTCTGATTTTGTGTCTTGCGTGCGTTGCTCATCCCTCCCCTACTCTGTGCTTCTTTGTGAACATCAAAGTGTAAGGGCGAGAGGCTCCAAGTTGTGGAGATTCCTCGCAAGCGGGATATAGTATACAAAGCAAAACACCGTGGTATTCAAGTGGGTCTTTGGACCGCTTGAGAGGGGTTGATTGCAACCCTCGTCCGTTGGGACGCCACAACGTGGAGTAGGCAAGCGTTGGACTTGGTCGAACCACGGGATAAACCACTGTGTCTATCTGAGTTGATCTTCTTGTGGTTATCGTGTCTTGCTTAGACTCCTCTCTAGCCACTTGGCATTATTGTGCTAACGCTTAATCAAGTTTTTGTGGCCTTAAGTTTAAGCTTTTACAGGATCACCTATTCACCCCCCTCTAGGTGCTCTCAACAATGCAAATGGATATAATATGGTCTCTATATTGGTTTGAATATATGGACAAGACCTGAGAAATCACTATGCATAAACATGATCAGAATAGAGGTTGAAGTGATTAAGAGGATTAGTCAAGCCAAATTGAATAAGATATGAGGAATCGTGAATTGGCTTGACCATATTACTACCAGTCCATATATGCTTCTATGAGAATCAAACTAGAGCTTGATTGATCTTAACAGTTATATCTAGAATACATTCAAGCAAGGTTCACAATATTGAAGAAATGATTCTCTCAATGGATGCTCAATATGATGTGACTCAATAATGGCTTGATAGGGTGAAGATAGCAAGGAAAGGGCTTCGAGGAACTAAGCGAAGGTGAAGGCCAAGCGACGGCTTGTGGACCGAGGTACCATGGCTAAGGTGAAGAAGAGAGTACTTGCACTAAGTCGATGAACTAATCAGCTATGAAGAGTTATAACATGTTGATGCATCAGTGAGGTGACTTGAAGCCATGATTTGAACTCATACATGGTGATATGGTACAAGTCACAGGGTTTGATTTGTGTTTGCTTCAAAAGGTGATACAAAGATGTTTGTGATCCTTATGAAGCAACGCCATGGAGAAATCATATATGAGACGCCAATTACTCAAGGAGTTTACTTAATTATATTTTATTTAACTTAAGTATAGGAATCGTCGTACTATAAAGGGGGATCCAAAAAGAAGGTTGGTGATTGCCAAAGCTCAAGCCTCTATATTCAAAAGCTATTTTTTGAAAACCAAAAATCTCTTTAAAATTCTATGGTTGACCGTGGTTAGGTTTGAGAAACCTAGAATGTTCTTGTTGAAATGCAGCTGAACTTCTTCAACTGCAGCTGAGCTTTTTAGCTGAGCTGAACTTCAGCTGAGTTGAGCTTCTTCAGCTGTAGCTGAGATGAACTTCAGCTGGGTTGAGCTTTCTCAACTCCAGCTAAGCTTCAACTTCAACTGGGGTCCAGGCAGGTTCAACCGGGGTCCTGGGCAAGTTCAACCGGGGTCCAGAGAGGTTCAACCGGAGTCCAAGAAAAGATCAGTCGGGGTTTTTCCCCAGACCTCACTGGTCAATACCGGTTGAACCGGTCCTAGGGGAGGTTCAACCAGTGTCAGGGTCACCTGACCGGTCTAACCTCCTAACTAGTAGACTTGACTGCCATCCTGACCCCCGGGCGGTTGAACCGGCCCTAGGGGCAGTTCAACCGGTGTTAGGACCTATTTTTGCAGTCTGACCTATAGTCTGCCAGTCTGACTGGCAGACTGACTGTCAGCCTGCCCCAGGCGGTTGAAGCGGTCCTAGGGGTGGTTCAACCGGTCCTCCACAGCCAAAATCAGCCCAACGGCTAGTTTTGAAGCCCCGCCTATATATACTCACTCATACCTCTCTCCCCACACAAGAGCACGACCCAAACTCCATTTTCAACTTGAGAAACACCTCCCACTCTCTCTCACACATCTCTTGCCTCTCCCATTTCAAATCTTTAGAGAGAAATCTTTGAGTGAGTTTGAGAGCTGCGGTTTTTGTGCTTCAACTCCAAATCTCTCTTGCTCTTCTTCATTCGAGTTTTGGTACTACATCGAGTTCTTTGTGGATTCATTAATCTTGGAGCTTTTAGCTCCTAGACAACTAGGTGTCTCTTGTGAGTCTCCAAATCTTGTGGAAGACCACAAGAAAGTTTGTATTACCCGCTCGTTTGAGCAAAGATTAGTGTGTGAGCTTGACCTTTGTGGTCGGCAAAGGGAGGATTAGGGTTGAAAGAGACCCGGCTCTTTGTGGGCGCCTCAACGAGGAAGTAGGGCACCTTGGCTGTGTGACCGAACCTCGGGATAAATCTTGTGTCTCTTCTGTTCTTGCTCATTGTGTTTGTTTGTGTTTTTCATTCTCTCACCCTTCCGTGGAAGATTTGTTCATATCTTTTTGGTGTGTGGATTTTGAGAAGTGCCCTTCTCAGATATACTACTTTGAACCCTGTGGATCAACTAGAACATCTCATTTTCAAAGTTAACTGGGTGAATTTCGAGATCAATTCAGTTTATATCTCATTCTTTAGTTGAGCTCGTGCAAACCGGCTAAACCGGTCTTGACACCGACTGAACCGGTTTTACCCAGTTTGCTTCTAGTTTTTGTTGAAAAAGATGTAACTTGCCTATTCACCCCCCTCTAGGCAACTTTCACTCCCGAAACAGCAGCACATGATAAGTTACATATTCTTAAAGTATGTCTAGGGTTAACACCAAACCATGTGATAAATACTAAATAATGTATGCCAACATACTGTGGGGAACATGTAATAGCAGTATTTGTCACTTATGAACACTGACTAACCATTTCAATCAAAACACAATAGGATGTGTAATATGCAACATAGTTGTTGCTGACATATTTTCAAGATCAATGTTTACAGATTTTCAAGATCAACATATTTTCAGGATGTGTAACCTCAAAGCAACCCTTCCCTCCCTCCTGCCTTGAGTCAGCCCAACCTGCTTAGGATTTCTAACAAGCTGCTCCTAGGCAGCACTTCATGCATATAAAAAGTGTACTTTACAAATTCAGTTATAATTACTCCCATGGTATCTTTTTCCTGTTCAATTCTATAAGAACTGGCTAGTTTGAGAAACATTGAATTGCCATCCTGAATCTCTAATTTAGAGCGGTCCGCGGTCCTTATCCACCTGGGACATCATGTGTTGTTGTGCACACGCTAGCTGTTGCTTGAATCAACTGAGACAGACAGTAACACTCGCGCTTCATCAGCCACTGTTCCAGATCTAGGACAGAACACACCTGCAAATTTGCAGTGTCTAGCTGCCGAGGAAAGTATACATAGAGCACCTCAAATGGTGATTTTTGCTCAACGTTGAGTGTGCAATGGTATTGTACCAAAATTCTGTGATGAAGGTTCAGTTACTCCACTGTTGTTGGCGTGAATGAACGATGTAGCCCAACAAGACTTCGACACATTGGTTAAGACGCTCAGTCTGTCCAACCGTTTATGGATGATAAAAAAAACGTTTACCCTACATGCATCAGGTTGTTTTACTTCTTTATCTTCAGGTAATGCTGGATTTGCTAGTGTTGTATCAGGTGGGGGCTTTTCAGCACCACACCAACTGCTTCTGCAGGTGTTGGTTTTGCCGCCGCTGCAACTGGTGGAGGTTTTGCTGCTCTTGCTTCCAAAAGTGGTGGTTTTGCTTGGTGCAGTTTCATCTAGTGGTGGTTTTGGAGGTGCCTCCCAGGGAGGTGGCTTTGGAAGTGGTGAGATCTCTGAAGTCGTGTTCTGTTTTGGACAAATACTTATTTTTTGCAGGGTAGTTTTTCGATAAATGCTAATGTGTGACAGTTACCCCGAGAAACATTAGGCACTCATCAGCTCCTTCTTGTGCATCAGAGTTAGTTGTCTCGTCCACATTTACCTCTTTAAGCTTTGATCAAAGTTTTAATGTCAATAATTAACTCAACTTTCTGTGGGTGATACCAGATATAAACATGCATCAATTAATAATTAATAAAAAAGAATAAGGAAGAGTTAGTTGTCTCGTCCACATTTACCTCTGGAGCTTCTTCATGTAGAACTCGAGCTCTTTACCCTCAAGGATGTAGCTGGCCAATAAAAGGAAATGCCACTGTAGTTAGCCTCAAGGATGTAGCTGGACAATAAAAAGAAATGCCCAGCAACTGCAAGGAAATTTCAGGCGGAAACTGTAAGCTACTGAAGCGAGGTGAAATGGTCCAGTAGTCCTTACCCATTAGCTCGGCCACACTGTCCAGGACGGGCAGAAATTTAGGCCAACAATCTAACCGAGATGTGAGAGGGTTAGATTATGGTTCTGAAGCCCGATTCCTGGAGCTATTTGTACGCAATAACATCCAACTCCGTTGCTATGAGGGCATGGGGTCCTTTTTTCTCCATTGGAAACCACACTAAAAGTACCAACCCTTTCTTAGGGTCTAGCAAGGTACTAACAAAGTCTGTCACTGAAGTTTTGACATATGCAATATTAATATAATGGTATCTTACCCAAACATTCCAGCAACTAAACAAGTTCTTGACAAATCTTGTAAAATAAAATTAAAATTGGCTACATCTTACCTCTATGCTGGAAATTCCATGGGGCAGAAACATTAGAGTTCAAGGGTGCAATTGTGCCAAATTTTTGCATTGAATAATCATAGCATTGCCAACATTTGGTAATAGGCCTGTTGGGAAATCTATGCATTAGAATCAGAACACTCAGTGATAGGGTACAAGACCGATGATGCAGCAATAAAAACAACCCTATTACCATTGTGTCAATTTGTCAAGATAGCAGGCTAGCAACTATTGAAAGGTTCTATTATGTTTTGGTGATTAAGTGCCCAACACATTTAATTGAGTTCTTATGTGCTAAATGAAGAGAGAAGTGCAAATCAAAGAGAAGGTATGTTTCTAGAATTAGTACATTTGTTTTTGAATACTAATGAGGTTATCTAAGTGTTAGAAACAGAGAAAAGAAGAAAAGAGAAGGATTGCAAAAGACTAGCTGTGTGCAGCTAAAGTCCAGCTCGGCCTGGCACACCGGACTGTCCAGTGGTGCACCGGACAGTGTCCGGTGCGCCAGGCTAGTCCGCGTGAACAGGCCGCTCTCGGGACTCGACGGCGGCGTATGGCTATAATTAACCGGACTGTCCGGTGGTACACCGGACTGTCCGGTGAGTCGTCCGCGGCAAACTCGTCGCTCTCGGGAAGAGGATCAGCTGCGTACAGCTAAAATTCACCGGACTGTCCGATGGTGCACCGGACTGTCCGGTGAGCCAACGGTCGTCTACGCCAACGGTCGGCCACGCAATCTTCACGCGACGCGTGGCAGCTCCAACGGTTGGTGGGGGACACCGGACAGTGTCCAGTGCGCCAACTGGCTCGGAGGTGCAACGGTCGTCTGCGCCAGAAAAGGAAGGAGATCGGCACCGGACCGTCTACAGTGACTGTCCGGTGGCGCACCGGATAGTCCAGTGCACCACTCGACAGAAGGCAAGAATGGCCTTCCTTGTTGGCCTCCAACGGCTCCTAGCTGCCTTGGGGCTATAAAAGGGACCCCTAGGCGTATGGAGGAGCTACCCAAGCTTACAAGAAACATTCTAAGACTCCAAGACTCCAACTTCACACATTCGATTCTTTGAGATAGTGACTTGAGCTCCATTTGAGTTGTGAACTCCGTGCGTTGTGTTTTGAGCTCAAGTTGTGACTTGTGTGCGTAGTTGTGCTGCAATTTGTGTCGTGTGTGTTGCTCATCCCAACCTTACTCCGTGCTTTCATTGTGATCTTTGTTGTAAGGGCGAGAGACTCCAATCTTGTGGAGATTCCTCGCAAACGGGAATAATCATCTAAAGGAAAACCTGTGGTATTCAAGTTGATCATCGGATCACTTGAAAGGGGTTGAGTGCAACCCTCGTCCATTAGGACGCCACAATGTGGAAGTAGGCAAGTGTTACTTGGCCGAACCATGGGATAAAAATTGTGTGTCTTGTGTTGATCTTTCTGTGATTGTCTTGTCCACAAGAACTCGCTTCTCAACTACTTAGTCACACTAACATTTTTATAACCAAGTTTTGTGGCTATTTAGTGTTGAATTTTACAGGATCACCTATTCACCCCCCCTCCCTCTAGGTGCTCTCAATTGGTATCGAAGCCGTTCTCTTCACATAAGGGACTAATCGCCCGAAGAGATGGATCCTAAGGGAAAGGGGATGGTGGTCAATGACAAGGAGAAGGAGTCCATCTTCAACGAGCCAAGAGATGACAAGCCCACTGACTCTGGCTCGAGTCACAAGAAGAAGGACGGGAAGAAGAAGAGGCGCATCAAGAAGATCGTCTACTACGACAGCAATGAATCTTCTTCTTCACCAAGAGACGACGACGACGATGACTCGTCTAAAAAGAAACCGGTTAATCAAAACTATTCATTTGATTATTCTAGTATTCCATTCAATTCTAATGCTCATTTGCTATCAATTCCACTTGGTAAACCTCCACATTTTGATGGAGAAGACTACTCTTTTTGGAGTCACAAAATGCGTAGTCACTTATTTTCTCCCCATCCTAGTATTTGGGAGATAGTTGAAAATAGAATGCATTTTGATAGTACGGATAACCCTGTGTTTATTAATGAGCAAATTCATAAGAATGCACAAGCTACCACTGTTTTGCTAGCATCTTTGTGCAGGGATGAGTACAACAAGGTGAGTGGCTTGGACAATGCTAAGCAAATCTGGGACACCCTCAAGATATCTCATGAGGGAAACGACGCCACCATGATCACCAAAATGGAGTTGGTGGAAGGTGAGCTGGGAAGGTTCGCGATGATCAGGGGAGAGGAGCCAACACAAACATACAACAGGCTCAAGACCCTGGTTAACAAGATTAGAAGCTATGGAAGCACAAGATGGACGGACCATGACGTCGTCCGACTTATGCTAAGGTCATTCACGGTAATTGACCCCCATCTTGTCAATCTCATTCGTGAAAACCCCAGGTACACCAAGATGACGCCCGAGGAGATACTCAGAAAATTCGTGAGGGGGCGTATGATGGTAAAGGAAGCGCAATATGTGGATGATGCTCTTAATGGCCCTCTACCCATCTACGAGCCTCAACCCGTTGCTCTCAAAGCAACAAGCAGCAGGGAGGCGCTACCAAGCAAGGTGGCACAAGTTGAGGCTGCCGGGCTAAATGAAGATGAGATGGCCCTAATCATCAAACGCTTCAAGACCACACTAAAATGACGCAAGGAGTACCCTAACAAGAACAAAGTAAAGGGGAAGTGCTCCTGTTTCAAATGCGGTAAGACTGGTCATTTTATAGCACAATGTCCCGATATGATAATGACCAGGAACAAGAAAAGCATGGGAAGAGGGAGAAGAAGAAGGTGTACAAGAAGGCGAAGGGCGAGGCGCACCTTGGCAAAGAATGGGATTCGGACTGCTCTTCATCCAACTCCGACGATGAAGGACTGGCAGCCTCGACCTTCGACAAGTCTTCGCTCTTCCCCAACGAATGCCACACTTGCCTCATGGCCAAGGAGAAGAAGGTAAGTGTTCGAGATACCCCTAAGTACACTACTTCTAGCGATGATGATTCTAGTGATGATGAAGTAGATTATACTGATTTATGTAAGGGTTTAGATAGAGCTAAAGTAGATAAAATCAATGAATTAATTGATGCTTTAAATGAAAAGGATAAATTGTTAGAAAAACAAGAGGATATCTTATATGAGGAGCATGATAAATTTGTTAGTGTGCAAAAATCTTTTGCCTTAGAGATTAAGAGGAATGAAATGCTATCTTCTGAATTATCTGCTTGCCATGAAATTATATCTAGTTTAAAGATTTTAAATGATGAATTAACTACTAAACTAGAAGGAATTAATAAATCTAGTTCTTATGAAGAGCATGTTGTAATTTGTGATAGATGTAAGGACTTTGATATTGATGCTTATGATGAACACCTTATTTCTATCACCAAATTAAATGATGAGGTGGCAAGTCTTAATGCTCAACTTAAGACTTGCAAAATTAATTTTGATCAATTAAAATTTGCTAGGGATGCCTACACCGTTGGTAGACACCCCTCAATTAAGGATGGGCTTGGTTTTCGAAAGGAAGCCAAGAACTTAACAAGCCAAAGGGCTCCCATTCCCAACAAGGAGAAAGGGAAGGCTCCTATGGCTAGTAGTTCTCAAAAGTATCATGCCTACATTTATGATAGAAAATTTTCTAGAAATGCTCATTATAATAGGAGTTATGATCATGATGCCTTTAGTTCACATGATATGTTTGCCTCTAGCTCTACTTTTGTGCATGGTAGAAGTAGACCTAGGAGAAGTAATATTGTGCCTCATGTGGCTAGGAGAATGTGTAATAAACCTTCTACCATTTACCATGCTTGCAATACTTCATTTCCGCTTTTATGTAAGAATGAAAAAGTAGTTGCTAGAAAGTTGGGATCCAAATGCAAGGGAGACAAAACTTGCATTTGGGTTCCAAAAGTTATTGTGACTAACCTTGTAGGACCTAACAAGAGTTGGGTACCTAAAACCCAAGTGTAAATTGCCTTGCAGGTTTATGCATCCGGGGGCTCAAGCTGGATTATCGATAGCGGATGCACAAACCACATGATAGGGGAGAAGATGTTCACCTCCTACGTCAAGAACAAGGAATCCCAGGATTCGATCATCTTTGGAGATGGGAACCAAGGCAAGGTTAAAGGATTGGGTAAGATAGCCATTTCATCCGAGCATTCTATATCCAATGTGTTTTTAGTTGAATCGCTCGGGTACAACTTATTGTCTGTGAGTCAATTATGTAACATGGGTTATAATTGTCTATTTACAAATGTTGATGTTTTTGTCTTTAGAAGGAGTGATGGTTCATTAGCATTTAAGGGTGTATTAGACGGCAAACTCTACTTAGTTGATTTTTCGAAAGAGGAAGCCGATCTAGATGCATGCTTAATAGCTAAGACTAGCATGGGCTGGTTGTGGCATCGCCGTCTAGCACATGTTAGGATGAAGAACCTTCATAAACTTCTAAAGGGAGAACATGTGTTAGGACTAACCAATGTATGTTTCGAAAAAGATAGACCTTGTGCAGCTTGTCAGGCAGAGAAACAGGTGGGAAGCACTCATCACAACAAGAATGTGATGACAACATCAAGACCACTGGAGCTTCTTCACATGGACCTCTTTGGACCCATCGCCTACCTTAGCATCGGGGGAAGTAAGTATGGTCTAGTAATTGTTGATGATTTTTCCCGCTTCACTTGGGTGTTCTTTTTGCAGGATAAATCAGAAACCCAAGGGACCCTAAAGCGCTTTCTAAGGAGGGCTCAAAACGAATTTGAGCTCAAGGTGAAAAAGATAAGAACCGACAACGGGTCCGAGTTCAAGAATCTGCAAGTGGAGGAGTATCTTGAGGAGGAAGGCATAAAGCATGAGTTCTCCGCTCCCTACACACCACAGCAAAACAGTGTGGTAGAGAGGAAGAACAGGACACTTATCGACATGGCAAGGACGATGCTTGGAGAGTTCAAGACACCCGAGCGATTTTGGTCGAAAGCTGTGAACACAGCTTGCCACGCCATAAACCGGCTATATCTGCATTGCCTCCTCAAGAAGACCTCCTACGAACTCCTTACCGGTAACAAACCCAATGTTTCTTACTTTCGTGTATTTGGGAGCAAATGCTACATTTTGGTGAAGAAAGGTAGACATTCTAAATTTGCTCCCAAAGCTGTAGAAGGGTTTTTTACTAGGATATGACTCAAATACAATGGCGTATAGAGTCTTCAACAAATCATCGGGTTTGGTTGAAGTCTCTAGCGATGTTGTATTTGATGAGACTAATGGCTCTCTAAGAGAGCAAGTTGATCTTGATGACATAGATGAAGATAATGTTCCAACGGCTGCAATGCGCACAATGGCGATTGGAGATGTGCGACCACAGGAACAATAGGAGCAAGATCAGCCTTCTTCCTCAACAACGGTGCATCCCCCAACTCAAGATGATGGACAGGTTCCTCAAGAAGAAACGCATGATCAAGGAGGAGCACAAAAAGAACAAGTTATGGAGGAAGAAGCACTACTGGCCCCTCCAACTCAAGTCCGAGCGACAATCCAAAGAAATCACCCCGTCGATCAGATTCTGGGTGACATAAGCAAGGGAGTAACAACTCGCTCACATTTAGCTATTTTTTGTGAGCATTACTTGTTTGTCTCTTCTATTGAGCCTTTCAGGGTAGAAGAGGCCTTGCAGGATCCGGACTGGGTGTTGGCCATGCAGGAAGAGCTCAACAACTTCAAGAGAAATGAAGTTTGGATCCTGGTGCCACGTCCCAAGCAAAATGTTGTGGGAACCAAGTGGGTATTCCGCAACAAGCAAGACAAGCACGGAGTGGTGACAAGAAACAAGGCTCGACTTGTGGCAAAAGGTAATGCCCAAGTCGCAGGTTTAGATTTCGAGGAGACTTTTGCTCCTGTGGCTAGGCTAGAGTCTATTCAAATATTATTAGCCTATGTCGCTCACCACTCTTTCAGGTTATTTCAAATGGATGTGAAGAGCGCTTTCCTCAACGGGCCAATCAAGGAGGAGGTATATGTGGAACAACGCCCTAGCTTTGAGGATGACAGGTACCCCAACCATGTGTTTAAGCTCTCTAAGGCGCTCTATGGACTTAAGCAAGCCCCAAGAGCATGGTATGAATGCCTTAGAGATTTCTTAATTGCTAATGCTTTCAAGGTTGGGAAAGCCGATCCCACTCTTTTCACTAAGACTTGTGATGGTGATCTTTTTGTGTGCCAAATTTATGTCGATGACATAATATTTGGTTCTACTAATCAAAAGTCTTGTGAAGAGTTTAGCAGGGTGATGACTCAAAAGTTTGAGATGTCGATGATGGGCGAGTTGACCTACTTCCTTGGGTTCCAAGTGAAGAAACTCAAGGATGGCACCTTCCTCTCCCAAACGAAGTACACTCAAGACCTTCTCAAGAGGTTTGGGATGAAGGATGCCATGCCCACGAAGACACCGATGGGAACCGACGGGCATGTCGACCTCAACAAAGGAGGTAAGTCCGTTGATCAAAAGGCATACCGGTCTATGATAGGTTCCTTGCTTTATTTATGTGCTAGTAGACCGGACATTATGCTTAGTGTATGCATGTGTGCTAGATTTCAATCCGACCCCAAGGAATGTCACCTTGTGGCCGCTAAGCGAATTCTTAGGTATTTAGTCGCTACGCCCTGCTTCGGGATCTGGTATCCAAAGGGGTCTACCTTTGACTTGACTGGATATTCAGACTCCGATTATGTTGGGTGCAAGGTTGATAGGAAGAGCACATCGGGGACGTGCCAATTCCTAGGAAGGTCCCTAGTGTCTTGGAGTTCTAAGAAACAAACATCTGTTGCCCTATCCACCGCTGAAGCCGAGTATGTTGCCGCAGGACAGTGTTGCGCGCAACTACTTTGGATGAGGCAAACCCTTCGGGACTTTGGCTACAATCTGAGCTAAGTCCCACTCCTATGTGACAATGAGAGTGCAATCCGCATGGCAGATAATCCTGTTGAACACAGCCGCACTAAGCACATAGACATCCGGCATCACTTTCTGAGGGACCACCAGCAAAAGGAAGATATTGAGGTGTATCATATTAACACCGAGAACCAGCTAGCCGATATCTTCACCAAGTCTTTAGATGAGAAAAGGTTTTGCAGGTTGCGTAGTGAGCTAAATGTCTTAGATTCGCGTAACTTGGATTGATCTATAGCATACATGTGTTCTATGCCTTTGATTATGCTACTTTATGCATCTCAATCCGTTATTGTTTATTTGTGGTGCTCAAGTTGTACACATGATCCCCAGACCTCACAAGTTTATTTGCAAGTGATGCACTTATTTAGGGGGAGATGTGCTACAACTTGACCCTTTGAGACTAACCTTTGTGTTTGAGTATTCTTGATGTAGTCTCAAAGGTGCATTGAAAGGGAAAGTGAACTTGGACCATACAAAGACTTCCACTGTACTCCGGTATTAGGCTACTCACCTCCAAGTTCAAACTTATGCTCTTATTGCTTTTTTGCTCTTAATTGACAATTTTGGTGAGGCAATGGGGTTAAAGGGCCAAGAATGATCCTGTTTTGGTGCTTAATGCCAAAGGGGGAGAAATTAAGGCCAAAGCAAATGGATCAGCTACCACTTGTGAATTTTGAAAACAATAGAGTTAGAACTTTTGATTTGTCCAAAATACTCTTATTGCAAAATTTAGTCTCTTGTGGGGGAGAATTTTTGATCATGGAAAAAGGGGGAAGTTTTTGGCACTTGGTCAATTTCACTCTTGGATTATCTCTCCTTGTACCCAAACAAGTGAGTTTGACTTAGAGATAGGAAAATGAATTTGATTTGCAAAAACAAACCAAGTGGTGGCAAAGAATGATCCAAATATGTCAAAACTTGTGCAAAGATAATTTTGTTCTCAATTGCATTGATGTTGCACTTCTTTTGGTTGCTTTTGGATGTGTTGGCATAAATCACCAAAAAGGGGGAGATTGAAAGGGAAATGTACCCTTGGGCAATTTCTATTATGTTTTGGTGATTAAATGTCCAACACATTTAATTGAGTTCTTATGTGCTAAATGAAGAGAGAAGTGCAAATCAAAGAGAAGGTATGTTTCTAGACTTAGTACATTTGTTTTTGAATACTAATGAGGTTATCTAAGTGTTAGAAACAGAGAAAAGAAGAAAAGAGAAGGATGCAAAAGACTGGCTGTGTGCAGCTAAAGTCTAGCTCGGCCTGGCACACTGGACTATCCGGTGTTGCACCGGACAGTGTCCGGTGCGCCAGGCTAGTCCGTGTGAACAGGCCGCATACGACTATAATTCACCGGACTGTCCGGTGAGTCGTCCGCGGCGAACTCGTCGCTCTCGGGAAGAGGATCAGCGGCGTACGGCTAAAATTCACCGGACTGTCCGGTGGTGCACCAGACTGTCCGGTGAGCCAACGGTCGTCTGCGCCAACAGTCGGCCACGCAATCTTCGCGCGACGCATGGCAGCTCCAACGGTCGGCGGGGGGCACCGGACAGTGTCCGGTGCGCCAACTGGCTCGGAGGTGCAACAGTCGTCTGCGCTAAAAAAGGAAGGAGATCGGCACCGGACCGTCTACAGCGGACAGTCCGGTGCGCCACTCGACAGAAGGCAAGAATGGCCTTCCTTGTTGGCCTCCAACGGCTCCTAGCTGCCTTGGGGCTATAAAAGGGACCCCTAGGCGCATGGAGGAGCTACCCAAGCTTACAAGAAACATTCTAAGACTCCAAGACTCCAACTTCACGCATTCGATTCTTTGAGATAGTGACTTGAGCTCCATTTGAGTTGTGAACTCCGTGGGTTGTGTTTTGAGCTCAAGTTATGACTTGTGTGCGTAGTTGTGCTGCGATTTGTGTCTTGTGTGTGTTGCTCATCCCAACCTTACTCCATGCTTTCATTGTGATCTTTGTTGTAAGGGCGAGAGACTCCAATCTTATGGAGATTCCTCGCAAATGGGAATAATCATCTAAAGGAAAAAACATGGTATTCAAGTTGATCATCAGATCACTTGAAAGGGGTTGAGTGCAACCCTAGTCCATTGGGACGCCACAACGTGGAAGTAGGCAAGTGTTACTTGGTCGAACCACGAGATAAAAATTGCGTGTCTTGTGTTGATCTTTCTGTGATTGTCTTGTCCACAAGAACTCGCTTCTCAACTACTTAGTCGCACTAACATTTCTATAACCAAGTTTTGTGGCTATTTAGTGTTGAATTTTACAGGATCACCTATTCACCCCCCTCTAGGTGCTCTCAACTATCACAACTTCAAAGGCATCACAGTGCAAGACACAAAACTGATAAAGATTGAGAATGTACAAGTTTGTAACCAGAGAAAGGTTGAGTGAAGTGAAATGTTTTCTTGCAAAATTTCATTAATTGATTTTGCCAGTGCAGGCTTGACAACGATAGGATGGAAAGCACCAGTTCGTAACCAGAAATTAGTTCAGTCAACCTTGTAAATGTACTATTTGAAAGGAACCCCCTTAGAAGCCCCCCCCCCCTGAGATAATAAATCAGGACATGTTAAAATTTAATAACCTAATTGTTGCATAATTAATTGCATGCCCACATGTATCAGCCAAACATAAGTAATGGTGGCAGGGAACTATATATCTCCTTGTCTCCAACATATTATGAAGGGAAAAATAATTTTAGTTAGCAGATGAGAAATAAAAACATTACTTTAGTATAAGGAAATTTATTCTATCTAAAGCTACAACATATATAAGCAATGATAGTGATCAGCGTCTTTAGTAAAATTAAGGCTAGACATTTAGTCATGACTCTAACGCTATGAAGCTATTCATGTCATTTCTTCTTATTGACTTCAAGGAAGCATAAGTACCAGAAAATAAATAAACCAAGTGTAGTAGTAAAATAAATCCATGTCATTTTACAAACATATTAAACCTTCACATGCATTTCCCCTATTCACGCACCTATTGTCCTTTTTCTACCTCTCATTTCCAAGGCTATGCCCTTAGGGATCTAGCATAATAAAAATATAATATTCCACAACATGCATGCTATCAACCCAATTGGCTGTTGTAACGCCCTGAATTTGGGGTAGAATTTTTTCTTCTTTTCTCTCACCAAATTCAGGCGGTACCCTTTCCTTTTCCCTTTTTCTCCTCGCTAAGCCTTGATCTTTTCCAAAAGTTATAGCGAGAATTAGCTCGACATCTTGTATAAGCAAAACCTAGAACTTTTTTTTGGTTGTTGCATCATGCCGGATTATGCACTCTTTTTGTTTGTGGTTGGGTGAGTTGGAGAATTAGGCATATAAGAAATAGGGGTTATAGAAAATGGAAAATAGGAATTTTCTTTTTCTCTCTCCCCCCTTTCTCCCCTTTTGGCCCAGCCCCCCCCCCTTCCCCCCTTCCCTCTCCCCGCCGTGGGCCGTCCCGGCCGGCCCAACCACGCCCCCCCGCTTTGGGCCCATGGCCGGCCCAGCCGCACCTCCCCCCTTCCCCAAAAAAATCCCCTTCCCGCGGGCCCCGCCTGTCATACCCCTCCCCTTCCCCAACTCCCTCTCCCCTGCCCTAGCCACCGCCGCCCTCCCCTGCTCGCCCGAGCCACCACCGTCGCCGCCCTCCCCGCCCATGGTGAGACCCTCCCTCCCTCTCCCCTCCTCTCCCTCCCCTTCCTCTTCCTCCCCCTCTCGTCGGCGCCCTCCCCCGCGCCGTGGGCGCGCTCGCCCCGTCCGGCCCCGCCGCGGTCGCGCCGGCCGTGCCCGGCCCCAGCCCCGGCCACGCCGGCCGCGCCCGCCCCCTGCTCGTCGCCCCGTGCCCACCGGCCCCGGTCGCCCCCGGCCGCGCCCGCCCCCTGCTCGTCGCCCCGCGCTCGCCGGCCCCGGTCGTCCCGGCCATGGCGGCTCGACGCGCTCCCCTGTCCGCGACGTCGCCGTCGCCTGTGTTCGCCCGCCCGCCCCGGCGTGCCGCCGGCGTGCCCTGCTCACGTCGTGATGGCCTCGGCGCGGCCTCGAGCTTGGCCCAGCGTGCCTTTGGCGCGCGGCCTCGAGCTCGGCCAGCGCACGGCCCCGACGCGTGCGCGACTCGTTCGCGACACGGTCGTCTACCCCGAGCCACCCGTCTACCCCCCCTGTGCATTCCGTGCGTAGTGATCGTGTTATGTAATCAATGAATGGAAACCCAAATTAGAAATTGTTTACGTTAGTTAATACATGTAAGTAATTATCTACCTCATCTAATGTTGATCAACGGAAAGTGGTTATGTTTCTATTAGTGCATGTAGCTAATCTTTTTGTTAGAACTAATTGGAGCTAAGTAGAACTAGAGCACATAATGTCTAGTTATTCGCCTACCCGTGACGCGCCTCGAGCATAAGCTTTAACCCTCGCGAGACCTTTCCCCGCCTCTTTCTAACCATGGTAAATTCATTATCGTATGTGATATTCTATGCATATTTACTTTATTTGTTCTTTTATATGGTGTACTGTTTGTTTCCTAATTTGAATGGATGGATGTATGTATGCTTGCAATCGCATAGAGAACGATTCGGTCGAGGAGCCCGAAGAACTCGCAGGAGAAGTCCCTAAGCAGCAGTCGGTTGGTGGAGGCAAGTGTCCCTTGACCTATCTCTGTCCTATTCACTCTTTAATTCACCTCCCGCATTACACATTTATGCCTAAGGATTGACTAGCTTTTGTTATCCATGTCCTTGTTTACCTACTTGGGTCGGATTATTATTGTTTAGCTTTATGCTATTGCTCAACCCTAATCAATGAACATGATGAGATTACCTATGATACGCTGTTTTCCCTTCTCTTATTATGATGTTATACTTGTGGTTTTTTAAGGGGGCTCAAGCGGTTTCTCGAGTGCCTCTCCGTAAGGACCTGTTCTTTGGATGACCGCCCAAGAAAAACAGTGCAACCATGAGGGTGGAGTGGGACGCCCTTAGCTAAGTAATTAGAGGAACCGGGGTGTAGTTCGCTTAGCCGTCGTGCCGTCAATGGGGCTCGGTGTATGCGGCTCGCTCTGCCAAGGTTGATTTGTCCCTTGGGGAGGAGTGCGGTACATTTAGGAAACCTAATGGGCGGCTACAGTCCCGGGGAATCTTTGTAAAGGCTACGTAGTGAGACCCTGCCTACTCGCCTTGGGAGTGTTCAAGGGTCCGTACAACCCGAGGCAAAAAGGGAATCACGGCTCATGGGTAAAGTGCGCAACCTCTGCAGAGTGTTTGAAAACCGATATATCAGTCGTGCTCGCGGTTATGAGCGGCCAAGGGAGCTCCAGTGATTAGTGGTACTTGATCAGAGACATTTTGGTTTATAGGTGGCAATGAGATTGAGGGTTTTGGTTATGGCTATGGTGCTGGTAAGTGGTATTCTTTCCGTTTGGAAAGGGTACATCGGGCTAATGTTAAAACCTGGCTTTCTACTAGTAAATAATAATCTGACCAACTAAAAGCAACTGCTTGACTTACCCCCACATAAAGCTAGTCCACTACAGCCAAACAGGATACTTGTTGAGTATGTTGATGTGTACTCACCCTTGCTCTACACACAACCCCCCCCCCAGGTTGTTCGCATTGCAACCACTGCTCAGGAGAAGATGAAGTCGTGGAAGGAGACTTCCAGGAGTTCCAAGACTACGACGAGTTCTAGGTGTGGATTAGCGGCAACCCCCAGTCGGCTGCCTGTGAAGGCCGCGTTTATCTACGTTTCGTTTTCGCACTTTGATTTATTGTAAGGACTATGTGGATGTCTCAGACATATGATGTAATCGACTATTATTTCCCTTTTTTAATACTATTTGAGCACTGTGTGATGATGTCCATATTATGTAACTGCTGTGTACGTGAATTGCTGATCCTGGCACGTACATGGTTCACATTCGGTTTGCCTTTTAAAACCGGGTGTGACATAGGTGGTATCAAAGCCAGGCTGACTGTAGGACCGCTAACCTAGAGTAGAATGGTCGTTCTAAGGACTATAGACCTCTGTCCCTGCCTTGACTTTGATATCCCTTCAAAAGTTGGTCATATTGACCAAACTATGTTCTACTATATATTATACCTTGCTGAAATTTGTGTTTTATTCTAATCCTTCATTTATTTATGATTCATTACTTGCTGGTCATACTAATTCTGTTCTCACTCTTTTGCTTGCGGTGTCTTTTGTAGATGGCTCGTCTTAGACACACTGCACGAAAGTCCATCATCCCCTTCTTACCCTCCCGCCTTGTTGAGCGTCCGCTTCGCCGTCCCGTGGCTGGACAGTCCAGCCACTTGGAGAGGCTGCACCACCGCCTGCATGAGGAGCAGGAACATCGACGACAGGAGCAGCAGGGCTCTTCTTTCTCGCTCCAGCAGGAGGTAGAGTCTGTGAGGAGCTGCTCCCCTGTGCTTCCCCTGGAGGCGCCCCCTGCACCACCACTGGGCGCCCCAGCCTCTGGAGTAGCTGCTGGAGGAGACCCAGACGACGGAGGAGGCGACGACAGCTCGAGCCACGACACCGACTTCTCTGTTGACCAAGAGCCGAAAGGATGGGTTGCTCGACCCATCACTCGCGACGCTGCTCGCGGGTGTCACTTCCACGATGCGCTCGACACCCTGCTACGTCGGGCACTTAACCGGCATACTTGGTCCATCGAGTATCGCTGTGTGGTCTACCAGCATAGTCGCGGGGTCTACCCGGACCGCTGGGAGGCGACCTGCTTGGTGCGCCGTCCGGAGAACAGTCTCCAGGGCGCGGAGGCCTGCTCAGAGCACTATTCTATCTCTGAGCGGGACTCAGCTGAGGCGGTCATGCAAGATGCTGCACGGCGTGCGCTTTCGCACTACTGCTCGGTTCTCGGTGGGGTAGCTGACGATCTCGACCTGAAGTATTACCCCCGCCGTCCATCTGGCAGCACAGGAGGCGTGATTGTCTCACCTGTTGGTGAGGACAATCCTAGGTTGAGCAGCACAGTCAACCTAGCCGCCGTGCTAAACATAGAGCTGGACCATGCGCTAGACGAGCTGAGTAGGGCTCGTGCTGAGATCGCCCAGCTGCTGGCTGAGCGCGCGGAACATCGTCACCTGGATGATGGTTCCCCCGCTCCCGTCGGGACTCAGCACCCGTATCGCTCACCTCGGCGTGGACACCAGTCTTATGGCAACCCCGACTGCAAGACCAAGATAAATTTAGAGCCATAGATCATCAGAGTCGGATCTTGTAATTAATACGAAATATATACATAGAAGCTATAGTCTTAGCGTCAGTCTCGCTCTTAGTTAGTTTTAGTTAGACAGGGTAGTTTGCTATATCCTGTGCATTTATGTTTGTCATGATAAACTATGTTTGATTTGGATCTTTGTAATGACTGTCACCAGAGTGTGGGTATCCCCTGCATTCTGGTTTACCTGTTATATGTTAATGGAGTTAGCTATTTAGTTGGGCAGCCTTTTATTCCACTTTCCTCTTTATCTGAGAAGCTGTGTTGGAGATCAGTGAAGATGCTCGTCTGCTCAGTGTTGTGGAGAATTCTATACTCTTTTCCTATGCTGCAAGATTTGCAAGATCAGTTCTGATGTGTGATTGCATTCTGCAGATGTCAGAGAACAGGCGCAGAGGAGGAAGGCGTGTTCAGCAGGAGCAAGCCGCTCCGCAAGATGAGGTGCTCCAGCAACAGCACCTGCCGCCCCCTCCCCCGATGTCCATCGAGCAGATGTTTCTGATGCAGACTCAGGCAGTTCAAGCCATCGGTCAGACTCTGGCCGCCATTCAGCAGCAGCAGCAACAACAACAGCAGCAGGCACCACCTCAGCCTCAGATGCCTCAGATGCCCAGAGACAAGCGTGCTGAATTCATGAGAGGTCATCCCCCAACGTTCGCTCATTCTTCTGACCCCATGGATGCTGAAGACTGGCTGCACACTGTGGAGCGGGAGTTGCATACCGCTCAGTGTGATGACAGGGAGAAAGTCCTGTATGGTCCCCGTCTGTTGAGAGGAGCAGCTCAGTCATGGTGGGAGTCTTATCTCGCCACCCATGCCAACTCTGACGCCATCACCTGGGAAGAGTTCAGAGGTAGCTTTCGTCAGTACCATGTTCCTGCAGGTCTGATGACAGTGAAGAAGGAGGAGTTCCTAGCCCTTAAGCAAGGGTCGATGTCAGTCAGTGAGTACCGGGACAGGTTTCTGCAATTGTCTCGCTATGCTCCTGAGGATGTTAACACCGATGCCAAGAGACAATACCGTTTTCTGAAAGGCTTGGTTGACCCTCTGCACTATCAGCTGATGAATCATACCTTTCCGACGTTCCAGCACTTGATTGACAGAGCAATCATGACAGAGAGGAAGCGTAAGGAGATGGAGGATCGTAAGCGAAAGATCAGTAAACCCCAGCCTGGAAGCAGCAATCGTCCTCGTTTCTCAGGCAACCAACCTCAGCAGTTCAGGCAGAGCCAGCGTCCACCTCAGCAGCGTCAGCAGTTCCAAAGGCAGTATCCTCAGCACCAGTATCAGAACCGTCAGAGCAATCAGTCAGGAGGAGGTCAGTTTCAGAGGCAGAATCAGCAGGCACCTCGTCTTCCTGCCCCAGCAAACCAGCAGAGCAGTCAGGCAGCACCAGCTCAGGTTGGAAACAGGGCATGTTTCCACTGTGGAGAGCAAGGCCATTGGGTGATGCAATGTCCGAAGAAGGCAGCCCAGCAGCAGTCAGGCCCCAATGCCCCAGCGAAGCAGAACGTGTCTTAGCCTGGAGCAGACAACCGCTCTCAGCCGCGTTATAATCATGGGAGACTGAACCACTTGGAGGCTGAAGCAGTTCAGGAGACCCCTGGCATGATAGTAGGTATGTTCCCAGTCGACTCCCATATTGCAGAAGTGTTATTTGATACTGGAGCAACACATTCTTTCATTACTGCATCATGGGTAGAAGCACATAATCTTCCAATTACTACCATGTCAACCCTCATTCAAATTGACTCAGCCGGTGGTAGAATTCGAGCCGATAGCATTTGTTTGAATGTATGTGTGGAAATAAGGGGGATAGCGTTTCCCGCCAACCTCATAGTAATGGGTACTCAGGGAATAGATGTCATCCTAGGGGTGAATTGGCTAGACAAGTATCAGGCAGTTATCAGTTGTGATAAAAGGACAATCAAGTTGGTGTCCCCACTAGGAGAGGAAGTGGTGACCGAGTTAGTCCCGCCTGAGCCAGAGAAGGGAAATTGTTATCAGATGGTCGTTGATAGCAGTGAAGCAGACCCAATTGAGAGTATCAAGGTTGTGTCCGAGTTCCCAGATGTGTTTCCAAAGGACTTACCAGGAATGCCACTAGAGCGGAAAGTTGAGTTTGCCATAGAGCTTCTTCCTGGAACTGCCCCCATCTTCAAGAGAGCTTACAGAATATCCGGACCAGAGTTGGTTGAACTTAAGAAGTAGATTGATGAGCTATCAGAGAAAGGTTACATTCGGCCAAGCACCTCGCCTTGGGCCACCCCTGTCCTATTCGTGGAGAAGAAAGATGGCACCAAAAGGATGTGTATCGATTATCAAGCTCTGAATGAGGTCACGATCAAGAACAAGTACCCTTTGCCCAGAATAGAAGATCTGTTCGACCAGTTGAGAGGAGCCAGTGTGTTCTCCAAGATTGATCTGAGGTCGGGTTATCATCAGCTCAGGATTCGACCTTCAGACATTCCGAAGACGACATTCATTACCAAGTATGGGTTGTATGAGTTCACTGTGATGTCTTTCGGTCTAACAAATGCACCGGCCTTCTTTATGAATCTGATGAATAGTGTATTCATGGACTATCTTGATAAGTTTGTGGTGGTATTCATTGATGACATTCTGATTTATTCTCAAAGCGAAGGAGAGCATGCAGATCATTTGAAGATGGTATTGCAGAGATTGCGAGAACACCAGCTGTATGCAAAGTTAAGCAAGTGCAAATTCTAGATCAGTGAAGTCCTGTTCTTGGGTCACATAATCAACAAAGAAGGATTGGCTGTGGATCCGAAGAAAGTGGCAGACATTCTAAACTGGAAGGCGCCAACAGATGCTCGAGGAATCAAGAGCTTCATCGGAATGGCCGGATATTATCGACGATTCATTGAAGGGTTTTCGAAGATTGCGAAACCAATGACAGCGTTGCTAGGCAACAAGGTCGAGTTCAAATGGACCCAGAAATGTCAAGAGGCCTTCGAAGCGCTGAAAGAGAAGTTGACTACAGCGCCTATTTTAGTCTTGCCTGATGTGCACAAGCCCTTCTCGGTGTACTATGATGCTTGTTACACAGGTTTAGGATGTGTGTTGATGCAAGAGGGAAGAGTTGTGGCTTACTCGTCCCGACAGTTGAAGGTTCATGAGAAGAATTACCCAATCCATGATCTAGAGTTGGCAGCAGTGGTTCACGCATTGAAGACATGGAGGCACTATCTGTATGGACAAAAATGTGATGTTTACACAGACCACAAGAGTCTAAAGTACATATTCACTCAGTCAGAGCTGAATATGAGGCAGAGAAGATGGTTAGAGTTGATCAAAGACTATGAGTTGGAGATTCATTGCCATCCAGGCAAAGCGAACGTAGTGGCAGATGCTTTGAGCAGGAAGAGTCAGGTCAATCTGATGGTCGCTCGTCCGATGCCTTATGAGTTGGCCAAAGAGTTTGACAGGTTGAGTCTCGGGTTTCTAAATAATTCGTGAGGAGTCACAGTCGAGTTGGAACCTACATTGGAGCGAGAAATCAAAGAAGCGCAGAAGAATGATGAGAAGATCAGTGAGATCCGGCGACTGATTCTGGAAGGCAAAGGCAAAGATTTTTGAGAAGATGCAGAAGGTGTGATATGGTTCAAAGACCGCCTGTGCGTTCCTAATGTCCAATCCATTCGGGAGTTGATCCTCAAGGAAGCTCATGAAACAGCCTATTCGATTCACCCTGGTAGTGAGAAGATGTATCAGGATCTGAAGAAGAAATTCTGGTGGTACGGAATGAAGAGGGAAATCGCAGAGCATGTGACTATGTGTGATAGTTGTCGATGGATCAAGGCAGAGCACCAGAGACCTGCTGGATTGTTGCAACCGTTGCAAATTCCTCAGTGGAAATGGGATGAAATCGGCATGGACTTCATAGTCGGATTGCCTCGCACTCGAGCCGGCTACGATTCCATTTGGGTAGTAGTGGACCGCTTGACCAAGTCAGCCCACTTCATACCTGTCAAGACCAACTACAACAGTGCAGTATTGGCGGAACTGTACATGTCTCGGATTGTTTGTCTTCATGGTGTGCCAAAGAAAATAGTGTCAGACAGAGGAACGCAGTTCACCTCTCATTTCTGGCAGCAGTTGCATGAAACCTTGGGCACACACCTGAATTTTAGTTTAGCCTATCATCCGCAGACAGATGGTTAGATTGAAAGAACCAATCAAATCCTCGAAGACATGTTGAGAGCCTGTGCGTTGCAAGATCAGTCCGGATGGGACAAGCGATTGCCTTATGCAGAGTTCTCCTATAACAATAGTTACCAGGCCAGCTTGAAGATGTCACCATTTCAAGTGCTCTATGGAAGGAGTTGTAGAACTCCGTTGCAATGGGATCAGCCTGGAGAAAAGCAGGTGTTTGGGCCAGACATTCTGCTTGAAGCTGAAGAGAATATCAAGATGGTACGAGAGAATCTGAAGATAGCGCAATCAAGGCAGCGAAGTTATGCAGACACAAGAAGAAGAGAGCTGAGTTTTGAGGTTGGAGACTTCGTCTATCTGAAAGTGTCACCGATCAGAGGAGTCAGAAGGTTTGGAGTCAAAGGCAAGCTAGCACCCCGCTACATTGGTCCGTACCAAATTCTCTCAAGGCGTGGAGAAGTGGCCTATCAGCTCAGTTTGCCAGAAGATTTGTCTGCCGTGCATGATGTTTTCCATGTGTCTCAGTTGAAAAAGTGTCTGCGAGTGCCAGAAGAGCAGTTGCCAGTTGAAGGTCTTGAATTCCAGGAGGACATGACCTACGTTGAGAAGCTAACGCAAATCCTTGAGATCACAGACAGAGTCACCCGAAGGAAGACCATCAGAATGTGCAAAGTCAGATGGAATCATCACTCTGAGGAAGAAGCAACCTGGGAGCGTGAAGATGATCTGCTGGCCAAATACCCTGAGCTCTTTGCTAGCCAACCCTGAATCTCGAGGGCGAGATTCTTTTAAGGGGGATAGGTTTGTAACGCCCTGAATTTGGGGGTAGAATTTTTTCTTCTTTTCTCTCACCAAATTCAGGTGGTACCCTTTCCTTTTCCCTTTTTCTCCTCGCTAAGCCTTGATCTTTTCTAAAAGTTATAGCGAGAATTAGCTCGACATCTTGTGTAAGCAAAACCTAGAACTTTTTTTTGGTTGTTGCATCATGCAGGATTATGCACTCTTTTTGTTTGTGGTTGGGTGAGTTGGAGAATTAGGCATATAAGAAATAGGGGTTATAGAAAATGGAAAATAGGAAAAAGAAAAAAAACCTTTTCTTTTTCTCTCTCCCCCCTTTCTACCCTTTTGGCCCAGCCGCCCCCCCCCCCCCCCCCCCCCCGCTTTGGGCCCATGGCCGGCCCAGCCGCCCCTCCCCCCTTCCCCAAAAAAATCCCCTTCCCGCGGGCCCCGCCTGTCATACCCCTCCTCTTCCCGAACTCCCTCTCCCCTGCCCTAGCCGTCGCCCTCCCCTGCTCGCCCGAGCCACCGCCCTCCCCGCCCACGATGAGACCCTCCCTCCCTCTCCCCTCCTCTCCCTCCCCTTCCTCTTCCTCCCCCTCTCGTCGGCGCCCTCCCCCGCGCCGTGGGCGCGCTCGCCCCGTCTGACCATGCCCGACCGCGCCCGGCCCCGGCCCCGGCCCCGCTGCGGCCACGCCGGCCGCGCCCGCCCCCTGCTCGTCGCCCCACGCCCGCCGGCCCCGGCCGTCCCGGCCATGGCGGCTCGACGCGCTCCCCTGTCAGCGACGTCATCGTCGCCCGTGTTCGCCCGCTGTAATACTCAAAATTGGGTACAAAAAAAATACATGGTGATTTCCTTATTTGATGTGCCTTATTTGCATCATGAAAAGAGCACATATAAAATGAAGAGTGATTAAATCAAACCAAAGACACTAAAATAAAATAAAGTACATCTTGTTGGAGTTTTATGTTTGTGCATTAAATAAAAATAATAATAATATAAAAATGACTAGAAATTGGATTAAACCCTAAATTGAAAATTTGGGTTTGAAAATAAGAGGAGAAATGATATAAAAATATAAATAATATAAATATATTTCAAAAATTTGTATTTTTCATTTCACAATATGATTTGATAACAAATTTGCACAAGGTTTGAAACTAAATTCGAATTCAAATTGACTTTAGAAATAAAGAAAGGAAAATGGAAAAATAAAAAGAAAAGCAGAATAACTGCGTTTGGGCCCTGGCCGCCACATTTTGGCCCATCTCGGCTTTCTGTGGCCGCTGGCCCATCATTTTTTTTCTTCCTCCCGTGTGTATGGCGCGCGGGCCCTGCGTTGTCAGCATCA
This sequence comes from Zea luxurians, assembly GCA_029449295.1. Taxonomy (NCBI): domain Eukaryota; kingdom Viridiplantae; phylum Streptophyta; class Magnoliopsida; order Poales; family Poaceae; genus Zea; species Zea luxurians. The sequence continues at coordinate 40,684,664 of JAOPSE010000023.1, forward strand.
TCTCCTACCTGCCATGGCCGACAACTGCGGATCCACCGCAACAACCTCCGCAGCTCGCGCATGCTTTGAACGGACTCCGCGCGAGGCCGTGTGACCAATCTCGCCCGACTATGAAGTCGGTTTGTTGCAACAAACCCCCGATGCCAACGCGTATCTGCTGAGCTATTAAAGCTGGGCACTTTTCCCCCTGTGACCATGACCGAGACTGGAGAAAACTCAAAGTCCCTGGCGCGTGCTGTTGCGGGAGGGCCGTGTAATCGCCACTGCGATTCCGCTGCGCGTCGCCGTCGCCAGGACCTCGGTGTGCCCCGGGGAACCGCCTGGGCTTGTTAATACTAGATGTGATGGTTGCGGTCAGGATTGGCCGGGCATAGCAGTGGAATTGCTCACCGGAGCAACAGATCCGCTACGATGCCGCTTGCTACATGACCGTTAACCTCTGCGCTATCCTCCGGTAAGAACCGCCCTTCTATGCATTAGCGTTGACCTCAGCTTCGCGTGGATTCATCGGTGGTGGGGTTTGGGCGATTTGGGTGGTCTGGCCAAATTGCTGCTTCGTCCGCGTATAAGCATGCGTTTTCCGTGTGTGGGAAGCCACTGCACCCACTGTGCCCAATGTGCTCGCCGGGGCCATGGCGTTGGCCGCGGCCGCGTCTCACCGTGGGCACCCGTGCTGCGTCGCATGTCTTCTGCGTCTGGTCGGGCAAAAGGAGAATGGCTGGTGAGCATGCAGTTCTTCGCCAAAGCGGGCGCATCAACACTAGACCGCTGGTTCGGCGAACTCGGCTCTGTCCATGGTGCCGCTCGGCGTGTGGTCCGCCTGGTGGGGGTAGCGACAGCGAGTGGAAGAAGATGAACTAGCGCCCTTGGATTGGGGATGAACGGCTCTGATTAGCTTTCACGTACCGGTTCGGTTGGGCTTATTCTCGACCGCCCGATCTTGATCCAGTGGCTTAGGATGTGTGCGGGTTCATAAGTAATATGATCTAATTTGGGCGCTTGAAAGATGATCCGATGGCCTAGATCACACCGTACCTCTTCGCTGAGCCATGTTTACAAAGAAGCCCTTAAAGAAATAGAGAATGAACCCGCTGTCCATTTCGACTGTTTACTGAGTCTGGGGAACCTTTGCGTTTTTGCCCTGAACTCTCTGCAAATTACACGCGTCGTACAGACAGATTATAAAACAGAGAAATTCAGTTAGAAAATGATTTATAGTGCAAAATTAATTCCAATGACTTGTTTAATTCATATTAAATTCATTTTAACTCCAAATTCATCCATTCTAGTTGCATTAAATTTGTATTAGTATTGATTATCACCTAGTAACTTTATTTGGTTATGAAACCTAAACTAAAATTATGTACTTAGTTTCTTTCGTACCCCATTCCTAAATCTTTGGAAAATCATAACTTAATAACTGTAGCTCCGAATTTAGTGGCTCTTATTTCCATGATCTCGTAACGACGCGTAGATTATTATTATGCAGTTTATTCTTATGTTTGGTGTGATGTTAATTTTGCCTATACACTATTTGTTTGTAATGCTACGACTAGCGTGAGGACACGTGTCACCTGAAGATCACCCTGGTACCTGGAATCTCAAGTCCCAGGCAAGTTGTGCCCTTGATCACTTCTTTTACCCACTCATGTTCTAATTAATCATAATGATCTGCATAGGTTAATTTGATGGGACCTAATAGGTTACCCTAGTTTGTCTATCTTTATGCCTTGTTTACCACTAAACTTTCTGGGTAGTACTTGCTAGTGCTATATGTGGATTTGGGCATTGAGATACATATTATTCATACTTTTATTATCAGTTGTTATTTACTGTTCATGATGTGATCATTATGTTAATTGGAACATGGAGAACCACCCGAGAAAACAGTGCTACCACAAGGGTTTAATGGGACGCCCTTGGCCGACTAACTAGGAAAGCTAGTGGAAGACTACCTTACCCGAAAGGGGCAAGGGCAGTAGGGGAGTGGTCAGTGTAGGGAGGCCCTCGGGAGGATTTTGCTGCGATGGCGGTCCTGCAAGGGATTCCTGCTAGGAAGGCCCTCGGGAGGATTTTGCTGCGATGGCGGTCCTGCAAGGGATTCCTGCATTGGAACTTCCTATAAACTGTAGCGGGTTTTCTGAAGCTAGTGGAACTTTGTAAAGGCCTCGTAGTGTTACCCTGCCTCACCTCCTCGGTAGAGGTGTATGGGATTGGCCGTCTCTTGGCAGATGGGTAACACGACTTGTGGGTAAAGATGCGCAACCTCTGCAGAGTGTAAAACTGGTATACTAGCCTTGCTCACGGTCATGAGCAGCTCGGACACTCACATGATTAAATTATGGAACTAAATTCAATTTGTCATATGCATTGCATCGCAGGTGATGTTGTTACTTTTGTTCTACTACTTAATTGGGTTGGTATTTACTTATACTTAGTAATTGCTAATAAAATTTTGACCAACTTTAAAAGCAATGCTCAGCTTCAACCATCCTCTTTGGTAAGCCTTACACTTCACGTGAGCTCCCACCTTTGGCGAGTTCATGCACATTATTCTCCACAACTTGTTGAGCGATGAACGTATGTGAGCTCACTCTTGCTGTCTCACACCCCCCCCCCACAGGTCAAGAACAGGTACCACAGGATGAAGCGCATGGAGGATGCTGTGATGAGTTCGTGAGTGATCTAGGCCATCGTCTCCCAGTCAACTTTGGGTTGCTGGACTGTTGTCTCCTTATAATGTAACTATTTATTTTGTATAGAACTCCTGTTATATATAAAGATGTGACATTCGATCCTGTGCCACTATACATCATATGTGTGAGACTTGGTCCCAGCATACCTGGTGTTTATGTTCGCGTCCGGGTCTTGGTGCCCCTAAAATCCGGGTGTGACAGAAGTGGTATCAGAGGAATGTTGACTGTAGGACGAAACCTAGATAGAACTGGATAACCCTTATCTACTTACCTTGCTACTCTGATTCTTTCTAAACTTTTCTTAATCTTTTCTCATCTATTTCCGCTTACTCTGATTATTCTTACCTTTTTCCTTCTAAAGACAAATGTGGATTTCACACTTTGAAATCTCGTACCTAAAGTGACTCTTAGGACTAGGAGACCTAATCTTAGGAACAAAAACAAAACTATTTTTTAGGTATCTATACACTTGAATGTTTGTTCTTATGATACTTGTTTGATTTGGATCTTCGATTGAGTGCGATGAGTTGTGGAGTAATGTCCACAATTACACCTGCATATGCATATAGAAAAAAAATGCTTATAAAACTAACTAGACAAACTAGATTATCTTTCATTAAAGTATCTAGCCTAACAATATCTATCTCATCTTGAAAGATTCATACTCTATACTCATAGATACATCTTCTCAAAAAGATCCTAACTTATCCTAATTAAAATAAATCTAGCTTCACAGATCCATTCTTATCTTCAAAGAATCTATCTTAGCTTATCTTATCCTAACCACCTTGCTTATCTCACCTCGGAGTAACAATCATGATCCAAACCAAATTAATTAGATCTTATCTAGTTCAAGCTAGTCACACCAATCTAACCTAGATCTGATCTAATCTAAAGTGACTTATCAAACATGTTAGATAATACTGATGAAATAGATTAAACTCTACTCCTATAATACATGTCTTAACTTAGTTCACCCTGCACTAAATTAAGAACGACAGACCGACTTGGCCATATGCAACCACCTTAACCATCCGGTAGTTGCATAACCCCTCAATTTTAACCTAGCAAGAGATTCTAACCTACCTACACATAATCCATCCTACTCACATATATCTTAAACATATGTCCTTAACTCGGATGGCAACTCCAAGAAGAAAGGCCAAAGGAGACCAACCACGTCAAAGAAGGATAAGCATCAACTCAAGACTTCAAAGATCAAGTTGAATCGCCAGCGGAATCAAGATCCACAATCTTGGATGAAGTCTTTCCTTACCCTACTCTTTCTTACCCAAATCTATCTACGCTTTAAAGACACCTTTTATCATGCATAGTAGATGCCTTGATACCCACGCTTTCCTAATCCTTTTGGTATTAAAACCAATTAGAAACTAGCACATAGACTGTAAACAATTCTTTTTGCATTCCCTTTTCTTACCAATCTCGAGGACGAGATTCTTTTTAAGGGGGGTAGGATTTGTAATACTCAAAATTGGGTACAAAAAATACATGGTGATTTCCTTATTTGATGTGCCTTATTTGCATCATGAAAAGAGCACATATAAAATGAAGAGTGATTAAATCAAACCAAAGACACTAAAATAAAATAAAGTACATCTTGTTGGAGTTTTATGTTTGTGCATTAAATAAAAATAATAATAATATAAAAATGACTAGAAATTGGATTAAACCCTAAATTGAAAATTTGGGTTTGAAAATAAGAGGAGAAATGATATAAAAATATAAATAATATAAATATATTTCAAAAATTTGTATTTTTCATTTCACAATATGATTTGATAACAAATTTGCACAAGGTTTGAAACTAAATTCGAATTCAAATTGACTTTAGAAATAAAGAAAGGAAAATGGAAAAATAAAAAGAAAAGCAGAATAACTGCGTTTGGGCCCTGGCCGCCACATTTTGGCCCATCTCGGCTTTCTGTGGCCGCTGGCCCATCATTTTTTTTCTTCCTCCCGTGTGTATGGCGCGCGGGCCCCGCGTTGTCAGCATCATCTCCTACCTGCCATGGCCGACAACTGCGGATCCACCGCAACAACCTCCGCAGCTCGCGCATGCTTTGAACGGACTCCGCGCGAGGCCGTGTGACCAATCTCGCCCGACTATGAAGTCGGTTTGTTGCAACAAACCCCCGATGCCAACGCGTATCTACTGAGCTATTAAAGCTGGGCACTTTTCCCCCTGTGACCATGACCGAGACTGGAGAAAACTCAAAGTCCCTGGCGCGTGCTGTTGCGGGAGGGCCGTGTAATCGCCACTGCGATTCCGCTGCGCGTCGCCGTCGCCAGGACCTCGGTGTGCCCCGGGGAACCGCCTGGGCTTGTTAATACTAGATGTGATGGTTGCGATCAGGATTGGCCGGGCATAGCAGTGGAATTGCTCACCGGAGCAACAGATCCGCTACGATGCCGCTTGCTACATGACCGTTAACCTCTGCGCTATCCTCCGGTAAGAACCGCCCTTCTATGCATTAGCGTTGACCTCAGCTTCGCGTGGATTCATCGGTGGTGGGGTTTGGGCGATTTGGGTGGTCTGGCCAAATTGCCGCTTCGTCCGCGTATAAGCATGCGTTTTCCGTGTGTGGGAAGCCACTGCACCCACTGTGCCCAATGTGCTCGCCGGGGCCATGGCGTTGGCCGCGGCCGCGTCTCACCGTGGGCACCCGTGCTGCGTCGCATGTCTTCTGCGTCTGGTCGGGCAAAAGGAGAATGGCTGGTGAGCATGCAGTTCTTCGCCAAAGCGGGCGCATCAACACTAGACCGCTGGTTCGGCGAACTCGGCTCTGTCCATGGTGCCGCTCGGCGTGTGGTCCGCCTGGTGGGGGTAGCGACAGCGAGTGGAAGAAGATGAACTAGCGCCCTTGGATTGGGGATGAACGGCTCTGATTAGCTTTCACGTACCGGTTCGGTTGGGCTTATTCTCGACCGCCCGATCTTGATCCAGTGGCTTAGGATGTGTGCGGGTTCATAAGTAATCCGATCTAATTTGGGCGCTTGAAAGATGATCCGATGGCCTAGATCACACCGTACCTCTTCGCTGAGCCATGTTTACAAAGAAGCCCTTAAAGAAATAGAGAATGAACCCGCTGTCCATTTCGACTGTTTACTGAGTCTGGGGAACCTTTGCGTTTTTGCCCTGAACTCTCTGCAAATTACACGCGCCGTACAGACAGATTATAAAACAGAGAAATTCAGTTAGAAAATGATTTATAGTGCAAAATTAATTCCAATGACTTGTTTAATTCATATTAAATTCATTTTAACTCCAAATTCATCCATTCTAGTTGCATTAAATTTGTATTAGTATTGATTATCACCTAGTAACTTTATTTGGTTATGAAACCTAAACTAAAATTATGTACTTAGTTTCTTTCGTACCCCATTCCTAAATCTTTGGAAAATCATAACTTAATAACTGTAGCTCCGAATTTAGTGGTTCTTATTTCCATGATCTCGTAACGACGCGTAGATTATTATTATGCAGTTTATTCTTATGTTTGGTGTGATGTTAATTTTGCCTATACACTGTTTGTTTGTAATGCTACGACTAGCGTGAGGACACGTGTCACCTGAAGATCACCCTGGTACCTGGAATCTCAAGTCCCAGGCAAGTTGTGCCCTTGATCACTTCTTTTACCCACTCATGTTCTAATTAATCATAATGATCTGCATAGGTTAATTTGATGGGACCTAATAGGTTACCCTAGTTTGTCTATCTTTATGCCTTGTTTACCACTAAACTTTCTGGGTAGTACTTGCTAGTGCTATATGTGGATTTGGGCATTGAGATACATATTATTCATACTTTTATTATCAGTTGTTATTTACTGTTCATGATGAGATCATTATGTTAATTGGAACATGGAGAACCACCCGAGAAAACAGTGCTACCACAAGGGTTTAATGGGACGCCCTTGGCCGACTAACTAGGAAAGCTAGTGGAAGACTACCTTACCCGAAAGGGGCAAGGGCAGTAGGGGAGTGGTCAGTGTAGGGAGGCCCTCGGGAGGATTTTGCTGCGATGGCGGTCCTGCAAGGGATTCCTGCTAGGAAGGCCCTCGGGAGGATTTTGCTGCGATGGTGGTCCTGCAAGGGATTCCTGCATTGGAACTTCCTATAAACTGTAGCGGGTTTTCTGAAGCTAGTGGAACTTTGTAAAGGCCTCGTAGTGTTACCCTGCCTCACCTCCTCGGTAGAGGTGTATGGGATTGGCCGTCTCTTGGCAGATGGGTAACACGACTTGTGGGTAAAGATGCGCAACCTCTGCAGAGTGTAAAACTGGTATACTAGCCGTGCTCACGGTCATGAGTAGCTCGGACACTCACATGATTAAATTATGGAACTAAATTCAATTTGTCATATGCATTGCATCGCAGGTGATGTTGTTACTTTTGTTCTACTACTTAATTGGGTTGGTATTTACTTATACTTAGTAATTGCTAATAAAATTTTGACCAACTTTAAAAGCAATGCTCAGCTTCAACCATCCTCTTTGGTAAGCCTTACACTTCACGTGAGCTCCCACCTTTGGCGAGTTCATGCACATTATTCTCCACAACTTGTTGAGCGATGAACGTATGTGAGCTCACTCTTGCTGTCTCACACCCCCCCATAGGTCAAGAACAGGTACCACAGGATGAAGCGCATGGAGGATGCTGTGATGAGTTCGTGAGTGATCTAGGCCATCGTCTCCCAGTCAACTTTGGGTTGCTGGACTGTTGTCTCCTTATAATGTAACTATTTATTTTGTATAGAACTCCTGTTATATATAAAGATGTGACATTCGATCCTGTGCCACTATACATCATATGTGTGAGACTTGGTCCCAGCATACCTGGTGTTTATGTTCGCGCCCGGGTCTTGGTGCCCCTAAAATCCGGGTGTGACACCCGCCCGCCCCGGCGTGCCGCCGGCTTGCCCTGCTCACGTCGTGATGGCCTCGGCATGGCCTCGAGCTCGGCCCAGCGTGCCTTTGGCGCGCGGCCTCGAGCTCGGCCAGCGCACGGCCCCGACGCGTGCGTGACTCATTCACGACACGGTCGTCTACCCCGAGCCACCCGTCTACCCCCCCTGTGCATTCCGTGCGTATTGATCGTGTTATGTAATCAATGAATGGAAACCCAAATTAGAAATTGTTTACGTTAGTCAATACATGTAAGTAATTATCTACCTCATCTAATGTTGATCAACAGAAAGTGGTTATGTTTCTATTAGTGCATGTAGCTAATCTTTTTGTTAGAACTAATTGGAGCTAAGTAGAACTAGAGCACGTAATGTCTAGTTATTCGCCTACCCGTGACGCGCCTCAAGCATAAGCTTTAACCCTCGCGAGACCTTTCCCCGCCTCTTTCTAACCATGGTAAATTCATTATCGTATGTGATATTCTATGCATATTTACTTTATTTGTTCTTTTGTATGGTGTACTGTTTGTTTCCTAATTTGAATGGATGGATGTATGTATGCTTGCAATCGCATAGAGAACGATTCGGTCGAGGAGCCTAAGAACTCGCAGGAGAAGTCCCTGAGCAGCAGTCGGTTGGTGGAGGCAAGTGTCCCTTGACCTATCTCTGTCCTATTCACTCTTTAATTCACCTCCCGCATTACACATTTATGCCTAAGGATTGACTAGCTTTTGTTATCCATGTCCTTGTTTACCTACTTGGGTCGGATTATTATTGTTTAGCTTTATGCTATTGCTCAACCCTAATCAATGAACATGATGAGATTACCTATGATACGCTGTTTTCCCTTCTCTTATTGTGATGTTATACTTGTGGTTTTTTAAGGGGGCTCGAGCGGTTTCTCGAGTGCCTCTCCGTAAGGACCTGTTCTTTGGATGACCGCCCGGGAAAAACAGTGCAACCATGAGGGTGGAGTGGGACGCCCTTAGCTGAGTAATTAGAGGAACCGGGGTGTAGTTCGCTTAGCCGTCGTGCCGTCAATGGGGCTCGGTGTATGCGGCTCGCTCTGCCAAGGTTGATTTGTCCCTTGGGGAGGAGTGCGGTACATTTAGGAAACCTAACGGGCGGCTACAGTCCCGGGGGAATCTTTGTAAAGGCTACGTAGTGAGACCCTGCCTACTCACCTTGGGAGTGTTCAAGGGTCCGTACAACCCGAGGCAAAAAGGGAATCACGGCTCATGGGTAAAGTGTGCAACCTCTGCAGAGTGTTTGAAAACTGATATATCAGTCGTGCTCGCGGTTATGAGCGGCCAAGGGAGCTCCAGTGATTAGTGGTACTTGATCAGAGACATTTTGGTTTACAGGTGGCAATGAGATTGAGGGTTCTGGTTATGGCTATGGTGCTGGTAAGTGGTATTCTTTCCGTTTGGAAAGGGTACATCGGGCTAATAATTTGGGCTAATGTTAAAACCTGGCTTTCTACTAGTAAATAATAATCTAACCAACTAAAAGAAACTGCTTGACTTACCCCCACATAAAGCTAGTCCACTACAGCCAAACAGGATACTTGTTGAGTATGTTGATGTGTACTCACCCTTGCTCTACACACAAACCCCCCCCCCCCAGGTTGTTCGCATTGCAACCACTGCTCAGGAGAAGATGAAGCCGTGGAAGGAGACTTCCAGGAGTTCCAAGACTACGACGAGTTCTAGGTGTGGGTTAGCGGCAACCCCCAGTCGGCTGCCTGTGAAGGCCGCGTTTATCTACGTTTAGTTTTCGCACTTTGATTTATTGTAAGGACTATGTGGATGTCTCAGATATATGATGTAATCGACTATTATTTCCCTTTTTTAATACTATTTGAGCACTGTGTGATGATGTCCATATTATGTAACTGATGTGTACGTGAATTGCTGATCCTGGCACGTACATGGTTCACATTCGGTTTGCCTTCTAAAACCGGGTGTGACAGCTGTGGACTGGATCAAATTTTCATAAGCAGCAGGAACACTCGTTCAACCAAGATAAGAAGCATTTCTTGATAGAAGCAACATTAGAAATAATAAATCCTGCACCAATCAGTCAGCCAAGCAACAAATTCACGGCAAATAAGCTCCATCTATTGTGTTGCTCTTATGCTGAGGAATCCAATGGGGGCATTTGCTGACAAAAGGTGACTATAAATTTGTATAATGGCATCATGCCAAGGTATCATATTGGTTGTTACTAATGGACTAATGGTACTCCGAGCGATCAGGTCAACAGTACATAATGGCAAAGGAAGTTTGAGATACACATCAAATCTAGCATCTGTCATCTCCCCACATCAGACTCCACGCACGGATGAACACTTAGGAGACAAGGGACATCACGAATTCGTGACCTCTATAGTCATCAAGATTGTCCCAATGCGACTATTTACATGATTCGTTCTCCAATCCAACATGGAGAGACGGGAGGGTGGAACTGATGAGGTGAGACGAGATGAGATGAGGGATGGGGCTCACCTGATTCCAAACGGAGTCGAGGGGCGACGGGTTCCCGTTCCTGTTGACGGCGGGGTCGGCTTGCATGGTATAGGGAGCGGCGTGGCGTCGTGAGTGGCCTCTCGCACCCAGTACCTGTACGACGACACCTTCTCAGTCGTCGCCGTTGCCGCCCACCGAACGGTGTCTTGGGTGCAGACCCCAGGATCGCGCGGATGGGGTGGGTGCTCGTCTTCGATAAAGGGTCGAACGAAGACCTCCGTCCTCGCCGAGGTCTCTGCGCTGCAGGTTTGCCTTCGTGCGCTCGAGGGGACTCGCCCTGATCAACTAACAGTCACCACTAACACCATGGTGTCGCCTGCGCCCGTGACAGTCGGGGTGGAGACGCTGAGGACGAGGAGGCTGCGGTTGTCATTCCCTCGTATCGCGCCAGGGGGATCTGGGGTGGAGGCCGGCGTGGATGCGGATCTGGAACCGAGCCCGAGTATCACGCCGAGGGGGGCACTGAGGACGAGGAGGACGTGAGGCGAACGAGGCCACGGGGGCGGAGGCGGGGGCAACGCCAGGGCGAGGGCGGGGCACGACGGGTTGTGTGGTGGAGGCGCTAGAGCCGCGGTCGGGAAGGACATGGGCATGGCGAGGAGGAGGTGGCGGCGCAGTGAGGAGGAGGAGGAGGTGGCGTAGGGGCGCGGACGTGCGGTGCAAGGTTTTGAGGCACAGGGGTACGGAGGTAAAACCGTGCACCAACTGTAGACGGCTACACTCTACTCTTAAGGAGTAGTAGAGATTAGCCTTAACCCACTAGGTATCTTTACCAATAGCCATCCAACCCCTCTCTCTCTTATCGGCTATTCGCCCCCACGCGGTTTCCAGCGGACGCCGCGGTTCTTTCTTATCCCTGCGACCCTGCAGGAACACGGCGCACGGCGCTGGGCCGCCGTGCTCTATCATCCAAACAAGCCGCGTCCGCCGCCACGCGGGGCCAGGTTACCCCGTGCGTCCCACCCGTCATCTGCTCTCCAGCGGCAGGTGGGTCGCAACCGGCGGAGAGTGGGCGGTCGCTGTCATTGGTGCCACGGCCACGCGCTGACTCGGACGTCGACCAGTACGTCGAAAAGGAACACGTCCCCCCATTTCCCACCCGCTTTCTCCCCCTTTGGCCTCCCCCCTCTTTCATCTCCTGCCGATAAGAAGCTTCGCCGCCGTCTCCTCTTTCTCCGTCCTAGCAAAATCCTCCCCGTATTGAGAGCCAAAGAAAAAAACAAAGGCAGGAGGCCGGCGAACTACGAGGAAAAAGTTTCTTTCCCGGGAGGCTCGGGAGTCGGACACGCCACACGCTTTGGTCAAAATCGTTTCCGGTTGTTGGCGCGGCTGCTGCTGCCGCTGCTATCGGGGGCGAGCAGGAAGGGGAGAGAACGAGCTTGGGCAGCTCCAGAAGAGGGGACGGGGAGGGAGCCTGTGGAAGGCACCTGAGTACGCGTGAAGGAGCCTGCGCGAGAGTAGGGGGGAAACCAAATCGAGAGACATGGACTCGGAGCACTGGATCTCGCGCCTGGCCGCCGCCAAGCGTTACTACGCGGCGCAGCTCGGCCGCGTCGACGGTGAGGACATCCTGCCTTTTCTTGCTTCTCCCTTCGTACAGTAACAGCACGCGAGGCGATCCTTGTACTGATTTGCGGGCTCTTATTGGGTTGGTTGCAGATGTGCCCGGGATGGGGACGGAAGAGGTGGAGATGGAGGTGGAGGACGACGGGGACATGGAGATGGAGTTGGAGATGGCGCTGGAGCTCGGGGACGCGACGTGGCCGGAGGTCGCCTGCCCCTACTGCTACGAGGACCATGACGTCGCATCCCTCTGCATCCACCTCGAGGAGGACCACCCCTACGAGCCCCACGCCGCGGTGAGTCAGTCAGCTCGCTTCTTCCTTCAGGACTCTTCCAGGTAGTGAATTTGAGCCTGAGACGTGATGTGCACAGCTACAGCTCTTGCTTCTTCCTCCGATTGGAGCTGGAGGAAACGTTGTAGCTTACTGCTTAAGGGGTTGACCTGATGAATACAGTTCATGAGCTCTCGTTTTTGCGGTATAGTAACCTTGTCGGAGGATTTTGACTACCCGTGCGCTGTCTAGTTAGCATATGCAATTTTAGGGGAGCCAAGGTTAAGTAAATAGCTGAACTAAAGGTTATGGCTTCGTAGCTTCACGCAAAGAGCAGCAGTTTGGATTAGAAATTGTGGCTTAGTGACAAATAGGATTTCAGAGGAAATAATGTAGCTTCTAGCTTAGTCCGAGTTCTAGTTTATTGAGTGCTTCAGACTGTTGGTTTAATAACAACACAATTTCTCTCAGCTCAACCAAGACCTGTCGGCTGTAGCTGGCTGTCCTCATCACCATGCTCTGGCGCCTTTGGGATTGCGCAAAATGGCGCAATCTTTTTGTGCCGAGTATCCCTCACCCCATCGTGTTATTAAATCAACGAGTGATGATTTTGTCATCTGGACCAAACGATTCTCTCCTGAGGCTCTTAATTTTGATTTGTGCTGTTGGTGTATTTACCTTCAAACTTATAAATCTATGATCCCCCATGTGCTGGTGTAAACCTGTGTACCCTTTGCTTCTGCAATCAAATTCTAGGTGGGGATCCCCACACCCACTCAAAAAAAAACCTCTAAGAAACTTTGTTGTCACATGAGTGCTTGAGAAAGGTTTTGGATGGTTCGCATTGTTTGACGGTAGATGAAAAGGTGTCAAGAGACACTAGAAAACTTATGGGAGATGTTTCTCTGTTTAAATGTGTGACCTGATTCCATTAGTTTGAGAGGCAATAGTTGGGATAATGGATTCAATCATTACATATTTACATCTGGCTCGGTATGTAATACTAATCTTAAAAAGTCACCTTCTTGTAGCAAAGATAGTGCCACCTTAGTTTAAGTCATACTAGGTGGTCCAAAATAGCCCCTTCTGTATCAGACCGCCTCTATGGAAGGTCATTCAAAATGAGCACCTCATACTGGTTTTGTTTACGCTGTACTGTAAAGACTGCTAGCAGATGTAGATACTAGACATGTAGTGTTCTCATTTTCATTTTTTTCTCTCATTTCAGCCCTGCCCCATTTGCTCCCAAAGGATTACAAGGGATATGCTTAACCATATCACCATGCAACATGGTTACTTGTTCAAGGTTCACCTCTACCTTCCTACCTCTCTCTGCAGTAACTGTTCATTTGGTTGGTCAATTCAGTTATGAAGCCTTCTGACACCATATTTTTGTTTCGTACTTACAGAATGGTCACAGATCCCGTAGATTTATTGTTCCAGAGAGCCATGCGATTTCATTATTGAGTCGAGATCTACGTGGTACTCATTTACAGGCTCTTCTAGGGGGTGGTCATGGCCACAGATCAAATAACGCAGTGACCACAAACATTTCCAGTGATCCTCTTCTTTCATCGTTTGGCCTGAGCTTCTCAGCATCTGATGCACCAGAACCATCAAAATCAGCATCTTCTATTCCAGACGGTACCGCAATATGTAAGGAGACACCAGTTCAGCCTTGGGAATCAAGGTATATATTACTCCTGATATAAGTTTGCTAGATTCTTTATGGACCACATTTACGATTGTTCTCCATAAATTTGAAGCTATTTTATTAATTACTTGCATATCTGCTGAAAACGATCTCATTATGAACCTATTGCATCTTCTGTTCTCCTTTAGTCCTTTTTATTATCCAATTACCTTTACATTGGTTTCTTAATATATGCTATTGCTTGAGGTTTGGAGTTGCAGTATGATAGTTCAGACTTCCACAACCAACGAATTCTTCTCTTTCAATGGAAATAATCTTAGCCTTAAATTGAATTAATTGAGCAAGCGGTTCTTTGATATTTCCAGCACCTCTGCTTAAAACTAAATCACAAGAAGGGTACACTGGCAGGTAATTCGCTTTACTGTTAAAGGATGCACATTCATGGCACTTCAGACAAAGGGATTTCACTTCCTAGATGCTTTTATGTTTTTTTCTTCTTCTCATTTATGTATGCTGTCAAGCAATGTGCTTTAGTGCTTACAAGTTTCAAGGGCTCGCTTCCTTGTGTATGAGACACATGAACTTCAGCTTCTGTTTCCTTTTCGATGGCAGTATTGATTCATCTCTCACGAGCGAGGAAAGGGAGCAAAAGCGGAAACAGGCCACCGGGAGGGCAACCTTTGTGCAAGGCCTAGTGATGTCTACTCTATTCGGAGATTGATCGCTCAAGCAGCCCTAGGTTCTTGCACTTGCTAGATCGTCTCTTTCTCCTGCCTGGTCCGTTGTCAGATAGTGCTCCACCCGGTTCGGACTCTGATGGCAGGGAAAATTCGCCCCAGGAAACTTAGCCGCGTTCACCTTTTTTTTTCAGAAAAGTGCGCCGTTGATTCTAGCATGATGCAGCTTGATTTAAGCTAGCTGTTGTTGTACCTTTGTTTTTATCAATTTATTGGCCAGCAATTCTTATCTGTAACTCACTGGTACATCGTGTTCGTTACCAACATACATGGTAGCTGTGGCATCTGCTTACACAATGCAAGAAAAGACTTGAAAATTGCTGCTTTCGTGAAGGCCCCAAAACCACGCTTGTCCAGGTGAACGCGAATTGTTTCTATCGTCAAGGGTGTAAATTGTAGATAAGATTTCTATCCTCTACCTTTTTCAACAACGTCCTCTATACATTACTCTAATAAATCTATACATTACTCTAAATTTATTAGATATGTTTTATTAGATAATTTTGTTAGATTCTATATATATAAAATTTCTCTCTCTTCTCGACTATCTATTTAAATACTTTAAATAACCGGTTTAGCAAACTAAAATATATATAATATATTTGAGAGTATGACAAATACGTATGTAAAAAAAATTTAAAATAAAAAATGTCTTTAATATCTCTAATACTTATTAAGATGTAAAAATAGTCTGTCATTTCGTGTTTTATTATTTTATTTTTTTCTGTCTTTCTCATTCACTCTCCCCACGTAGCTCATTCATATGTTCTGCCATCATTCCTTATTCTGTCATTCTCATTCAGCTCATTTGTTCTGTCATTCTCATTCTTTGTTCTGTCTTTTCCATTCCCCCTCCTTGTAAAGTTCATTCACATTCTCCCGTATAGCACACGTATAGCTAAAATTAAAATAAAACACAAACGGCCCCAAGTGATTCAAACCCACGACCCCTCAGGTAAATGCAAGTAGTAGCTACTGCTACACCATATGTGTGTTTATGTCTATATCTATTATAGGAAAAACATCTACTACTTCTATCCCCAAGCCCACCTGGTACACTTGCACAATGCGTAATAGTAGCTAAGTATCACCGAGATTCTTGAATTATATTTTTGGATGGAGTGAGTAGTATTTAAAGAAGAGTCTTTGTAATAACCAAATTATAAGACTTATAAAAGAGTTGATCTCCGTATGTGATTTGCCATCTACTTCTTGAGACATGTGACTAAACCTAATTAAAAGAGAATAATTCTTTACTAAAATAAAAAAAAAGAAAGAAAAGTCATGCATCATGTTGGAGTTTTGTTTGTACATTTAATAATAACAACAATAACAATAATAAAAATATAATAAAAGTTGGAGATTTGGATTAAAACCCAAATTAGAATTTAGATTTTAAGAGAAGAAATACTATAAATTACAAAATAAATTTATGATGGCATGTTTAAAATTTAATAATTAATTGGAGTACAAATTCGATACAAAAAATTGAATTCAAATTTCAGATTTAAAATAAAAAGGGAAAACAACACAGAAAAGAAAAGAAAAAAATAGAAAATAGAAAATAGACACTGGCTCAATCCTCGGCCTTGGCCCAATACCCTTTTCTTCCCCCGCGCTTGGCCGGCCCAACCGCGCGACCCAGGCGAGCTCACTCTTCGTGCGACCGTTGCGGCCAATGCCCTGTGTGGCTAGTAATGGGACCCACCAGTCAAATTATCTGCTTCCTCTTCCTGTGGTCGCCCGTCAAGAGCGGCGCCGCTGAATTAATCCCCTTCTTCCCCGCGCGTGGCTCGGAGTCTGTTGCAACTAACCGGATCTCTCGCATGTCGTGCTAATCGCTTGCGGGCCAACTTCCCTAGACCCGGAACCTCGTAGCCGTATAAAACCGGGCCGTCCCTTTCGTTCCCGTCACGTCCGCCATTAACGAATAAGTAGAGAAATTTGAGTGATGTCGCTGTCGAGGATCTTCACACTCGTCGATAGATTGACCATAATCGGTGGTCAGGAAGCTTCTCTTGCCCGTCCCGCGCCTGTGCGTGGCCTCATTGGGTGGAAATCGTCTTCCCAGCTCGGCTAATTGCTCAACCGGAGCAATGGCTCGTCCACGGAGGGACCCGCTGCCGCAAACCCATTTCCCTGCCCCTCATCATCGGTAAAGAATCTCCTATTGTAATCGCCTCGTTCGGTGAATCGTTTAACATCTGTGGGATTTAACTATGGGGCACATGGGCGCGTGAAGGGGTCACTCTGGCGGGTCGGCGCCATAGGAGTCGTGGCATGCCTGGGGCAAGTTCCTGGGTGTGCCTTTAGGGATCGTGTGGGGGGTTACTGGGTTTGGGGTCGCCAGGGCTTCGTTTGCAGGGCATCGAGGCCGGGGTCCGAGTGCAGGTCGAGGTTTTGCGTGCACCGGCGAGTTGTCGGGGCGGCGCTCTTCTTCCGCCGCCATGTCATGCGGTCGGGAGCTGGGAGATGCGTGGAGTCCGTTGATCTGATGATCAACGGTTGTTTGTGGGAGGTGAAGTAGATGGGTCCCTAACCGTAGATCTCAGCAAGAAGGGTTACGTTAAGAATAAGAATACTAATTTGTGGGATGTGATCCGAGCCATTGATCTTTGATCTAGTGGTTACGAGTGCGCACTAGTTCATTATTGAGTCTGGACCGGTGGATTGTGATCCGAGGGCTGCGGTAGTGTCCTGCCTCGGATTTAATCTAGAATGTTTAATTTAGATCCTACGACTCAGCTTGATCTGTACCCCTTTGTGGGT
The DNA here is from genome assembly GCA_029449295.1 of Zea luxurians. Taxonomy (NCBI): domain Eukaryota; kingdom Viridiplantae; phylum Streptophyta; class Magnoliopsida; order Poales; family Poaceae; genus Zea; species Zea luxurians. The sequence goes on from JAOPSE010000023.1 coordinate 40,701,806, forward strand.
ACGTTTTACTTAAGAGCCCTCGGATTTTAATGGAATAAACCCGCAGTCCTCGGCGGGTTGCAGTCTGAGTCTTGTGGAAAATTATAGATGAGCCCCTATCTTTTATAGAAATTGGGGCGCAGTCCAGACTGATTATAAAATCAGAGAAATTCATTCTAAATTCATTTTTAATACAAAAATAATGGTAGAAACTTATATAAATCATAGAAAATGCATTTTAAATCCTTTTTAGTCCATTCCAGCTCCTATAATTTTCTAATATTAATGTCTATCAGTTAGTACCACTGTTTTCACATGAAAGTCACATTAAAATTTATATCCTATTTAATCTTGTACAAAACATATAAAATCTTTAGGAAATTCATAACTCCTCCATTTTAATTCCGATTGGATCCATTCAAGTTGCGTTAGTCTCGTGTAAATATTTACTATACAATAATAACACTTATTATACCATGTCTCATTCTTTTATAATTAGATCTGTATTTAACTTATGTTGGTTAGTCTAGTTAGACTACTTATCATTATAATCTACTAGAATATTATATATGGTCGACTTATAACTTATAGTTAAGTTGAGATAATTATTTATAGAATAATCTCTTATATAATTTATATTAACCAATTTGTAATATAGTTTAATATTTTAATCACATAAATCCTCTATAAAATCATAACTCCTTAATCGTGAACCTCAATTTTAGTGGTTCTCGTTCCCACGATCTCGTAGCAACGTGTAGATCATTATTATTCAGTTTGTACTTATGTTTGATGTGATGTTAATTTTATCTATACCATGTTTGTTTGTATTGCTACAACTAGCGCGAGTACACGTGTCATCTGAAAAGCAAGTTTTACCTAGAATCTCAAGTGCCAGGCAAGTTGTGCCCTTGATCCACTCTTGTTACCCAATAACATTTTTCATTATCATTATTTAATGCATAGGTTTAATTTTGATGGGACCCAATAGGTCACCCTAGTATGTTTATCCATTTTACCTTGTTTACCCCTGAATCATATGGGTAGTTATGCTATTGCTTTACATGGTTTTGGGTTAATATTTCATTATATCCATGTTCCAATTATTTTATTATTCTATTTATGTTTATGTCAAGATCATTATATTATTGTTAATTGGAACATGGAACTTAACTTGAGAAACACATGCCACCACAAGGGAGGAATGGGACCCCTTGGCTAACTAATTAGGAAAGCTAGTGGAAGACTACCTTACCCAAAAGGGGCAAGGGCAGTAGGGGAGTTGCATGCAAGGAGGTTCTTGGGTTGATTTTGCTGCGATGGCGGTCAGACGGGGGATTCTTGCAAGTGCTCTTCCCATAAACTGTAGCGGGTTTTCGGAAGCTAGTGGAACTTTGTAAAGGCCTCATAGTGGATCCCTAGCCATTCACCTTGGTAGTGTCTAAGGGTCTAGCTAACCCTGGTGACATGGGAAACACGACTTGTGGGTAAAGGGTACAACCTCTACAGAGTGTAAAACTGGTATACTAGCCGAGCTCACGGTCAAGAGTAGCTCAGGACTCTCTGATGATTAATTTATGGAACTTAAACTCAATTTGTCATTTGCATTTGCATGGGTTTATTATAATTTTGTTCTATTATTGTTATTATGGTTTGGTATTTACTTACATTAGTAACTGCTAATAAAATTTTGACCAACTACTTAAAAGCAATGCTCAGCTTTAACCCCTGTTGTTGATTAGCCTTACACATCACATGAACTCCCACCTTTGGTGAGTTCATGCCCACTGGTTCCCCATAACTTGTTGATCTATGATCATGTGTGAGCTCACCCTTGCTGTCTCACACCCCCCACAGGAGAAGAACGTGTGGTTCAGGAGGAGCCACAAGGCGAGGAGTTTGATCTGATATAGGTGGCGTTTCCCCAGTTGACTTTTGCACCAAGGATGATCCTTAGTTCGTTTTATATTTATCTTTTATTTTGTAATAAGACTTCCGCTATGTAAAAAATACTCTGATGTTATTCTGACATTTATCTCTATACACTCTGTTATTATATATGTTGTCTTCTTGGCGCATGTATGAGATGCACCTGGCTTTGTTCCTTAAAGCCCGGGTGTGACAGAAGTGGTATCAGAGGAAATGTTGACTGTAGGACGAAACCTAGATAGAAATGGACAACCCTTACCTACTTACCTTACTCTGATTCATTCTATACTTACCTTATCTTGATCCTGTCTCACCTTCTATTGTTCTACTCTGATCATTCTTAACTTTTCTACTCTGAGACAAGATGGATTTCACACCTTGGAATCCTACATCTATGACCTTTTTAAGAGATAGGAGACCTAAAACAAAATTAAAATTATTTTCTCTATTTGAAAAAATTGGTTGATTGTTCTGATGATCAATGCCTGATTTGCTTCTTTGATTGATTAAAATAGTATAGACGGGCATCTTAGCATGTACCACCATAAGGTAATGTATTAGCTTTAGTAGGTGACACACTAATCTACTTAGCTAATAAATCCCCGCAGTAACATTCCTCGTAATTACTCGCCTTGTCTACAATTCTTCCTTTCTTACCCTGTGTTTCTAAACCAGATGGACTACACCTATAGTGTTAGAAGAGAGCACTATAGACATGATCCTTGGTATGTCATGGTTAAGAAAGGCAAAGGCAGTATATACACTGTGCTAAGGGAACTGTAGAACTCACTAGCCCTAAAGGAGAAAGATTTCAAGTTCAAATTGCAGTAACCACCTCTTTCAAATGGGCGATATACATTATACCTGAGGAGTTTGTTGGTGACAACATCCGTGTGGTTAGAGATTTTCCGGTTGTCTTTCTAGAGGAGTTGCCAGGGATGCCACCAGATAGGGAAGTTGAGTTTGTTATTGATCTCTTACCTGGAAATGCTCCTATATCTAAACGACCATACAGGATGTCTGTAGAAGAGTTAAACGAACTGAAGAAGCAGTTAACAGAATTACAAGAGGCTAGGTACATTCATCTGAGTTCCTCACCTTGGGGAGCGCCAGTTCTGTTTGTACAGAAGAAGGATGGATCACAACGGATGTGTGTGGATTATAGATCTCTTAATGATGTTATCATGAAGAACAAGTATCTGTTGCCCCATGTTGAGGATTTATTTGATTAGAGGAGAGGTGCTAGGATATTCTCGAAGATTGATCTCCGAACGGGTCATCACCAAGTGAAGATTAGGCCATTGGATATTTCCAAGACGGATTTTTCGACCCGATATGATTTATATGAGTTCATCGTTATGTCATTTGGACTAACTAATGCACCAGCTTATTTTATGAATCTGACGAATAAAGTGTTTATGGAGTATTTGGACAGATTCATCGTAGTATTCATCGACGATATTCTTATTTATTCCAAGAGTGCTAGCGATCATGAGGAACATCTGATATTGGTGCTACAGAAGCTACGAGATAATCAACTCTACGCCAAGTACAGTAAATGCGAGTTCTAGATTGACGAGGTGTCATTCCTTGGACGTATCATTTCTAATGGAGGGATAACAGTGGATCCTGCTAAAGTTAAGGGGATAGTGGCGTGGAGCATACCCACTACAGTTACAGAGATTCGGAGTTTTTTGGGACTTGTAGGATATTATTGGAGATTTATTGAAGGATTTTATAACATTGCTAAGCCTATGACCTCGCTTCTGGAGAAGGGAAGAGAGTTTAAGTGGGATGAGAAGTGCCAAGATAGCTTTGATCAATTAGAGACGAGATTGATGTCGCCACCAGTGTTGGTTATGCCAGATCTGCAGAAGGGATTTGACATTTATTGTGATGCCTGCGACCAAGGCTTGGGATGTGTACTTATGCAAGAAGGACATGTGATTGCCTATGCGTCTCGTCAGTTGCGGAAACATGAATTGAACTACCCCACTCATGACTTAGAACTGGCAGCCGTTGTGCACGCGCTTAAGATTTGGAGGCATTATATTCTGGGAACCGAGTGTCAAGTATACATGGATCATAAGAGTTTGAAGTATATATTCACTCAGAAGGATCTCAACCTTAGGCAACGCCGTTGGATGGAGCTTATTAAGGACTATGATTTGGAAATTCACTATCACCCGGGCAAGGTGAATTCGGTTGCAGATGCCTTGAGTCGAAAGGAGCGTGTTCATTCAGCTGTTGTTGCCCAGCTACCCGATGAGATTGTTGAGGATTTCAGGAGACTTAACCTAGGGATAGTTGCTCACACTGAAGGAGTTATTATTAATGTGGAACCTACATTGGAACAAGAAATCCGCAAAGGACAAATTGGTGATGCTAAGATACAAGAGATTAAGGATCTGATTACTGAAGGTGGAGGTCCAGAATTCACGGAGGATGAGCAAGGCACGGTATGGATCAAGGATCAGATATATGTTCCGAAGATTGAAAGCCTTCGTGAGACTATTTTAAAGGAGGCCCATGACTCGGATTATTCTATTCATCCTGGGAGTACCAAGATGTATCAGGATTTGAAGCAAAAATACTGGTGGTATGGACTGAAGAGAGTAGAGAGATATGGTTGCACATGTGGCTATGTGCGATGGGTGTCAAAGAGTTAAGGCCGAACACCAAAGACCAGCTGGACTATTATACCCATTAAAGATGCCCGAATGGAAGTGGGAATAGATTGGTATGGATTTCATTACTGGATTGCCTCACACCCAGAAAGGTTATGATTCTATATGGGTGATTGTGGATAGATTGACTAAAGTAGCTCACTTCATTCCTATCAAGACTACTTATAAGTGATCTCAATTGGCTGAGTTATATATGGCTTGGATTGTGTCACTACACGGTGTACCAAAGAAGATCATTTTGGATGGAGGATCACAGTTGTTGGGGACTTGTTCTCAAATGCTATGAATTAAGAACAAGGCAACACACAAGAAAAATGTTAAATGTTATTGTCCTTCGTTCTTCGAAGCATTACTTCCTTTAGGACATAATGATCTTCGGACGAAGGTTATAAAAGACATACCTTCATAGATATGACACATATAATTAGAAGACGAAGGTTATGAAACATAAGACAACATAAATAATTATATAGTATCAAAATATGAATGTTTATTGCCAAATAATCATGAATACATAAAAATTAAATTAAATTACATTTATACCTTGAGCTCTGTTGAATACGAAGATTCAGATGCGATGCCAAAGCGTGAACAATACGGGGTACTGTTCACCTATTTATAGGCACAGGGCGCAGCCTGTGTGAATTTACATTCATGTCCTCTACAAATGATTACAATCATTACACAGGTTATCATGGGTCGATTGGTCATCTCATCTTTAAGTCGGTGCCTTTTGAAATATACTACGAAGCTCCCTGGCTGGTAGCTTCGGCACCGTCCCTGTTCCGGCCTTCCGAAGGTGCTTCTTCTCACAGGACCTTCGGCGACGAAGTAGACCCCCAACAGTAGCCCCTTCACGGTGCCAGATCGTTTTTCGTAACGAGCTCGACCCGTGAAAAATTCTTTTATGCTTCGGAATGCCGAAGGTCCGAAAAACACCTTCCTTGAGCTCATTGCCGAGAAACGATTTAAATATTCCGAGTGCAAGGCAGTCCCACCATAGGACAGGTTCACTCGATCTGGTGATTCGTCTCCTCGGGCAGTATTGTCCACCGTTCAGCGGGTGTGGGCGGCTGTTCAGCGGGTGCAATCGTCCTGTCGATTTACCTTCCCACCTGCAACACTATATATACAGACGGGTAGGTGTGAAGTTACCACAACATTTATTACTATCATACTGTTGTGCTGCCGAAAAATTTGACCACAGCCGAAGCTTATTCACCGTACTCCAAACCAAAGTTTCGTCACAAGAGTGAGCTTCGGCAAAGAAAATTATTCAACTTTCGCAAGAAATTCAATCATCAAATGGCTAGGGTCCGTTCAACAGCTAGGGTTACACGCGACGAAGAGGAGGCCAAAGCTGTTGGAACTGCCCCGATCTCCAAAGTAATGAGGCAGTCGGGACTGGTTATGCCAGAGGGTACTGGTGACAAAGATGCACCTATTGCCGAAGCAGAGCGGGCAGATATTGCAGAAAGTGAGGCTGACGAGGAAGATATAGATGATTACTCCACCGTGCCATCTAAGCCCAGCCACTTTGATTTTGGAAAATCGACTGTCTCCGAAGCTGATATGCCGATGATGATGAAACTAGGTTACTTCGGAGAAGCCGAGAAGAAGCTAGTTCGCTTTGGTAGGGAAGAGACAACCCCGAAACCAGAAAACAATGAGGTGGTAGTCTTCAGAAGCTTCTTTAAAGCAGGATTAAGGTTTCCTCTGTATGGGATGATTGCAGATGTTTTGAAAAATTTTGAAGTTTATCTTCATCAGCTGACTCCTAACACTATCGTTAGGCTCAGTGTATTTATCTGGGCACTCCGAAGCCAAGGAGCGGAGCCGGTTGCTGAAGCCTTCTGCCGGGTACACGAACTTCACTATCAGACGAAGGCTAGAGAAGATGGATTGCACGAGAACTTCGGCTGCTATAATTTTGCTTATCGCAAAGATATGAAGACACCGGTGGTTAGCTACCGCACCAAATGGCCGACCGATTGAAAAACTGAATGGTTTTATGTTAAGATTGATGAGAAAAAGGAGAAGTTGGTTCTGAGCCCGCTAGAGCTAACCTTCGGGTTGACTAGGCCTCAGTGCAATATGACGCTGGGGATAGCATGCCTAGATGCTGTACGTGATTTTAGAGTTGTGTCTGAGCATATTGGTACTAGGGATCTAGTTTAGGAATATTTAGCCAATAGGGTATTCCCAACATTAAAAGAATGGGATATGCCGAAGCTTAAGGGAGAGAAGAAAAAGAATGAACTCATTCGGTTGCCTTATCATTTTAAGTTCAAGAAACACTTCAAAGAACCCTGCCAGGAATGGTTGGATACAATTGAAGTTATGTGCAATGAAATTTTGGGCAATTATACGAAAAAAGAAGATCAACTGATGACAGCAGCCTTCGGCACTCGGCCGAAACGAAGGCTAAATCGAGTGATGGACACTTTGAAATTTGAATACACAGACTATGAAAGGTTAAGCAAAGGTGCCGAGGGGCCAAAACGAAGAAGGGTTGTTAGTGTTGTTCAAAGGCAAGCTGCCAGGATGATAAAAGAGGATGAAAATTTAGAAAAAAAGAAAAAAATCTAGTTGTTGGGGACCGTAATTAGGGGTACCCCCAAGGCTCCTAATCTCAGCTGGTAACCCCCATCAGCACAAAGCTGCAAAGGCCTGATGGGCACAATTCCGATTAAGGCTCCGTCCACTCAAGGGACATGATCTCGCCTCGCCCGAGCCCAGCCTTGGGCAGGAACGAAAGACCAAGGCAGATTCACGACTTGCCCGAGGGTCTCCTCAAGCAACGGGCGCACCTTCGACTCGCCCGAGGCCCAGCTCGGGCAGGCTTCATGGAGAAGCAACCTTGGCCAGATCGCCTCGCCAGCCGATCGGATCGCAGGAGCATTCAATGCAAGGATTGCCTGACACCTTATCCTGACGCGCGCTTTGCAGTCGACAAGGCCAAAGTGACCGCAGTCACTTCGCCCCTCCACTGACTGACCTGACAGGAAAACAGCGCCGCCTGCGCTGCTCCGACTGCTGTGCCACCCGCCAGGGTGAGGCTGACAGCAATCAAGTCCAGCCTCGGGCGCCATAGGAATCTTCGCCTTGCCCAAGCCCAGGGCTCAGACTCGACCTCGTCTCGGACGACGATCTCCGCCTCGCCCGACCCTAGGGCTCGGACTCGACCTCGCCTCGGACGACGATCTCTGCCTCGCCCAACCCCAGGGCTCGGACTCGACCTCGCCTCGGACGACAATCTCCGCCTCGCCCGACCCCCAGGCTCGGACTCAGCCTCAACTCCGGAAGACGGTCTCCGCCTCGCCCGACCCTAGGGCTCGGACTCGACCTCGGCTCCGGAAGAAGGTCTCTGCCTCGCCCGACCCCAGGGCTCGGGCTCAACCTCGACCTCGGAGGAGCCACCACCTCGCTCGGGCCAACCACGCCACAAGGGGGGCCATCATTACCCTACCCCTAGCTAGCCCAGGCTACGAGGACAAGACCGGCGTCCCATCTGGCTCGCCCCGGTAAAACAAGTAATGATGGCACCCCGCGTGCCCCATGACAACGACGGTTCTCAGCCCCTTACAGAAGCAAGGAGACGTCAGCAAGGATCCAACAGCCCCGACGGCTGTGCTTCTACAGGGCTCAAGCGCTCCTCCGACGGCCACGACGCCACATGAACAGGGCTCCAACACCTCTCCGACAGCCACGTCGGCACGTACATAGGGCTCTAGCTCCTCTCTGCTAGACACGTTAGCACACTACTACACCCCCTGTTGTACACCTGGACCCTCTCCTTACGTCTATAAAAGGAAGGTCTAGGGCTCTCATACAAAAAAGGTGGCCACGCGGGAGAACGGGCAGCCTAACGCCCCCTGTCTCTCTCTCTCTCCCTCGCGAGCGCTTGTAACCCCCTACTGCAAGCGCATCCGCCCTGGGCGCAGGACAACACGAGGCCGCGGGTTTCCCCTTACTGTTTTTCCCCCCTTGTGTCTCCATCTCGCACCGACCCATCTGGGCTGGGACACGCACCAACAATTTACTCGTCGGTCCAGGGACCCCCCGGTGTCGAAACGCCGACAGTTGGCGCGCCGGGTAGGGGCCTGCTACGTGTTGACGAACAGCTTCCCGTCAAGCTCCAGATGGGGAGTCTCCAGCAACCTCTCCCACCCGGGACGAAGCTCCGTTTCGGGAGTCTTGAGTTCATGTCCCTCGACGGAAGCTACGACATGATACTCCTTCCTCCGCCGCACGACAACGACAATGGCGACCGTCAGCCCGCCCGCCGGCGGCGGAATCGACGACGTCTTCCCCGCGTGGCGGAAGAACAGCATCCGAGTCTGTCCTGTCACCTTCCCCGTCGACGGGGAAGGAGGCGGGGCAATCATGGCCGAGTAGGAGGCGGCGCCTCGTCGGCTGTCGAGCGAGTCGACGACGCCGGCACCCCAGCGGGGGACACGTCGGGCGTTGACCTTGCGTTTGAGATGAAGACGAGCGTCGTTTCCCCGCAACACGCCAACCCCAAGCATACGACGGGCGACGCCAGCACGCTCACGAAGGACTTGCTGGGCGTTAGCCTTGTACCTGAGATAACGGTGCAGTCCGTCCCCGACGCGACTTCGTCACCGTCCGTCGATCAAGAGGTACCTTCCTTTTCCCATCCTGTGCCTTTTAGATTCAGCTTCGACCCACCAAGCAACCCCGCTTCGGTGGACGCTTTCATAAAGGCATATCCAAACCTCCCGGGGTACCATATGTGGTCAACCTGGGACAGATTGACGGCCGTCTCGACCTACGGGCCCCCGTGTTCCGAGGAAGACGACGAGCCCGACTCTGGTTGGGATTTCTCCGGGCTCGATAACCCCAGTGCCATGCGAGACTTCATGACCGCATGTGACTACTGCCTCTCCGATTGCTCCGATGATAGCTACAGCCTCGGCGACGAGGACTGTGGCCCAAGTCACAAATGTTTCCACGTCGATCTAGAGGGTCTCGACGAAGGCAACCACCTTGGTATGCCGGAGGACGGCGATCCCTATAGGCCTGCGCCTCGCGTTGACATCCTTCGGGAGCTAGCTGTGGTCCTAGTCCCTGTGGGGGGTTAGGACACACAGCTCGAGCAAATCCGCGAGATGCAGGCCAGGCTCGACGAGGAAGTAGGACAACTTGTGCAGCTCCGGCAGAACATCGGGCAGGAGCGGGCAGGCCGAGCACCAGCCGGAGAAGTGTGCAACTTGTGCAACTTGTCCAGCACCGCATCGCCGATGGTGCCAAGGCCAGGCTGCCCTCGACTTCCAGTAGGGTCGGCCAGAACCTGGCAGCAGCAGCAGCAATACTACTCTGTGCGATGCCGGAACCATCCGCCATCGAGGGGCGGCGTATCCAGGGAGAACTCAAGAATCTCCTAGAGGATGCCGCGGTCCGACGGGTCGAAAGCTCTGCCTCCCGGAGGCAGGGATACCCCACGGAGCATCGCGCCGCGACTTCCCGATTCATGCGGGAGGCCTCGGTCCACACCGGGCGCACGCGGGACACGGCGCCTGCGGCCCCGGACCGCCTCGGCAACGAGCACCATCGCCGCGACCGTCGAGCCCACCTCGACGAGAAGGTGCACCGAGGCTACCACCCCCGGCGTGGGGGACGCTACGACAGCAGGTTGGATCGGAGCCCTTCGCCCGAACCACCCGGTCCGCAAGCTTTCAGCCGGGCCATACGACGGGCGCTGTTCCCGACCCAGTTCCGGGCCCCGACTACCATCACCAAGTACTCGAGGGAGATGAGGCCGAAACTGTGGCTCGCGAACTACCGGCTGGCCTGCCAGCTGGGTGGAACGGACGATGACAACCTCATCATCCGCAACCTCCCCCTGTTCCTCTCCGATGCCGCCCAAGCCTGGCTGGAGCATCTGCCTCCTGCTCAGATCTCCAACTGGGACGACCTGGTCAAAGCCTTCACCGGCAACTTCCAGGGCACATAAGTGCGCCCTGGAAACTCCTGGGATCTCCGAAGCTGCCGCCAGCAGCCGGGAGAGTCCCTACGGGACTACATCCGGCGATTCTTGAAGCTGCGCACCGAGCTGCCCAACATTACCGACTCAGATGTCATCGGCGCGTTCCTCACCGGCACCACTTGCCGCGACCTGGTGAGCAAGCTGGGTCGCAAGACTCCCACCAGGGCGAGCGAGCTGATGGACATCACCACCAAGTTCGCCTCTGGTCAGGAGGCAGTCGAGGCCATCTTTCAGAAGGACAAGCAGCCTCAGGGACGCCGGCCGGATGACGTCCCCGAGGCGTTCGCTCAGCGCGGCACAAGGAAGAAGGGCAAGAAGAAGTCGCAAGCGAAACGCGACGCCGCCGACGTAGACCTTGTCGCCGCCACTGAGCACAAGAACCCTCGGAAGCCTCCCGGAGGCGCCAACTTGTCCGACAAGATGCTCAAGGAGTCGTGCCCCTACCATCAGGGTCCCGTCAAGCACACCCTTGAGGAGTGTGTCATGCTTCGGCGCTACTTCCACAAGACCGGGCCACCGGCGGAAGGTGGCAGGGCCCCCGACAACGACAAGAGGGAAGCTCACAAGGCAGAGGAGTTCCCCGAGGTCCATGACTGCTTCATGATCTACGGTGGGCGGGTGGCGAACGCCTCGGCTCGGTACCGCAAGCAAGAGCGCCGGGAGGTCTACTCGATAAAGGTGGCGGCGCCAGTTTACCTAGACTGGTCCGACAAGCCCATCACCTTCGACCAAGGCGACCACCCCGACCGCGTGCCGAGCCTGGGGAAGTACCCACTCGTTGTTGATCCCGTCATCGGCAACGTCAGGCTTACCAAGGTCCTCATGGACAGAGGCAGCAGCCTCAACATCATCTACGCCGACACCTCGGGCTCCTGCAGATCGATCTGTCCTCGATCCGGGCCGGTGCGGCGACCTTTCACGGGATCATTCCCGGGAAGCGCGTCCAGCCCCTTAGACAACTCGATCTGCCTGTCTGCTTCGGGACTCCCTCCAACTTCCGAAAGGAAACCCTCACGTTCGAGGTGGTCGGGTTCTGAGGAACCTACCACGCAGTGCTGGGGAGACCGTGTTACGCTAAGTTCATGGCCGTCCCCAACTACACCTACCTCAAGCTCAAGATGTCGGGCCCCAACGGGGTCATCACCATCGGCCCCACGTACCGACACGCGTACGAATGCGACGTGGAGTGCGTCGAGTACACCGAGGCCCTCGCCGAATCCGAGGCCCTCATCGCCGACATGGAAAACCTCTCCAAGGGGGTTCCAGATGCGAAGCGCCACGCCGGCAACTTCGAACCAGCAGAGGCGGTTAAGTCCGTCCCTCTCGGCCCCAGCAACGACGCCTCCAAGCAAATCCGGATCGGCTCCAAGCTCGACCCCAAATGGGAAGCAGTGCTCGTCGACTTTCTCCGAGCGAACACCGAGGTTTTTGCGTGGAGTCCCTCGGACATGCCTGGCATACCGAGGGAAGTCGCCAAGCACTCACTAGATATCCGAGCTGGAGCCCGACCTATGAAGCAGCCTCTGCGCCGATGCGACGAAGAAAAGCGCAGAGCCATAGGCGAGGAGATCCACAAGCTGATGGCTGCAGGGTTCATCAAAGAGGTATTCCATCCAAAATGGCTAGCCAACCCTGTGCTTGTGAAAAAGAAAGGTGGGAAATGGCAGATGTGTGTAGACTACACTGGTCTAAACAAAGCATGTCCGAAGGTTCCCTACCCTCTGCCTCGTATCGATCAAATCGTGGATTCCACTGCTGGGTGCGAAACCCTGTCGTTCCTTGATGCCTACTCAGGGTATCACCAAATCAGGATGAAAGAGTCCAACCAGCTCACGACTTCTTTCATCACACCTTTTGGCATGTACTGTTATGTTACTATGCCATTCGGTTTGAGGAACGCAGGTGCGACATACCAAAGGTGCATGAACCACGTGTTCGGACAACACATTGGTCGAACGGTCGAGGCCTACGTCGATGACATCGTAGTCAAGACGAGGAAAGCCTCCGACCTCCTCTCTGACCTTGAAACGACATTCAAGTGTCTCAAGGCGAAAGGCGTAAAACTCAATCCCGAGAAGTGTGTCTTCGGAGTCCCCCGAGGCATGCTCCTGGGGTTCATCATCTCCGAGCGGGGCATCGAGGCCAACCCGGAGAAAATCGCGGCCATCACCAACATGGGGCCTATCAAGGACTTGAAAGGAGTACAAAGGGTCATGGGATGCCTTGCGGCTCTGAGCCGCTTCATCTCACGCCTCAGCGAAAGAGGCCTGCCCCTGTATCGCCTCTTAAGGAAGACCGAGCGCTTTACTTGGACCCCCGAGGCCGAGGAAGCCCTCGGGAACTTGAAGGCGCTCTTTACAAGCGCGCCCATCCTGGTGCCCCCCGCTACCGGAGAAGCCCTCTTGATCAACGTCGCTGCTACCACTCAGGTGGTCAGCGCCGTGATCGTGGTCGAGAGACAAGAAGAAGGGCACGCACTGCCCGTCCAGAGGCCGTTTTACTTCATCAGTGAGGTACTGTCCGAGACCAAGATCCGCTACCCGCAAATTCAGAAGCTGCTGTACGCGGTGATTCTGACACGACAAAAGTTGCGACACTACTTCGAGTCTCATCCGGTGACTGTGGTGTCATCCTTCCCCCTGGGGGAGATCATCCAGTGCCGAGAGGCCTCGGGTAGGGTTGCAAAGTGGGCGGTGGAGATCATGGGCGAGACAATCTCGTTCGCCCCTCGGAAGGTCATCAAGTCCCAAGTCTTGGCGGACTTTGTGGCTGAATGGGTCGACACCCAGCTTCCAATAGCTCCAATCCAACCGGAACTCTGGACTATGTTTTTCGACGGGTCGCTGATGAAAACAGGAGAGGGCGCGGGCCTGCTCTTCATCTCACCCCTCGGGAAGCACCTCCGCTATGTGTTGCGCCTCCATTTCCCGGCGTCCAACAACATGGCCGAGTATGAGGCTCTGGTTAACGGGTTGCGCATCGCCATCGAGCTAGGGGTCCGACGCCTCGACGCTCGCGGCGACTCGCAGCTTGTCATCGACCAAGTCATGAAGAAATCCCACTGCCGCGACCCAAAGATGGAAGCCTACTGCGACGAGGTTCGGCGCCTGGAGGACAAGTTCTATGGGCTCGAGCTCAACCACGTCGCTTGACGATACAACGAGACTGCGGACGAGCTGGCTAAGATAGCCTCGGGGCGAACAACGGTTCCTCTGGACGTCTTCTCCCGAGACCTACATCAACCCTCCGTCAAGACCGACGACACGCCCGAGCCCGAGAAGGCCTCAGCTCTGCCCGAGGCGCCCTCGGCCCCCGAGGGTGAGGCACTGCGCGTCGAGGAAGAGCGGAATGGGGCCACGCCTAATCGAAACTGGCAGACCCCATACCTACAATATCTGCACCGAGGAGAGCTACCCCTCGACAGAGCCGAAGCTCGGCGACTGGCGCGGCGTGCCAAGTCGTTCGTCTTGCTAGGTGACGGAAAGGAGCTCTACCACCGCAGCCCCTCAGGCATCCTCCAACGATGCATATCCATCGCCGAAGGTCAGGAGTTATTGCAAGAAATACACTCGGGGGCTTGCGGTCACCACGCAGCACCTCGGACCCTCGTGGGAAACGCCTTCCGACAGGGTTTCTACTGGCCAACCACGGTGGCCGACGCCACTAGGATTGTACGCACCTGCCAAGGGTGTCAATTCTACGTAAGGAAGACTCACCTGCCCGCTCAGGCTCTGCAAACAATATCCATCACCTGGCCGTTTGCTGTGTGGGGTCTAGACCTCGTCGGTCCCTTGCAGAAGGCACCCGGGGGCTTCACGCACCTGCTGGTCGCCATCGACAAATTCTCCAAGTGGATCGAGGTCCGACCCCTAAACAGCATCAGGTCCGAACAGGCGGTGGCGTTCTTCACCAACATCATCCATCGCTTCGGGGTCCCGAACTCCATCATCACCGACAACGGCACCCAGTTCACTGGCAGAAAGTTCCTGGACTTCTGCAAGGACCACCACATCCGGGTGGACTGGGCCGCCGTAGCTCACCCCATGACGAATGGGCAGGTAGAGCGTGCCAACGGCATGATTCTACAGGGACTCAAGCTGAGGATCTACAATGACCTCAACAAGTTCGGCAGGTGGTGGATGAAGGAACTCCCCTCGGTGGTCTAGAGTCTGAGGACGACGCCAAGCCGAGCCACGGGCTTCACGTCGTTTTTTCTAGTCTATGGGGCCGAGGCTATCTTGCCCACAGACTTAGAACACGGCTCCCCGAGGACGAGGGCATACGACGTCCGAAGCAACCGGACAAACCAAGAAGACTCACTAGACCAGCTGGAAGAGGCTCGGGACATGGCCTTACTACACTCGGCGCGATATCAGCAGTCCCTGTGACGCTACCACGCCCGAGGGGTTCGGTCCCGAGACCTCCAGGTGGGTGACCTGGTGCTTCGGCTACGACAAGACGCCCGAGGGTGCCACAAGCTCACGCCTCCCTGGGAAGGGCCGTTCATCATCGCCAAGATTCTGAAGCCCGGAACATACAAGCTGGCCAACAGTCAAGGCGAGGTCTACAGCAACGCTTGTAACATCCGACAGCTATGTCGCTTCTACCCTTAATATGTTTTCAAGTCGTTCATGTACCTCGTTTACATACACAAGCAAAGTCTAACATTCAAGGAAGGGTTAGCCTTGCCTCGGCAAAGCCCGACCTTCCCTCGGGGGCTAGAAGGGGGGAACCCCCTCTGCGTCAAAATTTTCCTCAGAAAAAGTCTTTCTGCCAGAACATCTTTCGTGCTTTTTGACTACTTCAATAGTGGAGTCCTGAAAACGACGGAGTACACGTAAGCATGCAAGGCCGACCGAGCCGAGGGACTCCTACGCCTCCGGGATACGGATACCTCACTCATTACCTTCTGCGATAAGTAACTCACGCTCGGATAAGGGATTCCGTTGTCCGAACAAGTCTTAACGCTCAAAAACTTCTTCTGCCGAAACGATTTTTTGTGTCGTCTCGACTATATCGATAACAGAATCCTACGGACGAGTAAGAGTACACGTAAGCAGGCAAGGCCAACTGAGTCGAGGGACTCCTACGCCTCCGGGATACGGATACCTCACTCATCACCTTCTACGATAAGTAACTCACGCTCGGATAAACGATTCTGTTACCGACGAACAAGTCCTGATGCTCGAAACAAGGGGAAAAGAAACGCAGCTTTACAACACGACGATGGTATGTTTTGGCCTCGGCGGTCGCAAAAAAACATACGCACGCTACAGACAAACTGTTCCTACAGGTTCAGGCGTCAGCAGGGGGAGCAGCAGCGCCCTCGGCATCGACTCCACCCTCGGCGGAATCCAACCCGGCCTCGAACCGCGACATGGTCAAAGGATCTCCACCTTGAAGGAAGATGTCAGCACCGCGCCTAGGCCATCGCTGCCAGGGTCTCCTCCAGGAACCCGGCCCAAGCAGAAGGCCGGACCGGCCGCTCCGTAGCCTCAGCCAGCTATCCCCCGAGGACACCAGCCCGGCTCATGGCCTCGGCAGCCCGACTCCAGGATTGGTCCCGCCAGTGGACGATCTGGCCAGGTCCCAGTCGCCACTGCTACGCCTCCTCGGCCTGGGAAGTCCTCTACTCCTGGGCCGACGAAGTTTCTTCTCCAGCCAACTCCGCCTCTGTCCGTGCTGACGTTGCTGCCTCCGGCTTCGGCTCGTCGTAGAGCAGCCGAGGTTTCCTTCACTAAGCAAGAGGAGCCTCGAGCGGCCAGGCCGACCGAGCCAAGGGACTCCTACGCCTCCGGGATACGGATACGTCACTCGTCACCTTCCGCATAGGGCAACTCACGCTTGGTTAAGCGGTCCAGCTAGCCGACAGGCGAGTTCTGGTGCGCAAAATGGAGAAGAAACACGGCTTTACGCCAAAATACACAAATGTTCAGGCCCCGACAGCCGCAATGAACATACGCCAGCACTCAAGGTGCCATTACAAATGGGACTCCGGTTCCGTTACCGCGGGTGCGAACAAACTCCATACCAGGAGGCCCGCGGGACGACGCACTCCAAGCGGCTCACCGCCGCCCGCTCCGACAACAGCAACAACGACCTCCGTCCCGGGCGGCAAGACAGCTGCAGCAACGGCTTCCGGGCAAACACTGCGGCGGAAAGGCTCTCGCCCACAAAGGACGAGAACCAGCCATTCAAGCCAGGGGGACGGAGGTCCAGGGGTGCAGGTGGAGTTGGCGATCTCGTCGGCAGAGAAACCTTCTCCGGCTGCTGCCACCTCAACACCGCACCAGCGGGCATCGGCCGCCCCAAAGCGCACCGGCAGGTCCTCGCTCCCGCCCTCGCCGAGGCCGCCCCAGAACATGAGCACCACCCTCGGGGCGCACGACGTGCTAGGCAACCCTCTGGCACGGCTGTCGGCGCGAGGAAGACCTGGACGTGGCCGGCCCATACGCGGCGCGACCATCGCCCGGACAGAGGACGGAATGCTGCACCCTGGCTGGGCAGCAGCAGTTTGCCTTCCTCGGCATGGCTGAAGGAAGCCTCCGCGGGGCTGGAGGATGCCTTTTTCCCCCAAACACCGGGGGAAGAAAAGGGTTACCGACCCACGCGGAGGAAACCCCCTACTCGGTGCGCTCCTCCGCCTCAGCCCGGATGACGAAAATCCTTGAAGCTGAGGGCAGGGCGGAGGCTGCAGCCCGGCTCGCTTCTCTCCACCAAATTGCCCATTGGTGAGGGAATGCGGCCGGGATGCTTGACAAAAACCCTTGAAGTCGAGCGATGGCTGAAAGGTACCAACCTCCACAAGGTTGCACTCCTTCCACAACAAGACGAAGATAACGCGGGCGCTCCCACCCAGGGGCTCGGAAGGCGGAAGGACGCGACGCATGAGGAAAGTGCGAAGGCATGACCACCACCCAGAAGGCCGATCCCTTTTTAAAGTCGACTCCCCCCACTTGTGTCCTCAGCCGTCGTGGACCAAGTCTTCACCAACACGCTTCAAGGTCTTCCCCCTACGACACGGGGGCTGGGCCCCACGCGACATGCAAGCTGCCCCAGGATAGAAGGAGCCAAACCGCCGCGCGAGGAGCGTGTAACCGCCTAGCGGTTACAAGCATTCCTCCATCTTCACCCAAACCAGCGGGTGAAAGGGCGAACCGCCACGCAGGCGGCATGCGACTACACCAAGGGGGCGCACCCTTTCGACTTCGACGCATCCAGCATGGAGGCCCAGGCCCACACGTCATGTAACTGGCGCGCCGGTTACTACGTGCAAAAAACTGCGGCACCACTTGCGCCAACGCCGCGCCTTCTCGACTACGGAACCGGTGCCGCAACTCGAGGCAACCCTGCGCACGGCCCAGCAGTGCCGACTAGGCACGCCGGTCATGGGTCAGTCATCCGCGGGAGAAGGCGCGACGGTCAACATGGCCAAAAGTGGGCCGGCAGTAATGGCGGTGGCAGGCGGGCGGAAGCAGCAGTCAAATCGTCTGCAGGCTCACGTCCCCTCCTAGAACAGCGAGAGAGCTCTCTCCCACGGCGTGAAGACGACACGCCCGTGTCCCGTTCCTCGAACAGCCCGCACAACAGCTGCCCCGCGAACCACTCGACCCGTCGCATTAACTCTGCGGCAGGACAGGTGACACCTTTGGCAGGCGAAGCGGGCGACGCTTCACCTCCGCCATAATGACCGCGTCAAAAAAGGTGCGCCACGTCGTTCAATTTCGTATCCTTTTCCTCTTCCCCTTTCTCTCTCTTGCTACAGGGACCGGGAAAGGGGATACTCCGAAAGGGATCCTTCTCCGCGAAGGAAGCGGGCCCCGAGCCCCCCTACTGATCAGAGGTTCGAAGGCTGGCTCCTCGGAAGGGTTTGACAGCCGCCTCAGAGCACTCGGGCTTCACGCCCACTACTGATCAGAGGTCCGAAGGCTGGCCCCTCGGAAGGGTTCGACAGCCGCTTCAGAGCGCTCGGGCTCCGCGCCCATTACTGGTCAGAGGTTCGAAGGCTGGCCCCTTGAAAGGGTTCGACAGCCGCCTCAGGCCACTCGAGCTCCATGCCCACTACTGATCAGGGGTTCGTAGGCTGGCCCCCCAACGGGTTCGACAGTCGCCCCAGAGCACGCAGAGTGAGGGATGACTCTGTGTACGTTCGATACATAACCAAGGCTCGGGCTACGGTCCCGAGGTACCCTAGGACATTTTCGAGACCAGCAGGAACGATTCTGTAACGGAATCCCATCAGAGGGAGGCATCGAGCCCTCGGACCCTATCGAACGGGACCGGGCCCGGCAAATCACCTGCAGGTACTTTTGGAGAGCGCCTCTGGGCCACTAGCCGACCCTTATCAAACGGGGCACGGGCATCCACTTGGATCACCCGTTAGCATCTCACTGGAGACACCATGTTCGGCGCCCACCGAGGGCAACATGGCGCTTTCCCCCCTCCTTGCGGAAAGGTGACGCAGGGGCATATGAAAAAAGCCGAGTCTGCCCTTGACCATCCTCTCGCCCTGTGCAGAGGCTCGGGGGCTGCTCTCGCAAACCCGGCTCCGGCCAAACCGTTGACAGCGTCAACATACCAGCCCGAGAACTCGGAACCTGACTATGCACCCGGGCAACGACCAGTTTGCATGAGGGAACAACCAGACCGGCCGAGCCGTCATGAAAAGCATTAAGACCTCGAAGGAGTCAAACCACTCCTTCGAGGCCTCGGGGGCTATACCCGGCGGGTGTGCTCGCGCGCACCCACCCGAACAAAATGCAACCGAGAAATTAGGGGTACCCACACTCCCTTGCAAAAAAGTGCGACAAAGCCTCCAAATGAGTACCCACACTCCCTTTGAGGCTCGGGGGCTACTGTCGGGGACCGTAATTAGGGGTACCCCCAAGGCTCCTAATCTCAGCTGGTAACCTCCATCAGCACAAAGCTGCAAAGGCCTGATGGGCGCAATTCCGGTTAAGGCCCCGTCCACTCAAGGGACACGATCTCGCCTCGCCCGAGCCCAGCCTCGGGCAGGAACGGAAGACCAAGGCAGATTCACGCCTTGCCCGAGGGTCTCCTCAAGCAACGGGCGCACCTTTGACTCGCCCGAGGCCCAGCTCGGGCTGGCTTCATGGAGAAGCAACCTTGGCCAGATCGCCTCGCCAGCCGACCGGATCGCAGGAGCATTCAATGCAAGGATCGCCTGACACCTTATCCTGATGCGCGCTTTCCAGTCGACAAGGCCGAAGTGACCGCAGTCACTTCGCCCCTCCACTGACTGACCTGACAGGAAAACAGCGCCGCCTACGCTGCTCCGACTGCTGTGCCACCCGCTAGGGTGAGGCTGACAGCAATCAAGTCCAGCCTCGGGCGCCATAGGAATCTCCGCCTCGCCCGAGCCCAGGGCTCGGACTCGACCTCGTCTGGGACGACGATCTCTGCCTCGCCTAACCCCAGGGCTCAGACTCGACCTCGCCTCGGACGACGATCTCTGCCTCGCCCGACCCCAGGTCTCGGACTTGACCTCGCCTCGGACGACGATCTCCGCCTCGCCCGACCCCCAGGCTCAGACTCAGCCTCAACTCCGGAAGACGGTCTCCGCCTCGCCCGACCCCAGGGCTCGGACTTGACCTCGGCTCCGGAAGAAGGTCACCGCCTCTCCCAACCCAGAGCTCGGGCTCAACCCCGACCTCGGAGGAGCCACCACCTCGCTCGGGCCAACCACGCCACAAGGAGGGGCCATCATTACCCTACCCCTAGCTAGCCTAGGCTACGGGGACAAGACCGGCGTCCCATCTGGCTCGCCCTGGTAAAACAAGTAATGATGGCACCCTGCGTGCCCCATGACAACGACGGTTCTCAGCCCCTTACGGAAGCAAGGAGACGTCAGCAAGGATCCAAGAGCCCCGACGGCTGTGCTTCTACAGGGCTCAAGCGCTCCTCCGACGGCCACGACGCCACATGAACAGGGCTCCAACACCTCTCCGACAGCCACGTCGGCACGTACATAGGGCTCTAGCTCCTCTCTGCTAGACACGTTAGCACACTGCTACACCCCCTGTTGTACACCTGGACCCTCTCCTTACGTCTATAAAAGGAAGGTCCAGGACTCTCATACAAAAAAGGTGGCCGCGCGAGAGAACGGGCAGCCTAATGCCCCCTGTCTCTCTCTCTCCCTCGCGAGCGCTTGTAACCCCCTACTGCAAGCGCATCCACCCTGGGCGCAGGACAACACGAGGCCGTGGGTTTCCCCTTACTGTTTTCCCCCCTTGTGTCTCCGTCTCGCGCCGACCCATCTGGGCTGGGACACGCAGCAACAATTTACTCGTCGATCCAGGGACCCCCCGGGGTCGAAACGCCGACACTAGTCCTAAGCCAAAGGTAGCTGTGTCAAAGAAAAGAAAGGCTCTAGCTTCGAAGCCGAAGGCTGATTTAGATGAAGAAGAAGCTCCCTCAACGCCTTCTGTCACTGACGCAGAAGAAATTTTAAAGGTAATGACTGAATCTCTACCTAATAAGCTAAGTCCGCTGGGACCAGAACTGATGAAGCTTTTACAGAAGCAGAAGAAGCCTTCGGCTGCCGAGAAGCCTGCTGAACCAAAAAAGCGAAGAATTATTACTGTAATTGAGGCTATTGAAGAAACACCGCCACCGGCCTCGGCGCCGAAAGCGGTAGCAGCCGAAGCTGCTCCTCCCGAAGCTACTACTCCCAAAGCTGCAGCAGCCGAAGCCACAGATTTGGAAACCACACTCGATGACATTGATGAAATGATTTTGAAAATGGCTGAGGAAGAAACTGCAGCTGCTAAGGAAACCCTGGCCGCAGTGCCTGAAAAAGGGGAAAATGCCTGAAAAAGGGAAGGAGCCTACCGAAGATACTTTGGAAGAGGAAAATTTTAACTTTCAAAACATAATTGGGCAAGAATTGTCAAAGGCTGAAAAGAAGAACTGAAGGACTATGCCATATCGTGCGGGTGTCAGCCAGGGGCACTGCTCTTCGGTGGTGTTGCCGAAGAGAGTTTAGGATGCCTTCGGGACCGAATTGGGGCAAAGGTTGTTAGCACTTTATCGAAAAGTGTTGGTTTTCCGAAGCTCGAAGCTGATCTCAGCAGATACCGGCGACAACATATCGCTGGTAGCCTGTTTTATTCTAACTTTAAGGTAAAATTTTTCCCTTTACTTTTTATTGTTTTGACATAAAGATGTTTTTTGATGAAGGTTATTTTGCCAGAGCTTACTGCTAAGCAAAGCCTTGAGGATGCAACAAGACCTCGAGGATAAGAAAACAAAGTTATAATTGAGGGTTTAGAGAAGAAGATTAAAGATCATGAAGCTGCCCTAGAAAAGAAAGACTTCGTGCTTCAAACATTGGAAGGTTCACTGGCAGAAGCTCAAGCTGAGATCCCTAGATTAAACGGTGAACTTTCCCTGCAGTCAAAAAACTTTGAGCAAGAGAAGAATAATTTTCAAACAAAACTCGAAGTTGAAGCTGAAAAAAGTTTAAATCTTCAGAAATTACTCAAAGATCTTCAGGAAAAATGCTTAGGCTTCGGCACCCGGTGCGCTCAACGAATGAAACAGGTCTTTAACTCAGTTGGGGCCAGCTCCGAAAAGTTTAAACCTTCGGTTGAAAACCTGCCGGGGACACTTGATCATATTGAAGGTGAAGTTGATGCTCTCGACAAAATTATAGCTGGACATGGTGACTTTTGTGCCCTGTTAGCTTCTCGAGGCACAACTGTCGCTTTCATGAAGGTTGGCTGTACACATGGAAATATTGTAAATAGGCCAAACTTCAGCCTATCACCAGCAGACTTGAACGACATCCCAGGCCTGGCCTAAAGCATTGGAAATAGATTCGTTACTCAAATCTGGGCAAAGGGCGGGCGAGACTTGGCTGGCGACGAAGCTCGAAGTCACCTTAAGCCGGTAATAAACTCATACCTTGTGGTTACCTTTTTCCTTGAAGCTTGAATTTACCTAATAATGCTTTGATATGTACAGGATGACGAAGCCAAGGAACATTGAGCCAAAGCCTAGCAGATGATCCGAAGCTTAGCAGATGATGATGAAGCAAAAAACCTAGCTAAGAAAACTAGAAAAACTTTTGTATCATCCTTTGTAAAGAATATTGTATTTTGAGAATGACCCTACTCTGTAAATTTGTCCATACCTTGTAATATACTTTTACATTTCCGTCAATGTGTGAACTGCTTTGATGTGGACGAAACTTGTATTTTTTTTGAGCCGAAGGCGAAAAACACCTTCCCTTCTTTTCGTACGCAACAAAGCATTGATCTGCTTCTGAAGCCGTATTCTTGGAGACGAAGCAATTGTCTATCTATATGATATGATGATGATCCTATGTATGACTAAATGAATGTTTATGAATGCAATGTATGATGTAATGTATCGTGCAAGTGAATGCCCAGTCACACACATACGAAGCTTCATCCATAACCTTCATTCCCTTAGGAATGACTGAAATCTCTTTGCCGTTTATTTTTCGGCTGCACCGCTTATTTTTTGGTGTAAGTTCTGCATCCCCTTAGGAACGTCTTTTGAACTTCTTCGCCTTCTATTTTGGTGGTATTCGCGTTGACTTTTCGTGCTTCGCCTTATATTTCGGCGGTATTTGGCTCTGCATTCCCTTAGGAACGACTTTTGAGCAGAAAACTTACGCTGCGCTCCCTTAGGAACAACTTTTGTAGTTTCGTCGTGCTCTGCATCCCCTTAGGGATGACTTTCGAGCCTCTTCCTGTTTTTTTTCTCTCTGCACTCGATGGTGCATGCTCAGATTTTACATTTACATATCTTGGGGGACTTTGCCCTCGTAGGGCTGAATTAAAAAGGAAAAATTACAGACTATGGCCCCATTAAAAACCTTTCTCCCCCTTTTGAAAGGAAAAGGGTGCTATAGAAAAAATGAAAAAGATTACATCAATTTATACATAATATCGCCAATGCTCATCCGCATTCCAGGATCTGGGAATGTCTTTGCCGTCCATGTCCTTTAACCTGTAAGAACCGGGTCTTGACGAAGATACTACCTGAAAGGGAATTAGGCTTACACCTAGTCCCTAATTAATTTTGGTCGTTGAATTGCCCAACACAAACATTTGGACTAACTAGTTTGCTCTAGTGTATAAGTTATATAGGTGCCCAAGGTTCACATTTAGCCAATAAAAAGACCAAGTATTGGGTTCAATAAAGGAGCAAGGGACAACCGAAGGCACCTCTGGTCTGGCGCACCGGACTGTCCGGTGTGCCACCGGACATGTCCGGTGCACCAGAGGACTCCGACTTCAAACTCGTCACCTTCGGGAAATTCCAGAGGCGACTCCGCTATAATTCACCGGACTGTCCGGTGTACACCGGACATGTCCGGTGCTCCATGGATGAGCGGCCTCGCGAACTCGGCAGCCTCGGGAATTCACTTCGGATGCTCAGCTATAATTCACCGGACTGTCCGGTGTAACAGCGGGGCAACGGCTATTTTGGCGCCAACGGCTACCTGCGACGCATTAAATGCGCGCGCTGCGCGCGCAGAGGTCAGGCTCGCCCATGATGGCGCACCGGACAATCTACAGTGCATGTCCGGTCCGCCACCGGACATCCAGGCGGGCCCAGAGGACAGAGCTCCAACGGTCAAAACCCAATGGCTTTGGTGACGTGGCTGTCGCACCGGATATGTCCGGTGTGCACCGGACTATCCGATGCGCCATCGAACAGACAGCCTCACCAAACGGCTAGTTTGGTGGTTGGGGCTATAAATACCCCCAACCACCCACATTCAAGTCATCCAAG
Source organism: Zea luxurians (assembly GCA_029449295.1). Classification (NCBI taxonomy): domain Eukaryota; kingdom Viridiplantae; phylum Streptophyta; class Magnoliopsida; order Poales; family Poaceae; genus Zea; species Zea luxurians. The sequence continues at coordinate 40,726,199 of JAOPSE010000023.1, forward strand.
TTTTCCACTTCTCAACTACTTACAAGAGCTCTAGCATTCAATTCTAGACACACCAAAGAGATCAAATCCTCTCCAAATTCCACACAACGCCCTAGTGATTAGAGAGAGTGATTTGCTTGTGTTCTTTCGAGCTCTTGCGCTTGGATTGCTTTCTTCTTTCTTGATTCTTTCATTGCGATCAAACTCACTTGTAATTGAGGCAAGAGACACCAATCTTGTGGTGGTCCTTGTGGGAACTTTGTGTTCCAAGTGATTGAGAAGAGAAAGCTCACTCGGTCCGAGGGACCGTTTGAGAGAGGGTAAGGGTTGAAAGAGACCCGGCCTTTGTGGCCTCCTCAACGGGGAGTAGGTTTGAGAGAACCGAACCTCGGTAAAACAAATCCGCGTGTCTCACTTCATTATTCGCTTGCGATTTGTTTTGCACCCTCTCTCGTGGACTCTATGTGGCGGAACCGCCCGAATTATTCCAACTTAAGTGCCTAAGCCCTGCCTTAGAGGCTAGACCACACTTAAATGGGAATAACCCGTCAATCCCTCGGATCTAGTCTGACACGGCCACTGACAGGATCAAGTACCATAATCTCACTCGATGGTGAGTCACAGAGCAAATACAATAAAGCATAAAACCATGCATGTGAGAGTATTAGATTATTACATCATCATCATCGGAGTTTTTGCAAAAGTAACCATCATTGTTCTAAGTGCAGCGGAAATAAACTACGATAAATAAACGGAGAGATGGGGAAGCCTGTCCCATCACTCCTCATGCTCCTCCTCAGCCGAGGCAGGGTCCCACTCAACAGTCCAACCCGGTGGTAAGGTGGACGGCCAAGTCACTCCAGCAACCATGTCCTCTAGAGAACCTGTAAAATTATGCCACAAGCAAGGCTGAGTATACTAATACTCAGCTAGACTTACCCGGTGTGAGGAGTCTACTCCTCTACCTCTAGACATGCAGCTGTTTGGCTGTGGGGTTTGGTTGCCAAAAGCACTAGCTAAGTTTCTAAATCAAGTTTTTAACTTTGTCAAATTTAAGTGTGACTCTCTTAAGGCTAAATGTGTACTACATAGTAGCGAACATTATTAGCAATCAACATCTTATATCAACTCATCATATTTCCACTTGTTACTCAATGTAGCAGCATGGATCAAGCAGTCTCATTAGCTGCGAGAAGCAGACGATTCGAATCGAGTTTTATCCTTGCAAGGTAAACCTAAACACACGACATGGCGAGGCACTCCATCCCCACACATATCAACCGTCCCCATCGATTCCCCGTCAGCAGATCAGGGCTCACCGCCTTGGCGTACAATGCCTCACTGACCCCGACTGGCCGTCGTGCAGTGACCGCACTTGTACCCACCATAACCGGAATGGGAGACCTCGTCTCAGGTCGCGTGAGGGGATATGTCCACTGCCAGGTTCACTCAGGTACTAGGCTTACCGATTTACCATATTTCTCGGCATATGCTCAGTACGTTCAAACGCTTGACTCACGGTACCACACCTTAATCCTTATTCCAGTTCCCACCTCGTAGACAACCAATCCCCATGGATTGTTGTCCATAGACCAACACCATTATGATATAAAAATGGATACAACCAATTTCCTGATCTCGCGCGAGTGCTAGAAAAATCACTCGACTTCTACCGAGATCCTACTTAATAAAGCAGCTACTCGACTTAGCATACTAGTATTCATCACAATGGGGTTCCTGAGATCATGCAACTAGGGTTTCAAACAACTCCTACACTTAAGTGCACAAACAATCCTACAATCATTAAGTGTAGTAAAATAGTATAAATAACAGGTTATGCATAAAACTGGGGCTTGCCTTCCAAAGCAGTGGCAGGCAGGTCCTCTGGTGCAGGCTCTGGTGCTGGGTCTGGGGCTACCTCCTGAGTAGCTCCTTGCTCCGGCACGAGGACGTACTCTCCGTCAGCAAGATTACAGTCTATCGAATGCAATGAACATGTATGTTATAATTATACAGGATTAATAACATTATGCAAAAAGAAAACAAAGTTAAGGAATAACTTAGGGTTTCTGGGTCATACGGGGCCTTTAGTGGTTTATGCTTATCACTCCTAGGTTTAGATTTTTGTTGAGGATAACATAGTGGATTTGCATGGTCCTTACACATTTCAGTGGGCAATGTTATAAGGGTTTTAGGATGACACTAATTACCAGTATTTATTTTCCTTTCTTTAATTTCTACTCATGGTTTCTAGTGTGGGTTTGAACTATGACAGTGGGTTAATAATTTCCAAAAATTCTGTAAAAAATGCAATGGGTTGCCATTGGCTATTCTAGCTGGTTTTAGGAATTTGAGGCTTAAACTATAAAGGCTATGCTTTAGACAAAAATAACAAGAGTGGTGTAAAATGGGCCACCTTACACTACACCTCACCATTAGAGTTGAGTTTCTTCCTAAGGGTCATTTTTGTTGGGATCTAACAGTAATACTAAACCTCTTTGCCAAAATCCATAGAAAGTTAACTGGTGATTATTTAGTTGTGATTTTCTAAAGTTTTATGCCAAAAAGGTGCTTATAACTAACTTGTCATTTGAAAAATATCAAACAACAGATTTTGTATTTTTCCTATGTTCATAATAACCAAACATTAGTTATCCTAAGGTTTGAGGGGTTTTTACCTTAGGATTATTTTTGTAGGGTTTTTCCAAGTTTTCCTTGTTTTCTTAAATTAAAAGGAATCCTACTTATTTTATACTGAACCAGGATAGGATAGATTTTTCTGGTGAACTACATGGGATAAGTACCTTAACAAAAATAGGGGTGCCCTCTGGTTCATTTTTTTAAATCACCTTTTCTATTTTTCTTAACCTTAAGCATATTATAAATTAAGGGGTAAAAACTGACTTAATGGAGTGGACAGAGAGGTTTAACATTTTTAAACAGGCCAGTAGGTAGATACAAACTTCTCCAAATTTTTCTACCCCTAGTCAAATAATATTTATATTTTTCCTCCTATTATTAAGTTTTTAGCAGTTTTCCTAATTAAATCAAAACTTCAGAAAATAATACAGGAACTATGGGTTTTACTATTTTTATCTGATAGTTCATATCTCCCAGAGCCTAGCAAAATTGGTTTGACAATTTGTAGAAGATTATTCTTCAAGTTATGCATTTATTAAGTTATCTGCCATATTAAAAGAAACTAAATTCGAAAATGGAAAAGAAAACGGTTTTGCGCTGAGGCCCCTGGGTTTCAATCCCCTTCTTCTCTCACAAAATAGTCCCCGGTCTACTATTGGCGTGGGTCACTGACATCGCACAAAACCCCCTAGGCCTAACCGAAATCTAACCCGCGCTCCCTGGCTGACTTAAACAGTACCCGCGGCATAGATTACGGCGGCGAGGCTCACCGGCGGCAGTAGAGCTCCGGCGGGGTGGTCGGTGACGTCCGGGAGGTCACGACGGTCACGTCGGTGTGCGAGTCGGCGTCGGAGGTGGTCGGAGCTACCCTGGCCACGAGCACAGGCGGCGGGGGTCGGCGGCGGCTCCTGTTCCGGCCAAATCACGACGGTATAGTTCAATTAGGGTGCACGAGGAGCTCCACGGGGCGATGTAGAGGCCATGCGCGCAACGAATTGGGAAATGGTGCAGAGGCTTACCCGGTCCACGTGCGCCGGCGGGTCTTTGAACTCCGGCGAGCACGATTGCGCTATTCCGGTGACGCGGGTCCTCGGCTCAAGCTTGAGTAAGCTTCACGGCCTCACCAGGAAGCTATCTGAGGGCTTGGATCGAACGGAGGAGGATGGGAAAGGGGCTGGCCACGGTGGTTGCTCTCAGGCGGCACCGGCGGGTCGCGGGAAGGTCATCGGAGCTAAGGGCTGGCTCGGGAAGGTCAGGCAAGGTATGGAGGAGGCAAAGGGGGAAACAGCCGAGCACTGGGGGTGGGTTTTATAGCCGTGGCGCGGGTGTGGTCACGGGCGGTCGCGGGCGCGTGGGGGTTCGCGCGCCCCCGGATGTTAGCCCGCGTCGAACACGTGGAAGCTTGCTTCTGCCATGGTTCAACAGCGGATTTGAGCACCAAAGCGTGCGTATCTTGGCAAAGTCACTGTGTACGGTCGCTTCCCTGCTCCATATCCTAGCTTTTTGCTGTGAGTTCCAAGTCGAGATATGGTCGGGGTAGGGAGATAGAGGGGGAAGAAGTTAGCTGTGTCAGCTAGGTCCAAGCCGAGACAAAAATGGTGTCAAGTCGTGTCTAGCGCCCTAGGGTAGGTGTCATCTCTTTCCAGGGTATTCTAGGGTTAATTTGGCGCCACTTTGTCAATTGGGTCGAAGGGTTTTGAAATTTGGATTAAGGTGAACATGTGGAATCTTTGTTCAAGGGTTAGTTTCTATACTTAGGCAAAATCTGAATTCTCCCTTGTGCTGAACCTTAGGTGAACTTTTTAGGACTTTTCTAAAAACTTTTTGGGGGTACTTCCTTTCTATTAATTTTAGGTTATGAAGTATATTACAACTTTTATATTTGGCCCAAGCCATGATCATAAGGTTTACATGCCCTTTTGATCCTAGCTTCAATTTGGGTTCCTATTGCCCAAGAGGGGTTTGCTTTAGGGTTTTGGGAAAATTCCCCACTTAGATGTGCATGACAAGCTAGGGCATGATATCCAAAATGGTTTGCACTTGATTAGGACCTTGAATTCCAAGTTTGATGTACTTTGCCCAAATAAATCCTCATGTGATAATAGGTTAAAAGGGGTAGCCCTGGGTGGACACCCTGAGTAACACTTGGGGTGTTACAGCCCTCCCCCCTTAAAGGAATCTCGTCCCGAGATTTTAGGTAGAGTCCCTTGGAGGGGTGCTTGAAGGTGTGTTGGTGCTACTCTTTCTTTATACTCAAGTTTCTCTTGTTAACTGCTCTTCGAATGTCATTCTCTTTGCAACTTCAGAAGGAAGCCCTTTTTAAGTTAGATCCACCACTTAGACTATCCTTGTTATCTAAGTTTTTCTTATAATTGAATTCAGAGGGCAGGTGGGGGTGGGGTTTTGGGGTTACGTACCGACTCCTTTGGGCAGAAAGTCGGGGAAGCGAGAGCGTAGAAAATCCTCAGTCTCCCATGTAGCCTCTTCTGCTGAATGGTGACTCCAGTGAACCTTATACATTCTGATTGACCTTGCCCGTGTTGATCTCTCCTTCTGATCCAATACCTCGACAGGGTACTCTTGATAGGACAGGTCTGGTTCTATCTCAATGTCTAGTTTCGGTAGCACCTCAGTGGGTAGGCGAACACATTTCCGCAGCTGAGATACATGGAACACATCATGAACAGCTAACATGCTGGGTGGCAACTTCAATTGATATGCTACAGGTCCACAAGTCTCCTTGATCTCGTAGGGTCCAATGTAACGAGGAGCTAACTTGCCCTTGATCCCAAATCTCTGGACACCCTTGGTGGGTGACACCTTAAGATAAACATGGTCTCCCACTGCAAACTGTAGAGGTTTCTGCCTCTTATCATGATAGCTCTTTTGTCTGGCCTGAGCAGCTTCTAAGTTCTTTTTGATGACTCTGACTTTTTCTTCTGCCTCAAGTACTAAATCTGGCCCAAATATTTCCCTTTCTCCTGCTTGAGACCAATTTAGTGGGGTCCTACATCTTCTCCCATATAATGCCTCAAAAGGTGCCATCTTCAGACTGGACTGATAGCTGTTATTGTAATAAAACTCTACCAAGGAAAGACACTTGTCCCAATCCTTTCCGTAGTGTAGTGCACATGCCCGCAACATGTCTTCCAGAATCTGATTCACCCTTTCTGTCTGGCCATCTGTTTGGGGGTGGTATGCTGAGCTTCGGATGACATGGGTCCCAAGTGATTCTTGCAATTGTTCCCAAAATCGTGCCACGAATGGTGCTCCTCTGTCCGAGACTATAGTCCTTGGTATCCCATGCAGACGAACTATCTGGTCAATGTAGATCTCTGCATACTTCTCTGTCCTGTGGGTGGTATGTACTGGCAAGAAATGGGCAGTCTTGGTCAATCTGTCCACAATAACCCAAATTGAATCATGGTGCCTGGAGGTGTTTGGCAACCCCACGATAAAGTCCATGCAAATGTCCTCCCATTTCCAAGATGGTATGGGAAGAGGTTGCAAAGGGCCTGCTGTCTTCAAATGACTGGCTTTGATTCTCTGGCAGGTGTCACACTCGGATATATACTTGGCAATTTCCCTCTTCATTCTGGTCCACCAATATAAAGATCTGATATCATGGTACATCTTGTTGCTACCAGGGTGCATGGAAAATTTGGAAAGGTGAGCTTCATCCAGTATCTTCTTTCTGAGTTCAGGGTCCTTGGGAACAACCAATCGGTCTCCAAACCATAAAATTCCCTTGCTGTCCTGATGGAAGCACTTGTATTTTTCTGCCTTCTGCTTGAGCATGTCTTTGATAACCTGCACACCTTTATCCCCAATCTGTGCCTGGACTATTTGCTCTTGCAGTGTGGGCTCCACAGAGATATAACTTAATTCACCGGAGGGAACAACTTCCAAGTTCAACTTACACAGCTCATCACACAGGGTGGTGACTCTTGCATCCATGTTCATACAATTGCACTGGGCCTTTCTGCTCAAGGCATCTGCCACAACATTGGCCTTGCCCGGATGGTAATGTACTTCCAAATCATAATCCTTGATTAACTCTAACCATCTCCTTTGTCTCATGTTCAGATCTACCTGGGTGAAGATGTATTTGAGACTCTTGTGATCCGTGTAGATGTTACAGTGAGCTCCCATCAGGTAGTGTCTCCATATCTTGAGAGCATGAACCACAGCTGCCAACTCCAGATCATGGGTAGGGTAGTTCTGCTCATGGGGTCTAAGTGCTCGGGAGGCATAAGCAATTACTCTGTTCTCTTGCATCAAGACACATCCCAATCCTGTACCAGAAGCATCACAATAAACTTCAAAGGGCTTGGTGCTATCGGGTTGAGCTAGCACTGGGGCTGTTGTCAAATGTTGCCTCAGTGTATGAAAAGCATCTTCGCACTTTTGGCTCCAAGTAAACTTGGCTCCCTTCTTCAATAACTCAGTCATTGGCTTGGCAATTCTGGAGAAATCCGGGATAAATCGTCGGTAGTACCCAGCCAATCCCAGAAAACTCCTAATCTGTCTCACTGTAGTTGGAGGTTTCCAGTCCATCACTTCTTGCACTTTCTCGGGGTCAACTGATATCCCATCCTGAGAGATTGTGTGACCCAAAAATTTTATTTCCTTCAGCCAGAATTCACATTTAGACAATTTAGCATAAAGATGATGATCGCGCAGTCGCTGAAGCACGATATGCAGATGCTCAGCATGCTCGTCTTCATTCTTGGAATAGACCAGAATATCATCAATGAAAATGACCACGAACTTGTCCAGCTCCAGCATGAATACTGAGTTCATCAGGTACATGAAATAAGCCGAGGCATTGGTCAGCCCGAAAGACATCACCAAAAACTCATACAGCCCATATCTGGTAGAGAAGGCCGTCTTGGGAATGTCGCTGGCACGGATCTTGATCTGATGGTAACCTGAGCGAAGGTCTATCTTGGAGAATACCTTGGCTCCTACCAACTGATCAAACAGAACATCAATGCGGGGTAACGGGTATTTGTTCTTGATAGTCATCGCATTGAGAGGGCGGTAATCAACGCACATCCTCAAACTCTCGTCCTTTTTCTTCACGAATAATGCAGGACATCCCCAAGGTGAAGTACTTGGGCGAATGAACCCCTTGTCCAACAATTCTTGCAGTTGCTTCTTCAGTTCTGCCAGTTCCGCGGGAGGCATCCTATAGGGTCTCTTGGAGATAGGAGCAGTCCCGGGTTGCAATTCAATTGCAAACTCAATGTCTCGATCAGGTGGCATTCCTGGCAATTCATCCGGAAAAACATCGGGGTAGTCACAGACTACTGGGATCCTTTCTACTGGGGATTCTGTCATGATAAAGGCACAAGAACGGGTACAACCCTGAGCGGGCAAAAATAATGTGGTTTCACCACAGGTTGGTGAGTGCACTTCGATGGCCCTAGCTGCAATGTCAATCACTGTCTGATGTTTGGTCAACCAATCAGTTCCCAATATGATATCCACACTATCCAGTCCCAAAATAAGAAGGTTGGTTTTAATTATCAGACTACCAAACTTTATGGGCACATTCTTGCTGATTTGATTGGTGGCAATCCTGCCTCCTGGTGTTGAAATGGTGATACCTCCATGGGTGTGATGAAAAGGTAATTGACACTTGGCACTAAATTTGGCACTAATAAAGCTATGCGATGCACCAGAATCAAAAAGAGTGATAGCAGGATAATTTAAAACTGTAAAGATACCAGTCATGACGGGTGCTCCCTCTGGAATATCAGCCATGGTGGTGAAGTTTAGCCTGCCCTGCCTCACTTGCACCTTCTGCCTCTTGCCCTGGCTCGGATTGACATTCTGCCCCTGCCTCTGCTGGTTCCTGGGGCAATTCTTGGCATAATGTCCGTTGTTGCCACACGTGAAACACATGTTGTCATTTGCCTGGCGGTACTGCTGCTGCTGATTGCTCCTCTGAGCTGGAAACTGGGTGCGGTTGGGTGCCTGCTGCTGCTGCTGCGGTGGTCGGATCACCCATCTCCCTTGCTGCTGCTGGGGTCCCCTGCTCGGAGTGTCGGACACAATCCTAAAGCGCTGTGGCTGAGCTGAGGGTCCTGCCACAGGGGTCTTCCTCTTCTTCTCTGCCTGTCGAGCTGTAATGCAGTCCTCCTAGGAGATAGCCATGTTGACCAACTCATTGTAGCTGTTGGCCCTGACAGTGTTAAGACGATCATGGAGCTTAGTGCTGAGCCCCCTCCTGAACCTGTCTCTCTTCTTCTCGTCCGTGTCTGCATGGTACCCGGCATACTGGCACAGATCATTAAAGGCCTGAGCATACTGCAACACTGTCCTGTTGCCTTGAGTAAGTGCCAGAAACTCGTTGAGCTTATGATCCATAATGCCAGCTGGTATATGATGTCCCCTGAAAGCTGCCTTGAACTCTCTCCACTCCACCTCTCGATCCTCTGGCTGCATGGCAAGAAAATGGTCCCACCAAGTCCTTGCGGGTCCGCGAAGCTGCTGGGTGGCGAACCTGACTTTAGTGATCTCTGAACAAGCTCCATGGAGTAGCGGGAATTTGGATTCCACCACTCGTAACCACACATCTGCATCAAGTGGGTCCTCTGCCCTGGTGAACAACGGAGGCTGAGTACTGAGGAACTCCTGGTAAGTGGCCACTGCGGGGTGACGCTGATGATCTCCACCACCATAGTGCTGAGGTGGTGGCTGACGCTGAGCTAGCTGCCTCAAGATCTCATTCTGCTGAGCCATTAGCTCCTGCTGAGTGGGAGGCGGTGGTGGCGGTGGAGGAACGCGCTCATTCTGGCCACGACGCTGTCTCCCGGCCATCTGAAAAACCACATAAATACTTAACACCATATCTCCAATTTCAAGATTTAATCGCGACGAAATGAGTCACAGCAAAACGATAGACTCCATTTTCACAAAAGATTTATAAAGGCATAACTTTTTCCTTCCAATTTAAAACTGATAACAGCATCCATCCAACATGTTTCCAAAAGAGTTTATCATGATTACATCATTGTCCCAAAAAGGCTCAACTCTATCCAGCCTAGTACCCCAAGGGTGCAAAAGCTAAGCTAGCTGCGAGGAGTCCCACATTACCGATCTCTATTCCTACTCTGGCAACTAATGAACGAAAGAGGCGACACTCGACTCGGGGGAAGGTGGCCTCCCTGAGCCAGCAGTATCCACGCTGGAAGCAGGCTCCTCCCCTCCCTCAATGTCGACGTCCTCGTCAGCCTCCCCATCATCAATCTCCTGATGATGCATATCTAGGTGCTCATTAGCCTCCGCGAGCTGCTGCTGGGTGCTGAGAAGCTGGTCTTCGAGAACCTCGATGGTGTTCTCCCTCGTTCCCACCAATTCCTCCAACTCATGGATCTCATCCGACAGCTGCTCCACTTGCAAATCTTTTTCTACCAGCTCTTGGGACAAGTCAACCACGAGCTCCTCCCTGTTGTCTAGGGTGATCTTGGTTGCCTCCAATAATGCCATTAGATGAGACATTGCCTCTCCACGCATGACTTGCAGATGATACAGGGCGTTCATGCATCGCACCGACAAGTGAGCCGTGTGGCCTGGGTAGAGAGCCTAGATGTCCTTGGCATGCTCTACCCGATCCTTCCACATCGGGTCATCCTCCTTTTCCGCGGGGAACAAACCAATGGGGTGGGTAGAGAGCTCCAAGGGATGGAACCCACAAAAAGTCGTCAACCCGTGCAGAGCGATCGCCTCGATCGTGTCCTCCGCCCGGTAATCGAAAGACTCGGAGTCCAGCGAGCGCCATCCTGGCTGCAGGGGATGAGGCTCCAAGGTCATCCTCACCCTACAGCGGGGCACCTGGTGCTTCTCGAACTGCTGCACCGCGTACTGAGGAGGTGTCATGTACCCGGCTCCCTGAAGTACCTCCCACAAAATACGGGGGAAGCCCTCTCGTGCAAGCCCGTCAGTGTGGGTTAGTGCATTTCCATCCTCTAAGGATCCGTGGGAAGTCATCTGTGTACGGTTGAGCGTAAGTAAAAGAAAAAGAATTATAAAAGAAACAAGAGAAATAAAACTCATCCTTTCTTAAATTTAAAGGGTAATGGAGACTTAGTTGGTTATCACCTTGTTTTTAAGTCTTTACTCAAATATCCATTTGTTTAATTAAAAATGCATACATGCTCGTCCTGAACGACCTCACAACAAGATAAAAGGAGTAGGGAAGAACTCCCATCCTGTAAAAGTGGCCTGTAGGGCCTAATCACTTAGCCACCTAGCTACCCTTCTACCATCCTAAGGCTTCACGTCCTAGGTCTATCCTGTTCGTCCTACTATCTATCCAACATTGTTTCTATCAAATTTTATTTTGGAAAAATGATGGTATCTATTTTTTTTATTGATCCCTCTGTGGTGGTACAAGCTCCGATACCAGCTGTGGCGGAACCGCCCGAATTATTCCAACTTAAGTGCCTAAGCCCTGCCTTAGAGGCTAGACCACACTTAAATGGGAATAACCCGTCAATCCCTCAGATCTAGTCCGACACGGCCACTGACAGGATCAAGTACCACAATCTCACTCGATGGTGAGTCACAGAGCAAATACAATAAAGCATAAAACCATGCATGTGAGAGTATTAGATTATTACATCATCATCATCGGAGTTTTTGCAAAAGTAACCATCATTGTTCTAAGTGCAGCGGAAATAAACTACGGTAAATAAACGGAGAGATGGGGAAGCCTGTCCCATCACTCCTCATGCTCATCCTCAGCCGAGGCAGGGTCCCACTCAACAGTCCAACCCGGTGGTAAGGTGGACGGCCAAGTCACTCCAGCAACCATGTCCTCCAGAGAACCTGTAAAATTATGCCACAAGCAAGGCTGAGTATACTAATACTCAGCTAGACTTACCCGGTGTGAGGAGTCTACTCCTCTACCTCTAGACATGCAGCTGTTTGGTTGTGGGGTTTGGTTGCCAAAAGCACTAGCTGAGTTTCTAAATCAAGTTTTTAACTTTGTCAAATTTAAGTGTGACTCTCTTAAGGCTAAATGTGTACTACATAGTAGCGAACATTATTAGCAATCAACATCTTATATCAACTCATCATATTTCCACTTGTTACTCAATGTAGCAGCATGGATCAAGCAGTCTCATTAGCTGCGAGAAGCAGACGATTCGAATCGAGTTTTATCCTTGCAAGGTAAACCTAAACACACGACATGGCGAGGCACTCCGTCCCCACACATATCAACCGTCCCCATCGATTCCCCGTCAGCAGATCAGGGCTCACCGCCTTGGCGTACAATGCCTCACTGACCCCGACTGGCCGTCGTGCAGTGATCGCACTTGTACCCACCATAACCGGAATGGGAGACCTCGTCTCAGGTCGCGTGAGGGGGTATGTCCACTGCCAGGTTCACTCAGGTACTAGGCTTACCGATTTACCATATTTCTCGGCATGTGCTCAGTACGTTCAAACGCTTGACTCACGGTACCAAACCTTAATCTTTATTCCAGTTCCCACCTCGTAGACAACCAATCCCCATGAATTGTTGTCCACAGACCAACACCATTATGATATAAAAATGGATACAACCAATTTCCTGATCTCGCGCGAGTGCTAGAAAAATCACTCGACTTCTACCGAGATCCTACTTAATAAAGCAGCTACTCGACTTAGCATACTAGTATTCATCACAATGGGGTTCCTGAGATCATGCAACTAGGGTTTCAAACAACTCCTACACTTAAGTGCACAAACAATCCTACAATCATTAAGTGTAGTAAAATAGTATAAATAACAGGTTATGCATAAAACCGGGGCTTGCCTTCCAAAGCAGTGGCAGGCAGGTCCTCTGGTGCAGGCTCTGGTGCTGGGTCTGGGGCTACCTCCTGAGCAGCTCCTTGCTCCGGCACGAGGACGTACTCTCCGTCAGCAAGATTACAGTCTATCGAATGCAATGAACATGTATGTTATAATTATGCAGGATTAATAACATTATGCAAAAAGAAAACTAAGTTAAGGAATAACTTAGGGTTTCTGGGTCATACGGGGCCTTTAGTGGTTTATGCTTATCACTCCTAGGTTTAGATTTTTGTTGAGGATAACATAGTGGATTTGCATGGTCCTTACACATTTCAGTGGGCAATGTTATAAGGGTTTTAGGATGACACTAATTACCAGTATTTATTTTCCTTTCTTTAATTTCTACTCATGGTTTCTAGTGTGGGTTTGAACTATGACAGTGGGTTAATAATTTCCAAAAATTCTGTAAAAATTGCAGTGGGTTGCCATTGGCTATTCTAGCTGGTTTTAGGAATTTGAGGCTTAAACTATAAAGGCTATGCTTTAGACAAAAATAACAAGAGTGGTGTAAAATGGGCCACCTTACACTACACCTCACCATTAGAGTTGAGTTTCTTCCTAAGGGTCATTTTTGTTGGGATCTAACAGTAATACTAAACCTCTGTGCCAAAATCCATAGAAAGTTAACTGGTGATTATTTAGTTGTGATTTTCTAAAGTTTTATGCCAAAAAGGTGCTTATAACTAACTTGTCATTTGAAAAATATCAAACAACATATTTTGTATTTTTCCTATGTTCATAATAACCAAACATTAGTTATCCTAAGGTTTGAGGGGTTTTTACCTTAGGGTTATTTTTGTAGGGTTTTTCCAAGTTTTCCTTGTTTTCTTAAATTAAAAGGAATCCTACTTATTTTATACTGAACCAGGATAGGATAGATTTTTCTGGTGAACTACATGGGATAAGTACCTTAACAAAAAAAGGGGTGCCCTCTGGTTCATTTTTTTAAATCACCTTTTGTATTTTTCTTAACCTTAAGCATATTATAAATTAAGGGGTAAAAACTGACTTAATGGAGTGGACAAAGAGGTTTAACATTTTTAAACAGGCCAGTAGGTAGATACAAACTTCTCCAAATTTTTCTACCCCTAGTCAAATAATATTTATATTTTTCCTCCTATTATTAAGTTTTTAGCAGTTTTCCTAATTAAATCAAAACTTCAGAAAATAATACAGGAACTATGGTTTTTACTATTTTTATCTGATAGTTCATATCTCCCAGAGCCTAGCAAAATTGGTTTGACAATTTGTGGAAGATTATTCTTCAAGTTATGCATTTATTAAGTTATCTGCCATATTAAAAGAAACTAAATTCGAAAATGGAAAAGAAAACGGTTTTGCACTGAGGCCCCTGGGTTTCAATCCCCTTCTTCTCTCACAAAATAGTCCCCGGTCTACTATTGGCGTGGGTCACTGACATCGCACAAAACCCCCTGGGCCTAACCGAAATCTAACCCGCGCTCCCTGGCTGACTTAAACAGTACCCGCGGCATAGATTACGGCGGCGAGGCTCATCGGCGGTAGTAGAGCTCCGGCGGGGTGGTCGGTGACATCCGGGAGGTCACGACGGTCACGTCGGTGTGCGAGTCGGCGTCGGAGGTGGTCGGAGCTACCCTGGCCACGAGCACAGGCGGCGGGGGTCATCGGCGGCTCCTGTTCCAGCCAAATCACGACGGTATAGTTCAATTAGGGTGCACGAGGAGCTCCACGGGGCGATGTAGAGGCCATGCGTGCAACGAATTGGGAAATGGTGCAGAGGCTTACCCGGTCCACGTGCGCCGGCGGGTCTTTGAACTCCGGCGAGCACGATTGCGCTATTCCAGTGACGCGGGTCCTCGGCTCAAGCTTGAGTAAGCTTCACAGCCTCACCAGGAAGCTATCTGAGGGCTTGGATCGAACGGAGGACGACGGGAAAGGGGCTGGCCACGGTGGTTGCTCTCGGGCGGCACCGGCGTGTCGCGGGGAGGTCACCGGAGCTAAGGGCTGACACGGGAAGGTCAGGCGAGGTACGGAGGAGGCAACGGGGGAAACAGCCAAGCACTGGGGGTGGGTTTTATAGCCGTGGCGCGGGCGTGGTCACGGGCGGTCGCGGGCGCGCGGGGGTTCGCGCGCGGGCGTGCTCTGAGCGCGCCCCCGGATGTCAGCCCGCGTCGAACACGTGGAAGCTTGCTTCTGCCATGGTTCAACAGCGGATTTGAGCACCAAAGCGTGCGTATCTTGGCAAAGTCACTGTGTACGGTCGCTTCCCTGCTCCATATCCTACCTTTTTGCTGTGAGTTCCAAGTCGAGATATGGTCGGGGTAGGGAGATAGAGGGGGAAGAAGTTAGCTGTGTCAGCTAGGTCCAAGCCGAGACAAAAATGGTGTCAAGTCGTGTCTAGCGCCCTAGGGTAGGTGTCATCTCTTTCCAGGGTATTCTAGGGTTAATTTGGCGCCACTTTGTCAATTGGGTCGAAGGGTTTTGAAATTTGGATTAAGGTGAACATGTGGAATCTTTGTTCAAGGGTTAGTTTCTATACTTAGGCAAAATCTGAATTCTCCCTTGTGCTGAACCTTAGGTGAACTTTTTAGGACTTTTCTAAAAACTTTTTGGGGGTACTTCCTTTCTATTAATTTTAGGTTATGAAGTATATTACAACTTTTATATTTGGCCCAAGCCATGATCATAAGGTTTACATGCCCTTTTGATCCTAGCTTCAATTTGGGTTCCTATTGCCCAAGAGGGGTTTGCTTTAGGGTTTTGGGAAAATTCCCCACTTAGATGTGCATGACAAGCTAGGGCATGATATCCAAAATGGTTTGCACTTGATTAGGACCTTGAATTCCAAGTTTGATGTACTTTGCCCAAATAAATCCTCATGTGATAATAGGTTAAAAGGGGTAGCCCTGGGTGGACTCCCTAAGTAACACCTGGGGTGTTACACTCTATTATATTTCTAACGCTAACCCGGCTTGTAGTTGTGTTTATATTTGTAAATTTCAGTTTCGCCCTATTCACCCCCCCTCTAGGCGACTTTCAATTGGTATCGGAGCCCGGTGCTTCATTAGAGCCTAACCGCTCGAAGTGATGTCGGGAGATCACACCAAGAGGGAGATGGAGACCGGCGACAAACCCACTACAAGCCAAGGGAGCACTTCATCGGAAGAGTCCCGCACCAAGAGGAAGGAGAAGAAGAAGGACTCCTCCAAACGAAAGGAGAAAAGATCTTCTTCCTCACACCACAAAGAGAAGAAGGAAAAATCTTCTTCCCACAAGTCGCATCGGAAAGGCGACAAGCACAAGAGGATGAGGAAGGTGGTCTACTACGAGACCGACACTTCATCAACATCGACCTTCGACTCCGATGCGCCGTCCGTAACTTCTAAGCGCCAAGAGCGCAAGAAGTTTAGTAAGATCCCCTTACACTATCCTCGTACATCTAGACATACTCCATTACTTTCCATTCCATTAGGCAAACCGCCAACTTTTGATGGCGAAGATTATGCTAGGTGGAGTGATTTAATGAAATTTCATCTAACCTCACTCCACAAAAGTATATGGAATGTTGTTGAGTTTGGAGCACAGGTACCATCCATAGGGGATGAGGATTATGATACGGACGAAGTGGCCCAAATCGAGCACTTCAACTCCCAAGCTACAACCATACTCCTCGCCTCTCTAAGCAAGGAGGAATACAACAAGGTGCAAGGGTTGAAGAATGCAAAGGAAATTTGGGACCTTCTCAAGACCGCGCACGAGGGTGATGAACTCACCAAGATCACCAAGCGGGAAATGATCGAGGGGGAGCTCGGTCGTTTTCGTCTTCGCCAAGGGGAGGAGCCACAAGATATGTACAACCGGCTCAAAACCTTGGTGAACCAAGTGCGCAACCTCGGGAGCAAGAAATGGGATGACCACGAAGTGGTTAAGGTTATTTTGAGATCACTTATTTTCCTTAACCCTACTCAAGTTCAATTAATTCGTGGTAACCCAAGATATACACTAATGACTCCCGAGGAAGTAATCGGGAATTTTGTGAGCTTTGAATGTATGATCAAGGGCTCAAAGAAGATCAATGAGCTAGACGAACCCTCCACGTCCGAAGCTCAACTGGTGGCGTTCAAGGCGACGGAGGAGAAGAAGGAGGAGTCTACACCGAGTAGACAACCAATTGACGCCTCCAAGCTCGACAATGAGGAGATGGCTTTAATCATCAAAAGCTTTCGCCAAATCCTCAAGCAACGGAGGGGGAAGGACTACAAACCCCGCTCCAAGAAAGTGTGCTACAAGTGTGGTAAGCCCGGTCATTTTATTGCAAAATGTCCTATATCTAGTGACAGTGACAGGGGCGACGACAAGAAGGGAAAGAGGAAAGAAAAGAAGAAGTACTACAAGAAGAAGGGCGGCGATGCCCATGTTTGCCGGGAGTGGGACTCCGACGAGAGCTCCACCGAGTCCTCATCCGACGAGGACGCCGCCAACATCGCCATCACCAAGGGACTCCTCTTCCCCAACGTCGGCCACAAGTGCCTCATGGCAAAGGACGGCAAAAGGAAGAAGGTTAAATCTAAATTCTCCACTAAGTATGAATCCTCTAGTGATGATAATGCTAGTGATGAGGAAAATAATTTGCGTACCCTTTTTGCCGACCTAAACATGCAACAAAAGGAAAAATTAAATGAATTGATTAGTGCTATTCATGAGAAGGATGATCTCTTGGACTCTCAAGAGGACTTCCTTATTAAGGAAAACAAAAAACATGTTAAGGTAAAAAATGCTTATGCTCTACAGGTTGAAAAATGTGAAAAATTGTCTAGTGAGCTAAGCACTTGCCATGAGACTATAGACAACCTTAGAAATGAAAATGCTAGATTAATTGCTAAGGTTGATTCTCATGTTTGTGATACTTCAATTCCCAATCTTAGAAATAATGATGATTGTTGGGGGCCTTCGTCCTCCGAAGGTCCTCAAAAACATGATTTGACAATGTTTTCCAAGTGGATTATGTAAACAGGTATCTTCGGACTCAGAACTATGAACATGAAGTACGGTCAGGACGAAGCCTGAACCAGACGAAGGGGGATTAAAATGGAGGATGGGCTGATTACCAAGTTCCGCGAAGGATGGTGCACAGCCGAAGCTGTGCGCAGGGAAGCTTCGTCGCGATAGCAGAGAGAGGAACCGACTTAAAGATGAAAAGACTACTTAGGCCTCGACAGATTTCCATAAGTCATCAGCAAATGTAATGGACATGAATGTAATTTTGTATGGGCTGTGTCTCACGCCTATAAATAGATGAACAGTACTCCCGTACTGTTCACGCTGACTTGGCATTTGCTTTTGCGTCACGCTTGTACTTTTTACCCTCTCTCAGGACCGAAGGTACATTTGTAATTTGAAATCATTTCTATTTTTCCATGTTAATAAAATAGAAATGATTCTATGATGATGTTTATATTATATTTCATGCTGTATATGAATCCTTCGTCATTACTTGTTATATTTACGAAGGTATGTCTCTTGTGACCTTCGTCCGAAACTCATTATTTCTCGAAGGGGAATAATGTTTTGAAGGACGAAGGACTTTAACACTTAACACTTTTTATGTTGCCTTGTTCTTAACTCTTAGCATTTGAGAACAAGTCCCCAACATTGGCGCCCACCTCCGGTGAACTCACTTCCACTTCGAGTTTTTTGAACACCTTCGGAAGCTATAGACCCTCGCTATGGCGCCGAAGAAAGCTTCAGCGACTGGGGCTGCAGCACTGCAACCGCTGGACCCCAACCAGGAGACCGTCTCTCTTCGGGAGGCCCGAAGCCAGAAGAGGAAGGCCGTCAGCCCGACGCTTCAGGAGGATGAACTAGACCAAGAGA
Organism: Zea luxurians; assembly: GCA_029449295.1. NCBI lineage: Eukaryota > Viridiplantae > Streptophyta > Magnoliopsida > Poales > Poaceae > Zea > Zea luxurians. The sequence goes on from JAOPSE010000023.1 coordinate 40,744,520, forward strand.
TCAGGGATATGGAGATGCTTCATCAACAGGTGCAGAGGAAAAAGGAAAAGATGGCCAGGCTAGCTGAGCTGCAAAGGCAGATAGACGAAGCTTCTGAAGAAGTTCGTCATCTTACCCACGACGAGCAGAACCGAAGGCCTCAACAAAAAGACCTTCATCAAGAGGGCTTCTTCAATGAAGATGACTGGTATGACAATTTCCATCATGGAAATTTTGTTTTCGATGATGCCTCTCCTCTGTCCGCTGAGCTGCAGGCTACACCCTGGCCTCCGTCCTATAAGCCACCCCAGCTTCCCATGTTCGACGGCCACTCAGACCCGAAGCAGTTCCTGATGAGCTACGAAGCAACAGTGTCTTCGTATGGTGGCAATGCTGCAGTCATGGCAAAGTCTTTCGTTATGGCCGTCAGGAGTGTTGCTCAGACCTGGTATTCCTCCCTTCGACCAGGAACGATCACTTCATGGCAGAAACTGAAGGATATGCTGTTAACCAGCTTTCAAGGGTTTCAGACGAAGCCGGTCACTGCTCAAGCCTTGTTCCAGTGCACTCAGGATCATGAAGAATACCTTCAGGCGTATGTCAGAAGGTTCTTGCGTTTGAGGGCGCAGGCTCCAACGGTGCCCAATGAAATTGTCATCGAAGCCATGATCAAGGGGCTTCGTCCTGGACCTGCAGCTCAATACTTTGCTAGGAAACCTCCTCAGACTCTGGAGAAGCTGCTCCAAAAGATGGATGAGTACATTCGTGCCGATAATGACTTTCGCCAAAGAAGGGAGGAGGCCTTCAGATTTTCTGAAATGACCAGGGGCTTCGGAGGAAGATTCTATCCGAGGCATGTCAGGTCCATTCACAACTCCACTCAAAATGATGATAAGGGAAGTCAGCAGAACAGACCGCAGAGCTCCTCACAGGCTTCGGGGCAACAGCAAACTTTCTTCCGGCCACCAGCTCCAAGAGGCAGAGGCGCCAGGGGCTTCGGCGGAAGATTTGGAGATCAACCAAGGAGGGTATTTTGCTTATTCTGTGGTGAAAACAAGGGCCATACCACCAGGATGTGCCATGTGTAGAGCCCAAAAATTTGTATCAAAGAAAAATAAGGTTATAAATAAATAAATATGTTTATAAGTGGGGATCTTGGGATTATGGAACCCTTGGGAGTTAATTGGTTTTCTCTTCTTGGTGTATATTTGATTAATGGAATTATATGGGTTAACATAACAAATAAATAAATAAATAAAATGCCTCTCATGATAAAGTTATTGTATTGTTGCACTTTGTATTCAATTTTGTGAAACAAGCTTAAGCTAAGAAAACTAGAATTTGAAAATGGAAGTATAAAATAAAAGAGAAAAGAGAAGGAAGAAATTACTATGTGAATAAAAATAATTATAATATATATATATATATATATTATTCTTGTACAGATTTGAGTTGGCACATTTGACTCAAAAGTGAAGTTCATAACAGGATTCAAATTCAAATTAGAGATTCAAATGAAAAGAAAATAAATCAAAAAAGGAAAAAGGAAAATAAAAGAAAAGAAAAAGAAAAACCCTAGCTGGGCCGCCCATTCTCCTTTTCGGCCCAACTAACACCTGCACCGCGCGCGGCCCAAACTCCACGCCGCGCTCCAGCCTCTCCCTCGTGCCTCTGCCAATCGGGCCCCACCTGGCAGCCTTCTCATCGCTTCTTTCCTCACTGCGCGCCGGGGCCCACTCGTCACTCACGCGCACGCCTGGTCACCGCCTCACGAGTCCCACTCGTCGGTCTCCACCGCGTTCGTCCCCCCCTTCCCTGAGTCGCTGGACCATGGGGCCCGCTGGTCAGACTCATCCTCACCCGTGCCCATAACAGAATCGCCGTGGTCGCCGCGGCGGAAATCGTGGCGGCCGTTGTGGCGAGCGTCGCTCAATCGGACTTCGGCACAGGGTATAAGAAAGGCATCAGGAACCCTTCGGCCCTCGACCACCCAGTTACGAGCTCGAAGACACCATACATAGAGCAGAGGGCTCCGTCGTCAAGCTATGGAAGGAGAGTTGGGTGATGATTGCCGCCACCGTGGATTGCCACCAATAGCACAAATCGAACCCAAGTCTTGGCGCCCGAGGCTTGGGGAGCTCATGAGGAAGGCGTACGCGGGCGCAATCGGGGGGGTGGTGCCCTGGGATCCCTGGAATTCCTCACCGGAGCTGGTGACCCGCCGCAAACTCGGATAGCACCGTGGGCGAGGCTCGTCACAGCGGAATCCCCGGTAAGAACACCACGCCTAGAATCGCCTTTGTGTGTTGAAACCTCCGGTGTCATCGGCCGGGCACGCGGACTCTCGGGTCATCTCTAATTTCTCACCGACGCGCCACGGCCACCACAATCCGCACAACACCGTGGGTGAAGATCATCACAACACTATCGCTGGTAAGTCTACCTCAATCTTCTCACCGTTCGACTAGCTTTGTGTAGCTCCGTTTAATTTGATGGTGGTGCTCGGGGTAGGTTGATTGGGCCACGATCGTTCTTCTCCACCGCGGGCAGGATTCCTGGTGCCGCCGCGTCTTGCCTGGTGGGGAAGAAATGTAGTGGCCGCCGGATGATAAACAAAGGGCTGCGATTTGATCTGTGAACTGACTTAGCTAAGGCTCCTCGTGACCGTAGATTGGAGGATGAACGGGCGGTCGTGGGCGTGGGTTGTTTTTAATCCCAACCCTTGGATTAGGATCTGGTGGTCGGAAGCGCGTACCCCTTCGTCGTTTTATCGGATCCGTCAGATCGGGATCGGACGGCTCGAGGCGGATCTATGTAATAACTACGCGCGCACTTTTATTAATTAGTCCTCGGGGTTTTGTGGAATCAACCCGTCGTCCACGTTCACTGTTGACTGAGTCTTGGAAAATTTACACCGAGCCCCCTACGCTTTGCAATAATTGAGGCCCAGTCCAGAACTCGTTTAAACTGAATAAATAAAATAAGAAATAGATTTTTAATATGAAAATAATTGCTAGAACTTAGATAATTCATAGAAAATTCATTTTAGCTCCAAATCGAACCATTCCAGTTTCTAAAAATTTGTAATAATATTCTTCATCATTTTGTGCCTCTGTTTTGGCATGAAAGGCTCATTTAAATTTATCTAATACTTAATCTTGTATTAAACACATAAAACATTAGAAAATCCATAACTTAAAATCTATAACTCCAAAATTAATGATTCCTGTTCCTAGAATCTTATTTTAATGTGTAGATTATTATTATGTATTTTGTTTACTTGTTTGGTGTGATGTTAAATTTTGCCTACACATGTTTGTTTGAATTGCTACGACTAGCACTGAGGTCACGAGTCATCTGAAGATCATCCTGGTACCTGGATTCTCAAGGCCCAGGCAAGTTGTGCCCTTGATCACTTCTTTTCACCTACTCATGTTCTGATTAATCATAATGATCTGCATAGGTTAATTTTGATGGGACCCAATAGGTTACCCTAGTTTGTCTATCTTTATACCTTGTTTACCACTGAACTTTCTGGGTAGTACTTGCTAGTGCTATATGTGGTTTTGGGTATGGAGATACACCATTCATGATTATACTTTTGTTATCAGTTGTTATTTATGGTTCATGTTAAGATCATTATGTTAATTGGAACATGGAGAACCACCCGGGAAAACAGTGCTACCACAAGGGTGGAATGGGACGCCCTTGGCTGATTAATTAGGAAAGCTAGTGGAAGACTACCTTACCCAAAAGGGGCAAGGGCAGTAGGGGAGAGGTCAGTGTAGGGAGGCCCTCGGGAGGATTTTGCTGCGATGGCGGTCCTGCAAGGGATTCCTGCACTGGATCTTCCTATAAACTGTAGCGGGTTTTCGGAAGCTAGTGGAACTTTGTAAAGGCCTCGTAGTGGATCCCTAGCCATTCACCTCGGAAGTGTCTAAGGGCCTTGCAAACCCTGGCGACATGGGATACACGACTTGTGGGTAAAGATGCGCAACCTCTACAGAGTGTAAAACTGGTATACTAGCCGTGCTCACGGTCATGAGCAGCTCGGACCCTCACATGATTAATTTATGGAACTAAACTCAATTTGTCATATGCATTGCATCGCAGGTGATGTTGTTACTTCTGTTCTGTTACTTAATTGGGTTTGGTATTTACTTATACTTAGTAACTGCTAATAAAATTTTGACCAACTTTAAAAGCAATGCTCAGCTCTAACCATCTTCTTTGGTAAGCCTTACACTTCACGTGAGCTCCCACCTTTGGCGAGTTCATGCACATTATTCCCCACAACTTGTTGAGCGATGAACGTATGTGAGCTCACTCTTGCTGTCTCACATACACCACAGGTCAAGACCAGGTACTGCAGGATGATGCTCATGGAGGATGCTGTGATGAGTTCGTGAGAGGTCTAGGTCGTCGTCTCCCAGTCAACTTTGGGTTGCTGGATCGTTGTCTCCTTATAATGTAATTGTTTATTTTGTATAGAATTCCTATTATATATAAAGTTGTGACATTCGATCCTGTGCCACTATACATCATATGTATGAGACTTGGTCCCAGCATACCTGGTGTTTATGTTAACCCCGGGTTTTGGACCCCTAAAATCCGGGTGTTACAGAAGTGGTATCAGAGGAATGTTGACTGTAGGACGAAACCTAGATAGAACTGGACAACCATTACCTACTTACCTTACTCTGATTCTTTTTATACTTATCTTGATCATGTCTCACCTTCTACTGTTCTACTCTGATTAACCTTATCTTTGCTACTCTGATTCTTTCCTAAACTTTTCTTAATCTTTTCTCATCTATTTCCGCTTCACTCTGATCATTCTTACCTTATCCTTCTAAAGACAAATGTGGATTTCATACTTTGAAATCCTGTGCCTAAAGTGACCTTTAGGGCTAGGAGACCTACTCTTAGGAACAAAAAAAAAAGAAACAAAACTATTTTTTTTATGGATGTCTATACACTTGAATGCTTGTTCTTATGATATCTGTCTGATTTGGATTTTTGTTTGAGTGTGATGAGTTGTGGAATAATGTCCACAATTGCATCTGCATACACACATAGGTATAAAAATATACTTATAAAATAACTAGACAACCTAGATTGTCCCCATTGGAACATATCTAGCTTAAGAGATTTATCTTATCCTAAAAGCTCTCATTCTAACCAATTCATCTTATCTTAAAAGATTCTCCCTTATCTTAACAGATCCATCTTATCTCGAAAAAGATTCTAACCTTTCGTACCAAATCTAACTAACCTCAAAAGATTTTAACTTATCCTTATGGATTCATCTTATCCTAACCTCTTTACCTATCTCCTCCTAAAGTAACAACCATGATCTAATTAATGAGATCTTATCTAGTTAAACTAGTCATACCGGTCTAATCTAGATCCCATCTAATCTAATATGATCTAATCTAATGTGATGGATTAATCTAACCTAACAAAGTCTAACCTTAAGTTGAGCTAACCTAAGGTCAATCACTTAACCAGTTGACAGTGGTAAAATAAATGAGACTCCACCCCTATAAAACATATTTTAATTGCACTCTGCACTAAATTAAGAACGACAGACCAACTTGGCCATATGCAACTACCTTACCCATCCGATAGTTGCATAATCCCTCTGTGTTAACCTAATAGAGCTTCTGACCTACCTACACCGTATACCCCATCCTATCTCAAAAGATTCTAACATATCCTAACAAGATATATCTTACCCTGATAAATCTATCTAACTTAAACTAGTCTAATCTAGATCATACCTAATTTAATATGGTCTAATCTAGTGAGAGTTATTTGATGCTGGTGGAAAGGTTAAGGCCATACTCCTAAATCACTTAAGCCTAATTTGGAGACTTATATCAACCTTGGCCATACACAACAACTTGACCTATATAACAAGTTACATAACAACCCAACCAATAGAGTAATGATGGATTGCATAGTCTATCAAACCCCACCTAAAACAAACTTTGACCTACATCATGTAGTCTATCTCATCCATACCTATATTAACCATATTCCCCAGTCCAATAACATACACTAACTTCTAATCAATGAGACAAGACCGAAGAAGATGATCAACTTCATCAAGGGAGGATGAGCACCAACTCAAGTCTTCAAGGATCAAGTGAGGTCACCAAGATGAGTCAAGATCCACAATCTTGGATGAAGTCTTTCCTTACCCTACACTTTCTTACCCAAACCTATCTATGCTTTAAAGACATATTCTATCCTACATAATAAAGTGGACATACATATAATACCTATGCTCTCCTAATCACCCACTATGGACTAAAAAAAATGTGAGACTCTGAATTTTTGAATGAATTAGAAAGTAAAGGCTAAAATCACAAACCAATTCTTTTATATCCCTTTTCTTGCTAATCTCGAGGACGAGATTATTTTTAAGGGGGGTAGGATTTGTAGAGCCCAAAAATTTGTATCAAAGAAAAATAAGGTTATAAATAAATAAATATGTTTATAAGTGGGGATCTTGGGATTATGGAACCCTTGGGAGTTAATTGGTTTTCTCTTCTTGGTGTATATTTGATTAATGGAATTATATGGGTTAACATAACAAATAAATAAATAAATAAAATGCCTCTCATGATAAAGTTATTGTATTGTTGCACTTTGTATTCAATTTTGTGAAACAAGCTTAAGCTAAGAAAACTAGAATTTGAAAATGGAAGTATAAAATAAAAGAGAAAAGAGAAGGAAGAAATTACTATGTGAATAAAAATAATTATAATATATATATATATATATTATTCTTGTACAGATTTGAGTTGGCACATTTGACTCAAAAGTGAAGTTCATAACAGGATTCAAATTCAAATTAGAGATTCAAATGAAAAGAAAATAAATCAAAAAAGGAAAAAGGAAAATAAAAGAAAAGAAAAAGAAAAACCCTAGCTGGGCCGCCCATTCTCCTTTTCGGCCCAACTAACACCTGCACCGCGCGCGGCCCAAACTCCACGCCGCGCTCCAGCCTCTCCCTCGTGCCTCTGCCAATCGGGCCCCACCTGGCAGCCTTCTCATCGCTTCTTTCCTCACTGCGCGCCGGGGCCCACTCGTCACTCACGCGCACGCCTGGTCACCGCCTCACGGGTCCCACTCGTCGGTCTCCACCGCGTTCGTCCCCCCCTTCCCTGAGTCGCTGGACCATGGGGCCCGCTGGTCAGACTCATCCTCACCCGTGCCCATAACAGAATCGCCGTGGTCGCCGCGGCGGAAATCGTGGCGGCCGTTGTGGCGAGCGTCGCTCAATCGGACTTCGGCACAGGGTATAAGAAAGGCATCAGGAACCCTTCGGCCCTCGACCACCCAGTTACGAGCTCGAAGACACCATACATAGAGCAGAGGGCTCCGTCGTCAAGCTATGGAAGGAGAGTTGGGTGATGATTGCCGCCACCGTGGATTGCCACCAATAGCACAAATCGAACCCAAGTCTTGGCGCCCGAGGCTTGGGGAGCTCATGAGGAAGGCGTACGCGGGCGCAATCGGGGGGGTGGTGCCCTGGGATCCCTGGAATTCCTCACCGGAGCTGGTGACCCGCCGCAAACTCGGATAGCACCGTGGGCGAGGCTCGTCACAGCGGAATCCCCGGTAAGAACACCACGCCTAGAATCGCCTTTGTGTGTTGAAACCTCCGGTGTCATCGGCCGGGCACGCGGACTCTCGGGTCATCTCTAATTTCTCACCGACGCGCCACGGCCACCACAATCCGCACAACACCGTGGGTGAAGATCATCACAACACTATCGCTGGTAAGTCTACCTCAATCTTCTCACCGTTCGACTAGCTTTGTGTAGCTCCGTTTAATTTGATGGTGGTGCTCGGGGTAGGTTGATTGGGCCACGATCGTTCTTCTCCACCGCGGGCAGGATTCCTGGTGCCGCCGCGTCTTGCCTGGTGGGGAAGAAATGTAGTGGCCGCCGGATGATAAACAAAGGGCTGCGATTTGATCTGTGAACTGACTTAGCTAAGGCTCCTCGTGACCGTAGATTGGAGGATGAACGGGCGGTCGTGTGCGTGGGTTGTTTTTAATCCCAACCCTTGGATTAGGATCTGGTGGTCGGAAGCGCGTACCCCTTCGTCGTTTTATCGGATCCGTCAGATCGGGATCGGACGGCTCGAGGCGGATCTATGTAATAACTACGCGCGCACTTTTATTAATTAGTCCTCGGGGTTTTGTGGAATCAACCCGCCGTCCACGTTCACTGTTGACTGAGTCTTGGAAAATTTACACCGAGCCCCCTACGCTTTGCAATAATTGAGGCCCAGTCCAGAACTCGTTTAAACTGAATAAATAAAATAAGAAATAGATTTTTAATATGAAAATAATTGCTAGAACTTAGATAATTCATAGAAAATTCATTTTAGCTCCAAATCGAACCATTCCAGTTTCTAAAAATTTGTAATAATATTCTTCATCATTTTGTGCCTCTGTTTTGGCATGAAAGGCTCATTTAAATTTATCTAATACTTAATCTTGTATTAAACACATAAAACATTAGAAAATCCATAACTTAAAATCTATAACTCCAAAATTAATGATTCCTGTTCCTAGAATCTTATTTTAATGTGTAGATTATTATTATGTATTTTGTTTACTTGTTTGGTGTGATGTTAAATTTTGCCTACACATGTTTGTTTGAATTGCTACGACTAGCACTGAGGTCACGAGTCATCTGAAGATCATCCTGGTACCTGGATTCTCAAGGCCCAGGCAAGTTGTGCCCTTGATCACTTCTTTTCACCTACTCATGTTCTGATTAATCATAATGATCTGCATAGGTTAATTTTGATGGGACCCAATAGGTTACCCTAGTTTGTCTATCTTTATACCTTGTTTACCACTGAACTTTCTGGGTAGTACTTGCTAGTGCTATATGTGGTTTTGGGTATGGAGATACACCATTCATGATTATACTTTTGTTATCAGTTGTTATTTATGGTTCATGTTAAGATCATTATGTTAATTGGAACATGGAGAACCACCCGGGAAAACAGTGCTACCACAAGGGTGGAATGGGACGCCCTTGGCTGATTAATTAGGAAAGCTAGTGGAAGACTACCTTACCCGAAAGGGGCAAGGGCAGTAGGGGAGAGGTCAGTGTAGGGAGGCCCTCGGGAGGATTTTGCTGCGATGGCGGTCCTGCAAGGGATTCCTGCACTGGATCTTCCTATAAACTGTAGCGGGTTTTCGGAAGCTAGTGGAACTTTGTAAAGGCCTCGTAGTGGATCCCTAGCCATTCACCTCGGAAGTGTCTAAGGGCCTTGCAAACCCTGGCGACATGGGATACACGACTTGTGGGTAAAGATGCGCAACCTCTGCAGAGTGTAAAACTGGTATACTAGCCGTGCTCACGGTCATGAGCAGCTCGGACCCTCACATGATTAATTTATGGAACTAAACTCAATTTGTCATATGCATTGCATCGCAGGTGATGTTGTTACTTCTGTTCTGTTACTTAATTGGGTTTGGTATTTACTTATACTTAGTAACTGCTAATAAAATTTTGACCAACTTTAAAAGCAATGCTCAGCTCTAACCATCTTCTTTGGTAAGCCTTACACTTCACGTGAGCTCCCACCTTTGGCGAGTTCATGCACATTATTCCCCACAACTTGTTGAGCGATGAACGTATGTGAGCTCACTCTTGCTGTCTCACATACACCACAGGTCAAGACCAGGTACTGCAGGATGATGCTCATGGAGGATGCTGTGATGAGTTCGTGAGAGGTCTAGGTCGTCGTCTCCCAGTCAACTTTGGGTTGCTGGATCGTTGTCTCCTTATAATGTAATTGTTTATTTTGTATAGAATTCCTATTATATATAAAGTTGTGACATTCGATCCTGTGCCACTATACATCATATGTATGAGACTTGGTCCCAGCATACCTGGTGTTTATGTTAACCCCGGGTTTTGGACCCCTAAAATCCGGGTGTTACACCATGTTACCATCCAGAAACAAAAGGAGCTAGCAGAAGCTGCAGCGCAACAGGGCCAGCCGAAGCAGGTCATGCATACTGCTTCGTACCATCAGCCTTACATCCCGGAATACGTGGGCAACCACCCTGCAGTTTCCGTAGCTTCGGCGAGTCAACCTCAAGCTTCATGGCAACAGCCCCCGCCCACACCTCCGCTGCAACAAGGCCAACAGCCAGAAGGGAGCCAATATGTTCCGCACCAAAGGGATCTCAGAGAGCAATCTGAAGCTCGCACAGTCAATAGTACTGTGCCAGAGTCGAAGCACATTTATTGACAAAGGCTTAAGTTGCTGAAGCTTAAAAATTTGCGGTAACAAGGAGGACCTTCGAATTATTAAAAATCCTTCGAAGCAACAAAAAGTCGTTCTAAGGAACGCAGAGTAAGTTGCCGAAGTTACAAAAAGCCGTTCCAAAGGGAGCGCAGTGTAAGTTTTTTGCTCCAAAGACGTTCCTAAGGGAATGCAGAGCATACAGCGAAAAGTCAACGCTGATACCGCCTAAAGTAAAAGGCGAAGAAGCTCCAAAGACGTTCCTAAGGGAATGCAGAGCTTACAGCGAAAAGTCAACGCTGATACCGCCTAAGTAAAAGGCGAAGAAGCTCCAAAGACGTTCCTAAGGGAATGCAGAGCTTACAAAGATATTTTGTGTGTATCTTCGGAACAAACGTCATTTGCATAACATAACATCATCACATCATTTTGCATAGCATAAGCATCATACATCATGTTGCATACGGCAAAAGAAGGGGACACAGTATCAACCTTCGAAAGGATGCTTTGAGAAAGTGCAAATTGTGCAAAGTCACGAGGGAATACAATGATAATCTCCGGAGTACAGCTTCGGAGAATGTTTTTACGAAGCATGGATGAGCTTCATCACAGTAATATCGAAATTGTACAGCTTCGGAGAATGTTTTCACGAAGCGCGGATGTGATTCATCAGAATAATTTTAACGGATAATGTCTTCTTCACGAAGCATGAAAAGAAGGGAAGGTGTTTTTTCGCCGAAGGCTCAAAAATGGTATGTATGTAGAATTTCATGCATCGTAAAGAGTTGAATAATGAAAAGAGACTTGTATATTACATTCAATTGTACAAAATATTACATAGATCACACTTCAAATGTTTTTCTAATAACACCTAGTCTTCTCTTAATACTACTTCGGCAGCCTCATTTAGAAGTTGTTCAACAACTTTATCCATGATAGCTTCGACCATTTGTCTAATTTCGTCATCCCCTTTTGTGTGAGGGTCACCAGACGATCCAGCAGGTTCTGAGGGAAGAGAATATTTCTGCATTACTATTACAAACCGCGAACAAAGTTTGAAATAAAAATTACAACACAATAAGAACGACTAATTAATACCTATTTGCCCTTCGGGCTCTGTACTTTTTTCGGCAACTTCTGTCACTTTCCTAGCATCATGGATGCCTTTTTCACTCCTTTGAATGATTTCTTGCGCCATTTCTCGGCCGCCGTTGTCCCAGACATCAGTAAAGAATTTGCCACCAACCACGCTTGCTTCGGCCGAGGGATCTTTGATGTCTTCGGAGGATAAGGCAGCTTTGGACTGAGCTAAAGATTTTACATGCCCGCAACCTTTCTTCTCCAAGACAGTAGCAACTCCCCTGGCGCCCGAAAAGGCGCAGATGTCGCCGCGGCTACTTAGGATTTCCTCGAAGGCCTCTGCTTCGTGACTGATCCATTCCAGTGGGCCTTCGGGATTGCCTCTTGAGAAATTCTCTTCACTGGAAAATGCGCCCACGCTGGCGAAGCTGGTTTTAATTTTCTTTACGCATTCCATGGATTTTTCGTAGCATTTTTTCTTAGAAGACCGAAGCTCTTCCGCGGTTGCTTCCAAATGATCAGCCCATTGGTCGCTACATTCCCGTCTTGTTTCTTCAAGTATGCGTTCTTCTTTCGCCCGGGCCAGTTGCTTCTGAAGATCTTTAATCTCGCGTCTGTGAGCTTCGGCCTGAACCTTTGCAGCAGCTTCGTCCTTTTTTATCTTGTCTACTAATGTAAGCAGAATTTTATCTTTTTCTAGAGCTTCGTTTCTCAGTTTAATAACTTCTGAACGTAAATTGTTGAACGCAATTTCGTAGCTTTCATCTTCGGCACTCTTTTGGGCTCTTAATGCGTTGCTTAGGATTAAACCCTATACGAAAAACAATCCATATAAGAATAAAAGAATGAATTACGTAATAAAAAAATTTTCAAGCGTCTAATTTCCATACCTTTAAGCTATTGTACGCAAGACTATCCGCGAGATCTTCCTTCGTCATAGCACATAATCCAGCTTCGAGCTTCGGGAAACCCATACTCCTAGACATCTCCCGGCAGACAAATAATTCTTTGTTATCAGGGAGGCAGTATAGGAAGTCATCTTCATTTGTCCCATTGAACACTACTGCCCCCTTCGGATACTTTAACTCTCTAGCATAGTGATTCGCTTCATAAGTCTCTTCTTCAGATAATTTCTTCCCCGAAGCATGTCGCACGATGTAGTCGCATGTGCTGGAAGGAGCTTCGGGGGCGGCAGTGTCAACTTCTTCAACCAAAGCTGGTTCTGATATTTTCTCGGTCTCCAAAGATTGTTCCTTCGTGGGCTCTGAAGGCCCAGCTTCAGTTTCAGCTTGTTGTTTCGAAGCTTCAGTAGACGCTTCTGCAAGTTCAACAGTCTTTTTTGGAGTTGTGCTTGAAGACTTAATTGTCTCCAAGACATCTAGTACGTTCACCATTCTTTTTCTTTTTGGGGTCACCAATGGGCCCTTTTGGTTTTTTATTGTTTCGACATTTGCTGAAGGACTTAAGATTTCCGATGCTTTTGGCCCTTCAATCTTCGGTTTTTCTACTTTTTCTGCTGAAGGCGCTTCAGTTTTCTCTTCTATCTTCGGCACTGGAGCTGGTTCTGTAGCTTCAGAGGCCAAAGAGACTTCACCAATAAATTTTGGCACTGTGGCCGGCTCAATAAAACGCGCTCGGTGGGTGAGCACCTTCAACTTTTTCCTTTGCGGCGCCGGCTCACTAGTAGCACTCGTGGTAGCTTCTGTCGCAGGAGAAATATTTTTTCTTTTGCGACCCAATACCGGATAGTGATAGTCAGGGTAGACAAACCCGACTGCGTCAAATACCCGGTTGAGCCTTTTCTTCTTTCGGCCTCCGAAGGCTGCTGATAATGCAGTATTCTCGGCCTTCGAATATGCCCCAAGCAGTTCGTCACTTAATGTTTCAATGCTTTTCAACCAGTCATCATCAGGTTCAACAAACTTATCCGCATATTTGAATGTGTATTTCAGTCTGACTAGTCCGCCTTCGTCGGACTCTTTGATGGTCTCCTTCGGCATTTCCCACTTTCCTGCAAGTGGCCACACCTTGAAGGCAATATGCTCTTGGACCAAGTCCCTAGTCCCAATGAAAGAGCAGATTACGCCGAAGGCTCTTTGGCATTCCTCGGCTGCTTCATCCATTTCAACCTTCGGCCTTCGAAGTCCGAAGCGTTGCCAGATGGGGTGCATAATGATATTCTTGACATTTTCTTGCGCTGTTAAGTCATTCTTTACATAGAACCACTCTGTCATCCAGGCTCCGGGCCACCTCTTCCGAAAGGTTGGCACAGGGCGGCTTGACCCGGAGCGGGCACCGAAGCTGTAACACCCAAAGTTGTTGTGATATTGTTCTTTCCCCCAGGGCTTCGTCTCATATAACAACTCATGAATGTTGCAAAAGCTTTTAGCATTTGGTTCTAAGCCTTGGCTTCTCGCAGCCCAGACAAACAACCCCATTCTTATGATAGCTTCGGGAGTAATTTGATGAAGGTAGACTTGAAATGTCTTCAGGACTTCAACAACAAAGTTGCTTAGGGGGAATCGAAGCCCAGCCTTGAGAAAGCTTCGGAAGATTACGACTTCATCTTCTCCGGGGGTGGGAGAAGTCTTTTCTCCAGCATCAGCCCTCACAATAGATATATCTCGAAAATACCGCCCCCTCATATTATCAATATGACTCTGCTTAATAGTAGTTTTCCCGAAAACCGTGTGACTTGGCCGCCATGGTCGATCTTCGGACTCTTCCCCACCACTTTCTACATCAAAACTGTCGCTGTCACCAGTATCTTCGGACAAACCTTCAAGAATTTTCTTGGTGATTTTCTCCGTATTGGTCTCCGCCATCGCTATAAGGAACCCCAAGTTCTTCTCTTCGTCGAGACTCAGCTTCGTCTCAGCAGGGATCTTCTTACCTTCAGACATCTTCGGAAACGCTAAAAAACTGTTTTCAAGGTCGAAGCTTCAAAATCAAAAAGATCAGCAAATCTTAGTGCACAAGAGCTAAAAGTTTAGTGGGCCGAAGCAAATGGCAAGGGTGCGTACCAAATAAGTTTCCGGTATGATCTTATTTATACCCCCAGGGCGTTGAAAATTGAAAGACCCCGCTTGTCAGTGAATGTTGCTATTCTAGCAAAGGGAAGGTGTTTTTTCGGACCTTCGGCTCAAGGCCTTCGTCCATATCGCAATCTGAATTTATCATTAACAAATTAATATTGCGAGGGGCTACTGTTGGGGGCCTTCGTCCTCCGAAGGTCCTCAAAAACATGATTTGACAATGTTTTCCAAGTGGATTATGTAAACAGGTATCTTCGGACTCAGAACTATGAACATGAAGTACGGTCAGGACGAAGCCTGAACCAGACGAAGGGGGATTAAAATGGAGGACGGGCTGATTACCAAGTTCCGCGAAGGATGGTGCACAGCCGAAGCTGTGCGCAGGGAAGCTTCGTCGCGATAGCAGAGAGAGGAACCGACTTAAAGATGAAAAGACTACTTAGGCCTCGACAGATTTCCATAAGTCATCAGCAAATGTAATGGACATGAATGTAATTTTGTATGGGCTGTGTCTCACGCCTATAAATAGATGAACAGTACTCCCGTACTGTTCACGCTGACTTGGCATTTGCTTTTGCGTCACGCTTGTACTTTTTACCCTCTCTCAGGACCGAAGGTACATTTGTAATTTGAAATCATTTCTATTTTTCCATGTTAATAAAATAGAAATGATTCTATGATGATGTTTATATTATATTTCATGCTGTATATGAATCCTTCGTCATTACTTGTTATATTTACGAAGGTATGTCTCTTGTGACCTTCGTTCGAAACTCATTATTTCTCGAAGGGGAATAATGTTTTGAAGGACGAAGGACTTTAACACTTAACACTTTTTATGTTGCCTTGTTCTTAACTCTTAGCATTTGAGAACAAGTCCCCAACAATGATGATTTGCTTGCTAAGATTAAGGAATTGAATGATTCTCTTGCTAGCCTTAGAATAGAAAATGAAAATTTGATTGCTAAGGCTAAAGATTTTGATGTTTGCAATACTATTATTTCTGACCTTAGAACTAAGAATGATATGTTGCATGCTAAGGTTGTAGAATTAAAATCTTGCAAACCCTCTACATCTACCGTTGAGCACACTTCTATTTGTACTAGATGTAGAGATGTTGATATCAATGCTATTCATGATCACATGGCTTTAATTAAACAACAAAATGATCATATAGCCTTATTAGATGCTAAAATTGCCGAGCATAACTTAGAAAATGAAAAGTTTAAATTTGCTAGAAGTATGCTCTATAATGGGAGACGCCCTGGCATCAAGGATGGCATTGGCTTCCAAAGGGGAGACAATGTCAAACTTAATGACCCTCCTAAAAACTTGTCTAACTTTGTTAAGGGCAAGGCTCCCATGCCTCAGGATAAAGAGGGTTACATTTTGTACCCTGCCGGTTATCCCGAGAGCAAAATTAAGAAAATTCATTCTAGGAAGTCTCACTCTGGCCCTAACCATGCTTTTATGTATAAGGGTGAGACATCTAGCTCTAGGCAACCAACCCGTGCTAAGTTGCCTAGAAAGAAAACTCCAAATGCATCAAATGATCATAGTATTTCATTTAAGACTTTTGATGCATCTTATGTGCTTACTAACAAATCCGGCAAGGTAGTTGCCAAGTTTGTTGGGGGCAAACACAAGGGCTCCAAGACTTGTGTTTGGGTACCCAAAGTTCTTGTTTCTAATGCCAAAGGACCCAAAACCGTTTGGGTACCTAAAGTCAAGAACTAAAATTGTTTTGTAGGTTTATGCATCCGGGGGCTCAAGTTGGATACTCGACAGTGGGTGCACAAACCACATGACAGGGGAGAAGAAGATGTTCTCCTCATATGAGAAAAACCAAGATCCCCAACGAGCTATCACATTCGGGGATGGAAATCAAGGTTTGGTCAAAGGATTGGGTAAAATTGCTATATCACCTGACCATACTATTTCCAATGTTTTTCTTGTAGATTCTTTAGATTACAATTTGCTTTCCGTATCCCAATTATGTCAAATGGGCTACAACTGTCTACTTACTGATGTAGGTGTCACTGTCTTTAGAAGGAGTGATGATTCAATAGCATTTAAGGGAGTGTTAGAGGGTCAGCTATACTTGGTAGATTTTGATAGAGCTGAACTCGACACTTGCTTGGTTGCTAAGACTAACTTGGGTTGGCTCTGGCACCGCCGACTAGCCCATGTTGGAATGAAGAATCTTCATAAGCTTCTAAAGGGAGAGCACATTTTAGGACTAACAAATGTTCATTTTGAGAAAGACAGGATTTGTAGCGCATGCCAAGCCGGGAAGCAAGTTGGCACTCATCATCCACACAAGAACATCATGACGAGTGACAGGCCACTGGAGCTCCTACACATGGATTTATTCGGCCTGATTGCTTACATAAGCATCGGCGGGAGTAAGTACTGTCTAGTTATTGTGGATGATTATTCTCGCTTCACTTGGGTGTTCTTTTTGCAGGAAAAATCTCATACCCAAGAGACCTTAAAGGGATTCTTGAGACGGGCTCAAAATGAGTTCGGCTTAAGGATCAAGAAAATTAGAAGCGACAACGGGACGGAGTTCAAGAACTCACAAATAGAAGGCTTCCTTGAGGAGGAGGGCATCAAGCATGAGTTCTCTTCTCCCTACACCCCACAACAAAATGGTGTAGTGGAGAGGAAAAATCGAACTCTATTGGACATGGCAAGAACCATGCTTGATGAGTACAAGACACCGGATCGGTTTTGGGCCGAGGCGGTCAACACCGCCTGCTACGCCATCAACCGGTTATATCTACACCGAATCCTCAAGAAGACATCCTATGAACTCCTCACCGGTAAAAAGCCAAACATTTCATATTTTAGAGTTTTTGGTAGCAAATGCTTTATTCTTGTTAAGAGAGGTAGAAAATCTAAGTTTGCTCCTAAAACTGTAGAAGGCTTTTTACTATGATATGACTCAAACACAAGGGCATATAGAGTCTTTAACAAGTCCTCAGGACTTGTTGAAGTTTCTTGTGACGTTGTGTTTGATGAGACTAACGGCTCTCAAGTAGAGCAAGTTGATCTTGATGAGATAGGTGAAGAACAGGCTCCATGCATAGCGCTAAGGAACATGTCCATTGGGGATGTGTGTCCTAAGGAATCCGAAGAGCCTCCACATACACAAGATCAACCATCCTGCTCCACGCAAGCATCTCCACCAACCCAAGATGAGGACGAGGCTCAAGTTGATGAAGATGAAGAACACAATGATGAGCCACCTCAAGACGAAGGCAATGATCAAGGGGGAGATGCAAATAATGAAGACAAGGAGGATGAAGAACCAAGGCCGCCACACCCAAGAGTACACCAAGCAATACAACGAGATCACCCCGTCGACACCATCCTCTGCGACATTCATAAGGGGGTAACCACTCGATCTCGTGTTGCACATTTTTGTGAGCATTACTCGTTTGTTTCCTCTATTGAGCCACACAGGGTAGAGGAAGCACTTCAAGATTCGGATTGGGTGATGGCGATGCAAGAGGAGCTCAACAATTTCACGAGGAACGAGGTATGGCACTTAGTTCCACGTCCTAACCAAAATGTAGTAGGAACCAAGTGGGTCTTCCGCAACAAGCAAGACGAGCATGGTGTGGTGACAAGGAACAAAGCTCGACTCGTGGCCAAGGGGTATTCACAAGTCGAAGGTTTGGATTTTGGTGAAACTTATGCACCCGTAGCTAGGCTTGAGTCAATTCATATATTATTGGCCTATGCTACTTACCATGGCTTCAAGCTTTACCAAATGGACGTGAAGAGTGCCTTCCTCAACGGACCAATCAAGGAGGAGGTCTACGTTGAGCAACCTTCCGGCTTTGAAGATAGTAAGTACCCTAACCATGTCTATAGGCTCTCTAAGGTGCTTTATGGGCTCAAGCAAGCCCCAAGAGCATGGTATGAATGCCTTAGAGATTTCCTTATTGCTAATGGCTTCAAAGTCAGCAAGGCCGATCCTACTTTATTCACTAAAACTCTTTACAATGATTTGTTTGTATGCCAAATTTATGTTGATGATATTATATTTGGGTCTACTAACGAATCTACATGTGAAGAATTTAGTAGGATCATGACACAAAAATTCGAGATGTCTATGATGGGGGAGTTGAAGTATTTTCTAGGATTCCAAGTCAAGCAACTCCAAGAGGGCACCTTCATTAGCCAAACGAAGTATACTCAAGACATTCTAAGCAAGTTTGGAATGAAGGATGCCAAGCCCATCAAGACACCCATGGGAACAAATGGGCATCTCGACCTCGACACGGGAGGTAAGCCCGTGGATCAAAAGGTATACCGGTCGATGATTGGTTCTTTACTCTATTTATGTGCATCTCGACCGGACATTATGCTTTCCGTTTGCATGTGTGCAAGATTCCAAGCCGACCCTAAGGAATCACACCTTACGGCCGTAAAACGAATCTTGAGATATTTGGCTTATACACCTAAGTTTGGGCTTTGGTACCCTAGGGGATCCACATTTTATTTGATTGGTTATTCGGATGCCGATTGGGCAGGGTGCAAGATTAATAGGGAGAGCACATCGGGAACTTGCCAGTTCTTGGGAAGATCCTTGGTGTCTTGGGCTTCAAAGAAGCAGAATTCGGTCGCTCTTTCTACCGCCGAAGCCGAGTATATTGCCGCAGGCCATTGTTGCGCGCAATTGCTTTGGATGAGGCAAACCCTGTGGGACTACGGTTACAAACTAACCAAAGTTCCTCTTCTATGTGATAATGAGAGTACAATCCGCATGGCGGATAATCCCGTTGAGCATAGCCGCACTAAACACATAGCCATTCGGTATCATTTTCTTCGGGATCACCAACAAAAGGGGGATATCGAGATTTCATACATTAACACTAAAGATCAATTAGCCGATATCTTTACCAAGCCTCTTGATGAACAAACTTTTACCAAACTTAGGCATGAGCTCAATATTCTTGATTCTAGGAACTTCTTTTGCTAATTTGCACACATAGCACACAAGTATACCTTTGATCATATCTCTTTTATATATGCTATGACTAATGTGTTTTCAAGTGTATTTCAAACCAAGTCATAGGTATATTGAAATGGAATTGGAGTCTTCGGCGAAGACAAAGGCTTCCACTCCACTCTACTACTCATCCTTCGCTGTCGCTCCGCATCACTCTCCGTCTTTGGTATAATCTTCACTCATATGTTTTATTTGCCAAAGGAGAGAAAATAGTTATGAAAGGGCTTATATCTCACTCAAAGTATACGTTTTTGGCGATTCATGCCAAAGGGGGAGAAAGTATGAGCCCAAAGCAAAAGGACCGCACCACCACCCTAATTTTAAAATTAATGGTTTTCAATTGGAAAATTTCAAATAGATATCTCTTTGTGTTCTAAAGGGGGAGCAAGTATTATTTTCAAAACTTGATATCTTAAAACCCTCTTGAACACTAAGAGGAGAATTTATTTGAGAGGGAGTTTTGTTTAGTCAAAGGAAAAGCATTTGGAACAAAGGAAGAAAATTTCAAAACTTGAAAATGCTTTGCAAAGATCTTATTCATTTACCTTTGACTATCTTGCAAAAGGACTTTGAAAAGAATTTACAAAAGAATTTGCAAAAACAAAACATGTGGTGCAAATGTGGTCCAATATGTTAAAAACAAAGAAACAATCCATGCACATCATGTAAGTATTTATATTGGCTAAATTCCAAGCAACCTTTGCACTTACATTATGCAAACTAGTTCAATTATGCACTTTTATATTTGCTTTGGTTTGTGTTGGCATCAATCACCAAAAAGGGGGAGATTGAAAGGGAATTAGGCTTACACCTAGTCCCTAATTAATTTTGGTGGTTGAATTGCCCAACACAAACATTTGGACTAACTAGTTTGCTCTAGTGTATAAGTTATACAGGTGCCCAAGGTTCACATTTAGCCAATAAAAAGACCAAGTATTGGGTTCAACAAAGGAGCAAGGGACAACCGAAGGCACCTCTGGTCTGGCGCACCGGACTGTCCGGTGTGCCACCGGACAAGTCCGGTGCACCAGAGGACTCCGACTCCAAACTCGTCACCTTCGGGAAATTCCAGAGGCGACTCCGCTATAATTCACCGGACTGTCCGGTGTACACCGGACATGTCCGGTGCTCCAAGGATGAGCGGCCTCGCGAACTCGGCAGCCTCGGGAATTCACTTCGGATGCTCAGCTATAATTCACCGGACTGTCCGGTGTACACCGGACTGTCCGGTGTAACAGCGGGGCAACGGCTATTTCGGCGCCAACGGCTACCTGCGATGCATTAAATGCGTGCGCTGCACGCGCAGAGGTCAGGCTCGCCCATGCTGGCGCACCGGACAATCTACAGTGCATGTCCGGTGCGCCACCAGACATCCAGGCGGGCCTAGAGGACAGAGCTCCAACGGTCGAAACCCAACGGCTTTGGTGACGTGGCTGTCGCACCGGACATGTCCGGTGTGCACCGGACTGTCTGGTGCGCCTTCGAACAGACAGCCTCACCAAACGGCTAGTTTGGTGGTTGGGGCTATAAATACCCCCAACCACCCCACATTCAAGTCATCCAAGTTTTCCACTTCTCAACTACTTACAAGAGCTCTAGCATTCAATTCTAGACACACCAAAGAGATCAAATCCTCTCCAAATTCCACACAACGCCCTAGTGATTAGAGAGAGTGATTTGCTTGTGTTCTTTCGAGCTCTTGCGCTTGGATTGCTTTCTTCTTTCTTGATTCTTTCATTGCGATCAAACTCACTTGTAATTGAGGCAAGAGACACCAATCTTGTGGTGGTCCTTGTGGGAACTTTGTGTTCCAAGTGATTGAGAAGAGAAAGCTCACTCGGTCCGAGGGACCGTTTGAGAGAGGGTAAGGGTTGAAAGAGACCCGGCCTTTGTGGCCTCCTCAACGGGGAGTAGGTTTGAGAGAACCGAACCTCGGTAAAACAAATCCGCGTGTCTCACTTCATTATTCGCTTGCGATTTGTTTTGCACCCTCTCTCGTGGACTCTATTATATTTCTAACGCTAACCCGGCTTGTAGTTGTGTTTATATTTGTAAATTTCAGTTTCGCCCTATTCACCCCCCCCTCTAGGCGACTTTCACTACCAAAAAGGGTCCTTCCCACTTCAACTAAAGCTTGCCTGCTGTGTCAGGGTTGGCTACTCTCCGAAGCACCAAGTGTCCTGGCTTAATGTCTTTCAATCGAACTTTTCTATCGCGCCATTTTATTGTTTCGGCTTGATATTTGTTGATATTTTCCATAGCCTGAAGTCTGGTCCCTTCTATAGTATCTTTTGTCACAGAATAATTAGCTTCGTCTTCGGCCGAAGCTACTGTTCTTATTGACCCCGTTTTAGCCTCTTCAGGGGGTTATGGCTTCATCACCGAACAATAACTTAAATGGTGTGAAACCTGTTGATCTTGATACGGTCATATTGTGGCTCCACACCACTTTAATCAGTTCATCTGGCCACTTTCCTTTGGGCTGATTAAAGATTAGCTTCATTATTCCTATCATTATAATTCCATTTGCTCTTTCGACAAGTCCATTTGACTCTGGATGTCTGACTGACGCAAAATGAATCTTCGTGCCAATTTGATCATAGAATTCCTTGAAAGCTTCAGCATCAAACTGTGCTCCGTTATCCATAGATATGGCCTTCGGCACACCAAAGCGACAAACAATGTTTTGCCAGAAAAATTTCTAGACTGTGACCGAAGTTATCGTGGCCAAAGGCTTTGCCTCAATCCACTTGGAAAAATATTCTACAGCCACCACAACATATCTTAAATTGCCTTATGCTGGTGAAAGTGGACCTAACAAATCCAGGCCCCATCTTTGCAATGGCCAGGTTGGTTGTATTAGCTGAGTCAAAGACGAAGGTTGTTTCTGATTCCTTGCACATTTTTGGCAATTTTCACACTTTTGAACCAAATCTGTTGCGTCCGAAGCTGCCTTCGGCCAATAGAATCCTTGCTGAAAAACCTTTCCCATAAGAGGTCTGGACCCAATATGAGATCCACGCAATCCTGCATGTATCTCCTTCATCAGTTCTATACCTTCAGTTCTGGATAAGCACTTGAGAAGTGGGGAACAAACTCTATGTTTATATAATTCCCCTTCTATTATGACATATGGTCTTGTTCTTGCTTCCATTCTTTTATTATAAACCTCATCATCCGAGAGATGATTACCTTGGAGGAAAGATATAATCTCAGTCCTCCAGTGTTCACTATGGACAGGGGATATTGTGAGCACTGCTCTTTCGAGAAGTTCTACCGAAGGTGCTCTTATTGTCTCGAAAAACACTTCCGAAGGTAGAGGAATCCCCTGTGCTGCTGACTTGGCTAGTAGATCAGCATGTTCATTTTCCCCTCTTGGAATATTCTTAACAGAAAATCCTTCGAAAGAAGCTTCAAGCCTTCGAACTGTGTCCAAGTATCTCTCAAGCTTCGGATCTCTTGCCTTGCAACTCTTGTCAACATGTCCAGAAATAACTTTAGAGTCAGTTTTGAGGACTGCCCTTCTTATTCCCATTGCCTTTAACTTTTGAAGTCCCAAAAGTAATGCTTCGTATTCAGCAATATTATTTGTACAGCTGAAATCAAGCCTTGCTGCATAACATGTTCTTACTTTGGAAGGTGCAACTAAGACAACAGTTGCACCTGCTCCGAAGGTTCCCCAGGAACCGTCACAGAACACTATCTAGGCTTCGGCATCTTTATTTGCTTCTTCTTCTTGAGCCCCTGACGTCCAATCAGCAATGAAGTCTGCTAACACCTGGGACTGAATTGAGGACCTATGCACATAATCAATACTGAATTCATTAAGCTCCGCGGCCCACTTTCCAATCCTTCTAGTAGCTTCTCTGTTTCTCATAATATCCTTCAAAGGCTGTGATGAAGGAACAATTATGTGATATGCTTGAAAGTAATGTCGGAGCTTCCTGGAGGCCATTAGCACAGCATACAACACCTTCTCCAACTCTGTATAGTTTTTCTTTGATAAACTTAGAACTTTAGAGACAAAATATATTGGAGCTTACTTCTTAATTTGGCCTTCAAGCTTCTCCTGTACAAGCGCCGCACTTACTGTAGAGTGCGAAGCTGCCACATACAATAGTAATGGAGCCCCTGGCGCAAGTGGAGTTAATGTTGTTAGATCAGTCAAGTACTGCTTCAACTCTTCGAAGGCCTTCTGCTGAGCTGGGCCCCATTGAAAAACTTTGGCTAACTTTAGTATTTCAAAGAATGGCAAATTTCTTTATGCTGATCTAGATATAAATCTATTCAATGATGCCAGTCTTCCTGTCAGCCATTGGGCCCCCTTCTTTGTGCTTGGTGGTTCCATCCGAAGGATAGCTTCGATCTTGCTTGGATTAGCTTCAATCCCCTTCGTTG
The DNA here is from genome assembly GCA_029449295.1 of Zea luxurians. NCBI lineage: Eukaryota > Viridiplantae > Streptophyta > Magnoliopsida > Poales > Poaceae > Zea > Zea luxurians. Next base: position 40,768,325 of record JAOPSE010000023.1, read on the forward strand.
AAACTAGGAATCCAAGGAACTTACCCTTCTTTACTCCAAAGACACATTTTTCTGGATTTAATTTCAGGCTAGCTTGCCTGAAGTTAGCAAATGTTTCTTCTAGATCAGCAATGTGATTTTCTTGCTTTGTGCTTTTTACTATGATGTCATCAACGTATGTTAGCACATTTCTGCCTATCTGAGAATGAAGGACCTTAGCTATCATTCTGTTGAAGCTTCCTCTAGCATTCTTGAGCCCCTCAGGCATCCGAAGATAGCAATAGGTGCCACTAGGAGTTATGAAGCTAGTCTTCGGCTCATCCTCCTTCTTCATCCATATTTGATGATATCCTGAGTAGCAATCCAGGAGACTCATAAGTTCTGAAGAAGCTGTTGCATCTACAAGAGAGCCTATTCTTGGTAATGGAAATTTGTCCTTTAGGCAGGCCTTGTTAAGATCTATGAAGTCAATACACATTCTCCATTTGTTGTTGGCCTTCTTCACCATAATAGTATTGGCAAGCCACTTTGGATATTTCACCTCTCTAATAACACCACCACTGAGAAGCCTTTTTACTTCATTTCGAGCACCTTCGGCTTTATCATCAGACATTTTCCGAAGCCTTTGCTTTCTTGGCCTGAAGGATGGGTTGACATTGAGTGAATGTTCAATGATGTCTCTGTTGACACCACAAAGGTCATTGGCTGACCAAGCAAAGACATCTTTGTTGTTGAATAAAAATCTTATCAAAGTTTTCTCCTGCTCTTTAGATAGCTGAGACCCTAGTAGTACCTTCTGCTCTGCTATGTCTTCACATAGAAGCATGGGTTTCGGCTGATCAGCCGAAGCAACCTTCTCTATTTTGTACTTATACTGTTCACAAGCTTTGACTCCATCTATATTGTGGATTGCTTTTGAATCTATTCAATTTCCTTCGTCCTTTCTGGCAGCCTCCTGACTTCCATGAATAGCAATGGGCCCTTGTTCCGAAGGTATCTTCATGCATAGATATGATGGGTGAAGTATTGCTTTGAAAGCATTAAGTGTCCCTCGACCAATGATTGCATTGTAGGGGTATTCCATGTCAACAATGTCAAAAACAACCTGTTTAGTCCTTGTATTGTGAATAAAGCCGAAGGTAACTGGCATTGTGATTTTGCCAAGTGCTATGATCTGCCTTCCTCCAAAGCCACATAGGGGATGTGTAGCATCGTGAATCTTATCTTCTGGCTCTTGCATTTGTCTGAAGGCCTTAGCAAATATGATATCCGCAGCACTGCCTATATCAACCAGAACATTGTGGACCAGAAAACCCTTGATGACACAAGATATGACCATAGCATCATTGTGAGGATAGTCCTTGAGCTGAAGGTCCTCCTGGGAGAAGGTGATTGAGATGTGAGACCATTTTGACTTGATGAAGGGTCCCTGCACCCCAACATGTTGCACCCTTCTCTGTGCTTCTTTCTTCTGCTTCTTGTTAGCCGGTTCTGAACTTGAATCGCCTGTTATCGAGAGCACAAGCTTTATAGCCGAAGGTGCTCCAGCTTGGTTATTGAACGAAGCCATCGGCTCAACAGTGGAAGTGAGTTCACCGAAGGTGGGCGCCAATGTTGGGGACTTGTTCTCAAATGCTATGAATTAAGAACAAGGCAACACACAAGAAAAATGTTAAATGTTATTATCCTTCGTCCTTCGAAGCATTACTTCCTTTAGGACATAATGATCTTCGGACGAAGGTTATAAAAGACATACCTTCATAGATATGACACATATAATTAGAAGACGAAGGTTATGAAACATAAGATAACATAAATAATTATATAGTATCAAAATATGAATGTTTATTGCCAAATAATCATGAATACATAAAAGTTAAATTAAATTACATTTATACCTTGAGCTTTGTTGAATACGAAGATTCAGATGCGATGCCAAAGCGTGAACAGTATGGGGGTACTGTTCACCTATTTATAGGCACAGGGCGCAGCCTGTGTGAATTTACATTCATGTACTCTACAAATGATTACAATCATTATATAGGTTATCATGGGCCGATTGGTCATCTCATCTTTAAGTCGGTGCCTTTTGAAATATACTACGAAGCTCCCTGGCTGGTAGCTTCGGCACCGTCCTTGTTCTAGCCTTTCGAAGGTACTTCTTCTCAAAGGACCTTCGGCGACGAAGCAGACCCCCAACAACAGTTTACCTCCAGATTTTGGAAAAGTTTTCATGAGAATATGGATACTAAAAGGGAAATAGGGTCAAACCTTTTCCTAAATGATTTTGGTGGTTGAATTGCCCAACACAAATTATTGGACTAACTAGTTTGCTCTAGATTATGAGTTCTACAGGTGCCAAAGGTTCAACACAAACCAATAAAATGTCCAAGAAAGGGTTCAAATAAAAAGAGCAAAAGACAACCGAAGGCTGCCCTGGTCTGGCGCACCAGACTGTCCGGTGTGCCACCGGATAGTGTTCGGTGCACCAGGGTGAATCCACTCTAAACTTGCCAGCTTCGAGTTTTCGGGGAGCCGCTCCGCTATAATTCGCTGGACTGTCCGGTGTGGCACCGGACTGTCCAGTGTGACAGCGGAGCAACGACTATGTGCGCCAACGATGGTCTGCAAAAGGCTACAGTGAACGTGAACAGTGCGCGCCTGCGCGCGCAGAAGTCAGAGCAGCACCAGAAGTCGCACCGGACAGTGAACAGTGACTGTCCAGTGCACCACCGGACTGTCCTGTGGCCCCACTTGTCAGAGCTCCAACGGTCGAACCCTAACGGTTGGGTGACGTGGCTGGCGCACCGGACTGTCCGGTGCGCCATACGACAGCAGCCATCCCCAATGGCCACTTTGGTGGTTGGGGCTATAAATACCCCCAACCAACACTCATTCAAGGCATCCAAGTTTTTTGCCATTGCATTCAATACAAGAGCTCTAGACTTCACTCCAAGACACAAACAAAGAGATCAAATCCTCTCCCAAGTCCAAAGATCATTCCAATCAAATAGTGACTAGTGAGAGAGTGATATTTGTGTTCTTTTGAGTTCTTGCGCTTGGATCGCTTTCTTCCTTCCTCATTTCTTGTTCTTAAGTGTTTTGTAACCAAGGCAAGAGACACCAAGTGTGTGGTGGTCCTTGCGGGGTCTAAGTGACCCGTGAGATAAGGAGAAAGCTCACTCGGTCTAAGTGATCGTTTGAGAGAGGGAAAGGGTTGAAAGAGATCCGGTCTTTGTGACCACCTCAACGAGGAGTAGGTTTGCAAGAACCGAACCTCGATAAAAAATCATCGTGTCATCCGCTCTATTTCTTTGGTTGATTTGTTTTCGCCCTCTCTTTTGGACTCGTTTATATTTCTAACGCTAACCCCGGTTTATAGTTGTGCTTAAAGTTTATAATTTTCAGATTTCGCCTATTCACCCCCCCCCTCTAGGCGACTTTCAATTGGTATCAGAGCCCGGTACTTCATTAGAGCCTAACCGCTCGAAGTGATGTCGGGAGATCATGCCAAGAAAGAGATGGTGACCGGCGAGAAGCCCGCTACAAGCCACGGGAAGGCTCCATCGGGAGAATCCCACAACAAGAAGAAGGAGGAATCACCTCCTCACAAGTCGCATCGGAGTGGTGACAAGAAAAAGAAGATGAAGAAGGTGGTCTACTACGAGACCGATTCTTCGTCGCCATCCACCACCGGCTCCGACGCGCCGTCCGTAACTTCTAAGCGCCATGAGTGCAAGAAGTTTAGTAAGATCCCCCTACGCTACCCTCGCATTTCTAAACGTACTCCATTACTTTCCGTTCCATTAGGCAAACCACCGGTTTTTGACGGTGAAGATTATAATATGTGGAGTGATAAAATGAGGCACCATCTACTCACTCCACACTAGCATTTGGGATGTTGTTGAAATTAGAGTACAGGTACCATCCGTAGGGGATGAAGACTATGACTCGGACGAAGTTGCCCAAATCCGGCACTTCAACTCCCAAGCCACCACTATACTCCTCGCCTCTCTAAGTCGAGAGGAGTATAACAAGGTGCAAGGGATGAAGAGCGCCAAGGAAATTTGGGACGTGCTCAAGACCGCGCACGAAGGAGATAAGGTGACAAAGATCACCAAGCGGGAGATGATCGAGGGGGAGCTCGATCGATTTATGCTCAACCAAGGAGAAGACCCGCAAGCCATGTACAACCGGCTAAAAACCTTAGTGAACCAAGTGCGCAACCTCGGGAGCACCAAATGGGATGACCATGAAATGGTCAAGGTTATTCTTAGATCACTCGTATTTCTTAACCCTACTCAAGTTCAATTAATTCGTGGTGATCCTAGATATAAACTAATGTCTCCCGAGGAAGTGATAGAAAAAATTTGTGAGCTTTGAATTGATGATCAAAGGCTCCAAGAAGATCATCGAGCAAGGCGCCTCCTCCATACCCGAGGCACAACCCATCACATTCAAGGCAACGGAGGAGAAGAAAGAAGACTCTACACCAAGTAGGGTCCCCGTTGATGCCTCCAAGCTCGACAACGAGGAAATGGCGCTCATCATCAAGAGCTTCCGCCAAATCCTCAAGCAAAGGAGGGGGAAAGACTACAAGCCCCGCTCCAAGAAAGTTTGCTACAAATGTGGTAAGCCTGGTCATTTTATCGCTAAATGCCCTTTGTCTAGTGATAGTGACAGGGATAACGACAAGAGGGGGAAGAAGAAGGAGAAGAAGAGATATTACAAGAAGAGGGGCGACGATGCCCATGTTTACTGGGAGTGGGACTCCGACGAGAGCTCCACCGACTCCTCCTCCGACAAGAACGCCACCAACTTCGCCGTCAACAAGGGACTTCTCTTCCCCAACGTCGGCCACAAGTGCCTCATGGCAAAGGACGGCAAGAAGAAGAAGGTAAAATCAAGATCCTCCACTAAGTATGCAACTTCTAGTTATGAGGATAATTCTAGTGATGATGAGGATAACTTGCTTATTCTTTTTGCTAATCTTAACATGCAACAAAAAGAAAATTTGAATGAATTGATTAGTGCTATTCATGAGAAGGATGAACTCTTGGATAGCCAAGAGGACTTCCTTATTAAGGAAAACAAAAAGCATGTTAAGGTTAAAAATGCTTATGCTCTAGAGGTAGAAAAATGTAAAAAAATTAACTAGTGAGCTAAGCACTTGCCATGACACTATTTCCAACCTTAGAATTGAGAATGCTAATTTAATTCCTAAGGTTGAGAAGTCATACCTTTGTGATGATTCAATTACCAATCTTAGAAATGATAATGCAATTCTAATCGCTAAGATTGAAAAATTGAATGCCTCTCTTTCTATCCTTAAGATTGAAAATAAAGAATTAATTGCTAAGGCTAAAGATTTAAATGTTTGCAATGATGCTATTACCAATCTTAGAGATGAGAATGCTATTTTACATGCTAAGATTGTTGAATTGAATGATTGCAAACCCTCTACGGTTGATCATGTTTCTATTTGCACTAGATGTAGAGATGTTAATGTAGATGCTATTCATGATCACCTTGCTTTAATTAAACAACAAAATGATCATATAGCTACATTAACTGCTAAAATCAATGAGCATGACTTGGAAAATGAGAAATTTAAATTTGCTAGAAGCATACTCTATAGTGGGAGACGCCCAGGCATTAAGGATGGCGTTGGCTTCCAACATGGAGACAATGTCAAGCTTAATGCCCCTCCTAAAAGATTGTCTAATTTTGTTAAGGGCAAGGCTCCCATGCCCCAGGATAACGAGGGCTATATTTTATATCCTGCTGGTTATCCTAAGGACAAGATTAGGAGAATTCATGATAAGAAGACTCATTCTGTTTCTCACCATGCTTTTATTTATAAGAATGAGGCTTCTAGCTCTAGGCATTCTACACATGTTAAAATGCCTAAAAGGAAATCTCCTATTGCATCAAATGATCATAACATTTCATTCAAGACCTTTGATGCTTCATATGTGCTTACTAACAAATCAGGCAAAGTAGTTGCCAAATATGTTGGGGGCAAACACAAGGGCTCCAAGACTTGTGTTTGGGTACCCAAGGTGCTTGTTTCTAATGTAAAAGGACCCAAGACCATTTGGGTACCTAAGAATAAGGCCTAAATTTGTTTTGTAGGTTTATGCATCTAGGGGCTCAAGTTGGATCATCGATAGCGGGTGCACAAACCACATGACCGGGGAGAAAAGGATGTTCTCCTCCTATGAGAAAAACCAAGATCCCCAAAAAGCTATCACATTTGGGGATGGAAATCAAGGTTTGGTCAAAGGATTGGGTAACATTGCTATATCACCTGACCATTCTATTTCCAATGTTTTTTTCGTAGATTCTTTAGACTATAACTTGCTTTCTATTTCTCAATTATGCAAAATGGGCTACAATTGTCTTTTTACGGATGTAGGTGTTGCTGTCTTTAGAAGAAGTGATGATTCAATAACTTTTAAGGGAGTGTTAGAGGGTCAGCTATACTTAGTTGATTTCAATAGAGCTAAACTCGACACCTGCTTAATTGCTAAGACTAACATGGGTTGGCTCTGGCATCGCCGACTAGCCCACGTTGGAATGAAGAATCATTACAAGCTTCTAAAGGGAGAGCACATTTTGGGACTAACCAATGTTCATTTTGAGAAAGACAGGATTTGTAGCGCATGCCAAGCAGGGAAGCAAGTTGGTGTTCATCATCCACACAAGAACATCATGACGACTGACAGACCACTAGAGCTACTCCACACGGATCTATTCGGCCCGATAGCTTACATAAGCATCGGCGGGAGTAAGTATTGTCTAGTTATTGTGGATGATTATTCTCGCTTCACTTGGGTATTCTTTTTATAGGAAAAATCTCAAACCCAAGAGACTTAGAAAGGATTCTTGAGATGGGCTCAAAATGAGTTCGGGTTGAGGATCAAGAAAATAAGAAGCGACAACGGGACGGAGTTCAAGAACTCTCAAATTGAAGGCTTTCTTGAGGAGGAGGGCATCAAGCATGAGTTCTCTTCTCCCTACACGCCACAACAAAATGGTGTAGTGGAGAGGAAGAATAGAATTCTGTTGGACATGGCAAGGACCATGCTTGATGAGTACAACACTTCGGATCGGTTTTGGGCCGAGGCGGTCAACAACGCCTGCTACGCCATCAACCGGTTATATCTTTACCAAATCCTCAAGAAGATATCTTATGAACTCCTCACCGGTAAAAAGCCCAATGTTTCATATTTTAGAGTCTTTGGTAGCAAATGTTTCATTCTTGTTAAAAGAGGTAGAAAATCTAAATTTGCTCCTAAGGCTGTAGAAGGCTTTTTACTTGGTTATGATTCAAACACAAGGGCATATAGAGTCTTTAACAAGTCCACTGGACTAGTTGAAGTTTCTTGTGACATTGTGTTTGATGGGACTAATGGCTCTCAAGTAGAGCTAGTTGATCTTGATGAGCTAGATGATGAAGAGGCTCTGTGCATCGCGCTAAGGAACATGTCCATTGGGAATGTGTGTCCTAAGGAATCCGAAGAGCCTCCACAAGCACAAGATCAACCTTCATCTTCCTCCATGCAAGCATCTCCACCAACCCAAGATGAGGATCAAGCTCAAGATGATGAAAATGAAGATCACGAAGATGAGCCACCTCAAGAAGAGGACAATGATCAAGGGGGAGATGTCAATGATCAAGACGAGGAAGATGAACAAGAACAAAGGCCGCCACACCCAAGAGTCCACCAAGCGATTCAAAGAGATCACCCCGTGAACACCATCCTCGGCGATATTCATAAGGGGTAACCACTCGATCTCGTGTTGCTTATTTTTGTGAACATTACTCTTTTGTGTCGTCCATTGAGCCATATAGGGTGGAAGATGCATTAAGAGATTCGGATTGGGTGTTGGCGATGCAAGAGGAGCTCAACAACTTCACAAGAAATGAGGTATGGCATTTAGTTCCACATCCTAACCAAAATGTTGTAGGTACCAAGTGGGTATTCCGTAACAAGCAAGATGAGCATGGTGTGGTCATAAGGAAGAAAGCACGACTTGTGGCCAAGGGTTATTCACAAGCCGAAGGTTTGGATTTTGGAGAAACTTATGCACCCTTAGCTAGGCTTGAGTCAATTCGCATATTACTTGCCTATGCTACTTACCATGGCTTTAAGCTTTACCAAATGGACGTGAAGAGTGCCTTCCTCAATGGACCAATCAAGGAAGAGGTCTATGTTGAGCAACCTCCTGGCTTTGAAGATAGTGAGTATCCTAACCATGTTTATAAACTCTCTAAGGCGCTTTATGGGCTCAAGCAAGCCCCAAGACATGGTATGAATGCCTAAGAGATTTTCTTATCACTAATGGCTTCAAAGTCGGCAAGGCCGATCCTACTCTCTTTGCTAAAACAATTGAAAATGATTTGTTTGTATGCCAAATTTATGTTGATGATATCATATTTGGGTCTACTAACAAATCTATTTGTGAAGAGTTTAGTAGGATAATGATACAAAAATTCGAGATGTCTATGATGGGGGAGTTGAAGTATTTTCTAGGATTTCAAGTGAAGCAACTCCAAGAGGGCACCTTCATCAGCCAAACAAAGAACATTCAAGATATACTCACCAAGTTTGGAATGAAGGATGCCAAGCCCATCAAGACACCCATGGGAACCAATGGGCATCTCGACCTCGACACGGGAGATAAATCAGTAGATCAAAAGGTATACCGATCGATGATAGGATCTTTACTCTATTTATGTGCATCTTGACCGGATATTATGCTTTCCGTATGCATGTGTGTAAGGTTCCAAGCCGATCCTAAGGAAGTTCACCTTAGGACCGTGAAACGAATCTTAAGATATTTAGTTCATACACCTAAGTTTGGACTTTGGTACCCCAAAAGATCCTCTTTTGATTTATTAAGTTATTCAGATGCTGATTGGGCAGGGTGTAAAATTGATAGGAAGAGCACATCAGGGACTTGTCAGTTTCTGGGGAGATCCCTGGTGTCTTGGGCTTCAAAGAAACAAAACTCAGTAGCTCTTTCTACCGCTGAAGTCGAGTATATTGCCGCAGGCCATTATTGCGCGCAATTGCTTTGGATGAGGCAAACCCTTAGGGACTATGGCTACAAATTTAGCAAAGTCCCTCTCCTATGTGATAATGAGAGTGTAATCCACATGGCGGATAATCCCATTGAGCACAGCCGAATTAAGCACATAGCCATTCGGTATCACTTTTTGAGAGATCACCAACAAAGGGGGGATATCGAGATAGCCTATATTAACACCAAAGATCAATTAGCCGATATCTTTACCAAGCCATTAGATGAGAAAACCTTTACCAAACTTAGGAATGAGCTAAACATTCTTGATTCTCGGAATTTTGATTGATTCTTTGCACACATAGCTCATTTATATACCTTTGATCATATCTCTTTTATGTCTATGACTAATGTGTTTTCAAGTGTAATCTTATGCTTAGTCATAGAATTGAAAGGGAAATGGAGTATTCGACAAAGACGACGCTTCCACTCAACTCCATCGGTATTATCTACTCTTTGCCGGTATTCCGCATAGTTCTCCACTTTGGTATAATCTTCACTCATATCTATTCGTTTGCCATTGGGGAGAAAGTAAAAGGGCTTATATTTCACTCAAAAGTATTCGTTTTTGGCGATTCACACCAAAGGGGGAGAAAGTATTAGCCCAAAGCAAAAGGATCGCACCACCACCTAATTTTTAAAATGAAGTTTTCAAATTGATATCTTAATGTGTTTTCAAAAGGGGAGAAAGTATCTTCAAAAATTTGTAAAACCCTCTTGAACACTAAGAGGAGAATTTCATTGAGGGGGAGTTTTGTTCAAGTCAAAGGAAAAGCATTTGAAACAGGGGGAGAAAATTGCAAACTTTGAAAATGCTTCTTTCAATCTTATTCATGTACCTTTGACTATTTGCAAAAGGTTTTTGAAAAGAATTTTACAAACATTTGCAAAAACAAAACTTGTGGTGCAAGCATGGTCCAAAATTTTAAATAAGAAGAAAACAATCCATGCATATCTATTGAAACAATTATATTGGTTTAACTCCAAGCAACCTTTGCACTTACATTATGCAAACTAGTTCAATTCTGCACTTTTATATTTGCTTTGGTTTGTGTTGGCATCAATCACCAAAAAGGGGGAGATTAAAAGGGAAATAGGGTCTGTTGGGGTCGTGCTTCGGTGCGCCGAAGGTCTCACACGAAGAAGCAGCTTCGACTGGAGTCGTCTCCAAGAGATGGCCGAAGGTTCCTTTTCATGGAGCTTCGGCGTTTTAAACCGACATAGAGATAGAATGACCTTTTTATTCATATAGGTCTGAGTCAATGTTGTAAACATTTGTAAGGGGCATAATTGTAATTTGTCACAGGCTGCGACCTGTGCCTATAAATAGATGAACAGTACTTCTGTACTAGGGACGCGAACCTGTCATTTGCTTTCACATCACACTTGCATTCTTGCCTTCCTCAAGACCGAAGGTACATCTGTCATTTATACTCATTTGTATTAATAAAAATGGAAATGATTCTATGTTAATATTTGAATGTCCGTTTTATACCTCATGATTTATACGAATGCTTCATCCCATGTTGTTATGTTTACGAAGGTGCGTCCTTCGTAACCTTCGTCCAAAGTTCCTTATGTCCCGAAGGGATATAATGAAGTGGAGGACGAAGGACCTTAATATTTAACATTTTCTGTGTTGCCTTGTTCTTAACTCTTAGCATTTGAGAACAAGCCCCCAACATTGGCGCCCACCTCCGGTGAACTCACTTCCACTTTTCTGAGCTGATGGCTTCGTTCAACAATCAAGCTGGAGCTGCTTCGGCTTCGAAGCTGGTGCTTCCGATAACAGGCGGTTCTTGCTCAGAGCCGGCTAACAAGAAGCAGAAGAAGGAGGCTCAAAGAAGGGTGCAGCATGTTGGAGTGCAGGGACCTTTCATCAAGTCAAAATGGTCTCATATTCCAATTACCTTCTCTCAGGAAGACCTTCAGCTTAAGGATTATCCTCACAATGATGCTATGGTTATTTCTTGCGTGATCAAAGGATTTCTGGTCCACAATGTCCTAGTTGATACAGGCAGTGCAGCGGACATTATATTTGCTAAAGCCTTCAGACAAATGCAAGAGCCCGAAGACAAGATTCATGATGCTACGCACCCTCTTTGTGGCTTCGGAGGGCGGCAGATTGTGGCACTTGGGAAGATTACCATGCCGGTAACCTTCGGATTTGTCAACAACACAAGGACTGAGCAAATTGTGTTTGACATTGTTGACATGGAGTATCCTTATAATGCTATCATTGGTCGTGGAACTCTTAATGCTTTCGAAGCAATTCTTCACCCAGCTTATCTCTGCATGAAGATACCTTCGGACCAGGGACCTATTGCTATTCATGGAAGCCAGGAAGCTGCTAGAAGGGCCGAAGGAAGCTGGACTGATTCCAAGGCAATCCATAACATAGATGGAGCTGAAGCTTGTGAACAGTACAAATTCAGGAGGGAGAAGGCAGCTTCAGCGGATCAGCCGAAGCCTATGTTATTGTGTGAGGATGTAGCAGAGCAGAAGGTGTTGTTGGGATCGCAATTATCTGAAGACCAGGAGAAAACCTTGATAAGGTTTTTATTCAATAACAAAGATGTCTTTGCATGGTCAGCTAATGATCTCTGCGGAGTAAATCGGGATGTTATTGAACATTCGCTTAATGTTGATCCATCCTTCAGACCCCGAAAGCAGAGGCTTCGGAAAATGTCTGATGATAAGGCCGAAGGGGCTCGCAATGAAGTGAAAAGACTCCTCAGTGCAGGAGTTATCAGAGAAGTGAAGTACCCAGAGTGGCTAGCTAACACTGTTATGGTAAAGAAGGCCAATGGCAAGTGGAGAATGTGTATTGATTTCACAGATCTCAACAAGGCTTGTCCGAAGGATGAATTCCCGCTGCCAAGGATAGATTCTTTAGTTGATGCAGCAGCTTCTTCGGAGCTCATGAGTCTCCTGGATTGCTACTCAGGCTATCATCAAATCTGGATGAAGAAGGAAGATGAGCCGAAGACTAGCTTCATAACCCCAAGTGGTACATATTGTTATCTTCGGATGCCTGAGGGGCTCAAGAATGCTGGAGGGAGTTTCAGCAGAATGACTGCGAAGGTTCTCCAATCTCAGATAGGCAGAAATGTGTTGACCTATGTTGATGACATTATCGTAAAGAGCACGAAGCAAGAAAATCATATTGCTGATTTGCAGGAGACCTTCGCCAGCTTCAGACAGGCTGGTCTGAAGCTGAATCCAGAAAAATGTGTCTTCGGAGTGAAGAAGGGCAAATTTCTTGGATGTCTGGTTTCAACGAAGGGAATCGAAGCTAACCCAAATAAAATCGAAGCTATACTTCGGATGGAGCCACCAACCACAAGAAAGGGGGCCCAAAGATTGACAGGAAGGCTGGCATCTCTCAACAGATTTATATCCAGATCAGCAGAAAGAAACTTACCATTCTTCGAGGTGCTGAAGTCAGCTGAAGTCTTTCAATGGGGCCCAAGTCAACAAAAAGCCTTCGAAGAGCTGAAGCAATATTTAATAGATCTCACAACATTAACTCCACCAACGCCAGGGGCTCCTCTGCTGTTGTATGTGGCAGCTTCGCACTCAGCGGTAAGTGCGGCGCTTGTTCAGGAAAAGTTTGATGGACAAGCCAAGAAGCAGGTCCCAGTATATTTTGTGTCTGAGGTCCTCAGTGTCTCAAAGAAAAATTATACAGAGCTGGAGAAGGTGTTGTATGTCGTTTTAATGGCATCCAGGAAGCTTCGGCATTACTTTCAGGCATTCAACATTATTGTTCCTTCTTCGCAGCCGTTGAAGGACATCATGAGGAATAGAGAAGCTACCGGGCGTATTGGAAAATGGGTTGCGGAACTTAATGAATTTTACATTGATTATGTGCATAGATCCTCAATTCAGTCTCAAGCATTGGCAGATTTCATTGCCGACTGGACGCCAGGGGCTCAGGACGAAGAAGCCAATAAAGATGCCGAAGCATGGACAGTGTTTTGCGATGGCTCTTGGGGAACCTTCGGAGCAGGTGCAGCTGCTGTTTTGGTCTCACCATCCAAGGTTAAAACTTGCTATGCAGCAAGACTTGACTTCAGCTGCACAAATAATATCGCTGAGTACGAAGCTTTGCTCCTGGGTCTTCGGAAACTAAAGGCAATGGGGATCAGAAGGGCAATTCTTAAAACTGATTCCCAGGTTGTTTCGGGTCATATTGATAAAAGTTGCAAGGCTAAGGACCCGAAGCTTGAAAAATACCTAGACACGGTCCGAAGGATCGAAGCTTCCTTCGAAGGATTTTCTGTTAAGAATATCCCTCGAGGACAAAATGAGCATGCTGATTTATTAGCCAAGTCTGCAGCACAGAGGCTGCCGCTACCTTCGGATGTGTTCTTCGAAATAATAAAGGCACCTTCAGTGGAGCTACTTGAAAGAGCAGTCCTTAACATTTCTCCTGTGTACAGTGAAGATTGGAGAACTGAAATAATCTCTTACCTTCAGGGTAACTTCTTATCAGATGACGAAGCTTATAATAAAAGGATAGAAGCAAGAGCTCGTCCTTATGTCATGATACAAGGGGAGTTATACAAGCGTGGAGTTTGTGCCCCGCTGCTTAAATGCTTGTCTAGAGCCGAAGGTATAGAGTTGATGAAGGAGATACATGCAGGCCTGTGCGGATCCCACATCGGATCCAGGCCGTTACTTGGAAAAGTATTCCGCCAAGGATTTTATTGGCCGAAGGCAGCTTCGGATGCAGCGGAGTTAGTTCAAAAGTGCGAAGGTTGTCGAAAATGTGCAAGAGATCAAAAGCAACCTTCGTCTTTAACACAGCTAATACAACCCATCTGGCCATTGCAAAGGTGGGGCCTCGACCTGCTGGGTCCATTACCACCGGCTCAAGGCAATCTGAAATATGTTATAGTGGCTGTGGAGTATTTTTCCAAGTGGATTGAGGCGAAGCCATTAGCCACAATAACTTCGGCCACTGTCCAAAAATTTTTCTGGCAGAGTATTGTCTGTCGCTTCGGAGTGCCGAAGGCTATCACTGTAGATAATGGAACACAGTTCGACTCCGAAGATTTCAGAAATTTCTGTGATCAAATTGGCACGAAGATCCACTTTGCATCAGTCAGGCATCCGGAGTCGAATGGGCTTGTTGAAAGGGCCAACGGCATTATAATGACAGGAATAATGAAGCTAATTTTTAATCAACCAAGGGGAAAATGGCCACATCAATTGACCAAAGTGGTGTGGAGCCACAATACAACAACATCAAGGTCTACAGGCTTTACCCCATTCAAGTTATTATTCGGTGACGAAGCAATAACTCCAGAAGAAGCTAAAGCTGGATCAATAAGAGTGCTAGCTTCGGCAGAATCAGGTGCCGAAGATACCTGTTTGGTGGAAAAAGATGCTTTAGAAGGGATCAGGCTTCAGGCCGTGGAAAATATCAACAAATACCAGGCTGAAACAATCAAATGGCGAGATAGAAAAGTCCGGCTAAAAAATATTGAGCCAGGACATTTGGTGCTTCGGAGAGTGGCCAACCCGGATACAGTGGGCAAGTTGCAACTGAAATGGGAAGGGCCTTTCTTAGTAGCATCTTCGTCAAGGCCTGGTTCGTACAGACTGAAGGACATGGATGGCAATGAAATTCCAAGATCTTGGAATGCCGATGAGCTTCGGCAGTTCTATGTATAACTTGATGTAATTTTATCTTTTCTTTTCTTTTTTATGGCACCCTTTTCCTTTCTAAAGGGGGAGAAAGGTTTTTAATGGGGCCATCATATGTAATTTTCCTTTTTAGTTTTATAAGAGCAAAATCCCCCAAAAGATGTAAATGTAAAAGCTGAGAGCGCACCATCGAGTGCCGAAACTGGAAAAGAGAAAAAAAGCTCCGAAGACGTCCCTAAGGGGATGCAGAGCTTACAGTGAAAAGTCAACGCTGATTCCGCCGAAAGTAAAAGGCGAAGAAGCTCCAAAGACGTTCCCAAGGGAATGCAGAGCTTATACCGTCTAAGTAAAAGACGAAGAAGCTCCAAAGTCGTCCCTAAGGGGATGCAGAGCTTACAGCGAAAAGTCAACGCTGATATTGCCTAAGTAAAAGGCGAAGAAGCTCCAAAGTCGTTCCTAAGGGAATGCAGAGCTAATGTGTGGTTGTTTCTAAGTGATGGCTGACAATGTGGCTTCGAACATATACTTCGGACATTCATTCGTGCATTACATTACATCATAACATTTGCATGCATAAGCATTCATTCATAGCATTTGTGTTCCCAAGTGGATGCTTCGGCAAAAAGCTTCGGAGAAGACGTTTTTTATGATCCGTTATGTAAAAGAAAAGCTTCGGAGAAGTGCCTTTTTTATGATTTGCTACGGTATGTTGTGTACAAAAGAGAAAAGTTTCGTTGCTCGGCAAGAAGAAGAATTGTTTTTATGCTTCGTTGTGTACGAAAAGAAGGGAAGGTGTTTTTTCGCCTTCGGCTCAAAATACTGATTTCGTCCACATCAAAGCACCTCAATCGAAGGGTAAGAATATATTACAAGGTATGTACAAAGTTCCTTGAAGAACAGTCTAATTGTATTTACAAGAATTGTTACAAAAATATCCTGAGTTTTTTTTTTACAGTACACTTCTACTGATCTTCATTAAGTTTCAGCTTCGGCGACAGCTTCGGCGACATAACTTAGGCATCATCTTCACCTTCGTCATCCTACATAAATTAAGAGATTATGAGTAAAAATCAAGAGCAAAGGAAAAGGTAACTCCAAAATATCATTTCTTACCGGTTCAAGATGACTTCGGGCTTCATCTCCAGCCTTCTCCCGCCCGCCTTTTGTCCATATCATTTTTATAAATCTATTGGAGATACTTCGGGCGAGGTCAGGCATATCATCCAGGATTGATGGAGATAAGGTGAAGTTGGGCCTATTGACAATTTTTCCATGTTCGCAGCCGGCCTTCAGAAATGCAGCAGCGGTACCCCGAGAAGCTACCCAGGCACAGAAGTCGCCGTGCCCGGCTATAACTTCGTCAAGCTCCTCGATTTCAGCCTCAATATGATCGAAGGTCTGGGGTAAATTTTCTGCCGAAGGGTTAAATTTCCCGCTGCTGGCTCCAACAGAGTAAAATATCTTCTTTAATCGTCCAATGCAATTATTGCCAAAGTTCAAGCATTTGTCTTGAAGGCTTGTTAATGCTTTCTTCAACTCTGAGCTGGTCTGGACTTCGGCTTTAAGCTTCGAATTCAGTTCTAGCTTCTCCTGTTCGAATTGTTTTGATTGATTGATAAGCTTCGAATTCAACTCTAATAATTTAGCCTCAGTCTCAGCCAGTAAGCCTTCGGCCGATTGGAGCTCGAAGTCCTTCTTTTCAATGATGGCAGATTGCTCTTTTATTTTGCTTTCTAAGTTTTCAATTATAGCTTCGTGCTTTTTGTCCTCCAAGTCTTGTTGCATCTTCAGAGCTTTGCTCAGTAGCATGCTCTGTACAGAAACAACTTATGTTAGTAATATTTTCATTGTTAACAGCAATAAAAACCAGAGAAAAGGTTGTTTACCCTGAAGTTAGAATAAAATAAGCTGCCGACGATATGTTGTCGTCGGTAGCGGCTGATGTCTGACTCTAGCTTCGGAAAACCGATACTCTTTGATAGAGTACCGATTACCTTAGCTCCAGTCTGGTCTCGAATGCAGCCTAGTTTTTCATCGTCTACACCTCCAAATAGGAGGGCACCTGACTTGTAGCCGCAAGATTTGGCATACTCTTTAAGTTCTTCTATTTCATCCTTCGTCAGTTTTTGCCCAATTAAATTCTGAAAGGTGTAGGCTTCGTCATCCGAAGTATCTTCGGCTATTTCTTTTCCTTTTTCAGGCACTGTGGCCATGGATTTTTCAGTAGCAACACCAGCCTCTTCTGTAGCTATGTTTTCCAAAATTTTGTTAATATCCTCAATGGTTGACTCTAAATTAACATCTTCGGCTGTAGCGGCTTCGGTAGCCGCGA
The DNA here is from genome assembly GCA_029449295.1 of Zea luxurians. Lineage (NCBI taxonomy): Eukaryota > Viridiplantae > Streptophyta > Magnoliopsida > Poales > Poaceae > Zea > Zea luxurians. The sequence goes on from JAOPSE010000023.1 coordinate 40,785,381, forward strand.
CCTCCGAAGGTGCAACTTCGACGTTTTTGGTACCTTCGGCAGCTGCTGTTTTTTGAACTGACGCTCTTGGCGGTGTCTTATCGATAACTTCAGTTACCGCAATGATTCTTTGCCGTTTGGGTTTGCTTATCTTCGTCTGATCCGGCTCGTCCACCTTTTGAAAAAGCTTCGTCAGTTGGAGCCCTAATGGACTTAGCTTCGTGGGCATGGGTTCAGTCATTACCTTTAAAATTTCTTCCACGTCGCTGGTAGAAGGCGGTGTGGGGGTCATCTCTTCTTCGGATATTTTCCGTTTCGGAGTTGAAATTTTCCTTTTCTTCGGAATTTTCTTCTCTGCTGCCGGTTGCTCCTCATCCTTTGTCAGAGTTTCGACTACTCTTTTTCTTTTGTGGCCCTCGGCACCCTTGTTCAACTGCTCATAGTCTGGGTACTCGAAGCCCAGGGCATCGAATACTCGGTTTAGTCTTCGCTTCGGTCGGGTGCCGAAGGCCGCTGTCATTAATTGATCCTCTTTTTTGGAGTAATTCCCCAAGATTTCATTACACATTGTCTCAACTGTGTCTAACCACTCTTTGCAGGGCTTTTTAAAGTACTTCTTGAATTTAAAGTGATAGGGGAGACGAACCAACTCCCCCTTCTTCTTCTCTCCCTTCAGCTTCGGCATTTCCCACTCTTTTAGAGTAGGGAAAATTCTGAATGCTAAGAACTCCTGAACTAGATCCCTGGTGCCAATATTTTCCGAAATAATTTCAAATTCACCCAGAGCAGCCCAGGTGGGACCTTTTAGATCGCCGATGCGGCATCGTGGCCTCGTCTCTCCGAAGATCAAATCCAGAGGGCTTTGTACCAATTTTTCTTTGTCTTCGTCAACTTTTACATAAAACCATTCAGATTTCCAGCCTGCTGGCCATTTGCTTCGGTAGCTGATTACAGGACACTTTGTTGTCTTCCGGTAGGCAAAATTGTAGCAACCGAAATTATCATGTAGCCCATCTTTCCTGGCCTTGGTTTGGTAATGTAATTCGTGAACTCGGCAGAAGCTATCAGCAAACGGTTCCACAGCTTGGCTTCGGAGGGCCCAGATATAAACATTAAGCCTAACGATGGCGTTAGGAGTTAATTGATGGAAGTAGATGCCAAACCTCCTCAGTATCTCCGCAACAATATTGTGAAGAGGGAATCTTAGCCCAGCTTTTAAAAAACTCTTGAAGATAACAATCTCATCATCCTCTGGCTTCGGGGTGGTTTCCTCTCCCCCGAAGCGAAGTAGCTTCTTCTGATCTTCATTGAAATAACCTGCTTTTACCATCTTCGAAAGGTCAGCCTTTGAGACAGTTGATTTCCCAAAATCCAGGTGACTGGGCTTGCTGGGCATGGCAATGTGGTAGTCATCCTCGGGGTCAGTCCCTTCAATGTTTTCTTCTTCTCCTTCGGCTGTTGTTGGGTTTGCTTCGGCAGCAGGCCTTTCTTCCGCAGTCACTAGACCGGAGCGCTGCATCGCTTCGGAGATGGGCACAGTGTCCGAACCTTCGGCTTCGTCTCCCTCACGTACAACTTTGGCAGTAGACCGCACTCTCGCCATTTAAATTCTGAGTTTGGGGAAGTCAGAAACTTTTTTCTTTTTTCCTTTTCTCCGAAGCTCTCCTTTCTGACGAAGCAGACGTCGAGACTGACCTTCGTTCGGTTCTGAGAGTCAAGCTTCGGTTATGGTGAAAAATTTTGGCAGCAAAACAGTGCAAATAGCAATGAATGCTGTGGTAACTTCACACCTACCCACTTGTTTATATAGTGCTGCAGGTAAGAAGGCGAAGCGGCAAGATTTTTACACCAGACGGGCGGTCACTTGTACTCGCTGAGCAGTGGACCGCAAAGATCAAACAGTAACTCTGCAAGGTGGGCCTGGCACGTGCTCGGAAGCCGGATCGTTTCTCCGCAACGAGCTCAGGGAAGGTGTTTTTTGGACCTTCGGCTTCCCGAAGCTGAAGAGGCTCTTTTTTCACGGGTCAAGCTCGTTACGAAAAACGATCTAGCACCGCGAAAGGGGCTACTGTTGGGGTCGTGCTTCGGTGCGCCGAAGGTCTCACACGAAGAAGCAGCTTCGACTGGAGTCGTCTCCAAGAGATGGCCGAAGGTTCCTTTTCATGGAGCTTCGGCGTTTTAAACCGACATAGAGATAGAATGACCTTTTTATTCATATAGGTCTGAGTCAATGTTGTAAACATTTGTAAGGGGCATAATTGTAATTTGTCACAGGCTGCGACCTGTGCCTATAAATAGATGAACAGTACTTCTGTACTAGGGACGCGAACCTGTCATTTGCTTTCACATCACACTTGCATTCTTGCCTTCCTCAAGACCGAAGGTACATCTGTCATTTATACTCATTTGTATTAATAAAAATGGAAATGATTCTATGTTAATATTTGAATGTCCGTTTTATACCTCATGATTTATACGAATGCTTCATCCCATGTTGTTATGTTTACGAAGGTGCGTCCTTCGTAACCTTCGTCCAAAGTTCCTTATGTCCCGAAGGGATATAATGAAGTGGAGGACGAAGGACCTTAATATTTAACATTTTCTGTGTTGCCTTGTTCTTAACTCTTAGCATTTGAGAACAAGCCCCCAACAGGGTCAAACCTTTTCCTAAATGATTTTGGTGGTTGAATTGCCCAACACAAATTATTAGACTAACTAGTTTGCTCTAGATTATGAGTTCTACAGGTGCCAAAGGTTCAACACAAACCAATAAAATGTCCAAGAAAGGGTTCAAATAAAAAGAGCAAAAGACAACCGAAGGCTGCCATGGTCTAGCGCACCGGACTGTCCGGTGTGCCACCAGACAGTGTCCGGTGCACCAGGGTGAATCCACTCTGAACTTGCCAGCTTCGGGTTTTCGAGGAGCCGCTCCGCTATAATTCACCGGACTGTCCGGTGTGCCAGTGGAGCAACGGCTATCTGCGCCAACGGCCGTCTGCAAAAGGCTACAGTGAACGTGAACAGTGCGCGCCTGCGCGCACAAAAGTCAGAGCAGCGCCAGAAGGCGCACCGGACAGTGAACAGTGACTGTCCGATGCACCACCGGACTGTCCGGTGGCCCCACTTGTCAGAGCTCCAACGGTCGAACCCTAATGGTTGGGTGACATGGCTGGTGCACCGGACTATCCAGTGCGCCATACGACAGCAGCCATCCCCAATGGCCACTTTGGTGGTTGGGGCTATAAATACCCCCAACCACCACTGATTCAAGGCATCCAAGTTTTCAGCCATTGCATTCAATACAAGAGCTCTAGACTTCACTCCAAGACACAAACAAAGAGATCAAATCCTCTCCCAAGTCCAAAGATCATTCCAATCAAATAGTGACTAGTGAGAGAGTGATATTTGTTTTCTTTTGAGTCCTTGCGCTTGGATCGCTTTCTTCCTTCCTCATTTCTTGTTCTCAAGTGTTTTGTAACCAAGGCAAGAGACACCAAGTGTGTGGTGATCCTTGCGGGTCTAAGTGACCTGTGAGAAAAGGAGAAAGCTCACTCGGTCTAAGTGATCGTTTAAGAGAGGGAAAGGGTTGAAAGAGACCCGGTCTTTGTGACCACCTCAACGGGGATTAGGTTTGCAAGAACCGAACCTCGGTAAAACAAATCACCGTGTCATCCGCTCTATTTCTTTGGTTGATTTGTTTTCGCCCACTCTTTCGGACTCGTTTATATTTCTAACGCTAACCCTGGCTTGTAGTTGTGCTTAAAGTTTATAATTTTCAGATTCCGCCTATTCACCCCCCCTCTAGGCGACTTTCAGATACGAAGTTGAATTTTAGTTCGTCCTACCATCCTCAGACTGATGGACAGACTGAAAGGACTAATCAAATATTGGAGGACATGTTGAGAGCTTGTACCCTTCAGCATGGTAGTAGTTGGGACAAGAGTCTACCTTATGTTGAGTTCTCATATACTAGTTAACAGGCTAGTCTGCAGATGTCACTGTTCGAGGCTCTATATGGCAGGAAGTGCAGTACTCCTCTATATTGGGATCAGACTAAAGGAAGACAATTCTTTGGGCCTGAACTTATTCAAGAGGCAGAAAAGCAAGATCGTATAATCCGGGAGAAGTTGAGGGTAGCTCAAACCAGACAAAAGAACTACGCTGATAATAGAAGAAGACCACTGGAGTTTGATGAAGGTGATCATGTGTACCTCAAGGTGTAACCACTTCGTGGAATGAGGAGATTTAAAGTCAAGGGCAAATTGTCCCCTCGCTTTATTGGACCATTCTTAGTTTTTAGGCAAGTTGGAGAGATGGCCTATCAACTCGAGCTATCTGATAATCTATCTTATGTGCATTCCATGTGTCTCAACTTAAGAAGTGTCTCCGTGTCCCTAAGAAATAGTTACCAATCGAAGAGCTCAGTGTTCAGGGAAATTTGGCTTATACGGGGTATCCTATCAAGATTCTTGACACTTTGACTGGAGATATAAGAATTAAGGTGATAAAGATGTGTAAAGTGCAATGGAGTCACTATGGAGAAGATGAAGCAATATGGGAAAGAGAAGAAGAGCATCGCATAGATTTTCTCCATCTTTTCCCTAGACCTTCTTAAATCTCGAGGACGAGATTCTTATTAAGGGGGTAGGATTTGTAACACCCAAATTATAAGACTTATAAAAGAGTTGAACTCCGTATGTGATTTGCCATCTACTTCTTGAGACATGTGACTAAACCAAATTAAAAGAGAATAATTCTTTACTAAAACAAAAAAGAAAGAAAGAAAAGCCATGCATCATGTTGGAGTTTTGTTTGTACATTTAATAATAACAACAATAACAATAATAAAAATATAATAAAAAGTTGGAGATTTGGATTAAAACCCAAATTAGAATTTGGATTTTAAGAGAAGAAATACTATAAATTACAAAATAAATTTATGATGGTATGTTTAAAATTTAATAATTAATTGGAGTACAAATTCGATACAAAAAAATTGAATTCAAACTTCAGATTTGAAATAAAAAGGGAAAACAAAACAGAAAAGAAAAGAAAAGAAAGAAAATGGAAAATAGACACTGGGCTCAATACTCGGCCTCGGCCCAATACCCTTTTCTTCCCCCGCGCTTGGCCGGCCCAACCGCGTGACCCGAGCGAGCTCACTCTTCGCGCGACCATTGCGGCCAACGCCCTGTGTGGCTGGCAATGGGACCCACCGGTCAGGTTATCTGCTTCCTCTTCCCATGGTCACCCGTCAGGAGTGGCGCCGCTGAATTAATCCCCTTCTTCCCCGCGCGTGGCTCGGAGTCTGTTGCAACTAACTGGATCTCTCGCATGTCGTGCTAATCGCTTGTGGGCCGAGTTCCCTGGACCCGGATCCTCGTAGCCGTACAAAACCAGGTCGTCCCTTTCGTTCCCGTCGCGTCCGCCATTAACGAAGCAGAGAAATTTGAGTGATGTCGTTGTCGAGGATCTTCACACTCGTCGACAGATTGACCATAATTGGTGGTCAGGAAGCTTCTCTTGTCCGTCCCACGCTTGTGCGTGGCCTTATTGAGCGGAAATCGTCTTCCCAGCTCGGCCAATTGCTCAACTGGAGCAATGGCTCGTCCGCGGAGGGACCCGCTGCCGCAAACCCATTTCCCTTCCCCTCATCATCGGTAAAGAATCTCCTATTGTAATTGCCTTGTTCTGTGAATCGTTTAACATCTGTGGGATTTAACTATGGGGCACATGGGCGCGTGAAGGGGTCACTCCGGCGGATCGGCGCCATAAGAGTAGCGGCACGCCTGGGGCAAGTTCCTAGGTGTGCCTTTAGGGACCGTGTGGGGGTTACTGGGTTTGGGGTCGCCAGGGCTTCGTTTGCAGGGCATCGAGGCCAGGGTCTGTGTGCAGGTCGAGGTTTTGCGTGCACCGGCGAGTTGTTGGGGCGGCGCTCTTCTTCCGCCGTCATGTCATGCGGTCGGGAGCTGGGAGATGTGTGGAGTCCGTTGATCTGATGATCAACGGTTGCTTGTGGGAGGTGAAGTAGATGGGTCCCTAACCGTAGATCTCGGCAAGAAGGGTTATGATTAGAATAAGAATACCAATTTGTGGGATGTGATCCGAGTCATTGATCTTTGAACTAGTGGTTACGAGTGCGCACCAGTTCAGTATTGAGTCTGGACCGATGGATTGTGATCCGAGGGCTGCGGTAGTGTCCTACCTCGGATTTAATCTAGAATGTTTAATTTAGATCCTACGACTCAGCTTGATCTGTACCCCTTCGCGGGTATGTTTTACTTAAGAGCCCTCGGATTTTAATGGAATAAACCCGTAGTCCTCTGCGGGTTGCGGTCTGAGTCTTGTGGAAAATTATAGATGAGCCCTTGTCTTTTATAGAAATTGGGGCGTAGTCCAGACTGGTTATAAAAACATAGAAATTCATTCTAAATTTATTTTTAATACAAAAATAATGGTAGAAACTTGTATAAATCATAGAAAATGCATTTTAAATCATTTTTAGTCCATTCCCGTTCCTATAATTTCATAATATTAATGTCTATCGGTTAGTACCACTGTTTTCACATGAAAGTCACATTAAAGTTTATATCCTATTTAACCTTGTACAAAACATATAAAATCTTTAGGAAATTCATAACTCCTCCATTTTAACTCCGATTGGATCCATTCAAGTTGCGTTAGTCTCGTGTAAATATTTACTATACAATAACAACACTTATTATACCATGTCTCATTCTTTTATAATTAGATCTGTATTTAACTTATGTTGGTTAGTCTAGTTAGACTACTTATCATTATAATCTACTAGAATATAATATATGGTCAACTTATAACTTATAGTTGAGATAGTTATTTATAGAATAATCTCTTATATAATTTATATTAATCAATTTATAATATAGTTTAATATTTTAATCACATAAATCCTCTATAAAATCATAACTCCTTAATCGTGAACCTCGATTTTAGTGGTTCTCGTTCCCACGATCTCGTAGCAACGTATAGATCATTATTATTCAGTTTGTACTTATGTTTGATGTGATGTTAATTTTATCTATACCATATTTTTTGTATTGCTACGACTAGCGCGAGGACACATGTCATCTGAAAAGCAAGTTTTACCTAGAATCTCAAGTGTCAGGCAAGTTGTGCCCTTGATCCACTCTTGTTACCCAATAACATTTTTCATTATCATTATTTAATGCATAGGTTTAATTTTGATGGGACCCAATAGGTCACCCTAGTCTGTTTATCCATTTTACCTTGTTTACCCCTGAATCATATGGGTAGTTATGCTATTGCTTTACATTGTTTTGGGTTAATATTTCATTATATCCATGTTCCAGTTATTTTGTTATTCTATTTATGTTCATGTCAAGATCATTATATTATTGTTAATTGGAACATGGAGCTTAACTTGAGAAACACGTGCCACCACAAGGGAGGAATGGGACCCCTTGGCTAACTAATTATGAAAGCTAGTGGAAGACTACCTTACCCGAAAGGGGCAAGGGAAGTAGGGGAGTTGCATGCAAGGAGGTTCTCAAGTTGATTTTGCTGCGATGGCGGTCAGACGGGGGATTCTTGCAAGTGCTCTTCCCATAAACTGTAGCGGGTTTTCGAAAGCTAGTGGAACTTTGTAAAGGCCTCGTAGTGGATCCCTAGCCATTCACCTTGGTAGTGTCTAAGGGTCTAGCTAACCCTGGCGACATGGGAAACACGACTTGTGGGTAAAGGGTACAACCTCTGCAGAGTGTAAAACTGGTATACTGGCCGAGCTCACGGTCAAGAGCAGCTCAGGACTCTCTGATGATTAATTTATGGAACTTAAACTCAATTTGTCATTTGCATTTGCATGGGTTTATTATAATTTTGTTCTATTATTGTTATTATGGTTTGTTATTTACTTACATTAGTAACTGCTAATAAAATTTTGACCAACTACTTAAAAGCAATGCTCAGCTTCAACCCCTATTGTTGATTAGCCTTACACATCACATGAACTCCCACCTTTGGTGAGTTCATGCCCACTGGTTCCCCACAACTTGTTGAGCTATGATCATGTGTGAGCTCACCCTTGCTGTCTCACACCCCCCATAGGAGAAGAACGGGTGGTTCAGGAGGAGCCACAAGGCGAGGAGTTTGATCTGATCTAGGTAGCGTTTCCCCAGTTGACTTTTGCACCAAGGATGATCCTTAGTTCGTTTTATATTTATCTTTTATTTTGTAATAAGACTTCCGCTATGTAACAAATACTCTGATGTTATTGTGACATTTATCTCTATACACTCTGTTATTATATATGTTGCCTTCTTGGCGCATGTATGAGATGCACCTGGCTTTGTTCCTTAAAGCCCGGGTGTGACAGTCTTGCATGTAATTTCTTTTGTTTAAATAATGTTTTCAACTTAAATATCTTTTTTTGCATGTGTGGCATTTATTCTCCGTAATATTTTTTCCATGGATCTTACTTATGAGTCATTTTCATAAACCAACGTCAAGGATGAATCCATGTTTATTACTTGGAAACCCCGAACAAACACCACTAGAAGGAGGTGCTCGCGTTACCGTCGCCCATCGACGACGAGAAGAAGCTTGACGACTGCCAGTTCGACCTCTAGAAGCAGTCCTACGTGGCCACATGTGCCACTGTATATGACAAGCTTCGGCGCAGCCGCTGCTTGGATACGGTCTAGATCGGTTGCACCGTGTTGTCCATAGTCAAGCAGGGAGACATCATGGTCGTCGCCAATATCGGTGACTCTCGGGTTGTTCTGGGCACCGCATCCGACGATAGCGCCATCACGTCGTCCAGCTAATCGTCCACCTGAAGCCCAACTTGCCACGTAAGTCGTTACTGACTGGCCATGAATTCTTGTGCACTGGGACGACGACCGTTGCTGATATTGTCTGAGTGTCTCAAACATAATGTATGTAGAGGAGTACCGCATTTGGTGGTACAACGGCCAGGTGTACTACCTCGCTGATGAGCCCGAGGTGCACTTCGTCTGGCCGCCTAGCCAAGAGTCATCGGTACTCGCCATGTTGCGCGCGTTCGATGACTACTATATCAAGGACTATGGCGTCATATCGACACCGGAGGTGATGCAGAGTAAGACTGACAGGAATGACTAGTTCGTCATCCTCGCCACCGTCGGGGTAGCTTTTGTGCCGATCTGTCTTTAATTCTCTTCGCAAAGACACACGCACTTGTCTTTTTGTTTAAGCAAGCACGTATAGTGGTGCGTACCTGATGACTGATGATGTACGAGGGAACTTCTTCCGGAAGATGTGGGACATGCTCTCCAATAATAAAATCATGCAAATCGTGACATATATCAAAGTATGCATGATACTGAGGTTCCAATGTAGTGGTGAAACAGCTAGATTGAAGTAACAAAATTTATGTATGGCCAGGATCACAAATGGATTATGAAACATTTTCTCATAACAGTATAACACACATTTTGTATATAAGTTATCATGGTATTATATGTTCCCGTTGCAACGCACGGGCACTTAACTAGTAAGTATTTATGTATAGAGAACGTGATTTAAAGGATGTTATTGGAGAGGGGAGAATATAGGTGGATGAAATCTTTTAGAGTAGACTGTAAAAGACAGAAATAGATAATAGATCTAGAGGACGTTGTTGGAGACAGTCTTATCCCTCAGCTATGCCATAACCTTAGTTTGTCTTCAACAAAAAGCGGTAAATGGCACTGAATGCTAAATTTAGAGGAAGAAGGCTTCCGCTACGTCTCCAACAATAAACTGTAGGTGGACCGACTAGTTTTCAGTGCTAGTCGGCCTTTATTTCTAATGGTCGTGCAAACTTTGTCCGACTGTTATCATATAAACTGTTGGTTTTTGTATCTAATGACCGACTGTGCAATCTTTCTCTGACCGTTATCATTTAAACTATCGGTTTTTATTCTAATGGTCGAGGGTGTAAAGTGTAAACTTTCCCCTACTGTCCTCATTTGAACTGTCAGGCTCCATACCAATGGCTGCTTATGATATTTTCCCCAACTAGTGCTTTTTGAACAAATGGGTGAGTGTTATTTGAACTGTCGGCCTATGAACCTTTGGGCTTTGTGTCAACAGATCACGGGAGAAAAAATTATAGTTGATGTTATTTGAACAACTAGCTTAATGGTAGACTGGAAATGATAGGATATAACATATACTAGCACAACGGCACACCAATTATATTTCATGATATAGCGCAACGACGACACAATATACGATCGACTAATCTACCAAAAAATTAAAATTAAAGTATGTCCTCTCTATAAAAAAATAAATTGAAAATTAAAGGAAACATATAAACCATATACCAGATATTAAACTACAAATATTGTGTTTTATCTTAACCAAAAGGCCAAGAAAGTCATGAATTCAAAATAAAACACATCTTTTTTATTGTTAGCTCGATCGCTTGTTCTACTTCATCTTGCGAGATGGTACTACCTAGAAGCGCTGCACTACGTGCGACTTCGTCATGTTAGGCTTGAGTGTTTTATCATAGCCCATATAGGAGGTAACGACCCATATTACATGACGATAGTGGAAGGATTGGACTATGGGTTAGATTAGAAATAAACACAAGAACTTTTTTTGCAAATGAACGACTGTGGAAACCAGGAAAACTGGTGCTTCATAATAGTACTAGCACAATGCTCGTGCGTTGCGACGCCATACCAACCATATTTGATGGTATAGTGCAACAACCATAATAGTTCAGCGTGTTTTGCGGGTATGTTTATATCGAACTTTCTAACCTATGTGCAAAAATAAATAAATATTGCTGATATTAAGAGGTTAATTATAGACACTAGTTGATAAAGGAGGACTAGACTATGATGCATTAACTCAAAAAACTGTAACTAACATGGTATGTTTACTCAAGGGCGGAGCGAGGCCATTTTTTGGGGTCAGCTTGACCTCGGTAATTTTCTAAATATAAGTTTGATTAACTACATCTTTCACCCAAGCTGTCTCTCGCTCTCTCTCGGGGCAGCCTCAATGGTACCAAGTCAGCTATTTATAAGAGTTCATATCAGCATCGTGACAATGAATTAAATGAAGAGAGAGAGAGTCGGCGTTTCGGACCTGGGGGACCCTCAACCAGACCGACTAGTGAATTTTGTGCCGCGTGCCCCTGTCCAGATGGGTTGATACAAGATGGAACACAAGAGGGGGAATGAGGCTTATATTATCTTGCACCGGGAGTGCTTGCAGTAGGGGTTACAAGCTGAGCGAGAGCGAGAGCGAGAGAGAGAGAGAGAGAGAGAGAAGAGAGGGGGGGTTCGGCCTTGAGTCGTCTGAGTTAGCCTCCTCCGCGTCTCTCCCACTCTGCCTGCCTCTGCTCGCCCCTGCTCCCCCTTCTCGCCCTTAAGAAGGCCCTGGACATCCCCTTTTATAGATACAAGGAGATGGTCCAGCTGTACAATGGGAGTGTTGCTATGTGCTAACGTGGCCGACGGAGAAGTGCTTGAGCCCTGTAGAAGCGCAGCTGGCGGTGCGGCATGGATCCTGCTGACGTTTCCTTGCTTCCGTAGGGAGCTGAGAGCCATCGACGTCATGGACGCACGCGGGGAACCATCATTACCAGTTATCAGAGTAGTTTGATGTGACTCCGATCTTGTTCCTTCGTAGCATGGGGTGGCTAGCTAGCGGTAGGGTAATGATGTATCTCCTGTAGCGTCGTCGGTCCGAGGCCAAGGCGGGCGAGGCGGTGACTCCTCCCGAGGCCGAGGCTGAGGTCGGGCGCGGATGTGACTCCTCCCGAGGCTGAGGTCGGGTGAGGCGGAGAATTTCCCCCAAGGCCGAGGCTAAGACCGAGACCTGGGGTCGGGCAAGGCGGAGCTCCCTGTTGTGCCCGAGGCCAAACTCGGGAGAGGCCATGACTTATTGTTGTTAGTCTTACCCTGGTGGTTGGCACAGTAGCCAGAGCGGGGCAAACAGAGTTGTTTTCCTGTCAGAACGGTCAGCGAAAGGGCGAAGTGACTGCGGTCACTTTGACCTTGCCGACTGAGGCGCGCGTGTCAGGATAAGGTGTCAGGCGATCCCCGTATTAAATGCGCATGCGATACGGTCGGCTGGTAAGGCGATTTGGCTGAGGTCGCTGCATGACAAAGTTTGCCCGAGCTTAGCTTCGGGCGAGCCGAGGGTGCGCCCACTGCCTATGGAGGCCCTCGAGCGAGGCGTGAATCTGCCCGGGACTACTGTTTCCGCCCGAGGCCGGGCTCAGGCGAGGCGAGATCACGTCCCGTGGCAGACGAGGCCTTGACTTGAACCGCGCTTATCAGTCTTTATGGTTTGTTCTGAAGACGTTTTCCAGACATGTTTAGGAGTGTTGGGGGTACCCCTACGGTACCCGATAGTAGCCCCCGAGCCTAGAAGGGAGTGTAGGCACTCGCTTGGAGGTTCTGCCGGATTTTTTGCAAGGAGACTAGCCCTTCTCGGTGATGTTTTGTTCCGATGGGTGCGCGCGAGCGCACCCGTCGGGTGTAGCCCTCGAGGCCTCAGAGGAGTGGTTTGACTCCTCTGAGGTCTTAATTCTTTTTGTGATGCCTCGGTCGGCCTTGTTGTTTCCTCATGTGGCCTGGTCATAGCCTGGGTGCATGGTCAGGCTCCGAGTTTTCAAGTTGTTTTGTCGACGTGGTCGACAATTTGGCCGTAGCCTGGTGCGAGAGCAGCCTCCGAGCCTCTGCACGGAGCGAGAGGACGATCGAGGACTATCTCGACTTTTTATTGTACGCCCCTTCATCGCCTTTCCGCAAGGAGGAAGGGGGGAAAGCGCCATGTTACCCTCGGAGGGCACCGAACATGGTGTTTCCAGTGAGTTGCTATCGGGTGATCCGAGTGGACGCCCGAGCCTCGTTCGATAAGGGTCGGCTAGTGGCCCAGAGGCGCGCTCCAAAAGTACCTTCAGGTGATTTGCTGGACCCAGACCCATTTGATAGGGTCCGAGGGCTCGGTGCCTCCCTCCGGTGGGATTCCATTACAAATCGTTCCCGCTGGTCTCGGAAATGTCCTAGGGTACCTCAGGAGCGTAGCCCGAGCCTCGGCCATGTAACGGACGTACCCAGGGTCATCCCTGACTCTACGTGCTATGGGGCGGCTGTCGAACCCTTTTGAGGGGCCAGCCTTCGAACCCCTGATCAGAAAAGGGCTCGAAGCCTGAGTGCTCTGGGGCGGTTGCCGAACCCCGCAGGGCGCAACCTTCGAACCCCTGATCAGTAGGAGGGCTCGGGGCCCGCTTCCTTCGATGAGAAGGATCCTTTTCCGAAATATCCCCCTTCCGGATCCCTGTGGCACGAGAGAGAGAGAGAGGAAAAGGAAAAGGATATGAATTTAAATAATGCGGCGCACCTTTTTTGACATGGTCATCATGACAGAGGTGAAACGGCGCCCGCTTCGCCTGCCAGAGGTGTCGCTTGCCCTGCCAAGGAGTTAATGTGAAGGGACGGGCGATTCGCGGGGCGTCTGTTGCGCGTGCGCGAATCGTTCGAGGAACGGAACATGGGTGTGTCGTCTTTATGCCATGGGAGAGGGCTCCCCTACCGCTTCAGGAGAGGATGCGAGCCTATAAGTGATTGGACCGTTGCTTCCGCATGTCTGTTGCTGCAATTACTGTTGGTCCGCCTTTGGCCATATTAACTGTCGCGCCTATCCCCGCGGCTGACTGACCCGTGATCATTGCACTTAATGGGTACTGTTGGGTCACGCACGGGGCTGTCTCGAGTCACTGCACGGGTTCTGTAGTCCCGAGAAGACGCGGCATTGGCGCGAATGGCGGTGCGATTTCTTTGCACGCGGTAATTGGTGCGCCGGTTACATGACGTGTGGGCTCGGGCCTCCATGCTGGACCACCAGTTGCGACGAAGCTCGAAGGGCGTACAACCGTGGTGCGGTTGCACGCTTCTGGCGTGGCGGCCCACCCTTTCGACCGTTGGATTTGGCGAGAATGAGGGAGCGCTTACCCACGGGGCGGTTGCATGCTTCGTGTGCAGCGGTTCGCCATCTTCGCGTTGCGGGTCAGTTTGTATGACATGTAGGACCTAGCCCCCGTGTCGCAGTGCGAGAATCCTAGAGCACGTCGGGGGAGACTTTGCCCGCAACGTTTCAGGGCGTAAGTGGGGAGATCTGCCTATAAAAAGGGACTAATCTCCCAGGCACTAGCCATGCTTTGCTCCTCTCATCCTCATCGCGCCCCTCCACCTTCTGGGCCTCTAGATGAGGTGTGCCGGTGTTTTCTGGCGACCTCACCGCTGGAGAGCTTGTGCCCGTGGCAATGCCGGTGGTCTTGCCTTCTTCTTGCTGCTATTGGAGGAGCACGACCTCATGGGGGTTGGCGCTCGTTAGTCATCGCTCGGCTTCAAGGATTTTCATCATGCAGCCCGGCTGCATTCCCCCACCAATGGTCATCCAGAAGGATGACCACCAGCCTCATGGTGGGGAGGGGCGAGCCGGGCTGTGGCCTCCCTGTCGCCCTCAGCTTCAAGGATGTTCATCATCCGTGCTGGGGGCCAGGGCGAGCCGAGTTGGGGCCCTACCATCCACATGGGCTGGCGACCCTCTTCTTAAGGGCATTCACCAGCCTTGCGGTGGAGGCGAACTGCCACCTGCTGCCTGATCAGGGTGTGGCAGTCCGTCCACCACACGGGCGACGGTCGCGCCGTGCGCAGGTCGGCCGTGTCCTCGGCCCGTCTCATGCTGCCGGCCACACCGGGGGTTCGTACAAGACGTCGTACGCCGTGGGGGCGGCATCCGTGTCCCTGGATGGCCTTGTCCTCACTCCCGTAGCGACGATGGGAGCGAGGACCTCCTTGTGCGCGCTGGGGGGCCGCCATTCACCGATGTGGTGTTGGCATGCAGGTGGCCACAATCGTTGGTGCTAAGGTGGTGGTCGCCATAGGTGAGGCTTCCCACCGCCGAGGTGGTTGCCTCTGCCGACGAGACCATTAGTGCCACCTGGACCCGGACCTCCGGCCTTTTGGCTTTAACGGCTTGTCCTCGCCCCTTGTGTGGGGGACGGGGACGAGGGTCTTTTCACAGTAGCATTTGCCCTGAGGCAATCGCTGCTGCTGTCTAGCCGCTCGAGGCGGAGGTCGTTGTCGCTGCTGGTGCAGTGGTCGCCGGCGAGCCGCTTGGAGCTCGTTATCTTGTAGCCCCTCCGGTGTGGAGGTAGTTCATTCCTGTGGGAATGGAGTTGGGTCCCGTTTGTAAGGGAATGTAAGAGCAAAATGTAATTGCTCCAGGTACTGAGATATCTGTTGTAGGTCGGGAAAGTCGCCGAGGGTGTTGCCGACATCTACGTAGCATAGTTATCCCAAGTATGTGTGTTTGTTTTTTGTGGCTGTCGAGGCCTAAACATTTGGGTATATGTGTGTAAAGTCGTGTTTCTTTCCTCTTATTTCGAGCATTAAGACTTGTTTGTCGGTACCAGAATCACTTATCCGAGCGTGAGTTACCTTTTGCGGAAGGTGACGAGTAAGGTATCTGTATCCCGGAGGCGTAGGAGTCCCTTGGCTCGGTTGGCCTCGTCGTTCAAGGTCTCTCTTGTCGTTTTTAGGATTACGCCATCGATGCAGTCGAAAGGCACGAAAGTCGTTTTGGTAGAAAAACTTTTTCGAGGAAAGTTTTGGCGCAGAGGGGGTTCCCCCCTTCTAGACCCCGAGGCGACCGCTCGGGCCGGGACCCTTGCGGAGGGCCTGGCGATGGTCGTCGGGTCTGCCCGGTCTGCCCAAGCCATGGTCTTGCAGCAGCGTGCCCGGGCCGAGGGTATGTTTCGCCTGCTTTGTGACTTTGTTTTTGTCTTCATTCTTCTCCTCGTTTGAAGAACATTGTCCGGCTGACTGTAGGGTTCGAGACGGCTCTTAACGAGTCCATCAAGAACTGCAAGGCACTTGCCCAGGCGGCAGAGCAGAAGGAGGCCGACCGCGTGGCCATGTCCGAGGCTATCTCGGCCTTTTGCCGGGCCTTTGGCCTCGACGACGTCCCCTCGGGTAGCTCCCCCCAGAGTCACCTGTGGGCCTTGAGCGGCCATGTGCGCAGCAGACTCCGTGGGGCGCTGCACCATGGTGTTAGGCGGGCCTTCGCCGTCCTCGCCGCCCACTATGACGTGGATCTGGAGTGGGTCAGCGAGGGGTACTGCTTACCCGACGAAGAGGAGGCCGCCTTAGCCGAGGTCCAGAGGCTTGACGCGGCTGTCGAGGGCCCAAGCGCGGTGTTGGCTTCCTCCTTCGTGGTGGAGGTCCTTCCGCCCGTGTCGCCGTCTGAGGCCGGGCCAGATTCTGCCGAGGGTGGAAACAACGCCGAGGGTGCTGCTCCTCCCCCTGCCGATACCTGAGCCTATAGGAACAGTTTGTTTTAAGTATGTGTGTGTTTCTTGCGGCCGCTGAGGCCTAAACATTTTCAATGTTGGAGTTTAAAGCTATGTTTCCTTTCCTCTTGTTTCGAGCATTAGGACTTGTTCGGTAGCAGAATCGCTTATCCGAGCGTGAACTACCCTTCGTGGAAGGTGACGAGTGAGGTATCTGTATCCCGGAGGCGTAGGAGTCCCTCGGCTCGGTCGGCCTTGCCGTTCAAGGTCTCTCTCGCTTGTTTTTAGGATTCTGTTATCGATATAGTCGAAATAGTACGAAAGTCATTTTCTACCCGAGCGTTAGGACTTGTTTGGTAGCAGAATCACTTATCCGAACGTGAGCTGCCTTTCACGGAAGGTGATGAGTGCGGTATCCGTATCCTGGAGGCGTAGGAGTCCCTCGGCTCGGTCGGCCTTGCCGTTCAAGGTCTCACTCGCTCGTTTTTGGGATTCCGCTATCGACATAGTCGAAAGGCACGAAAGACGTTTTGGTAGAAAACTTTTCCGAGGAAAATTTTGACGCAGAGGGGGTTCCCCCCCTTCTAGCCCCCGAGGGAGGGTCGGTTTTTGCTGAGGCAAGGCTGATCCTCCCTTGACAGCTAGACTCTTTATTTGTACATGTAAAGGGACCGAGGTACATAAACGACTTGAAACATTTTAAGGGTAAAAGCGACGTAGCTGTTCGATGTTCCAAGCGTTGTTGTAGACCTCGCCTTGATCGTTGGCCAGCTTGTATGTCCCGGGCTTCAAAATTTTGGCGATGATGAACGGCCCTTCCCAGGGAGGAGTAAGCTTGTGGCGCCCTCGGGCGTCTTGTCGTAGCCGAAGCACCAGATCTCCCACCTGGAAACCTCGGGGCTGAATCCTTCGGGCGTGGTAGCGTCGCAGGGACTGCTGATACCATGCTGAGTGTAGCAAGGCTACGTCCCGAGCCTCTTCTAGCTGGTCTAATGAATCTTCTCGGCTGGTTTGGTTGCTTTGGTCGTCGTAAGCCTTTGTCCTCGGGGAACCATATTCCAAGTCTGTGGGTAAGATGGCCTCGGCCCCATAGACTAGGAAAAACGGCGAGAAGCCCGTGGCCCAGCTCGGTGTCGTCCTCAGACTCCAAACCACCGAGGGTAGCTCTTTTATCCACCGCTTGCCAAACTTGTTGAGGTCGTTGTAAATCCTCGGCTTTAGTCCCTGCAAAATCATGCCATTGGCGCGCTCCACTTGCCCATTTGTCATTGGGTGAGCTACGGCGGCCCAGTCCACATGGATGTGGTGGTCTTCGCAGAAGTCTAGGAACTTTTTCCCAGTGAACTGTGTGTCGTTGTCGGTGATGATAGAGTTTGGGATCCCAAAGCAGTGGATGATATTTATAAAGTACGCCACCGCCTGCTCGGACCTAATGCTAGTCAAGGGTCGGACTTCGATCCACTTGGAGAATTTGTCGATGGCGACCAGCAGGTGCGTGAAGCCCTCGGGTGCCTTCTGCAAGGGACCGACGAGGTCCAGACCCCACACAGCAAACGGCCAAGTGATAGGTATTGTTTGTAGAGCTTGAGCAGGCAGGTGTGTTTGTCTCGCATAGAATTGACACCCTTGGCAGGAGCGTACAATACTAGTGGCATCGGCCACTGCGGTCGGCCAGTAGAAACCTTATCGGAAAGCGTTTCCCACGAGGGTCCAAGGCGCCGCATGGTGACCGCAAGCCCCCGAGTGTATTTCTTGCAATAGATCATGTCCTTGGGCGACAGATATGCATCGTTGGAGAATGCCTGAGGGGCTGCGGTGGTACAACTCCTTTTCATCACCCAGCAAAACGAACGACTTGGCGCACCGAGCCAGTCGCCGAGCTTCGGCCTTGTCGAGGGGTAGCTCTCCCTGGAGGAGATATTCCAGGTACGGGGTCTGCCAGTTTGGGACTGGTGTGACCCCATTCCGCTCCACCTCGGCATGCAGGGCCTCATCTTCGGCGGTTGAGGGTACCTCGGGCTGGGCCGAGGTCTCCTCGGATTCGGGCGCGTCGTTGAGTTTGACGGATGGCTAATATATGTCCCTGGAGAAGACATTCGGGGGAACCATTGTTCGTCCCGAGGCTATATTAGCCAGCTCATCTGCAGTCTCGTTGTACCGTCGAGCAACATGGTTGAGTTCTAGCCCATAGAACTTATCTTCCAAGCGTCGAACTTCGTCACAGTAGGCCTCCATTTTTTGGTCGCGGCAATGAGAGTTCTTCATGACTTGGTCAATAACGAGCTGCGAGTCACCACGAGCGTCGAGGCGTCGAACCTCTAGCTCAATGGCGATGCGCAACCCATTAACTAAGGCCTCGTACTCGGCCACGTTGTTTGACGCCGGAAAATGGAGGCGTATTACGTAACGCACATGTTCTCCGAGGGATGAGATGAAGAGCAAGCCCGCGCCTGCTCCGGTTTTCATCAACGACCCGTCGAAGTACATGGTCCAAAGTTTAGCCTGGATTGGGGCCGTTGGCAACTGGGTGTCTGTCCATTCAGCTAGGAAGTCGGCCAAGACTTGGGATTTTATGGCCTTCCGAGGTGCGAATGAAAGTGTTTCGCCCATGAGTTCCACTGCCCATTTTGCTATCCTACCTGAGTCCTCTCGGCACTGGATGATCTCTCCGAGGGGGAAAGATGACACCATAGTAACCAGATGAGACTCGAAGTAGTGTCGTAGCTTCCGCCGTGTCAGAATCACTGCGTACAGCAGCTTCTGGATTTGCGGGTAGCGGATTTTGGTCTCGGATAGCACTTCGCTGATGAAGTAGACTGGCCTCTGGATGAGCAGTGCATGCCCTTCTTCTCGTCTCTCGACTACGACCGCAGCGCTGACCACCTGAGTGGTTGCGGCGACGTAAATCAAGAGGGCTTCTTTCGCAGCGGGGGGCACCAAGATGGGCGCATTAGTAAGGAGTGCCTTTAAGTTTTTGAGGGCCTCTTTGGCCTCGGGAGTCCAAGTGAAGCGCTCGGCCTTCCTTAAGAGGCGGTACAAGGGCAATCCTTTCTCGCCAAGGCGCGAGATGAAGCGGCTCAGAGCCGCAAGGTATCCCATGACCCTTTGTACTCCTTTCAAATCTTTGATTGGCCCTATGTTGGTGATGGCCACGATTTTCTCCGAGTTGGCCTCGATACCTCGTTCGGAGACGATGAACTCTAGCAGCATGCCTCGGAGGACTCCGAAGACACACTTCTCAGGATTGAGTTTTACGCTCTTCGCTTTTAGGCACCTGAATGTTACCTCAAGGTCAGAGAGGAGGTCAGAGGCTTTCATTGTTTTGACAACGATGTCATCGACGTAAGCCTCGACCGTTCTACCGATGTGCTCTCCGAACACGTGGTTCATGCACCTCTGGTATGTTGCACCTGCATTCCTCAAACCAAATGGCATAGTAGTGTAGCAATACATGCAAAAAGGTGTGATAAAAGAAGTTGTGAGCTGGTTGGATTCTTTCATCTTGATTTGGTGATAGCCTGAGTAGGCATCGAGGAAAGACAGGGTTTCGCACCCAGCGGTGGAGTCCACAATTTGATCGATGCGAGGCAGAGGGTAGGGAACCTTGGGGCATGCTTTATTTAGCCCAGTGTAGTCCACACACATCCTCCACCTCCCACCTTTTTTCTTTACAAGCACAGGGTTAGCTAACCATTCTAGATGGAATACCTCTTTGATGAACCCTGCAGCCATTAGCTTGTGGACCTCCTCGCCTATGGCTCTGCGCTTTTCTTCATCAAAATGGCGCAGGTGCTGTTTCACGGGTCGGGCTCCGGCTCGGATGTCCAGTGAGTGCTCAGCGACATCTCTCGGTATGCCCGGCATGTCCGAGGGACTCCACGCAAAAACTTTGGCGTTTGCACGGAAAAAGTCAACGAGCACTGCTTCCTATTTGGGGTCGAGCTCGGAGCCGATCCTGACTTTCTTGCCGGCGTCGTTGCTGGGGTTGAGAGAGACGAATTTGACTGCTTCGGCTAGCTCGAAGTTGCCGGCGCGCCGCTTCGTGTCGGGCACCGCTTTGGAGAGGCAATCTAGGTCGGCGATGAGGGCTTCAGACTCGGCGAGGGCTTCGGCGTACTCCACGCATTCCACGTCGCACTCGTAAGCATGGCGGTACGTGGGTCCGACGGTGATGACTCCCTTGGGGCCAGGCATCTTGAGCTTGAGGTAAGTGTAGTTGGGGATGGCCATGAACTTGGCGTAGCACGGTCTTCCCAGCACCACGTGATAGGTCCCTCGGAACCCAACTACCTCGAAGGTGAGGGTTTCCTTTCGGAAGTTGGAGGGAGTTCCGAAGCAGACGGGCAAGTCAATCTGTCCGAGGGGCAGGATACGCTTTCCGGGTGCAATCCCGTGGAAGGGTGCTGCACCAGCCCGGATCTCGGACCGATCAACCCCCAAGAGCTCTAGGGTCTCGGCGTAGATGATGTTGAGGCTGCTGCCTCCGTCCATGAGGACCTTGGAGAGCCTAACGTTGTCGATGATTGGGTCGACGACGAGCGGGTACCTTCCTGGGCTCGGCACATAGTCAGGGTGGTCGCCTTGGTCGAAGGTGATGGGCTTGTCGGACTAGTCTAGGTAGACTGGTGTTGCTACCTTCACCGAGCAGACCTCCCGGCACTCATGCTTGCGGTGTCGAGCCGAGGCGTTCGCCACCTGTCCGTCGTAGATCATGAAGCATTTGTGGACCTCCGGGAACTCCTCTTCCTTGTCGCCCCCCTTCTTGTTGTTGCCTTGGTCCTTGCCACCTTCCGTCATGGGTCCTGCCTTGTTGAAGTAGCGCCGGAGCATGTCGCACTCTTCAAGGGTGTGCTTGACGGGACCCCTGTGATAGGGGCACGACTCCTTGAGCATCTTGTCGAACACGTTGGCCCCTCCGGGAGGCTTTCGAGGATTCCTGTGCTCGGTAGCAGCGACGAGATCCGCGTCAACGGCGTCGCGTTTTGCTTGCGCCTTCTTCCTGGTTTTCTTCTTCGTGCCACGCTAGGCGGACGCCTCGGGGACGTCTTCCTCCTGCCTTCCCTAAGGCTGCTTGTCCTTCCAGAAGATGGCTTCGATCGCCTCCTAGCCAGAGGCGAACTTGGTGGCTATGTCCATCAATTCGCTTGCCTTGGTGGGTGTCTTGTGCCCCAGTTTGCTTACCAGGTCCCGGCAAGTGGTGCCGGCGAGGAATGCCCCGATGACGTCCGAGTCGGTGATGTTGGGCAACTCGGTGCGCTGCTTTGAAAATCGCCGGATGTACTCTCGTGGGGATTCCCCGGGCTGTTGGCGCCAGCTTCGGAGATCCCATGAGTTCCTAGGGCGCACGTACGTACCTTGGAAATTCCCAGCGAAGGCCTTGACTAGGTCGTCCCAGGCGAAGATCTACGCAGGGGGCAGATGCTCCGGCCAGGCCCGGGCAGCGTCGGAGAGAAAAAGGGGGAGGTTGCGGATGATGAGGTTGTCGTCATTCGTCCCTCCCAACTGGCACGCCAGCCGGTAATCCGTGAGCCACAACTCTAGCCTCGTCTCCCCCAAGTACTTGGTGATGGTAGTCGGGGCCCAGAACCGGGCTAGGAACGGCGCACGTCGTATGGCTCGGCTGAAGACCCGCAGGCCTGGTGGTTCGGGTGAGGGGCTTCGATCCTCCTCACTATTGTAGCGTCCTCCACGCCTGGGGTGGTAGCCTCGGCGCACCTTCTCCTCGAGGCGGGCTCGACGGTCGCGGCGGTGTTGATCGTCGCCAAGGCGATCCCGGGGTGCTGGTGTCTCGTCTCTTGTAAGCTCGGTGTGGACCGAGACCTCGTGCATGTGTCGGGAGGACGTTGTGTGATGCTCCGAGGGGCACCCTCGCCTTCGGGAGGCAGAGCTCTCGGCTCGTCGGGCTGCGGCATTTTCCAGGAGGTCCTTGAGTTCGCCCTGGATACGCCGCCCCTCGGTGGTGGATGGCTCCGGCATCGTCCGAAGCAACATTGCTGCTGCAGCTAGGTTCTGGCCGGCCCCGTTGAAGGCCGGGGGCGGCATCGCCCTGGCATCGTTAATAATGCGGCGCTGGACATCCCGGGCCCGATGACGTGCTCCTTCGGCGAGCGCTCGGCCTGCCCATTCTTGCTCGAGGTTTTGTTGGAGCTGCACAAGTTGCCCTGTTTCTTCGTTGAGCTTGGCCTGCATCTCGTGGAGTTGCTCGAGCTGTGAGCCCTGACCCCCCGTAGGGACCTGGGCCACAGCTAGCTCTCGCGGGATCTCGACGCGAGATGCAGGTGCAAGGGTGTCGTCACTTCCTGGCATGCCGAGGTGGTTTTCTCTGTCGTGATCTTCCTGATCGATGTGGTAGCACTCGCGAGTTGGGTCGCAACCCTCATCGTCAAGGTTGTGGCCATCATCGGAGCAGCCGGAGAGGCAGTGGTCACATGCGGACATGAAGTCACGCATGACACCGGGATCACGGAGTCCGGAGAAATCCCAACTGACGTCGGGGTCGTCCCCTTCCTCGGAACCCACGGGTCCGGAAGTTGAGACGGCCGTCAGTCGGTCCCAAGTTGACCACATATGGTACCACGAAAGGTCAGGATATGCCCTCACGAAAGCGCTCACCGAAGCAGGGTCGCTTGGTGGGTCGAAGCTGAATCTAAAGGAAACAGGATGGAAAACTGAAGGTACCTGTTGGTTGGTAGACGGCGGTGAAGTTGCATCGGAGGTGGAATGTGTCGTTCTCTCAGGTGCGAGACTAATGCCTGACAAGTCCCTCGCAAGGGTGCCGGCATCATTAGTCCGCCTGGGGCTAGCGTTTTGCTGGGAAGCGACACCCGTCGTTGTCTCAGGTGCGAGGATAACACCCGACATGTCCCCCGCAGGGGTGTCGGCTTCGTCGACTCGCTCTAGTCCGATAGTCGTCGAGGTGCTGCCTCCCGCCTGGCCATGTTTGCCCCGTCTCCGTCTCCTCCGACGAGGAGGGTGGCGGGGTTGACTCGGGTGCTCCTCTTCCGCCACGTAAAGATGTCGTCGTCGAGTTCGTCTCCGCCGGGCGAGCCGACGACCGTCGTTGTTGTCGTGCTGCGGGGGAAGGAGTACCATGTCGTAGCTGCCGTCGCGGGACATGAACTCGAGACTCCCGAAGCGGAGCACCGTCCTGGGCTGAAGAGGCTGCTGAAGATTGTCCATCTGGAACTCAACGGGAAAGTATTGTCAACACGCAGCGAGCCCCTACCTGGTGCGCCAACTGTCGGCGTTTCGGACCCGGGGGACCCTCAACCGGACCGATTAGTGAATTTTGTGTCGCGTGCCCCTGTCCAGATGGGTTGATGCAAGATAGAACACAAGAGGGGGAATGAGGCTTATATTATCTTGCACCGGGGGTGCTTGCAGTAGGGGTTACAAGCTGAGAGAGAGAGAGAGAGGGTTCGGCCTTGGGTCGTCTGAGTTAGCCTCCTCCGCGTCTCTCCCACTCTGCCTGCCTCTGCTCGCCCCTGCTCCCCCTTCTCACCCTTAGGAAGGCCCTGGACATCCCCATTTATAGATACAAGGAGATGGTCCAGCTGTACAATGGGGGTGTAGCTATGTGCTAACGTGGCCGATGGAGAAGTGCTTGAGCCCTGTAGAAGCGCAGCTGGCGGTGCGGCATGGATCCTACTGACGTTTCCTTGCTTCCGTAGGGAGCTGAGAGCCATCGACGTCATGGACGCACGCGGGGAACCATCATTACCTGTTATCGGAGTAGTTTGATGTGACTCCGGTCTTGTTCCTTCGTAGCATGGGGTGGCTAGCTAGCGGTAGGGTAATGATGTATCTCCTGTAGCGTAGTCGGTCCGAGGCCAAGGTCGGGCGAGGCGGTGACTCCTCCCAAGGCCGAGGCTGAGGTCGGGCGCGGATGTGACTCCTCCCGAGGCCGAGGTCGGGCGAGGCGGAGAATTTCCCCCGAGGCCGAGGCTGAGACCGAGGCCTGGGGTCGGGCGAGGCGGAGCTCCCTGTTGTGCCTGAGGCCGAACTCGGGAGAGGCCGTGACTTATTGTTGTTAGTCTTACCCTGGTGGTTGGCACAGTAGCCAGAGCGGGGCGAACAGTGTTGTTTTCCTGTCAGAACGATCAGCGAAAGGGCGAAGTGACTGCGGTCACTTCGACCTTGCCGACTGAGGCGCGCGTGTCAGGATAAGGTGTCAGGCGATCCCCGTATTAAATGCGCATGCAATACGGTCGGCTGGTAAGGCAATTTGGCCGAGGTCGCTGCATGACAAAGTTTGCCCGAGCTTGGCTTCGGGCGAACCGAGGGTGCGCCCACTGCCTGTGGAGGCCCTCGGGCGAGGCGTGAATCCGCCCGGGACTATTGTTTCTGCCCGAGGCTGGGCTCGGGCGAGGCGAGATCGCGTCTCTTGGCAGACGAGGCCTTGACTTGAACCGCGCTTATCAGTCTTTATGGTTTGTTCTGAAGACGTTTTCCAGCCGTGTTTAGGAGTGTTGGGGGTACCCCTAATTACGGTACCCGACAGAGAGTGATGTTTTTTATGAACTTATAGTGAGCCTATATGTAGAAATCGAGGTGATAAAGAGAGTATGTGTAGTAATTAAAAACAGTTATAAATATCTTTATAGATACATCGTACCATTGCAGAAATTCACTGTAGGATGTTTTGTAGATGATATGAATATTGCTATAGAGAGTGTTGTCTACACTATTGTGGCTACCCTCACGTAGGAGTTTCACCTTCATGGTATTTCTCTTCGGCTGCGTCTCCACCGCCTGTGTCCGCCCTCGTCTGTTAGATCTGAGTATAGGCTGCTCGATCAACCTAACCCGCCTAAAAAATATTTGACTCGATCAATACAAGAGGCTATGAACTTTCATATACACATTGTTGATCTCTCTCATCGTTATATCTAGTCTCATCTGATGTGATATCTGGTGCACAACTGTGTGTCCGATGTACTCTATCTCCATAGGTCTTTCTTCAAGTATAGTGCAACTTCTATCTGTTGTTTTATCTGGTACCTCACCGGACATGTCTAACGTTGTGTTGTAACATTTTTCTTCGTTTCTCCGTGTCTTTTTGCCTAGGCTTCTTTCTTCTTTAATTAGTCTTCTAATGTGTTGCTTTGTGTGTTGATCTCCTTGATTACTACTTTACCTTCGTCTAAGTTTACATTGTGTCCTTTAAACTATACAAAATACTAATAAATAATACTAGTTTAAATGATGGTGTTGATCATCGAGAACCAAAACTTGTTACATATGTCTTAGTCTATTTTCTTTACAACGGAAAGATATGACAAACAAATGAAGGTCGAGTGAGAGAAGCAAAGTCTAAAATAATTATATTTTAACGTGATATATAAAATAATTATAAAATCTATATTTTATATTTTATAACGTGATATATAAAAATCACTATAATTTTAAAATAATTATATTTTATATAATTTAGGACACCAACAAAACATCTCGCTCTAACAGCAAAGTCTAAAATCTATATTATAAAGTAGCACACTACAATATAGTATATTTGAGACACTTGAGAGAGTGTCCTATAATTTTTTTGGCTAAATTTTATGAAATGAGCAACTGTTGGAGTAACTTTTCGTACGTAGAGTCCTATATTTAAATTTAAGGCACCAATTTAAGGTATTGTTGGAGATGCTCTAAGTGTGTGTTTGTTTCTCTTCTAGATTATATAAGTTGAGTTATGAAAGGGTAGGAGATTAAAATATCACTTTAGAACCACAAATAAGCTGAAATATCATTTTAGCTTATTTGTAATCACAAAGTAATATTTTACCTTTATACCCTTACATCATAATCCAACTTATAATTTAGAAAAGGGAAACAAACAGGACCAAAGGTCCTATTTATTTTCTTTCAAAATTATATAATCTAGCTTATGGATTATATAAGCATCTATTGATCTGCTTATGAAGTATATAATTCATCTAATAATTTTCGTTGTTTGTTTATCTCTTAACTTATTTAAGCTAGATTATACAATCTGAAGGGTAAACAAATAGGACATGACCTAAACGTGAAAATAGAACAGAACTTCGAAGGAATGACATGAAGAACAAAATCGAACCAATGGCACTTGTGACTATTCAACTTTTTTAGTAGCTTCATAAAGTTACAAACTTATATATTAACGTACAGGAAAAAGACTAGCATAAAAAGTCCGATATCCAAAATCCAAACAGGAATTGCCTCAAACAAACCCTAACCTTGAAATGTCCAATTACATGAAATATTCAGGATGCAAATTACCAGGTAACTGGGACCTATTGATCCATGATATACTTGCTCGTGTGTTCAGTTCTAAAACACTGTTAATTTTTTTGTAGTTTTAGTAATTTCAGGTGGTTCAAGAATGCCCGAATCCAAACAGAAATTTTAAGAAACTTAGGCCCTGTTTTAATCTCAAGAGATAAACTTTAGCGGCGGCTTTTAAGCTGCTTTTAGCCATTTGTTGATCTAAATAGGAGAGCTAATGGAGGTGTGATAAAATTTAGCACCTATTATCTTATAAGCTGCTCAAAGGGTGCTAAAAGTAGCTAAACGTGAGCTAGGAAACCCCATTTTCCACTCATACCCTCTAACTTCATTCTCTCTCCGTATTAGAGGCATGAGTGTCTTTTTATTCTAATATGTTAAATTTTATTAGAGTAGTCTAAACATCACAATGAGCTAAATTTTAGCATTTTAATTAATATGGCTAAAATTTAGCAGGAATCTAAAGTTTATTCCGTGAGATTGAAACGGATCTAACTATTTTCTCAAAGAATCGGATACCAAATTTGGGTATCAGAATAAGCCTACTTTTTTTTCCGGTAAAATATACCCATGGACCACGGTGTCCAGAAATTAAAAAAGATTGCCTCACTGGCTCCGTCCCTTCCCATGTCCATTTGAGTAATTGTGATCCTGAAGTCGGATACAGCCAACGACATAATTTCCTTTATATAAATAAAAGCACGAGACGAACAGGGCATTATCATGTCAGCATCTCGCGCGTAACGTGCCACAAGCACAGGAGCTTAGATGCAGCCCAGCAGCGAGACACATGGACCAAGCAAGATGACATTTCAGGCAGTAATTTAGGTGTACAGGATTACTCCTCATAACGCTGAGATATGTGCAGGTAAGCAGAAATATCGTACCCTTTACAACAAAAGAGTAGGGGACAGAAACCATAGCTTGAATAGCGCTCATGATGAAGTTTTGTACAGCCTTAACTAGATATCTAAAGGCTACCAAAAATCTGGAGTTACGATTTTACGAATACGGACAGCATCGACATCTCATTAGATGGACTATCATCTCCAGCATGAACATCCAAGTGTATATCGAAAGTTAAGAAGAATCGGCGACAAATAGATTGCCTGTACAGGGAAGAGCTATCGTCCATCTACTCTAACACGCCAAAAAGCTTGTATAAACCTGCAGAGCAACCTTGATGTTAGGCATCCATTTGAACACTACATTCTACATGAATTTAATTGACAACGCACAGTGTATGTACCATAGGCCATGGAGACAGACAAACTAGTCCTCCAGAATGACGAAGCAGCTCACTTTGGAAAATGGTCAGTTGGAATATGTATTTAGCTGCAAGAACATAAAGCAAGTGCAAACTCTCTTAATCTGCAGTTCAGTGTGCAAGATCATCCTGTTTTCAACATGGCATACAGACAGTAGCACGGGCAAATATAATATAACTGTACAGAAGGGAGACAAACATCAGAGATCCTTAAGAGGACTAAGCGGAGGAACAAAGTGGCATTTTATCACAACATGCATTCTAGCCTTCAAAGAAATTTAGAGAACCTTCAAAAGCATAAAATTTAATGCAAAAGCTAGCATTCCAGAGGACCAAGGTTGAACGATGGAATAAACAAGGAAAACAATGCATATTCTCAAGATCAGATACAAAGTGGTCCCAAATTGTTAATGGGATATCAAACAGGCAACCACAAATCTAATCAAAGGCAAGAGGATTTCATCAGAAACCAGGTGAGAACATTTCAGGAGTGTAGTTTTTGTGCCTCACAATTTTTTCATTAAAAAATGATAATCAGCAAATACAGAAGTACTGAAATTTCCATAGCCAATACATGAAACCAGGGTTTGAGACAATCATACGAGCATAGGATTCTCAGTCTTTGGTTTCATAGAGGAGTGGAGACTAATCTTGTTTCTAGGAATATCCATTTACAATCATATAAATCAGTCCCAGCCAATATGGCAATATGTAGAGTCATAGCTAGTGCTCATAAATGCATTGTTTCTACACTATTGTCATTAGCATAGAGAAAATGTAAGTTTAATGCATCCGTAACATACCTCAAAACACATGTGCCTTTTTGCCAGTAATGATTTGGGAAATGTGAAGTCCCCTGCTGAAAGCTTCATTGAACAGGATCCTTGTTTGCATTTCCTGAAGCCCAGGCAACCATGATAATACAGCCACAGGTGCCATAACAATTACTCCAAACAATATGTCATACAAACGTGCCACGGTAACCACAGTTTTCCAGACCATCTCAGATCTCCTCAGATATGGCTTGAATACCAGAGCAATAGATATGATTCCCCAGCCAGTCGGCAGAAAAGCCAAAAGACTAGTAAAAGTGTCAACAAACTGAAACTTTGTGAATTCTAACAGCACAACAATAGCAGCCACAGTGCTCCCAACAATGATTGCCTGGACAAGGCGATACCGTATGTGCTTCTTTGCTGAATATCTGTCTCGAAAGTAAGCCACTGTCACAAGAGCCACAAAAGCTAGGAGGATGCATGTCCACGAAAGAAGATAGACAAGGATGCTTCTACTATGATCAGCAATGTGAAGCCGATATACAATTGCATACTGAAAAAAGAAAAATCGAAGGTCTAATATGATTTCCAAGATGCAGCCCCATAGACCTGTTGTCCGGAGATGATCAGTTTCATCCTCCCACCACTTCTCCCAGCTTTGATCTGACTGAACTGAGATCCCACCCCGGAACCATATCCAGTTTAGAAAATCCTCAAAGTCATTAAAATTCTTCAGCCAGTCAAAACCAGAGGGATTAAAAATGAATGGAGCAAGAATCCATGATGACACAAGAAACCAACTTGAAAGTGTCAGCAGAATATACACCAATGTATTCCCAGATGCACTGCCATAAGATGCATAAAGAGTTAATATCACACCAAGTTCTATAGCTTTGATGAAATGGCTGCGAGCATAGAGCCTATAGTTTTCAGCAAACTTCTTATGCTCCACAACAAAACCTCGGCCAGTGGCTCGATACTTCGCTCCTCCGTGAAGGATTGTCCTCCCATAATAGTGTGTCTTTGTTCCCATGGAGAATGTGTAGAAAACAGATGCAAACTGTAGCTGCATTTTCATGAAATCCCACACAGCAGTGAGGAACCCGTGCTCAAGTGAATTTTCAATAATCATGGGTAAAGCTGTGAACAGGCCTAGCTGTATGACGAACTGCTGATTGAGAACAGCTCCCAGGGCTGCATTATTGGAAGAGGAAGTGTTCTTGTTGATGTAGTCCTCAAGCCCACTGAGTGCAAGGTAAAAGCGCCCCCATACAAATGCATAGACAGTTAGCACAACCATCATTGTATTGAAATAGAATCCAACAGTTGTATAGAAGAAAGAGAGCATCCGGAAGAAATCCAATCGGTGGCCCAGCCTGTAAACATCTCGGCTCAAAGTTTGTTCACCATTGCCACTAGCAACCTTGGCTTCAAACATAGAGACCTGGTTGAGGCCCACATCTCTACCTTTACCAACCTGGATATACTCATGGTGTGTAACATTACCACCACGGAGAGTACAGTTGAAACCAGCAAAAATGTCCTCACTAATGTTGATTATTCTTGATGCTTTACTGATACCACCTCGGCCCAAAAACCAAAGACGATCAAAAACATCTGGGTGGCCATAATGCATTCTGACTTTAAGTGGATCAGCCAGAACACGCTGCCCCAGAGTGACAAAACTTGTCTCCTGGGCAGACATGAACCAAGCAAGAGAAGAAACTGAACCCGTGAAGACGTGTTCCCGAACCCCAAGAATTTTAGGCTTGCGAATTCCATAATAACGATTGAACTCTTCTAGTAGGTTTCTCATCTTTAGAGCTTCTTCAAAGTAGTTGTCTTGGTTCATATCAATAGTTTGAACTGCATCGCCCCTTGTGAAGATGAGTGCATGATTCTGATTTTCTGGCTTCCCTTCGCCAATCTTCAACTCTCCAGGCAACTTAACCCGATAGATTTCAACCTCCCGCTGCAATTGTTGGTCATATTTCACGAGAACAGAGAAGAACTCCTTTTCGTTGCCATTGATCTGCCTTTCATCAACATAAGCAACACGTAATGCTTCATAATTTTTCATTAGCTCCAATATTTCAAAAGCATTGGGGTCATTCTTAGCTTTCTGCTGTCCATATACCTGGCATGCAACTACATATGTGTATTTCATGAGGACAGTCCCATACTCGCTTCCTTTAAACAAGGAGCTCACACTACTGCTTGCTCTACTCAATGCATGAGAGGAAGATGCCCTGCTGTAATACCCTGACCCACCAGCAACTCCGTCATGCCTTGAGGATCCAATTCTTGAGGAACCCATAGTAGCTAAGTCCCTTGACCCAGTCTTTAAATCATGTTCAGAGGCAGAATCCAAAAAGGTCAGCATTTTGAGAGCTTCGTAATAGTACATCATTCCTCTCACAGTACGTGATAATGTCTGTCCCCTATATGAGACCCAGTGCCGAAGATCCCTCAGCCTTTCCTTCTCACTGTACAGCTCATTAATATCAGACATCCCCTCACGTTTCATTCGCTCTACGAAGTACTCCCACTCATCTGGGTAAATCTGTTTTAGATAGTATAATATTGAGATGCCATCTTCATTCTCTTTATAGAGTTGGTCCTTGCTGTACAACACCTCCTCCTTATAATAAGGCGTCAAGACACTGAAAGCCATCATCTTCTCAACCTGGGTTGCCCTTGGTATGTTCATAAACAATGAATTGCTGAAAAAGGCAATCCTCCGACGAGCTTCAAGGTTCTGTGGGACATTGATCATAGAGTCTCTGGAGGTCAGGATGGTGTGCATGCGCCTCACTTGCTTATAGAAGGTAGCATTGTCCTCTTCAGGAAGCACAACTGCATCCACAAAGAGAAGCCTGGTGGGTCTTGACTGTGCAAGACCTTCACTTCTCAGTTGTTCCATGCTCCTCTTCTCAGCTTGGAAATCACGAACAACAACATCATAGAGAGTCTGCAAGGCATTAACTATCTTGGTAACATCCTTGGTGGGTTTGAGGATGAGGACCAATAGAGCTACAAGCCTTGTATGGATATTGTGCAGCTCAGTCATCTTATACTCCACAGTGAACTTCTCCATCTTCATGGATCCATCAAAATCGCTGAACAATTGTGTAACAATACCATGCTCCTCAGTCCCCTCCTTTATGATCTCAAGCAGCATGTGTTTTGCACTATCATAGACCTCAATCACTGCACAACGACGATAATCATTCTTACATATCTTCCTCCATAGCCTGCGGTCAGATCCTGTAACTTCTTTTGCCTGACCAAGTGCAAGTGACAGCTCATTACAGAGCAAGAAACAAGGCCAACGGATTACACGCACATTCCACAGCTCAGGTGGCAGCTCAAGAAGCTCAACCTCACGATCACTAACAATGTCTTCCTCCCGGAACTTGCTTATTATCTCATTCCAAACAAGTGCAAACCGCCGTGCCTCCACCTGATTTGACTCAATCTTCCGAAAGGATCTGCTGAAACCATATCTTAGCTGTAATCGCTGCCAGAAATTGCGAAAACGGCTGGGCAAGAAGCTCTCATTCACCTGCTGCTCCTCTGGCATGATGTTGAATGACATGGCACTTGCAAAGAACTGGAACCTAAGTCGCAGCTGTTTCATGTCCCTGATCTCTCCCAAATGTGCAAAAAGCCCCACAAACGCACCCGACAGAGAAGAAAAGATAGCATACCAAATCTGGATATCCATGAGGTAGATCAACACCACTGGTAACCAGAGCACAAACACCGCAAAACGATTGCTTTGGCCAAAGAACTCATGCCAAGTGTACTGGATTCCATTCAGATTGTATATCTCTTTTGTGGGTTTTACAAGTGGCCTGATTTGGAGAAAATAGCTGAAGGCAAACTTCACGGCAAGCAAAAGCACCCAAAAGATGGAGTACTTGACATTGTCAAATGTGCCCTCACGTAGTCCTCGGCCAACAAAGCTGCGGCTCTGGAACCACCAGGTCAGGGCGTAACAGATCTTCCAATTTGTCTTCTCCAATGCGTTTCGCACCCAAGGCACAATGAAGAGCACGATGGCAAGGACCTCAGGGATAACAAACGCTGCAGCTGCATAGAGGAAGCTCCTCATCCGTGAATCAGCTGCTGACGACCACTGCCCATTGTCTGTCCTCTGGTTCCAGACCCTCTTGTATAGGACAGCGAACGCAACAACCCAAGCGGCTGCAACAACGGCCTTGAGCACCATGCGCACAGCAAGCATTCGGCCATCCCTAAATGCGCGGCGGAACTGTGTGCCGATGTCCAGCAGAGACTGGAGGAACCGGAGCGCAGCCCAGGTGATGAAAACGGTGAGCACGCGCACCTGTGTGTCCTTGGACTCTGAGCCACGGGATGAGAGCAGATCATCCCACGGCCACTTGGCGCCCTCCCACGCCACGATTGCTGCAGCTTGCAGGTAGAGAAGCAGCATGACCCACAGCCTGTCGAAGCTCCTATAAATGTTCCAGAACGAGCGGACCTCGACGAAGCCCGTCTTGCGTACGCGGCTGCGGTCCGGCGGGGTGCGGAAGAACTGGCGCGACTGCTCCATGGGCCAGCCGAGGCGGTCGAACACGTCACGGCGCCAGAAGTACTCGTTGATGTCGTCGTAGTTCCTCCAGGCGGCGTGCGGCGCCTTGCCGTCGCGGCTGGACTCGGCCTCGGCGCGGATGACGTCGCAGATGGGCGTGACGACGCGCACAAGGAAGGCGTTCTCGCCGTGCACGGCGGGGTTGGCGGGGCGGCCCGTGGCGGTGTCGATGAAGCCCTCAAGGATGCGGTGCAGCTCGGTCGCCATGTGGTGGTAGATGTAGCAGAGGCACTCGGGCATGAAGCGCAGGTTGGCAGCCTCGCCCCAGACGAGCAGGTGCAGGCCCGTGTAGAGCAGATCGGCGCGCGGGTCGCCCTCGGGGACGTAGACGGAGGGGCGGCGGCCGAGGAAGCCGCACCAGGAGGTGTAGTTGCGGAGCAGCTTCTTGCGGATTTGGCGCGCGATGCGGGGCTCGAGCGTGTCGGAGAAGTCGGCGGAGGAGAGGCGCATCTGCGCGTTGGCGAGGAGGAGCACGAGGTGCTCCCGCTGGTTCCTGACGTTGTCGCGCTGGAAGCCGAAGAAGGCGCCGAGCCAGTCCATGAGGTCCTGGTCGGCGCGCCACTGCGAGAAGGGCGGCGGGCGGAGGCCGCCCACCGCCCGGAGCGCCGCCGCGGCAGCCCGCACCTCGGGGAAACGGAGCGACGGGTGCTCGGCGAGGAGGTCGTGGATGGGCAGGATGTTGTAGGGCTCGCCGCCCGCGGCCACCGCAGGGGCGGCCGCGCGTCGCTGGGTGCCGCGCGGCGTGGTCATGCTAGCATTGGTTGCGATGGGTTCAGGGCTGGGCTAGATCTGGGGGAGGGGGCTACCGGGCTAGAGAGATGGAAGGGGGTGGAGGCGTGGAGCTGGAAGGGACGAAGGGAGACGGCCGGCCGGGACAGGGTGGGGTTTGGGGATAGTTTGAAAATTGAAACCCGGGGCCGGGGCGACCGGCGTGGGGACTGGGGAGGGGGTGGATGGACGATGGAGTGCCGGGCGGGACAGTGGGCGAGACCCGGGCGGCCGGGCGCCCGGCGGAGGTATTGAGAAACGCAGGCGGGTTGGCGCCTGGAGGCCGGGGTGGGCGGCGTGGGGTTCCTTGACGGAAAACGCGAGTACGACGCGTTATTAGCGAACCAGCGAAATGAAACGGGCGATCGGTGGATGTACAGCTCTTGCTTTTGTGAGTTTGTGTGTCTCGGTCTCGGACTGGTTTGAGGGTTTGTTTTTTGTTAATAAATTTTTTTACTATATTAAATTATCAGTTTACATTTGTTTCGCGTCAATAATTTAAAAAAAACATATATTTTTTAAATCAACCTACACTCCTGTAATCTCTTCTCTAATAATATAATAGAAAAATTTATGTACAAAATAAGTTAAAATTATGCATAGGTGACTGTTTAAACCTTGATTGTTAGCTCCATATTCACACCCACATAATCAATAGAAATCATATATTTTGTGTTTTATTAAAACAAAATGTATCATATGTCATATATATATACCGTAGCAATGCACGGGCATATAACTAGTAATATTATAAGAGCTAGTTTGATAATCTCATTTTTTTATAGAGAGTTCTATTTTCTTAAGGAAAAATAAACTATTTTTAAAAAAATAGAAATCACTTAGTAAAATAGGGTACCCAAACTAACTCTAATATAGTATAATCTGAGCTAGAGGCCCACTGTCGTCTGTCGTCAATCATGGAATACTATGGTATAACTAGCATTGCCATGTTTATCAAGATGGAAATTACGGCTCACGAGAGAGATCCCTTCATGTGCTATAGGGGTGTATTTGGTTGCGGGACAACCAGGACATAGACATACCCTGGCATCCTCTCTCGTCCCTCCAATTTTGAAGGATAACTGGGGGGACAACACTGGGATAGTCTTGTCCCAACCCTGACCCTGAACCAAACAACTTTATTTGAGGGATTGTCTCGTCCTGTCATTACAACCAAACACACCCTAGATGAAACGTGCCTTCCCAGCTTCCATGCCAAAACAAGTGTTTGAGTCGATCATGGGATGTTTGTCACTTTGTTGTATGCTCTAACCGTATGTCGCGTGGACCGTGGTCACCGTATAGCGTTTTAAGTTCTTGTTCCAACCCTTCGCGTGTAATAAGGAGTCAGATATCAGCCTCTGCAAATGCGATTAAAAGTGCTCAACGTACCAAGAGCTTACTTACATAATTTTAATTAGCAAAGTGACACAAATCTATATAAGTAAACTCAAACACATCGGGGATTTCTGTAGATACTAGTAACCTAGTATATAAAGCCTAAATATACTATAACTACTCGTACACAAGATAAAATAGAGAAACAACTCAGTCGTGATGAATACGTTCACACACTTACTTCAATCACAAAACACCACACCTCTTAATTGATAGGTGAAGCTCCTGCCACTTTCGTTCAAAAAAACACCACACTCGAGTAACACAAGTGAAAATAATAAAAGATATGCAATATGAGTAAGTATGAGGTAACCTGAAAGAGGAGATATAAAGTTATGTTTGATCAAAATTCGGGCCAGGCCAAGGTGCCCTACCTCTCCATTGTGAAAGTTGGTGAGTGATCCAACAAGGTCTATTCTTGATCGGGCCTGAAACGGAAAACCACATCTAGGCCCCTAGTTGAGTTCTGGTTATTAATAATACATAAGATTATTATGACTATTGTGTGTTTTATAAAAGCATTGTAAGTTAGATCATTATAATAAAGCGTTATTGGGATTATGTGATATTAGTGCCCTTATTGATGGAAATCACTTGTTGGTTTTCAAAGAATGAGCAAGAAGGTTAAGGATAAGCTAGTTCTAAGTGTCAAAGGAGTTGTTGGACACTTAAAGTAGAGGTAGTAGGACCTTATTTTCCTCTAGTAATACTATAAAAGATGGCATGAAATGGGTAACTTGACCTAGTTAAATATAGTTAGAAGTAGTGATGCACATTTGTGAAAACTAGTGATAGGTAAACCCATGAGACACCATGGAAAGTCTAAAACAAAACCCAACTTGAAAAAGCAATCAAACCAAGTGAATTGGTGATGTTGTACCAGTACCAGTACCATACGTGTTTTGTGGGCACAGGAAATGGGCAATCGAACATGAGTGAGTGAAAGGGAAATGTGCCCTTCGGCCATTTCTAAGTATTTTGGTGATCAAGTGCCAACACAAATAGTTTAAGTGTGAAACTATGTCAAATGGTGGAAGAAGTGCAAAGTCAACACAAAGGTATGATTCTAGACTTAGTACATTGGTTTTTGTGTACTAACGTATTTGTCTAACTGCTAGAATTAGAGAAAATACAATTGGAAAAGACTTGGCTCGAGCAGCCAAGACTCTACTCAGTCTGGGTGCACCGGACTGTCCGGTGGGGCACCGGACAGTGTCCGATGGTGCACTGGACAGTGTCCGGTGTGCCAGGCTGGCGTCTGGTCAACTGGCTGCTCTCGGGTCTCGACGGCGGCGTACGGCTGTAAATCACCCGACTGTCCGGTGGTGCATTGGACTGTCCGGTGAGTCGTCTGCGGCGAAGTTGCTGCTCTCAGGAACCAAGTCAACAGCGTACGGCTATAATTCATCGGACTGTCCGGTGAGGCACCGGATTGTCCGATGAGCCAACAGTCGGCCGGGCCAACGGTCGGCCGCGCAATCCGCGCGTGACGCGTGGCCGAGCCAACTGTCAGATGGGGGCACCGAACAGTGTCCGGTGCGCTAACGGCTCCAAGTCTTCAACGGTCGGCTACGCTAGAATAGGAAAGAAATCCGCACCGGACAGTGTCCGGTGGTGCACCGGACTGTCCGGTGCGCCAGTCGACAGAAGGCAAGAATTGCCTTCCTGGATTGCTCTCAACGGCTCCTAGCTGCCTTGGGGCTATAAAAGGGACCCCTAGGCGCATGAAGGAGTACACCAAGCATACTTTGAGCATTCTTGATCATTCACACTCCATCTTTGCGCACTCGTTTGACATTCTTAGTGATTTGAGCTCCGTTCTAGTGAGAACCTTGTGATATTCATTTGAGCTCAAGTCTTGGTCGTGTGTGTGCGTATTGCTGTGGATTTGTGTGTGTTGCTTCCCACCCTTACTCTAGTGCTTTCACTTTAATCCTTATTGTAAGGGCGAGAGGCTCCAAGTTGTGGAGATTCCTCGCAAACGGGAAGGAGTAAAGAAAGAAGAACACTGTGGTATTCAAGTCGATCATCGGATCACTTGAGAGGGGTTGAGTGCAACCCTCGTCCGTTGGGACGCCACAACGTGGAGTAGGCAAGTTTTGTACTTGGCCGAACCACGGGATAAATCCTCGTGTCTCTTGTGCTTATTCTCACTGTGTCTATTTTGCTTCACAAGAGCTCTCCTTAGCCACTTGATTTATTGTGCTAACTCCTAACCAAGTTTTGTGGCGTTAAGTTTCAAGTTTTTACAGGATCACCTATTCACCCCCCCCCTCTAGGTGCTCTCAATTAGTATCGGAGCCGTTCTCTTCAAGAAAGGGACTAATCGCCCAAAGGGATGGATCCTAAAGGAAAGGGGATGGTGATCAACGACAAGGAGAAGGAGTCCTTCATCAATGAGCCAAAAGACGACAAGCCCACTGACTCGGGCTCAAGTCATAAGAAGAAGGACGGGAAGAAGAAAAGGCGTATTAAGAAGATCGTCTACTACGACGACAGCGACGAGTCTTCTTCTTCCCAAAAGGACGACGATGACAACGACTACGAGAAAAAGAAGACAGTTAACTCGAACTTTTCTTTTGATTACTCTCGTATTCCGCAAAGTTCCAATGCTCATTTGCTTTCCATTCCCCTCGGTAAACCTCCTCACTTTGATGGAGAGGACTACGGATTTTGGAGTCACAAAATGCGTAGCACTTGTTCTCTCTCCATCCAAGTATATGGGAGATAGTAGAAAATGGAATGCAATTTGATAGTACGTATAGTCCCATGTTCATCAATGAACAAATTCATAAAAATGCACAAGCTACTACTGTTCTTTTAGTGTCATTGTGCAGGAATGAATACCGTAAGGTGAGCGGCTTGGATAACGCCAAGCAGATTTCGGACACCTTCAGGATCTCTCATGAGGGAAATGACGTCACCATGCTCACCAAGATGGAGTTGGTGGAGGGCGAACTTGGGAGGTTCGCGATGATCAGGGGGGAGGAGCCAACCCAAACGTACAACAGGCTCAAGACCCTCGTCAACAAAATAAGGAGCTATGGAAGCACGCGATGGACGGACCACGACGTCGTCCGCCTAATGCTAAGGTCTTTCACTGTCCTTGATCCTCATCTTGTTAACTCTATTCGTGAGAATCCTAGGTACACCAAGATGACGCCCGAAGAAATACTTGGGAAGTTTGTGAGCGGGCGAATGATGATCAAGGAGGTGAGATATGTTGATGAGGCGCTAAATGGTCCAATCCATGAGCCTCAAACTGTTGCTCTCAAAGCAACAAATAGCAGGGAGGCGCTACCTAGCAAGGTGGCGCAAGTTGAGGTGGCGGGGCTCAACGAGGAAGAAATGGCCCTCATCATCAAGCGCTTCAAGACGGCGCTAAAGGGTCGCAAAGAACAAGACGAAGGGAAAGCGCTCCTGCTTCAAGTGCGGTAAGGTTGGTCACTTTATTGCTAATTGTCCCGATAATGATAGTGACCAGGATCAAGAAAAGAAGAGGGAAAAGAAGAAGACTTACAAGAAGGCTAAAGGCGAGGCACACCTTGGCAAAGAGTGGGATTTGGATTGTTCTTCGTCCGACTCCGACGACGAAGGACTCGCCGCCAACGCCTTCAACAAATTATCCCTCTTCCCCAACGAGCATCACACCTGTCTTATGGCAAAAGAGAATAAGGTAAGCACTCACAATACTAGTACTTACGCTTCTTCAAGTGATGATGAATCTAGTGATGATGAAGTAGACTATGCTAGTCTATTCAAAGGTTTAGATAGAACCAAAATTGATAAAATCAATGAATTAATTGATGCTTTGAATGAGAAGAATAGATTGTTAGAAAAGCAAGAGGACCTTTTATATGAAGAGCATGATAAATTTGTTTGTGCGCAGAATTCTCTTGCTCTAGAAGTTAAAAGAAATGAAATGCTTTCATGTGAATTATCTACGTGCCATGAATCTATTTCTAGCTTAAGGAGTATCAATGATGACTTGAAGGCTAAGTTAGAAATAGCTAATAAATCAACCTCTTGTGTAGAACATGTAGTAATTTGCAATAGGTGTAAAGATTTTAATGTTGATGCATGTGTTGAGCACCTTACTTCTATTGCAAAATTAAATGATGAAGTGGCTAGTCTTAATGCCCAACTTAAGACTAGCAAAAATGATTTTGATAAACTAAAATTTGTAAGGGATGCCTACACTATTGGTAGACACCCCTCAATTAAGGATGGTCTTGGCTTTAAGAAGGAAGCCAAGCACTTAACAAGTCATAAGGCTCTCATCTCCGCCGAGGAGAAAGGGAAGGCTCTAATGACTGATATTTCTAAAAAGAATCATGCTTTCATGTATCATGATAGTAGATATTCTAGGAATGTTCATTATGATAGAAGTTATAATGCTTTTGATTCACATACCATGATTGCTTCAAGTTCTTCTATTATGCATGGTAGAAATTTGGCTAGGAAAATGTTATTCATCATGTGCCTAGAAGAAATGTTGTTCATGTACCTAGGAATGTAAGTAATGAACACTCTACAATTTACCATGCTTGCAATGCTTCCTTTGCAATTTGTAGAAAGGATAAGAAAGTGATTGCTAGGAAATTAGGGGCAAAATGCAAGGGAGATAAGACTTGCATTTGGGTCTCTAAGGCTATTATAACTAACCTTGTAGGACCCAATAAGAGTTGGGTACCTAAGACCCAAGCCTAATTTGCCTTGCAGGTTTATGCATCCGGGGGATCAAGCTGGATTATCGACAGCGGATGCACAAGCCACATGACGGGGGAGAAGAAGATGTTCACCTCCTACGTCAAGAACAAAGATTCCCAAGATTCAATCATATTCGGTGACGGGAATCAAGGCAAGGTTAAAGGCGTAGGCAAGATAGCCATCTCAAATGAGCACTCTATCTCCAATGTATTTTTAGTAGAGTCGCTAGGTTATAATCTTCTATTGGTTAGTCAATTATGTAATATGGGATACAATTGCTTATTCACAAATGTAGATGTGTTTGTCTTTAGAAGGAGTGATGGTTCATTAGCTTTTAAGGGTGTACTAGACGACAAACTCTATTTAGTTGATTTTGCAAAGGAGGAGGTCGGTCTAGATGCATGCTTAATTGCTAAGACTAGCATGGGCTGGCTGTGGCATCGCCGTCTAGCACATGTGGGGATGAAGAACCTTCACAAACTTCTAAAGGGAGAACATGTGTTAGGTCTAACAAATGTGTATTTCGAAAAAGATAGACCTTGTGCAGCTTGTCAAGCAGGTAAACAAGTGGGAAGTGCGCATCACAGCAAGAATGTGATGACCCATCAAGACCCCTGGAGCTGCTGCATATGGACCTCTTCGGACCCGTCGCCTACCTTAGCATCGGGGAAAGTAAGTATGGTTTAGTAATTGTTGATGATTTTTCCCGCTTCACTTGGGTATTCTTTTTGCAGGATAAATCTGAAACCCAAGGGACCCTCAAACGCTTCCTAAGGAGACCTAAAATGAGTTTGAGCTCAAGGTGAAGAAGATAAGGAGTGACAACGGGTCCGAGTTCAAGAACCTTCAAGTGGAGGAGTACCTTGAGGAGGAAGGAATCAAGCACGAGTTGTCCGCTCCCTACACACCACAACAAAATGGTGTGGTAGAGAGGAAGAATAGGACGCTTATAGACATGGCGAGGACGATGCTTGGAGAATTCAAGACTGAGAGCACCTAGAGGGGGGGGGTGAATAAGTGATCCTGTCAATCTTAAAACTTAAGCCACAAAACTTGGTTAAGTGTTAGCACAATAATTGCCAAGTGGCTAGAGAGGAGTCTCAACAAAACACAATAACCACAAGAAATCAACCACAGAGATGGCACGGTGGTTATCCCGTGGTTCGGTCAAGATCAACGCTTGCCTACTCCACGTTGTGGCGTCCCAACGGACGAGGGTTGCAATCAACCCCTCTCAAGCGGTCCAAAGACCCACTTGAATACCACGGTGTTTTGCTTGCTTTTCTTAATCCCGTTTGCGAGGAATCTCCACAACTT
The DNA here is from genome assembly GCA_029449295.1 of Zea luxurians. Classification (NCBI taxonomy): domain Eukaryota; kingdom Viridiplantae; phylum Streptophyta; class Magnoliopsida; order Poales; family Poaceae; genus Zea; species Zea luxurians. The sequence goes on from JAOPSE010000023.1 coordinate 40,826,813, forward strand.
GGAGCCTCTCGCCCTTACACTTGAAGTTCACAAAGAAGCACGGAGCAAGGGAGGGATTAGCAACGCACACAAGACACACAAATCAGAGTGTCAATACACACACAAGTCGCAACAAGAGCTCGCAACACAACCCAATGAGTTCACAACTCCACTAGAGCTCTATATGCTATCACAAAGAAACAAATGCGCGGAATCGAGGTCTTGGTGCTTAGGAATGTTGTAGGAATGCTTGGTATACTCCTCCATGCGCATAGGGGTCCCTTTTATAGCCCCAAGGCTGCTAGGAGCCGTTGAGAACAATCCTGGAAGGCATAGCTTGCCTTCTGTCGACTGGCGCACCGGACAGTCCGGTGCAGATCACCTTCCTTATTTGGCGAAGCCGACCGTTGGAGTATGAGAGCCGTTGGCGCACCGAACACTGTCCGGTGCACACCGGACAGTCCGTTGCACCAATGTGACCGTTGGCTCGGCCACGGGTCACGCGCGGAATCCTCGGCCGACCGTCGCCCCGGCTGACCGTTGACTCACCGGACAGTCCAGTGCACCACCGGACAGACCAGTGAATTTTAGCCGTACGTCGTTGATGGTTTCCCGAGAGCGACGAGTTCGCCTGTGAACGGCTCACCAGACAGTCCGGTGCACCACCAGACAGACCGGTGAATTTTAGCCGTACACCGCCGTCGAAGTCCCGAGAGCAGCCTGTTTGCCAGAGCTAGCCTGACGCACCGGACACTGTCCGGTGCACCACCGGACAGTCCGGTGCACCCATACTGAGCAGACTTTGGCTGAACAAAGCCATCTCATTTCAAATTCAACTTTTCCTGTTTCTAGCACTTAGACACAATACATTAGTCCATAAAAACAATGTACTAAGTCTAGAAACATACCTTTTGACAAGATTTTCACTTTGTCCACCACTTTGCATAGATTAGCATAAAAGCACTTGTGTTGGCACTCAATCACCAAAATACTTAGAAATGGCCCAAGGGCACATTTCCCTTTCAATCTCCCCTTTTTTGGTGATTTATGCCAACACAACATAAGGCAACTAGAACAAGTGCAATATCAATGCAAATGAAAACCAAAAGTTGTTTTGAATCAATTTTGGCATATATGGATCACTCTTTACCACCACTTGGTTTGTTTTTGAATCAAACTCAAATTCCTATCTCTAAGTCAAATCCACTTGTAGAGACATAGAGAGAGGTATTCCAAAGGAAATTTAGCAAGGATTTCAAAAACTCCCCCTTTTTCCCATAATCAACACTTCTCCCCACAAGAGGCAACTTTTGACAAAAGAGACAATAAAAGAGTTTTGACAAACCAAAAGCTCTAATCTACTATTTTCAATAATTTCTCAAGTGGTAGCTGATCCATCTATTGCTTTGGCCTTTATTTTCTCCCCCTTTGGCATCAAGCACCAAAACGGGATCAATCTTGGCCCTTAAACCCCATTGCCTCACCAAAATCTTCAAATAAGAATACAAAGGCAATAAGAGTAGATGAACTTGGAATAAATTACCCTCTCATCGGAGTGCAGTGGAAGTCTTTCATGGTCCAAGTCCATCTTTTCCCTTTCAAATCTCCTTTGAGACTAAAACAAGCAAACTCATGCACACGGTTAGTCTCAAAGGGTCAAGTTGTAGCACAGCTCCCCCTAAATATGTGCATCACTTGCAAAAGGACTTGTGAGGTCCAGGGAGTGTTTGTACAACTTGAGCACCATACATAAGCAACAAATGCAGAAGGAACATGATCAAAGGCATAAACACATGTATGCTATAAATCAATCCAAGTTCCGCGAATCTAGGACATTTAGCTCACTACGCAGCCTGCAAAAGGTCTTTTCATCTAAAGGCTTAGTGAAGATATCGGCTAGCTGGTTCTCGGTGGTAACATGAAACACTTCGATATCTCCCTTTTGCTGGTGGTCTCTCAAAAAGTGATGTCGGATGTCAATGTGCTTTGTGCGGCTGTGCTCAACAGGATTTTCCGCTATTCGGATAGCACTCTCATTATCACATAGGAGTGGAACTTTGCTCAGATTGTAGCCAAAGTCCCGGAGGGTTTGCCTCATCCAAAGTAGTTGCGCACAACACTGTCCTGCGGCAACGTACTCGGCCTCAGCGGTGGATAGGGCAACGGAAGTTTGTTTCTTAGAGTTCCACGACACCAGGGACCTTCCTAAGAATTGGCACGTCCCTGATGTACTCTTCCTATCGACCTTACATCCAGCATAGTCGGAATCTGAGTATCCAATCAAGTCAAAGTTAGACCCCTTTGGATACCAGATCCCGAAGCAAGGCGTAGCGACTAAATATCGAAGAATTCGCTTCACAGCCACTAAGTGACACTCCTTAGGATCGGATTGAAATCTAGCACACATGCATACACTAAGCATAATATCCGGTCTACTAGCACACAAATAAAGTAAAGACCCTATCATAGACCGGTATGCCTTTTGATCAACGGACTTACCTCCTTTGTTGAGGTCGGTGTGTCCGTCGGTTCCCATCGGAGTCTTTGCGGGCTTGGCGTCCTTCATCCCAAACCGCTTTAGCAAGTCTTGCGTGTACTTCGTTTGGGAGATGAAAGTGCCGTCCTTGAGTTGCTTCACTTGGAACCCAAGGAAGTAATTCAACTCGCCCATCATCGACATCTCGAATTTTTGTGTCATCACACTGCTAAACTCTTCACAAGACTTTTGGTTAGTAGAACCAAATATTATGTCATCGACATAAATTTGGCACATAAAAAGATCACCATCGCAAGTCTTAGTGAAAAGAGTTGGATCGGCTTTCCCAACCTTGAAAGCATTAGCAATTAAAAAGTCTCTAAGGCATTCATACCATGCTCTTGGGGCTTGCTTAAGTCCATAGAGCGCCTTAGAGAGCTTACACACGTGGTCGGGGTACCGTTCATCCTCGAAGCCAGGGGGTTGCTCTACGTACACCTCCTCCTTGATTGGCCCGTTGAGGAAAGCGCTTTTCACATCCATTTGGTACAACCTGAAAGAATGGTGAGCGGCATATGCTAGCAAGATACGAATGGACTCTAGCCTAGCCACAGGAGCAAAAGTCTCCTCAAAGTCCAAACCTGCGACTTGGGCATAACCTTTTGCCACAAGTCGAGCCTTGTTCCTTGTCACCACCCCGTGCTCGTCCTGTTTGTTGCGGAACACCCACTTGGTTCCCACAACGTTTTGCTTGGGACGAGGCACCAGTGTCCAAACTTCATTGCGCTTGAAATTGTTGAGTTCCTCCTGCATGGCCAACACCCAGTCCGGATCTAGCAAGGCCTCTTTTACCCTGAAAGGCTCAATAGAAGAGACAAAGGAGTAATGCTCACAAAAATTAACTAATCTTGAACGAGTAGTTACTCCCTTGCTAATATCACCCAATATTTGGTCGACGGGATGATCCCTTTGAATCGTCGCTCGAACTTGGGTTGGAGGTGCCTGAGGTGCTTCTTCCTCTTCAACTTGAACATCCTGTGCTCCCCCTTGATCATGCGCCTCTACTTGAGGTATCTGTTCGTCATCTTGGGTTGGGGGATACACCATAGTTGAGGAAGACGGTTGATCTTGCTCCAATTGTTCCTGAGGCCGCACATCTCCAATCGCCATGGTGCGTATCGCGGCCGTTGGAACGTCTTCTTCATCTACATCATCAAGATCAACAACTTGCTCTCTTGGAGAGCCATCAGTCTCATCAAATACAACGTCGCTAGAGACTTCAACCAAACCCGATGATTTGTTTAAGACCCTATACGCCTTTGTATTTGAATCATAACCTAATAAAAACCCTTATACAGCTTTGGGAGCAAATTTAGAAGTTCTACCTTTCTTCACAAGAATATAACACTTGCTCCCAAATACACGAAAATAAGACACATTGGGTTTGTTACCAGTTAGCAGCTCATATGAAGTCTTCTTGAGGAGGCGGTGAAGATAGACCCTGATGATGGCGTGGCAAGCCGTGTTCACGGCTTCCGACCAAAAACGCTCGGGGGTCTTGAACTCTCCAAGCATAGTCCTCGCCATATCGATGAGCGTCCTGTTCTTCCTCTCTACTACACCATTTTGCTGAGGTGTGTAGGGAGCGGAGAACTCGTGCTTGATCCCCTCCTCCTCAAGGAACTCTTCCACTTGAAGGTTCTTGAACTTGGACCCGTTGTCGCTCCTTATCTTCTTCACCTTGAGCTCAAACTCATTTTGAGCTCTCCTGAGGAAGCGCTTGAGGGTCCCTTGGGTTTCAGATTTATCCTGCAAGAAGAATACCCAAGTGAAGCGGGAAAAATCATCAACTATAACAAGACCATACTTACTTCCTTCTATGCTTAGATAGGCGACAGGTCCGAAGAGGTCCATATGAAGCATCTCCAAGGGTCTTGATATGGTCATCACGTTTTTGGTGTGATGAGAGCCTCCCACCTGTTTCCCTGCTTGACAAGCTGCACAAGGTCTATCTTTTTCGAAATGTACGTTAGTTAGACCTATCACGTGTTCTCCCTTTAGAAGCTTGTGGAGGTTCTTCATCCCCACATGTGCTAAGCGGCGATGCCACAGCCAGCCCATGCAAGTCTTAGTGATTAAGCATGCATCTAGACCGACCTCTTCTTTTGCAAAATCAACCAAATAAAGTTTGCCGTCTAGTACACCCTTAAAAGCTAGTGAACCATCACATCTTCTAAAGACAGACACATCTACATTTGTAAATAGACAATTATATCCCATTTTGCATAATTGACTAACAGATAACAAATTATATCCAAGCGACTCAACTAAAAACACATTAGAAATAGAGTGCTCAGATGAAATAGCAATTTTACCTTGCCTTGGTTCCCATCATCGAATATTATTGAATCTTGGGGATCCTTGTTCTTGACGTAGGAAGAGAACATCTTCTTTTCCCCCGTCATGTGGTTTGTGCATCCGCTGTCGATAATCCAGCTTGAACCCCCGGATGCATAAACCTGCAAGGCAAATTTAGGCTTGGGTCTTAGGTACCCAACTCTTGTTGGGTCCTACAAGGTTAGTTACAATTGTCTTAGGGACCCAAATGCAAGTTTTATCTCCCTTACATTTGGCCTCTAATTTCCTAGCAATCACCTTCTTATTCTTTCTATAAATGGCAAAAGAAGTATTGCAAGCATGATATATTGTAGAAGGTTCATTAACTTTCCTAGGAACATTGACAACATTTCTCCTAGGCATATTATGAATAACATTTCTTCTACCAACATTTCTATCATGCACATAGGAAGAACTAGAAGCAAACATGACATGAGAATCAAAAGCATCATTCGCATTATAACTCCTATAAGCATTTCTAGATTGTCTCCTGCCATGATACATAAAAGTATGGTTCTTTTTAGCACTACTAGTCATAGGGCCCTTCCCTTTCTCCTTGGTGGAGATGGGAGTCTTATGGCTTGTTAAGTCCTTGGCTTCCCTCTTGAAGCCAAGTCCATCCTTAATTGAGGGGTGTCTACCAGCCGTGTAGGCATCCCTTGCAAATTTTAGCTTATCAAAATCGCTTTTGCTAGTCTTAAGTTGGGCATTAAGACTAGCCAATTCATCATTTAATTTAGAAATTGAAACTAAGTGATCACTACAAGCATCAACATCGAAATCTTTACATCTCTTACAGATAGTAACATGCTCTACACAAGAGTTAGATTTACTAGCTACTTCTAGTTTAGCATTTAAATCATCATTAACACTTTTTAAAGTAGCAATGGTTTAATGACAAGTAGATAGTTCATAAGAAAGCATTTCATTTCTTTTAACTTCTAAAGCATGAGATTTTTGAGCTTCTATAAATTTATCATGTTCTTCATACAACAAATCCTCTTGCTTTTCTAGTAACCTATTTTTGTCATTCAAGGCATCAACTAACTCATTAATTTTGCCAATTTTAGTTCTATCTAATCCTTTAAATAAACTAGAATAGTCTATTTCATCGTCGTCACTAGAATCATTATCACTAGAAGAATCATAAGTAGTACTGTCTTGAGTACATACCTTCTTCTCCTTTGCCATGAGGCATGTGTGACGCTCGTTGGGAAAGAGGGAAGACTTGTTGAAGGCGGTGGTGGCGAGTCCTTCATTTTCGGAGTCGGAGGAGGAGCAATCCGAATCCCACTCCTTCCCGATATGTGCTTCGCCCTTGGCCTTCTTGTAGTTCTTTTTCTTCTCCCTCTTGTTTCCTTTTTCCTGGTCACTTTCATTATCGGGACAGTTATCAATAAAATGACCAAGCTTACCACATTTGAAGCATCAGCGCTTCCCCTTTGTCTTGGTCTTGCTTGGCTGTCCCTTGCGACCCTTAAGCGCCGTCTTGAAGCGCTTGATGATGAGGGCCATCTCTTCATCATTGAGCCCTGCCGCCTCAACTTGCGCCACCTTGCTAGGTAACGCTTCCTTGCTCCTTGTTGCCTTGAGAGCAATGGGTTGAGGCTCATGGATTGGACCGTTCAACGCGTCGTCCACGTACCTCGCCTCCTTGATCATCATTCACCCGCTTACAAATTTTCCAAGGACTTCTTCGAGCGACATTTTGGTGTACCTGGGATTCTCACGAATATTATTCACCAAATGAGGATCAAGAACGGTAAATGACCTTAGCATTAGGCGAACGACGTCGTGGTCCATCCATCGCGTGCTTCCGTAGCTCCTTATTTTGTTGATAAGGGTCTTGAGCCGGTTGTATGTTTGAGTTGGCTCCTCGCCCCTTATCATTGCAAATCTTCAAAGCTCTCCCTCTACCAACTCCATCTTGGTGAGCAAGGTGACATCGTTCCCCTCGTGAGAGATCTTAAGGGTGTCCCAGATTTGCTTAGCATTGTCCAAGCCGCTCACCTTATGATACTCGTCCCTGCACAAAGAGGCTAACAACACAGTAGTAGCTTGTGCATTTCTATGAATCTGTTCATTAATAAAAATAAGACTATCCGAGCTATCAAATTTCATTCAATTTTCCACAATCTCCCATATGCTCGGATGGAGAGAGAACAGGTGACTACGCATTTTGTGGCTCCAAAATCCGTAGTCCTCTCCATCAAAGTAAGGAGGTTTGCCAAGTGGAATGGAGAGCAGATGGGTATTTGTACTTTGCGGAATACGAGAGTAGTCAAAAGAAAAGTTCGAATTAATCGGTTTCCTTCTCTCGTAGTCGTTGTGGTCGTCGTCCTTTAGGGAAGAAGTAGACTCATCACTGTCGTCGTAGTAGACGATCTCCTTGATGCGTCTCGTCTTCTTCTTCTTCCCATCTTTGCGTCTGTGACCTGAGCCCGAGTCGGTAGGCTTGTCATCCTTCGGCTCGTTGACGAATGACTCCTTCTCCTTATCGTTGATCACGATTCCCTTCCCCTTAGGATCCATCTCTTCGGGCGATTAGTCCCTTTGTGAAGAGAATGGCTCTGATACCAATTGAGAGCACCTAGAGGGGGGGTGAATAGGTGTCCTGTCAATCTTAAAACTTAAGCCACAAAACTTGGTTAAGTGTTAGCACAATAATTGCCAAGTGGCTAGAGAGGAGTCTCAACAAAACACAATAACCACAAGAAATCAACCACAGAGATGGCACGGTGGTTATCCCGTGGTTCGGTCAAGACCAACGCTTGCCTACTCCACGTTGTGGCGTCCCAACGGACGAGGGTTGCAATCAACCCCTCTCAAGCGGTCCAAAGACCCACTTGAATACCACGGTGTTTTGCTTGCTTTTCTTAATCCCGTTTGCGAGGAATCTCCACAACTTAGAGCCTCTCGCCCTTACACTTGAAGTTCACAAAGAAGCACGGAGCAAGGGAGGGATTAGCAACGCACACAAGACACACAAATCAGAGTGTCAATACGCACACAAGTCGCAACAAGAGCTCGCAACACAACCCAATGAGTTCACAACTCCACTAGAGCTCTATATGCTATCACAAAGAAACAAATGCACGGAATCGAGGTCTTGGTGCTTAGGAATGTTGTAAGAATGCTTGGTATACTCCTCCATGCGCATAGGGGTCCCTTTTATAGCCCCAAGGCTGCTAGGAGCCGTTGAGAACAATCCTGGAAGGCATATCTTGCCTTCTGTCGACTGGCGCACCGGACAGTCCGGTGCACCACCGGACACTGTCCGGTGCAGATCTCCTTCCTTATTTGGCGAAGCCGACCGTTGGAGTCTGAGAGCCGTTGGCGCACTGGACACTGTCCGGTGCACACCGGACAGTCCGATGCACCAATGTGACCGTTGGCTCGGCCACGCGTCACGCGCGGAATCCTCGGCTGACTGTTGCCCCGGCTGACCGTTGACTCACCGGACAGTCCGGTGTACCACCGGACAGTCCGGTGTACCACCGGACAGACCGGTGAATTTTAGCCGTACGCCGTTGATGGTTTCCCGAGAGCGACGAGTTCGCCTGTGAACGGCTCACCGGACAGTCCGGTGCACCACCGGACAGACCGGTGAATTTTAGCCGTACACCGCCGTCGAAGTCCCAAGAGCAGCCTGTTTGCCAGAGCTAGCCTGGCGCACCGGACACTGTCCGGTGCACCACCGGACAGTCCGGTGCACCCAAACTGAGCAGACTTTGACTGAACAAAGCCATCTCATTTCAAATTCAACTTTTCCTGTTTCTAGCACTTAGACACAATACATTAGTCCATAAAACAATGTACTAAGTCTAGAAACATACCTTTTGACAAGATTTTCACTTTGTCCACCACTTTGCATATATTAGCATAAAAGCACTTGCGTTGGCACTCAATCACCAAAATACTTAGAAATGGCCCAAGGGCACATTTCCCTTTCAAAAACACCCGAGCAGTTTTGGTCGGAAGCTGTGAACACGGCTTGCCACGCCATAAACAGGGTCTACCTTCATCGCCTCCTCAAGAAGACGTCATACGAGCTACTAACCGGTAACAAACCCAACGTTTCGTATTTTCGAGTTTTTGGGAGTAAATGCTACATTCTGGTGAAGAAAGGTAGAAATTCAAAATCTGCTCCCAAAGCTGTAGAAGGGTTTTTGTTAGGTTATGACTCAAATACAAAGGCGTATAGAGTCTTCAACAAATCATCGGGTTTGGTTGAAGTCTCTAGCGACGTTGTATTTGATGAGACAAATGGCTCTCTAAGAGAGCAAGTTGAGCTTGATGATGTAGATGAAGATGATGTTCCAACGGACGCAATTCGTGCCATGGCGATTGGAGACGTGCGACCGCAGGAACACAAGAAACAAGATCAGCCTTCTTCCTCAACAATGGTGCAAGCCCCAACTCAAGATGATGAACAGGTTCCTCAAGAATAGGCGTGTGATCAAGGGGGAGCACAAGATGTCCAAGTTGAAGAGGAAGAAGCACCACAGGCCCCTCCAACTCAAGTTCGAGCGATGATTCAAAGGAACCATCCCGTCGACCAGATTTTGGACATTAGCAAGGGAGTAACCACTCGCTCTAGATTAGCTAATTTTTGTGAGCATTACTCTTTTGTCTCTTCTATTGCCTTTCAGGGTAGAAGAGGCATTGCTAGATCCGAACTGGGTGTTGGCCATGCAGGAAGAGCTCAACAACTTCAAGCGAAATGAAGTTTGGACACTGGTGTCGCGTCCCAAGCAAAATGTTGTGGGAACCAAGTGGGTGTTCCGCAACAAACAGGACGAGCACGGGGTGGTGACAAGGAACAAGGCTCGACTTGTGGCAAAAGGTTATGCCCAAGTCGCAGGTTTGGACTTTGAGGAGACATTCGCTCTTGTGGCTAGGCTAGAGTCGATTTGTATTTTGTTAGCCTATGCCGCTCACCGTTCTTTCAGGTTGTTCCAAATGGACGTGAAGAGTGCTTTCCTCAACGGGCCAATCAAGGAGGAGGTGTACGTGGAGCAACCCCCTGGCTTTGAGGATGAACGGTACCCCGACCACGTGTGTAAGCTCTCTAAGGCACTCTATGGACTTAAGCAAGCCCCAAGAGCAAGGTATGAATGCCTTAGAGACTTTTTAATTGCTAATGCTTTCAAGGTTGGGAAAGCCGATCCAACTCTTTTCACTAAGATTTGTGACAGTGATCTATTTGTGTGCCAAATTTATGTCGATGACATAATATTTGGTTCTACTAACCAAAAGTCTTGTGAAGAGTTTAGCAGGGTAATGACTCAAAAATTTGAGATGTCGATGATGGGCGAGTTGAACTACTTCCTTGGGTTCCAAGTGAAGCAACTCAAGGACGACACTTTCATCTCCCAAACGAAGTATACGCAAGACTTGCTCAAACGGTTTGGGATGAAGGACGCCAAGCCCGCGAAGACTCCAATGGGAACTGACGGACACGTCGACCTCAACAAAGGAGGTAAGTCCGTTGATCAAAAAGCATACCGGTCCATGATAGGTTCCTTGCTCTACTTATGTGCTAGTAGACCGGATATTGTGCTTAGTGTATGCATGTGTGCTAGATTTCAATCCGATCCAAGGGAGTGTCACTTAGTGGCCGTGAAGCGAATTCTTAGATATTTAGTCGCTACGCCTTGCTTCGGGATCTGGTATCTAAAGGGGTCTACCTTTGACTTAATTGGATATTCAGACTCCGATTATGCTGGATGTAAGGTCGATAGGAAGAGTACATCAAGGACATGCCAATTCCTAGGAAGGTCCCTAGTGTCGTGGAGTTCTAAGAAACAAACCTCTGTTGCCCTATCCACCGTTGAGGCCGAGTACGTTGCTATGGGACAGTGTTGCGCGCAACTACTTTGGATGAGGCAAACCCTCTGGGACTTTGGCTACAATCTGAGCAAAGTCCCACTCCTATGTGACAATGAGAGTGCTATCCGCATGACGGACAATCCTGTTGAGCACAGCCACACAAAGCACATTGACATCCAGCATCACTTTTTGAGAGACCACCAACAAAAGGGAGATATCGAAGTGTTTTATGTTAGCACCGAGAACCAGCTAGCCGATATCTTTACCAAGCCTTTAGATGAGAAGACCTTTTGCAGGCTGCATAGTGAGCTAAATGTCTTAGATTCGTGTAACTTGGATTGATATACAGCATACATGTGTTTTATGCCTTTGATCATGTCCCTTATGCATATTGTTGTTTATTTATGGTGCTCAAGTTGTACAAACACTCCCCGGACCTCAAAAGTCCATGTGTGAGTGATGCACATATTTAGGGGGAGATATGCTACAACTTGACCCTTTGAGACTAACCGTGTGCTTGAGTTTGCTTGATTTAGTCTCAAATGTGGATTGAAAGGGAAAGGTGAACTTGAACCTTGCAAGACTTCCACTGCACTCCGATGAGAGGGTAACTTACTCCAAGTTCATCTCAATACCTTTATTGCCTTTTTACTCTTATTTGAAGATTTAGGTGAGGCAATGGGGTTTAAGGGCCAAGATTGATCCCGTTTTGGTGCTTGATGCCAGAGGAGGAGAAAATAAGGCCAAAACAAGAAATGGATCAGCTACCACTTGAGAATTTTGAAAATGATAGAATTAGAGCTTTTGGTTGGTTTGTCAAAATATTCTTATTGTCTCTTATTGTCAAAAGTTGGTCTCTTGTGGGGAGAATGTTTGACTATGGGAAAAGGGGGGAGTTTTTGAATTCTTGATCAATTTCTCTTGGACTACCTCTCTCTATGCCTCAACAAGTGATTTGACTTAGAGATAGGAAATTGAGTTTGATTTGCAAAAACAAACCAAGTGGTGGCAAAGAATGATCCAAATATGCCAAATTTGAATCAAAACAAATTTGTGTTCTCATTTGCATTAATGTTGCACTTCCTTTAGTTACTTTTTGTTGTGTTGGCATAAATCACCAAAAAGGGGGAGATTGAAAGGGAAATGTGCCCTTGGGCCATTTCTAAGTATTTTGGTGATCAAGTGCCAACACAAATGGTTTAAGTGTGAAACTATGTCAAATGGTGGAAGAAGTGCAAAATCAACACAAAGGTATGATTCTAGACTTAGTACATTGGTTTTTGTGTACTAACATATTTGTCTAAGTGCTAGAATCAGAGAAAATACAATTGGAAAAGACTTGGCTCGAGCAGCCAAGACTCTGCTCAGTCTGGGTGCACCGGACAGTGTCCGGTGTGCCAGGCTGGCGTCTGGTCAACTGGCTGCTCTCGGGTCTCGACGGTGGCGTACGACTATAAATCACCGGACTGTCCGATGAGTCGTCTGCGGCGAAGTCGCTGCTCTCGGGAACCAAGTCAACAGCGTACGACTATAATTCACCGGACTGTCCGGTGAGGCACTGGACTGTCCGGTGAGCCAACGGTCGGCCGCGCAATCCGCGCGTGACGCGTAGCTGAGCCAACGGTCAGATGGGGGCACCAGACTGTCCGGTGCGCCAACGGTTCCAAGTCTTCAACGGTCGGCTGCGCCAGAATAGGAAAGAAATCCGCACCGGATAGTGTCCGGTGGTGCACCGGACTGTCCGGTGCGCCTGTCGACAGAAGGCAAGAATTGCCTTCCTGGATTGCTCTCAACGGCTCCTAGCTGCCTTGGGGCTATAAAAGGGACACCTAGGCGCATGGAGGAGAACACCAAGCATACTTTGAGCATTCTTGATCATTTACACTCCGTCTTTGCGCACTCGTTTGACATTCTTAGTGATTTGAGCTCCATTCTAGTGAGAACCTTATGATATTCATTTGAGCTCGAGTCTTGGCCGTGTGTGTGCGTATTGCTGTGGATTTGTGTGTGTTGCTTCCCTCCCTTACTCTAGTGCTTTCACTTTGATCCTTATTGTAAGGGCGAGAGACTCCAAGTTGTGGAGATTCCTCGCAAATGAGAAAGAGTAAAGAAAAGAAGAACACCGTGGTATTCAAGTTGATCATTGGATCACTTGAGAGGAGTTGAGTGCAACTCTCGTCCATTGGGACGCCACAACGTGGAGTAGGCAAGTGTTGTACTTGGCCAAACCACGGGATAAATCCTCGTGTCTCTTGTGCTTGTTCTTACTGTATCTATTGTGCTTCACAAGAGCTCTCCTTAGCCACTTGACTTCATTGTGCTAACTCCTAATCAAGTTTTGTGGCTTTAAGTTTTAAGTTTTTACAGGATCACCTATTCACCCCCCCTCTAGGTGCTCTCAGTGAGCCCTATTGTGAATAAGTGTTGTGTTGGTGTGTATCGGGTAGGAAGCGCCGGATAGGGCACCATTAGAGCTCGTAAATTTGGTCTTAGACACAACTGACTCATCAAGTGTGTATATTGTACTTGTCTAGGAGAGCTTGTAAATTGTGCTTGAGAGGTTGAGTATTCATCAGACATGTTTGGTGTGCCACTAGTATAGCATCGAACAGGGTACCCATAGGGGTTTGCAAGTGTGCACTCGAGCATTGTACTCATTTGACGTGTTCGGTGTGGTATCGATGTGAGCACTAAATACCAATACAATAACAACTAGTTTTAGAAACTAAATGTTGAAAAGCACCAATTGTGTCTAATGTAGAGAGTTGGCGTGCACTGGACATGCCTGGTGCACCCTAGTGTGTTGAGTGGGGTTGTAATGACTAGTTCCTTTGCTTGGGGTTACTTATACCCGCATCTCAGCCATCTGAGGTCTCTTGTCCATTTCAACCGTTGAAGGAACATTTGAGAATGATAAGGAGGCTTTGTCTAGCGAGGAGCTTAAGGGTTAATAATCGCGTGTTTAGCAGCCTCATTTGCACATTAAGAGTAGCCTGTGTGTATTCACTACACTCATCATACTTGGGCAGGTCAAGTGATATTTAGTGCTTGTTACTGGAAGTCTCCAACAGGGGGTGTATGGAGGATAGATATCCCCTAGGTCACCACGGCCCGAAGACACTTCATGGCCCATCCGAATGGCCCTTGATGGGTCACCTAAAATCCTCCCATTAAGCCTTGACTGGATGGGAGCCATTGGAGTCCGAGAAAGATACAAGCGCACATACGAGAGAAACTCGTCGCATCCTATACGTTCAGAGCGTGGAAATCAGCGGACGACTCGTTTGACCATAGCCTAGCGCGACGGGAGGCAGAACAAGCAGAGCGTGGAGATTGTGGACTCGTGGTAGTTTCTCTGTAACCCTAGTTCAAACGATAATAAGGCTGAAATGGGGACCCTACGAAAACAAGATAAAACACCCCCATAGAACTCATCCTCTTCCTCGAGACAGTCCTTGTACTCTAAAGAACTCAACCACACACAGACAAAAAAACATAGGACGTAGGGTATTATGCCATTGTGTGACCCGAACCTGGGCAATCAGTCGTGTCTCCGACGTGCTTTGTACGTACCATCGAGTTGCAATCGTCGTCACTTTCATCACCACCATGACTATATTGCTCACACTAGTGTGCCTATGGACGAAACTCATATGTATCTCACACCAAACACATATATTTCATCATATTATCACTCAATTACCAAAATCAATCTAGGGTTTTAAGTATTTAGAGCATCTCCACCAAATTTCTTATATTCTTCCCTCCCTTAAATAGAAAATATAACAGTTACAATAAAATTGCTATTACATATTATATTCCTATAATATTTTGGAACTCTCTTAAATCTATCACATCTCTTCTAAATAAAGGGGGACCTATCCTCGACGGTGGACATATTAAACAAAACTATAAACCAAACTGAAAGAACCAAAACAAAAAAATGGGTTCTTATTTGGTTCTAAATTAAGAGGAACTCAAATAACCTAAGAAGTTTTAGTTCCTACTCTCAATTAACCTAAATACATAAATTGTACTTCACTTGTATTTTACAAGACTATATTTGATTTATGTGTGATATCTTATAAATCGAGATGAGATATTGGCAATTTGTTGGAGAAAGGTTATCTCGGATCATGAAGCTACTATTGAAATATTTCTAAACTGGTTATAAGAGAAAAGAATTTGAAATATGTCAGAGATGCCCATAAAACTTTTTTTCGAATGAAGGTTTTTTTCTTGGTTTCATGTTTACCATATGAAAACAAATTGATTCTGAGCTACTTACTCTCTCCTAAAAGGAATGCAATCCTAGGTTTGGGATTTGTCAAAATTTATAAAGTTTGACCAATGTGTACATGACAATATCAATATTGATATCACAAAGTAATTTTATTACTAAATAATATTTCATAACCAATCCACTAATATTTATTTAATATTGTAAATATTTGTATTTTTATATACATTTAATCAAACTTAAAAATAATTTGTAGTAGGTGAAAATAGCATATTTTTTGGATAGAGGATTATATCTCTTTTGTACTTAATTAAAGCACCAGTTTTTTGGTTCCATGGTTTCCATCGTCATCGTGCTCCCCCACATTTAAATAGTATAAAAAATAAAAAAATATATATGCAGAAATGTGGATTCGAACTATGGTTTTGATGTAAATTAGTCCTACAATATTCTTTTATTATATTGCTTTATATGTACAAAGGAGAAATACACTATGTTATAGAGTTTGAAGCCACCTTGAATCCCATCTCATGTCTCGGGTTTAACCCTGTGATAGATGTACATAATCTCTTTCTTGAACATTTCCTTGCGGTTGGTCACCGTGGGCAGAACGTTATCAAAGGTTCAGTTGTTTCGACATTTCCATATACACTAGAGCAAAACTACTGTAGCTTCGATTCTCCATGTTTATGTTATCTGCGCACGAATCCTTCGAACCGCATATGACATGTCAATGGTGCGGGGGTGTTGTAACTCCAATTAGGTGTCAGCATCTTCGAGAGTAATTACACTTCAAGAAGAGGTGGGGGAGCCGTTTCTTCTCTGTGAAGGATGCAGTTTTCACAGGTATAATAGTCAATTTACTTCTATTAATCTATTATCCCATCGATCATACAAAATTAAAGCATCACTGTTCGACCATCCCACACTTGAACTTGTGCTAAATCTCCTCGTAAACTTAAAGGATAGGACCGGAGCTGCATGTGGGTTCCATCCTCCAAGTTGTTAGGGGCTGTAGGGATCCACTTTGTATCCTGGCGGTAGGATGATTTTTTTTCTCTCTCTCCATGCGGTTGAGCCGGCGCCGCTACAAAACAAAATGCAGAATTCATAGGCGCGAAGCATCTCTGGTCACTCTGGTGTCTGACCAGTCAGACTGTCTAGGGATGTAGCGCGACGCTCCCTCCCCTTGCCGTGTAGCTTGCATGGCGGCTGCAGGGCGATCCCGAGTGCCGCAGCGGCTCCACTACCAGACGCCCTACGCGGAGGTAAGCTTCTCTCTCCCCCATCGTTCTGGCGTGCGTACGGGTTCCCTCTAAACACTGTTTAGGGCTTGTTCGGTTCTACCCCAATCCATATGGATTGAGGGGGATTGAGGGGGTTTTAATCCCTTGTAAGTCAAAATCCCTCCCAATCCCCTCCAATCCATATGGATTGAAAATAACCGAACAAGTCCTTACGTGGTTTCACTTCCAACTGTTAGTAGATAAAAAATTTATAGTAAATGAAAAATATGTATAGAAAATGAAATTTTATAGTTGTAGTGGGATATAGGGGAAGTATTTAGGGGGAACTGCTGCGAGAGATTAAAAAATAGAGGGTGAAATGTTAATAATGTGACCCAAAAAAGTAATATAGGGGGAACGCTTGCGGATAGCCTCAGACTATATATATAGGTTAGGAAAGAAAAATAGAAGCATCGTCTGTGTTTTGTTCAGATCCCGATCATACGGATGAATCGGGGTCGGCGCTGCCATGTGATCTCGGCGGTGGGGCCCGACCACACCTCGGTTTGTTGAGCTGCAACTGCAGGCGTCTCTCTTCTCTTGTTCGCCTGCGTGGGTGGGGGTAGCCCCGGGAAAACGACGGGAACCCGTCAGAGACAGACGCGGCACGGTTACTTGTGAGCCCGGGTGGCCACGCAAACCGTGTGGAAAACTGCTACGCTTCAATCTTGTGAACGAGAAGAATCGCCTCGCATCGCATCGTTTTTAGGCTGGCCGCAGCGCTCGCCGCGCGGCCGCCCCCTCCCCTTGAGTGGCGGCTACAGGGACGCCCCTGCGCCCGCAGCGCGGCCCCCTGCGAGGCCCCCCACGCGGCGGAGATGAACAGCACTCCGCTGGCTGCAGCGCGCGCTCTCTCTCCCCCTTGCACTGTTCGTGTGAGCCCGGTTTGAATTAATAGTAGTAGAAAAATTGATAGTAGGTAAAAAGTAGGTATAGAAAATAATATTTTATATTGTAGTGGGGTATAGGGGGAGTATTTAGGGGGAACCGCTGCGGGAGATGAAAAAGTAGGAGATAAACTATTGATGATGTGACCCAGAAAAGTGATATAAGGGGAAAAATTTAGAGGGAACCGCTGCGGATAGCCTTATCGACTGACATGCTGGGTATGGGTATAAAAAGCTACTAGCTAGAGATGATCCAGCAGTCCTCGCAACAGTTCACTGGACCGGCGGGGCTCCTTTGGCCACACCCAGCCCAGATCCGGAAGGCAGCTGTTTCATCTTTGCCCGGACAGGTGCTGATGCGTGCAACCATGATCGACCCAGGTTGTCATTTCAGGACGGGGGGCGACGGTGCTATTATTAACGGGGGGAAACACAGAAAGTACAGGCACTTTTATCAGCACTCTTTTCTTAGAAAAGAAGCCGCATCTCCTTTTATTTAAAGAAAAAAATACTGTACAGTTTTTTTTTCCCATCTAAGACGAGCTGACACCTAGGGTTGAAAACGGACGGAAAAAATCCCGTCCCGACCCGTACCGTTTTCTACATTTGACCCGACCGTTTCCGTATTTACGGAAAAATATGGAAACAGGACGGAAATGGGAGAGGGTTTATTCCGTCCGTTTTTGCGGGATCCCGTTTTTTTCCGGATTGAACCCGTATTTATTCCGTATTTGATAAATATGGGACGAGCCTAATATGCATTAGTATATAAACTAAATCCTCGTGTATTTAGGTGACAAATTATAGCACAATTGAGCATTGTAACCACCGGCTCTTTTCAAATAACAAGTGATCTAAAGTCTTAAACAACATCAGATGTAGCTAAATGTACACATTTAGCAACCAAACAACAATAGAATGTTGTCTCTCTATATCTATTTGTTTTATGTTATTGTTCTGCCAATCAATCACTAGTCAAACATCAATAACATTTCTATTTGTATTAAATTATGAGTTTCCGTTAGTATTTCCGTTTCCGTTCGTTTTCGCAATTCCGTTTATCTCGCTCCCGTTTCCGTTCCCGACTATTCCGGACCCGATCCCGTTTCCGATGATAAAATGCGGATACGAAAATGAGAGAAGGGTTTTTTCCGTCCATTTCCGTCCGTTTTCATCCCTACTGACACCATCGCAAGACGAGCAGCTAGCTAGGAACGTCACGTCAACTATCCCTTTCAGACACCTTTCTCCCCCTTGGCGAATCGTTGCTTTGAGATCCCCTAGTAGATGTAGATCAACGCGTTGGATGAGACTGATGACAAAACTCGTTCTTTGTTTGTTTGTTTGTTTGTTTGTTTGTGTAGTACGCCTCCAACGCGTCGCTCTCTGAGAGAGCGGCTTCGGTGAGAGACGAATTCTCAACGCGCAGGCGAGGTAGGCGTAGGCCCCATCGTGCAGTAATAAACTTGGGTGACGTTTGATTTATATATTGGTAACGTAATTTATAATCGAGAACGTAAAATTATGTTTGTTTAAGTCTAACTGTAATCGATACGACACTAAAAATGGATAACGGCTCATTCAAACTTATTACCGCTGGTATTCGATAGGGAATCGTTATCATTTACGTTATACTTTTTGAACTAAACGGCACCTTGATTCGCGTGACGTGTAGCTTAGCTAATCGTCGATGGGTTGGATTGGATTGGACACGGCTGAAATATAACGTGGCGCTGGTCGTAGCTGTACTCGACGACTCTGGCTACGCAGGTCGCATGCCACGGGATTCCCGTTCCATTGGGCGCTGCACCGGGGAAAAAAAAGGGCATCCTGTAGGGCGATTCGATTCGCCTGCAAGTGCAAGTGGCAATGGCAAGGCAGCGCAAAACCGGCAGGCGCCTTCACCGCTTTTGCGCATGTTGCCGGCCGGTTGCCTAGTGCCAGCTGACTGCGGACCGCCAACGGCAAAAAGAATCCCGTCATGAGCGCACAAATGGGATTCTGCATTGCTCTTGCTTCAGTTGCCGCCGCCGCCGCCGCCGTTTTTGACGCTGCGGCGGCCGGCCCTCAGTGCCCTTGTCCCGCGAGAGAGAGAGAGAGAAAAAAAAGAATTGACCGTGCAACTTCTCGCTCGCCGGAGGATTGGCCGCGCGAGTCGCGACTGTGCCATCTCAAATGTGCCAGTCACTCCTCGCACGGCGGCGGTTGGGGTTGGGCATCTCCTGTTACACTCCCGGTCCCTCTTCATTTATCCATGGACCATGGTCGTCCCTCGCATTTGCATCTATTATATATATATGATGATGAGGCCAATCGAAGTCTTGGGATACACAAGGTGAAAAATACAAGATGTCTCTATCACTTCAACTTATACAGAATACACGATTGCTTGACTCGTTGCCATCTTCATCCGAAGTGGCACGCACGCGAAAGATCCAAAAAAAAACCCCAAAAACCGTTCTATGAACCAACACTCGGTCTCTTTGTCAAGTCAAGGCTCCAAACGAGTTCAAGTTTCTTTGTAAGTAATTCCTTATGTCCATGATCCATGTGCAACAACCTAGAAGGTTGACTCGACTTCCATCGCCTCAAGTACTCAGAGATATTAACAAGTCACGTATTCACAAGCTAGCAATTCAATTAGACTCACTGAGTCGATGCTTTTGCTCTGTAGTTTTTTTTTTTTTTGGGTGGGGGGGGAGAGACTACGGCCCACATGGGAGCTGTTGGCCTAACTGAATTTTGCCGGGGCCAGACTCAGTGAACCGTGTTCATCAGTTCCTATTGCTAGCTGGGCAGTTTCGCCCACATCCTACCATCATCCGTGCACATCCGTGAAGGTTTTTGCTACGTAAGATACCTTTGTATAGAATATTTAGCATTTATACATACTCTAATGAAGTAGATACCTATTAGATATCAGGTCGCAAATACCCATTGCCATCTTTAGAGGTGGAGGCCGTGCTCATGGTCTAGAGGTGCTGCATGGCGCATCGTGACTCCTGTTAATTGACCCGAGGTTCAGTAGTGGAGCTCTGTAAAATTAACGCTCTGGGCCATTCTACACATGTAATAATGTACTAGTTCGTCTTTTTATTTTTCGTGATTTAGTTCAAAAATGAACTAGCGAACGATAAATATGTAAATATGTAAGAATGAGGTAGTAACACTTAAAACAATCCAGTGAAACTATGGAAGTGAACAATTACTCACAATAGAAGAGAATCACGGGCACATGACAGCAGAAAGTCGCTACCCATTGGCCAGGGAGGCACTCCGCACTTGCCTATGAATAAGAAAAGAAAAGTAATCAGGTTGAGAAAGTTATATAGCTTGGAACAAGATGTAATGGCAGGAGCGGATTTGCATGGACGGTGGCGTGGCGCTGCTGTAGGGTCGTAGGGAGGCTGGAGGCGGATTGGCGGAGGTCGGACAGATGGTGGCAGATGCCTAAATAAGAGCCCGCCCAGCCATCTCGGAGGTTGCTGCCTTATGCCTTTGCCGGATCCGTGGAGCCTAAAAGCGTGGAAAATGATAGAGGACTAGAGAGAGGCGGCAGTGCCGTTGGCAACATAGAAAACACAGCTGCACAGTTTTGTGAAATAATTGGAAGAGCCTGTGTTCTCGTCTGAGAGAGGCCACCAGCGTCAGGCTCAATCATTGCAAGCAGGTTGTCTTTTGGACCACATTTTTGGACTAAAATGTATTTTGAGCTAGATTTTTTTTCTGAAAAAACCTATATATACAAGAGAAGTTTTAGGCTGCGCCCCGGGCCACGGCCCAGGTGGCCCGGGGTCCAAATCCGCCCAACTTTTTTGCAATTTGGCCCTTTTAGGGTTTTTTGCACAATTATGCTCTTCGTGGTTTCATTTTAAAAAATGGACTCTTAGCTCGGCGCCAATATTTTTTGCGTGCATATGTCAGACGGAGTGATGTCGTGGAATCGACGTGGCACGTACCTCGGAACCGACGTGGCACGTACCTCGGCGTTGTAGATCTTGGCGCCGAGGTACGTGCCTATAAATAACCCCTACGCCCAACTGGTTTTGTGCTCATTTATATTCTTCGAAACTAGAGATATCAGCTTGATTTGTAGGATGTCTAGACGTGGTAAAGCTGCTAAACAAAGGTAAGCGTTGTATTTAATCCTATTTTATGAGTCTATTATATTTGTGATTGTTATAGATCTTATCGAAAATTAGGAAGAGTCCTTTGACCGGAACTGCCTTCGACCCGCTGCCTTTGTCAACTGGTGTTCTAGTGCCTATGTGTTTTTGTGGTGATCCTTGTAAGGTTGATAAGTCTGAGGATCATGACACCTATCGACAGAGGTATTGGATGTGTGCTAACTTTGCATTTGCGCCAACGATTGTTCAGCGTCGGCTGAATCTAATGGTGAGAATAGTCTTGTAATATGTTAACAATTTGAAGACTCGGAGTGGTGAATGTTTTCTTTTCCTACTAATAATTGCATGTTTTGTAGCCTCCTCTACCGCTTTGTGATTTTGAGTAGTGGATTGACACAGAAATATCACAGAAAGACAATAAGTGGTTGGAGAATCTTAAAAGTGGGATGCAGAGGACAAAGAGAGGATGGAGAAAAGACGAGAGGAGCTTGCTGCCGAGCAACAACGTGAAGACGAGCAGGAAATGAGGCGTGTTGCTGAATGCAGGGAAGAGAAGGAGAAGAAGCTTGAGCGTGCACGTTGTGCAAAGGAAGCAATGGAGGAGAATCCTGATGTATTACGCAAGGGCAAATGGCCCCATTGCACTCAGTAGTCTAGGTGTTTTATTTGATGTTATGTAGTAATGAACTTATTATTCGGTATTATGTACTGTCGAACAATGATATTTGGTAATGAACTACCTTCAAATTGATGAAAAAACGACATAAAAAGCAATTGATGAAAAAATATGGGTTCAAATTGGACTTTAAAAGCAATTGTTGAAGACGACTTAAAGCAATTGATAAAGAAAATCAACACGCTTAAAGCAATTGATATAGAAGAGTTCTCTAGTAGTGCTCACACATTCCAAATTGTCTGGACCCTTCTCCATAGTATCCTCCCATTGTTGTTGTCTGCTGTGAGTGCGGTGGAGACGTTGGAGGACCAACATTCTGAACTCAGGACTGTTCGAGCCAATAAATCCATCACCGAAGCAGCCACGTGCCACGGTCTGAGGATCAACCACAAGAGCAGGGGTCTCTCCTGCAACATGTACAAGATGACCAGTCCCACGTCAAATGGAATGAGCAAAGTGCTCATGGCCAAAATGAAGATGTAATGACAATAAAACTTACTGCAATTGGTTTGTGCCAAAGGGATACACGCAGGAGAATCTGTCTGCAGGCCATCTCCTGGCTGACTTAATGGGATCAAATTGGGGCCAGGTTGAGCATCAGGAACAGTTGGCACGTCATCGATAGCACGATCAAAGTCTTCAGGGGACGGTCTACTACAACCGGACGCACCACAACCTCCATGAGTTGCAAATGGGTCTTCATAGCCAAGTAACATAATTATTCCAATCCAGTTGACAATCAATTGGGATGACTCGTCTTATGACATTTGGTGGATGACCAATGTTAAGCACTCCGTCAACCGCAATGTCATCATCTTCATGGTAACCTAGCTTTTGTTTAGCCTTTGTAAACACATCACTCAAGGAGGGTCTACCATCGAATAGTACCGGCACGTGTCGCATGTCAATGAACTTGGCATTTCCATACGGATCTTGTTCCACATTGCCTCCATGATATAAGCTAAAAAACTGTCCATCTATTTGAAACACGAATTAAACATTCAATATCCACTATGGATGGTTATTGCCTAAACATAACCCACTAATTACTAGCTACATAACTAAAACTATAACCACAACCCACTAAAATACTAACCACCTTGTAACTAACTACTAAATAACTAATTATAAATTTTGACAGCACCTCCCCTGCACGGGGAGGATAAAAAACATGCACATTCAACTCACATTCATCATATTCGATCAAATTAGCATTTATCACATTCATTTTCACGACAATCACATTGAACAAACAACTACATAACTATTTTCACCACAATCACATTCATTTATCACATACAAAAATACAAATACAATAATTAAAAATACTAACTAGATGCTTCAAAATTACCTAAACGGACGGGGGACAAGGTAGGACGAGGGCGGCTCGGGGCAATGACGGTGCGGTGGCGGAGGGTTGGCGGGGCAGCTGGTGCTGCGGGACGGGACAACAGCGGGCGCGGGGGCGGGGGCCACGAGGGCGGCGAGCACGGGGCCGGCGGGCGCGGTGGAGAGCTTGGCGGCGGACGCGGTCGAGAGCTTGGCGACAGCGTCCTCAGCGAGAAAAAACGGGAGGATGGTGACCCGGACGATATAAAGGGGGTCGGCGCCAAGATCTATGGCGCCGACCCCCGCCACCTCACCAGCCACGTCACCTCCTCTGGCGCACTGATATTAGCGCCATCACAGTATAGCTAGGCAGCGTCAATGATAATGGCGTCGAGCCTAGGGTCCATTTTTTGAAATGAAATTACAAATGACATAATTGTGCAAAAAACCCCGAAAAGGCTAGATTGCAAAAAGTTGGCCAAATCCGTCCCTGCTGAGGTTTGGAGCTCGATGGAGCAAAAGCTTTCCATTGATGAAGTCAAGTACTCAAGGGTCCGGTCTTAGTTGCCGTCTCGAGGTGGGTAAAAAGCAGAGGATATTTTAGGGCATGTCTACATAAAATTTGGCAAATCCTATATAAATGTCTTGTTAACTAATGTATTTAGATGATAATTAGTAAAAATGTCTCTAATAACTTTGTTGCTGGGCTTTACCTCTGATATTAATGCATCATATCTTGAGGTGTGTTTAGAGATATCATAAAGACACGCTTCATTAGTATAACACATATAAATAAATCATGTCTTAGAGAATTTTATTAAATAAGACATAAGGTTTAGATACACCACATTAGGGCTTGTACAACCATGACACTGCTGCACGGTACTCCAATTATAAAACATAATATAATACAGTGGACGTGTCTAAAACATGTATCTTGCTATATTTATTGTAGCATTCAATGAATTAAATTGACCAATTAGCTAATCCCTATCTCGAACATAGAGCTAAGACACAATATCTTTGTTAAGATATATGTCTTGACTTTTTTTATGTTTAATCACTTAGACATACTTGAAGACAACTCAAAACACCCATTTTACATGCCCTTATATCCGTAGTGTCTTAACTCTTAACTATATCCTCTATTTAAAAAACCACATCGCCGTATCTAAATTGTCGTACGCCCGTGTCTAAAACCACACGTCTTGTGAAAAAACATAAGTACTTCTAGGGAAGTATTTGATTCATGTTGCATTAAATATTTAAATATTAATTACAAATGTTAAATATATGTTTATTATATTCAATAAATTACTTTCATCTTTTAGTTTTGATATGTGTAATTAAATTTATAATTGAACTATGTTTAATATATGTAATTATTAACTTTAATCGAACACCCTCCTGAATAAAAAAGTAAGATCCCGGTAAGTTTGCTGTTTGTGGCCTTGTGGGCCGCGGACAAATCCTCCAGAGCTAGGACTTCTACCGAAACCTGGCGAATAAAACCCGGCAGCAAACTTGGCCGGCCCGCCTGCTCGACTCCAGGCTCCAGCCAGCGCGCGCATCAGAAGCCCTAAATCCATGGACCATGGCTCGCGAAGCGACGAACGCGTGGGCTCGGCCGTCACCGTCAGCGCGGAAACGAAGCAAGGGCAAACGAGCCGTTCTCTCCCCCGCGCCGCCGGCGCAAGCAGCCGCCACGGAGATGGAGGCCGAGGCGTCCGTCCCGGCCACGGACTACGTCTACGACGCGCTCCCGGGCCTGCACCTGGCCTTCTCGCCGGAGGAGACGCTCGATGACGCCGCCGCGGGGCAGGACGAGGACGATGCGACCGCGACATACGCCGTCTTCCGCAACGAGATAACGGAGGCTGGAGATGTGCTCGCGGACATCCCTGCTGCGGACTTCTTCTCGCTCGACGTCTCCGCCTCTGCCTCCGTCGAGACCGAGTCCGAGCCGCCATCCCCGGCCCCCACAGCTGCTGCGGCAACGCCCTCTATCTCCCGTGCTTTGGAGGACCAGCCGCCGCAGGGCTCGGAGCGCGCGTGGTTCAGAGGAGGGAGGCGGTTCAGGAGCCCCATGCTTCAGCTACACAAGGGTGAGGGTTTTGTCTTGGTGTTTTGCGCCGTGGTTTTGGTAGCTCAAATTCTGGAATTGCTTTCAATTTTGTGGCTTCTCGTGCCTAAATTATTGCGCAAGTAAATAGCCTTTGCTCTGCCGTGGCACGCTTTGGTTAAATTATTGATGGAGTGATGTGATCAGATATAACTGATTAAAGACCACATTTTATTAAGTAAATAAACCCGAATAGTCTGGACTTGGTAATTATGGTGTTTTACATAGGGTGTGTTTGGTTTGACTTTTGGCTTTTGGCTTTTGCCCCCTAAAAGCCAAAAGCCAACTAAAGGGCTGGATCCAGAAAGCAGCTTTTTCTAAAAGCTGACTTTCTCACAGTGCAAATCTGAAAGCACCTCTGTACCTGCTTTTACTGGCTTTTCGGATGAAACTATAAAAACATATATCGAAGAACTTTTAACGATTTTTAGTGGTTTCTACCAAACGGTTTTTAGCTTTTTAACGGCCCACAGCCTACAGCAGCTTTTTCCACAGCTCACAGCCCACAGCAACTTTTTTCACAGCCACAGCCCAACCAAACAGACCCATAGTATTTAAGGCCAGTGCAAATCATAGGTTGCTATACGGGAGCTTCAGGAACCTCTAGTGTCTACTTGAAACCTGCATGAGGTTTTTGGTGATTTGGCTTAAAAACATTGCAAATTTGCAATGACATTCTTCTTGACAGTTAACAATCAAACAGTTACAAATGATGAACAAAACTATAACTACAGTTCAAAATTATAGTTCATTTTATTTTAGGTTTGTCCTATAAGGGCAGGTCTGATGCAGTGGTGAGAGCTATCTCATTGAGTCACCAGATCGCGTGTTGGAAACAGCCTCTCTGCATTGCGGGGGAAGGTTTACCTTGATTTATCCCTTCCCTAGACCCCATTCTTGTGAGAGCCTTCGGCGTTGGGTCTGCCCTTTTGTCTAAATCAGACTTCTTTAACTTTGACCAAATTTATAGAAAAATACAGCTAGAGTGACAAGATAGTTACATTCAGTTCTCCATGAAATATGTCTTGATTTTTTTTGAACTTTAGATATGTTTTTTTTCTTCTTCTAAAAACAAAGTTAGAGAAATTTGACTTAGGACAAAGCTGAAGTGAATTATAGTTTGAAATGGAGGGAGTACCTTGTAGTGGTCTTCATGTATTTGGATGCAGAAACTGTGTAGATAGTGTTATGCCAAACACCTGTTTTTCGTCCCGATAGAGCTGATTCCTGATTGTTAGTTGGAATTTGTTAGACAGCAGTCTCAAGGACCAGTTTGATATTATACTTAAAAAATAGTAAAGCTACTTATGCAGTTGATCCAGACATTCAAATCACATTTACGTTTAGCACTTCAACTAGTAGAACTTGAGACCAATAAGAACTCACATATGTGTATATGGTTTTATGATGGACAATTTGACTGCGCAGTTCTAAGGTATTGTATATTTGTTGTAGAGATCCTGGACTTCTGTGATTTTATCTCACCTTCTACTGAAGAGCAATCTTCACGAGCAGCTGCTGTGCAAGATGTCTCTGATGTTGTCAAACATATATGGCCACAGTGCAAGGCATCACACTCTTTCCCCCTCTAGTTTGTGTCAAATGGCTGTGAACTATTTTGGTGATTCCCACTCTTGTGTTGTGTGGCAGGTGGAAGTTTTTGGATCTTTCAGGACAGGTCTCTATCTACCAACAAGTGATATAGATGTAAGCATTCTTGTTTCCTCTTTCTATTTTTCTAGCTTGGTGCTTCACTTTATCTGTTCCATTGTGTTGTATTAATTGCTGGATCACAGTGCTTACTTTGTTAGACAGTATTAGTTTCTATCATACTATGAGGGAGAAGGAAGAGCTGAGATTTATTTCGTGTCTTCTAATTTTGTTTAACGGCACATTAGTTGATGTCCTTATAGCGGTAACTATTCACTCAGATTTAAAACAATATAAAGTGCTTTTAGTATAAGTAACAATATAATTGAGATAATGGAATAAATAGTAGGGGAGTATATAGTAACAGAAAAGGGTGAAGGTGGACTTCCACCCTATGTTTCTGCTATTACAATTGCATAAAGAACAGCAAAACTGCCATATAGGGAGGCTGAAAAGTGGTATATGTTTCAGTTCATGCGAGCAGTATTGTCATGCGAAGTCAGAAGGGCATGCTATTTTTGTATGGACCTATCTTCACCTTGTACTTTTTTCTCGAACGAAACTGGAGAGCTGTGTGTATTTCATTAAGAAGAGAAAGGATACAAAGGAGAGGCAAGGGCCTCCTCCTAGTACCAGGGAGAGAAATTCCTTGTATTTGCACTAGCTAATTCGATATCGACAGACCTACTTTATTTGTTCTTTGTAACACTCCGTTTCACTATGTTTGTCCATAACCTGGAGAGAATGTCTCACAATGTTTGTTCATTGAGAGAGTAGTTATTACAACATTTTCATTTTCTACCCTCAATCAAGTGCTTTGGAAAAAGTGAAATGGTTGAATCATGCTATTTAACAGGTGCATGGACAATCATTTCACATTGAATTTTCTTGAAACACGTACTAGGTTAGTGCGCTGGTGACTGGTGTGCTATAGACAAACATAGTGGCATGGGTGGTGTAATTGATAAAGAAAGTTTCTAGGGTACATCACCTATGCTTGTTGTAAACTTGTACTTCCCATATTTCACTTGGACACACAGGGTCATGCACCTTCTTTTTATGAAATGCCTATTTCCTTTATCTTGAAGGGCTGGCCTGGTGCAGTGGTAAGATTTGTCTCACTGAGGCGCTAGGTCGCAGGTTCGAAGCAGCCTCTCTGCATTTGCGTGGGAAGCATTGCCTCAGTTTATTCCTTCCCCAGAACCCACTCATGTGGGAGCCTCTAGCACTGGGTCTGCCTATTTCCTTTATTGGCTTAAGTTCATATTAGGTTTGTTGTTGCAGGTTGTGATATTTGAGTCCAGAGTTAAGACTCCTCAAGTTGGTCTATATGCTCTTGCAAAAGCATTATCCCAGAAAGGTGTTGCTAAAAAAATACAGGTCCAGTTCTCACTTTTTTTTTTAAAAAAAAATTATGCAAGAATCTGAGAGTTTCTTTTCTGCTTCATAAACTACTCATAGCAAGAGTTTCTTAGGGCAAAACACTTAAGGAGAGTGAAAAGTGTGGAGCCTGTGGTGTCATTGAACTGCATGAGGAATGTGTCGCACGAGCATCACAAGAAGGATCAGTGACCAGATGTTATGAATCCTAGTTCATAGGGGGATAAACAGCGCCGGGAAGATAGCCGGGCGGAGTCGGCTTGGGGGGGGGACTAGACTATTGGAGAGATATGGGACTAGTTCTTCTTCCTTCATTGATTCATTTCTCCTTAAGGAGGTACAACCCATCCTTATATAGATAGGAAGACTTGGCCCCAAAGTAACTAACTCAATCTTATCTAGTCTAATCCAAGTAACTAAATCTTATCTTATATAATCCCAAGTAACTAACTCAATCTTATCTAATCTAATCCTAAGTAACTAACTCAATCTTATCTAATCTAACCTTTATTCACTAATCCTAACCCTGAGCCCATCCCTATGGCTTCCATGCTCTGGGCTGCCGCCCTATAACATTCCCCCACCCTTCTAAGACAGTTCGTCCTCGAGCTGTAATGTGGTGCATGGCAACAACCTTGCTGTCTAACTTGATCAGCACGTGAAAGTGCAACCCTAACTAGAAGCCTTTTACATCTTGGCTTTAATTTATTTGCAAATAAAATAAAGAACCTAATATATGCCAGGTTTGTCCCCCTGGATCCTATGGGAACAACCTTGTCCAGACTGCAAAGGCCAAGACGTGGCAGCTCACCAGTCCTACGGCCGGAGCTGCCACGAGTTCTAGTGGAGACAGTGTCACCCAACCAGACGCGTTCTTGCTGGTCACATGGCTATGGATTAGGACGGTAAACTGGAGTGGAGGATTGACCAACCTTGCTGAAGGCCTTGCCTCCCCATGTGCCGCGTGTTGTTCAATGCGCTATATCAATTCAAGTCACTGTGCCAGGGAATGGCAGACCGCAGCCTGCAGCCACACCGCCGCTTGCCGTGCCAGGAAGTCACGTGCCGCGGCCTAAAGACGGCAAGCCGCTGCCTGCAGCCGCGCCGCCGCTTGCCGTGCTTGACGCCGCGCTAGGAAGCCACGTGCAGCTGCCTGCAGTTGCGTTGCCGCCACTGATCGGCGGTCAGACTCCGCATCATAGAGCTGGAGGATAGCAGATTGGGTTTGCTCCAGATATATCCTGGCACGAGCGAGCTCCTCACGCCAGGTGCGTACATCGCCTGCAGCAGAAGTCATGGGAAAGGATCTCTGACTCACAATACTAGATGTTATGGATCCTAGTTCATAGGGGGATAAACAACGCGATGTAGTCGGCTTGGGGGGACTAGAGTATTAGAGAGATCTGAGACTAATTCTTCTTCCTTCATTGATCCATTTCTCCTTAAGGAGGTACAACCTATCCTTATATAGCTAGAAGACTTGGCCCCAAGTAACGAACTCAATCTTATCTAATCTAATCCCAAGTAACTAACTCAATCTTATCTAATCTAATCTTTATCCACTAATCCTAACCCTGAGCCTATCCCTGTGGCCTCCATGCTCTGTGGCCTCCATGCTCTGGGTTGCCGCCCCATGACACCAGCACAAACACTTGAGAAGTGTGAAGCAAATAAACAAGCTAGAGATAGAGGAAAGTTTTGTAAGTTGCATCAACAAATAGCTGGCTGCTGCTGCGCCTAATTTGGTAGGTAGGACCGTAGGAGTAACTAATTAGCATGCAAGAGCAAGAGAGGCTAGGCTCGAGTCAGTGAATCAGGGCATTGAACTTTTTGCCGCTATTAGCATTGCCCACCTAATCCTTCTCACATTCACCTGTCCCACAAAATGGCAAATCACTCCCACTCCCATCCCCTGAACTACCAATGCCAACTGGTCAAGGTATCCCCAATGAATCAGTCCAGTTTCGTGAGTCTTGACACTTCAGCTCTGCTCTCCTCTCTCTCTCTGCCACCCCAATGAATCAGCCAGTTTTGTGAGTCTTGACACTTGAGCTGTGCTCTCCTCTCTCTCTGTGCCAGTGGCCAAGTGTTTTGCCCATCTGCTTACCCCCCCCCCCCCATTCGTAAAGGCTGGATTGCTAGCCTAAATCGACTTGCCAAGCCGCTAATGCCACAACACTACCAACCCTGTGATACCTCAAATCTAATTTGCCTTCCATCACCAGCAGTAACCAAATGCCATTGTCAGGAACATTGAACATTACCGCTTTGTCAACTATTAGTTAAGTTATTTATTGTCAATGGACTACTGTTTTTGTTTTGTGGCAGGTAATAGCAAAGGCACGTGTGCCAATTGTGAAGTTTGTGGAAAGAAAGAGTGGAATAGCTTTTGACATCAGGTGCAGTTTTGTTTTCATCGTTCAGACCGATACTCGACTTCTTCTGTTGTCCCAGTTCTCTGTTAATAATATTCCTTTTCTATTCCAGCTTTGATATAGATGGTGGCCCACAGGCAGCAGATTTCATCAAGGTACTTCAACTAGGAAATTAACTAGTCCAGTAACTGAGGCAACATGTACTCTGTTTGAAGCTATCTGTGGCTGACTTTCAACGTGTAGTTTGGCTCACCTGATTGTTTT
This sequence comes from Zea luxurians, assembly GCA_029449295.1. Classification (NCBI taxonomy): domain Eukaryota; kingdom Viridiplantae; phylum Streptophyta; class Magnoliopsida; order Poales; family Poaceae; genus Zea; species Zea luxurians. The sequence continues at coordinate 40,857,833 of JAOPSE010000023.1, forward strand.
GGAGTATAACAATGATCTTTTCCATTTTGTACTGTAGGATGCTGTGAAGAAGTTGCCTGCTTTAAGACCTTTATGTATGATTCTGAAAGTTTTTCTGCATCAGAGAGAGCTCAACGAGGTACAATTGAACAAAAGTCAGTGGTTATCTTGAATTGTTGTGTCGACCCAGATTTCTAACAACCATTACACTTTTTTGGTAGGTCTATACCGGTGGAATTGGATCATATGCTCTTCTTACGATGTTGATTACACATTTACAGGTGTGCATTTTGCTTTTTGATCTGGAAAGCCTTTTCCTTACTATCTTTCAAACATGATTTGAGTTGATATTTGAAACTTGTATAAACCTATAATTCTTTAATAAATGGTTAGAAACAAAGATGTTTTTTTTGTTAGCTGTTTTAGTTTTCCTAAAAAATGTTGAAGTTCAATTAATAGAACTGAATTGTTTAGCTCTAAACACTTGTAACACAGCTATTTCAGCTGCATTGTGCTTGCAGTGTTATTCTTTGCTTGTCTGAAATTTTATATTATTTGTGGGCCTGAAAATTCTTTCTTTCTAATAAACATTTACCAGTGTGTTTTTTTGTTCTTAGTTGGTCTGGGGAGGAAAAGATATTCTCGGGTATCATCGGTCCAAGGAGCACAATCTGGGAATTCTTTTGGTAAGTGATACTTTTGTTGTTATTGTTCCAGGCTCAGAATATTTTCATATTGGCTCACTGCAAACTGTGAGCTTTATTTTCCTTTTCTTCAAATTTTGTTTCATTCTCACTTGAAATTTCTCTTTATGATGGTGAAGAAAAGTCAAAGGACTCCCCTTCATATTTTCCTTCTCTTTTATGGCAGGTCAGGTTTTTTGATTTTTATGGACGCAAGTTGAACAACTGGGATGTCGGAATATCATGCAATTCTTCAAGGACCTTTTTCTTGAAGAGTGATAAAGAGTAAGCTGATGATTTACTAGATGAACTTATGCCAGACAACTCACTGATTATTGACTTGCAATTGTGTAGCTGGCAACATATCTTGTTTTCATTTAGTTTGGTCATTGTTAAAAAACACTACCTCCGTTCTCGAATATTTGTCGCCCGTTAGTTTATTTTTGAACTAAAATGCGACAAATTTGTCGCCCGTTAGTTTATTTTTGAACTAAAATGTGACAAATAAAAAAGAACGGAGGGAGTATTATGTTGCTGTTTGTAGATTAACAGTAGACACAGATATGTGAATTTCTTTAATTCATTTAATGATTCAAAAACTTGTCAGGTGGTAAGTCAAAATTATTATTTAGTTTCTCCAGGTTCTAAGCTTATTATACTAGTTTATTTCTGCGTTTCTCTGATTCTTTTATTACGATTTTGTAGCTTTATGAATCATGACCGGCCACATCTTTTAGCGATTCAGGATCCTATGGTAAAATACCTGTCCTTTCTTTTTCACCTAACTTGAGGATCTTGAGTCGCAATTGATTAACTCATTCAACTCATGATGTCCAGGCACCAGATAATGATATCGGAAAGAATTCCTTTAACTACTTTAAGGTAATCACTATTGATTTTTTACTGATGCTTCTGCAGGGCATGTTGCCGATGCTGTGGATATGATAGTAGGGTGGGCGTTCGGGTTAACCGAAAATTTCGAGGCGGGTAATTCGGGTATTTAAAATTTTGGGTTTTGAGAATCGATACCCGAAATTACAACGTGTTTTACAATACCTGAAAATTTGGGTACCCGGAATTTCGGGTTTGGGTATTGCCGAACTACCGAACTATTGTGTCAGCTTCATAAAAACACATGTACCCTATTAAATTATTATAAAAATACAGTTTGAATAATGATATATATGGACATAAAAAACACAAGCAATCTACAACCACAAGTCATGCACACTTACACATAATTATAGATGTACAAATTAATAATTAAGAATGACATAAGTACACGACACATGAAAGTTCGGTTAATTTGGGTACCAGATTATGATACCCGAATTATCCGAAATAATTTTGGGTTTTGCAAGTTGCTACCCGAAATTCCCGAACGAAATGATACTGGAACTGTTTGATGCTTTAACTCATTTTGCCTTTTGCTTTGATGATACTGTTACTCTGGAATATTTCGACATAAGAAAACATTGAATAAATCCCCCTTTTTTTCAGGTGAAATCAGCATTTTCCAAGGCGTACTCTGTGTTAACTGATGCAAACTTGTTTATTAGTTTGGGACATAATAGGAGCATTCTGGGTACCATTGTGAGACCAGATTCAGTTCTCCTTGACCGGAAAGGCTGGAACAATGAAGATATGTTAGCGGAACCCTGGGAGCCGATCACCCAACAGTTTGACAGCGAGAATGATGCAGTGTACAATTGGCATGTGATAGACGAGGATGAACCATTGCCCAGAAATAGTCAATCCACATCCGAGGACACTAGTTCGTCACCATCTAAAAAACGGAAGTCCCCAAAATCAAGACGGAAATCGCGAAAGAAGCCGAAGGCTACTGCCTCAGGCAGTAGTGATGTTGCAAATGGGTTCAGAAAGGATAGATCATCCAAGCGGGAAGCAGGAAGCAGCAAACGGAGGAAAGGACCAAAGGAGTACGACAGATTCACGAATACACTCCCAAAGTACACACATGTTAGCAAGTGGTAACTTATAGCATTTATAGTCTGGTCGCAAAGGTCCAGCAATTTGACAGTGAGAAGAGTATCATGTCACATTATGGCATGCGATGTGAATGACGGAAGTTATCAGCAGCACCAGAAGCGCCATCGCATGATTTGCTTGTTGGTCTGTTTAATTGCTGTACTTTACTTAACAGAGATCACACTAGATTAAATGAAGTTTTGGTTATTTTATTTATGCTGCAGCAGTTTTGGCGACTAGCTTGTATTTTTTTTTGTAAAGGTATGGGTTGGTGACGATGAGGTTATGTATGTTCAACATATTTGATTGATGGTCTGATGGCCTTAATCACTGTACAATGTGTTCAAAACATTACTTTTCAATCAATAATGTAGAACTCTGAAAGATAGCTTTAGGATATGAGAGGCCTTTGCTCCAGAAATCCTAATTTAGGAGGTAACAACTGCTGTGCAAGGCTGCAAGCAAGCCTTATGTGCAAGTGTGCAAAGCTTTAGCATAAAGTTGTGCGATGTGGTGGTAAGAGGGTTTATGTAACACCCCATGTGTTACCAAGGTCTTGACTCCCTATTTGCACCTGAAAGTCGCCTAGAGGGGGGTGAATAGGGCGAAACTGAAAATCACAAAAATAATCACAACTACAAGCCGGGTTAGCGTTAGAAATATAGTAGAGTCCGCGAGAGAGGGCGCAAAACAAATCACAAGCGAATAATGAAGTGAGACACGCGGATTTATTTTACCGAGGTTCGGTTCTCTCAAACCTACTCCCCGTTGAGGAGGCCACAAAGGCCGGGTCTCTTTCAACCCTTCCCTCTCTCAAACGGTCCCGCGGACCGAGTGAGCTTCTCTTTCTCAAATCACTTGGGAATCAAACTTCCCGCAAGGACCACCACACAATTGGTGTCTCTTGCCTCAATTACAAGTGAGTGTTTGATCACAAGAAAGAATGCCAAAGAAAAAGAAGCGATCCAAGCGCAAGAGCTCAAATGAACACAACAAATCACTCTCTCTAGTCACTAGGGCTTTGTGTGGAGTTGGGAGAGGATTTGATCTCTTTTGGTGTGCTTTGCAATGAATGCTAGCTCTTGTATAGTGGTTGGAAGTTGGAAAACTTGGATGCAATGAATGGTGGGGTGGTTGGGGTATTTATAGCCCCAACCACCAAACTTGACCGTTGGTGGAGGCTGTCTGTCGATGGCACACCGGACAATCCGGTGCACACCGGACATGTCCGGTGCCCCCGCCACGTCATCAATGCCGTTGGATTCGACCGTTAGAGCTCTGTCTTCTGGGCCCGCCTGGATGTCCGGTGCACACCGGACATCACCTGTTCATTGTCCGGTGCGCCAGTATGGGCGCGCCTGACTACTGCGCGCGCAGAGCGCGCATTAAATGCGCCGCAGGTAGCCGTTGGCGCCGAAATAGCCGTTGCTCCGTGGTTACACCGGACAGTCCGGTGCACACCGGACATGTCCGGTGAATTATAGCGGAGCGGCTGCTGCGCGAACCCGAGGCTGGCGAGTTGAGGAGGCCGCGCTTCCAAGGAGCACCGGACACTGTCCGGTGTACACCGGACAGTCCGGTGAATTATAGCGAAGCGGCCTGAGAAATTCCCGAAGATGGCGAGTTCGAGTTGGAGTCCCCTGGTGGCGCACCGGACACTGTCCGGTGTACACCGGACAGTCCGGTGCCTCCAGACCAGAGGTGCCTTCGGTTGCCTCTTTGCTCCTTTGTTGAATCCAAAACTTGTTCTTTTTATTGGCTGGGTATGAACCTTTTGCACCTGTATAACTTATATACTAGAACAAACTAGTTAGTCCAATATTTATGTTGGGCAATTCAATCACCAAAATTATTTGGGGACTAGGTGTAAGCCTAATTCCCTTTCAATCTCCCCCTTTTTGGTGATTGATGCCAACACAAACCAAAGCAAATCTAGAAGTGCATAATTGAACTAGTTTGCATAATGTAAGTGCAAAGGTTGCTTGGAATTGAGCCAATATAAATACTTACATGATGCGCATGGATTGTTTTCTTTGTTTTTGACATATTGGACCATATTTGCACCAAAAGTTTTGTTTTTGCAAACTCTTTTGTAAATTCTTTTCAAAGTCTTTTTTTGCAAGATGGTCAAAGGTAAATGAATAAGATTTTGCAAGGCATTTTTCAAGTTTTGAAGTTTTCTTCCTTTGTTCAAAATGCTTTCCCTTTGACTAAACAAAACTCCCCCTCAGATAAAGTCTCCTCTTAGTGTTCAAGAGGGTTTTAAGACATCAAATTTGAAAATACTACTTACTCCCCCTTTAGAACACAAAGAGATATCAATTTTGAAATTTACCAATTGAAAATCATTGATTTGAAAAATTAGGGTGGTGGTGCGGTCCTTTTGCTTTGGGCTCATATTTTCTCCCCCTTTGGCATGAATCGCCAAAAACGGAATCATTAGAGCCCATTGAAGTACTTTCTCCTCCTTTGGTCATTGAATAAATGAGTGGAGATTATACCAAAGTTGGAGAGATGCGGAGCGACGGCGAAGGATGAGTAGTAGAGTGGAGTGGAAGCCTTGTCTTCGCCAAAGACTCCAATTTCCTTTCAATATACCTATGACTTGGTTTGGAATACACTTGAAAACACATTAGTCATAGCATATATAAAAGAGATATGATCAAAGGTATACATGTGAGCTATGTGTGCAAGTTTAGCAAAAGAAATTCCTAGAATCAAGAATATTAAGCTCATGCCTAAGTCTGGTAAAAGATTGTTCATCAAGTGGCTTGGTAAAGATATCGGCTAATTGATCTTTAGTGTCAATGTATGAAATCTCGATATCCCCCTTTTGTTGGTGATCCCGAAGAAAATGATACCGAATGGCTATGTATTTAGTGCGGCTATGCTCAACGGGATTATCCGCCATGCGGATTGCACTCTCATTATCACATAGAAGAGGAACTTTGGTCAATTTGTAACCGTAGTCCCACAGGGTTTGCCTCATCCAAAGCAATTGCACGCAACAATGGCCTGCGGCAATATACTCGGCTTCGGCGGTAGAAAGAGCAACCGAATTTTGCTTCTTTGAAGCCCATGACACCAAGGATCTTCCCAAGAACTGGCAAGTCCCCGATGTGCTCTTCCTATTAATCTTACACCCCGCCCAATCGGCATCCGAATAACCAATCAAATCAAAAGTGGATCCCTGAGGGTACCAAAGCCCAAACTTAGGAGTATAAGCCAAATATCTCAAGATTCGTTTTACGGCCGTAAGGTGTGATTCCTTAGGGTCGGCTTGGAATCTTGCACACATGCATACGGAAAGCATAATGTCCGGTCGAGATGCACATAAATAAAGCAATGAACCAATCATCGACCGGTATACCTTTTGATCCACGGACTTACCTCCCGTGTCGAGGTCGAGATGCCCATTTGTTCCCATGGGAGTCTTGATGGGCTTGGCATCCTTCATTCCAAACTTGCTTAGAATGTCTTGAGTATATTTTGTTTGGCAAATGAATGTGCCCTCTTGGAGTTGTTTGACTTGAAATCCTAGAAAATATTTCAACTCCCCCATCATAGACATCTCGATTTTTTGTGTCATGATCCTACTAAATTCTTCACATGTAGATTTGTTAGTAGACCCAAATATAATATCATCAACATAAATTTGGCATACAAACAAATCATTATCAAGTGTTTTGGTGAATAAAGTAGGATCGGCTTTGCCGACTTTGAAGCCATTTGCAATAAGGAAATCTCTAAGGCATTCATACCATGCTCTTGGGGCTTGCTTGAGCCCATAAAGCGCCTTAGAGAGCCTATAAACATGGTTAGGGTACTCACTGTCTTCAAAGCCGGGAGGTTGCTCAACATAGACCTCCTCCTTGATTGGTCCATTGAGGAAGGCACTCTTCACGTCCATTTGATAAAGCTTGAAGCCATGGTAAGTAGCATAGGCCAATAATATGCGAATTGACTCAAGCCTAGCTACGGGTGCATAGGTTTCACAAAAATCCAAACCTTCAACTTGTGAATACCCCTTGGCCACGAGTCGAGCTTTGTTCCTAGTCACCACACCATGCTCATCTTGCTTGTTGCGGAAGACCCACTTGGTTCCTACAACATTTTGGTTAGGACGTGGAACTAAGTGCCATACCTCGTTCCTTGTGAAATTGTTGAGCTCCTCTTGCATCGCCATCACCCAATCCGAATCTTGAAGTGCTTCCTCTACCCTGTGTGGCTCAATAGAGGAAACAAAAGAGTAATGTTCACAAAAATGTGCAACACGAGATCGAGTAGTTACCCCCTTATGAATGTCGCCGAGGATGGTGTCGATGGGGTGATCTCGTTGTATTGCTTGGTGGACTCTTGGGTGTGGCGGCCTTGGTCGTTCATCCTCCTTGTCTTCATCATTTGCATCTCCCCCTTGATCATTGCCGTCATTTTGAGGTGGCTCATCTTCTTGATCTTCTTGTTCAACATCTTGAGCCTCATCCTCAATTTGAGTTGGTGGAGATGCTTGCATGGAGGAGGATGGTTGATCTTGTGCATGTGGAGGCTCTTCGGATTCCTTAGGACACACATCCCCAATGGACATGTTCCTTAGCGCTATGCACGGAGCCTGTTCTTCACCTATTTCATCAAGATCAACTTGCTCTACTTGAGAGCCGTTAGTCTCATCAAACACAACGTCACAAGAAACTTCAACGAGTCCTGAGGACTTGTTAAAGACTCTATATGCCCTTGTGTTTGAGTCATATCCTAGTAAAAAGCCTTCTACAGTTTTAGGAGCAAATTTAGATTTTCTACCTCTTTTAACAAGTATAAAACATTTGCTACCAAAAACTCTAAAATATGAAATATTTGGCTTTTTACCGGTTAGGAGTTCATAGGATGTCTTCTTGAGGATTCGGTGAAGATATAACCGATTGATGGCGTAGCAAGCGGTGTTGACCGCTTCGACCCAAAACCGATCCGGTGTCTTGTACTCATCAAGCATGGTTCTTGCCATGTCCAATAGAGTTCGATTCTTCCTCTCCACTACACCATTTTGCTGTGGAGTGTAGGGTGAAGAGAACTCATGCTTGATGCCCTCCTCCTCAAGGAAGCCTTCAATTTGAGAATTCTTGAACTCCGTCCCATTGTCGCTTCTAATTTTCTTGATCCTTAAGGCGAACTCATTTTGAGCCCGTCTCAAGAATCCCTTTAAGGTCTCTTGGGTGTGAGATTTGTCCTGCAAAAAGAACACCCAAGTGAAGCGAGAATAATCATCCACAATAACTAGACAGTACTTACTCCCGCCGATGCTTATGTAAGCGATCGGGCCGAATAGGTCCATGTGTAGGAGCTCCAGTGGCCTGTCACTAGTTAAGATGTTCTTGTGTGGATGATGAGTGCCAACTTGCTTCCCGGCTTGGCATGCGCTACAAATCCTGTCTTTCTCAAAATGAACATTGGTTAGTCCTAAAATGTGTTCCCCCTTTAGAAGCTTATGAAGATTCTTCATTCCAACATGGGCTAGTCGGCGGTGCCAGAGCCAACCCAAGTTAGTCTTAGCAACTAAGCAAGTGTCGAGTTCAGCTCTATCAAAATCTACCAAGTATAGCTGACCCTCTAACACTCCCTTAAATGCTATTGAATCATCACTTCTTCTAAAGACAGTAACACCTACATCAGTAAATAGACAGTTGTAGCCCATTTGACATAATTGGGATACGGAAAGCAAATTGTAATCTAAAGAATCTACAAGAAAAACATTGGAAATAGTATGGTCAGATGATATAGCAATTTTACCCAAACCTTTGACCAAACCTTGATTTCCATCCCCGAATGTGATAGCTCGTTGGGGATCTTGGTTTTTCTCATATGAGGAGAACATCCTTTTCTCCCCTGTCATGTGGTTTGTGCATCCGCTGTCGAGTATCCAACTTGAGCCCCCGGATGCATAAACCTACAAAACAATTTTAGTTCTTGACTTTAGGTACCCAAACGGTTTTGGGTCCTTTGGCATTAGAAACAAGAACTTTGGGTACCCAAACACAAGTCTTGGAGCCCTTGTGTTTGCCCCCAACAATTTTGGCAACTACCTTGCCGGATTTGTTAGTTAAAACATATGATGCATCAAAAGTTTCGAATGAAATAGCATGATCATTTGATGCATTAGGAATTTTCTTTCTAGGCAACTTGGCACGGGTTGGTTGCCTAGAACTAGATGTCTCACCCTTATACATAAAAGCATGGTTAGGGCCAGAGTGAGACTTCCTAGAATGAATTTTCTTGATTTTGCTCTCGGGATAACCGGCAGGATACAAAATGTAACCCTCGTTATCCTGAGGCATGGGAGTCTTGCCCTTAACAAAGTTAGATAAATTCTTTGGAGGGGCATTAAGTTTGACATTGTCTCCCCTTTGGAAGCCAATGCCATCCTTGATGCCAGGGCGTCTCCCATTATAGAGCATACTTCTAGAAAATTTAAACTTTTCATTCTCTAAGTTATGCTCGGCAATTTTAGCGTCTAATAATGCTATATGATCATTTTGTTGTTTAATTAAAGCCATCATGAATAGCATTGATATCAATATCTCTACATCTAGTACAAATAGAAACATGCTCAACATTAGATGTAGAGGGTTTGCAAGATTTTAATTCAATAACCTTAGCATGTAACAAATCATTTTTAGTTCTAAGGTCGGAAACAGTAGCTTTGCAAACATCAAAACCCTTAGCCTTAACAAGCAATTTTTCATTCTCAATCTTAAGGCTAGCAAGAGAATCATTTAATTCCTTAATCTTAGTAAGCAAATCATCATTATCATTTCTAAGATTGGGAATTGAATCAATACAAACATGAGAATCAACCTTAGCAATTAATCTAGCATTTTCATTTCTAAGGTTGTTAATGGTCTCATGGCAAGTGCTTAGCTCACTAGACAATTTTTCACATTTCTCTACTTCTAGAGCATAAGCGTTTTTAACCTTAACATGTTTCTTGTTTTCCTTGATTAGGAAATCATCTTGGGAGTCCAAGAGATCATCCTTTTCATGGATAGCACTAATTAGCTCATTTAATTTTTCTTTTTGTTCCATGTTAAGGTTGGCAAAAAGGTTATGCAAATTGTCTTCCTCACCACTAGCATTATCATCACTAGAAGATTCATATTTAGTGGAGGATTTAGATTTAACCTTCTTCCTTTTGCCGTCCTTTGCCATGAGGCACTTGTGGCCGACGTTGGGGAAGAGGAGTCCCTTGGTGACGGCGATGTTGGCGACGTCCTCGTCATCGGAGGAGGAGTCGGTGGAGCTCTCGTCAGAGTTCCACTCCCGGCAAACATGGGCATCGCCGCCCTTCTTCTTGTAGTACTTCTTCTTTTCTCTCCTCTTTCCCTTCTTGTCGTCGCCCCTGTCACTGTCACTAGACATAGGACATTTTGCAATAAAATGACCGGGCTTACCACACTTGTAGCAAACCTTCTTGGAACGGGATTTGTAATCCTTCCCCTTCCGTTGCTTGAGGATTTGCCGAAAGCTTTTGATGATTAAGGCCATCTCCTCATTGTCGAGCTTGGAGGCGTCAATTGGTTGTCTACTTGGTGTAGACTCCTCCTTCTTCTCCTCGGTTGCCTTGAAGGCCACCGGTTGCGCCTCGGATGTGGAAGGTTCGTCAAGCTCGTTGATCTTCTTTGAGCCCTTAATCATGCATTCAAAGCTCACAAAATTCCCGATAACTTCCTCGGGGGTCATTAGTGGATATCTAGGATTACCACGAATTAATTGAACTTGAGTGGGGTTAAGGAAAATAAGAGCTCTTAAAATAACCTTAACCACTTCGTGGTCATCCCACTTTTTGCTCCCGAGGTTGCGCACTTGGTTCACCAAGGTCTTGAGCCGGTTGTACATATCTTGTGGCTCCTCCCCTTGGCGAAGACGGAAGCGACCGAGCTCCCCCTCGATCGTTTCCCGCTTGGTGATCTTGGTGAGTTCATCACCCTCGTGCGCCGTCTTGAGTAGGTCCCAAATCTCCTTTGCATTCTTCAACCCTTGCACTTTGTTGTATTCCTCCTTGCTTAGAGAGGCGAGGAGAATGGTTGTGGCTTGGGAGTTGAAGTGCTCGATTTGGGCCACTTCGTCCGTGTCATAATCCTCATCCCCTATTGATGGTACCTGTGCTCCAAACTCAACAACATTCCATATACTTTTGTGGAGTGAGGTTAGATGAAATTTCATTAAATCACTCCACCTAGCATAATCTTCGCCATCAAAAGTTGGCGGTTTGCCTAATGGAACGGAAAGTAATGGAGTATGTCTAGATGTACGGGGATAGTGTAAGGGGATCTTACTAAACTTCTTGCGCTCTTGGCGCTTAGAAGTTACGGACGGTGCATCGGAGTCGGAGGTGGATGTTGATGAAGTGTCGGTCTCGTAGTAGACCACCTTCCTCATCCTCTTTTGCTTGTCGCCTTTCCGATGCGACTTGTGAGAAGAAGATTTTTCCTTCTTCTCTTTGTGGTGAGAAGAGGAAGATCTTTTCTCCTTCCGTTTAGAGGAGTCCTTCTTCTTCTCCCTTCTCTTGGTGCGGGACTCTTCCGATGAAGTGCTCCCTTGGCTTGTAGTGGGCTTGTCGCCGGTCTCCATCTCCCTCTTGGTGTGATCTCCCGACATCACTTCGAGCGGTTAGGCTCTAATGAAGCACCGGGCTCTGATACCAATTGAAAGTCGCCTAGAGGGGGGGTGAATAGGGCGAAACTGAAAATCACAAAAATAATCACAACTACAAGCCGGGTTAGCGTTAGAAATATAGTAGAGTCCGCGAGAGAGGGCGCAAAACAAATCACAAGCGAATAATGAAGTGAGACACGCGGATTTGTTTTACCGAGGTTCGGTTCTCTCAAACCTACTCCCCGTTGAGGAGGCCACAAAGGCCGGGTCTCTTTCAACCCTTCCCTCTCTCAAACGGTCCCGCGGACTGAGTGAGCTTCTCTTTCTCAAATCACTTGGGAATCAAACTTCCCGCAAGGACCACCACACAATTGGTGTCTCTTGCCTCAATTACAAGTGAGTGTTTGATCACAAGAAAGAATGCCAAAGAAAAAGAAGCGATCCAAGCGCAAGAGCTCAAATGAACACAACAAATCACTCTCTCTAGTCACTAGGGCTTTGTGTGGAGTTGGGAGAGGATTTGATCTCTTTTGGTGTGCTTTGCAATGAATGCTAGCTCTTGTATAGTGGTTGGAAGTTGGAAAACTTGGATGCAATGAATGGTGGGGTGGTTGGGGTATTTATAGCCCCAACCACCAAACTTGACCGTTGGTGGAGGCTGTCTGTCGATGGCACACCGGACAGTCCGGTGCACACCGGACATGTCCGGTGCCCCCGCCACGTCATCAATGCCGTTGGATTCGACCGTTGGAGCTCTGTCTTCTGGGCCCGCCTGGATGTCCGGTGCACACCGGACATCACCTGTTCATTGTCCGGTGCGCCAGTATGGGCGCGCCTGACTACTGCGCGCGCAGAGCGCGCATTAAATGCGCCGCAGGTAGCCGTTGGCGCCGAAATAGCCGTTGCTCCGTGGTTACACCGGACAGTCCGGTGCACACCGGACATGTCCGGTGAATTATAGCAGAGCGGCTGCTGCGCGAACCCGAGGCTGGCGAGTTGAGGAGGCCGCGCTTCCAAGGAGCACCGGACACTGTCCGGTGTATACCGGACAGTCCGGTGAATTATAGCGAAGCGGCCTGAGAAATTCCCGAAGGTGGCGAGTTCGAGTTGGAGTCCCCTGGTGGCGCACCGGACACTGTCCGGTGTACACCGGACAGTCCGGTGCCTCCAGACCAGAGGTGCCTTCGGTTGCCTCTTTGCTCCTTTGTTGAATCCAAAACTTGTTCTTTTTATTGGCTGGGTATGAACCTTTTGCACCTGTATAACTTATATACTAGAACAAACTAGTTAGTCCAATATTTGTGTTGGGCAATTCAATCACCAAAATTATTTGGGGACTAGGTGTAAGCCTAATTCCCTTTCAGCACCCATGACCTCTTATTTCATTTGGTTAAAAACTTGGAGGAGAGGGAGCACTTAAGACCTTGGAAGCATGAGTGAGCTAAGAAATGCCAAGGACCAAAGCATTACCCAAGCTTTTAAGCAATAATCATCTTGGGCAAGGAAGGATTGAACCTTGGGCCCCCTCTCTTGAAGCCTTTAGTTGAGAGAAAGATTAAGCAAATGCACATTTCATAATTTAAACCCTTAACCAAAGTTTAAGAGTACCAAAATGTTTACAAAAGACAGTAAAGGAACTTTACAAAAAGACCCCTATAAGACCCCTAAATCAGCCCCCAAGTGGAAAACACTATGGAATCACCCCCATTCCTTCTAAGTCCAAAATCAACCCTAATTTAGAGATCAGGGGTGTTCACCTAGCTAATGGCACAAAACCCCAGGGTCTAAATAGCAAAAAGGAGCCAAATTATCTAAGGAACACCCTGGAAGAGTTTGAACCCAAGCTAAGACCGTTTGACACGAGTTGGCACCTGTTTTGTCTCGGGTTGAACAGTGTAGACAGACAAGACTTGGCGCCACCATATCTTCTAAACCAGACCCGATCTTCCCTTGGAACTCACATGAACTAGGTAGCCCTAGGCGCAGGGAAGAAATCTTACACAAGCCATATGGCAAGATTCGCACGTTTGGCTGCTCAGCAGGCGCAAGAACAAGGGCAGAAAGCAACGGCCACGTGTTCGACGCGCTCTGGCTCGCCAGAGCACGCCCGACGCGCGCCCCGCGTGCCCTGCGTTGCGCCAAAGCCCAACCGGCGCCATGGCCCACGCCTATAAAGCACCCAGGGACTTCGACCGTACCCCTCCGCACGCGCTCGGCCTCACCGGAGCCTAGAACCACCGGCGTTTGCCCGTGCACGGCGTGCCCGCGGCCGTCCGATCCCCCGTCACCGTAGACCGGCCAACAGAGCCCTTCCCAACCCCGTCCAATCCTTAGAATCGACTGTGCACACCTCGGTGAAGCTCCCCGAGCAAGGAATCGGAGTTTGCTTCGCCGGAGAAGCCAGTCCACGGTCGCCGGACTCCACCCAACCGCCGGTGAGCATAGACCGGGTAATCCTCTGCTCCATTCTTCGATTCCTTGTGCACATAGCCTCTACGTCACCTCGTGAAGCTCACCGTGCCATTGGATTGAACTAGATCACCGTGGTTTGGCCGGAACAACCGTCGCCGACGAGAGCACCCGCCTGCACGCGTGGACCGGACGATTCCGGCCACCCCCGCCGTCGAGCCGTACACCATTGTGACCGCCAGGACCTCACAGAGTCAACCCCGCCCCTCGCCGGACCTCTCTCGCCGCCGGTAAGCCGCGCCGCCCTTTCCTTTTTCGCGGGTACCGTTTAAACCTAGGGAGGGACCGCGGGGGAGAAGAAGAAAAGGTTAGGGGGTTTTGCGCAATGTCAGTGACTCAGAGGAATAGTAGCGCAGGGATATAACTGAGAGAGTTAGTTTGGAAAGAGCCCGAGGACTTCGGTGCAAAGTGGTTTTTCCAGGAAACCTTTTTAAAAATACGATTTAAATTCAAACAGAGCTTAAACAATTCATATCTTCTGTTTTGTTCACCCAAATTGAGTCAAACCAATTTTGCCAGATCTTAAATAATGTAAACTACTTAAGAAAAATATAAAACCCCTCAGTGTTACAGAAAACTTTAGAGTTTTGGATTAAATGATTAACTGGCCAAAAGCTAAAAGAAATAAGGAAAAATAGTTACACTATTTAACTGAAGTTAAGAAAATTTAGAGAAGTACTTGATCACCTACTAACCTGCTTAAAAATGATAAATCCCTCTGTACACCCAGTTAAGGTAGAGTTTACCCCTTTTAATCCTTTTAGCCTAAAGTTAGAGAAAATATTAATGGAGGTTTAAATAAAGAACCAGGGAGCATTCATATTTTTGTTAGTTTATTTATACAGTATAGTTCACTAGAAAAATTTATCAGACCCTGGTTTAGTATAAAATAATTGGGATACCTTTTATTTTAAGAAAACAAGGAAAACTTAGAAAAACCCTAGAAAAATAACCCCAAGGAGAAAACACCCCAAACCTTGGGATGACTAATGTTTTGTTATTATGAACATAAGAAAAATATGAAATCTGTTGTTTGATATTTTTCAAATAACAAGTTAGTTATAAGCACCTTTTTGGCATAAAACTTTAGAAAAATCACAACTAAATAACCACAAATTAACCTTCTGTGATTTTTGGCACAAAAGCTTGTGATTACTGTTAGATACCAACAAAAATGACCCTTAAGACAGAACCCACCCCTAGTTAAGAGTTGTAGTGCAAAGTGACCCCCTTTGCCCAACTTTTGTTATTTTTGTCCAAGGCATACCCTTTTTATGCTGGACCTCAAATTCATAGGACAAACTATAGTGACCAATGGCAACCCACTGTAATTTTTATAAAATTGTTGGAGCAAGTTAAACCACTGTTGTAGTTCAAACCCACACTAGAATTCATAAATAGAAAATAAAGAAGGGGAAAATGAATGATGGAAATTAGTGTCACCCTAAAACCCTTGGTTAATTGTCCACTGAAATATATAAGGGAAATACAAATCCACTATGCCTATCCTTAACAAAACCTAAACCTAGAAGTGATAAGCATAAACCACTAAAAGCCACGTATGACAAGAAACCCTAAGTTACTAACTAACTTAGTTTTTCTTCCTTTAGCATAATATTGTTAAATCTTGCATAATCATGACATACATATTCGTTGCATTCGATAGACTGCAACCTCGCTGACGGAGAGTACGTCCTCGTGCCGGAGCGAGGAGCTGCTCAGGAGGTAGCCCGGATCCAGCACCAGAGCCTGCACCAGAGGATCCGCCTGCCACAACTTTGGAAGGCAAGCCCCGGTTTATGCATAACCTGTTAATTATGCTATTTTACTACACTTATTGTTTGTAGGATTGAATGTGCACTTAAGTGTAGGAGTTGTTTGAAACCTTAGTTGCATGATCTCAGGAATCCTTTTGAGATGAATACTAGTATGCTAGGTCGAGTAGCTGCTTTATTAATTAGGATCTCGGTAGAAGTCGAGTGATTTTTCTAGCACTCGCGCGAGGTCAGGAATTGGTTGTACCCACTTTCCTATCATAATGATGCTGGTCTGTGGACAATGATCCATAGGGATTGGTTGTCTACGAGATGGAAAATTGGAATAAGGATTAACGTGCGAATACCTGTGTCAAGCGTTTGAACGTACTAAGCACATGCCGAGAAATATGGTAAATCGGTAAGCCTAGTACCTGAGTGAACCTGGCAGTGGACATATCCCCTCACGCGACCTGAGACGAGGTCTCCCATTCCGGTTATGGTGGGTACAAGTGCGGTCACTGCACGACGGCAGTCGGGGTCAGTGAGGCATTGTACGCCAAGGCGGTGAGCCCTGATCTGCTGACGGGGAATCGATGGGGACGGTTGATATGTGTGGGGACGGAGTGCCCCTACATGTCGTTTGTTTAGGTTTACCTTGCAAGAATAAAAACTCGATTCGAATCGTCTGCTTCTCGCAGCTAATGAGACTGCTTGATCCATTGTACTGCATTGAGTAACAAGTGGAAATGTGATGAGTTAACACAAGATGTTGATTGCTAAATATGTTTGATACCATGTATGAGTAGATAGTACACATTTAGCCTTAAGAGAGTCACACTTAAACTTGACAAAACTAAAACTAGATTTACAAACTCAGCTAGTGCTATTTGGCAACCAAACCCCACAGCCAAACAGCTGCATGTCTAGAGGTAGAGGAGTAGACTCCTCACACCGGGTAAGTCTAGCAGAGTATTAGTATACTCAGCCTTGCTTGTGGCATAATTTTACAGGTTCTCTGGAGGACATGGTTGCTGGAGTGACTTGGCCATCCATCTTGCCACCGGGTTGGACAGTCGAGTGGGATCCTGCCTCGGCTGAGAGGAGCATGAGGAGTGATGGGACAGGCTTCCCCATCTCTCTGTTTATTTATCGCTAGTTTCATTCTGCTGCACGTCGAACAGTAATGACTACTTTTGCAAGAACTCCGATGATGATGTAATAATTTAATACTCCTTAATGTATGGTTTTATGCTTTATTGTATTTGCTCTGTGACTCACCATCGAGTGAGAGTGTGGTACTTGATCCTGTCAGTGGCCTCGTCGGACTAGATCCGAGGGATTGACGGGTTATTCCCATTTAAGTGTGGTCTAGCCTTTGAGGCAGGACTTAGGCACTTAAGTTGGAATAATTCGGGCAGTTCCGCCACAGCTGGTATCGAAGCTTGTACCACCACAGAGGAATCAATAAACTACAAATATCATCCTTTTCCAAAGTAAAACTTGATAGAAACAAATGTTGGATAGATCGTATGACGATCAGGATAGACCTAGGACGGAAGCCTTAGGATGATAGAAGGGTAGTTAGGTGGCTAAGTGATTAAGCCCTACAGGCTACTATGAGGGATGGGAGTTCTTCCCTATTCCCTTTACGTTGATGTGAGGTCGTTCAGGATGAGCAGGCATGCATTCTTAATTAAACTAATGGATAATTGGGTAAGGACTTTAATACAAAATGATGACCAACTAAGTACCCCAGTACCATTATTGTAGTTAGAGAGAGAGAGAGAGGCTGAGTTGTGGTTCCTTTTTCTTTCTTTTATAATTCTTTTTCTTTTACTTACATTTAACCATACACAGATGACTTCCTACGGATCCTCGGACGAAGGGAACGCACTGTCCCACACTGACGGGCTTGCACGAGAGGGCTTTCCCCGTATTTTGTGGGAGGTACTTCAGGGAGCTGGTTACATGACACCTCCCCAGTACGCGGTGCAGCAGTTCGAGAAGCACCGAGTGCCCCGCTGTAGGGTGAGGATGACCCTGGAGCCTCATCCCCTACAGCCAGGCTGGCGTTCGCTGGACTCTGAGTCTTTTGGGTACCAGGCTGAGGATACGATCGAGGCGATTGCTCTGCAAGGGTTGACCACTTTCTGCGAATTCCACCCCTTGGAGCTATCCACCCACCCCATTGGCTTGTTCCCCGCTGAGAAGGAGGACGACCCAATGTGGAAGGACCGAGTGGAGCATGCTGTAAGTGCAATCAAACCTAATTGAGGGTTTTGGTGATTAATGACAAAACAAACGGAGATTCTAACAAGTTTGCTCCTAGCATGTACACAGAAATTCTACAGACAGGAGAAGCACAGATCTTACGAGCATAAAAGTATAAAGCACAGCGGATTTAAAATTCCACATCAAATGGCGTGCTCCAAGTGCTTAGAAACAACGGCGGTGCTAAATTTATAATTCTTGAGTCATAGGAATCGCCGTACAATTAAGAGGGATCCGCGACGGTTAAGTAAGTTGTGCAACGAGCCAAGTTCAAAATCTTTTGAAAACATCTTGGAGAACATTTTTCCAGATCTTGAATGCCCTTGAGAAAAACAAATTTTACTTCCCACAAAGACTCCACTTTTGTTCTCTTCAAAATACTCAAAATTTGGTTTCAGCCCCCAAAACCGGTTCAACCGGTCCTGAAACCGGTTCAACCGGTTTTGGTACTGTTCACCTGCCACCTCTGCTCTGACTTGTCTGACAGTCAGAGCTGTCAGAAAAGTCGCTGCAGACCTTTTTTGAAAACCGGTTGAACCGGAATTTTCTCTTACTGAACCGGTTTTGAAACCGGTCGAGTGTCCGGCTGAGTAAGTCAGTGGACCGGGATCCCCCTGGTAGAAACCGGTTCAACCGGTCTGAAAACCGGTTCAACCGGTTTTTACTCTTTTTCTCCCAACGGCTGCCAGCTTTTGGGGGATCCTTTATATACCCCCTCACACTCTCTCTCTCATTTACTCCTGCCTCTCCCACGAATTCTTGGCTGACCAACCTTCAAACAAGCGCATTCATTTCACCTTTCACACCCACAATCGCATCTCCTTCAATCATTTGAAGGACCCTTGGTGTGAGGTGAACTCGATCGAACTCGCTGTCAATTTCATCTCGATTCTCCCTTTCTCTTTGTTCTTGAGCTCGTTGCAAAATTAACCTTGTGTGGATTTGTTACTCTTGGAACCTCGTGTTCCTTGACGGTTAGAGGTTGCTTGGGAGTCTCCAAATTTGTGGACGACCCCAAGAAGTTTGTATCACCCGCTCTTTGAGCAGATTTGAGAAGAGATTGCCTTGACCTTTGTGGTCGGCTTGAGGAGGATTAGGGTTGGAAAAGACCCGGCCCTTTGTGGGTTCCTCAACGAGGAGTAGGACACCTTTGTGGTGGTTGCCGAACCTCGGGTTATATCGCGTGTTCTTGTGTGTTCCTGTCAAGCGCTTTAAATTCATTGGTTGGTTCATATTATTCATTCGAGTAGATTTTGTGTAGGGCAAGTCTTTAGCTATATTCTTCACTACTTCGTATTTGTTCAACAGATTACCTAATTTAAGTTGAGCAGGTTCAAACTTGTTCAGTTGTAATTAAAATCGACTGAACCGGTTTGCACCAGTGCAACTTTAATTTAACCTATCTCGAAGTTTTTAGTGAAAATTTTCAGGTGTAGCCTATTCACCCCCCCTCTAGGCTACTTTCAATTGGTATCAAAGGCAGGTTCCTCATTTTACGCTTAACCGAGTGAGGAAGCGATCATGTCTACTCAACGGGACCATGTGGATCCTATCCTCGAGGATATTCCCGTCACATCCTCCGGTGAGGAAGTGGACCCCAAGGTCCTCGACCTCGCCATGAAGATCGCCGAGAGGATGTTCCTCAAGATGAAAGAGGAAGATGCTAAGAAAAAGGCCGAAGAAGAAGAATCAAGAAGAAAGGCCGAAGAAGACAAAGGTAAAGGAAAATTTGATTACAATGACGACCTAGTGGATCTTTTGGTGTCGAAGGTGTTGAGCAAGGTAAGTCTCAACACCGAAGAATCATCTACCAAAAGCAAAGGTAACGAGTTTAGTAAAGTTCAATTCGATTACTCTAGAAATTTTATTCCCAACTTCTCTTCCGCCCCACTTGGAAAGTTACCAACTCTTAGTGAGTTGAACTATGACGAGTGGGCCGATAAGATGAAGTCGCATTTAATCGGTATACATCCTAGTCTTTGGGAGATTGTTAATGTAGGTATGTATAAGCCTGCCCAAGGAGAAGAGATGACTCCAGAAATGATGCAAGAGATTCATCGCAATGCTCAAGCAGTGAGCATAATTAAAGGAAGTCTTTGTCCAGAAGAATACCGGAAAGTTCAAGGAAGAGAAGATGCCCGTGACATTTGGAATATTCTTAAAATGTCACATGAAGGAGATCCCAAAGCTAAGAGACATAGAGTTGAAGCTTTGGAAAGTGAGCTTGCAAGATATGATTGGACAAAGGGTGAGTCGCTTCAATCACTCTTTGATCGGTTGATGGTGTTGGTCAACAAAATAAGAGTACTTGGGAGTGAAGATTGGAGTGACTCCAAGGTCACAAGATTATTCATGAGAGCTTATAAAGAAAAGGATAAGAGTCTTGCAAGGATGATAAGGGATCGTGATGACTATGAGGATATGACGCCTCATCAATTGTTTGCAAAAATTCAACAACACGAGTCCGAAGAAGCCCCCATCAAGACAAGAGACTCTCATGCCTTGATCACAAATGAACAAGATAACCCCAAGAAGAACAAAGACCACAAAGCAAAGAAAGTGGTCGAGACCTCAAGTGATGAAGATAGCTTAAGTGATGAAGACACAGCTATGTTCATCAAAACATTCAAGAAATTTGTAAGGAAGAATGACAAGTTCCAAAGGAAAGGAAAGAAGAGGGCATGCTATGAATGTGGCCAAACTGGTCATTTCATAGCGGATTGTCCTAACAAGAAGGAACAAGAAGTCAAGAAGGAATACAAGAAGGACAAGTTTAAAAAGGGAGGCAAGACCAAGGGATACTTCAAGAAGAAGAAATATGGTCAAGCCCATATTGGTGAAGAATGGAACTCCGATGAAGAGCGTTCTAGCTCCGAGGAAGAGGAAGTGGTGGCAAATGTGGCCATCCAATCTACATCAAGCGCGCAACTCTTCACCAACCTACAAGACGACTCCTACACTCCAACTTGCCTCATGGCAAAGGGAGATAAGGTAACCTTATTTAGTAATGATTTTCCAAATGATGATGATGATGATCAAATTGCCATGAAAAATAAAATGATTAAAGAATTTGGCTTGAATGGATACAATGTTATCACCAAGAGAAGCTAGATAAAAGAAAAGCAACTCTTGATGCTCAAGAAGACTTGCTTATCCTTGAAAAGGAAAGAAACCTAGAGCTTCAAGAGTTGATTCACAATAAAGATGAAATGCTAGATGTCTTGACTAAGGAAGTCTCTTTAGTCAAGATAACTATAGAGAATAAAGATAAAGAAGTAATTAATATGAAAACCTCTATAGCTAATCTTGCAAATGAAAAGAATGCACTTGAAACAAGCATATCAAGCTTGAATGTTCAAAATCAAGAACTTCAAGTGCAACTTGAAAATTGCAAGAACATCAATGCCTCATCTTTAGTAATTGAATCTAAGTCTAGCTCCTCAAATGATAATTCTTGCAAACATTGTGCCAAATATCATGCTTCTTGTTGTCTAACTAACCATGCAAGGAAGAATAGCCCACAGGTGAAGGTCAAAGGAATTTTGAAAAGATGCTCTAGCAATGATGGGTTAAAGAAAGTTGAACCCAAGTACAAGTCCCTTAAGCCCAACAATGGAAGAAGGGGGGTTCAACTCATCCAAGGAAAACCCTAGCACAGTGCATAAGGGGTGGAGATCCCCCAAGTTCATAGAGGGAACCACCCTATATGATGCCTTGGGGAGGATTCACTCCTCAAATGACAAGTCACCTCAGGTAAAGGTAAACTTGAGTTCCACAAAGAGTAAGATGAAGGAAGTGGGATCCTCAAGTGGACAAAAATTTAATGCTCCCATTTCCCACTCTTATCTTTGTGATTATATGTTGACTTGGGATTTAGGGAAATTGGTTGTGAAATATGTGGGTGCCTACACTAAAAGAAGAGTCATGAAAAGAAGTGTGTGGGTACCCAAGGCTATAACTAACACTGCAGGACCCAATTCAATTTGGGTACCTAAAAGCATAGCCTAAACTTGTTTTGCAGGCTTACTCCTCTGGTGGGTCAAGTTGGGTGCTTGACAGTGGATGTACAAATCGCATGACCGGGGAGGAAGACATGTTTCATTCATTGCAACTAACTCAAGAAGCACAAGAAATTGTGTTTGGAGATAGTGGCAAGAGTAAGGTGATTGGTATTGGTAAAATTCCTACCTCTGACCAACAATTACTTTCAAATGTTTTATTGGTAGATTCTTTAAGCTATAATTTGTTGTCCGTTTCACAACTTTGTGGAATGGGTTATAATTGTTTATTCTCTGATGTGGATGTGAAGATCCTTATAAGGGAGGATTCCTCTGTTGCCTTTACAAGTCGCTTGAAGGGCAAACTCTATCTTGTTGATTTCACAACAAGTAGAGTGACGCCTGAGACTTGTTTAGTGGCAAAATCTGACAGGGGTTGGCTTTGGCATCACCGGCTAGCTCATGTTGGCATGAGGAACTTGGCCAAACTTCAAAAGGATGGTCACATCATTGGACTAACAAATGTTGTGTTTGAGAAAAATAGGGTTTGTGGCGCATGCCAAGCAGGAAAGCAACATGGAGTCCCACATCAATCAAAGAATGTGGTTACAACAAAAAGGCCACTGGAGCTTCTTCACATGGACCTCTTCGGACCTGTGGCGTACATCAGCATTGGTGGTAGTAAGTATGGTTTAGTCATTGTTGATGATTATTCTCGTTTCACCTGGGTTTTCTTTTTAAGTGATAAAGGTGAAACTCAAGAAACCTTGAAGAAATTCATGAGAAGGGCTCAAAATGAGTTTGAGCTCAAAATCAAGAAAGTGAGGAGTGATAATGGGACAGAATTCAAGAACACAGGTGTTGAAGAATTCTTAGGTGAAGAAGGAATCAAACATGAGTTTTCGGTTCCTTACACTCCACAACAAAATGGTGTTGTGGAAAGAAAGAATCAAACTCTAATTGAAGCTGCTAAAACTATGTTAGATGAGTACAAGACACCTGACAACTTTTGGGCAGAGGCGGTCAACACTGCCTGTCATGCAATCAACCGTCTCTATCTTCATAAGATCTACAAGAAGACAGCTTATGAACTTCTCACTGGTAACAAACCTAAAGTTGATTATTTTAGAGTATTTGGTTGTAAATGTTTTATTCTTAACAAGAAAGTCAAGAGCTCAAAGTTTGCTCCTAGAGTGGACGAGGGTTTCTTGCTTGGTTATGCATCAAATGCGCATGGATATCGCGTTTTCAACAATACCACCGGTCTTGTTGAAATAGCGATAGACGTGACATTTGATGAGTCTAATGGCTCGCAAGGGCACGTTTCTAATGGCACTGCAGGAAATGAAGAACCACCTTGTGAGGCTATAAAGAGACTTGCAATAGGTGAGGTGAGACCTCAAGAGAAGGATGATGATGAAGGAACTTTATGGATGACCAATGAGGTTTTTGATGTGGGTGCTAAGGTGGTGGGTGACAAATCCTCCACCCAAGCAAACCCATCAACCTCAAGTCATCCAAATCTTGAAGAAAATCATCAACCCCAAAGGATGTCAACGGTGGTAGAAGATGAACATGAAAGCATTGATGGTGAAGTGGCTATTGATCAAGTAGATGATGAGGAGGAACAAATTCAAAGACAACCATCAGTGCCTCATCCTCGAGTTCATCACACTATTCAAAGAGATCATCCGGTGGACAACATCCTGGGTAGCATCAGGAGAGGGGTAACAACTCGATCTCGTTTAGCAAATTTTTGTGAATTTTACTCGTTTGTTTCCTCTCTTGAGCCACTTAAGGTTGAAGAAGCATTGGGTGATCCGGATTGGATAATCGCCATGCAAGAGGAGTTGAACAACTTCACCCAGAATGAAGTCTGGTCCTTGGTTCCAAGACCCAAGCAAAATGTGATTGGGACAAAATGGGTCTTTAGGAACAAACAAGATGAACATGGCGTGGTTACAAGAAATAAAGCACGGTTGGTTGCTCAAGGCTGCACTCAAGTGGAAGGACTTGATTTTGGTGAAAAATATGCGCCAGTAGCAAGGTTAGAGTCAATAAGAATATTAATTGCCTATGCTACTAACCATGATTTCAAGTTATATCAAATGGACGTCAAGAGCGCGTTTCTAAATGGTCCACTACAAGAGAGGGTCTATGTGGAGCAACCGCCGGGCTTTGAAGACCTAAGGAAGCCAAATCATGTTTATCTACTTCACAAGGCATTCTATGGGCTTAAACAAGCCCCTAGAGCTTGGTATGACTGTCTTAAAGATTTTTTAATTAAGAATGGGTTTACAATAGGAAAAGCTGACTCTACTTTATTTACTTGAAAAGTTGACAATGAATTATTTGTGTGCCAAATATATGTTGATGACATTATATTTGGTAGTACTAATGAAAAATTTTGTGAAGAGTTTAGCAAAGTGATGACGAACAGGTTTGAGATGTCTATGATGGGCGAGCTTAAATACTTCCTGGGATTTCAAGTCAAACAGCTCAAGGAAGGTACTTTTCTATGCCAAACCAAATATACACAAGATATGCTCAAGAAGTTTGGCATGGAAAAGGCAAAACACGTCAAGACTCCAATGTCATCAAATGGACATCTCGACCTAAATGAGGAAGGTAAACCTGTAGATCAAAAATTATATAGATCAATGATAGGATCACTGCTTTACTTATGTGCATCTAGACCTGATATAATGTTGAGTGTTTGCATGTGTGCATGTTTTCAAGCAAATCCTAAAGATTGCCATCTTGTAGCCGTTAAGAGAATTCTAAGATACTTAGTCCACACCCAAAACCTAGGATTATGGTATCCCAAAGGCTCCCTTTTCGATTTGCTTGGCTACTCTAACTCAGATTATGCCGGTTGCAAAGTAGATCGAAAAAGCACTACTGGGACTTGCCAATTCCTTGGGCGGTCCTTAGTGTCATGGAGTTCTAAGAAACAAAATTGTGTTGCACTTTCCACTGCAGAAGCTGAGTACATAGCAGCTGGGGCATGTTGTGCACAGTTGTTATGGATGAAGCAAACCCTTAGAGATTTTGGTTGTGAGTTTAACAAAATTCCACTTTTGTGTGACAATGAGAGTGCCATAAAACTTGCAAACAATCCAGTGCAACACTCTAGAACTAAACATATTGACATCAGACACCATTTCTTGAGAGACCACGAAGCCAAAGGAGATATCGAATTGTTTCATGTGAGCACCGAAAATCAACTAGCCGATATCTTCACAAAACCCCTTGATGAGACTAGGTTTTGTTTTCTTAGGAGTGAGCTAAATATCTTGGATTCTCGAAACATGTCTTAATAACTAAAATTTTGATCAAATTTGATGGATGTAAATTGATTGTTTGAGCAATATGAAATGAGAAATAACATTTTTATCATTAAAATCACTCATGTCATATTTGCTAAGTGCTATTATAGCCTTTCTGGGCAATTTCTGGAAACTGGTTGAGTAAACCAGCTGAGTAGGCTACTCAACCGGTTTTCCCCTGGTGGAAACCGGTTGAACCGGTATTAAAACCGGTTGAACCGGTTTTGACCTCCTCCGCATCCGCGCCGTCAGTCTGCGTGCGGTCTGCGCTGTCAGTTTCGCAGTCTGCGCTGTCAGACTGCCAGAAATTTCGCGCAGTCAACACATTTTTTTGCGCGCTTTTACTGCGCAGTTTGACCAGAAACCGGTTGAACCGCTTTTCTGTGCTCTGACCGGCCGACTCCCCCCTTATTTCTCTCCCTCTCTCCTCTTCTCTTCTTCTCAGTTTCACTTTCCAGCCACCGCCGCCCACACTTCTTCCTCTCTCCTTCACACCTTCTCCACTCCAAAAACTCACTTGTGCCCTCTCAACTTTGGAAGATTTGTTGGAGATCCGTTCATCCCGGCGTTCTCCATCATCTTCCTCAATCTCGTTGGGATTTCTTGACTAAATCTCCGGATTGATGTATTGCCCTATTTCATTCCTTTTTACTCGATCCTACGCGTTCTTGATTATCTTATGTATCATTCGTTGGGTACATTTTAGTTTAAGTGCTTGCAACACTTAGATTATCTTCATTTGTCACGAATATTGTTTGAGTTTAGCGATTTGATATTGTTCGTTGTAGTTGAACTGCTCATATGAACGGTTGAAGTGCATGCTCAATATCTTATGCGTCTCTACTCAAACGTGTTTGATCCTTGCTCATCATAGGTTCTATTTCTTTCTTAGAATGGTGCGTCGGAGGAACCCGTCCGTGGTTGAATCTCACTCCTCTGATGACCAAGAAATACATGGAGATACTCCCCCACGCTCTCGTTCCAAGCGTGGGCGAGGAAGCGGAAGTGTCATGCAAGGTGCTGAGGCCTCCGGGTCTCAAAGTGCTCGCGGTCGGACAACCCAGAATCCTTCCGGTCGGTCCCGACCCGCGTCGAATCCGCATGCGTGGGAGGCTACAAGTGATGATGAAGGCGGGAAGGATGATGAAATTGATCTTCCCCCGGCCCATGCCCCTGTGATTCGTGGGTTGGTCCTCCACCGGGCAGAGGCTCGGCGTGCTGGCAATGAGCCAGTAACTGATTTCACTGCCAGTGGAGGTTCTGCTCTCCTTCAGGATCTCCGTTTCCAAAATCCTGCATTGCGCATTCGCGATGCCAGGATTGATGGAAACCGCTTTTGGATGCTTCATCATGTGGATTTTTATAATTCCGTGATCCTCCCCAAGAAGCATCAACCTATTCTGCTTCAACGCTATATCAACTGTGAAGGTTGTGAGGCCATTGGGGACCCAGAGATGACACAGGATTGAGGGCCTGTGAAAGGAAAAAGATGAAGAGTATCATGACATTCCAATATGATTGGAATGATGAAGTGATTGCCCAATTCTACTCAACTTTGTGGATCAAGCCAGCTGACGAGGAGAGCCCATACAACTATCCTTATCTGAACTTCTTCATTGAAGGTAGTTGGTATAAGGTGAGCTACCGTAGGTTTGCTCACATTCTTGGTTTTTCTGACAATGATATCTCTGGCGACAAGATCAAGATACATGATTTCCGGCAGCCTACTAGAGATGAAGCCAAAGATCTTCATCTTTCTGAGTCTGGGAAGTATTGGGAGTCTACAAACATGCATAAGTATTATCGATACATCAACTCCCTCTGCAGGATGACCCTCATTCCAAAAGGGGGTAATCAGATGAACATTCTTGGAGAGAGCAAGGTCTTGCTCTCTTTCATGAAACCCAATAGCTCAGAGAGTATAAATGTCTTTGATATGATTTGGCAGGAAATCATTCATGCCGTCTGCTTTCCTTTGAAGGGGTGTCTTCATGCTCCGTTTATCATGAAGATGATTGAGGTTGTGACCCAGTTTAAATTTGACAAAGGTACAAGACATCAGTCATATACCCCTTTCTGGATTGATCCCAATAATCCAGCAGGGCGCCTCAGGAAAGCCCCCTCCAGCTCTCGTGCTCATACATCTGCGGGTCCGTCTGCTGGTCCTGCTGCTGCTGCTACCGGTGCCTCGCGTCCCTCCCCTGACCGCGGATCTCCCACGCCACGTGGTCGTGGTCGTGGCCGAGGGATGGGTGCCCGCTTGGCTCACGGGTTTGCGGCATTTTTCTCCATGTGCCGGAACATTGCTGCGGATGTCCATGAGGTGGCTCGACGTTAGCGGGAGACTGACGACAACCTACGTCGTCAAGCTTCCTCTTTGGGTACTCCCTTCGCCCCCCGCTCGCCCGACGTACCTCTCCATCCTCCTCCTCCGGAGATCAACGAGTGGTACCAGCAGGCATACGTGGTGCCTTTTATGACAGCAGACGACGTCGACGAAGAAGAAGAAGCTTATTTTGATGATCGTGAGCAGTTTGTCCTGCCTCCGTATCACGGGGATCCGGGCCAATCGTCCTCTCACCCTCCGCCCCAGGATCCTTCTGGCAGTGCTCCTCCCCCGGATCAGTCTGGGGAGGAACACTTTGCCTCTCACCTGGCGCACCACTTCTTTGCTCCTCATCATCCTCCTCCCAACTGGTGATCCTTGGACTGGCGTCTCTCTCTCTTTTTGGTTCTCGTTGCCAAAAAGGGGGAGAAGGTTTATTATGGCAGTACCCTTTATGCAGTACCCTGGCAGTACCCTTTATGCAGTACCCTGGCAGTACCCTTTATGCAGTACCCTTTATTTTTGTAATGAACAATCGGTCTGTAATAACTATTTGGTCTATCGTATGATGCATGCATGGCTCTAAAGCCATAAACATTTTTATGATGTGATGAGATGAGTTCTCATTATTGTAATAGCAGTAGAATTTTTCATATCATATGCTATGCGATAATGAGCTTTAATGTGTAATTTTTACTCTTTTTATCTAATTATGTTTCATTCCTCATTGTTTTGTGTATGGTGTTAATTGTTTTCTCTCTCTAAATATGTTGCAAATTGACATATCAAGTCAATGATAATATCGCAAAACTCATGCACATATTTAGGGGGAGCTACACATACCCAAAGAATTTTATCTAGCAAGTCCTTGTAACTTTTAATTTTTATTTCTACTTCGGTTTGTTTTGGCATCAATCACCAAAAAGGGGGAGATTGTAAGTGCAATCAACCCTAATTGAGGGTTTTGGTGATTAATGACAAAACAAACGGAGATTCTAACAAGTTTGCTCCTAGCATGTACATAGAAATTCTACAGACAGGAGAAGCACAGATCTTACGAGCATAAAAGTATAAAGCACATCGGATTTAAAATTCCACATCAAATGGCATGCTCCAAGTGCTTAGAAACAACGGCGGTACTAAATTTATAATTCTTGAGTCATAGGAACCGCCGTACAATTAAGAGGGATCCATGACGGTTAAGTAAGTTGTGCAACGAGCCAAGTTCAAAATCTTTTGAAAACATCTTGGAGAACATTTTTCCAGATCTTGAATGCCCTTGAGAAAAACAAATTTTACTTCCCACAAAGACTCCACTTTTGTTCTCTTCAAAATACTCAAAATTTGGTTTCAGCCCCCAAAACCGGTTCAACCGGTTTTGGTATTGTTCACCTGCCACCTCTGCTCTGACTTGTCTGACAGTCAAAGCTGTCAGAAAAGTCGCTGCAGACCTTTTTTGAAAACCGGTTGAACCAGAATTTTCTCTTACTCAACCGGTTTTGAAACCGGTCGAGTGTCCGGCTGAGTAAGTCAGTGGACCGAGATCCCCCTGGTAGAAACCGGTTCAACCGATCTGAAAACCGGTTCAACCAGTTTTTACTCTTTTTCTCCCAACGACTGCCAGCTTTTGGGGGATCCTTTATATACCCCCTCACACTCTCTCTCTCATTTACTCCTGCCTCTCCCACGAATTCTTGGCTGACCAACCTTCAAACAAGCGCATTCATTTCACCTTTCACACCCACAATCGCATCTCCTTCAATCATTTGAAGGACCCTTGGTGTGAGGTGAACTCGATCGAACTCGCTGTCAATTTCATCTCGATTCTCCCTTTCTCTTTGTTCTTGAGCTCGTTGCAAACTTAACCTTGTGCGGATTTGTTACTCTTGGAACCTCGTGTTCCTTGACGGTTAGAGGTTGCTTGGGAGTCTCCAAATTTGTGGACGACCCCAAGAAGTTTGTATCACCCGCTCTTTGAGCAGATTTGAGAAGAGATTGCCTTGACCTTTGTGGTCGGCTTGAGGAGGATTAGGGTTGGAAAAGACCCGGCCCTTTGTGGGTTCCTCAACGAGGAGTAGGACACCTTTGTGGTGGTTGCCGAACCTCGGGTTATATCGCGTGTTCTTGTGTGTTCCTGTCAAGCGCTTTAAATTCATTGGTTGGTTCATATTATTCATTCGAGTAGATTTTGTGTAGGGCAAGTCTTTAGCTATATTCTTCACTACTTCGTATTTGTTCAACAGATTACCTAATTTAAGTTGAGCAGGTTCAAACTTGTTCAGTTGTAATTAAAATCGACTGAACCGGTTTGCACCAGTGCAACTTTAATTTAACCTATCTCGAAGTTTTTAGTGAAAATTTTTAGGTGTAGCCTATTCACCCCCCCTCTAGGCTACTTTCACATGCCAAGGACATATGGGCTATCTACCTAGGTCAGACTGCTCACTTGACAGTATGGTGCATGAATGCCCTGTATCGTCTGCAAGTGATGCGTGGTGAGGCAATGTCCCATCTGATGGCATTATTGGAGGCAACCAAGATCACCTTAGACAACAGAGAGGAGCTTGTGGTTGACTTGTCCACTGAGATGGTAGAAAAAGATCTACAAGTGGAGCAGTTGTCAGATGAAATTCACGAGCTTGAGGAGCTAGTGGGAACCAGGGAGAACACCATCGAGGTTCTCGAGGATCAGCTTATTAACACCCAGCAACAGCTTGCCGAGGCTAACGAGCACCTGGATATGCATCACCAGGAGATTCAGGATATGGGGGCCAACGAGGATGTCGACATCGAGGGAGGAGAGGAGCCTGCCTCCAGTTTGGACACTGCGGGCTCAGGGAGACCACCTTCCACCGAGTCGAGTGTTGCCTCGTTCGCTCACTAGGTCGCAGGGATAGAGTTAGAAGTCTGTGATGGTAGGACTCCTCGAAGCTAGCTTAGCTTTTGCGCCCCTTGGGTACTAGGCTAGATAGAGTTGAGTCTTTTGGGCTATTGATGTAATCGCGATAAACTTCTTTGGAAGCATGGTTGATGGATGATGTTAGTCATAATTTGAGAAGAAAAGTTTATGCCTTGTGAAATCCTTTATGTTTATACAAGAATCTATCAGTTCGCCTTTTGACTCTTCCATCGCGATTAAACCTTGAACCTCAAGTTGTGATATTGAGAATATACATGATTTTTCAGATGGCTGGAAGAGCGCGTCGTGGACAGAATGAGCGCATTCCCCCACCACCGCCACCACCGCCTACTCTGCAGGAGCTGATGGCTCAGCAGAATGAGATCTTGAGACAACTAGCTCAGCGTCAGCCGCCACCTCAGCACTATGGTGGTGGTGACCATCAGCGCCACCCGGCCGTAGCTACTTACCAGGAGTTCCTCAGTACTCAGCCACCGTTGTTCACCAGGGCAGAGGACCCACTTGATGTTGATGTATGGCCGAGGGTAGTGGAATCTAAATTCCCACTACTCAATGGAGTTTGTTCCGAAGTGACAAAGGTCAGGTTTGCCACCCAGCAGCTTCGCGGACCCGCGCGGACATGGTGGGACCACTACCTTGCTATGCAACTAGTTGACCATGAAGTGGATTGGAGAGAGAGTTCAAGGCAGCTTTCAGGGGACACCATATTCCAGCTGGCATTATGGACCGTAAGCTCAACGAGTTTCTGGCACTCACTCAGGGAAACAGGATAGTGTTACAGTATGCTCAGGCCTTCAATGACCTGTGCCAGTATGCCGGATACCACGCAGACACCGACGAGAAGAAGAGGGACAGGTTCAGAAGGGGGCTCAACACTAAGCTCCGTGACCGTCTCAACACCGTCAGGGCCAACATCTATAATGAGTTAGTCAACATGGCCATTTCCCAGGAGGACTATATCACAGCTCGTCAGGCAGAGAAGAAGAGGAAGACCACTGTGGCAGGACCTTCAGCTCCGCCGTAGCGCTTCAGGATTGTGTCCGACACTCAGAACAGGGGACCTCAGCAGCAGCAAGGGCATTGGGTGATCCGACCACAGCAGCAGCAGGCACCCAACCGCAACCAGTTTCCAGCTCAGAGGAACAATCAACAGCAGCAGCAACCTCGTCAAGCCAATGACAACAGGTGTTTCACTTGCGGCAACACCGAACACTATGCCAAGAATTGCCCCAGGAACCAGCAGAGGCAGGGGCAGAATGCTAACCAGAACCAAGGCAAGAGGCAGAAGGTGCAAGTGAGGCAAGGCAGGCTGAACTTCACTACCATGGCTGATATTCCAGAGGGAGCACCCGTCATGACTGGTATCTTTACAGTTTTGAAATATCCTGTTATTATTCTTTTTGATTCTGGTGCATCGCATAGTTTTATCAGTGCCAAATTTAGTGCCAAGTGTCAGTTACCTTTTCACCACACCAATGGGGGTATTACAATTTCAACACCAGGAGGCAGGATTGCCACTAATCAAATCAGCAAGAATGTGCTTATAAAGTTTGGCAGTCTGATAATTAAAACCAACCTTCTTATTTTGGGTTTGGATAGTGTTTATATCATATTGGGAACTGACTGGTTGACCAAACATCAGGCAGTGATTGATATTGCAGCTAGGGCCATTGAAGTGCACTCACCGACCCGTGGTGAAACCACATTATATTTACCCGACCAAGGATGTACCCATTCCTGTGCCTTCACCATGATAGAGTCACCTGTTGAGAAGATTCCCGTAGTCTGTGACTACCCAGATGTTTTTCTGGATGAATTGCTAGGGATGCCACCTGACAGAGACATCGAGTTCGCAATCGAATTGCAACCTAGGACTGCTCCTATCTCCAAGAGACCCTATAGGATGCCTCCCGTGGAACTGGCAGAACTGAAGAAGCAACTGCAAGAGTTGTTGGACAAGGGGTTCATTCGCCCAAGTACTTCACCATGGGGATGCCCAGCCTTGTTCGTAAAGATGAAGGATGAAAGCCTGAGAATGTGTGTTGACTACCGCCCTCTCAATGCGGTGACCATCAAGAACAAATACCCACTACCCCGCATTGATGTTTTGTTTGATCAGTTGGTGGGAGCCAAGGTATTCTCCAAGATAGACCTTCGCTCGGGCTACCATCAGATCAAGATCCGTGCCAGTGATATTCTAAAGACTGCTTTCTCTACCAGATATGGGCTCTATGAATTTTTGGTGATGTCTTTTGGGCTGACCAATGCCCCGGCTTATTTCATGTACCTGATGAACTCAGTATTCATGCCAGAGCTGGACAAATTTGCAGTGGTTTTCATTGATGACATCCTAGTCTATTCCAAGAATGAAGACGAGCATACTGAGCATCTGCACATCATGCTTCAGCGACTGCGTGATCATCGTCTTTATGCTAAGTTGTCTAAATGTGAATTCTGGCTAAAGGAAATAAAATTCTTGGGTCACACCATTTCTTAGGATGGGATATCTGTTGATCCTGAGAAGGTACAAGAGGTGATGGATTGGAAACCTCCTACCACAGTAAGACAGATTCGGAGTTTTCTGGGTTTGGCAGGGTATTATCGACGATTCATTCCGGATTTCTCTAGAATTGCCAAGCCAATGACTGAACTGTTGAAGAAGGGAGTCAAGTTTAATTGGAGTCAAAAGTGTGAGGACGCCTTTCATGCGTTAAGGCAGTATTTGACGATAGCCCCAATGCTAGCTCAACCTAACAACACCAAGTCCTTTGAAGTTTGTTGCGATGCTTCCGGTACTGGTTTGGGATGTGTCTAATGCAAGATAACAGAGTAATTGCTTATGCTTCCCGAGCACTCAGACCCCATGAGCAGAACTACCCTACCCATGATCTGGAGTTAGCAGCCGTGGTTCATGCTCTCAAGATATGGAGACATTACTTGATGGGAGCTCACTGTAACATTTATACTGATCATAAGAGTCTCAGATACATTTTCACTCAGGCAGACCTTAACATGAGACAGAGGAGATGGTTAGAGCTAATCAAGGACTATGATTTGGAGGTGCATTACCACCCTGGCAAAGCCAATGTTGTGGCAGATGCTTTGAGCAGAAAGGCCCAGTGCAATTGTATGAGCATGGATGCAAGAGTCACCACCCTATGTGATGAGTTGTGCAAGCTGAACCTAGAAGTTGTTTCTTTAGGTGCTTTAACTTATATCTCGGTGGAGCCCACATTACAAGAGCAAATAGTTAGGGCACAGATTGAAGACAAGGGTGTTCAGGTCATCAAGGAAATGATCAAGCAGAAAGCCGAAAAATACAAATGCTTCCGTCAGGACAGCAAGGGAATTCTATGGTTTGGAGATCGATTGGTTGTTCCCAAGGACCCTGAGCTCAGAAAGAAGATATTGGATGAAGCTCACCTTTCAAAATTCTCCATGCACCCAGGTAGTAGCAAAATGTACCACGATCTCAGATCCTTATACTGGTGGACCAGAATGAAGAGGGAAATTGCCAAGTACATACCGAGTGTGACACCTGCCAGAGAATCAAAGCCAGTCATTTGAAGGCAGCAGGCCCCTTACAACCCCTTCCCATACCATCTTGGAAATGGGAGGACATCTGCATGGATTTTATCGTGGGATTGCCCAATACCTCCCGGCACCATGATTCCATTTGGGTTATTATGGACAGATTGACCAAGATCGCTCATTTCTTACCAGTGCATACCACCCACAAGACCGAGAAATATGCAGAGATCTATGTTGATCAGATAGTGCGTTTGCATGGCATTCCGAAGACCATTGTATCTGACAGAGCAGCACTGTTTGTGGCACGCTTTTGGGAGCAGCTACAAGAATCACTTGGGACCCAGGTAATACGAAGCTCAGCATACCACCCTCAAACAGATGGCCAGACAGAAAGAGTAAATCAAATCCTCGAAGACATGTTGCGAGCCTGTGTGCTACACTATGGTAAAAATTGGGACAAGTGTCTTTCCTTGGCGGAATTCTCCTATAATAACAGCTATCAGTCCAGTTTGAAGATGGCACCTTTTGAGGCCTTATATGGGAGAAGGTGTAGGACACCGCTAAATTGGTCACAAGCCGGAGAGAGAGAGAAATTTTTGGACCAGACTTGGTACTTGAAGCAGAGGAAAGGGTCAGAGTTATAAAGAGGAACCTAGAAGTTGCTCAGGCCAGGCAAAAGACCTATCATGACAAGAGAAGGAAGCCTCTACGGTTTGAAGTGGGAGACCATGTTTATCTTAAGGTGTCACCCACTAAAGGTGTTCAGACATTTGGAATCAAGGGTAAGTTAGCTCCTCGCTACATTGGACCCTATGAGCTCAAAGCAACTTGTGGACCCGTAGCCTATCAATTGGAATTGCCACCCCACATGTCAGCAGTTCACAATGTGTTCCATGTATCTCAGCTGCGGAAATGTGTCCGCCTACCCACTGAAGTGCTACCTGAACCAGAAATTGAGATAGAACCAGACTT
This sequence comes from Zea luxurians, assembly GCA_029449295.1. Lineage (NCBI taxonomy): Eukaryota > Viridiplantae > Streptophyta > Magnoliopsida > Poales > Poaceae > Zea > Zea luxurians. The sequence continues at coordinate 40,892,700 of JAOPSE010000023.1, forward strand.
GTCTTATCAGGAACACCCCGTCAAAGTGCTGGATCAAAAGGAGACATCAACGCGGACCAAGTCGATCATAATGTATAAGGTTCAGTGGAGTCACCATTCAGTAGAAGAAGCTACATGGGAGACTGAGGATTTCCTACGTTCTCGCTTCCCCGATTTTCTGCCCAAAGGAGTCGGTACGTAACCCAAAACCCCACCCCCACCTGCCCTTTGAATACAAATATAAGAAAAACTTAGATGATAAGGGTAGTCTAAGTTGTGGTTTTAACTTAAAAAGGACTTCCTTCTGAAGTTGCAAAGAGGATGACATTCGAAGAGCAGTTAACTAGAGAAACTTAGATAAAGGAAGAAACCACACATCAGCACACCTTCATGGCACCCCTCCAAGGGACTCTACCTAAAATCTCGGGACGAGATTCCTTTAAGGGGGGAGGGCTGTAACACCCCATGTGTTACCAAGGCCATAACTCCCTACTTGCACCCATGACCTATTATTCCATTTGGTTAAAAACTTGGAGGAGAGGGAGCACTTAAGACCTTGGAAGCATGAGTGAGCTAAGAAATGCCAAGGGCCAAAGCATTACCCAAGCTTTTAAGCAATAATCACCTTGGGCAAGGAAGGATTGAACCTTGGCCCCCCCTCTCTTGAAGCCTTTAGTTGAGAGAAAGATTAGGCAAATGCACATTTCATAATTTAAACCCTTAACCAAAGTTTAAGAGTACCAAAATGTTTACAAAAGACAGTAAAGGAACTTTACAAAAAGACCCCTTGTAACACCCGGATTTTAGGGATCCAAAACCCGGGGTTAACATAAACACCAGGTATGCTGGGACCAAGTCTCATACATATGATGTATAGTGGCACAGGATCGAATGTCACAACTTTATATATAACAGGAGTTCTATACAAAATAAATAGTTACATTATAAGGAGACAACGGTCCAGCAACCCAAAGTTGACTGGGAGACGACGACCTAGACCTCTCACGAACTCATCGCAGCATCCTCCATGAGCATCATCCTGCAGTACCTGGTCTTGACCTGTGGTGTATGTGAGACAGCAAGAGTGAGCTCACATACGTTCATCGCTCAACAAGTTGTGGGGAATAATGTGCATGAACTCGCCAAGGGTGGGAGCTCACGTGAAGTGTAAGGCTTACCAAAGAAGATGGTTAGAGCTGAGCATTGCTTTTAAAGTTGGTCAAAATTTTATTAGCAATTACTAAGTATAAGTAAATACCAACCCAATTAAATAGTAGAACAAAAGTTAACAACTTCACCTGCAATGCAATGCATATGACAAATTGAATTTAGTTCCATAAATTAATCATGTGAGTGTCCGAGCTGCTCATGACCGTGAGCACGGCTAGTATACCAGTTTTACACTCTGCAGAGGTTGCGCATCTTTACCCACAAGTCGTGTTACCCATCTGCCAAGGGGTCATGAATCCCATACACCTCTACCAAGGAAGTGAGGCAGGGTAGCACTACGAGGCCTTTACAAAGTTCCACTAGCTTCCGAAAACCCGCTACAGTTTATAGGAAGATCCAGTGCAGGAATCCCTTGCAGGACCGCCATCGCAGCAAAATCCTCCCGAGGGCCTCCCTACACTGACCTCTCCCCTACTGCCCTTGCCCCTTTCGGGTAAGGTAGTCTTCCACTAGCTTTCCTAATTAATCAGCCAAGGGCATCCCATACTACCCTTGTGGTAGCACTGTTTTCCCGGGTGGTTCTCCATGTTCCAATTAACATAATGATCTTAACATGAACCATAAATAACAACTGATAACAAGAGTGTAATCATGAATAGTGTATCTCCATACCCAAAACTACATAAAGCACTAGCAAGTACTACCCAGAAATTTAGTGGTGAACAAGGTATAAAGATAATCAAACTAGGTAACCTATTGGGTCCCATCAAATTTAACCTATGCAGATCATTATGATTAATTAGAACATGAGTAGGTGAAAAGAAGTGATCAAGGGCACAACTTGCCTGGGCCTTGAGAATCCAGGTACCAGGATGATTCTTCAGATCCTCGTGACCTCACTGCTAGTCGTAGCAATACAAACATACATGGTATAGGCAAAATTAACATTACACCAAACATAAGAACAAAATACACATTAATAATCTACATATTAAAATAAGATCACAGGAAAAAGAATTATTAATTTTGGAGTTGTAGAATTCAAGTTATGATTTTCCTAAGGTTTAATATGATTAAAGTATGATTAAATGATAAATAAATTTTCTGACAGAGTTCATGTCAAAACAAAGACACTAAATGATGAAGAATATTATTACAAAATTTTAGAAACTGGAATGGTTCAATTTGGAGCTAAAATGGATTTTCTATGAATTATCTAAGTTTTAGCAATTATTTTCATATTAAAAATCTATTTAATAACTATTTTCTCTGATTTTACTATGTTCTGGACTGGGCCTCAATTATAAGAAAAGCCAGGGGGCTCAGCACAAGAATCCCGAGACCCAGGGAATAGTGCTCTCTGGACGGCGGGTTAGTTTCCTAAAAACCGGAGGGCTCTTATGCAAAACAGTCCGGCCGAAGGGGTATGGGCTAATCTGCACCATCCGATCAAGAGTGGACGGCCCAGATTAGATCTTCATATCAGTGAATCGGTACGCGACACAGACCGTCGGATCAAAAGGCTACGGTCACGATTTAAAACACTAGCGAGAGAATCTCGTACGCCCGATCCAAATCCAACGGCGCAGATGACATCTCCAAAGGGGTATCGCCTGATCTAATCTCAACCGTTGGCCGCCAGATCAACGGCTGGCAACCCATCCCCTACCCCGAGCCCCCGAGACGGCAGCGCCGCCCCCGACCACGGCGGTCCCTCGCCGGAGCGAACCAAATCCGCGCCCGAACGCCACAAATCCCCAAATTAACCGGTGCTACACCAAGAGGGAATGATGGCGAACACGATTAGAGCACGTACCGCGGATGGAGGGCAGTGGAGGGAGCTGGCCACGGAGAGGGGCGGACCGCGGCGGCGCTCGAACGACGGTGAGCAATTCGAGCCACCCCAAGGCCACGCGGTTCCAAATTGACGGCGTGGACAGACTCCCCAGGCGAAGACGATACTCCCCGACCCGACTCCAAGAGCGAAGACCTCCCCGACGGCGGCTATCCTCGGCGGCGGCGCTCCTCACACGTTTTCCCTCTGCGTTCTCGGCGATGGTGGCTGGCAGTGGGGGGATGAAGGGAGGGAGGCGAGCACGGTGAGCTTTTATACCCGGAGCAAAGTCCGAGCGAGGGGAGGCGGTGACCGGTAGGAGCGCGATACTCGGCGGCGAGCGCGCGGCTCCGTCAAGCTCGGGATTCCGTTGCGAGGAGGGCGACGTCCTGACAAGCGGGGCCCGCAGTTCAGTGAAACAGAGCGTGAGCGAGAGAGTGACCGAGCGCGCGCGAGATGAGAGGCTGCCCGCGGGCCCGCGTCGTCAGCGAGAGAGAGGTAAAACGCAGGCGAGCGCGTGAGACCGACTGGTGGGACCGGGATGTCGGCGCCCGGATTTGGAGTTGGGCCGAGCGCGCGTGGGGATGTGAAGATGGGCCGAAATGAGGAGAGTTGGCCCAATTAGGGTTTTTCTCTTTTTCCTTTTTGTTTTCTATTTCTTTTCTTCATTTTCAAATCCAATTTGAATTCAAACTCAAATTCAAACTTTGTGAAATAACTTGTCCTCAGTTTGAAAGGTATCACTTGATAATATAAGTGTGAAGGATGTTTATTTTGATTTTTATTTTATTTTATGTAGTGTTTTTCTTAGTTCCTCCCTTTTTCTTTTATTTTCTATTTTTCTATTCCAAATTCAAATTTATACTTCTATTTTAGTTTTCAAATTTTTCAAATGTATCAATTGAAATCCAAGGGTGAATATAAACCATACTATTCTATTATTACTAGTTTAATTTTTTTTATTCTCCTTGTTTATTTATTTCATGAGATGTATAAATGGTTTCTTTTAAAAGAAAAATTCTTTTCTCATCTTTTTCTTTATTTCCCAAGTTCCAAAACATTATGCTATTTTGTTCAAGTTTCTTCTACCAATCCAAATTCAGATTTTGGGTGTTACAAATCCTACCCCCCTTAAAAATAATCTCGTCCCCGAGATTTGTAAGAAAAAGGATGCATACTCATATGCACAAACAAAGAGATCTCAGCATGAGGTATAATTCTTTAACAAAACATTGGGTCAATAGACCTTTATTATTTCTTCTAAAATATTATCATGTTACTAACTAAAGTAACATCTAAATCTTATAAATCATCATAATTTATATCTATGTAGCTTGGTGAAGCTGGTGGTGGTGGTGGAGGTTGTTGTTGCTGTTGTCTCTCCAACCGTGCTTGTCTTATTTCTTGGCGGGCCTGACGTATTTCTTCGCGTTGTTGTCTTATCTGATTCTGCATCTCGGTCACCATGTCTGTTAACTGTTGTATTACCAGCCTTTGGGTAGCAACCACTTGATTGATGTCAACAGGTGGAGGATTTGGAGGATTCATTTCTGTTTGCTGTTATGTGATAATCTTTCCTTTCCTGGTATTGACCATGAAAGTTAGAGGCACATGGTAATAGTTTTGCAAAGGAAATTATTCAATAGGCGGAATGAATAAGCTAGTAACTGGTTATAATCTGATGATTCTTTAGTAGGGCTTAATCTTTGTTTTATGTCCAGATTGGGGTGACCAGTTGTATAGGGTGAATGTCCGAGGGTAAGATGGAATCTGTCAAGATGAGGGATATATATGGGTGGGATAGACTACAAGGTGTAGGTCAAAAGTTTGTTTGTTATTAGGTGGGAATAGAAAGGTTATACCATTCATCATGGCACTATGGGTTGGGTTAGCTTATGGTTGAATTGATCCAATGTGCTAAGATAAGTTAATACATGGCTAGTGGGGTCTAATCTCTTCTACTAGTGTCATTAATCTGTTTAAGTGAATAACATTAGACCACACTGGGTCAGGTCACATTAGGTAAGATAAGATCTAGATTAAATTGGATATGACTAGATTAGACTAGTTTAGGTTAGATAGATCTACTAGGGTAGGATAAATATTATTAGGATATGTTAGAATCTTTAGAAGTTAGTTAGATTTATTAGGACCAGATAAAATCTTTTTAAGGTAAGATGAATCTATTAAGGTAATAGAATATCCTTTAAGATAAGGTGGATCTATTACACAAGATTGAATCTAGGTTAGATTGGTATGACTAGTTTGACTAGATGAGATCTAATTAGTTTGCATTAGATCATGGTTGTTAAACTAGGGTGGATAAGTATGCTTATTAGGACAAGACAGATCCATAAAGATAGGATAGAATCTTCTGGGGCCAGTTAGATCTATTAGGGTAAGGATAAAATCTTTTCAAGATAAGATGAGTATCTTTTAAGATGAGATGGATCTATTAAGATAGGGGAGAATCTTTTAAGATAAGATGAATTGGTTAGAATGAGATCTTTTTAGGATAAGATAAATCTCTTATGCTAGATATGTTCCAATGGGGATAATCTAGGTTGTCTAGTTATTTTATAAATATATTTTTATACCTATGTGTATATGCAGATGCAATTGTGGACATTACTCCACAACTAATCACATTCAATCAAAGATCCAACTCAAACAAGTATCATAAGAACAAACATTCAAGTTCATAGATATAAAAATAGTTTTGTTTTTGTTCCTAGGATTAGGTCTCCTATTCCTAAAAGTCACTTTAGGTACAGGATTTCAAAGTGTGAAATCCACATTTGTCTTTAGAAAGAAAAGGTAAGAATAATCAGAGTAAAGCGGAATTAGATGAGAAAAGATTAAGATAAGTTTAGAAAAGAATCAGAGTAGCAGAGGTAAGTAATATAAGGGTTGTCCAGTTCTATCTAGGTTTCGTCCTACAGTCAACATTCCTCTGATACCACTTCTGTAACACCCGGATTTTAGGGATCCAAAACCCGGGGTTAACATAAACACCAGGTATGCTGGGACCAAGTCTCATACATATGATGTATAGTGGCACAGGATCGAATGTCACAACTTTATATATAACAGGAGTTCTATACAAAATAAATAGTTACATTATAAGGAGACAACGGTCCAGCAACCCAAAGTTGACTGGGAGACGATGACCTAGACCTCTCACGAACTCATCGCAGCATCCTCCATGAGCATCATCCTGCAGTACCTGGTCTTGACCTGTGGTGTATGTGAGACAGCAAGAGTGAGCTCACATACGTTCATCGCTCAACAAGTTGTGGGGAATAATGTGCATGAACTCGCCAAGGGTGGGAGCTCACGTGAAGTGTAAGGCTTACCAAAGAAGATGGTTAGAGCTGAGCATTGCTTTTAAAGTTGGTCAAAATTTTATTAGCAATTACTAAGTATAAGTAAATACCAACCCAATTAAATAGTAGAACAAAAGTTAACAACTTCACCTGCAATGCAATGCATATGACAAATTGAATTTAGTTCCATAAATTAATCATGTGAGTGTCCGAGCTGCTCATGACCGTGAGCACGGCTAGTATACCAGTTTTACACTCTGCAGAGGTTGCGCATCTTTACCCACAAGTCGTGTTACCCATCTGCCAAGGGGTCATGAATCCCATACACCTCTACCAAGGAAGTGAGGCAGGGTAGCACTACGAGGCCTTTACAAAGTTCCACTAGCTTCCGAAAACCCGCTACAGTTTATAGGAAGATCCAGTGCAGGAATCCCTTGCAGGACCGCCATCGCAGCAAAATCCTCCCGAGGGCCTCCCTACACTGACCTCTCCCCTACTGCCCTTGCCCCTTTCGGGTAAGGTAGTCTTCCACTAGCTTTCCTAATTAATCAGCCAAGGGCATCCCATACTACCCTTGTGGTAGCACTGTTTTCCCGGGTGGTTCTCCATGTTCCAATTAACATAATGATCTTAACATGAACCATAAATAACAACTGATAACAAGAGTGTAATCATGAATAGTGTATCTCCATACCCAAAACTACATAAAGCACTAGCAAGTACTACCCAGAAATTTAGTGGTGAACAAGGTATAAAGATAATCAAACTAGGTAACCTATTGGGTCCCATCAAATTTAACCTATGCAGATCATTATGATTAATTAGAACATGAGTAGGTGAAAAGAAGTGATCAAGGGCACAACTTGCCTGGGCCTTGAGAATCCAGGTACCAGGATGATTCTTCAGATCCTCGTGACCTCACTGCTAGTCGTAGCAATACAAACATACATGGTATAGGCAAAATTAACATTACACCAAACATAAGAACAAAATACACATTAATAATCTACATATTAAAATAAGATCACAGGAAAAAGAATTATTAATTTTGGAGTTGTAGAATTCAAGTTATGATTTTCCTAAGGTTTAATATGATTAAAGTATGATTAAATGATAAATAAATTTTCTGACAGAGTTCATGTCAAAACAAAGACACTAAATGATGAAGAATATTATTACAAAATTTTAGAAACTGGAATGGTTCAATTTGGAGCTAAAATGGATTTTCTATGAATTATCTAAGTTTTAGCAATTATTTTCATATTAAAAATCTATTTAATAACTATTTTCTCTGATTTTACTATGTTCTGGACTGGGCCTCAATTATAAGAAAAGCCAGGGGGCTCAGCACAAGAATCCCGAGACCCAGGGAATAGTGCTCTCTGGACGGCGGGTTAGTTTCCTAAAAACCGGAGGGCTCTTATGCAAAACAGCCCGGCCGAAGGGGTATGGGCTAATCTGCACCATCCGATCAAGAGTGGACGGCCCAGATTAGATCTTCATATCAGTGAATCGGTACGCGACACAGACCGTCGGATCAAAAGGCTACGGTCACGATTTAAAACACTAGCGAGAGAATCTCGTACGCCCGATCCAAATCCAACGGCGCAGATGACATCTCCAAAGGGGTATCGCCTGATCTAATCTCAACCGTTGGCCGCCAGATCAACGGCTGGCAACCCATCCCCTACCCCGAGCCCCCGAGACGGCAGCGCCGCCCCCGACCACGGCGGTCCCTCGCCGGAGCGAACCAAATCCGCGCCCGAACGCCACAAATCCCCAAATTAACCGGTGCTACACCAAGAGGGAATGATGGCGAACACGATTAGAGCACGTACCGCGGATGGAGGGCAGTGGAGGGAGCTGGCCACGGAGAGGGGCGGACCGCGGCGGCGCTCGAACGACGGTGAGCAATTCGAGCCACCCCAAGGCCACGCGGTTCCAAATTGACGGCGTGGACAGACTCCCCAGGCGAAGACGATACTCCCCGACCCGACTCCAAGAGCGAAGACCTCCCCGACGGCGGCTATCCTCGGCGGCGGCGCTCCTCACACGTTTTCCCTCTGCGTTCTCGGCGATGGTGGCTGGCAGTGGGGGGATGAAGGGAGGGAGGCGAGCACGGTGAGCTTTTATACCCGGAGCAAAGTCCGAGCGAGGGGAGGCGGTGACCGGTAGGAGCGCGATACTCGGCGGCGAGCGCGCGGCTCCGTCAAGCTCGGGATTCCGTTGCGAGGAGGGCGACGTCCTGACAAGCGGGGCCCGCAGTTCAGTGAAACAGAGCGTGAGCGAGAGAGTGACCGAGCGCGCGCGAGATGAGAGGCTGCCCGCGGGCCCGCGTCGTCAGCGAGAGAGAGGTAAAACGCAGGCGAGCGCGTGAGACCGACTGGTGGGACCGGGATGTCGGCGCCCGGATTTGGAGTTGGGCCGAGCGCGCGTGGGGATGTGAAGATGGGCCGAAATGAGGAGAGTTGGCCCAATTAGGGTTTTTCTCTTTTTCCTTTTTGTTTTCTATTTCTTTTCTTCATTTTCAAATCCAATTTGAATTCAAACTCAAATTCAAACTTTGTGAAATAACTTGTCCTCAGTTTGAAAGGTATCACTTGATAATATAAGTGTGAAGGATGTTTATTTTGATTTTTATTTTATTTTATGTAGTGTTTTTCTTAGTTCCTCCCTTTTTCTTTTATTTTCTATTTTTCTATTCCAAATTCAAATTTATACTTCTATTTTAGTTTTCAAATTTTTCAAATGTATCAATTGAAATCCAAGGGTGAATATAAACCATACTATTCTATTATTACTAGTTTAATTTTTTTTATTCTCCTTGTTTATTTATTTCATGAGATGTATAAATGGTTTCTTTTAAAAGAAAAATTCTTTTCTCATCTTTTTCTTTATTTCCCAAGTTCCAAAACATTATGCTATTTTGTTCAAGTTTCTTCTACCAATCCAAATTCAGATTTTGGGTGTTACACCCCTATAAGACCCCTAAATCAGCCCCAAGTGGAAAACACTATGGAATCACCCCCATTCCTTCTAAGTCCAAAATCAACCCTAATTTAGAGATCAGGGGTGTTCACCTAGCTAATGGCACCAAAACCCCAGGGTCTAAATAGCAAAAAGGAGCCAAATTATCTAAGGAACACCCTGGAAGAGTTTGAACCCAAGCCAAGACCGTTTGACACGAGTTGGCACCTGTTTTGTCTTGGGTTGAACAGTGCAGATAGACAAGACTTGGCGCCACCATATCTTCTAAACCAAACCCGATCTTCCCTTGGAACTCACATGAACTAGGTAGCCCTAGGCGCAGGGAAGAAATCTTACACAAGCCATATGGTAAGATTCGCACGTTTGGCTGCTCAGCAGGCGCAAGAACAAGGGCAGAAAGCAACAGACACGTGTTCGACGCGCTCTGGGCTCGCCAGAGCACGCCCGACGCGCGCCCCGCGTGCCCCGCGTTGCGCAAAAGCCCAGCCGGCGCCATGGCCCGCGCCCGCGCCTATAAAGCACCCAGGGACTTCGACCGTACCCCTACGCACGCGCTCGGCCTCACCGGAGCCCAGAACCACCGGTGTTTGCCCGTGCACTGCGTGCCCGCGGCCGCCCAATCCCCCGCCACCGTAGACCGGCCAACAGACTGTGCTCACCTCGGTGAAGCTCCCCGAGTAAGGAATCAGAGTTTGCTTCGCCGGAGAAGCCAGTCCACGGTCGCCGGACTCCACCCAACCGCCGGTGAGCATAGACCGGGTAATCCTCTGCTCCATTCTTCGATTCCTTGTGCACATAGCCTCTACGTCACCCTGTGAAGCTCACCGTGCCATTGGATTGAACTAGATCGCCGTGGTTTGGCCGAAACAACCGCCGCCGACGAGAGCACCTGCCTGCACGCGTGGACCGGACGATTCCAGCCACCCCCGCCGTCGAGCCGTACACCGTTGTGACCGCCAGGACCTCCCAGAGCCAACCCCGCCCCTCGCCGGACCTCTCCCGCCGCCGGTAAGCCGCGCTGCCCTTTCCTTTTTCGCGGGTACTGTTTAAACCTAGGGAGGGACCGCGGGGGAGAAGAAGAAAAGGTTAGGGGGTTTTGCGCAATGTCAGTGACTCAGAGGAATAGTAGCGCAGGGATATAACTGAGAGAGTTAGTTTGGAAAGAGCCCGAGGACTTCAGTGCAAAGTGGTTTTTCCAGGAAACCTTTTTAAAAATATGATTTAAATTCAAACAGAGCTTAAACAATTCATATCTTCTGTTTTGTTCACCCAAATTGAGTCAAACCAATTTTTCCAGATCTTAAATAATGTAAACTACTTAAGAAAAATATAAAACCCCTCAGTGTTACAGAAAACTTTAGAGTTTTGGATTAAATGATTAACTGGCCAAAAGCTAAAAGAAATAAGGAAAAATAGTTACACTATTTAACTGAAGTTAAGAAAATTTAGAGAAGTACTTGATCACCTACTAACCTGCTTAAAAATGATAAACCCCTCTGTACACCCAGTTAAGGTAGAGTTTACCCCTTTTAATCCTTTTAGCCTAAAGTTAGAGAAAATATTAATGGAGGTTTAAATAAAGAACCAGGGAGCATTCATATTTTTGTTAGTTTATTTATACAGTATAGTTCACTAGAAAAATTTATCAGACCCTGGTTTAGTATAAAATAATTGGGATACCTTTTATTTTAAGAAAACAAGGAAAACTTAGAAAAACCCTAGAAAAATAACCCCAAGGAGAAAACACCCCAAACCTTGGGATGACTAATGTTTTGTTATTATGAACATAAGAAAAATATGAAATCTGTTGTTTGATATTTTTCAAATAACAAGTTAGTTATAAGCACCTTTTTGGCATAAAACTTTAGAAAATCACAACTAAATAACCACAAATTAACCTTCTGTGATTTTTGGCACAGAAGCTTGTGATTACTGTTAGATACCAACAAAAATGACCCTTAAGACAGAACCCACCCCTAGTTAAGAGTTGTAGTGCAAAGTGACCCCCTTTGCCCAACTTTTGTTATTTTTGTCCAAGGCATACCCTTTTTATGCTGGACCTCAAATTCATAGGACAAACTATAGTGACCAATGGCAACCCACTGTAATTTTTATAAAATTGTTGGAGCAAGTTAAACCACTGTTGTAGTTTAAACCCACACTAGAATTCATAAATAGAAAATAAAGAAGGGGAAAATGAATGATGGAAATTAGTTTCACCCTAAAACCCTTGGTTAATTGTCCACTGAAATATATAAAGGAAATACAAATCCACTATGCCTATCCTTAACAAAACCTAAACCTAGAAGTGATAAGCATAAACCACTAAAAGCCATGTATGACAAGAAACCCTAAGTTACTAACTAACTTAGTTTTTCTTCCTTTAGCATAATGTTGTTAAATCTTGCATAATCATGACATATATATTCGTTGCATTCGATAGACTGCAACCTCGCTGACGGAGAGTACGTCCTCGTGCCGGAGCGAGGAGCTGCTCAGGAGGTAGCCCCGGATCCAGCACCAGAGCCTGCACCAGAGGATCTGCCTGCCACAGCTTTGGAAGGCAAGCCCCAGTTTATGCATAACCTGTTAATTATGCTATTTTACTACACTTATTGTTTGTAGGATTGAATGTGCACTTAAGTGTAGGAGTTGTTTGAAACCTTAGTTGCATGATCTCAGGAATCCTTTTGAGATGAATACTAGTATGCTAGGTCGAGTAGCTGCTTTATTAATTAGGATCTCGGTAGAAGTCGAGTGATTTTTCTAGCACTCGCGCGAGGTCAGGAATTGGTTGTACCCACTTTCCTATCATAATGATGCTGGTCTGTGGACAACGATCCATAGGGATTGGTTGTCTACGAGATGGAAAATTGGAATAAGGATTAACGTGCGGATACCTGTGTCAAGCGTTTGAACGTACTAAGCACATGCCGAGAAATATGGTAAATCGGTAAGCCTAGTACCTGAGTGAACCTGGTAGTGGACATATCCCCTCACGCGACCTGAGACGAGGTCTCCCATTCCGGTTATGGTGGGTACAAGTGCGGTCACTGCACGACGGCAGTCGGGGTCAGTGAGGCATTGTACGCCAAGGCGGTGAGCCCTGATCTACTGACGGGGAATCGATGGGGACGGTTGATATGTGTGGGGACGGAGTGCCCCTACATGTCGTGTGTTTAGGTTTACCTTGCAAGGATAAAAACTCGATTCGAATCGTCTGCTTCTCGCAGCTAATGAGACTGCTTGATCCATTGTACTGCATTGAGTAACAAGAGGAAATGTGATGAGTTAACACAAGATGTTGATTGCTAAATATGTTTGATACCATGTATGAGTAGATAGTACACATTTAGCCTTAAGAGAGTCACACTTAAACTTGACAAAACTAAAACTGGATTTACAAACTCAGCTAGTGCTATTTGGCAACCAAACCCCACAGCCAAACAGCTGCATGTCTAGAGGTAGAGGAGTAGACTCCTCACACCGGGTAAGTCTAGCTGAGTATTAGTACACTCAGCCTTGCTTGTGGCATAATTTTACAGGTTCTCTGGAGGACATGGTTGCTGGAGTGACTTGGCCGTCCATCTTGCCACCGGGTTGGACAGTTGAGTGGGATCCTGCCTCGGCTGAGGAGGAGCATGAGGAGTGACGGGACAGGCTTCCCCATCTCTCTGTTTATTTATCGTTAGTTTCATTCCGCTGCACGTCGAATAGTAATGACTACTTTTGCAAGAACTCCGATGATGATGTAATAATTTAATACTCCTTAATGTATGGTTTTATGCTTTATTGTATTTGCTCTGTGACTAACCATCGAGTGAGAGTGTGGTACTTGATCCTGTCAGTGGCCTCGTCGGACTAGATCCGAGGGATTGACGGGTTATTCCCATTTAAGTGTGGTCTGCCTTTGAGGCGGGACTTAGGCACTTAAGTTGGAATAATTCGGGCAGTTCCGCCACAGTTTACATGTTACTAAGGTCTTGTTCGTTTGTGTCGGATTGATGGGTCACTAAGACCTTGTTCGTTTGTGTCGGATTGATGGATCGGAACGATTTCTAGTCGGATTGTTTCTCTAATTTATATAAACTTTAAACTTTGATTAGCTAGAACGATTTCGGGTGTAATTCGATGTAAACGAACAATGCATAAGGGCTTGTTCGTTTTGGTGATAATCCATATGGATTGGATGGGATTGAGCCGGTTTAAATCCATAACAAGTCAAAATACACTCAAATCCTACCCAATACACTTCAATACACATGTAATATCAATAACCGAACAAGGCCTAGAGGAGCTCTTCGGCCTCGTTGCACGGCAACAAAACGGTGACTTGCGAATCCATGGCGAGGAGCGCATCTATTTCTCAGGTTTCACGTATCCTCCACTCCGGATCCCATCTCTCCTTGTGTGAGATCCTTTGGCTGCTGGATGAATCTTGACTTCATGAGTTGTCTGGGCCAGGCTGCTAGAACACTCGACAGTGACTGCAGCAAGACCTGAGCATACTGGACTGATCAACCTCAAGATGCACATTGCGTCTTTAGCGACAAGTGACCGCACATATCTAGTACTGCACGACTAGAGATGGCAATAGGGACCCGATCCCCGATTTCCCGTGGGGAATTCCTCTATTAGGGGACGGGGATGGGGAAATTTCTTCGCCCACGGGGATGTAAACGGGGAAAATTTCTCCCCCGACGGGTAAACGGGGATAGGAATGGGGAAGCATTCCCCATCCCCGTTCCCCGCGGGGACCCGTTAAACTTACATGTGACGATGTTTTCGTATAATAGTTAATGATAAAAATAAATAATTATCTTGCCAAGAGATCACTAGTTGTACAAATGCGTTCATTTTAATGTACACATAATGATTTTTACATCTAACAATGTGTATAAGTGAAAATGTTTTACATTAATAACAAATGAAGTACGATCTAATTATAATTTAAGCGGGGACGGGGATCCCCGATGGGGATTTATCCCCGCGGGTAACGGGGATGAGGAAGAAATGTCCCCCGCAAGCATTCGTGGGGATCCCCGTGGGGAAGTTTTTTTCGTCGCGGGGATGGGGATGGGGAGCCAAAACCCGACGGGGAATTCCCCGTTGCCATCCCTATGCACGACATATATAGGCCGAGATTCCTACAGTGTTTCCAATAGTATTTCACTGACGGATAATTATTGCCTGGTTTTCCTGTGCACAGTAAATAAAATACAAGCGTAAACAAGTTACAGATGTACTGGTGTTTGAATGCACTAGAGCTAATAGTTAGCTGCTAAAATTAGCTGAAGACATTCAAACAGTTTAGCGAATAGTTCAAATATTAGCTAGTTTTAGCAAATTAGCTAATAATTAACCAGCTATTTATTAGCTAGCTAATTCCGCTAGCTAATTCAAACACCCCTTAGTAACATCCAAACAGGCTCTTAGAAGAGAAGGCAGTGGATTTAGATGATCTCCTAAAAATATTTTCTATCCAAACAGGCTCTTAGAAGAGAAGGCAGTGGATTTAGATGATCTCCTAAAAATATTTTCTATGTAGAGGGTGTTTGGTTTCTAAAGACTAATTTTTAGTCCTCTATTTTAGTCTCTAAACTGCTAAACACAAAAACTTCTAAAAGTGGGATTATTTCTATTTTAGTTTCTGTGTTTGGCTATTCTGAATTACTGTAGCTCGTGCGTTCTGCAAATCTGCAGCGAGCATTGTGTCTGTGACCGCAGCACTCGTGTTCAGTAGAGCAAGCTAAAAAAGTAGATGAGATGAAATCCATCAACAAAATTTTCAAGTATAGCTAATGTCTTCATGACATACACAGTAACATAACCAACTAGATAATGCGTGACAGATTCTGTGAGAAAGCAGCAGCTACTGCTTAAAACTAATGTTACCTAGCAAACATCTGGCAAGCTGATGTAAACCCATCATGTATTCATATAAGGGATATAAGTTCGCAACCGGTTACAAGGAGATATGCCCACTAAAAGTGAGGACATATGCCAACAGTGATCACTCAGCTAACCTACTTTTCTTATTTCATACTGACCTTCAGCTGAAAAAGGTAGAAGGATCTGTTCTAATCTGCTGGCTGATGGAAAAAAAGGAGCCAGATAAAATAGACCTGATGAGCTTCCAACTGCAATATGTGTAGTAGTAAGTTGTGGAAGCAGTGAAGTGTACGATGGCACATCGTCCACTATGCTGACCATTCACGAGGGGATGTTACGTTGCTGCCAGCATTAAGCTTATCAACCATCACGGGTTGTACTGCAGTCACCACTGGGAGTATCTCACCTTGGTCCCGTGAATACCCTACCACACTAGCCGTTTCAACCATATTTCCAAATGGATGATTGTGCACGACCTGTGGTCCCAAGGGATGATACGCCATAGAAGCAGTAGCTGGAGGCTGAGGCAGAAGAGCTACGACAGTTGCAGGGCAGTTAGAAGGGTTCTTGTATGTGGAGCTGTAGGTCTGACCATTTCCTTGAACAGCATAGGATGCAACACTGCAGTGACTGGGCTTGCTTGGTTGAGGTAGACAGGTGCCCTGGCTGTGTAGCTGCACTGATTGCGATTGCTGATGCTGAGCATTATGATCAGCTACAGGAACCAATATTGTATTGCCTTGGCCATAAAATGAATGGGCGACTTCATGCTGCTGCTGCGATGAAGAGTATGGAGGTTGCCCAACCATACTTCTTGTAATTGGATCAGTGTTAGAACTAGCAGGCTTCGGGGAGCTGAATGGAGGAAACAAGGGTGTGGCTTGAGCACTCTGAGAATGAGGAGACGAGGACTGCTGTTGAGCCATGTGTCGTGAAACTTGTTGGATAATGTATTGGTGCTGTTGCACCATGGGCTGTTGGGGATGCCATGTATGCGAATCAACCTGCTGGGTAGGCATCTGTAGTCTGTGATTCTGAGGTTGAGGGTACAATTCAGTTGCTTGATTAGGTTTCTGAGGTAGCTCAACTTGAGCCATGACTTCAGGGTTGTGGACAAGTGGCTGCACACCTTGAACCAAAGGTTCCAACGCCTTGCTCTCTGTGGATTTAGCATGATCCTGGCTTTGCACATAGTACACAGGAGCCTGGTTCAATTGCTGCTGATCATGCTGCGTGCTCAAAGAGACAGGCACCAGGTGCTGCAGAACAAAGCCACCGCTGGTTTGGACCTGCACGGCAGGGGACTGCATCCCATTAACTTGGTGAAGTCGCAAAAGGGCAACCTCATGTTTTGGAGCTTGTGTGCTGTGGTCATTTTCCCTTGGCGCAAGCATGGGAAAACCGGTGGCCTCACCCTTCTGATGAGAGGGTGCCTCATGTGCTATTTGAAGTTTGCTGAGTTCTTTTGGAGTTTCAGCCAAGTCCTGCCTATCCTGAAGAACCTGCAGGGATTTGTGGACCTGGCATCCAAAATGTAGATCTAGTTACCAAAGATGCTAGTAGCTGTTAGTCCCAGAGCCAAGTGATACAAATCTCATCTCCGGGAACCATAAGTTGACTCCACTGAGGGGGTGTTTGGTTGCCCCTGCTAAAGTTTAGCCCGGGTCACATCAATCGTTTGACTTTTAAATAGGAGTATGAAATATATACCCAACCAACTGAACTACATTCGTCTCGTCTTTTAATCTTCGGCTGACAAATTAGTTTTATAATCCGACTACATTTAATACCTGGAACGGAGGTTCAAACATTCGATGTGATAGGGGCTAAAGTTTAGTTTAGGGTAACCAAACACCCCCTGAATGTACTAGCTTTCAGGGAAATAAATAATCAGTTAAGTCATTTTACACCAAATATTAGTGAGAAATTGGAAATCTCTCACTGTCATTGTCTGCCATTACCCGGCGACATTACCAGAACACTAGCACACCAGTAGTACTCCAGAAGCCAGGTGGTGCACACCGGGATCCAAGATGCACGGAGAAGGCACGCGCGGACGCACCTGTCCGAGGTTCTTGTCGATGCATCTGAAGTTGGTGGTGCTCTCGCTGTGGTAGTCCATGACGTCGCTGCGCAGTTCCCCGATGGACCTCTCGAGCTTGTAGCAGTAGAGCTCGAGCTGCGAAAGCCTGCCCCCGATGCCGTCGAGCGAGTGCAGCAGCGCGTCGGCCTGCTTCCGCATGCACTCCTCCACGGCCGCCATCACGGCGTCCTTTGGGTAGAAGCCGTCCTGATGCGGCGGCGGCTGCGCGTAGGCGGCCACGAACGTCTGCACCATCCTCTCGTCCTGCAAGCCCTGCCCGGCGCGGCACCCCGCACCCCCACCACCAGAAGAGTCGGTCTGTCAGGCGCCGAGTGAAGGAAGGAAATTCGAAACCGAGAGATCGCGACGGGAGCAGAGCACAGAGTGCGGGCACCTCGCGGCGGCGGGGCTGGTCGTAGGAGCAGCGCGCGTCGGGGGGCAGGCCGAAGGCGCCGGAGACGGAGGTGGCGGCGGGGCGCGCGGGGGAAGCCATGCGTGGGCGTTGCGGCTAGGGTTTTGCTGTGAAGGGAGGAGGCCTGAGCGGGGGTTGGGAATCCGAAGCGGGAGGAGGAAGATGCGGGGAAAGAGAGTCGCTGTTGCAGGCAGGAAAAAGCAGAGAGTCCCAATGTAAAAACAGCCAGATGTCCCTGACTGCGAGGGTGAAAACTGAGGAGGCAAGCAAAGCGGCGGCGGAGCTATAGCGGCGAGAGCTGTGGGTACCGTGGTGGGGTTCGAGGCGCGGGGAGGAATAAAAATGGGGGCAGCGCCGAGCAAGTGGGATAAAAATGGCGGTGGGGCTGGGGAAGCGGAGAGCGAGCGTGGTGGACCTCGGAGAGCGAGACGGATAATGCCAAGCTCTTTGCTTCAGCTCTCGGCGGAGCCCGTCCACATGTGGTCTGAGATCTGGCGAAAGCGAGGTGGGGGTGGCGGTGCAGCGGTGGATAGGGGTGGCCGGGGATGGGGATGAGAACCGACCGAAGGATACCTTGCGTTGCGGACGGCCGTGCCCGTGCTCTGCCCTCTGCTGCTCATGCAGTCCTGCTGCTGTGTGGTGTCTGGGCGAGATGTGATCGGTTTCCGATGACCGCTTTGTTCGGTCGGTGTGCTCCATCGCGGTCCACCTCGTGTGCCATGTGCGCGGTTCAGTAACCTTCTTGTAGGGCTCGTGTGTTTATAATTTTTAGTAACTTACTCATCTATATCTTCGTATTCAAACTATACTGAACAATATAAAATAATTATTGGAGATCTTCTCCTTCTGAAGATCCTTAAAAATATAATTAATCATTCGTTTTCAGCATAATTTATTATAGAAAGCTTCGTCTTCAGGATGTAAGCCTCTTTCTCGTGACAAAGGCATATAAAACAAAGACAGATCTAAAGATATAAAATTAAACGCTGAAGCTATCACCAGATGGACAGCTTCTACTCACAATAGAAATAAAGTATAATAATGATGCTGACCAAAAGAGGAAAACACTACTTAGTCCTTAATAATTTGTCTATAATACAAAACAGTGACAGCTCTCAAACGCGGATGTTGTAATTGACTGTCCCGTACAAGGGTACGGGTGCTAAAAGAAATTGTCTTTTAGCACTATGAGCTCAACCTGTGCATTCATGTATAAAACTGAACCCCAAGTGCAAAGTTTGAGCAGTGAAATGATCATTTTGATGACCAGACGATGAAATTAAACAAAAGGTAAAATTTGAAGATTGATTTCAGACGAGGAACAACAATGACTATTTTGCCTCTTCTCCCATGCGTGAGAGCCCTTAAAAAAAACTTGGGCGTCGTTTTGGATCGATATTTGACATGCATTGCCTCCTGTTTGGATTAAGACCTGTCAAGCCATTGCCAAGCCAGGCAACAAACCGGGAGGCGTGCCTGGCCCTGGCCATACAACCTTTTCATGCCAGCATCCAAACAAGCCCAATGACAACACAGCCCACCAAGTCACAATAATCTAGAATGTTATCCAGCGTATAACCAGAGGATAATATTTATGGATTTTCATATTCCTCGAGATTATGACTGTCAAAAATGTATTGCGATAAAACAAATCCCCGCAAAGCAGCCGAAGAGTTGTGATAAAACCAACCTGTCATCACCTAATAAGAAAGCACATCGCAAAAAACATGACCAGGTGCAACTCGAGTTTCGGCAAAATTCGTTCTCAGGCGACAGTCGAACAGAGGAAGGTACAGCGAAAATGCAACCAAGCTAACCAGCCTCAGTTCCAACATTATGAACAGTTGAGAAGCTCTTCTACATGAAGTGACAAATATATTAGAGTAACTGCAAGTTCTACCACATATACTGATTAGTCAAAGGTGCCCAAAGGTAAAGGGAACCGACCACAGGTGTACAACCAAACAATTCAGAGTGGTAGTCATTTAGAGACTTCATTCCATGGCAAATATCTCCAGTCTATTTTTATCAAGCAAATGGCAACGGATTAGGACTGAAGTATGATGGGGTTATTACACCAAGAACAGCACTGCGCTCTCATGCACCGCTCGCATACAGGCGAGTCCACTCCTTGGCTGCAAATCATATGAAAACTCCCATTGTCAGCTATGGAAATCGGAGGCCAGAAGAGACAACATTGACTGATTTGTCACCTTCAATTTACCTGTTTCAACAGCTTCTACCTCATTGGATTTCCAGTGCTTTGCAATGTTATCGGAGAGAGGGTCATCTGGATTTGGTGCACTCAGTAGAGCCTGTATACTGAAAGCCAGAATAGTGTCAGAATAGCAAGCATGTTCATGGATATAACAGGCATAGTAACTGAACAAGGTTTATAAAGTCGTATTTCGGTGCTGCACAAGAACAAAAGAGAAACATCTTCCCTTTGTACATTTGGTTTATTAGGTTAAAAAAGAAGAAACAATGTTTTTGTTGGCAAAAACATAAAGTATGTATACTGAAACACATAGACAAATATAGAGACCTCAAAAGAACTGTTCGAATCTGAAGTGCTGGGCTCCATTTGTCCTTGAGAATGTCGAGGCATATCCTACCAAGCTGCAACAGTAAATTCCTCTAGTGAGTAACTTTTAACAAATGAAACTGGCACTACAGAGGAATATGGTCTACCTTGTCAATGTTGGGATGATAAATCTTGGTCAGAAACCTAACCTGCAATAGCACAATCTAATATAAGTGTTCAATGAGATTATAAACACTAGAACAGTGTATTTGACTAGTTCTAACACTTCAATGGAAACCAAAGAGACGGGGCAGAAAATAGCTAGCCCTTCGGCAGAAAATAGCTAGCCCTTCTAGCAAATGAAATTCTTAATCCAAATACATACTACAAATCCGAGTCAGCCAGGATATGTTTGGATTTTTCAAACAGAAGAAAATCAGGCAAACAAGTAGTTAAACTAATATCACACATCATATCAAAGCTGTTTGATGATTCAAATAACTATGCAAAAGAAAGCAGAAGACATCTTGGAAAAGAGAAGTTTTACTCAAAGTTAACATACAAGCAAGATTAGCTTGCAAAGTATAGAGCACAATAATGTTAGACATTAAGCAAATTTTGTAGTTACCTTTGGGGCAGCCATGGGATATTCCTCAGGTAAAAAGAGTTCAAGCTTAAAAACTCCACCTGACCAATCAATAAGTGAAAATAACACTATCAGGAACTAAGTACGATTGCAAGGAAACCAATCAAGTATAAATTAATTGCTAAATGTTCTTAAAATATTTTACAGTTGCAAATATCACCAGTACAAGCGTATTATGGTGACTGCTATAGCGCACATGATGAACTAAATGCAATAATTCCCTAAGACAGATAGAACTGAGTTCTACCATGGTTTTCAAAGGGTTGCCTAGGCAATGAGACATGCTGCAATTCTGGCTATCCCGGTCTCCACAATAAAACATATCAGCAAAAGAGATGGAGGGAGGGAAGGAGAAGGCAGGAAGAACGGGAGGTGAGCTGGCCAGCAAGACAAAGAACATGCAGCCCTTGCCATCCCTGCTGGCTACAGCGCCCGTGGATAGCACCTAACCTGCTCCAGTCAGTTGTGACGCAGTTGCTAAAGCAGGAAGGAAAGGGATTGCAAAAGGCAGGGAGAAGTTGCAGGTGGCAGCAGCACATATGGAGCGAGAAGCGCAGAGAGAGGCAGCAGCGCTGTTAGGGACAAGGGGAGTGGCATATGAGCTGTCTGGTGGACTGGGCCAGCCCCTTGTTACGCTCTGGCATATGGCATCACCTTGCCTCACCTTACATGTGCCTAAACCTAGGCGATTGGAAAGGGCCGGAGTCGCCGGACTCACCATGCCTCCCCTTGCCACCTTATGAACTGGTTTCCACTGGCAAGTTTCAGTCATTCACTACCATTTTAGAACGGAAATCAACTAAACCAATGTCCTAGGTGCATACCAGTAACTTCATTAGTCCTTACCTCTGAGAAGCAAGATAGAGATTAGCAAGTGAACAACTTACACAAATCAGAGGGTAAGGAGATCATCACAGCATACATGAATAAGGACTACGATCATGAAACGAACAAAGCATATTATTGCCTATTCATAAAAAATAGCTAAGCCTACGGACAGCTATAATCTACGAAATAAAAAAAAGTCTTCTGTTTCCCACACAAACGTAGAAACAGCACATAAAACGAAGCTAGTAATGACTATCACATACAGTACTATATTGGTGCAAAACATTACTAAATTACCTGCCCTTTAACATAGCTAATAGAATGCTGCAGATAGAAGCTGAGACTCATCAGCCAGGATACCGCCCAAAACTAAAATTGACAAGCCAAAAGTCACCAGCCGATCGAATAATACAAACTTAACTATGTGCGCACAGACTAAAGCAAACATCTCAGCATTTCCCCCATTTCCAGTGGCATCTTTTGAAAAGACTTGTCTCGAATCGACTATCGATCCACCCTAGTCTCTACACCACGCAGCACGAACAGCTTATAAAAACACGAATAAGAAGCTCGCACCTTCATAGGGCGACTGCGCCGGCCCAAGGATCATAACGTTGAAGTAGCGCATGTTCTCCTCCGAGGGCGACGCGCTGATTCCCGGCGCTGCACGCACGAATAACCAAACCATTCGACTTTAAAAAACGCAAAACTTGCCGAAATCCACAGAAACCGCGAGACAGAGAGCACGCGCACCTGGCTCGCTGAGCAGTCGCTGCGTCTCCTGCACAGATCCACAACCACGAGGCAAGCAAAACGAGGTCAGACGAAACAGGCGAGGACACAACGAATCGGATCGGAGGCGAGCGAGAGATCTGCTCCGGGCCAACAGATCGGGCGCGCACCTTGATGATCCGCCGCGGGAGGTTGCTGTTGGCCATCGGATCGGGGCCGGGTGCAGGCTTCCTCCTCAACGAAGTTGCGGCGCCGGCGATGCCTCGAGGATGGCGCGGGGAGGGGAGGAGCAGCAGCCGGTCGGGGTGGGGACTGGGGAACGGGGAGGCAGTGGTGGGTTGGGTTGGGTTGGCCGCTCGTTATTGTACGTGGACGCGGTTTTGGCTGCTGTGGGGTGGGTTTTATGTGAGTCTTGTCACATTTGCCGCTAAGTAAATAAGGGTCTGTTTGGTTCAACTTTTTTCTGACCAGATTTTCTAATAATCTGACAGTAGAGAGAATCTGGCTGTGTGAAGAATATGAGTATTGTGTGGATTACGTGCGGAAGAAGATGAAGTGGTCCAAAGGTTTCCGGATATAGAAATCAACATATTCCTATTATCGTGACGATTCGATTGATTTTGTGTTCATGTTGATTTTAGACTGTTTTTACCAAAACGATTCTTATGAAAGCTGGCTAAAAACCTGGGGCGTTTGACGATCTGCGGCAGCTTTTGGTGGCTAGAAGTAGAAAAAAGTCCAAACAAACATGGCCTAAGAGAGATGAGGTTATCCAATCTGAATAGTTGGTTTTGATGATGTGCTAAATTTTAGCTTTGATGATGTGTTAAATTTAGGTAAAATTTGTTTAAGGATTTAACGAAGGTTATAGGTGTAGTGTGATTTGGTTAGATATGTTTTACAAATTTTAAATTGGTGAATTATATGGTGATATAGATTATTGGTGCCTTTTTCAGGGTAGTTTTCGTACGTGCTTTTTATCCTATAAAAAAGGATAAAGTGATGAGGTGCATTATGCTGCATTAAAGTGTATGATTGAGTCGAAATCGCATCAAGACCATTTTGAGTTATAAGCATATTTTTGAAAAAAAAAAGAGCACTATTTATAGAGGATATGTCATGTGCAATTACTTATCTGGTACAAGTGTGCAATCAAAACATATAGAGCATGCAATTTAGATCCAGCGGTCTCGTATAGAAGACGTTAAATATAAAATAGGTACCATGTTTCAGGTGAAAATGGTTAAATTGTATAAATCAAAGTAGTTGCACATTATGGAAAAAATATTCCCATATAAATTTGAAATATCAACCTTATGTTGGTAATTTATATTTATTACTGCAAATTGTTCTTTAGATCATGAATATTGGCATGTGGTTATAAGACCAAGGGAACAACACTGTGTTGTTGGGCCCTTGGCTATGATGTAGTGCCGAATTAGCCACTTGATAAACACGGATAAACGACACATGAGTGCTGCAAAAAAAAGAAAACGTACATAAGTTTCATGTGTTCCGATTGGAACTTACAGTTACAAAAAAAAACTTTGGAACTCGCATGTTTCACAGGCTCGCCGCAGAAACCCAAGTATCGGGCCAAAAACAGAGCGTGGCAGGAGGAGGAGATGAGAAGGAAGACGACGGTCGAAGAACAACGGAAGGCGAGTGCAAGCGATGACAAAGGCGGTAAATTTTGTTCCGAGGGAGGAGAAAAAAAGAAAGAAACGAAGGAATCGATCAACTTGCTTGATTCCTATAGCTAGGCGCGCAGGAATCCGACGGGAGATGGATGGAAGCAGCAGCAGTGAGGCCAATGGGCCCTGGCAGCGGCAAGCTTAGCCTTGATCCTACGCAACCCCACTCCCCTGAAGCAACTGACGACGACCGCTGCGTCATCCGATCGATCCGCTTTCCTTTTAACCTAATAATAATTAATAATCACGAACGGTCCATCCAGATCCCAAGGAGATGTTAAGAATTTACTAGTTGTTCTTTTCGTGCCTCCACGTACTGTTCGTTTCCACGCAAAAAAAAAAAGGCAGCATAATACGTACTACTAGTACAGTCTATTAGGCCGGCAGCTAAAGCTTACGTGGGGAACATAATTATGTTGATCAGCTGTACCTTTCTGGCGGAGCAAGTTAAAGCTTTGACTAGTCCATTCCTGGTTCACCAACCGTAGTAAGGGTTTACCAACGAGATCAAGTAGCCCCTGTATCTGGCGCCACAGGGTTGTATCTTTTTTCGCGTCGTTTTCAGAACACGAGCCGGTTCATCATGGATTGTTGGTGCTGCGATCTAGATCCTAATTCATGCTAGCCCTAGCTAGCTCTTTAAAGGAAGTATACTCCACCTTACGGTGACAGATAAGTAATTTTTTTAATTATAAGGTCGTCGTTCGGAGCCAATCACTTCAGAATGGATTAAAGCCGTCCGTATTGCTACAACTGCAATACAGCTGTAATCTATAAAGATAAAATACTATAGAAAAAACAGAAGCTGATGAATTAAACCCAAACTACTCTTTCATGTATCCGCAGGGAAAAGCAGCTCTTGGTTTCCAAAACAAAGCTGTGCCTTCACTGTCTTTCCCTTCCTGGGTGCTCACCACGCATGCAAGCAAGAGAGGGAACGAAGCTCAGCTCATGGAGTGGATAGTGGCCAAACAGATGACACAAAATGGTCGATTGATTTCAGTGGATCCCACGTTAGCCGTCCTTAGGTCACGACCGCTCATCGCCATCTAGAATTGCGTTCTCTCTCGGTCTCTCTTAGCTACACGATTTCCATACTCAACAGTTGCTTTCTTTTTGCGGACGGACGGAAAGGGAGTGTACCTTTGTTAAGTGTGTGCACTTTAAATAGACATGTGTTAGAATAAAATATGGTACTTGGCAAAGTTTAGACAACTTCAAGGTATCTGATCTCTCTTACTAATGATTGGAGGTAGTACCAAAAAAACTTGATTGATAATCAGTTGTTCTCATTGATATCCACAGATAATTTCTCGCAGTATCATAAATATAATAAGGTATTTTAGTTTTATTCTAAGTTAATTTTCTCTAACTTCAATATAACCTCCTACGTAGAGAGCTCACGAAGGTACGAAAGGGTCAAAGATTGTTGCCATATCGCCCTCTTATAAAACTTGTAATTGTGGAATGGATATGCCATGTGTAAAGAAGAAACGACTTGAGAATAAAGAAAAATGATTATCCTCGTCTCTTGCCATATTTGCATTTTTTACTTGTTAAAAATATTATTATCCTGAGAATTTATGTTTTCTATCATTTTAACACGCCCTCCTTCCTTTCTCACTGCACTTTCCATGGGAGAAGGAGGGCAAGATTTATAATCATGCATCACCACCCTTCTAGGGTTCTCGAGGTAAGTGTCATGTTGCCTTAATGACGTCTCTCATAGATGCATTAGGGTTGTCTAGTTATTTGCTTTCTCATGATTCAACTATGCATTTCTGTTGGTAAGATTTAGGTTTTGTTCGTTTGTGTCGGATTGTACCCGGAATCGTTCCAGCTAAGCAAAGTTTATATAAATTAGAGAAGCAATTCGGTTTGGAATCGTTCCAACCCACCGATCTGGCACAAACGAACAAGGCCTTACTAGTTATCTCCTATGGTACCAATCTACTATCTCCTTTATGCTTCGTGTTATAGATTTGTTTCATGCGGCTAGATATATTGCTTGATTGGTTGCTACAATCCACGACGTGTGCTGCAACATGTGCATACAACGACTCGAGAGATCGACATGCATCTGAAACCTTGATTTACATATCTTAGACATCTCATCTATTCTGTTAGGACTTCCTTGGATGTCCGAATCCGTGTTCACGCACGCGGGCATCAGCTCATGGTTACAGATATTCCTAGGGTCGTCTTGGTGATGCACATTATAGATCATTTTTGGGATATTTCTATGAACATACCTCTATTTATCTGGCCTTGGGATTAGTGTGCAGTACGAGTAGTCACTGTGGCTCATTGGTCTGTTTCTTCATCTTTGCCTGTGCCCACATCATGTGTCAATCTATGATAACTAATTGTCTATATCATGTGTTAAGCAAGTTTACTTTTTTATGTCACCTTTAATGTACATTTTGTATTATATTTGTTTATCCGACCACAAAGAGGCCAATCGCTTAGAAGAGCCAATCACGTGACCACCACAGACCGATCCACACGGTTGAATCGGTAATTTGTTGTTTCCATTTGTTTTTGTACACTTATAGGGTGATTCACTGACCACCACACCCCTCCCTGGCTGATTGGTCGTCCCTAGCACTTAGAGTCAACCGAAGTCGCGACACAAGAGAGTCATCTTAGCGGCAACGATATCTCCTAACTCCTTTGTGTTAGCTACCCTGATGACCACCTCTCGATTTCCTGCGCCAGTGGTTCTCCTAATGTTGAGATGATCTCGATGACAACTTTTACCTTGACAAAAGCTTTCACAATCCTCTCTATCTCAATGGGACTTCCCATTTTTTAAATCCCCCATCTTTGCAACCTTATTGCATCTTTTGTGGTAATTTATGACAAAGGGGAAGAAGTTGATATATATAAAGATAGCATTAAAGGAGAGGATATTACTGAGAGCACCTAGAGGGGGTGAATAGGTGATCCTGCAAAATTCAACACTAATAGCACAAACTTGGTTTATAAGATGTTAGTTAGATTAAACCAAGTTGTTATAGAACGAGCTCTTGAGAAGAAATCAATCACAGAGAAAAGCAACACAAGAGACACGGTATTTTATCCCGTGGTTCGGTCAAGTAATACTTGCCTACTTCCACGTTGTGGCGTCCCAATGAACGAGGGTTGCACTCAACCCCTTTCAAGTGATCCAACGATCCACTTGAATACCACGGTTTTCTTGCTTAGACTTGTTTTCCCTTTTGTGAGGAATCTCCACAAGTTGGAGCCTCTCACCCTTACAAAGTTGTTCACAAGAAAAGCACTAGAGTAAGGGAGGGAAAGAAACACACATAAGAATCGCAGCAAACACACGCACACAAGTCAAGACATGAGCACAAAACACGACGCAGGGAGTTTACAACAATGGTACTCAAATCTCTAACACAACGATCCGAGTGCGTGGTGGCGAAGTCTAGGTGTCTTAGAATGATCAGAGAATGCTTGTGTCGGGATTTCGGACCCGGGGGGTCCCTGGACCGACGAGTAAATTTGTCGCTGCGTGTCCCTGCCCAGATGGGTTGGTGCGAGATGGAACACAAGGGGGGGGGGGAATGAGCCTTGTATTATCCTGCACCAGGGTGCTCGTAGTAGGGGTTACTGAAAGGGAAATAGGCTTACACCTTTTCCTAATTAATTTTGGTGGTTGAATTGCCCAACACAAATAATTGGACTAACTAGTTTGTTCTAGTCTATAAGTTCAAAGGTGCCAAAGGTTCACAACAAGCCAATAAAAAGACCAAAGATGGGTTCAAATAAAGAGAGCTAAAGAAATCCCAAAGGCACCCTGGTCTGGCGCACCGGACAGTGTCCGGTGCACCACTGGATAGTGTCCGGTGCACCAGGGAACTCGAAGCTGAACTCGCTACCTTCAGGAAAATGGAGGCCGCTTCGCTATAATTCACCGGACTGTCCGGTGTTGAAAGGGAATTAGGCTTACACCTAGTTCCCAAATAATTTTGGTGGTCGAATTGCCCAACACAAATATTGGACTAACTAGTTTGCTCTAGTACATAAGTTATACAGGTGCAAAAGGTTCACATTTAGCCAATAAAAAGACCAAGTGTTGGATTCAACAAAGGAGCAATGAGGCAACCGAGGGCACCTCTGGCTGGTGGCACCGGACTGTCCGGTGTGCACCGGACAGTGTCCGGTGCGCTCAGAGGACTCCAACTCAAACTCTTCGCCCTCGGGAATTCTCGGAAGCCGGCGCGCTATAATTCACCGGACTGTCCGGTGTGCACCGGACATGTCCGGTGCTCCAAGGAAGCGCGGTCTCCGGAACTCGCCAGCCTCGGGTTCGCGCGGCAGCCGCTCCGCTAAAATTCACCGGACTGTCCGGTGTGCACCGGACTGTCCGGTGTGCCAGCGGAGCAACGGCTCTCTGCGGCGCCAACGGCTCCCTGCGGTGCATTTAATGCGCGCGCAGCGCGCGCAGACGTCAGGCACGCCCATACCGGTGCACCGGACATCAAACAGTACGTGTCCGGTGTGCACCGGACACCCAGGAGGGCCCAGAAGTCAGAAGCTCCAACGGTCAGAATCCAACGGCAATGGTGACGTGGCAGGGGCACCGGACTGTCCGGTGTGCACCGGACTGTCCGGTGCGCCATCGAACAGACACGTTCCAGCAACGGTCACTTTTGGTGGTTGGGACTATAAATACCCCAACCACCCCACATTCATTGCCATCCAAGTTTTCCACTTCTCAACTACTACAAGAGCTCTAGCATTCAATTCTAGACACATCAAATAGATCAAGTCCTCTCCAAATTCCACACAACACCATAGTGACTAGTGAGAGTGATTTGCTTGTGTTCTTTCGAGCTCTTGCGCTTGGATCGCATTCTTTTCTTTCTCACTTGTTCTTGAGATCAACACTCAATTGTAACCAAGGCAAGAGGCACCAATTGTGTGGTGGCCCTTGCGGGGAAGTTTTGTTCCCGTTTGATTGAGAAGAAGAGAAAGCTCACTCGATCCGTGGGATCGTTTGAGAGAGGGAAGGGTTGAAAGAGACCCGGCCTTTGTGGCCTCCTCAACGGGGAGTAGGTTTGCGAGAACCGAACCTCGGTAAAACAAATCCGCGTGTCACACTCTTATTTGCTTGCGATTTGTTTTGCGCCCTCTCTCGCGGACTCGTTTCTTTATTACTAACGCTAACCCGGCTTGTAGTTATGATTATTTTTTTAAATTTCGCTTTCGCCCTATTCACCCCCCCTCTAGGCGACTATCAATTGGTATCAGAGCCCGGTGCTTCATTAGAGCCTAACCGCTCGAAGTGATGTCGGGAGATCACACCAAGAGGGAGATGGAGACCGGCGATAACAAGCCCACTACAAGCCAAGGGAGCACTTCATCGGAAGAGTTCCGCACCAAGAGAAGGGAGAAGAAGAAGAACTCCTCCAAGCGGAAGGAGAAAAGATCTTCCTCTTCTCACCACAAGGAGAAGAAGGAAAAATCTTCTTCTCACAAGCCGCATCGGAGTGGAGACAAGCACAAAAGGATGAGGAAGGTGGTCTACTACGAGACCGACACTTCATCGACATCCACCTCCGGCTCCGACGCGGCGTCCGTCACTTCTAAACGCCAAGAGCGTAAGAAGTATAGTAAGATCCCCCTACGCTACCATCGCACTCCTAAACATACACCTTTACTTTCCGTCCCATTAGGCAAACTGAAAGGGAATTAGGCTTACACCTAGTTCCTAAATAATTTTGGTGGTTGAATTGCCCAACACAAATATTGGACTAACTAGTTTGCTCTAGTGCATAAGTTATACAGGTGCAAAAGGTTCACATTTAGCCAATAAAAAGACCAAGTGTTGGATTCAACAAAGGAGCAACGAGGCAACCGAGGGCACCTCTGGCTGAAGGCACCGGACTGTCCGGTGTGCACCGGACATGTCCGGTGCGCCCAGAGGACTCCGACTCAAACTCTTCGCCCTCGGGAATTCTCGGAAGCCGGCGCGCTATAATTCACCGGACTGTCTGGTGTGCACCGGACATGTCCGGTGCTCCAAGGAAGCGCGGTCTCCAGGAACTCGCCAGCCTCGGGTTCGCACGGGAGCCGCTCCGCTAAAATTCACCGGACTGTCCGGTGTGCACCGGACTGTCCGGTGTGCCTGCGGAGCAACGGCTCCCTGCGGCGCCAACGGCTCCCTGCGGCGCCAACGGCTCCCTGCGGTGCATTTAATGCGCGCGCAGCGCGCGCAGACGTCAGGATCGCCCATACCGGTGCACCGGACATCAAACAGTACATGTCCGGTGTGCACCGGACACCCAGGCGGGCCCAGAAGTCAGAAGCTCCAACGGCCAGAATCCAACGGCAATGGTGACGTGGCAGGGGCACCGGACTGTCCGGTGTGCACCGGACTGTCCGGTGCGCCATCGAACAGACAGGTTCCAGCAACGGTCACTTTTGGTGGTTGGGGCTATAAATACCCCAACCACCCCACATTCATTGCAATCCAAGTTTTCCACTTCTCAACTACTACAAGAGCTCTAGCATTCAATTCTAGGCACACCAAATAGATCAAGTCCTCTCCAAATTCCACACAACTCCATAGTGACTAGAGAGAGTGATTTGCTTGTGTTCTTTCGAGCTCTTGCGCTTGGATCGCATTCTTTTCTTTCTCACTTGTTCTTGAGATCATCACTCAATTGTAACCAAGGCAAGAGGCACCAATTGTGTGGTGGCCCTTGCGGGGAAGCTTTGTTCCCGTTTGATTGAGAAGAAGAGAAAGCTCACTCGATCCGTGGGATCGTTTGAGAGAGGGAAGGGTTGAAAGAGACCCGGCCTTTGTGGCCTCCTCAACGGGGAGTAGGTTTGCGAGAACCGAACCTCGGTAAAACAAATCCTCGTGTCACACTCTCATTTGCTTGCGATTTGTTTTGCGCCCTCTCTCGCGGACTCGTTTCTTTATTACTAACGCTAACCCGACTTGTAGTTGTGATTATTTTTGTAAATTTCAGTTTCGCCCTATTCACCCCCCCTCTAGGCGACTATCAATTGGTATCAGAGCCAGGTTCTTCATTAGAGCCTAACCGCTCGAAGTGATGTCGGGAGATCACGCCAAGAAGGAGATGGAGACCGGCGACAAGCCCACTACAAGTCAAGGGAGCACTTCATCTTCATCGGAAGAGTCCCGCACCAAGAGAAGAGAGAAGAAGAAGAACTCCTCCAAGCGGAAGGAGAAAAGATCTTCCTCTTCTCACCACAAGGAGAAGAAGGAAAAATCTTCTTCTCACAAGCGGCATCGGAGTGGGGATAAGCACAAAAGGATGAGGAAGGTGGTCTACTATGAGACCGACACTTCATCGACATCTACCTCCGGCTCCGACGCGGCGTCCGTCACTTCTAAACGCCAAGAGCGTAAGAAGTATAGTAAGATTCCCCTACGCTATCCTCGCATTCCTAAACATACACCTTTACTATCCGTCCCATTAGGCAAACCACCAACTTTTAATGGTGAAGATTATGCTATGTGGAGTAATTTGATGCGATTTCATCTAACCTCTCTCCACAAAAGATTATGGGATGTTGTTGAGTATGGTGTACAGGTACCATCCGTAGGGGATGAGGACTATGACACGGATGAAGTGGCCCAAATCGAGCACTTCAACTCCCAAGCCGCAACCATCCTCCTTGCCTCTCTAAGCAAGGAGGAATACAACAAAGTACAAGGGTTGAAGAACGCCAAGGAGATTTGGGACCTACTCAAGACGGCGCACGAGGGTGATGAACTCACCAAGATTACTAAACGGGAAACGATCAAGGGGGAGCTCGGTCGCTTCCGTCTTCGCCAAGGGGAGGAGCCACAAGACATGTACAACCGGCTCAAGACCTTGGTGAACCAAGTGCGCAACCTCGGGAGCGCAAAATGGGATGACCACGAGGTGGTTAAGGTTATTTTAAGAGCACTTATTTTCCTTAACCCTACTCAAGTACAATTAATTCGTGGTAATCCTAGATATCCACTAATGACCCC
Source organism: Zea luxurians (assembly GCA_029449295.1). Lineage (NCBI taxonomy): Eukaryota > Viridiplantae > Streptophyta > Magnoliopsida > Poales > Poaceae > Zea > Zea luxurians. The sequence goes on from JAOPSE010000023.1 coordinate 40,924,813, forward strand.
CGAGGAAGTCATCGGGAATTTTGTGAGTTTTGAATGCATGATTAAGGGCTCCAAGAAGATCAACGAGCTTGACGAGCCTTCCACATCCGAGGCGCAACCGGTGGCCTTCAAGGCAACGGAGGAGAAGAAGGAGGAGTCTACACCAAGTAGACAACCGATTGACGCCTCCAAGCTCGACAATGAGGAGATGGCCCTAATCATCAAAAGCTTTCGGCAAATCCTCAAGCAACGGAAGGGGAAGGACTACAAATCCCGTTCCAAGAAGGTTTGCTACAAGTGTGGTAAGCCCGGTCACTTTATTGCTAAATGTCCATTATCAAGTGATAGTGACAGGGGAGACGACAAGAAGGGCAAGAGGAAGGAGAAGAAGAAGTACTACAAGAAGAAGGGCGGCGATGCCCATGTTTGTCGGGAGTGGGACTCCGACGAAAGCTCAAGCGACTCCTCCGACGACGAGGACGCCGCCAACATCGCCGTCACCAAGGGCCTCCTCTTCCCCAACATCGGCCACAAGTGTCTCATGGCCAAGGACGGCAAAAAGAAGGTAAAATCAAAGTCCTCCACTAAATATGAAACATCTAGTGATGAGGATGATGATAAAAATGAAGAGGATAATTTGCGCATTCTTTTTGCTAACCTCAACATGCAACAAAAGGAAAAATTAAATAAATTGATTAGTGCTATACATGAGAAGGATGATCTCTTGGATTCTCAAGAGGACTTCCTTATTAAAGAAAATAAGAAGCATGTCAAGGTTAAAAATGCTTATGCTCTAGAAAGAGAAAAATGTGAAAAATTGTCTAGTGAGCTAAGCACTTGTCATGAAACTTTAGACAACCTTAGAAATGAAAATGCAAATTTGTTAGCTAAGGTTGATTCTCATGTTTGCATTGATCCTAGAAATGATAATGTTGATTTGCTTGCTAGGATTGATGAGTTAAATGTTTCCATTGCTAGCCTTAGAAATGAAAATGAGAAATTAATTGCTAAGGCTAAGGATTTTAATGTTTGCAATGCTACTATTTCCGACCTTAGAACTAAAAATGACATGTTGCATGCTAAGGTTGTTGAACTTAAATCTTGCAAACCCTCTACATCTAATGTTGAGCATGTTTCCATTTGTACTAGATGTAGAGATATTAATGTTGATGCTATCCATGATCACCTAGCCTTAATTAAAAAACAAAATGATCACATAGCACAACTTAATGCTAAAATTAGAGAGCATGACTTAGAAAATGAAAAATTTAAATTGGCTAGAAGCATGCTCTATAATGGGAGACGCCCTGGCATTAAGGATGGCATTGGCTTCCAAAAGGGAGACAATGTCAAAATTAATGCCCCTCCAAAGAATTTATCTAACTTTGTTAAGGGCAAGGCTCCCATGCCTCAGGATAACGAGGGTTACATTTTGTACCCTGCCGGCTATCCTGAGAGCAAAATTAGGAAAATTCATTCTAGGAAGTCTCACTCTGGCCCTAATCATGCTTTTATGTATAAGGGTGAGACATCTAGATCTAGGCAACCAACCCATGCCAAGTTGCCTAGAAAGAAAATCCCTAATGCATCAAATGATCATGCCATGTCATTTAAAACTTTTGATGCATCTTATGTTTTAACTAACAAATCCGGCAAGGTAGTTGCCAAGATTGTTGGGGGCAAACACAAGGGCTCCAAGACTTGTGTTTGGGTACCCAAAGTTCTTGTATCTAATGCCAAAGGACCCAAAACCGTTTGGGTACCTAAAACAAAGAACTAAACTTGTTTTGTAGGTTTATGCATCCGGGGGCACAAGTTGGATACTCGACAGCGGGTGCACAAACCACATGACCGGGGAGAAAAGGATGTTCTCCTCATATGAGAAAAACCAAGATCCCCAACGAGCTATCACATTCGGGGATGGAAACCAAGGTTTGGTCAAAGGTTTGGGTAAAATTGCTATATCCCCTGACCATTCCATTTCTAATGTTTTTCTTGTAGATTCCTTAGATTACAATTTGCTTTCCGTATCCCAGTTATGTCAAATGGGCTACAACTGTCTTTTCACTGATATAGGTGTTACTGTCTTTAGAAGAAGTGATGATTCAGTAGCATTTAAGGGAGTGTTAGAGGGTCAGCTATACTTAGTAGATTTTAATAGAGCTGAACTCGACACTTGCTTGATTGCTAAGACTAACTTGGGTTGGCTCTGGCACCGCCGACTAGCCCATGTTGGAATGAAGAATCTCCACAAGCTTCTAAAGGGAGAACACATTTTGGGACTAACCGATGTTCATTTTGAGAAAGACAGGATTTGTAGCGCATGCCAAGCCGGGAAGCAAGTTGGCATTCATCATCCACACAAAAACATCATGACTACCGACAGGCCACTGGAGCTCCTTCACATGGATTTGTTCGGCCCGATCGCTTACATAAGCATCGGCGGTAGTAAGTATTGCCTTGTAATTGTGGATGACTATTCTCGCTTCACTTGGGTATTCTTTTTGCAGGAAAAATCACAAACCCAAGAGACCTTAAAAGGATTCTTGAGACGAGCTCAAAATGAGTTCGGCTTAAGGATCAAGAAAATTAGAAGCGACAACGGGACGGAGTTCAAGAACTCTCAAATTGAAGGCTTTCTTGAGGAAGAGGGCATCAAGCATGAGTTCTCTTCTCCCTACACTCCACAACAAAATGGTGTAGTGGAGAGGAAGAATCGAACTCTATTGGACATGGCAAGAACCATGCTTGATGAGTACAAGACACCGGATCGGTTTTGGGCCGAGGCGGTCAACACCGCCTGCTACGCCATCAACCGGTTATATCTTCACCGAATCCTCAAGAAGACATCTTATGAACTCCTAACCGGTAAAAAGCCCAATATTTCATATTTTAGAGTTTTTGGTAGCAAATGTTTTATACTTGTTAAAAGAGGTAGAAAATCTAAATTTGCTCCTAAAACTGTAGAAGGCTTTTTACTAGGATATGACTCAAACACAAAGGCATATAGAGTCTTTAACAAGTCCTCAGGACTTGTTGAAGTTTCTTGTGACGTTGTGTTTGATGAGACTAACGGCTCTCAAGTAGAGCAAGTTGATCTTGATGATGTAGGTGAAGAACAGGCTCCATGCATAGCGCTAAGGAACATGTCCATCGGGGATGTGTGTCCTAAGGAATCCGAAGAGCCTCCAAATGCACAAGATCAACCATCCTCCTCCACGCAAGTATCTCCACCGACTCAAGTTGAGGATGAGGCTCAAGATGTTGAACAAGAAGATCAAGAAGATGAGCCACCTCAAAATGACGGCAACGATCAAGGGGGAGATGCAAATGATGAAGACAAGGAGGATGAACAACCAAGGCCGCCACACCCAAGAGTCCACCAAGCAATACAACGAGATCACCCCGTCGACACTATCCTTGGCGATATTCATAAGGGGGTAACTACTCGATCTCGTGTTGCTCATTTTTGTGAACATTACTCGTTTGTTTCCTCTATTGAGCCAACCAGGGTAGAGGAAGCACTACAAGATTCGGATTGGGTGATGGCGATGCAAGAGGAGCTCAACAATTTCACGAGGAACGAGGTATGGCACTTAGTTCCACGTCCTAACCAAAATGTTGTAGGAACCAAGTGGGTCTTCCGCAACAAGCAAGACGAGCATGGTGTGGTGACTAGGAACAAAGCTCGACTCGTGGCCAAGGGGTATTCACAAGTCGAAGGTTTGGATTTTGGTGAAACCTATGCACCCGTAGCTAGGCTTGAGTCAATTCGTATATTATTAGCCTATGCTACTTACCATGGCTTCAAGCTTTATCAAATGGACGTGAAGAGTGCCTTCCTCAATGGACCAATCAAGGAGGAGGTCTATGTTGAGCAACCTCCCGGCTTTGAAGACAGTGAGTACCCTAACCATGTTTATAGGCTCTCTAAGGCGCTTTATGGGCTTAAGCAAGCCCCAAGAGCATGGTATGAATGCCTTAGAGATTTCCTTATTGCAAATGGCTTCAAAGTCGGCAAGGCCGATCCTACTTTATTCACTAAGACTCTTGACAATGATTTGTTTGTATGCCAAATTTATGTTGATGACATCATATTTGGGTCTACTAACAAATCTACATGTGAAGAATTTAGTAGGATCATGACACAAAAATTCGAGATGTCAATGATGGGGGAGTTGAAGTATTTTCTAGGATTCCAAGTCAAGCAACTCCAAGAGGGCACCTTCATTAGCCAAACGAAGTATACTCAAGACATTTTAAGCAAGTTTGGAATGAAGGATGCCAAGCCCATCAAGACACCCATGGGAACCAATGGGCATCTCGACCTCGACACGGGAGGTAAGTCCGTGGATCAAAAGGTATACCGGTCAATGATTGGATCATTGCTTTATTTATGTGCATCTCGACCGGACATTATGCTTTCCGTATGCATGTGTGCAAGATTCCAAGCCGACCCTAAGGAATCACACCTTACGGCCGTGAAACGAATCTTGAGATATTTGGCTTTTACTCCTAAGTTTGGGCTTTGGTACCCTCGGGGATCCACTTTTGATTTGATTGGATATTCGGATGCCGATTGGGCGGGGTGTAGAATTAACAGGAAGAGCACATCGGGGACTTGCCAGTTCTTGGGAAGATCCTTGGTGTCTTGGGCTTCAAAGAAGCAAAATTCGGTCGCTCTTTCTACCGCCGAAGCCGAGTACATTGCCGCAGGTCATTGTTGCGCGCAATTGCTTTGGATGAGGCAAACCCTGCGGGACTACGGTTACAAACTAACCAAAGTCCCCTTGCTATGTGACAATGAGAGTGCAATCAAAATGGCCGACAATCCCGTCGAGCACAGCCGCACTAAGCACATAGCCATTCGGTATCATTTTCTTCGGGATCACCAACAAAAGGGGGATATCGAGATTTCATACATTAACACTAAAGATCAATTAGCCGATATCTTTACCAAACCACTTGATGAACAATCTTTTACCCGACTTAGGCATGAGCTTAATATTCTTGATTCTAGGAATTTCTTTTGCTAAACTTGCACACATAGCACATGAATATACCTTTGATCATGTCTCTTTTATATATGCTATGACTAATGTGTTTTCAAGTGTATTTCAACCAAGTCATAGGTATATTGAAAGGGAATTGGAGTCTTCGGCGAAGACAAGGCTTCCACTCCACTCCACTACTCATCCTTCGCCGTCGCTCCGCATCACTCTCCAACTTTGGTATAACCTTCACTCATTCATTTCATGACCAAAGGGGGAGAAAGTACCTCATTGGGCTCTAATGATTCCGTTTTTGGCGATTCATGCCAAAGGGGGAGAAAATATGAGCCCAAAGCAAAAGGACCGCACCACCACCTAATTTTATAAATTTGATGATTTTAATTGGTAAATTTCAAAATTGGTATCTCTGTGTGTTCTAAAGGGGGAGCAAGTAGTATTTTCAAAATTGATGAAAAACCCTCTTGAACACTAAGAGGAGACCTTATTTGAGGGGGAGTTTTGTCTAGTCAAAGGAAAAGCATTTGAACAAAGGAAGAAAATTTCAAAACTTAAAAATGCTTTGCAAATCTTATTCATTTACCTTTGACTATCTTGCAAAATGACTTTGAAAAGGATTTACAAAAGAGTTTGCAAAAACAAAACTTTTGGTGCAAATGTGGTCCAATATATCAAAAACAAAGAAACCATCCATGCGCATCATGAAAGTATTTACATTGGCTCAATTCCAAGCAACCTTTGCACTTACATTATGTGAACTAGTTCAACTATGCACGCCTATATTTGCTTTGGTTTGTGTTGGCATCAATCACCAAAAAGGGGGAGATTGAAAGGGAATTAGGCTTACACCTAGTTCCTAAATAATTTTGGTGGTTGAATTGCCCAACACAAATATTGGACTAACTAGTTTGCTCTAGTGCATAAGTTATACAGGTGCAAAAGGTTCACATTTAGCCAATAAAAAGACCAAGTGTTGGATTCAACAAAGGAGCAACGAGGCAACCGAGGGCACCTCTGGCTGAAGGCACCGGACTGTCCGGTGTGCACCGGACATGTCCGGTGCGCCCAGAGGACTCCGACTCAAACTCTTCGCCCTCGGGAATTCTCGGAAGCCGGCGCGCTATAATTCACCGGACTGTCCGGTGCTCCAAGGAAGCGCGGTCTCCAGGAACTCGCCAGCCTCGGGTTCGCACGGGAGCCGCTCCGCTAAAATTCACCGGACTGTCCGGTGTGCACCGGACTGTCCGGTGTGCCTGCGGAGCAACGACTCCCTGCGGCGCCAACGGCTCCCTGCGGTGCATTTAATGCGCGCGCAGCGCGCGCAGACGTCAGGATCGCCCATACCGGTGCACCGGACATCAAACAGTACATGTCCGGTGTGCACCGGACACCCAGGCGGGCCCAGAAGTTAGAATCTCCAACGGTCAGAATCCAACGGCAATGGTGACGTGGCAGGGGCACCGGACTGTCCGGTGTGCACCGGACTGTCCGGTGCGCCATCGAACAGACAGGTTCCAGCAACGGTCACTTTTGGTGGTTGGGGCTATAAATACCCCAACCACCCCACATTCATTGCAATCCAAGTTTTCCACTTCTCAACTACTACAAGAGCTCTAGCATTCAATTCTAGACACACCAAATAGATCAAGTCCTCTCCAAATTCCACACAACTCCATAGTGACTAGAGAGAGTGATTTGCTTGTGTTCTTTCGAGCTCTTGCGCTTGGATCGCATTCTTTTCTTTCTCACTTGTTCTTGAGATCATCACTCAATTGTAACCAAGGCAAGAGGCACCAATTGTGTGGTGGCCCTTGCGGGGAAGCTTTGTTCCCGTTTGATTGAGAAGAAGAGAAAGCTCACTCGATCCGTGGGATCGTTTGAGAGAGGGAAGGGTTGAAAGAGACCCGGCCTTTGTGGCCTCCTCAACGGGGAGTAGGTTTGCGAGAACCGAACCTCGGTAAAACAAATCCTCGTGTCACACTCTCATTTGCTTGCGATTTGTTTTGCGCCCTCTCTCGCGGACTCGTTTCTTTATTACTAACGCTAACCCGACTTGTAGTTGTGATTATTTTTGTAAATTTCAGTTTCGCCCTATTCACCCCCCCTCTAGGCGACTATCACAAACCACCAACTTTTAATGGTGAAGATTATGCTATGTGGAGTAATTTAATGCGATTTCATCTAACCTCTCTCCACAAAAGTATATGGGATGTTGTTGAGTATGGTGTACAGGTACCATCGGTAGGGGATGAGGACTATGACACGGACGAAGTAGCCCAAATCGAGCACTTCAACTCCCAAGCCGCAACCATCCTCCTTGCCTCTCTAAGCAAGGAGGAATACAACAAAGTACAAGGGTTGAAGAACGCCAAGGAGATTTGGGACCTACTCAAGACGGCGCACGAGGGTGATGAACTCACCAAAATCACCAAGCGGGAAACGATCGAGGGGGAGCTCGGTCGCTTCCGTCTTCGCCAAGGGGAGGAGCCTCAAGATATGTACAACCGGCTCAAGACCTTGGTGAACCAAGTGCGCAACCTCGGGAGCGCAAAATGGGATGACCACGAGGTGGTTAAGGTTATTTTAAGAGCACTTATTTTCCTTAACCCCACTCAAGTACAATTAATTCGTGGTAATCCTAGATATCCACTAATGACCCCCGAGGAAGTTATCGGGAATTTTGTAAGCTTTGAATGCATGATTAAGGGCTCGAAGAAGATCAACGAGCTTGACGAGCCTTCCACATCCGAGGCGCAACCGGTGGCCTTCAAGGCAACGGAGGAGAAGAAGGAGGAGTCTACACCAAGTAGACAACCAATTGACGCCTCCAAGCTCGACAATGAGGAGATGGCCCTAATCATCAAAAGCTTTCGGCAAATCCTCAAGCAACGGAAGGGGAAGGATTACAAATCCCGTTCCAAGAAGGTTTGCTACAAGTGTGGTAAGCCCGGTCACTTTATTGCAAAGTGTCCTATGTCTAGTGACAGTGACAGGGGCGACGACAAGAAGGGAAGAAGAAAGGAGAAGAAGAAGTATTACAAGAAGAAGGGCGGCGATGCCCATGTTTGTCGGGAGTGGGACTCTGACGAAAGCTCAAGCGACTCCTCCGACGACGAGGACGCCGCCAACATCGCCGTCACCAAAGGCCTTCTCTTCCCCAACGTCGGCCACAAGTGTCTCATGGCCAAGGACGGCAAAAAGAAGGTAAAATCAAGATCCTCCACTAAATATGAAACATCTAGTGATGAGGATGATGATAAAAATGAGGAGGATAACTTGCGCATTCTTTTTGCTAACCTTAACATGGATCAAAAGGAAAAATTAAATGAGCTAATTAGTGCCATCCATGAAAAGGATGATCTCTTGGACTCCCAAGAGGACTTCCTAATCAAGGAAAACAAGAAACATGTTAAGGTTAAAAATGCTTATGCTCTAGAGGTAGAAAAATGTAACAAATTATCTAGTGAGCTAAGCACATGCCATGACACTATTGCCAACCTTAGAAATGAAAATGTTAAATTAATTGCTAAGGTTGATTCTCATGTTTGCATTGATCCTAGAAATGATAATGTTGATTTGCTTGCTAGGATTGATGAGTTGAATGTTTCTATCACTAGCCTTAGAAATGAGAATGAGAAACTAATTGCTAAGGCTAAGGATTTTGATGTTTGCAATGCTACTATTTCCGACCTTAGAACCAAAAATGATATGTTGCATGCTAAGGTTGTTGAACTAAAATCTTGCAAACCCTCTACATCTAATGTTGAGCACATTTCCATTTGTACTAGATGTAGAGATATTAATGTTGATGCTATCCATGATCACCTAGCCTTAATTAAAAAACAAAATGATCACATAACACAACTTAATGCTAAAATTAGAGAGCATGACTTAGAAAATGAAAAATTTAAATTGGCTAGAAGCATGCTCTATAATGGGAGACGCCCTGGCATTAAGGATGGCATTGGCTTCCAAAAGGGAGACAATGTCAAAATTAATGCCCCTCCAAAGAACTTATCTAACTTTGTTAAGGGCAAGGCTCCCATGCCTCAGGATAACGAGGGTTACATTTTGTACCCTGCCGGCTATCCTGAGAGCAAGATTAGGAAAATTCATTCTAGGAAGTCTCACTCTGGCCCTAACCATGCTTTTATGTATAAGGGTGAGACATCTAGATCTAGGCAACCAACCCATGCCAAGTTGCCTGGAAAGAAAACTGCTAATGCATCAAATGATCATGCCATTTCATTTAAGACTTTTGATGCATCTTATGTTTTAACTAACAAATCCGGCAAGGTAGTTGCCAAGATTGTTGGGGGCAAACACAAGGGCTCCAAGACTTGTGTTTGGGTACCCAAAGTTCTTGTATCTAATGCTAAAGGACCCAAAACCGTTTGGGTACCTAAAACAAAGAACTAAACTTGTTTTGTAGGTTTATGCATCCGGGGGCTCAAGTTGGATACTCGACAGCGGGTGCACAAACCATATGACAGGGGAGAAAAGAATGTTCTCCTCATATGAGAAAAACCAAGATCCCCAACGAGCTATCACATTCGGGGATGGAAATCAAGGTTTGGTCAAAGGACTGGGTAAAATTGCTATATCACCTGACCATACTATTTCCAATGTTTTTCTTGTAGATTCTTTAGATTACAATTTGCTTTCTGTATCTCAATTATGTCAAATGGGCTACAACTGTCTTTTTACTGATATAGGTGTTACTGTCTTTAGAAGAAGTGATGATTCAATAGCTTTTAAGGGAGTGTTAGAGGGTCAGCTATACTTAGTAGATTTTAATAGAGCTGAACTCGACACTTGCTTGATTGCTAAGACTAACTTGGGTTGGCTCTGGCACCGCCGACTAGCCCATGTTGGAATGAAGAATCTTCACAAGCTTCTAAAGGGAGAACACATTTTGGGACTAACCGATGTTCATTTTGAGAAAGACAGGATTTGTAGCGCATGCCAAGCCGGGAAGCAAGTTGGCATACATCATCCACACAAAAACATCATGACTACCGACAGGCCACTGGAGCTCCTACACATGGATTTATTCGGCCCGATCGCTTACATAAGCATCGGCGGTAGTAAGTATTGTCTTGTAATTGTGGATGATTATTCTCGCTTCACTTGGGTGTTCTTTTTGCAGGACAAATCTCATACCCAAGAAACTTTAAAAGGATTCTTGAGACGGGCTCAAAATGAGTTCGGCTTAAGGATCAAGAAAATTAGAAGCGACAACGGGACGGAGTTCAAGAACTCTCAAATTGAAGGCTTTCTTGAGGAGGAGGGTATCAAGCATGAGTTCTCTTCTCCCTACACTCCACAACAAAATGGTGTAGTGGAGAGGAAGAATCGAACTCTATTGGACATGGCAAGAACCATGCTTGATGAGTACAAGACACCGGATCGGTTTTGGGCCGAGGCGGTCAACACCGCCTGCTACGCCATCAACCGGTTATATCTTCATCGAATCCTCAAGAAGACATCTTATGAACTCCTAACCGGTAAAAAGCCAAATATTTCATATTTTAGAGTTTTTGGTAGCAAATGTTTTATTCTTGTCAAAAGAGGTAGAAAATCTAAATTTGCTCCTAAAACTGTAGAAGGCTTTTTACTAGGATATGACTCAAACACAAGGGCATATAGAGTCTTTAACAAGTCCTCAGGACTTGTTGAAGTTTCTTGTGACGTTGTGTTTGATGAGACTAACGGCTCTCAAGTAGAGCAAGTTGATCTTGATGATATAGGTGAAGAACAGGCTCCATGCATAGCGCTAAGGAACATGTCCATTGGGGATGTGTGTCCTAATGAATCCGAAGAGCCTTCAAGTGCACAAGATCAACCATCCTCCTCCAAGCAAGCATCTCCACCGACTCAAATTGAGGATGAGGCTCAAGATGTTGAACAAGAAGATCAAGAAGATGAGCCACCTCAAAATGACGGCAACGATCAAGGGGGAGATGCAAATGATGAAGACAAGGAGGATGAACAACCAAGGCCGCCACACCCAAGAGTCCACCAAGCAATACAACGAGATCACCCCGTCGACACCATCCTCGGCGATATTCATAAGGGGGTAACTACTCGATCTCGTGTTGCTCATTTTTGTGAACATTACTCTTTTGTTTCCTCTATTGAGCCACACAGGGTAGAGGAAGCACTTCAAGATTCGGATTGGGTGATGGCGATGCAAGAGGAGCTCAACAATTTCACAAGGAACGAGGTATGGCACTTAGTTCCACGTCCTAACCAAAATGTTGTAGGAACCAAGTGGGTCTTCCGCAACAAGCAAGACGAGCATGGTGTGGTGACTAGGAACAAAGCTCGACTCGTGGCCAAGGGGTATTCACAAGTCGAAGGTTTGGATTTTGGTGAAACCTATGCACCCGTAGCTAGGCTTGAGTCAATTCGCATATTATTAGCCTATGCTACTTACCATGGCTTCAAGCTTTATCAAATGGACGTGAAGAGTGCCTTTCTCAATGGACCGATCAAGGAGGAGGTCTATGTTGAGCAACCTCCCGGCTTTGAAGACAGTGAGTACCCTAACCATGTTTATAGGCTCTCTAAGGCGCTTTATGGGCTCAAGCAAGCCCCGAGAGCATGGTATGAATGCCTTAGAGATTTCCTTATTACAAATGGCTTCAAAGTCGGCAAGGCCGATCCTACTTTATTTACTAAAACTCTTGACAATGATTTGTTTGTATGCCAAATTTATGTTGATGATATCATATTTGGGTCTACTAACAAATCTACATGTGAAGAGTTTAGTAGGATCATGACACAAAAATTCGAGATGTCGATGATGGGGGAGTTGAAGTATTTCCTAGGATTCCAAGTCAAGCAACTCCAAGAAGGCACCTTCATTAGCCAAACGAAGTATACTCAAGATATCCTAAGCAAGTTTGGAATGAAGGATGCCAAGCCCATCAAGACACCCATGGGAACAAATGGGCATCTCGACCTCGACACGGGAGGTAAGTCCGTGGATCAAAAGGTATACCGGTCGATGATTGGTTCGTTGCTTTATTTGTGTGCATCTCGACCGGACATTATGCTTTCCGTTTGCATGTGTGCAAGATTCCAAGCCGACCCTAAGGAATCACACCTTACGGCCGTGAAACGAATCTTGAGATATTTGGCTTTTACTCCTAAGTTTGGGCTTTGGTACCCTCGGGGATCCACATTTGATTTGATTGGTTATTCGGATGCCGATTGGGCGGGGTGTAGAATTAATAGGAAGAGCACATCGGGGACTTGCCAGTTCTTGGGAAGATCCTTGGTGTCTTGGGCTTCAAAGAAGCAAAATTCGGTCGCTCTTTCTACCGCCGAAGCCGAGTACATTACCGCAGGTCATTGTTGCGCGCAATTGCTTTGGATGAGGCAAACCCTGCGGGACTACGGTTACAAACTAACCAAAGTCCCCTTGCTATGTGACAATGAGAGTGCAATCAAAATGGCCGACAATCCCGTCGAGCATAGCCGCACTAAGCACATAGCCATTCGGTATCATTTTCTTCGGGATCACCAACAAAAGGGGGATATCGAGATTTCTTACATTAACACTAAAGATCAATTAGCCGATAACTTTACCAAACCACTTGATGAGCAATCTTTTACCCGACTTAGGCATGAGCTCAATATTCTTGATTCTAGGAATTTCTTTTGCTAAACTTGCACACATAGCACATGAATATACCTTTGATCATGTCTCTTTTATATATGCTATGACTAATGTGTTTTCAAGTGTATTTCAAACCAAGTCATAGGTATATTGAAAGGGAATAGGAGTCTTCGGCGAAGACAAAGGCTTCCACGTCGCTCCACATCATCTCTCCAACTTTGGTACAATCTTCACTCATTCATTTTATTACCAAAGGGAGAGAAAGTACTTTATTGGGCTCTAATGATTCCGTTTTTGGCGATTCATGCCAAAGGGGGAGAAAATATGAGCCCAAAGCAAAAGGACCGCACCACCACCCTAATTTTAAAAATTAATGATTTTCAATTGGTAAATTTCAAAATTGGTATCTCTTTGTGTTCTAAAGGGGGAGCAAGTAGTATTTTCAAAATTGACGTCTTAAAACCCTCTTGAACACTAAGAGGAGACTTTATTTGAGGGGGAGTCTTGTTTAGTCAAAGGAAAAGCATTTGAACAAAGGAAGAAAATTTCAAATCTTGAAAATGCTTTGCAAATCTTATTCATTTACCTTTGACTATCTTGCAAAATGACTTTGAAAAAGAATTTACAAAAGAATTTGCAAAAACAAAACTTATGGTGCAAGTGTGGTCCAATATGTCAAAAACAGAGAAAACAATCCATGCGCATCATATAAGTATATATTGGCTCAATTCCAAGCAACCTTTGCACTTACATTAAGCAAACTAGTTCATTTATGCACTTCTATATTTGCTTTGGTTTGTGTTGGCATCAATCACCAAAAAGGGGGAGATTGAAAGGGAATTAGGCTTACACCTAGTTCCCAAATAATTTTGGTGGTCGAATTGCCCAACACAAATATTGGACTAACTAGTTTGCTCTAGTACATAAGTTATACAGGTGCAAAAGGTTCACATTTAGCCAATAAAAAGACCAAGTGTTGGATTCAACAAAGGAGCAATGAGGCAACCGAGGGCACCTCTGGCTGGTGGCACCGGACAGTGTCCGGTGCGCTCAGAGGACTCCAACTCAAACTCTTCGCCCTCGGGAATTCTCGGAAGCCGGCGCGCTATAATTCACCGGACTGTCCGGTGTGCACCGGACATGTCCGGTGCTCCAAGGAAGCGCGGTCTCCGGAACTCGCCAGCCTCGGGTTCGCGCGGCAGCCGCTCCGCTAAAATTCACCGGACTGTCCGGTGTGCACCGGACTGTCCGGTGTGCCAGCGGAGCAACGGCTCTCTGCGGCGCCAACGGCTCCCTGCGGTGCATTTAATGCGCGCGCAGCGCGCGCAGACGTCAGGCACGCCCATACCGGTGCACCGGACATCAAACAGTACGTGTCCGGTGTGCACCGGACACCCAGGAGGGCCCAGAAGTCAGAAGCTCCAACGGTCAGAATCCAACGGCAATGGTGACGTGGCAGGGGCACCGGACTGTCCGGTGTGCACCGGACTGTCCGGTGCGCCATCGAACAGACAGGTTCCAGCAACGGTCACTTTTGGTGGTTGGGACTATAAATACCCCAACCACCCCACATTCATTGCCATCCAAGTTTTCCACTTCTCAACTACTATAAGAGCTCTAGCATTCAATTCTAGACACATCAAATAGATCAAGTCCTCTCCAAATTCCACACAACACCATAGTGACTAGTGAGAGTGATTTGCTTGTGTTCTTTCGAGCTCTTGCGCTTGGATCGCATTCTTTTCTTTCTCACTTGTTCTTGAGATCAACACTCAATTGTAACTAAGGCAAGAGGCACCAATTGTGTGGTGGCCCTTGCGGGGAAGTTTTGTTCCCGTTTGATTGAGAAGAAGAGAAAGCTCACTCGATCCGTGGGATCGTTTGAGAGAGGGAAGGGTTGAAAGAGACCCGGCCTTTGTGGCCTCCTCAACGGGGAGTAGGTTTGCGAGAACCGAACCTCGGTAAAACAAATCCGCGTGTCACACTCTTATTTGCTTGCGATTTGTTTTGCGCCCTCTCTCGCGGACTCGTTTCTTTATTACTAACGCTAACCCGGCTTGTAGTTGTGATTATTTTTGTAAATTTCGCTTTCGCCCTATTCACCCCCCCTCTAGGCGACTATCAGGTGTGCCAGCGGAGCAACGGCTACTTCACGCACAACGGTCGACTGCAACACATTTAATGCACGCCTGCGCGCGCAGAGGTCAGAGCACGCGCAGTTGGCGCACCGGACAGTCTACAGGACTTGTCCGGTGCACCACCGGACAGCCCAGAGGCCCCACAAGTCAGAGCTCCAACGGTCGAACCCCAACGGCTCGCTGACGTGGCTGGTGCACCGGACAGTGTCCGGTGGCACACCGGACTGTCCGGTGCGCCATGCGACAGCAGACTTCCAACGGCCACATTTTGGTGGTTGGGGCTATAAATACCCCAACCACCCCACATTCAATGGCATCCAAGTTTTCCAACTTCTACACCTTACAAGAGCTATAACATTCAATTCTAGACACAATCAAAGAGATCAAATCCTCTCCCAAGTCTCTAGTTCAATTCCAATCTATAGTGACCAGTGAGAGAGTGACGTGTGTTCATTTGAGCTCTTGCGCTTGGATTGCTTCTTTTCTTTCTCATTCTTCCTTGAGATTCACTCAATTGTAACCGAGGCAAGAGACACCAATTGTGTGGTGGTCCTTGCGGGGACTTTGTGTCCCGTGTGATTGAGAAGAGAAGCTCACTCGGTCTAAGTGACCGTTTGAGAGAGGGAAAGGGTTGAAAGAGACCCGATCTTTGTGACCACCTCAACGGGGAGTAGGTTTGCAAGAACCGAACCTCGGTAAAACAAATCCTTGTGTCTCATTCCTTATTTGCTTTCGATTTGTTTTTACACCCTCTCTCTCGGACTCGATTATATTTCTAACGCTAACCCGGCTTGTAGTTGTGATTAACTTTGTAAATTTCAGTTTCGCCCTATTCACCCCCCCTCTAGGCAACTTTCAATTGGTGTCAAAGCCCGGTGCTTCATTAGAGCCTAACCGCTCGAAGTGATGTCGGGAGATCACGCCAAAAAGGAGATGGTGACCGGCGACAAGCCCGCTACAAGCCACGGGAAGGCTCCATCGGGAGAGTCTCGCAACAAAGGGAAGGAGAAGGAATCCTCTTCTCACAAGTCGCATCGGAGTGGCGACAAGAAAAAGAAGATGAGGAAGGTGGTCTACTACGAGACCGATTCTTCGTCGCCATCCACCTCCGGCTCCGACGCGCCGTCCATTACTTCTAAGCGCCATGAGCGCAAGAAGTATAGTAAGATTCCCCTACGCTACCCTCGTATTTCAAAGCATACTCCTTTACTCTCCGTTCCATTAGGCAAACCATCGGTTTTTGACGGTGAAGATTATAATATGTGGAGTGACAAAATGAGGCATCATCTAACCTCACTCCACACAAGCATTTGGAATGCTGTTGAGTTTGGTGTACAGGTACCATCCGTAGGGGATGAAGACTATGACTCGAACGAAGTGGCCCAAATCCACCACTTCAACTCCCAAGCCACTACTATACTCCTCGCCTCTCTAAGTCGAGAGGAGTATAATAAGGTGCAAGGGTTGAAGAGCGCAAAGGAAATTTGGGACATGCTCAAAACCGCGCACGAAGGAGACAAGGTGACAAAGATCACCAAGCGGGAGACGATCGAGAGGGAGCTCGGTCGCTTCATGCTTCACCAAGGGGAGGATCCGCAAGCTATGTACAACCGCTTGAAGACCTTGGTGAATCAAGTGCGCAACCTCAGGAGCACAAAATGGGATGACCATGAGATGGTCAAGGTTATTCTTAGATCCCTCGTTTTTCTTAACCCTACATAAGTTCAATTAATTCGAGGTGATCCTAGATACAAGCTAATATCTCCTGAGGAAGTTATAGGGAAGTTTGTAAGCTTTGAGCTAATGATCAAAGGCTCAAAGAAAATCATCGAGAAAGGCACCTCCTCCACAACCCGTCGCATTCAAGGCAACAGAGGAGAAGAAGGAAGAGTCTACATCAAGTAGGCTTCCCATCGACGCCTCAAAGCTCGACAATGAGGAGATGGCTTTAATCATCAAAAGCTTTCAACAGATCCTCAAGCAAAGGATGGGGAAGGACTACAAACCCCGCTCCAAGAAGGTTTGCTACAAGTGTGGCAAGCCTGGTCACTTTATAGCAAAATGTCCTATTTCTAGTGACAGTGACAGGGGCGACGACAAGAAGGGGAGAAGAAAGGAAAAGAAGAGGTACCACAAGAAGAAGGGCGGCGATGCCCATATGTGCCGCGAGTGGGACTCCGACGAGAGCTCCACCGACTCCTCCTCCGACGAGGACGCCGCCAACTTCGCCGTCAACAAGGGACTTCTCTTCCCCAACGTCGGCCACAAGTGCCTCATGGCAAATGACGGCAAAAGGAAGAAGGTTAAATCTAAATCCTCCACTAAATATGCATCCTCTAGTGATGAAGACAATTCTAGTAATGAGGAGGATAATTTGTTTACCCTTTTTGCCAACCTTAACATGGAACAAAAGGAGAAACTAAATGAATTGATTAGCGCTATTCATGAAAAGGATGAACTCTTGGATAGCTAAGAGGACTTCCTAATTAAGGAAAATAAGAAACATGTTAAGGTTAAGAATGCTTATGCTCTAGAAAGGGAAAAATGTGAAAAATTATCTAGTGAGCTAAGCACTTGCCATGATGTTATTGCCAACCTTAGAAATGAAAATGATAAATTAGTTGCTAAGGTTGATTCAAATGTTTGTGATGATTCATATACCAATCTTAGAAATGATCATGCTATTTCTATTGCTAAGATTGAGAAATTAAATGCCTCTCTTGCTAGCCTTAGATTTGAAAATGAAAAATTGATTACTAAGGCTAAAGAGTTAGATGTTTGCAATGCTTCCATTTCCGATCTTAGAAGTGAAAATGATATTTTACATGCTAAGATTGTTGAACTAAAAACTTGCAAACCCTCTACATCTACCATTGAGCATGTTTCTATTTGCACTAGATGTAGAGATGTTGACATTAATGCTATTCATGATCATATGGCTTTAATTAAACAACAAAATGATCATATAGCAAAACCATCATTGCCTGTTACCGGGGTAAGCTTGATGGGACGCCGGTCTTGTTCCTTCGTAGCCTGAGCTAGCCAGGAGTAGGGTGATGATGTATCCCTTGTGGTGTGGTCGATCTGAGCCTGAGGTCGGGAGAGGCGGCGGCTCCTCCGAGGCCGAGGCCGGGGCCGAGGCCCAGGGTCGGGCGAGGGCGCGACTCTTCCCGAGGCCGAGGCCGAGCCCTGGGTCGGGCGAGGCGGAGATCTCCTCCCGAGGCCGAGGCCGAGCCCTGGGGTCGGGCGAGGCAGAGCTTCCTGTTGCGCCCGAGGCTGAACTTGACAGTTGTCGGTTTCGCCCGGGTGGTTGGCACAGCAGCCGGAGCGGGGCGGGCGACGCTATTTTCTTGTCAATTCGGTCAGTGAAAGGGCAAAGTGACTGCGGTCACTTCGACCTTACCGGCTGAGGCGCGCGTGTCAGGATAAGGTGTCAGGCGATCCCAGCATTAAATGCGCATGCAATACGGTCGGCTGCTAAGGCGATTTGGCCAAGGTCGCTTGCACGACAAGGCTTGCCTTTGGCTGAGCCGAGGGTGCGCTCACTGCCTGAAGAGACCCTCGGGCGAGACGTGAATTCATCCGGGACCACTGTTCCCGTCCGAGGCCGGGCTCGGACGAGGCGAGATCGCGTCCCTTGGTAGACGAAGCTTTGACTTTGACCTGAACTATCAGTCCTTATGGTTTGCTCTGAAGGTGTTCATCAGCCGTGTTTAGGAGTGTTGGGGGTACCCCTAATTACGGTACCCGACAGTAGCCCCTGAGCCTCGAAGGGAGTGTAGGCACTCGCTTGGAGGTTCTGCCGGATTTTTGCGAGGGGACCGGCCTTTCTCGGTTATATTTCGTTCCGGTGGGTGCGCGCGAGCGCACCCGCCGGGTGTAGCCCCCGAGGCCTCGGAGGAGTGGTTTGACTCCTCTGAGGTCTTAATTCTTGCTGTGATGCCTTGGTCGGCCTAGTCGTTCCCTCATGCGGCCTGGCCGTAGCCCGGGTGCATGGTCAGGCTCTGAGTTTTTGAGCTGGTTTGTTGACGCTGTCAACAGTTTTGGCCGCAGCCGGGTGCGAGGGCAGCCCCCGAGCCTCTGCACGGAGCGAGAGGGCGATCAAGGACTGTCTCGACTTTTATTATACGCCCCTTCATCGCCTTTTCGAAAGGAGGAAGGGGGGATAGCGCCACGTTACCCTCGGAGGGCACCGATCATGGCGTTTCTAGTGAGTTGCTAACGGGTGATCCGAGTGGACGCCCATGCCCTGTTCGTTAGGGGTCAGCTAGTGGCCTAGAGGCGCGCTCCAAAAGTACCTGCAAGGGATTTGCTGGACCCGGATCCATTTTGATAGGGTCCGAGGGCTCGGTGCCTCCCTCCGGTGGGATTCCATTACAAATCGTTCCCGTTGGTCTCGGAAATGTCCTAGGGTACCTCGGGAGCATAGCCCGAGCCTCGGCCATGTAACGGACGTACCCAGGGTCATCCCTCACTCTGCGTGCTCTAGGGCGGCTGTCGAACCCTTCCGAGGGGCCAGCCTTCGAACCCCTGATCAGTAATGGACGTGGAGCCCGAGTGCTCTGGGGCGGCTGTCGAACCCTTCCGAGGGGCCAGCCTTCGAACCCCTGATTAGTAATGGGCGCGGAGACCGGGTGCTCTGGGGTGGCTGTCGAACCCTTCCGAGGGGCCAGCCTTCGAAACCCCTGACCAGTAACGGGCGCGGTGCCCGTTTCCTTCGCGGAGAAGGATCCCTTTCGAAATATCCCCTTTCTCGGTCCCAGTGGCAAGAGGCCGCAGGCCATTGTTGCGCGCAATTACTTTGGATGAGGCAAACTCTGCGGGACTATGGTTACAAATTAACCAAAGTTCCTCTTCTATGTGATAATGAGAGTGCAATCCGCATGGCGGATAATCCCGTTGAGCATAGCCGCACTAAACACATAGCCATTCGGTATCATTTTCTTAGGGATCACCAACAAAAGGGGGATATCGAGATTGCATACATTAATACTAAAGATCAATTAGCCGATATCTTTACCAAGCCTCTTGATGAACAAACTTTTACCAAACTTAGGCATGAGCTCAATATTCTTGATTCTAGGAATTTCTTTTGCTAAACTCGCACACATAGCTCATAAGTATACCTTTGATCATATCTCTTTATATATGCTATGACTAATGTGTTTTCAAGTGTATTTCAAACCAAGTCATAGGTATATTGAAAGGGAATTGGAGTCTTCGGCGAAGACAAGGCTTCCACTCCACTCTACTACTCATCCTTCATCGTCGCTCCGCATCACTCTCCGTCTTTGGTATAATCTTCACCCATATGTTTTATTTGCCAAAGGGGAGAGAGTAGGTAGGCAAGGGCTTATATCTCACTCAAAGTATCCGTTTTTGGCGATTCATGCCAAAGGGGGAGAAAGTATGAGCCCAAAGCAAAAGGACCGCACCACCACCCTAATTTTAAAAATTGATGATTTTCAATTGGTAAATTTCAAATTAGTATCTCTTTGTGTTCTAAAGGGGGAGAAAGTAGCATTTTCAAAATTGATATCTTAAAACCCTCTTGAACACTAAGAGGAGAATTTATTCGAGGGGGAGTTTTGTTTTAGTCAAGGAAAAGCATTTTAAGACCAAGCATTTTAAGACAAAGGGAGAAAATTTCAAATCTTGAAAATGCTTCTCAAAATCTTATTCATTTACCTTTGACTACCTTGCAAAAGGACTTTGAAAAGAATTTGCAAAAGAATTTGCAAAAACAAAACCTGTGGTGCAAACGTGGTCCAAAATGTGAAAAATAAAGAAACAATCCATGCATATCTAGTAAGTAACATTTATTGGCTCAAATTCTAAGTAACCTTTGCACTTAAATTATGCAAACTAGTTCAATTATGCTCTTCTATACTTGCTTTGGTTTGTGTTGGCATCAATCACCAAAAAGGGGGAGATTGAAAGTGAAAGTTGCCTAGAGGGGGGTGAATAGGCAAGTTAAAACTTTTTCAACAAAAACTAGAAGCAAACTGGGTAAAATTGAATTGATCTCGAAATTCACCCAGTTAACTTTGGAAATGAGATGTTCTAAATGATCCACAGGGTTCAAAGTAGTAGATCTGAGAATGGCACTTCTCAAAATTCACACACCAAAAAGATATAAACAAATTTTCCACGCAATGGTGAGAGAACGAAGAACACAAACAAACACAATGAGCAAGAACACAAGAGACACAAGATTTATCCCGAGGTTCGGTCACACCACCAAGGTGCCCTACTTCCTCGTTGAGGCGCCCACAAAGAGCCGGGTCTCTTTCAACCCTAATCCTCCCTTTGCCGACCACAAAGGTCAAGCTCACACACTAATCTTTGCTCAAACGAGCGGGTAATACAAACTTTCTTGTGGTCTTCCACAAGATTTGGAGACTCACGAGAGACACCTAGTCGTCTAGGAGCTAGAAGCTCCAAGAGTAATGAATCCACAAAGAACTCGATGTAGTACCAAAGCTCGAATCAAGAAGAAGAGCAAGAGAGATTTAGAGATGAAGCACAAAACCGCAGCTCTCAAGCTCACTCAAATATTTCTCTCCAAAGATTTGAAATGGGAGAGGTAAGAGATGTGTGTGAGAGAGAGGGAGGTGTTTCTTGGGTTAGAAATGGAGTTCAAATCGTGCTCTTGGCTCTGGGGAGAGAGGTAGGAGGTAGTATATATAGGTGGAGCTCAAAACTAGCCGTTGGGCAGATTTTTCTGCCTGAGGGCGGTTGAACCTCCCCCTAGGGCGGTTGAGCCTCCCCTGGCAGGCCTGGCAGCCTGTCTGCCAGTCTGACTGGCAGACTGACGCGCAGACTGACCTGCAGACTGGTCAAGTTGACCAAGACCGGTTGAACCGCCCAGGGGGGGGGGGGCGGTTGAACCGCCCCTGACAGCTCTGGCGACCTGTTTGCCAGTCTGACTGGCAGACTGCAGAACAGAGGTCAGAGGGGTCAGAGACCAGCTGAACTGCCCCTCAGGACCAGTTCAACTGGTCTTGACCAGTGAGTTTAGGAGAGAAAACCCCAGCTCAACTGCCCGGAGGCAAGTTCAGCTGGTGTATGGTCAAAGAGGTTCACAGCTGAAGTTCAGCCCAGCTGAAAAGCTCAGCTCAGCTGAAGTTCAGCTCAGCTGAAAAGCTCAGCTGTAGCTGAAGAAGCTCAGCTCAGCTGAAGTCCAGCTCAGCTGAAAAGCTCAGCTGCAGCTGAAAAGCTCAGCTGCAGCTGAAGGAGCTCAGCTCAGCTGAAGTCCAGCTCAGCTGAAAAGCTCAGCTGCAGCTGAACAAGTTCAGCTGCTTTTCAGCAAGAACACTCTAGGTTTCTCAACCCTAACCACGGTCAACCAAAGAACGTTAAAGAGATTTTTGCTTTTCAAAAATAGCTTTTGAATAGAGAGGTTTGAGCTTTGGCAAACACCAACCTTCTTTTTGGATCCCCCTTTATAGTACGACGATTCCTATACTCAAGTTAAATAAAATTAATTAAGAAAACTCCTTGAGTCATTGGCGTCTCATGTGTGATTTCTCCATGGCGTTGCTTCATAAGGATCACAAACATCTTTGTATCACCTTTTGAAGCAAACACAAATCAAACCCTGTGACTTGTACCATATCACCTTGTATAAGTTCAAATCATGGCTTCAAGTCACCTTACTGATGCATCAACATGTTGTAACTCTTCATAGCTGATTAGTTCATCGACTTAGTGCAAGTACTCTCTTCTTCACCTTTAGCCATGGTACCTCGGTCTACAAGCCGTCGCTTGGCCTTCACCTTCGCTTAGTTCCTCGAAGCCCTTTCCTTACTATCTTCACCCTATCAAGCCATTCTTGAGTCACATCCTATTGAGCATCCAATGAGAGAATCATTTCTTCAATATTGTGAACCTTGCTTGAATGACATCTAAATATAACTGCTAAGATCAATCAAGCTCTAGTTTGATTCTCATAGAAGCATATATGGACTAATAGTAATATGGTCAAGCCAATTCACGATTCCTCATATCTTATCCACTTTGGCTTAACCAGTCCTCTTAATCACTTTATCCTCTATTCTGATCATATGTATGTAGTGATTTCTTAGGTCTTGTCCATATATATTCAAACCAATACAGAGACCATATTATATCCATTTGCATTGTCTCATTGGTTATTTAACCTCATGTTGAACCTTTGTTCATTGATCATTATACACTATTCAAGTATGTTCATCATACTGAATTTCCTGTTCAACACTTAGCAAACTCGTTAGACCTTTAAATGTGTTGTTATCCAAATCACCAAAACTCACAAAAGGGATGAATGCACTTTCAATCTCCCCCTTTTTGGTGATTGATGACAACACATTTAAAGCTTACATAAGATTTGATAAATGAGATTTTGAATCCTATGATATAGTTTCCTCCCCCTAAATATGTGCATTTCAGAAAATAACACTTTTGTACTCAAATGCCAAAAGCACATATTTAGGTCAAAGTATGGAGACAACTTATATCATACTATTCATGAGGTGTAGTGTGTCATAAAATAAACGTGATGCTCATGACATAGAATGCACTTACCTATTTTCTACATCTTATGTTTTTCTTATGATTCCCCCTTTTTGTTAATTATTTCTCCCCTTTTCAAAAATAAAGATAAGCTTTAATGCAAAATTTCTCCCCCTTTGTCATAAATCTCCAAAAAAGGATACAAAGAATATAACGGGTAGAAATTATGATTTAAGCAAGATGTTAACACACTATCATGAAGAGGGTCCTTAGATGGCACAAAGGTAATGGGTAAGTGTCATAAGTGATGTACCTTTGCCTTTTACCTTTTCAAGGGGTTTCCAGACTTGTGTTGGATTTAGAATTCATTTGCAAGCTCTTGTTGGCATAATTGTGACATAGGTCCAAGATATCAAATGAAGATTGTCATACTAACTGAAAGATAAATCTTGATACCTGGAGTCTAGATGTCACCTAGCATTTTCTTATCACAACAAGAGGCAACATGAAAATTGCACAAGTATGGATTATGCAACTAGTGATCATGTATGAAAAATATCAATTGAAAAAACACTAATTGATACAATTTGATAGATAAGTAGATCACTAATAGCATATTACACTAAGTTCTCCTCAAGTTTTAGTGCACACATATATGAATTCAATTGATATCTGTTGAGAGTACTTATTTGCAACTTAAAGTACCATTGGCATAAAAGGAGTATCAATTGAACATAATCATGCAACATAAGAAACATGTGCACTATTTAATCAATTAAGTTCTAGACAGGAGAATTTATAAGCTATGCTACTTTAGACATTTGCAATCCAAAAGGATGTGATACATATTTACCAATTTTAGATGACGTTGGAGTAGCATATACAAGAGAAACTCATTCTCTTATGAAATGTATAGAAGATACATTTATTGGAGCAAAGAATCTTTGATACCCATCAAAATTTGCAGTGGAAGCGATTGTCTTTGCTTGAAGATTCCTTTCTAATTTGAGACTACACACATAATAGACTTGAAAATGAAGTTAGTCTCAAAGATTCAAATTATAGACTATTCTCCCCCTAAATGTGTGCATACAAGTGATGAATACTTGTTTAGCTTATGTACTTGGACTTGTGAGGCTAGGGGATTAAGTCCTACAATTTGAACCTTGGTACAAATAAAGTATGAAAATGTGAAATTGTACCAATTTAAGGAATTACTCATAATCAAAAGGTATACTAATAGACATGATATGCAATATTTTAAGCCAAGATTCAAGTGCAACCTTATGATGTGACTTAAGATATTCCATATACATGCATACACTAACTTGTAAGAGCCTAGATACACAAATGTAATACAATAGTTCATGGAGTGACACACCTTTGTTCCATGCCATATGGTCTTCATTATAATCATGAATTTCTATCTTAGCTTTTGATAGGCTTGACATTTCAAAGAGAAACTTATCCTCTTTAAACGATCAAGAAAAACTCATTCTCTTCAAAGAACTACACAAATTCACTAAAATAAAATGTTAGTCTTTAAGGACACAAGATATAGAATGAGCTCCCCCTAAATGTATGCATCAAGTACTCAAATTACTTGTAACATGCACTTGATTCAATTAAGATTCTTAGAGGAGTTCATCATATATCTTGGTCAAGGCATAATATATTTGAAACAATTGAATTTATGCTAGAGAACACATATCGTTCCCCAATAGAACTAATCCATGGGGTGACATGTGGTAAATATTTGATCATTTCCTTGGAACCACTCATCCTCATTTGATGTTCTCCAAGGTGTGAGACTACACAACATGAACTTGAAAGAAATCATTAGTCTCACAAGATATAGGCTAAACTCTCCATCAATTTGTGCATGCAAGAGTACACAAAGTACACTTATACACATCAACAATACGAGATTAAAGGAGATGTTTGCACTATATCTTGGTTTAACATAACATGCTTTACATAGATGATGAAAATTATACCAATTGAAGATTTAAGAACTGAAAGTATATCAATTGAAATCTTGAAGGGTAAAGCATGCTAATATGAACCTCAAACCTCATAATGAAGTATATCTTATAAATATGTCACTACATCTTCATTATTTGGTTGACAAAAACTGTAACTCCCTTCTTGAATCACTATGATTTCTTTTCTCTTTATGATTTCATCCAACCAGGCAATCTTGAACTTCATTCATCTTGGCATGGTTCAATCATACATGATAAGAGACCCATTGAAACTCAATGATTGAAATAACCAAGACTCTTATATCCGTAGATTTTGAATCCATCTTGAAAGCACTTGGAAGGACCTTGTTCAAACACTTAGAAAAGAGAGCATTAAAAACACATGGGAAGGTTTCACAAATGATGATCCTTATATGTGGATGGCAAATGAATCATCATTATTGAAACCCAAAAGGATAAACTAAATTCCTTTAAATTAGTGCACACATATAGTTGATCTCAAAATTATATGCACTATTGGACATTTTATATTGCAAGGAAATTAACCTATACTATGGTACATCCCACTAAGGATAGAATACTAAAACAACTGAGGAAGAGGAAGTTTTCATACCTTGGCCTCTTATCAACTTCATCCTACTTTAGTTGAATAATATCCTTAAAGCTTGTGATTTATCCAATTTAAAACAAGTACCATCTCTTAACATAGATTTTCTATGGATAAACTCAACACAAGAGATGGCATTAGTAGCACAAGCACTAGTTTCTTATTTAGCAACCCTTTTATATGTGGAAGACAAGCATGTTGCTAAAATAGAGAAACATCATAATATGGACTAAATTTCCTTGAACCCTCATGCACAATATATTTTGAATGACATGGATAATATGCATGGTTATTCAATGAAGTCTAAAGGGATGACTTAATCCATATTATGGTGAATGTCTAATAAGGAAGAATCAAATCCAAATTAACTAGATAGAGAATACGTCACATAATTTTGGATTGTTCACCATATGATAATATTCATTCATCTTCCAATTAGACCTTTATTTCATAATCAACAACTGATGTATATCCTCAAGTGCTTCTTTTTCCTTAGTGGCTACAAAAGTCACAAAAAGATAAGATTTGAAAATAATATGCACTTGAGATTTAGTTGTTACACTCTTGCTACTATCTCCAAATATGATTT
This sequence comes from Zea luxurians, assembly GCA_029449295.1. NCBI lineage: Eukaryota > Viridiplantae > Streptophyta > Magnoliopsida > Poales > Poaceae > Zea > Zea luxurians. Next base: position 40,951,240 of record JAOPSE010000023.1, read on the forward strand.
ATACATTCATTATCGAGCATCGAACTTGATCCATTGAAGGTGTGATCCTGCAAAACAAGTTTAAGCTTCATATCTTGGTACCCAATTTGAATTGGGTCCTTTGAGATTAGTAGGAAGAGCCTTGAGTACCCACACAATCCTTATTGTGACCTTTCTTTTTGTGTAGGCACCCACATATACTTGACAACCAGCTTACATGGTTTCAAGTTAATATTTAATCACATAGATAAAAGCTAGAGTCAAGAATAGAACCCTTTTCTCCTTTTCTTGATACATCATTGTGTTGCCTTCTTGATGATGAACCTAGCTTGACCTTGGGTGCACCTAGCTTATCAAGGTTAGTCACACAAGCATTCATATCATAAAGACAAGTTATGCATGGAATTTACAACTTAGTGATCCAATTCAATATGAAGCATATGGATACCGATTAAAGTTGATTTCTAAGATATCAATAATATGGGTTTCCAAAATTTAGAGAGTATGGATCACTAATTGTACCTTTTACAGTTTAAAAATCATATCCATATTAGTGCATATGTATGTGATGAATATCAACAAAAAGATTCTTATGCACTTTTAGATTTAACGATAAGGGAATTTTAAACTGCATCAAGAGTAGCTATTTAGAAAACAAAGATTACAATCCATATGAATGAGATACAAATTAACCATTATGGATTGTCTTAGTATAGCTTACTCAAGGGAAACTTATTCTCTACGACACAAGATATATAATGTTCTCCCACTAGATATGTGCATCGAGTATTTGAATGACTTGCCACATGCACTTTCAATTCAGTTAAGAGTCTCATGAGAAGTACATTACATATCATGGTCAAGGCATGACAAATTTGCAATGAATTAACTTATGCCTAAGAATACTTACCACCATATAGAACGTACCATTTGTTGTACCAATTTGAAAGATCTTACTATCGGTGGTGGTGTCACTTTAGTATTCTTCTTTTCATCATTTGTGGAGACTTCCTTCTTTGTTATCTCTTTTCCTTTTAAAAACTAGTTGATAAAACACTTTGAAAAGAGGTATTAGTAGTACAAGGAAGTATTTAATGAATGATGATATCTATATATGAATGGCAAACAAATCATCATTTATGAGGCATAAAGGCATAAATTAAATTCCTTTTAAGTTAATGCACATGGAGCAGTGAATTCACAATATGCACTAATTTACAAATTTAAGACAAAAGAATTTAACCTTCATAATGACATTTCTTTCCATGGAATAGATTATTACCAATTGAAAGAATGTCACTTGAAAGGAACTACTATTGATCAACTACCAATTGAAGCAATTTGTTCCATACCTTTGCCTTGAGCATTCCTAATCTTTCTTTTAGGTGAAGATTAATCTTTAATGCTTGTGATTTTACCAATTGAAAGAGCACAATCTCTACTTATGAATTTCATGAAATAGCTTAAAAGAGATTGCATTAGAAACACAAGCAATAGTTTCCTATTTAGCAACTTCTATTATATGAATGACAAGAAGGTTACTAAAACAAGGAAACCTCATGATATGAACTAAATTACCCTTACAAGCATCATGCATAACATCAATTGTAAAAAAAAGGATGAAAGTAGCATGATTATTTAATTAAGTTTACATGGCAAGTTTAATTCATAGCATGGTGAGTGATTAATGTAGAAGACTCAAAACCAATTTAAGAAAGAATGAATACATCACATAGTATTGGTTTGATCTTATTTGAATGTTGAATGGCACACTCCATTTGAGAAACACATTCTCATGTTGTGAAACTACATAAATCACTAAGTTAAAAACATTAGTCTCACAACTCTAGTCATATAGAGAATTCCCCTTTTGTTAAGTGCCTTAAGAATTTGAATTTCTTACTTAGCACTCTATTCATTTACGAACATGGGATAATACTCTTTATGTCTAGGTCATGGCAATAATATGATGATTAACTTGAAATATGCCACAAGATACATACAATCAATTTAAAGCATGTAGATTGTCACAATATAAAAAATATAAACTTGCAATCTACCATATGATTGGAACTTTTCCAAGACAAGGTAAAATATTTTAAGTTCATTCTTAAGTGCTTCATTTTCCTATGTGGCTACAAAAGACACAAAGGAATATACCAATTAAAAGCAATGTGCACTTAAGAATTAATTGTTACCATCCTTTGGATATCACTTGGTTGTAGGCCTTTTGCTTGATTCCCACAAAGGTTAATCATTATTCCCTACAACACAAGTTCTTGCTAGAGATGAATATGAAGTTAGTGATATAACAACTCAATTCATCTTTGGGTCAATCTTAAAGGATAGACAATGTAAGATTGATAGCTTGAGATAAGAATTGAGTTAAACCGCTCAAGCACCCCAAAGCTTCATATCATCTGTGGGTACCTGCAAAACTTATCAAGTATATTTTGGTACCCATCTTTGGATGGGTCCACCAAGGTTAGCTAACAAGTACTTAGGCACCCAAATGGCCTTTGTGCTAGTTTTAGGTGAACTAATTACCTTTCTAGCACAAATGTCATTTTTGGGTATCCTAAGCGAATATGAATGAATTGACATGGTAGGCTTAGGATACTTACTCATGGGACAATCCTTGCATAGGTGTCCCTTTCTTCGGCAAGTGTAGCAAATCTGATTTTTAATTTTGCAAGACACCTTCTTGCCTTGCTTCTTGTTTGCTACATGGTTAGTGAGCCTCTTTCTTTCTAAAGTTAAGCCACTATCTTTTATGTAGGGACATGACTTAATCTCATGTCCCTTCTCATGACATTGATAACACTTTCTAGTGCATCTTCTCTTATTTGGAAGAGTGGCTTGTTTGTTACCTTGTGTGGAGCATGTGGAGACGTGGTTGAGGCACTTGTCATGAGCTTTGGATTTCTTATCTTGATGTTTGCTCATGTCCTTCTTGGAAAGCTTGGTATTCTTTTGAAGGGGTTTTGTGCATGCTACGGTTGTCCCCTTCTCAAGCTTTTTCACCATATTATCACGGTTATCTTGAGAAGGTTGAGCATGACACTTTCCCTTTAAAATAGTTAAGCTCCTTCTTAGCCTTCCAACTTCTTCCTTGAGCTCTTTATTTTCTTGTGTGATAGAAATATCACTAATTCCTGAAATTTCTAGCTCAATGGAAGATTGGCTTTCTTGAGAGCAACATTTGTTAGCACATGATAATATAGTTTCTACTTGAGTACATGTGCATATGTGAGGTTGGTATGATTTAAAATTAGTTAACACAACCTCATGAGCCATTTCTAACATGATATGTGAATCCATAAATTTATTATGAGAGCACACAAGCATATCATGTTTTTCTTGCAAAGCTAGATTTTCAATGTTTAGCTTTTCTACCGTGTTCTTGAGCATAGCATTTTTATTTTCTAATTGAGCAATATATGATGAATGATTAACAACTTTAATTTGCTCAATTGAAATGTCTTCATACCTTTGGACCAAATCATCATGAGAGCACTTTAGCTTCTCATGCTCTTTGGTCAACTTCTCCAAGTCTTCGATTTTTCTGATGAGGAAGTCTTCTTGCTTATGAAGCATTTCTTTTTGTTCTTCCGCTCTTTTCATGAGTTTGAGCAAGCTCATCCGATGTTTCTTGCTTAGCTGAGCGAAGAATTGTTGAAGATCATCCTCATCTTCACTATCACTTTCTTGCTCCTCCTCATCCTCACTTTCGCTTTCACTGTCACTCCCATTAGCTATAAAGCACATATGAGAAGTGGATTTGAAAGACGAACCTTGTGAAGAGGTGGATTCGTCGTTTGGTCTCCATCGATCATTTTCTTCTTCTTCAATAATGTTCTTCGCCTCATCTTCCTTCATTTTGAGGAACATCCTTTCGGCGATTCTCATGGCAAGGTCTATTGCCCTAGGATCAACATCTGCACCAAAAGATGAAGTCGAGGCAACCTCAACTTTTTCAAGCTTAGAAGCACTTTCGTTTCTTAGTCCCCCCGACATGATCTTTCCTCACGCGGTTAAGCGTTAGAACGAGGATTAGGCTCTGATACCAATTGAAAGTTGCCTAGAGGGGGGGTGAATAGGCAAGTTAAAACTTTTTCAACAAAAACTAGAAGCAAACTGGGTAAAACTGAATTGATCTCGAAATTCACCCAGTTAACTTTGGAAATGAGATGTTCTAAATGATCCACAGGGTTCAAAGTAGTAGATCTGAGAATGGCACTTCTCAAAATTCACACACCAAAAAGATATAAACAAATCTTCCACGCAATGGTGAGAGAACGAAGAACACAAACAAACACAATGAGCAAGAACACAAGAGACACAAGATTTATCCCGAGGTTCGGTCACACCACCAAGGTGCCCTACTTCCTCGTTGAGGCGCCCACAAAGAGCCGGGTCTCTTTCAACCCTAATCCTCCCTTTGCCGACCACAAAGGTCAAGCTCACACACTAATCTTTGCTCAAACGAGCGGGTAATACAAACTTTCTTGTGGTCTTCCACAAGATTTGGAGACTCACAAGAGACACCTAGTCGTCTAGGAGCTAGAAGCTCCAAGAGTAATGAATCCACAAAGAACTCGATGTAGTACCAAAGCTCGAATCAAGAAGAAGAGCAAGAGAGATTTAGAGATGAAGCACAAAACCGCAGCTCTCAAGCTCACTCAAATATTTCTCTCCAAAGATTTGAAATGGGAGAGGCAAGAGATGTGTGAGAGAGAGAGGGAGGTGTTTCTTGGGTTAGAAATGGAGTTCAAATCGTGCTCTTGGCTCTGGGGAGAGAGGTAGGAGGTAGTATATATAGGTGGAGCTCAAAACTAGCCGTTGGGCAGATTTTTCTGCCTGAGGGCGGTTGAACCTCCCCCTAGGGCGGTTGAGCCTCCCCTGACAGGCCTGGCAGCCTGTCTGCCAGTCTGACTGGCAGACTGACGCGCAGACTGACCTGCAGACTGGTCAAGTTGACCAAGACCGGTTGAACCGCCCAGGGGGGGGCGGTTGAACCGCCCCTGACAGCTCTGGCGACCTGTTTGCCAGTCTGACTGGCAGACTGCAGAACAGAGGTCAGAGGGGTCAGAGACCAGCTGAACTGCCCCTCTGGACCAGTTCAACTGGTCTTGACCAGTGAGTTTAGGAGAGAAAACCCCAGCTCAACTGCCCGGAGGCAAGTTCAGCTGGTGTATGGTCAAAGAGGTTCACAGCTGAAGTTGAGTTCAGCTGAAGTTCAGCCCAGCTGAAAAGCTCAGCTCAGCTGAAAAGCTCAGCTGTAGCTGAAGAAGCTCAGCTCAGCTGAAGTCCAGCTCAGCTGAAAAGCTCAGCTGCAGCTGAAGGAGCTCAGCTCAGCTGAAGTCCAGCTCAGCTGAAAAGCTCAGCTGCAGCTGAACAAGTTCAGCTGCTTTTCAGCAAGAACACTCTAGGTTTCTCAACCCTAACCACGGTCAACCAAAGAACGTTAAAGAGATTTTTGCTTTTCAAAAATAGCTTTTGAATAGAGAGGTTTGAGCTTTGGCAAACACCAACCTTCTTTTTGGATCCCCCTTTATAGTACGACGATTCCTATACTCAAGTTAAATAAAATTAATTAAGAAAACTCCTTGAGTCATTGGCGTCTCATGTGTGATTTCTCCATGGCGTTGCTTCATAAGGATCACAAACATCTTTGTATCACCTTTTGAAGCAAACACAAATCAAACCCTGTGACTTGTACCATATCACCTTGTATAAGTTCAAATCATGGCTTCAAGTCACCTTACTGATGCATCAACATGTTGTAACTCTTCATAGCTGATTAGTTCATCGACTTAGTGCAAGTACTCTCTTCTTCACCTTTAGCCATGGTACCTCGGTCTACAAGCCGTCGCTTGGCCTTCACCTTCGCTTAGTTCCTCGAAGCCCTTTCCTTACTATCTTCACCCTATCAAGCCATTCTTGAGTCACATCCTATTGAGCATCCAATGAGAGAATCATTTCTTCAATATTGTGAACCTTGCTTGAATGACATCTAGATATAACTGCTAAGATCAATCAAGCTCTAGTTTGATTCTCATAGAAGCATATATGGACTAATAGTAATATGGTCAAGCCAATTCACGATTCCTCATATCTTATCCACTTTGGCTTAACCAGTCCTCTTAATCACTTTATCCTCTATTCTGATCATATGTATGTAGTGATTTCTTAGGTCTTGTCCATATATATTCAAACCAATACAGAGACCATATTATATCCATTTGCATTGTCTCATTGGTTATTTAACCTCATGTTGAACCTTTGTTCATTGATCATTATACACTATTCAAGTATGTTCATCATACTGAATTTCCTGTTCAACACTTAGCAAACTCGTTAGACCTTTAAATGTGTTGTTATCCAAATCACCAAAACTCACAAAAGGGATGAATGCACTTTCAGAAAGGGAATTAGGCTTACACCTATTTCCTAAACTAATTTTGGTGGTTGAATTGTCCAGCACAAATAATTGGACTAACTAGTTTGCCCAAGTCTATAAGTTATACAGGTACCAAAGGTTCACAATAAGCCAATAAAAAGACCAAGAAAAGGGTTCAACAAAAAGAGCAAAGGGACAACCGCAGGCACCCTGGTCTGGGGCACCAGACTGTCCGGTGCGCCAGCGGACATGTCCGGTGCACCAGGATTCTCCACGCGCTGAACTCCTCGCCTTCGGTGAACTCCTCGCCTTCGGGAAAACACAGAGTTGTTCCGCTATAATTCACCAGACTGTCTGGTGTACACCGGACAGTGTCCGGTGCTCCAGGGATGAAGCGACTCTGAACTCGCCAGCCTCGGGAATTCACTTCGGCTGCTCCGCTATAATTCACCGGACATGTCCGGCGTACACCGGACTGTCCGGTGTAACTGCGGGGCAACAGCTACTTCAGGCGCCAACAGCTACCTGCTGCGCAATTAATGCGCGCCAGAGCGCGCAGAAGTCAGGCACGCGTGAACAGGCGCACCGGACATTCTACAGTTCATGTCCGGTGCGCCACCGGTCATCCAGGCGGGCCCAGCAACAAAGCTCCAACGGTCGGAACCCTAACGGTCGGGTGACGTGGCTGTCGCACCGGACATGTCCGGTGTGCACCGGACTATCCGGTGCGCCATCGAACAGACAGCCTCCACCCAAACGGCTAGTTTGGTGGTTGGGGCTATAAATACCCCCAACCACCCCTCATTCAAGTCATCCAAGTTTTCCCACTTCAACTACTTACAAGAGCTCTAGCATTCAATTCTAGACACACCAAAGTGATCAAATCCTCTCCAAAACTCCACACAACGCCCTAGTGATTAGTGAGAGAGATTTGCTTGTGTTCTTTCGAGCTCTTGCGCTTGGATTGCTTTCTTCCTTCTTTGATTCTTCATTGCGATCAAACTCACTTGTAATTGAGGCAAGAGACACCAATCTTGTGGTGGTCCTTGTGGGAACTTTGTGTTCCAAACATTTGAGAAGAGAAAGCTCACTCGGTCCGAGGGACCGTTTGAGAGAGGGAAAGGGTTGAAAGAGACCCGGTCTTTGTGACCACCTCAACGGGGAGTAGGTTTGCGAGAACCGAACCTCGGTAAAACAAATCCACGTGTCACACTCCTTATTCGCTTGTGATTTGTTTTGCACCCTCTCTCGCGGACTCGATTATATTTCTAACTCTAACCCGGCTTGTAGTTGTGATTAATTTTGTAAATTTCAGTTTCGCCCTATTCACCCCCCCTATAGGCGACTTTCAGCGAGCCGACTGTCGTTGTCGTCGTGTTGCGAGGGGAGGAGTACCATGTCGTAGCTACCGTCGAGGGATATGAACTCGAGACTCCCGAAGCGGAGCACCATCCCGGGCTGAAGAGGTTGCTGAAGTCTACCCATCTAGAACTCAACGGGAAAGTGTTCGTTAACACGCAGCAGGCCCCTACCTGGCGCGCCAACTGTCGGGGGTTTTGGACTCGGGGGTCCTTGGACCGATGAGTAAATTTGTCGCTGCGTGTCCCTGCCCAGATGGGTTGGTGCGAGATGGAACACAAGGGGGGGGGGGGAATGAGCCTTGTATTATCCTGTACCAGGGTGCTCGTAGTAGGGGTTACAAGCGTTGTGAGAAGGCGAGAGCGAGAGGGCGAGTACGAGAGGGCGAGAGAGAGAGAGAGAGATAGAGAGAGAGGGTCTGGCCCTGCTCGTCCTCTCTCGTCCCTTTGCCGTGCGTTTGTGTATTCGTACGCTCGTACCTTCGTCCTCTCTTTTCCTGGACATCCCTTTTATAGACATAAGAAGATGGCCCAGCTGTACAATGGGGGTGTAGCTATGCGCTACGTGGCCAGCGGGGAAGTGCCTGGTCGCTATGCACGTGTTGACGTGTCCGTCGGAGAAGTGCATGTGCCCTGTAGAAGCACAGTTGTTGGCGCTGCATGGATCCTGCTGACGTCTCTTTGCTTCCGTAGGGGGCTTGAGAACCACCGACGTCATGGTCGCACGTGGGGAACCATCATTGCCTATTACCGGGGTAAGCTTGATGGGACGCCGGTCTTGTTCCTTCGTAGCCTGAGCTAGCCAGGAGTAGGGTGATGATGTATCCCTTGTGGCGCGGTCGATCTGAGCCTGAGGTCGGGAGAGGCGGCGGCTCCTCCGAGGCCGAGGCCGGGGCTGAGGCCCAAGGTCGGGCGAGGGCGCGACTCTTCCCGAGGCCGAGGCCGAGCCTTGGGTCGGGCGAGGCAGAGATCTCCTCCCGAGGCCGAGGCCGAGCCCTGGGGTCGGGCGAGGCGGAGCTTCCTGTTGCGCCCGAGGCTGAACTTGACCATTGTCGGTTTCGCCCGGGTGGTTGGCACAGCAGCCGGAGCGGGGCGGGCGACGCTGTTTTCCTGTCAGATGGGTCAGTGAAAGGGCGAAGTGATTGCGGTCACTTTGACCTTGCCGATTGAGGCGCGCATGTCAGGATAAGGTGTCAGGCGATCCCAGCATTAAATGCGCATGCAATACGGTCGGCTGGTAAGGCGATTTGGCCAAGGTCGCTTGCACGACAAGGCTTGCCTTTGGCTGAGCCGAGGGTGCGCTCACTGCCTGAGGAGACCCTCGGGCGAGACGTGAATTTGTCCGGGACCACTGTTCCCGCCCGAGGCCGGGCTCGGACGAGGCGAGATCACGTCCCTTGATAGACGAAGCTTTGACTTTGACCCGAACTGTCAGTCCTTATGGTTTGCTCTGAAGGTGTTCATCAGCCGTGTTTAGGAGTGTTGGGGGTACCCCTAATTATGGTACCCGACAGCTTGGTGTATTGCTCCATGCGCTTAGGGGTCCCTTTTATAGCCCCAAGGCAGCTAGGAGCCATTGAAAATTCATTTGGCAGGCAATTCTTGCCTTCTGCTCGTCGGTGCACCAGACTGTCCGGTGGTGCACCGGACAATGAACAGTACGCGATACATAATCCCCTGATTGGCTATCTTCCTTTTCTGTGGGGCACCAGACCGTCCAGTGCGTCATGTGACCGTTGGCGCTCGTCGACGTGGCAGATAGCCGTTGCACCGCTGGAACACCGGACTGTCCGGCGCCTCGCGCGGATTGTCCAGTGATTTTTAGCCAACGTAGCCAGGAAAAACCCGAGAGCGACGAGTTCGCAGACCTTGCACCGGACTGTCCGGTGATTGGCTCTGGACTGTCCGGTGAGTGGTTCCGGACCGTCCGGTGCTGCGCAGTTCAACACCTTTTCTTTATTTCTTTCCTTGTCTTCTTTTGATTCTTTTAGACTTTACTTAGCTGAGTCCCTGGCACTTAGACAAGATTGTTTAGCATATAAAATAATTGACCAAGCGTCTAGAGCTTACCTTTATTCTTCATTTGCATCTCTCTAACACTTGGCATACATCACCTTAATACAATATTTGTTGGACACTCAATCACCAAAACATTTTTAGAAATGGCTCAAGGACACATTTCCCTTTTCGATTACACAAAGGAGATAAATGTCAAAAAATAGGAAGAATATATGTCGAAGGGTAAAGGCAAATAATAGGTGGAGCAAGCTCATGAATTTGTTTGTTGCATTTAAAATATGCATCTCAATATGATTACTTGCATTTTCACAAGTAAGCAAGTCATTTTATCAATTGGTATCTTTCTTATCTATGTGATAATGTTTGATTAATGCTTTGAGAAACTACCATACATAGTCTAGGTAGTAGTTAGATGTGGAATTATGTATTTTAATGTATCTTGAAACCTCTATTAATTTTGATCTCACAAATGTTTCTAGCGTATTTGGTGACTAACTATTCAAAGTGCTAAGGATAAGAACGTCCAACTGATACTTCAAGTGGTATGCATGCTTCAAAGGTTTATCATATACACGATAGCATCATTTTCTAGCATTGTTTCTTCTAGAATTTCAAAATCCCACATATGTGTAAATTGTAATTCCTAATTGCTAGCACATATGTAGGGGGAGCTTATACTTCAAAAATTGATTTTCTGAAACTTGTCTAAATATTCATAGATAGTTAAAATACTTATACAAGCTACTTTAATCCAAGCTAAGTTAGTAACTCATATTTGTATTAAGTACTAGCTTGAAATTCAAAATTTAAAATTCCTATCTTTTTATTGTTGTCATATGTTACCAAAAATGGTGAGATTAAAAGTCCTATGTATGGTTTTGGTAATTGAGACAAGTAAGTGGACTAACTCTACTCTAGTGTTGTATTTGAGATATGTTAAGTCCACATCCAAGGTTGAACTAGATTGGCTGCCATTAAAAGGATGATGAATGACAGAAAGGATAATCAAGTCTTCAACATAGAAAGAAGGAACAAGAAAAGCAAAATGCATGGACTCAAGACAACGGTACATGCTAAAGCATTTTCCTTCATCGATTAAGACACAATAGAGTGATTGATCGAATTTAGCATAGATGACCATATTATTAAAAGAGGAGTCTAATTATTAGACAACTTAGGGTCCGTTTGGTTGGGCTGTGGGCTATGATGAGCTGTCTAAAAAGTTGCTGTGGGCTGTGAGCTATTAAAAAGCTAAAACTCGTTTGGTGGAAACCACTAAAAGTCGTTAAAAATTCTTCGATATATATTTTCACAGTTTCATCTAAAAGTCACTAAAAACAGGTTCAGGAATGCTTTCAATTTTGCACTGCGAAAAAGCCGGTTTTTAGAAAAAAGCTGCTTCATGCATCCATCCCTTTGGTTTGGCTTTTGGTTTTTAGGGGCAAAAGCTAAAGTCAAATCAAACACACCCTTAGTCATCTAGTGCCTTAGTCATCTAGTGCCATTAGGTGTTTAGCAGACTGAATCACCAACACTTTATGAATAAGACCAGAATAATTCATTTTTTGTTTAGATTTTTTCAGTCGGTCTTCAGATTTTCTTGAGATTTCATTCATGTTGGCTCTGCGGCCTTTGGAGCCGTCACCTTGCCCCAGAGTGGTGGCCATAGCGGCGAAGGAGCCAAGGTGGTGACCCTGCTCTTGAGGTCCAGGAGGTACAGCCCCATGCCCCCATGAAGCGCGCGCCCCGCCGGCTCGGTGGTCTGCTGGAGCTCGTATGCAATCTGCTGCTCTTCGAGCTTTCTTCTCACGGACGGAACGATACCAGGGGCAGCGTGGTCAGTTTTCACGAGCCACAACGGTTAGTATACAGTTACAAGTTGGTTGTAACTCCCTTAGAGATGGTAATAGATTATGACCTAAATGTTTATTCACAATAAATTACAGCTTTTAAATAATTTTAGTTTAAAAATGAATAAGAATAGAGTCTCGTACTAAACATATTCGATTCTTAAATTTTATAGCAAGTGAAAGCGATCTTTAGCGTAGCGAGTCCACGCTGCGCCATATCAAAACAGCGAAACCCGCGGGACGGGCATATTATAATAATAATAATAATAATAATAATAATAAACTCTCTGGCCGCCTGGCCGGCTTGCTGTGGCCTGCCTTGGTCGTTGTTGATCGTGGGGCCGGGAGAGTCGTAGGAGCTAGGCCTGCAAATAGGGTGGGTGTAAATAGGTATTTTAGGTGGGTTTAAGAAATAGTTTTGTTTTGGTAGGTTGTGATGGGTTTTAATTATTAACGGGTTGGGTTGGGTGGGTTTATTTTATATTGCGGGTCAATATGGGGGATACCCATGGGTATAGATGGATTTGTATAGGTATGAGTTTCTATGGGTATTCATCAATCAGACTATTACCTTAATCAGTACCATTTTATTTCATGTATAGAGAAGTCTTTGATTTCTTTAGTCACACACAACATACTATACTATACCATTTTATCAGTACTATTTTATTTAAAAATGTGACCAACTATAAAGTTGCATAACTTTTTGATATCTACAAATTCTATTTTAATAGTTTCTACATCTGAGACCGTTTACAAAATTTGAATTTTAAATTTGAAAACTTCACACGAATTTTTCAATGATAAGATGATTTCAAATAAAAAAGTTGACAATTACAAAGTTTCATAATATTTCAAGACCTACAACTTTTATTTTGATGGTTTTTCTATCCAAGGTAGTTTGAAAAATTTAAAATTTAAAATTCAAACATAGTTTTGCATGGCAAGATGATTTCAAACCAAAACATTGTCAACTACAAAGTTTCATAACTCTTCAATACCTACAACTTTTATGTTGGTGGTTTTTTCTTTCGAGGTTGTTTTCAAAATTCAAATTTTAAATTTTTTAAATTCAGGCATAGTTTTCGTTGACAATATGACTTCAAATGAAAAAGTTGTCAACTACAAACTTCTATAACTTTTCAAGATCTACAAAGTTTATTTTGGTTGTTTGATCATTTGTTCATCTCACATGATAGTTCTAACAATATGCACAAATTCTATACATATCTCTCGTAGTTCCATAAACTATGAGAGAGATATAGGTTTTATGAACAAATTTATTTTTAGTTTATCATATGAAGAAATGTTCAAAATATAAAATGTACATCATAATGAGTTATACAAATTTGTAGTTGAAAATTTTTTCATTTGAATTAATTTACTGCTTTAAAATATGTATGCAGTTGGCTTGATGTGAGGCAATAAGCTAAACCCACGGGTTTTCCATGGGTTTCCACCCAATTACGGGTTGGTTTGAGATCAATAATATTATTGGATGGGTTGGGTTTAACTTCCCTCTAGTATTTTTGGTTGGGTGTGGGATGAATATCAAAGTAATTAGATTTGGGTATGGGTGGGAGTGGATTGGATTTTTTGCCATTAGCAGGCCTAGTAGGAGCGTGTACGTGGCGCGGGAGAGCTAGAGCCTTGTCCATTGGATTTGATTAGGAGAAGAAGAGAGATACCAGAGTTTAAATGTTGTCCGTCCGCATCAAATAACGTATCGAGTTGGCTTTTCTAGAAAGCAATTTTATTTTGGCGCGCATGAAGAAGAAGAAGGGCATTCGATGATATATCCATAGAAAAGTTTACAACTGGTAGTACATTATTGAAAATGGTAGAGATAGGGATAGATGTTTAGTCAAAGCGGTTTGTCCAGACGTCATTAGTAGCCCTGCACACGACGCTTGGATGAGCTAACAACGTATACATACGTGACAAGCGACAAGTTCGCGCTTTTCACATATCGAATGAACTAAGTTAGGTCTATGATCTCAGCGAAATGGGGGTAGATAGACACGATCGATGTTGACTTGGGAGGGGGGGTTAGAAATACTACTATTCCATGCTTGTTTGACAAGAAGGCCCCACGCATTTGTGCGCGCGCGCAAAGGCTGCAAACGTCATTACGAGTGCGTGAATCGCGACAGGGGCAGAAGATATTTCACGTGACTTGCTGGCTGCTCTGCGTCTGCGTGCGACGAGCTCCCGAAGGAAAAAGCATGCACGGTCGCAGGAGCACTGTGGTTATTGGACGACAAGACTGCGGGGGAGCTGATGCATGCACGGCCGGAAAATCGGGCTCCACCTAACTTTTGGACCGGCGCGTCAACTCTCGAGGATTAGCTTATTATTACATGCATCCCAGACAGATAGCTAGTAGGGCCATACGTACACGTTAATTCATACCGGTTCGTTGCACCTGTTCGTCGTGTGTATGCTTCGGTCGGCACACGTTTTTTTTCTCTCTATCACTGATTTTGGAGACTCATTTTTGGCCACCAGGCACCAGGAGTTAGTCGTACGTGGTAATCTTTTGGAAGATTAGTAACCGCAGCTTCTTCAGATCCTAGCCATGGAAAATGCCTTCCTTCTCTCATCTCATCTCAGCTAGCTTGGGAGAGAGAGAAGAAAAAATAAAGAGGATTCATTATCTTCTGGCCGCGCTCATAGGGATCGCCCGTATCTGCGCGGCAGGCGGCAGCACACAGGTCGAGCAAACCTGTGCTTTTTTTTTCCCCGCTTTTTCGGATGCAGAGCTCAGCACTGATCGAGTCGCTGGCAGCCTGGCACACAACAACGGAAGTCGGAAGAGAGCGACAATGTCAACGCCTAGCCGAAAAAGAGAGAGAGATCAGTTGGGTACTCTCTGGCACATGTCGGCCTCGTAGCAAGTACCAACCAGGCAATCTCTTCCATGAACCATCCAGTACTGTACTGTCCGTGTTTGCTTAGCGACTAAACAAGACCCCTTTATTTTCCCTTCCCCTGCCGCCTCCGATCGAGCTTTGAGTCTTCCACACACAAGAATCGCTTCGCCACATGCGCCCAATCCATTTTTATTCAAAAAAAAACTAAGCTGCGACCATGAAAGTCAACCGGTTATGAATTACTATGATACTCATCAAAAAGGTCAACCCGACGAGAGGCTGGCGACCAAAAAGTGGCACCGGTGGTTCTGGGCGAGCGAGCGATCTGTGTGGCCTGGCCCTGGCGGACCAAATGACCGGCATGCTCCAGTCCAGCCTCCAGCCAGACCTTTCCAATCTTAACAGCTGGGAGGGAGACTACTAGAGAGAGAGAGAGAGACCAAATCCGTGCATGATCCATCTATCTATCCGACCACATGGCTTAGGCCCCGTTTGGTTACCCCAAACTAAAGTTTAGCCCCTGTCCAATCGAATGTTTGAACCTCCGTTTCGGGTATTAAATGTAGTCGGATTATAAAACAAATTTGTCAGCCGAAGATTAAAAGACGAGACGAATCTAGTCCAGTTGGTTGGGTCTATATTTCATACTCCTATTTGAAAGTCAAACGCTTGATGTGACCCGGGCTAAACTTTAGCAGGGGCAACCAAACACCCCCTTATTACTACTAGTACCGGGGCCGGGCGGGTGGTCACGCAAAGAAGTCAGGCGCATGAAGCAAAAGTGAGAAGAGCGGGGAGGCGAGGCGATGACCATCTCCACTCCCTCTCCTCCTAGTAGTGTATAAAAAGCCGGCGCCGGCCGTCGTCCCCCTAGTACCCACCCACCCCAGGCCCCTCCTCCCCGCCTCCCGCTCCATCCATGGCCAACCTCCCGGACGCCGACGCCGCGGGGTTCAAGCTGTTCGGCAAGGTCATCCAGCCCCCCGACGCGCAAAGACGCGGGGCGGACGAGGGCGACGACCCGACGCCGCAGACGGCCCTTCCTCCTCCTCCTCCGCCCCCGCCCCCGCCGCAGCAGCAGGCGCCCGCGGCTGGGGGCCCCGGCGCCGAGCCGCTGCCGTGCCCGCGGTGCGGCAGCCGGGAGACCAAGTTCTGCTACTTCAACAACTACAACGTGCGGCAGCCGCGCCACCTCTGCCGCGCCTGCCGCCGCTACTGGACGGCCGGCGGCGCGCTCCGCCGCGTGGCCTCCGCGTCCCCGGGCCGCCGCAGGCCGCGCCCGACCGCCCGATCGGCGCCCGTCGCTGCCGCGTCGTCCGCCCCCGCAGCCGCCGAGGAGGTGGGCGGCCAGCGTTGACTCGGCGGTCGTAGGGGGGCGCGGGGTAGGGGGCTCCGCCTTCTTTCCCGCGTGACGCCGTGACGTGATGCCGGCCGGCCGGCTTGCGGCCGCGGCCCCGGCCCCGGCCCCGTCGCCCTTTTCGCACCTACCAGTAGTCCTGTCCTTTTGGTTTATTAGATTCTGTTTTTTTTAATATACCATTTTAGGATTCTTTTTGTGGCCAAAAGGATGCTGCCGGCCTGCTCTGCGACCGCGAGAGAGTTCGGTTTGGTAGGCAGTCAAAAAGTGAGTCCTTACTAATGTTTAGAGCATCTCCAAACTACTACTCAATAAACTTTTTTTTCGCGGAATTATTGGGTCCTTTCCGGTCTGCGTGCATGTAGTTTGCTGATCATTTCATCTGAAGCACCATTTGGTTTTCTGTTGAATCAACATCTTCCAAGTTAATAATGTTCATTTGCCCATCTGAACAATCTATGGAACCATTCTCAGGGCCGCCACTCCAGCACGCCAGGGTGACAGAGCAGTGCAGATGCAGGAGCTCTAAAAAGCAATGCCTCACCGCTTCCAACGAGCTCGTCAGGGTCCTGGCCAACCCCACAGGTGTCCTCAACCCGTCGGCAGCGTCGTTCCTCGCGCCGCGCTGCGCTGCGCTCCGAGCTGAAAGCTAGCGGAGGCGTCGCTGCGGGTGGCCACGCGGGGCTGGGTGTGAGCCCTGCTGCACAGGCAACTACCGTGCTGGCATCAGACGACGCCGCTGTAGCAAAGGAGCTGTAAGCAGATGTTCAAGAGTGTTCCAAGGAGAAGAACGCAGAGGCACGACAATGTCCGAGTTACTGGGCCAGAATGGGCCATGTAAGCGTGAGTTGGGCTAGACCATTAGAGAAGTATAAAGGGGAACGGTGTGCAAACTGTAGGGGCATCAAACAACAACAGAAAGCTAAACCGCAGTTGCCTTCGTCGCGTCCACCTCTACTGTTCTTCTTCTCCAGCCTTCTCTTCGTCTACTCTTCTATACTCGTATCCATATTCAAACTTCACTCAGCAAACAGTACAAACAGTGTTTATTGGTAAACTTTGGATGAACTCCTAGAGTCGGCCTTATGCCTGCATCCATGAAGTGGGTTGCTAACACGGGTCCGAGGAGTGCCTTCGCGCGCTCACGGTGGCTAGGTCAGATGTGGGCCACCGGGAGCACGCGTGGGGTGGGCTCACGCCGCTGCACAACGCGGTCGGGTATGGCCGCTCGGGCTCCATGCGCGCGTTGCTGGGGATACGCATACGCGCGACTGGGGAGGGCGTGGATTTTTCAGCGCAAGAGTTGATTTTTCGCAAGTGCTAAAAGATTAGGAGGTGGTGAGGGGTGAGATCGAAAATCGTTGGCTATGAGCATTTTTAAATCTTTCAAAAAAGAATTATTCCACATTAGAAGATTTTATTGTGATACTATCGGTGTTTGGACCCAGGTACCTAACCAACTAGTGATATAATGTCGCGTGTCCCTCACCCAGATGGTGATACAAGTGGACATAAGTCTTTTATCTTGGTTCGTCCAAGAAGAGGTCCTACTTCCAGCAGATGAGGGATGAGACTTATATTACTCGCAACTAAGTACTTGCAGTAGGGAATACAAACAGAGCGGGAGGCGGAAAGATCCCAAGTCCCAGAGGTTGATTGAGGCAAATACCAATACCGTGTGGGAGAGAAAACTTGTGTAGTGTTTGCCTTGCCGTCCTTCAAGAGTCGTGGGCTATCCTATTTATAGCCCCAAGGGGAGCTGCCTCGAGGACGGGAGTTGGCCGCGTACTGTGAGGAGATGTCACCATACCACTATAGATGGTATGGCTTGAGGAATGGTCTTGTACTTGTTGTCGACTTGCGCCCGCTTGGTTTCTGCTGAGAGCCGAGACCAAGCCTGAGCACGTATCTGAGACCCCTAGCGAGAGGTTGCCCATACCGTAATGGTTGCACAGTGCTAAGTATGGAAAAAGCTTCTTCTAGTAGTGTGTCATCTCTGCAGTGTCTGATGATGTCGAGCTTCCTCTGATGTGGATATTGAGGTCAGAGCCAGACTCGGGCGAGGCGGAAGTTCGCCCGAGGTTGCGATCGAACCCGTTCCGAGATTCGAAGACGTGCGCCACAGTTGAAGGAGTGCCCTCCTGCAGGATTCGCGAGGGAGCAGGTAGCCGAGACCGAGCTCGGGCGAGGCGCAGCTTTGACCCGAGGATGAGTTCTGCTTCGGGCGAGATGGAGTTTGCGCCCGAGTGCTAGTCTGTGCTCCTGTTGAATTATACGTCCCATCGGGAGTTGGCAGACAACGTGCATGAACTGTAGTCATACGCGTAATCATAGTTGGTAAATCTTTAACAAGGCTGCGATCTTGTTGTCCCTGTACACCCGCAGGCCTGAGCTGAGCAGGTTAGGTATACACATTGAATGCGGCTGTCCCCCGGCAGACTTTGGATGGTCTTGCCCTGAGTTTGTCTCTTTGGCTCGAGGCGGGCTCGGGTGAGACGGAGACCGCTATTCTAGAGTGAAGGGACCTCGGCTGGGGCAGAGATTCTCCCGAGAACGCACCCCGTCCGAGAACAGGCTTGGGCAGGCAGAGTTTATGTAGACCCTGACGGATAACTTAGTCGAGACGTGGCTCTTGATCCTTTGACCTCGGGGAACGTACCTTGATGATGTTTTTAGGGTTTAAACGCGTTTTCATGGTAGTAATCGGGGTACTCTAATTACTCTAACCGACGAATACGGCTGCTCTAAAATTCGGCAACGGCGAGTGAATTGCTGACTCAGGTGGGCCTGGTCAGGTGGCAGATTCATGCCATGAGATTTGTTGGAAGGAAAGAAATCAATCATTCTCCACGTCCCGGTTGTTTCACGTGTCCTTACCCTCCGCGGCGCAGTCAGTTATTGCGAGCGGTACGTGCAGGCGACATTCATTGAAATGGACGGATCATGTGAAATCTGTGTGCAGGTGACATTCAATGTGAAATCTGTGACACAACATTCAGCTTTCCGTAGATCTGGAAACTTGAATCGAATGGAAAAAGCCGAAAAGGAGTAGTACCTACGTACTATACCTAGGTAGGGGCTGCTGTAGCAGGCTTTTTCGATCAGATGATTTTGCGTGGACTTTTTTCTTCAACTCATGGGAAATGATCTCTGTTGTTCCAAACAAACCGAGTTTGGAATTTGGATAGTGTTGTTCCAAAGAAAAGCGAAGCCACCCGCAAGCCTCGATGCCAATGCCCCTTCCTCGCTGTGAAAGTGATTTAGTTAAGGTCTGTTTAGTTCTTGTGTACAACCTTATTTAATAAGGGGTTTTTAAGAGGTCTCTAGGGCTTAACTAAAAAATACAAGAGACGGTCTCTTCGCGAAGAGTCTGTCTCTCAACGATTCTGTATACGTATTGTCTCTAAATTGTATTTATAATTCAGGGGCTCGGGTTGTACCATACAATTTTTTTGTTGTCTCTACTTAGAAAACTGTTTCACCGTCTCAGGGTTGTACATGTCCTTGTACAAGCGCATTAATTATGGGTCTCTTGAGGATTTGTTTGGGTACTCTAGTATTTATCTCAATCAACATGTGTTGAGGTGGATTGTGGTGTAAATTATTATAAGTTACACTCCAATCCACCTCAATACATGTGGATTGAGACGAATACTAGAGTACCCGAACTAGCAGCTCTGAGGGGTCTCTAGGGGGTGTAAGTGAAAAAAAATCAAGAGACGAGACCGGCTTTACACAACTCTCTATACATAACGTGTCTTTATTGTATTTATGATCTAGGGGATCTAGGTTGTATCATACAATTTACTAAGGATCTGGGTTGTACATGCCCTAAGACACCATAACTTGTCTAATTTTTCTGTCTAAGGTTAGTTTTTTAATTCGATCGACTAAGTTTAGATAAGGTGCCACATAAGATTCAAGATTTTTTGTTGATGTGACGAGGTATTTAATAGAAGAGAAAAGTTGTATATTAAATCTATTCCCAACCCATTGTTTTTGTCACAATATCCAAAGTTCCACATCATGTGTTACTATACAATTGTCCCAATGTATAATATTATGTGTTATTTTATAGTCCTTATAAGACAATTAAATGCTAGATGTGTACAAGTGTATGAATCATGGGCCATTTAGATGATTCAGGTTTCAATGCCTATGACCTTGTGCCTGAGTGGTATCCCCTATGATCTTGTGCCTGAGTGGTATTCCTCAAGGCACTACTTTATTCTCTTTCTTGTTTACTTACATACCACATCATCTTTCCATCCTATATAACATGTATTAAATGAGTATGACACCATACACTGACAATAGCCTAAGTAAGATACTGCTTTGACATAGTATCTTAGGTTATGTCAAAAAATATTTGGATCCATTCTTATAGACACAACATCACACCAATTAAATAGTTAAAAAACATATTCTGGAGAGTGTATCTTGTAGCAGCACTAACGAGACTTATTTCCGAGAACTTCCACATCCATAAGTACTTGTGTCCGCCTTTCTTTAAACTATAGTATTTATGCCATGTTTGGGACAGCTCCAGCTCCAGAAAATTTGGTAGAGTTGGTCATTAGGTGCTCCAGAAATCATAGAGCTAGAGTTGTAATCCTTTAGAATACATTTAGATGAGTCATATTTTGTTTATTATTTAGATTAAAATATTTTTAAAACTAATTAAATTGATATTATAAACTATAATCCCATATTGAAGTTCGAACCTAGAGCCATCCTAAACACCCCCTTAAAGGTTGTTTGATATCTTGGGCTAAAGTTAAGGACTAGATATGAGCTAATTATAAAACTAATTACATAATCGTAGCTAATTCACGTGCCCAATATATTATTCCTAATGAATCCATGATTAACTCGTGTTTTTGCTACATTAAACTTGTGCTAATCAATGATTAATTAGTTTAGATTCGTCTCATTAGTTAATCCTGGTTTATATAAGTAGTTTTATAATTAGCTCATATTTAGTTCTCTTAGTTGACATCTAAAATACGGACTAAATTAGTCTGACCCCTTACAGCCTGCGTAATTTTCAGTGCTAAATGTGAATTCGCTAAATGTGAATTAAACCATACAATTAGATTGACAACTAATCATTGTGGTAAAAGTTCGGATCCGTAAACTTATATACTGATGTTCTGCGTGTAATATGGAATGAATGTGGTAACATCACCTTGCACCACCTTTCATCAGAATATTTGCGCAAAAACATTGTAGTTAAGCACTCAAGATTTTTCAAACGGCATCCTCAACTAGCATCTCATCTACTTGGTGATGACACCAGATCAGATTCTTCCAAATAGACCTATAAAACAAAGCATTTGGATCATGATTAACAGGAAAAGGTTGTACTTCTTTTTCATTTCTTAAGGTGCAAGGATGAATTTTTTAAAAGATCTGCTGCCTGCAACAATGCTCCTTCAAGAACCCTATACGCAGAATATTTTTACAATTCTTCCGTGGTCAGAGTCACATGTATTAGCTGGGAGCGCACTCATTGCAATTTAAAACCACTGTCGACATCAAAAAGTAGCGCATCTGAGATTCTGAATAGGCGTCTGCTCCTTCAAGTCTAGGGTCATGCGGAGTACCGAGTACACTTTCAAGGGTACCATGAGGTCAGGACACAAATACACAATAGCGAACATCCTTAGTGGCCCTTGACGATCAGAAGCACATGCACTGGTTGCAAGCATACTGGAAACACTTTTTTTTTAAAAAAGAGAGAGAGAGAGAGAGAGAAAAAAAAAACTGGTTGGAGTTTCCCCATTGGTGTGTGTCCTGGGTGGTCTTTCCCTTTTCGTGGCTAATGTATTATGCGTCTGGGTTTAACTTCTTTTCTTTTATATGAATAATAGCTAGGCATTCTGCTTGCTGTTTTCTAAAAAAAAGTAAGATAAAAAAATAAGAAAACTATTGTTGACTCATATTGCTTTCATGATTAAGGAAGATTGGTACCTTACTATCTGGGTGACCACTAACCAGGGATCAGGGCTACCATCTTTGTTTATACAACAGGACGCTTTTCAAACTTCACGATTTCCAACTGCAGGTATAGAATCCTGGATTGCTTGAGCGAACGTAGCAATCTTATATGTAAAAAAACCCAACAAGCATTGGTATTAACTCCAGTTGCATGAAACCATAATCCGGAACTAATATCCTGAATCACGACAGAAAGATAGATTCTTGTAAGAAACACTTTGTTCAAATATTCTGAATCAATCATAAAAGTCCACAGAGAATTTCATCTGCTTACCCATTCCATCTGTTATACATCATCACAAGTACCACTGGAATAAGCAATCTTGGTTGTGCTGCAGCACTCCTGTAAGTACACCATAACAAATTCAAGGGGTGTCTTCATCACAACCAAGTTCTACAAGCTGCCTAGCAGCTATTTTAGATCTGTCACATCCTCATGTACAATGTTGCAGAAAACAAAATAGAGTATCCATTCTATGATAAATAAATAATTATTTACTAAGGAGATTGACCGCGGCTCCGTTTGGTTTGGGGTGACTAAAGTTTAGTGACTAAAGTTTAGTTAATTTTAGTCCCTAAAAAGCAAACATAGTAACTAAACTTTAGTTCTTTAGTCACCAAGGAGGTGACTAAAAGAGACTAAAGTAGAATTTTTACCTTATTTGCCCTCTACACTTTCTTCGTGCATCAAACATCCACTAATTAATAGGGGTAATATAGTCATTATTCACAACAATTAATGCTCTTTAGTCCGGTTTAGTCACTGGAATCAAACGGGTTTCTTTAGCGACTAAACTTTAGTGGGTCAGACGTGAAACGTGCCGGGTCGGGTCAGTCCAACAGGTCGACTTCTCTATCTGGGCCCAGCCCGCCTATTTATGTTGGGGCAGCCCGGGCCCATACAAAGAGGGTCGTGTTGGGCTCCTAATGGGTCACGAAAACGGGCTTCTGGGTCACGAGCTTCCTATGTATGTCACGTATTGATGTGTCACGTGTTGTCGTGTCGTAGATTGTCTCCAACAGGCTTGTAAAGGAGTAAAGGACATGTACTCTAAATTGTAGACTATTAGAGATAATAGATTAATTATTAGGGCTAACCCTAGTGTGTAGCTATATAGTGTTTGTACATGGGCCACATGGGCCTAGCCACATGGGCCTAACCATATACTCTAACACCCCCGCAGTCTGAACTTCCGTCGCAGTTGAGTTTACAAACTGGACTCGAAAAGAAGAAGTACATCACACAATAGGATCCCCCCACAGACTCAACTAGCCACGACTGATGTTGAGGCTGGAGCGAAACTCGGCGAAGGTCGAGGACGAAAGACCCTTGGTGAAGATGTCAGCGAACTGGGAGGTGGTCGGATGTGGAGGACCTGAACATCACCGACGGCGACCAGATCTCGGACGAAGTGTAGATCAATCTCCACATGCTTGGTCCGCTGGTGCTGCACCGGGTTGGTGGAGAGGTAGACGGCGCTGACGTTGTCGCAGTAGACCAACGTGCTCCTGGAGAGGGGATTGTGGAGCTCCGCGAGGAGCTGCCGAAGCCACGCAGCCTCCGCCATGCCGTTGGCCACGACACGGTATTCCGCCTCGGCGCTCGAGCGTGAGACGACCGGCTGAAGCTTCGACGACCAGGACACCAGGTTACCGCCTAAGAAGACGGCGTAGCCGGAGGTGGAGCGCTGAGTGTCCGGGCACCTGGCCCAGTCAGCATCGGTGTAGAAAACCAGCTCGGAGGAGGTAGATCGGTGAAGAAGCAGCCCGTAGTGAACGGTGCCCCAGAGGTAGCGGAGGAGGCGTGTTGGGGGCCTTCGTCCTCCGAAGGTCCTCAAAAACATGATTTGACAATGTTTTCCAAGTGGATTATGTGAACAGGTATCTTCGGACTCAGAATTATGAACATAAAGCACGGTCAGGACGAAGCCTGAACCAGACGAAGGACGAGCTGATTACCAAGTTCTACGAAGGACGGTGCACAGCCGAAGCTGTGTGCAGGGAAGCTTCGTCGCGATAGCGGAAAGGGGAACCGACTTAAAGATGAAAAGACTACGTGGGCCTCGACAGATTTCCATAAGTCATTAACAAATGTAATGGACATGGATGTAATTTTACGTGGGCTGCGTCCCGCGTCTATAAATAGATGAACAGTACTCCCGTACTGTTCACGCTGACTTGGCATCTGCTTTTGCGTCACGCTTGTACTTTTTACCTTCTCTCAGGACCGAAGGTACATTTGTAATTTGAAATCATTTCTATTTTTCCATGTTAATAAAATAGAAATGATTCTATGATGGTGTTTATATTATATTTCATGCCCTATATGAATCCTTCGTCATTACTTGTTATGTTTACGAAGGTATGTCTCTTGTGACCTTCGTCCGAAATACATTATCTCCCGAAGGGACATAATGTTCCGAAGGACGAAGGACTTTAACACTTAACATTTTTTATGTTGCCTTGTTCTTAACTCTTAGCCTTTGAGAACAAGTCCCCAACATTGGCGCCCACCTCCGGTGAACTCACTTCCACTTCGAGTTTTTTGAACACCTTCGGAAGCTGTAGACCTTCGCTATGGCACCGAAGAAAGCTTCAGCGGCTGGGGCTGCAGCACTGCAACCGCTGGACCACAACCAGGAGACCGTCTCTCTTCGGGAGGCCCGAAGCCAGAAGAGAAAGGCCGTCAGCCCAACGCTTCAGGAGGAAGAGCTAGACCAAGAAATCAGGGATATGGAGATGCTACATCAACAGGTGCAGAGGAAGAAGGAGAAGATGGCCCGGCTAGCTGAGTTGCAACGGCAGATAGACGAAGCCTCTGAGGAAGTTCGCCATCTTACTCACGATGAGCAAAACAGAAGGCCTCAGCAGAAAGACCTTCATCAGGAGGGCTTCGTCAACGAAGATGACTGGTATGACAATTTCCATCAGGGAAATTTTGTTTTCGATGATGCTTCTCCTTTGTCCGCTGAGCTGCAGGCTACACCTTGGCCTCCATCTTATAAGCCACCCCAGCTTCCCATGTTCGACGGCCACTCAGACCCGAAGCAGTTCTTAATGAGCTACGAAGCAACAGTGTCTTCGTATGGGGGCAATGCTGCAGTCATGGCGAAGTCTTTCGTTATGGCCGTCAGGAATGTTGCTCAGACCTGGTATTCCTCCCTTCGACCAGGAACGATCACCTCATGGCAGAAGCTGAAGGATATGTTGTTAACCAGCTTTCAAGGATTTCAGACGAAGCCGGTTACTGCTCAAGCCTTGTTTCAGTGCACTCTGGATCATGAAGAATACCTTCAGGCGTATGTCAGAAGGTTCTTGCGTTTGAGGGCACAGGCACCAACGGTGCCCAATGAAATTGTTATCGAAGCCATGATCAAGGGGCTTCGTCCTGGACCTGCAGCCCAATACTTTGCTAGGAAGCCTCCTCAGACTCTGGAGAAGCTACTCCAAAAGATGGACGAGTACATTCGTGCAGATAACGACTTTCGCCAAAGAAGGGAGGAGGCCTTCAGATTTTCTGAGATGACCAGGGGCTTCGGGGGACGATTCTATCCGAGGCATGTCAGGTCCATCCACAACACTCAAAATGATGATAAGGGGAGTCAGCAGAACAGGCCGCAGTGCTCCTCACAGGCTTCGGGGCAGCAGCAAACTTTCTTTCGGCCACCAGCTCCAAGAGGCAGAGGCGCCAGGGGCTTCGGCGGGAGATTTGGAGATCAACCAAGGAGGACATTTTGCTTATTCTGCGGTGAGAACAAGGGCCATACCACCAGGATGTGCCATGTTACCATCCAGAAACAAAAGGAGCTAGCAGAAGCTGCAGCGCAACAGGGACAGCCGAAGCAGGTCATGCATACTGCTTCGTACCATCAGCCTTACATCCCGGAGTACGTGGGCAACCACCCTGCAGTTTCCGTAGCTTCGGCAAGTCAACCTCAAGCTTCATGGCAACAGCCCCCGCCTCCACCTCCGCTGCAACAAGGCCAGCAGCCAGAAGGGAGCCAATATGTTCCGCACCAAAGGGATCTCAGAGAGCAATCTGAAGCCCGTACAGTCAATAGTACTGTGCCAGAGTCGAAGCACATTTATTGACAAATATCCTACTTTGATAGCAGTCTTTTCCGTTTAAGTTCTGTTTTCTGTGTAATAAAGAACACTTCAGTTTTCATATAATAGTTTCGTGGTTGGTTATCAGAAAAACCTATCTTCTCTACAGGTTTAAGTTGCTGAAGCTTAAAAATTTGCGGTAACAAGGAGGGTCTTCGGATTATTAAAAACCCCTCGAAGCAACAAAAAGTCGTTCTAAGGAGCGCAGAGTAAGTTGCCGAAGTTACAAAAAGCCGTTCCAAAGGGAGCGCAGTGTAAGTTTTTTGCTCCAAAGACGTTCCTAAGGGAATGCAGAGCATACAGCGAAAAGTCAACGCTGATACCGCCTAAGTAAAAGGCGAAGAAGCTCCAAAGACGTTCCTAAGGGAATGCAGAGCTTATACCGTCTAAGTAAAAGGCGAAGAAGCTCCAAAGACGTTCCTAAGGGAATGCAGAGCTTATACCGTCTAAGTAAAAGGCGAAGAAGCTCCAAAGACGTTCCTAAGGGAATGCAGAGCTTACGAATATATTTTGTGTGTATCTTCGGAACAAATGTCATTTGCATAACATAACATCATCACATCATTTTGCATAACATAAGCATCATACATCATGTTGCATTTGGCAAAAGAAGGGGACACAGTATCAACCTTCGAAAGGACGCTTTGAGAAAGTGAAAATTGTGTAAAGTCACGAGGGAATACAATGATAATCTTCGGAATACAGCTTCGGAGAATATTTTTACGAAGCATGGACGAGCTTCATCAGAGCAATATCGAAATTGTATAGCTTCGGAGAATGTTTTCATAAAGCATGAACGTGTTTCATCAGAATAATTTTAACGGAGAATGTCTTCTTCACGAAGCATGAAAAGAAGGGAAGGTGTTTTTT
The DNA here is from genome assembly GCA_029449295.1 of Zea luxurians. Classification (NCBI taxonomy): domain Eukaryota; kingdom Viridiplantae; phylum Streptophyta; class Magnoliopsida; order Poales; family Poaceae; genus Zea; species Zea luxurians. The sequence continues at coordinate 40,978,056 of JAOPSE010000023.1, forward strand.
CGCCGAAGGCTCAAAAAGGGTATGTATGTAGAGTTTCATGCATCGTAAAGAATTGAATAATGAAAAGAGACTTGTATATTACATTCAAATGTACAAAATGTTACATAGATCACACTTTAAATGTTTTTTCTAAATAGCATCTAGTCTTCTCTTAATACTGCTTCGGCGGCTTCATTTAGAAGTTGATCAACAACTTTATCCATGATAGCTTCGGCCATTTGTTTAATTTCGTCATCCCCTTTTGTGTGGGGGTCGGCAGTCGATCCAGCAGCTTCTGAGGGAAGAAAACATTTCTTCATTACTATTACAAATCGCGAGCAAAGTTTGAAATAAAAATTACAACACAATAAGAACGACTAATTAATACCTAATTGCCTTTCGGGCTCTGTACTTCTTTCGGCAGCTTCTGCCACTTTCCTAGCATCATGGATGCCTTTTTCGCTTCTTTGAATTATTTCTTGCGCCATTTCTCGGCCGCCATTGTCCCAGATATCAGTGAAGAATTTACCGCCAACCATGCTGGCTTCGGTCGAGGGATCTTTGATATCTTCCGAGGATAGGGCAGCTTCGGATTGAGCTAAGGATTTTATATGTTCACAACCTTTTTTCTCCAAAACAGCAGCAATTCCCCTGGCGCCTGAAAAAGCGCAGATGTCACCGCGGCTGCTCAGGATTTCCTCGAAGGCTTCTGCTTCGTGACTAATCCAGTCCAGTGGACCTTCGGGATTGCCTCTTGAAAAGTCCTCTTCACTAGAAAAGGCGCCAACGCTGGCGAAGCTGGATTTTATATTTTTCACGCATTCTACAGATTTAACATAACATTTCCTCTGAGATGCACGAAGCTCTTTAACACTTAACTCCAAATTATTGACCATATGATCGCTGAGTTCTCTTTTTGTTTCCTCCAGCACACGTTCCTCTTTAGCTCTAGCCAGCTGTTTCTGAAGATCTTTAATTTCACGTTTTTGGGCTTCGGCCTGGGTTTTTGAAGCAGCTTCGTCTTTCTTTACTTTATCTACCAGTGTAAGCAGAATCTTATCCTTTTCCAGAGCTTCGTTTCTCAGTTTGATAACTTCGGAGCGTAAATTGTTAAACGCAATGTCGTAGCTTTCATCTTCGGCGCTTTTTTGGGCTCTTAATGCGTTGCTTAGAATCAAGCCCTATACGAAAAAGAATCCATATAAGAATAAAGGAATGAATTACGTATTAAAAAAGTTTTTTCAAACGCTTAATTTCCATACCTTTAGGCTATTGTACGCAAGACTGTCTGCGAGATCCTCTTTCGTCATGGCGCATAATCCAGCTTCGAGTTTTGGGAAACCCATACTCCTGGCCATCTCCCGGCAGACAGATAATTCTTTGTTATTAGGGAGGCAGTATAGGAAGTCATCTTCATTTGTCCCATTGAATATTACTGCCCCCTTCGGATACTTTAACTCCCTAGCATAGTGATTCGCTTCATAGGTCTCTTCTTCAGACAGTTTCTTCCCCGAAGCATGTCGCACGATGTAATCGCGTATGCTGGAGGGAGCTTCGGGGGTGGCCGTGTCAATTTCTTCAACCAAGGCTGGTTCTGATATTTTCTCGGATTGTTCCTTGGTGGGCTCTGAAGGCCCAGCTTCAGCTTCAGCTTGTTGTTTCGAAGCTTCAGTAGATGCTTCAGCGAGTTCAGCAGACTCCTTTGCGGTTGTGCTTGAAGACTTAATTGTCTCCAAGACATCCAGTACGTTCACCATCCGTTTTCTTCTTGGGGTCACCAATGGGCCCTTTTGATTTTTTGTTGTTTCGACATTTGCTGAAGGACTTAAAATTTCTGATGTTTTTGGCCCTTCAGTCTTCGGTTTTTCTGCTTTTTCGGCTGAAGGTGCTTCAGTTTTTTCTTCTATCTTCGGCACTGGAGCTGGTTCTGTAGCTTCAGAGGCCAAAGAAACTTCACCAATAAATTCTGGCACTGTGGCCGGCTCAATAAAGCGAGTTCGATGGGTGAGCACCTTCATCTTTTTCCTTTGAGGCGCTGGCTCACTAGTGGCACTCGTGGTAGCTTCTGTCGCAGGAGAAGTATTTTTCCTTTTGCGACCCAATACCGGATAGTGATAGTCAGGGTAGATAAACCCGACTGCGTCAAATACACGGTTGAGCCTTTTCTTCTTTCGGCCTCCGAAGGCTGCTGATAACGCAGTGTTCTCGGCCTTCGAATATGCCCCAAGAAGTTCGTCACTTAATGTTTCAATGCTTTTCAACCAATCGTCATCAGGTTCAACAAATTTATCCCCATATTTGAATGTGTATTTTAGTCTGACTAGTCCGCCTTCGTCGGACTCTTTAATGGTCTCCTTCGGCATTTCCCACTTTTCTGCAAGTGGCCATACCCTGAAGGCAATGTGCTCTTGGACTAAGTCCCTTGTCCCAATGAAAGAGCAGATTATGCCGAAGGCTCTTTGGCATTCTTCGGCTGCTTCATCCATTTCAACCTTCGGCCTTCGAAGTCCGAAGCGTTGCCAGATGGGGCGCATAATGATACTCTTGACATTTTCTTGCGCTATTAAGTCATTCTTCACATAGAACCACTCTGTCATCCAGGCTCCGGGCCACCTCTTCCGAAAGGTCGGCACATGGCAGCTTGACCCGGAGCGGGCACCGAAGCTATAACACCCAAAATTGTTGTGATATTGTTCTTTTCCCCAGGGCTTCGTCTCGTATAGTAACTCATGAATGTTGCAGAAGCTTTTAGCGTTTGGTTCCAAACCTTGGCTCCTCACAGCCCAGACAAACACCCCCATTCTTATGATGGTTTCGGGGGTAATTTGATGAAGGTAGACTTGAAATGTCTTCAGGACTTCAACAACAAAGTTGCTTAGGGGGAATCGAAGCCCAGCCTTGAGAAAGCTTCGGAAGATTACGACTTCATCTTCTTCTGGGGTGGGAGAAGTCTTCTCTCCAGCGTCAGCCCTCACAATAGATATATCTCGAAAATACCGCCCCCTCATATTATCAATATGACTTTGCTTGATAGTGGTTTTCCCGAAAACCGTGTGACTTGGCCGCCATGGCCGATCTTCGGCCTCTTCCCCACCACTTTCTACATCATAGCTGTCGCTGTCACCAGTATCTTTGGACAAACCTTCAAGAATCTCCTTCGTGATTTTCTCCGTATTGGTCTCCGCCATCGCTATGAGGAACCCCAAATTCTTCTCTTCCTCGAGACTCAGCTTCGTCTCAGCAGGGATCTTCTTACCTTCAGACATCTTCGGAAACGCTAAAAAACTATTTTCAGGGCCGAAGCTTCGAAATCAAAAAGGTCACCAATCTTAATGCACAAGAGCTAAAAATTTAGTGGACCGAAGCAGATGGCAAGTGTGCGTACCAAATGAGTTGGCGGTGTGATCTTATTTATACGCCCAGGGCGTTGAAAATTGAAAGACCCCGCTTGTCAGTGAATGTTGCTATTCTAGCAAAGGGAAGGTGTTTTTTCGGATCTTTGGCTCAAGGCCTTCGTCTATATCGCAATCTGAATTTATTATTAACAAATTAATATTGCGAGGGGCTACTGTTGGGGGCCTTCGTCCTCCGAAGGTCCTCAAAAACATGATTTGACAATGTTTTCCAAGTGGATTATGTGAACAAGTATCTTCGGACTCAGAATTATGAACATAAAGCACGGTCAGGACGAAGCCTGAACCAGACGAAGGACGAGCTGATTACCAAGTTCTACGAAGGACGGTGCACAGCCGAAGCTGTGTGCAGGGAAGCTTCGTCGCGATAGCGGAAAGGGGAACCGACTTAAAGATGAAAAGACTACGTGGGCCTCGACAGATTTCCATAAGTCATTAACAAATGTAATGGACATGGATGTAATTTTACGTGGGCTGCGTCCCGCGTCTATAAATAGATGAACAGTACTCCCGTACTGTTCACGCTGACTTGGCATCTGCTTTTGCGTCACGCTTGTACTTTTTACCTTCTCTCAGGACCGAAGGTACATTTGTAATTTGAAATCATTTCTATTTTTCCATGTTAATAAAATAGAAATGATTCTATGATGGTGTTTATATTATATTTCATGCCCTATATGAATCCTTCGTCATTACTTGTTATGTTTACGAAGGTATGTCTCTTGTGACCTTCGTCCGAAATACATTATCTCCCGAAGGGACATAATGTTCCGAAGGACGAAGGACTTTAACACTTAACATTTTTTATGTTGCCTTGTTCTTAACTCTTAGCCTTTGAGAACAAGTCCCCAACAAGGCGCTTGAGAGCCGCGAGGTGGGGCTCTTGGGGGTCGTGCATATGGAGACAGATCTGCTGCACGGCGTAGGAGATGTCTGGCCTAGTGAAGGTGAGGTACTGAAGGGCACCAGCAAGACTCCTGTAGCCGGTGGGGTCCGCGACTGGGTCACCCGTGGCCTCAGAGAGCTTGGCCTACGTGTCGACTGGGGTGGAGCAGGGCTTGTAGTCACTGATCTGGCCCGCTCTAGAATGTCAAGAGTGTACTTTTGCTGGTGAAGGAGGAGTCCGGAGGGGCGAGGCTCAGCAGTGACCCCCAGGAAATGGTGAAGCACGCCTAGAAACTCCTGCTGAAGGGCGTCGACGAGGCGGCGAAGAAGTGACTGACTGGAGGCGGTGAGGACAATGTCATCCACGTAGAGAAGCAAGTAGGCAGTCTCTGCTCCATGATGGTGGACGAACAGAGACGTGTCTGACTTGGCCTCCACGAAGCCCAGTGTCACCAGGAACGAAGCCAGTCTGGAGTGCCACGCTCGGGGGGCCCTGCTTGAGGCCGTAGAGGGACCTGTTGAGCCGGCAAACCATGTCAGGGCGAGAGGAGTCCACGAACTCTGCCGGTTGACAGTAGTAGACGGTCTCGGTGAGGGCGCCATGCAGGAAGGTGTTCTTAACGTCGAGCTAGTGAACTAGCCAGGAGCAAGCAAGGGCCCGCGAGAGCACCGTGTGGACGGTGGCCGGCTTCACAACCAAGCTGAAGGTCTCATCATAGTCGACTCCGGGGCGCTGAGTGAAGCCCCGAAGAACCCAGCGAGCCTTATATCGCTCCAGGGTACCATCGGCCCACCGCTTATGCGTCCAGATCCACTTGTCGGTGACGACGTTGGTGCCGGGCGGACGGGGCACCAAATCCCACGTCTGGTTGGCGACGAGCGCCGTGTACTCCTCCTCTATCGCCCGACACAAGTGGGGGTCCAGCAGGATGGTGTGGATGGAGGAGGGTACCGGAGAAACCTGCGAGTCTCCGGTCGTGGCCGCCAGGACTCGGGGCAGCAGGGTACCAGCCTCGTGCCGTGTCACCATTATGTGGACGTGCCACGGGTCACGGTGAAGGGGCGGTGGGTGGTACACCGGCGTCTCGACCCGGGCCGCGGGTGGCCACGGCGGAGGTGTAGGTGTCCCTGGCGGGGACTAGGCCACTAGCGGTAGCGCCGAAGGAGAGGTTGCCGGTGGGGACGGAGGCGGTGGAGGTGTGAACCCCAGCGGCGGCAACCGGCGCCGGTAGACCCGCACCGGCTGGGCAAAGCGAGCCGGAGGGGTTGGTACCAACGGCCCCGCAGGCGGTGCAGTCCTACCAACCCCGCTCGGCCCTGGGGCGAGCAGAGACGAGGCCCGCGAAGAGGCGACAGCTCCGTAGGCGACACCACTGGACCCGGGCAAGACACCGGGCCGGAAGTAGAACCGATAGGCGGTGAACGAGTACCTGCAGAGAGAGGAAGGATAGGTGGCTCGACCACCACGTCAGTCGAAAAGAGAGTGAAGAGGTCAAGATCAGGGTCGGAGGAGGGTGGTGTGGTGGTGGAGGAGTAGGGAAATACAGACTCATTAAACACCACATGGCGAGAGATGAGGACCCGGCGAGAGGAGAGGTCAAAGCAGTGGTAACCCTTGTGGTCCGGGGAGTACCCAAGAAACACATAGAGGGTGGAACGGGGTGATAGGTTGTGAGGAGCAGTGGCAGCGGTGTTCGGGTAGCAAGCACACCCAAAGACACGGAGGTGGTCATAGCGCGGAGGGGTACCGAAGAGTGCCTGGTGAGGAGTGGGGCCGGGCTCGCAGTGGAAGGGAGACAGTTGAGGAGGTAGGTAGAGGTGTGGAGAGCCTCGACCCAGAAGTGTGCCGGTAGGTGCGCCTAGAGGAGAAGAGTGTGGATGGTGTCGTTGGTCGTGCGGATCATGCGCTCAGCCTTGCCGTTCTGGGAGGAGGTATACGGGCAAGACATCCGCAACTGCATCCCGTGGGAGAGAAAGAAGTCGCGGGAGGTGGAGTTATCGAACTCCCGACCATTGTCACAATGAACGACCTTAATGGTGAGGCCGAACTGAGTGGACACCCAGGCGAAGAAGTGGCGGAGGGCGGGGAAAGCCTCAGACTTGGCACGCAAAGGAAAAGTCCACACATAGTGAGAAAAATCATCAAGCACCACAAGATAGTTGTCGGCGTTTCGAGACCGGGGGGTCCCTAAGCCGACGAGTGAATGTCGCCGCGTGCCCCAGCCCAGATGGGTCGACGCGAGGCCGAGCGCGAAGGGGGGAAGTGAGGTGGCCGGAGATGGGCGTGAGAGAGGTAGAAATCCCGTGGCCTTCGTGTTCGTCCCGCGCCCAGGTCGGGTGCGCTTGCAGTAGGGGGTTACAAGCGTCCACGCGGGAGAGGGAAGCGAGCGGCCCCAAGAGAGCGCCTGTCCCGTCCTCGTCCCCGCGCGGCCAACCTTCTCTAAGAGGGCCCTGGTCCTTCCTTTTATAGGCGTAAGGAGAGGATCCAGGTGTACAATGGGGGTGTAGCAGAGTGCTACGTGTCTAGCGGGGGAGAGCTAGCGCCCTAAGTACATGCCGATGTGGCAGCCGGAGAGATTTTGGCACCCAGCTGGTGTGATGTCGTGGCCGTCGGAGGAGCGATGGAGCCGGGCGGAGGGACAGCTGTCGGAGCGGTTGAGTCCTTGCTGACGTCCTCCTGCTTCCGTAAGAGAGCTGAGAGCCGTCGTCGTCACAGAGCATGCAGGGCGCCATCATTGCCTATCCGGCGGAGCTAGCCAGATGGGACACCGGTCTTGTTCTCTGCGGCCCGAGTCAGCTCGGGGTAGGGTGATGATGGCGCTTCCTGTTGACGTGGTTGGCCTGCGTCCTAGGTTGGGCGACATGGAGGCTCCTCCGAAGCCGAGGTCGAGTCTGTCTTCCATGGCCGAGGCCGAGTCCGAGCCCCTGGGTCGGGCGAGGCGGAGGTCGTTCGGCAGAGGCCAGGGCGGAGTCCGAGCCCTGGGGTCGGGCGAAGCGGAGTTCATCGTCTTCTGGGGCTGAGCCCGAGTCCGAGCCCTGGGGTCGGGCGAAGCGGAGTTCGTCGTCTTCCGGGACTTAGCCCGAGTCCGAGCCCTGGGTCGGGCGGAGCGGAGTTCGCCGTCTTCTAGGGCTTAGCCCGAGTCCGAGCCCTGGGTCGAGCGGAGCGGAGTTCGCCGTCTTCCGGGGCTTAGCCCGAGTCCGAGCCCTGGGTCGGGCGGAGCGGAGTTCGCCGTCTTCCGGGGCTTAGCCCGAGTCCGAGCCCTGGGTCGGGCGGGGCAGAGTTCGCCGTCTTTCGGGGCTTAGCCCGAGTCCGAGCCCTGGGGTCGGGCGAAGCGGAGTTCGTCGTCTTCCGGGACTTAGCCCGAGTCCGAGCCCTGGGTCGGGCGGAGCGGAGTTCGCCGTCTTCCGGGGCTTAGCCCGAGTCCGAGCCCTGGGTCGGGCGGAGCGGAGTTCGCCGTCTTCCGGGGCTTAGCCCGAGTCCGAGCCCTGGGTCGGGCGGAGCGGAGTTCGCCGTCTTCTGGGGCTTAGCCCGAGTCCGAGCCCTGGGTCGGGCGGAGCGGAGTTCGCCGTCTTCCGGGGCTTAGCCCGAGTCCGAGCCCTGGGTCGGGCGGAGCTTCCTATGGTGCCTTTGGCAGGGCCTGACTGCCTGTCAGTCTCACTCTGTCAAGTGGCACTGCGGTCGGAGTGGCGCAGGCGGCGCTGTCCTTCTGTCAGGCCGGTCAGTGGAGCGGTGAAGTGACGGCGGTCACTTCGGCTCTGCCGGGGGGCGCGCGTCAGGACAAAGGTGTCAGGTCACCTTTGCATTAAATGCTCCTGCGACTTGGTCGGTCGGTGCGGCGATTTAGTCAGGGTTGCTTCTTAGCGAAGGCAGGGCCTCGGGCGAGCCGGAAATATGTCCGCCGTTGGAGGGGGGCCTCGGGCGAGACGGAAATCCTCCGGGGTCGGCTGCCCTTGTCCGAGGCTAGGCTCGGGCGAGGCGTGATCGAGTCGCTCGAATGGACTGATCCCTGACTTAATCGCACCCATCAGGCCTTAGCAGCTTTATGCGGATGGGGGTTACCACCTGAGAATTAGGAGTCTTGAGGGTACCCCTAATTATGGTCCCCGACAGTAGCCCCCGAGCCTCAAAGGGAGTGTTAGCACTCGCTTGGAGGCTTTTGTCGCACTTTTTTGCAAGGGGACCAGCCTTTCTCGGTTGCATTTTGTTCCGGTGGGTGCGCGCGAGCGCACTCGCCGGGTGTAGCCCCCGAGGCCTCGGAGGAGTGGTTTCACTCCTTCGAGGTCTTAATGCCTCGCGTAATGCTTCGGCTGGTTTGGTTGTTCCCTCATGCGAACTGGCCGTAGCCCGGGTGTACGGTCAGGGCCCAAGCTCTCGGGCTGGTATGTTGACGCTGTCAACGGTTCGGCCGGAGCCGGGTTTGCGAGAGCAGCCCCCGAGCCTCCGCACAGGGCGAGAGGGCGATCAGGGATAGACTCGGCTTTTTTACATACGCCCCTGCGTCGCCTTTCCGCAAGGAGGAGGGGGGGGGGGGAAGCGCCATGTTACCCTCGATGGGCGCCGAACATGGTGTCTCCGGTGAGCTGCAAGCGGGTAATCCGAGTGGACGTCCGTGCCCCGTTCGTTAGGGGTCGGCTAGGGGCCCAGAGGCACGCCAAAAAGTACCTGCGGGTGATCTGCCGGACCCGGTCCCCTGGCGACGGGGTCCGAGGGCTCGATGCCTCCCTCCGATGGGATTCTGTTACAAGATCGCTCCCGCTAGTCTCGGAAATGTCCTAGGGTACCTCGGAAGCACAGCCCGAGCCTTGGTTATGTATCGAACGTACCCCTGGTCATCCCTCGCTCGGCGTCTGAGGCGACTGTGAACCCTTCGGGGGCCAGCCTTCGAACCCCTGATCAGTAATGGGCGCGGAGCCCGAGTAGCCTGAGGCGGCCGTGGAACCCTTCGGGGGGCCGGCCTTCGAACCTCTGACCAGTAGTGGGTGTAGGGCCCACGCGATCTGAGGCGGCTGTTGAAACCCTTCGGGGGGCCAGCCTTCGAACCTCTGATCAGTAAGGAGGCTCGGAGCCTGGTTCCTTCACGGGGAAGGGTCCTTTTCGGGGTATCCCCCTTTCCCGGTCCCTGCTGCAAGAGATAGAGAAAGAGGAAAAAAGGAAAAGGATACGAAATCGAACGACGCGGCGTACCTTTTTTTTGTCGCAGTTATTACGGCGAAGGCGAAGCGTCGCCCACTGCTCCTGCCAGAAGCGCCGTCTGTCCTGCCGCGGAGTTAATGCGACGGGGCGAGCGGTTGGCGGGGCGGCCGTTGTGCGTGCGCGAGCCGTTCGAGGAACGGATCACGGGCGCGTTGTCTTCACGCCGTGAGAGGGGGTTCTCTAGCTGCCCCCGGATGGGACGTGAGCTTGGCTGACGATGTGACCGCTGCTCCCGCCCGCCTGCCACCGTCATCACTGCCGGCCCGCTTTTGGCCGCATTGACCGCCGCGTCAGGCTGGCGCTGCTGGGTCGTGCGCCTGGTCGCCTCGAGTCGTGGTATTGGTTCCGCAATCGAGGAGACGCGGTGGTGGCGCAAGTGGCGGTGCAGTTGCTTTCATGCAGCATCCGGCGCGCCGGTTGCGTGACGCGTGGGCCTGGGCCTCCATGCCGGCGTGTCGGGAGTCGGAGAAGCACGTCCACTTGGCGCGGTTGCATGCCGCCTGCATGGGTGCCCGCCTCTTTCGCCCGTTGGTCTGGGCAAAAGTGGAGGGTCACTTGTAACCGTTGGGCGGTTGTGCGCACCACGCGCGGCGGTTTGGCTTCTTTTGCTCTGAGCCGGTTTGCATGACATGCGGGACCCAGCCCCCGCGCCGCAGGGGAGGGCCTTGGAGCGTGTTGGAGAAGACTCAGCCCGTGACGGTTGGGGGCACAAGTAGGGAGAGTTGCCTTTAAAAGGAGGGTGACCCCCTTCGGAAGGCGACCATGTCCTCTCGCTCCCTTATGCATTGCGTCTTTCCTCCTTCCAAGCCCCCGGATGGGGGATACCCGCCGTCCTTTCGCCTCATCGTTGGAGGAACGCAACTCCGTAGGAGTTGGTACCTTTCAGCCATCGTTTGGCTTCAAGGATTTTCATCATGCAGCCCGGCTGCACCCCTCCACCGGCGGTCACCCAAGATGGTGACCTCCAGCTTGATGGTGGGGGAAAGCGAGCCAGGCCGCGGCCTCTGCCTCTCCCTCAGCCTCAAGGATTTTCGTCATCCAGGCCAAGATGGAGGATGAGGCGAGTCGGGGGGCTGCCTCCGCGTGGGTCGGTTACCCTTTTCTTCCCCTGGTGTCTGGGGGAGAATGGCATCCTCCAGCTTCACAGAGACTTCCTTCAGCCATGCCGGGATAGGCGGGCCGCCGTCACTCAGCCAGGACGCAGCACTACGTCCTCCGTCCGGACGACGGTTGCGCCGCATACCGCGAGGGCAGCGCCCACGCTCTGGGCGGTTCTGGCTAGGGCGAAGACCTGCCGGCGCGCTTCGAGGCGTCGGCAGCCGGAGATGGCTTCTCTACCAATGAGATTGCCAACTCCGCCAGTAGCCCTGGGTCTCCGTCTCCCGGCCTGAATGGCTGGCTCTCGTCCTCGGTGGGTGAGAGTCCTTCTGCCGTAGCACCTGCCCCAAAGCCGCTACTGAAGCTGCTTCGTCGCCTGGGGCGGGGGTGGTTGTCGTCGTAGTCAGAGCGGGCGGCCGCGAGCCGCTCGTCAGTCTTCTGTTGTTCCGCAGGCCCTCCCTCATGGAGTGGGGTTGTTTGTACCTGCGGAGGGGGAACCAGAGTTCCGTTTGTAATGGCACTTCGAATGCCAGTGTTTTTGTTCATTATGGCTGTCGAGGCCTGAACATGTATGTAATCTTGGCACGGAGCCGTGTTTTTTCCTCATTTTCGAGCATTAAGACTCGCCTGTTGATTATCTGAACCGCTTCACCAAGCATTAGTCGCCCTGTGTCAAGGTGACGAGTGAGGTATCCGTATCCCGGAGGCATAGGAGTCCCTCGGCTCGGTCGGCCTTGTTGTCTGAGGCTCCTCTAGCTTAGTTAAAGGGACCCCTTGGCCGCTCTTCGATGAGCCGAGGCCAGGGGTAGCGATATCAGCATGAACAGAGGCGGAGTTGGCTCGAAAATGAAACCTGGTCGGCCGGAGCCTAGCCGGGTTGTCAGTTAGCGGGACCGACGCCGGAGTCGATCAACCGAGGCCTCGGGTCGGGCTGGCGCCCTTGGGAGATGGTTGGACGAGGCCCCAGGGGTAACCGGCCGAGCCGCCTGCTCGGGCCGGATTCCCGGAGAAGTCCCTGGCAGCGATTGTCCGGGCGTGACGATGACGTCGTCCTCCAGAGTGGGGATCCCTGGACCGCGTCACCGTCCGAGGCTAGGTCGGGCCTCGCTGAAGGTGTCGTCGATGCCGAGGGTGCTACTGCCCCCTTCCAGCGTCAAGACCCGAGCCTGCAGGATCAGAGTGTCTTGTAGCGTGTGCCTTCTGCGGCCGCCGAGGCCAGAATATACACACCCTCGCTGTGTTGTAAAGCTGCGTCTCCTTTCCTCTTGTTTCGAGTATCTGGACTTTTTTGTCGGTAACAGGGATGTTTGTGCGAGCGAGAGTTGCTTCTCGCGGAAGGTGATGAGTGAGGTATCCGTATCCCGGAGGCGTGGGAGTCCCTCGGCTCGGTCGGCCTTGCCGCTTACGCGCACTTTCACCCATCCATGAGGCCCTGTCACCGACTCAGTCGAGAAGGCTCGAAGGATCGCTTCGGCAGAAGAGCTTCCGAACGTGAAGACTTGTTCGGTCCGCGGAATCACTTTATCGGAACGCGAGTTACTTATCGCAGAAGGTGATGAGTGAGGTATCCGTATCCCAGAGGCGTAGGAGTCCCTCGGCTCGGTCAGCCTTGGCTGCTTACGTGTACTCCGTCGTTTTCAGGGTCCACTTTTCGAAGTAGTCAGAAAGCACGAAAGATATTCTGGCAAAAGAGATCTTTTTTCGAGGAAAATTTCAACACAGAGGGGGTCCCCCCCCTTTAGCCCCCGAGGGAGGGTCGGGCTTTGCCGAGGCGAGGCCGACCCTTCCTTGATGACTAAACTTTGCGTGGGTGCGAGGTATATGAACAACTTGAAAACATCTTAAGGGTAGAAGCGACGTAGCTGTTGGATGTTCCAAGCGTTGCCGTAGACCTCGCCTTGACTGTTGGCCAGCTTGTACGTTCCGGGCTTCAGAACTTTGGCAATGACGAATGGCCCCTCCTAGGGGGGCGTGAGCTTGTGCCTCCCTCGGGCATCTTGCCGTAGCCGAAGCACTAGGTCGCCCACCTGGAGGTCTCGGGGCCGGACCCCTCGGGCGTGGTAGCGTCGCAAGGACTGCTGGTACCGCGCCGAGTGTAGCAAGGCCTTGTCCCGAGCCTCTTCCAGCTGGTCCAGCGAGTCTTCTCGGCTAGCTTGGTTGCTTTGATCGCTGTAGGCCCTCGTCCTCGGGGAGCTGTACTCCAGGTCAGTGGGCAAGACGGCCTCGGCCCCGTAGACCAGAAAGAACGGCGTGAAACCCGTGGCCCGGCTCGGCGTTGTCCTCAGGCTCCAGACCACCGAGGGGAGTTCCTTCATCCATCGCTTGCCGAACTTGTTGAGGTCGTTGTAGATCCGAGGCTTGAGCCCTTGTAGAATCATGCTGTTGGCACGCTCTACTTGCCCATTCGACATGGGATGAGCCACGGCGGCCCAGTCCACCCGGATGTGGTGATCCTCGCAGAAGTCCAAGAATTTTCTGCCGGTGAACTGGGTACCGTTGTCGGTGATGATGGAGTTCGGGACCCCGAAGCGATGGATGATGTTGGTGAAGAACGTCACTGCCTGCTCGGATCTGATGCAGTTCAGAGGTCGGACCTCGACCCACTTGGAGAATTTGTCGATGGCGACCAGCAGGTGCGTGTAGCCCCCGGGCGCCTTCTGCAAGGGGCCGACGAGGTCCAGCCCCCACACAGCAAAGGGCCAGGTGATGGGTATCGTCTGCAGAGCCTGAGCGGGCAGGTGGGTTTGCTTCGCGTAGAATTGACACCCTTCGCAGGTGCGGACAATTCTAGTGGCGTCAGCCACCGCCGTTGGCCAGTAGAAGCCTTGCCGGAAAGAATTCCCGACAAGGGCTCGAGGCGCTGCGTGATGGCCGCAAGCCCCCGAGTGTATCTCTTGCAGGAGTTCCTGACCTTCGGCGACGGAGATGCATCGCTGGAGGATGCCCGAGGGGCTGCGGTGGTAGAGCTCCTTCTCATCGCCCAGCAAGACGAACGACTTGGCGCGTCGCGCTACCCGCCGAGCCTCGGCTCGGTCGGGGGGTAGCTCTCCTTGGCGGAGATATTGCAGGTACGGGGTCTGCCAATTTCGATCAGGCGTGGCCCCGCTCCGCTCCTCCTCGATGCGCAGTGCCTCACCCTCGGAGGCCGAGGGTACCTCGGGTTGAACCGAGGCCGCCTCGGGCCGAGCTGAGGGTGCCTCCGGCTGTGCCGAGGGCACCTCGGGCTGGACCGAGGGCGCCTCAGGCTCGGGCGCGTCGTCGATCTTGACGGAGGGTTGATGCAGATCCCGGGAGAAGACGTCCGGGGGAACCCTTGTTCGCCCCGAGGCTATTTTTGCTAGCTCGTCCGCAGTCTCGTTGTAGCGCCGAGCGATGTGGTTAAGCTCGAGCCCGTAGAACTTGTCTTCCAGGCGCCGAACCTCATCGCAGTAGGCCTCCATCTTTGGGTCGCGGCAGTGGGAGTTCTTCATGACTTGGTTGATGATGAGCTGCGAGTCACCGCGAGCGTCGAGGCGCCTGACCCCTAGCTCGACGGCGATCCGCAACCCGTTGACCAGAGCCTCGTACTCAGCCACATTGTTGGACGCCGGGAAGTGGAGGCGTAGCACATAGCGTAGGTGTTTCCCGAGGGGCGAGATGAAGAGTAGGCCCGCGCCGGCTCCCGTCTTCATCAGCGACCCGTCGAAAAACATGGTCCAGAGCTCTGGTTGGATCGGAGCCGTCGGTAGCTGGGTTTCGACCCATTCGGCTACGAAGTCCGCCAAGACCTGGGACTTGATGGCCTTCCGAGGGGCGAACGAGATTGTCTCGCCCATGATTTCCACTGCCCACTTTGCAATCCTGCCCGAGGCCTCTCGGCACTGGATGATCTCCCCCAGGGGGAAGGATGACACCACAGTTACCGGATGAGACTCAAAGTAGAGTCGCAACTTCCGCCGCGTCAAGATCACTGCATACATCAGCTTCTGAACTTGTGGGTAGCGGATCTTGGTTTCGGACAGTACCTCGCTAACGAAGTAAACTGGCCTCTGAACGGGCAATGCATGCCCCTCTTCTTGCCTCTCGACCACAATCGCGGCGCTAACCACCTGGGTGGTCGCGGCGACGTAGACCATGAGGGCTTCTCCGTCAGCTGGGGGCACCAAGATAGGCGCCTTTGTGAGGAGCGCCTTCAGGTTCCCGAGAGCTTCCTCGGCCTCAGGGGTCCAAGTGAAGCGCTTAGTCTTCCTTAAGAGGCGGTACAGAGGCAGGCCTCTTTCGTCGAGGCGTGAGATGAAGCGGCTCAGAGCCGCGAGACATCCCATGAACCTTTGTACGCCCTTTAAGTCCTTGATGGGACCCATGCTGGTGATGGCTGCGATCTTCTCGGGGTTGGCTTTGATGCCCCGCTCGGAGATGATGAACCCCAAGAGCATGCCCCGGGGCACCCCGAAGACACACTTCTCGGGATTGAGCTTGACGCCCTTCACCTTGAGACATCGGAATGTCACTTCAAGGTCGGAGAGGAGGTCGGAAGCTTTCCTTGTCTTGACTACGATGTCATCGACGTAGGCTTCGACCGTGCGACCGATGTGTTCGCCGAACACATGGTTCATGCACCGCTAGTACGTCGCGCCCGCATTCCTCAAACCGAACGGCATGGTGACATAGCAGTACATGCCGAAGGGTGTGATGAAATAAGTCGCGAGCTGGTCGGACTCTTTCATCCTGATTTGGTGATACCCTAAGTAGGCGTCGAGGAAAGACAGGGCTTCGCACCCAGCAGTGGAATCCACGATTTGATCGATGTGAGGCAGAGGGTAGGGAACCTTCGGACATGCTTTGTTGAGACCAGTGTAGTCTACACACATCCGCCATTTCCCCCCTTTCTTTCTCACAAGCACAGGGTTGGCAAGCCATTCGGGATGGAATACCTCTTTGATGAATCCGACTGCCATTAGCTTGTGGATCTCCTCGCCTATCGCTCTGCGCTTCTCCTCGTCGAATCGGCGCAGAGGCTGCTTGACGGGTCGGGCTCCAGCCCGAATATCCAGTGAGTGCTCGGCGACATCCCTCGGTATGCCGGGCATGTCCGAGGGACCCCACGCGAAGACGTCGGCGTTCGCGCAGAGAAAGTCGACGAGCACTGTTTCCTATTTGGGGTCGAGCCCGGAACCGATCCTGACCTGCTTGGAGGCGTCGCCACTGGGGTCGAGGGGGACGGCCTTAACCGTCTCCACTGGCTCGAAGTTGTCGGCATGACGCTTCACGTCTGGCACCTCTTTGGAGAGGCTTTCCAGGTCGGCGATGAGGGCCTCGGACTCGGCGAGGGCCTCGGCGTACTCCACGCACTCCACGTCGCATTCGAACGCGTGTTTGTACGTGGGGCCGACGGTGATGACCCCGTTGGGGGCCCGACATCTTGAGCTTCAGGTAGGTGTAGCTGGGGACGACCATGAACTTCACGTAGCATGGCCTCCCCAGTACCGCGTGGTAGGTTCCTCGGAACCCGACCACCTCGAACGTTAGAGTCTCCCTTCGGAAGTTGGAGGGCGTTCCGAAGCAGGCAGGAAGGTCGAGTCGTCCGAGGGGCTGGACGCGCTTCCCGGGAATGATCCCGTGGAAGGGCGCAGCGCCTGCTCGGACGGAGGACAGATCGACGCGCAGGAGCCTGAGGGTCTCGGCGTAGATGATGTTGAGGCTGCTGCCCCCGTCCATAAGGACCTTGGTGAGCCTGACGTCGCTGATGACGGGGTCGACGACGAGCGGGTATTTCCCCGGGCTCGGCACGTGGTCGGGGTGATCGTCTTGGTCGAAGGTGATGGGCTTGTCGGACCAGTCTAGATAGACCGGCGCCGCCACCTTGACCGAGCAGACCTCCCGGCGCTCTTGCTTGCGGTGCCGAGCCGAGGCATTTGCCGCTTGCCCACCGTAGATCATGAAGCAGTCGCGGACCTCGGGGAACTCTCCTGCTTGGTAATCTTCCTTCTTGTCGTCGTCGCGGGCCCTGCCACCCTCCGCGGGTGGCCCGGCCCTGTGGAAGTGGCGCCGAAGCATGACACACTCCTCAAGGGTGTGCTTGACGGGCCCCTGATGATAGGGGCACGGCTCCTTGAGCATCTTGTCGAAGGGGTTGGCACCTCCGGGGGGCTTCCGAGGGTTCTTGTGCTCGGCGGCGGCGACAAGGTCCGCGTTGGTGGCGTCGCGTTTCGCTTGCGACTTCTTCTTGCCTTTCTTCTTGGCGCCGCGCTGAGTAGACGCCTCGGGAGCATCTTCCGGTGGGCGGCCCTGGGGCTGCTTGTCCTTTCGGAAGATAGCCTCGACCGCCTCCTGGCCAGAGGCGAACTTGGTGGCGATGTCCATCAGCTCGCTCGCCCTGGTGGGGGTCTTGCGACCCAACTTGCTCACCAGGTCGCGGCAGGTGGTGCCGGCAAGGAACGCGCCGATGACATCCGAGTCGGTGATGTTGGGCAGCTCGGTGCGCTGCTTCGAGAATCGCCGGATGTAGTCCCGGAGAGACTCTCCTGGCTGCTGTCGGTAGCTTCGGAGGTCCCAGGAATTCCCGGGGCGCACATACGTGCCCAGGAAATTGCCGGCGAAGGCTTGGACCAGGTCATCCCAGTTGGAGATCTGCCCTGGAGGCAGGTGCTCCAACCAGGCGCGAGCGGTGTCGGAGAGGAATAGGGGGAGGTTGCGGATGATGAGGTTGTCGTCGTCCGTTCCACCCAGCTGGCAGGCCAGGCGGTAGTCCGCGAGCCACAATTCCAGTCTCGTTTCCCTCGAGTACTTTGTGATAGTAGTCGGGGGTCGGAACCGGGTCGGGAACGGTGCCCGCCGGATGGCCCGGCTGAAGGCCTGCGGACCGGGTGGTTCGGGCGAGGGACTCCGATCCTCCCCGCTGTCGTAGCGTCCCCCACGCCTGGGGTGATAGCCTCGGCGCACCCTCTCGTCGAGGTGGGCCCGACGGTCGCGATGATGGTGCTCGTTGCCGAGGTGGCCCGGGGCCGCAGGCGCGGTGTTGCGCGTGCGCCCGGTGTAGACCGAGGCTTCCCGCACGAATCGGGAAGTCGCGGCATGAGGTTCCAAGGGGTATCCTTGCCTTCGAGAGGCAGAGCTCTCGGCCCGTCGGACCGCAGCGCCTTCCAGGAGATTCTTGAGCTCTCCTTGGATTCGCCGACCCTCGGTGGTTGATGGCTCCTGCATTGCGCGGAGAAGCATCGCTGCTGCAGCCAGGTTCTGACCGACCCCACTGGATGCGGGTGGCGGCCTGACCCTGACGTCGTTGGCGACGCGGAGCAGGAGACCCTGGGGCAGGTGACGTATTTCTCCGGCCGGGGGTTGGCCCGCCCATGCCTGCCCGACGTCCCGACGGATCGGCTCAAGCGCTCCTGCTCCCTCGTCGAGCCTGGCCTGCGCCCCGCGGACTTGCTCGAGCTGTGGGTCGTGACCCCCCACCGGAACGGGGACCACAGCTAGCTCCTGCGGGATGTCAGCGCGGGGCACCGGCCTAGGGAGATCACCGTCCTCCGGCATGCTGAGATGATTGCCTTCGGAGGGACCCCCTAGATCGACGTGGAAACATTCGCGGCTTGGGCCACAGTCCTCGTCGTCGAGGCTGCGGCTACCGTCGGAACAGTCGGAGAGGCAGTAGTCACATGCGTTCATGAAGTCTCGCATGGCACTAGGGTTGCCAAGTCCAGAGAAATCCCAACAGATGCTGGGGTCGTCGTCTTCCTCGGACCCGGAGGGCCCATAGGTCGAGACGTCCGTCAGCCGGTCCCAAGGCGACCGCGTGCGAAACCCCAGAGGGTTTGAACTCGCCTCTACGAGAGTGTCCGCCAAAGCAAGGTCGCTAAGCATCTAAATGACGTAGGATGGGAATCGGTCGGTACCTTTTGGTCGACAAACGGCGATGAAGTCACGTCGGGGACTGACTGCACCGTCATCTCAGGTATGAGGGTGACGCCCAGCAAGCCTTCCGCGAGCGTGCTGGCGTCGTCCGCTTGCTCGGGATTGGCGTGTCGCGGGGAGACGGCACTCGCCTTCGTCTCAAACGCGAGGTCGACGCCCGACGCGCCCCCCGTTGGGGCGCTAGGGACGTAGATTCGCTCGATAGCCGACGAGGCGTGGCCTCTCGCTTGGCCTTGGTTGCCCCGCCTCCTCCTCCGTCGGCGGGGGAGAGGACGGGGCGTGCTCGAATGTTATTCTTCCACCACGCGGGGAAGACGTCGTCGATTCCGCCGCCGGCGGGCGGGCTGTCGGCTGCCATTGTTGTTGTCGCGTGGCGGTGGAAGGAGTATCATGTCGTAGCTGCCGTCGAAGGACATGAACTCAAGACTCCCGAAACGGAGCACCGTCCCGGGTTGGAGAGGTTGCTGGAGACTGCCCATCTGGAGCTTGACGGGAAGCTGTTTGTCAACACGCAGCAGGCCCCTACCTGGCGCGCCAACTGTCGGCGTTTCGAGACCGGGGGGTCCCTAAGCCGACGAGTGAATGTCGCCGCGTGCCCCAGCCCAGATGGGTCGACGCGAGGCCGAGCGCGAAGGGGGGAAGTGAGGTGGCCGGAGATGGGCGTGAGAGAGGTAGAAATCCCGCGGCCTTCGTGTTCGTCCCGCGCCCAGGTCGGGTGCGCTTGCAGTAGGCGGTTACAAGCGTCCACGCGGGAGAGGGAAGCGAGCGGCCCCAAGAGAGCGCCTGTCCCGTCCTCGTCCCCGCGCGGCCAACCTTCTCTAAGAGGGCCCTAGTCCTTCCATTTATAGGCGTAAGGAGAGGATCCAGGTGTACAATGGGGGTGTAGCAGAGTGCTACGTGTCTAGCGGGGGAGAGCTAGCGCCCTAAGTACATGCCGATGTGGCAGCCGGAGAGATTTTGGCACCCAGCTGGTGTGATGTCGTGGCCGTCGGAGGAGCGACGGAGCCGGTCGGAGGGACAGCTGTCGGAGCAGTTGAGTCCTTGCTGACGTCCTCCTGCTTCCGTAAGAGAGCTGAGAGCCGTCGTCGTCACAGAGCATGCGGGGCACCATCATTGCCTATCCGGCGGAGCTAGCCAGATGGGACACCGGTCTTGTTCTCTGCGGCCCGAGTTAGCTCGGGTAACACCCTAAAGTTCAATTTTGTAAAGACAAGGAAAATTTCTCAAAAATTTTAAATCAAAACACCTTTCCTTAAAGATAATCATAATTTAGAAGTTTCTAGTCCCGAAATGAATATGTTAAAAATATATAATTAAAGATACTTAGATAATCCAAATTGCCTTTGGATTAGGTTATACAGAAGAATTATGATTAAACTATTTCTTAATATATATAGTCTACAATATAAATTTGATTTCCCTAGAATTAATAAGGTATGGATTATTCTCTACTATATGATTAAAAGCTTGTCTAAAAGAACTAAAATAAATAAAGAAATATATAAAATATGTTTTTGCACATTATGCTGAAGTTCTATATGTGTATCCAAATTAAGGGTTTGAACTTTAAACTTGTGTTGATTTGAAATTCAAATGGAAAGGAAAATAGAAAAGGAAAAATAGAAAGAAAAAGGAGAAAGGAATAAAACCTTATGTGGGCCAAGAACACCAAATTCGGCCCAGCAACCGGATTAACTCCACTGCGGCCCAACTTCACCCACCTTACGCGCACTCACTGGAGCATGGGGCCCACCGCCCAGTCTTCGGAGCACGCGCGCGGCCGACTTCGTGCCTGCGCGGGTGGAGCACTGGCGATTGGGCCCTACCTGTCAGTCTCTTTCACACGCACTCCCGATTTCTCTCTCGCTTACGGGTGGGGCCGCCCTGTCATCACCTATTCCTTGCGCCGTGCGCATCTCAACAGAACCCGCCATGCTCGCCGCGGATGCTTCGCCGGTCAGCGCCGCAAAGCTCGCTACTCCCTCGTTCCTCGCACGGACTCCACCTGCACCTGGGTATAAAGACGACCCCTCTCTCTCTCGTCATCTACCTTGTGCCGTTGCCGCGTTTTCCCTGTGACCACCGCCGCCGCACCGGAATCACAAGCCCAGCTCAGCCATACTCGCGAAAAGTGTCCGGTGGGGTTCGCTCGGGCCTAGGATAGGTGGTTGACGCCTTTCTTGGGTCGAATCGCGCTCCTGCACCGCGGAATTCGTCACCGGCGTGCACGCTTCTCCGCCGGTCCGCCGCGCGCCGTGGTCGGGCCTCGGTGCTTCGTCCCTAACAGTAAGGTACGTCTCAGTGTGTTCGCCATCCCCTAGGCATCGTGTAGCAGTCTTTAATTGCGTTTTAGAGCACTGGAACACTGGATTGGAGTTTCACCGGCGAGGTTCGCCGGGACTGGAGGGCGGCGCCGCCGTGTTCCCTGTCGGGTTGGGGAAGAGTCCTTACAGCCGTTGGATCGGAGGGGAACGGCCTGGATTAGATCCTGGCTTACCCCTTCGCGCTTTGGATCTGGTCCGTCCGATCGGGATCGGATGGCGGTCATCGCTCTGGGCTTCATTAAACCAGGGGCGTCGGATCTGGATCCAGCGGATCACGCAGCGTACCGGTTCGCCGCGATCCAGGCCTAATCTCGAGCGTCCAAGTTCGATCGTGCGGCCAGAAACAACTCATACCCCTTCGGTCGGGTCTTTTTGTTAAAGAGCCCCTCGGGTTTCAGTGAATCAACCCGCCGTCCTTGGGCGCTGTTCTCTGTGTCTAGAAATACTTACACCAAGCCCCCTGCGCTTCTGTTTAATTGAGGCGCAGTCCAGTGGATAGGAAAATCATAGAAAATGATTTAGAAAATGATTTTTAGTGTTAAAATAAATCAGAAACTTATTTAATTCATAACTAATTCATTTTAGCTCCTTTTTGACCCATTCCAGTTGCAATAATTTTGTTTTAATATTATTTACCACCTTGTGCCTCTGTTTTGGCATGAAAGGCTCATTTAAATTTATCTAATACTTAATCTTGTATTAAATACATAAAAGCTACAGAAATTCATAACTTAAAATCTATAACTCCAAAATTAATGATTCCTGTTCCTGTGATCTTATTTCAATATGTAGATGATTAATATGTATTTTGCATATATGCTTGGTGTAATGTTAATTTTGCCTATACCATGTTTGTTTGAATTGCTACGACTAGCAGTGAGGTCACGTGTCATCTGAAGAGCAAGTTGGTACCTGGATTCTCAAGGCCCAGGCAAGTTGTGCCCTTGATCACTTCTTTTACCCACTCATGTTCTAAATAATCATAATGATCTGCATAGGTTAATTTTGATGGGACCCAATAGGTTACCCTAGTTTGTCTATCTTTATACCTTGTTTACCACTGAACTTTCTGGGTAGTACTTGCTAGTGCTATATGTGGTTTTGGGTATGAAGATTACACTATTCATGATTATACTTTTGTTATCAGTTGTTATTTACTGTTCATGATAAGATCATTATGTTAATTGGAACATGGAGCGACCACCCGGGAAAACAGTGCTACCACAAGGGAGGAATGGGACCCCTTGGCTGATTAATTAGGAAAGCTAGTGGAAGACTACCTTACCCGAAAGGGGCAAGGGCAGTAGGGGAGTGGTCAGTGTAGGGAGGCCCTCGGGAGGATTTTGCTGCGATGGCGGTCCTGCAAGGGATTCCTGCATTGGAACTTTCTATAAACTGTAGCGGGTTTTCGGAAGCTAGTGGAACTTTGTAAAGGCCTTGTAGTGGATCCCTAGCCATTCACCTCGGTAGTGTCTAAGGGCTTTGCAAACCCTGGCGACATGGGATACACGACTTGTGGGTAAAGATGCGCAACCTCTGGAGAGTGTAAAACTGGTATACTAGCCGTGCTCACGGTCAAGAGCAGCTCGGACCCTCACATGATTAATTTATGGAACTTAAACTCAATTTGTCATATGCATTGCATCGCAGGTGAAGTTGTTACTTTTGTTCTACTATTTAACTGGGTTGGTATTTACTTATACTTAGTAACTGCTAATAAAATTTTGACCAACTTTAAAAGCAATGCTCAGCTCTAACCATCTTCTTTGGTAAGCCTTACACTTCACGTGAGCTCCCATCTTTGGCGAGTTCATGCACATTATTCCCCACAACTTGTTGAGCGATGAACGTATGTGAGCTCACTCTTGCTGTCTCACACACCCCACAGGTCAAGAACAGGTACCGCAGGATGATGCTCATGGAGGATGCTGCGATGTGTTCGTGAGTGGTCTAGGTCGTCGTCTCCCAGTCAGCTTTGGGTTGCTGGACCGTTGTCTCCTTATAATGTAATTATTTATTTTGTATAGAACTCCTGTTATATATAAAGATGTGACATTCGATCCTGTGCCACGATTCATCATTTGTGTGAGACTTGGTCCCAGCACACCTGGTGATTATGTTAGCGCCCGGGTTTTGGACCCCTAAAATCCGGGTGTTACAGAAGTGGTATCAGAGGAATATTGACTGTAAGACGAAACCTAGATAGAACTGGACAACCAATACTTACCTTTGCTACTCTGATTCTTTCTAAACTTTTCTTAATCTTTTCTCATCTATTTCCGCTTCACTCTGATCATTCTTACCTTATCCTTCTAAAGACAAATGTGGATTTCATACTTTGGAATCCAGTGCCTAAAAGTGACTTTAGGAATAGGAGACCTAACCCTAGGAACAAAAACAAAACTATTTTTATAAGTGTCTATGTATTTGAATGTTTGTTCTTATGATATCTGTCTGATTTGGATCTTTGTTTGAGTGTGATGGGTTGTGGAGTAATGTCCACAATTACATCTGCATAGGCTTAAATAGAATTCATAAGAAAACTAAGCAATTTAGATTATCCTCAATTAAAATGTATCTATCTCATAGAGATCCCTCTAATCTTAAAAGACTCTCCCATATCTTAATAGATTCATCGTATCTTATAAGATTCCCTCATATCTTACTAGATCCACCTCATCTTAAAAGGTTCTTCTTACCTTAATAAATTCATCTTATCTTGAAGAGATTCTATCTTATCATAACATATCTAACTAATCTCAAAACATCCTAACATATCTACCCTGTAGGACCTATCTAACCTAGTCATATCCAATCTAATCTAGATCTTATCTTGCCTAACGTGACCTGATCTAGTGTGATCTAATGTTATCTAACTTAATGTGGTCCACTTAAACAGATTAATGACACTAGTAGAAGAGATTAGACCCCACTAGCCATGTATTAACTTAACTTAGCACATTGGATCAACTCAACCATGAGCTAACCCAACCCATAGAGCCATGATGAATGGTGTAACCTTTTTATTCCCACCTAACAACAAACAAACTTTTAAACTACATCTTGTAGTCTATCTCCCCCATATATATCTCTCATCTTGACAGATTCTATCTTACCCTTGGATATTCACCTTATATGATTGGTTACCCCAATCTGGACATAAAACAAAGATTAAGTCCTACCAAAGAATCTTTAGATTATAACTAGCTACTAGCTTATTCATTCCGCTTATTGAATAATTTCCTTTGCAAAACTATTACCATATACTTCTAACTTTCATGGTCAATACCAGGAAAGGAAAGATTATCACGTAACAACAAACAGAAAATGAATCCTCCAAATCCTCCACCTGTTGAAATCGATCAAGTGGTTGCTACCCAAAGACTGGTAATACAACAGTTAACAGACCTGGTGACCGAGATGCAGAATCAGATAAGACAACAACGCGAGGAAATACGTCAGGCCCGCCAAGAAATAAGGCAAGCACGGTTGGAGAGACAACAACAACAACAACCTCCACCACCACCACCAGCTCCACCAAGCTATATAGATATAAATTATGATGATTTGTAAGATCTAGATGTTACTTTAGTTAGTAGATGCTATGATATTAATTTAGAAGAAACAATAAGATCTATTGACCCTATGTTTTGTTAAAGAATTATACCTCATGCTGAGATTTCTTTTGTTTGTGCATATGTTCCGAGAACAATATGAGTATACATCCCTTTTCTTACAAATCTCGAGGACGAGATTATTTTTAAGGGGGGTAGGATTTGTAACACCCTAAAGTTCAATTTTGTGAAGACAAGGAAAATTTCTCAAAAATTTTAAATCAAAACACCTTTCCTTAAAGATAATCATAATTTAGAAGTTTCTAGTCCCGAAATGAATATGTTAAAAATATATAATTAAAGATACTTAGATAATCCAAATTGCCTTTGGATTAGGTTATACAGAAGAATTATGATTAAACTATTTCTTAATATATATAGTCTACAATATAAATTTGATTTCCCTAGAATTAATAAGGTATGGATTATTCTCTACTATATGATTAAAAGCTTGTCTAAAAGAACTAAAATAAATAAAGAAATATATAAAATATGTTTTTGCACATTATGCTGAAGTTCTATATGTGTATCCAAATTAAGGGTTTGAACTTTAAACTTGTGTTGATTTGAAATTCAAATGGAAAGGAAAATAGAAAAGGAAAAATAGAAAGAAAAAGGAGAAAGGAATAAAACCTTATGTGGGCCAAGAACACCAAATTCGGCCCAGCAACCGGATTAACTCCACTGCGGCCCAACTTCACCCACCTTACGCGCACTCACTGGAGCATGGGGCCCACCGCCCAGTCTTCGGAGCACGCGCGCGGCCGACTTCGTGCCTGCGCGGGTGGAGCACTGGCGATTGGGCCCTACCTGTCAGTCTCTTTCACACGCACTCCCGATTTCTCTCTCGCTTACGGGTGGGGCCGCCCTGTCATCACCTATTCCTTGCGCCGTGCGCATCTCAACAGAACCCGCCATGCTCGCCGCGGATGCTTCGCCGGTCAGCGCCGCAAAGCTCGCTACTCCCTCGTTCCTCGCACGGACTCCACCTGCACCTGGGTATAAAGACGACCCCTCTCTCTCTCGTCATCTACCTTGTGCCGTTGCCGCGTTTTCCCTGTGACCACCGCCGCCGCACCGGAATCACAAGCCCAGCTCAGCCATACTCGCGAAAAGTGTCCGGTGGGGTTCGCTCGGGCCTAGGATAGGTGGTTGACGCCTTTCTTGGGTCGAATCGCGTTCCTGCACCGCGGAATTCGTCACCGGCGTGCACGCTTCTCCGCCGGTCCGCCGCGCGCCGTGGTCGGGCCTCGGTGCTTCGTCCCTAACAGTAAGGTACGTCTCAGTGTGTTCGCCATCCCCTAGGCATCGTGTAGCAGTCTTTAATTGTGTTTTAGAGCACTGGAACACTGGATTGGAGTTTCACCGGCGAGGTTCGCCGGGACTGGAGGGCGGCGCCGCCGTGTTCCCTGTCGTGTTGGGGAAGAGTCCTTACAGCCGTTGGATCGGAGGGGAACGGCCTGGATTAGATCCTGGCTTACCCCTTCGCGCTTTGGATCTGGTCCGTCCGATCGGGATCGGATGGCGGTCATCGCTCTGGGCTTCATTAAACCAGGGGCGTCGGATCTGGATCCAGCGGATCGCGCAGCGTACCGGTTCGCCGCGATCCAGGCCTAATCTCGAGCGTCCAAGTTCGATCGTGCGGCCAGAAACAACTCATACCCCTTCGGTCGGGTCTTTTTGTTAAAGAGCCCCTCGGGTTTCAGTGAATCAACCCGCCGTCCTTGGGCGCTGTTCTCTATGTCTAGAAATACTTACACCGAGCCCCCTGCGCTTCTGTTTAATTGAGGCGCAGTCCAGTGGATAGGAAAATCATAGAAAATGATTTAGAAAATGATTTTTAGTGTTAAAATAAATCAGAAACTTATTTAATTCATAACTAATTCATTTTAGCTCCTTTTTGACCCATTCCAGTTGCAATAATTTTGTTTTAATATTATTTACCACCTTGTGCCTCTGTTTTGGCATGAAAGGCTCATTTAAATTTATCTAATACTTAATCTTGTATTAAATACATAAAAGCTACAGAAATTCATAACTTAAAATCTATAACTCCAAAATTAATGATTCCTGTTCCTATGATCTTATTTCAATATGTAGATGATTAATATGTATTTTGCATATATGCTTGGTGTAATGTTAATTTTGCCTATACCATGTTTGTTTGAATTGCTACGACTAGCAGTGAGGTCACGTGTCATCTGAAGAGCAAGTTGGTACCTGGATTCTCAAGGCCCAGGCAAGTTGTGCCCTTGATCACTTCTTTTACCCACTCATGTTCTAAATAATCATAATGATCTGCATAGGTTAATTTTGATGGGACCCAATAGGTTACCCCAGTTTGTCTATCTTTATACCTTGTTTACCACTGAACTTTCTGGGTAGTACTTGCTAGTGCTATATGTGGTTTTGGGTATGAAGATTACACTATTCATGATTATACTTTTGTTATCAGTTGTTATTTACTGTTCATGATAAGATCATTATGTTAATTGGAACATGGAGCGACCACCCGAGAAAACAGTGCTACCACAAGGGAGGAATGGGACCCCTTGGCTGATTAATTAGGAAAGCTAGTGGAAGACTACCTTACCCGAAAGGGGCAAGGGCAGTAGGGGAGTGGTCAGTGTAGGGAGGCCCTCAGGAGGATTTTGCTGCGATGGCGGTCCTGCAAGGGATTCCTGCATTGGAACTTTCTATAAACTGTAGCGGGTTTTCGGAAGCTAGTGGAACTTTGTAAAGGCCTCGTAGTGGATCCCTAGCCATTCACCTCGGTAGTGTCTAAGGGCTTTGCAAACCCTGGCGACATGGGATACACGACTTGTGGGTAAAGATGCGCAACCTCTGCAGAGTGTAAAACTGGTATACTAGCCGTGCTCACGGTCAAGAGCAGCTCGGACCCTCACATGATTAATTTATGGAACTTAAACTCAATTTGTCATATGCATTGCATCGCAGGTGAAGTTGTTACTTTTGTTCTACTATTTAACTGGGTTGGTATTTACTTATACTTAGTAACTGCTAATAAAATTTTGACCAACTTTAAAAGCAATGCTCAGCTCTAACCATCTTCTTTGGTAAGCCTTACACTTCACGTGAGCTCCCATCTTTGGCGAGTTCATGCACATTATTCCCCACAACTTGTTGAGCGATGAACGTATGTGAGCTCACTCTTGCTGTCTCACACACCCCACAGGTCAAGAACAGGTACCGCAGGATGATGCTCATGGAGGATGCTGCGATGTGTTCGTGAGTGGTCTAGGTCGTCGTCTCCCAGTCAGCTTTGGGTTGCTGGACCGTTGTCTCCTTATAATGTAATTATTTATTTTGTATAGAACTCCTGTTATATATAAAGATGTGACATTCGATCCTGTGCCACGATTCATCATTTGTGTGAGACTTGGTCCCAGCACACCTGGTGATTATGTTAGCGCCCGGGTTTTGGACCCCTAAAATCCGGGTGTTACAGTAGGGTGATGATGGCGCTTCCTGTTGACGTGGCTGGCCTGCGTCCTAGGTTGGGCGACGTGGAGGCTCCTCCGAAGCCGAGGTCGAGTCTGTCTTCCATGGCCGAGGCCGAGTCCGAGCCCCTGGGTCGGGCGAGGCGGAGATCGTTCGGCAGAGGCCAGGGCGGAGTCCGAGCCCTGGGGTCGGGCGAAGCGGAGTTCATCGTCTTCTAGGGCTGAGCCCGAGTCCGAGCCCTGGGGTCGGGCAAAGTGGAGTTCGTCGTCTTCCGGGACTTAGCCCGAGTCCGAGCCCTGGGTTGGGCGGAGCGGAGTTCGCCGTCTTCTGGGGCTTAGCCCGAGTCCGAGCCCTGGGTCGGGCGGAGCGGAGTTCGCCGTCTTCCGGGGCTTAGCCCGAGTCCGAGCCCTGGGTCGGGCGGAGCAGAGTTCGCCATCTTCCGGGGCTTATCCCGAGTCCGAGCCCTAGGTCGGGCGGAGCGGAGTTCGCCGTCTTCCGGGGCTTAGCCCGAGTCCGAGCCCTGGGGTCAGGCGAAGCGGAGTTCGTCGTCTTCCGGGACTTAGCTCGAGTCCGAGCCCTGGGTCGGGCGGAGCGGAGTTCGCCGTCTTCTGGGACTTAGCCCGAGTCCGAGCCCTGGGTCGGGCAGAGCGGAGTTCGCCGTCTTCCGAGGCTTAGCCCGAGTCCGAGCCCTGGGTCGGGCGGAGCGGAGTTCGCCGTCTTCCGGGGCTTAGCCCGAGTCCGAGCCCTGGGTCGGGCGGAGCGGAGTTCGCCGTCTTCCAAGGCTTAGCCCGAGTCCGAGCCCTGGGTCAGGCGGAGCTTCCTATGGTGCCTTTGGTAGGGCCTGACTGCCTGTCAGTCTCACTCTGTCAAGTGGCACTACGATCGGAGTGGCGCAGGCGGCGCTGTCCTTCTGTCAGGCCGGTCAGTGGAGCGGTGAAGTGACGGTGGTCACTTCGGCTCTGCCGGGGGGCGCGCGTCAGGACAAAGGTGTCAGGTCACCTTTGCATTAAATGCTCCTGCGACTTGGTCGGTCGGTGCGGCGATTTAGTCAGGGTTGCTTCTTAGCGAAGGCAGGGCCTCGGGCGAGCCGGAAATATGTCCGCCGTTGGAGGGGGGCCTCGGGTGAGACGGAAATCCTCCGGGGTCGGCTGCCCTTGTCCGAGGCTAGGCTCGGGCGAGGCGTGATCGAGTCGCTCGAATGGACTGATCCCTGACTTAATCGCACCCATCAGGCCTTAGCAGCTTTATGCTGATGGGGGTTACCAGCTAAGAATTAGGAGTCTTGAGGGTACCCCTAATTATGGTCCCCGACAATAGTATTTGTAGCCTGACGTACTGGTAATAGGTGAAGTCCACAAATCACAGTGTACAAGATCAAATGCATGAGTAGCATGCGAGGAAGACGAAGAAAAAGGAAGACGAACATGGCGGCCTAATTGGCACGCATGACAAAGATGCTCATCATGTTATCTAGTACATGGGATAGTGGCACTACTGTTAGAAATATACCCTAGAGATAATCATAGATGAGCATATTTCTTTGTATCCATGATATATATATTGCTTAATTGAATATCCATGGAAGGCACCTTGTATTGATTAGCAATTATGTGAATTGTTTGTGAGATTCTTTACTTATATGGTTATTCTAAATGATGTCCCTAGTCAGAGTCGATGACTAGCACATGTATTAGCTGATGACTACATTTCACAAGTCATGAACATGGAGATGTTAAACTAATAATGTGGGCGCATGTATGACATGAGGCTGGACCGACCCAACGTGAGATATTGTAATATAGTTCTCTTTTTGCAACATGAATACTGTATCCTTAGACCTGAGATTGTCGCATGTTCTCAAGATGTGAATTGACTTACTTAGGGACTATCAAACGCTATTCCGTAACTGGGTAGTTATAAAGGTAGTTTTGGGTTTGTCAGGAAGCATGCTGTGAGGCATGGTCAGTCAAGATGGAATTTGTCCCTCTCTTTGTGAGAGAGATATCTCTGGGCCCCTCGAGTGATTGGATCAAGAAATGCATGGCCGTGCTAGGGTTAAGAGTTAACCATTGAAAGGATTCCAATTCACAGTATCAAGAAAGAGAGGTCAGCTTAGAGCCAGACCAAATATCGTGAGACAAAGGGAAGAACATGTACGTAATGTTGTAATGGTTCGTCTGATATGATCTTTACGTGCGCATATGAGTACAATGCTCGAGTGCACACTTGCAAACCCCTATGGGTACCCTGTTCGATGCTATACTAGTGGCACACCAAACATGTCTGATGAATACTCAACCTCTCAAGCACAATTTACAAGCTCTCCTAGACAAGTACAATATACACACTTGATGAGTCAGTTGTGTCTAAGACCAAATTTACAAGCTCTAATGGTTCCCTATCCGGCGCTTCCTACCCGATACACACCAGCACAACACTTATTCACAATAGAGCTCACTCATGTTTGATTGCCCATTTCCTGTGCCCACAAAACACGTATGGTACTGGTACAACATCACCAATTCACTTGGTTTGATTGCTTTTTCAAGTTGGGTTTTGTTTTAGACTTTCCATGGTGTCTCATGGGTTTACCTATCACTAGTTTTCACAAATGTGCATCACTACTTCTAACTATGTTTAACTAGGTCAAGTTACCCATTTCATGCCATCTTTTATAGTATTACTAGAGGAAAATAAGGCCCTACTACCTCTACTTTAAGTGTCCAACAACTCCTTTGACACTTAGAACTAGCTTATCCTTAACCTTCTTGCTCATTCTTTGAAAACCAACAAGTGATTTCCATCAATAAGGGCACTAATATCAGATAATCCCAATAACTCTTTATTATAATGATCTAACTTACAATGCTTTTATAAAACACACGATATTCATAATAATCTTATGTATTATTAATAACCAGAACTCAACTAGGGGCCTAGATGTGGTTTTCCGTTTCAGGCCCGATCAAGAGTAGACCTTGTTGGATCACTCACCAACTTTCACAATGGAGACGTAGGGCACCTTGGCCTGGCCCAAATTTTGATCAAACATAACTTTATATCTCCTCTTTCAAGTTACCTCATACTTACTCATATTGCATATCTTTTATTATTTTCACTTGTGTTACTCGAGTGTGGTGTTTTTTTGAACGAAAGTGGCAGGAGCTTCACCTATCAATTAAGAGGTGTGGTGTTTTGTGATTGAAGTAAGTGTGTGAACGTATTCATCACGACTGAGTTGTTTCTCTATTTTATCTTGTGTACGAGTAGTTATAGTATATTTAGGCTTTATATACTAGGTTACTAGTATCTACAGAAATCCTCGATGTGTTTGAGTTTACTTATATAGATTTGTGTCACTTTGCTAATTAAAATAATGTAAGTAAGCTCTTGGTACGTTGAGCACTTTTAATCGCATTTGCAGAGGCTGATATTTGACTCCTTATTACACGCGAAGGGTTGGAACAAGAACTTAAAACGCTATACGGTGACCACGGTCCACGCGGCATAAGGTTAGAGCATACAACAAAGTGACAAACATCCCATGATCGACTCAAACACTTGTTTTGGCATGGAAGCTGGGAATTATGTGAATTGTTTGTGAGATTCTTTACTTATATGGTTATTCTAAATGATGTCCCTAGTCAGAGTCGATGACTAGCACATGTATTAGTTGATGACTATATTTCACAAGTCATGAACATGGAGATGTTAAACTAATAATGTGGGTGTATGTATGACATGAGGCTGGACCGACCCAACGTGAGATATTGTAATATAGTTCTCTTTTTGCAACATGAATACTGTATCCTTAGACCTGATATTGTCGCATGTTCTCAAGATGTGAATTGACTTACTTAGGGACTATCAAACGCTATTCCGTAACTGGGTAGTTATAAAGGTAGTTTTGGGTTTGTCAGGAAGCATGCTGTGAGGCATGGTCAGTCAAGATTGAATTTGTCCCTCTCTTTGTGAGAGAGATATCTCTAGGCCCCTCGAGTGATTGGATCAAGAAATGCATGGCCGTGCTAGGGTTAAGAGTTAACCATTGAAAGGATTCCAATTCACAGTATCGAGAAAGAGAGGTCAGCTTAGAGCCAGACCAAATATCGTGAGACAAAGGGAACAACATGCACGTAATGTTGCAATGGTTCGTCTGATATGATCTTTACGTGCGCATAGGAGTTGACATGTCTTGCTAGAGGCCGCTGTCAATTATTGGGCCAAGTAAGAGTACTCGGGCTATGTCTATTTGTACGTGAACCTATAGGGTCACACACTTAAGGGGAAGGAAGCCTAACTCGGATTAGATCCGAAATTAGACTGGGCTTTAGGGTTACTGATGGGCCTCGGTGTCAGAAGCCCACCATAACGCCTATATAATGAGGGGCGGGGGCGCGGTTAGGCTAACCCTAATTCGCCACCAGCAAACGAGTAGCCGCTCGCCTCTCGCCCTCGCAAGGCCGCCGTCGCGAACCTAGCAGTTCGGTACGCGGCGCTTCCTCCCTGTACGTGTG
The DNA here is from genome assembly GCA_029449295.1 of Zea luxurians. Taxonomy (NCBI): domain Eukaryota; kingdom Viridiplantae; phylum Streptophyta; class Magnoliopsida; order Poales; family Poaceae; genus Zea; species Zea luxurians. The sequence goes on from JAOPSE010000023.1 coordinate 41,010,432, forward strand.
GATACCTCAGAGGTGCTCCAATTTGGAGCACTAGGACGAACCGTGCGAGGACGTGAAGGACGCCGACGACTGCACGACACTGCTCGACGCGTTCGTCTACATCGAGACGTCTTCCACTGCTCTGCGCGTCTAGTGGTAATTCCATGACCTATAACCGCTGTAGTTCTTGGTTTTATGGGGTTGAAAATTTTGTTTTGCGCTAGCGTAGCCTCCCCGTAATCCTTCAGTGGTATCAAAGCCAGGTTCTGCATAGTTTTAGGTCTGGATCTAGGTTCATGAGATGGATCTACTTGATGCACGGTTTGATTAGATCAATTGGTTATAAAGGGTTGAAGTAGATTACATCGGATATGACTGAAGAGATTAGTTCGTCCTTCTCTGTTATGTGCGCGACTTGCCCCTACCGGCTGGAATCACCATCGGGGCTAACTGCGTACACAACCAGCAGATTGACGTAACAGATCGACGTCATGAGTGTAATCTTCTTCGGGTCGAAAGTCTCGGATTTGGGTTGATTTGATCAACCACATGAGATTTTCAGTGGAATTTCCATACATACGATGCATGGAATCCTGTGAGGTGACCGTCGTGGCTATCTGCTGTAGTGGCGAACATATAGAAACGTGTTTGTCTAACCTGTTTTTGCAGGACATCTTGTGATCGGTATGGCTATTGTGTGTATATGATGCATATTAATGAATTATTCATGACCTGCGTGTCGTGACCAGGGCAATACGGCTGGAGCCACATGTATTGTCCAAATTTAATGTAATGACCTGCGTGTCAACATGTGATGATCCAAAGCGTATATGTAATTTGTTTACCAGCATACGTTAGATAGGTCTTGAAGGACTCATCACCTGAAGGATGGCATACCTATATCATGGAGATGGAGATCATCTTGATGGACAGATTATTGGAGATGGGGATCACCATGTGACAGCAAGCCATACCGAATCACAACTGTTGTGTGAATGCCATTCTTAATGTTCTACTTGTTCATATTGCATATATGTCCTTGCGTGCAATGATATAAGTAGGACGATCCCTCATAAATGTTTAAGCTTAAATGCCTCTCCAAACCTTGCACTATCATAAGTCTTGTACAATTGGTGGTGGGTCTATGAAATTAGGGTGCCACCAGTTTTCCTTGACTAGATAGGTTTGTATCGGATACGAACTGCAGAAAGGGTTGGTTAACTTAAACAAAGTCAGCTTAATGGTTAAGGACTTTGGGGCATAAGGTTGGGAGCCGAGACATAGAGATGTCACCCAACAACAGAAGTCATATATATGATATTGTTGGGGGCCTTCGTCCTCCGAAGGTCCTCAAAAACATGATTTGACAATGTTTTCCAAGTGGATTATATGAACAGGTATTTTCGGATTCGAAATTACGGATATGGAGCACGACCAGGACGAAGCCTGAACCAGACGAAAGTCGAGGGCAGCCGAAGCTATGCGCAGGGAAGCTTCGGCGCGATGGCATAAGGGGGAACCGACTTAAAGATGAAAAGACTTCGGGGGCCTCGGCAGATTTTCATAAACCGTTAACAAATGTAATGGACATGGATGTAATTTTACGCGGGCTGAATCCCGCGTCTATAAATAGATGAACAGTACTCCCGTACTGTTCACGCTGACTTGGCATTGGCATTTGCGTCACGCTTGTACTTTTTACCTTCTCTCAGGACCGAAGGTACATTTGTAATTTGTAATCATTTCTATTTCTTTGTGTTAATAAAATAGAAATGATTCTATGATCTACATTCCATGTTTTATATGAGTCCTTCGTTATTACTTGTTGAATTTACGAAGGTATGTCTCTTGTGACCTTCGTCCGGAACTCATTATTCCCGAAGGGGAATAATGTTCGATAGGACGAAGGGCCTTAACGTTTAACACTTTTTATGTTGCCTTGTTCTTAATCCGAAGCATTTAAGAACAAGTCCCCAACATTGGCGCCCACCTCCGGTGAACTCACTTCCACTTCGAGCTTTTTTGAACACCTTCGGAAGCTATGGCGCCGAAGAAAGCTTCAGCGACTGGGGCTTCAACACTGCAACCGCTGGACCACAACCAGGAGACCGTCTCTCTTCGGGAGGCCCGAAGCCAGAAGAGAAAGGCTGTCAGCCCGACACTTCAGGAAGAAGAGCTAGACCAAGAAATCAGGGATATGGAGATGCTACACCAACAAGTACAAAGGAAGAAGGAGAAGATGGCCCGCCTAGCTGAGTTGCAAAGGCAGATAGACGAAGCCTCTGAGGAAGTCCGCCATCTTACTCACGATGAGCAGAACAGAAGGCCTCATCAGAAAGACCTTCATCAGGAGGGCTTCGTCAACGAAGATGACTGGTATGATAATTTCCATCAGGGAAATTTTGTTTTTGATGATGCTTCTCCTCTGTCTGCTGAGCTGCAGGCTACACCTTGGCCTCTATCCTATAAGCCACCCCAGCTTCCCATGTTTGATGGTCACTCCGACCCGAAGCAATTCTTGATGAGCTACGAAGCAACGGTGTCTTCGTACGGGGGCAATGCTGCAGTCATGGCGAAGTCTTTCGTCATGGCCGTCAGGAATGTTGCTCAGACCTGGTATTCCTCCCTTCGGCCAGGAACAATAACTTCATGGCAGAAGCTGAAGGATATGTTACTGACCAGCTTTCAAGGATTTCAGACGAAGCCGGTCACAGCTCAAGCCCTGTTTCAGTGTATTCAGGATCACGAAGAGTACCTTCAGGCGTATGTCCGAAGGTTTTTACGATTGAGGGCGCAGGCACCAACGGTGCCCAATGAGATTGTTATCGAAGCCATGATCAAGGGGCTTCGTCCTGGGCCTACAGCTCAATACTTTGCTAGAAAGCCTCCTCAGACCTTGGAGAAATTGCTCCAAAAGATGGATGAGTACATTCGTGCTGACAATGACTTTCGTCAAAGAAGGGAGGAGGCCTTCAGATCTTCTGAAATGACCAGGGGCTTCGGAGGAAGATACTACCCGAGACATGTCCGTTCCATCCACAACACTCAGAATGATGATAAGGGGAGTCAGAACAGACCGCAATGCTCCTCACAGGCTTCGGGGCAACAACAAACTTCCTTCCGGCCACCAGCTCCAAGAGGCAGAGGCGCCAGGGGCTTCGGCGGAAGATTCGGAGATCAGCCAAGGAGACTGTTTTGCTTGTTCTGTGGAGAAGGCAAGGGCCATACCACTAGGTCGTGCCATATTACAATCCAGAAGCAAAAGGAAATTGCCGAAGCTGCATCTCAACAAGCTCAGCCGAAGCAGGTCATGCATACTGCTTCGTATCATCCGCCTTATATCCCACAATACATAGACAACCACCCTGCAGCTTCTGTAGCTTCGGCAAGTCAACCTCAAGCTTCCTGGCAACAGCTTCCGCCCCCACCTCCATTGCAGCGAGGTCAACAGCCAGAAGGGAGTCAATACGCTCCACATCAGAGGGACTTCAGAGAGCAGTCCGAAGCTCGCACAGTCAATAGCACTGTGCCAGAGTCGAAGCACATTTATTAACACATATCCTACCTTTGATAGCAGTCTTTCCTATTCAGTTGTATTTTCTGTGAAGCAAAAAACATTGACAGTTTTCATGTAATAATTTCGTTGTTTTCCACGAGGAAGATCTATTTGCTCCACAAGCTTAAGTTGCTGAAGCTTAAAATTTTTCCGTTACCAAGGAGGACCTTCGAATTAAAAATCCTTCGGAGTAACAGAAAGTCGTTCTAAGGAACGCAGAGTAAGTTTGTGAAGTCACAAAAAGCCGTTCCAAAGGGAGCGCAGTGTAAGTTTTCTGCTCAGAAGTCGTTCCTAAAGGAATGCAGAGCCTACAGCGAAAAGTCAACGCTGATACCGCCTAAGTAAAAGGCGAAGAAGCTCCTAAGGGAGGCCTACAGCGAAAAGTCAACGCTGATACCGCCTAAGTAAAAGGCGAAGAAGCTCCTAAGGGAGGCTTACAGCGAAAAGTCAACGCTGATACCGCCTAAGTAAAAGGCGAAGAAGCTCCTAAGGGAGGCTTACAGCGAAAAGTCAACGCTGATACCGTCTAAGTAAAAGATGAAGAAGCTCCAAAGACGTTCCTAAGGGAATGCAGAGCTTACGAATACATTTTATGTGTATCTTCGGAACAAATGTCACATGCATAACATAACATCATCACATCATTTTGCATAGCATAAGCATCATACATCATATTGCATTTGGCAAGAGAAGGGGATACTCTCAACCTTCGAAAGGATGCTTTGAGAAAGTGACTTCGAAATTGTATAAGCTTCGGAATACGGCTTCGGAGAATATTTTTACGAAACATGGGCAGGCTTTATCAGATCAATACCGAAGTTGTATAGCTTCGGAGTATAGCTTCGGAGAATGTTTCCACGAAACATGGATGGAATTCATCAGAACAATTTTAACGAAGAATGTCTTCTTCACGAAGCATGAAAAGAAGGGAAGGTGTTTTTTCGCCGAAGGCTCAAAAATGGTATGTATTTAAAGTTTCATGCATCGTAAAGAATTCAATAATGAAAAGAGACCTGTATATTACATTCAAATGTACAAAGTGTTACATAGATTACACTTTAAACGTTTTTTCCAAATAGCATCTAATCTTCTCTCAATACTGCTTCGGCGGCCTCATTTAGAAGTTGGTCAACAACCTTGTTCAAGATAGTTTCGGCCATTTGTTTAATTTCTTCATCCCCTTTCGTGTGGGGGTCGGCAGTCGATCCAGCAATTTCTGAGGGAAGAAAACATTTCTTCATTACCTTTACAAATCTTGAGCAAAGTTTGACATAAAAATTACAACACAATAAAAGCGACTAATTGGTACCTAATTGTCTTTCGGGCTCCGTACTCCTTTCGGCAGCCTCTGCTACTTTTCTAGCATCATGAATGCCTTTTTCGCTTCTTTGGATGATCTCTTGCGCCATTCCTCGACCGCCGTCGTTCCAGATATCAGTAAAAAATTTGCCACCAACCACGCTTGCTTCGGCCGAGGGGTCCTTGATATCTTCGGAAGATAAGGTAGCTTCGGACTGAGCTAAAAATTTTACATGCCCGCAACCTTTCTTCTCTAAGACAGAAGCAAGTCCTCTGGCGCCCGAAAAAGCGCATATGTCGCCACGACTGTTCAGAATCTCTTCGAAGGCCTCTGCTTCGTGGCTAATCCATTCCAGCGGATCTTCGGGATTGCCTCGAGAAAAATTCTCTTCGCTGGAAAAGGCACCGACGCTAGCAAAGCTGTTTTTAATTTTATTCACGCATTCTATAGATTTAACATAACATTTCCCCTGAAATGTGCGAAGCTCCTTAACTCTTGATTCCAATTTGCTGACCATAAAATCACTAAGTTCTCATTTCGTTTCCTCAAGCGCGCGCTCCTCTTTAGCTCTAGCCAGTTGTTTCCGAAGATCTTTAATCTCGCGTTTTTGAGCTTCGGTTTGGGCCTTTGAAGCAGCTTCGTCTTTTTTCACTTTATCTATCAAAGTAAGCAGAATTTTATCTTTTTCCAAAGCTTCGTTTCTCAGCTTGATAACTTCGGAGCGTAAATTATTAAACGCAATTTCATAACTTTCATCTTCGGCGCTCTTTTGCGCTCTTAGTGCGTTGCTTAGAATCAGGCCCTATACGAAAAAGAATTCATATAAGAAAAAAGGAATGATTTGCGTAAAAAAATAATAATAAGGTGGTTTTTCAAGCGCTTAATTTCCGTACCTTCAGGCTGTTGTACGCAAGACTGTCTGCGAGATCTTCTTTCGTCATGGCGCTTAATCCAGACTCAAGCTTCGGGAAACCAATACTCCTGGCCATCTCTCGGCAGACAGATAGCTCTTTGTTGTCAGGCAGGCAGTACAAGAAATCATCTTCATTTGTCCCATTGAATATTACTGCCCCCTTTGGATATTTTAGCTCCTTTGCATAATGGTTAGCTTCATGAGTTTCTTCTTCAGATAGTTTTTTCCCCGAAGCATGTCGTATGATGTAATCACACATGCTGGCAGGCGCTTCGGGGATGGCAGTGTCAGTTTCTTCAACTAAAATTGGTTCTGGTATTTTTATTGCTTCGGCTTCCAAAGTTTGCTCCTTGAAGGGCTCTGAAGGCCCAGCCTTAGCTTTAGCTTGTTGCCTCGGAGCTTCAGAAGAAGCTTCAGCAATGTCAGCACTCTTTTTTGGAGTTGTGCTTGAAGACTTAATTGTCTCCAAGACATCTAGTACATTTACCATTCTCTTCCTTTTTGGGGTCACCATTGGACCCTTTTGGATTTTTGCTGCTTCGACATTTGCTACAGGACTAAAAATTTCTGACGTTTTTTCCTTAGTCGGATTTTTCGCTTCTTCCATTTTTTCTGTGAATGGCGCTTCGGCCATCTCTGCAAATTCTGGCAGTAAGGTTGGCTGTTCAGCTTCGGCGGCCGAAGAAGTTTCTCCGGTGAACTCAGGCACCGAAGCTGGTTCAATATGGCGTGGTCGGTGTGTGAGGACCTTCAACCTTTTTCCTTTCGGTTCTGGCTCGCTAGGAGCAGTTGCAGCTTCTTCTTTTTCAGAGGTTATGTTTTTCCTTTTTTGCCTTCGGATGGGATAACGATAATCAGGGTAGAAGAACCCGACTGCATCAAACACTCGGTTGAGTCTCTTCTTTTTTCGGCCTCCGAAGGCTGCTGATAGTGCAGTATTTTCAGCCTTCGAATATGCCCCAAGTAATTCATCACTTAATGTTTCAATGCTTTTCAGCCAGTCATCATCAGGTTCAACAAATTTATCTGCATATTTGAATGTGTACTTTAATCTGACTAGTCCGCCTTCGTCAGACTCTTTGATGGTTTCCTTCGGCATTTCCCACTTCTCTGCAAGTGGCCATACCCTGAAGGCAATGTGTTCTTGGACCAGGTCCCTTGTCCCAATAAACGAGCAGACTACCCCGAAGGCTCTTTGGCATTCTTCGGCGGCTTCGTCCATTTCGACCTTCGGCCTTCGCAGACCGAAGCGTTGCCAGATTGGGTGCATAATGATACTCTTCACATTCTCTTGAGCTGTTAGATCATTCTTTACATAAAACCATTCAGTCATCCAGGCTCCGGGCCACCTCTTCCGAAAGGTCGGCACAGGGCAGCTTGACCCGGAGCGGGCGCCGAAGCTGTAGCACCCGAAGTTGTTGTGGTATTGCTCCTTTCCCCAGGGTTTCGTCTCGTATAATAGCTCATGAATGTTGCAGAAGCTTTTAGCGTTCGGTTCCAAACCTTGGCTCCTCGCAGCCCAGGCAAACACTCCCATTCTTATGATGGCTTCGGGAGTGATTTGATGCAGATAGACTTGAAATGTCTTTAGTACCTCAACAACAAAGTTGCTCAGGGGGAATCGAAGCCCAGCTTTGAGGAAACTTCGGAAAATCACAACTTCATCTTCTTCGGGGGTGGGAGAAGTTTTTTCCCCGGCATCAGCTCTCACAATAGATATGTCTCGGAAGTATCGCCCCCTCATATTATCAATGTGACTCTGCTTGATGGTCGTTTTCCCAAAAACTGTGTGGCTTGGTCGCCACGGTCGATCTTCGGCCTCTTCCCCACCACTTTCCACATCATAGCTGTCGCTGTCATCAGTATCTTCGGACAAACCTTCGAGAATCTCCTTCGTGATTTTCTCTGTATTGGTCTCTGCCATCGCTATCAGGAACCCCAGATTCTTCTCCTCCTCGAGACTCAGCTTCGTCTCAGCAGGGATCTTCAGCTTCGTCTCAGCAGCGATCTTCTTGCCTTCAGACATCTTCGGAAATGCTAAAAAATTGTTCCCGAGGCCGAAGCTTCGAAATCAAAAAGACCAGCAAATCTTAATGAACAAGAGCTAAAAATTTTAGTGGGCCGAAGCAAAAGGCAAGTGTGCGTACCAAATGAGTTCGCGATGTCATCTTATTTATACGCCTAAGGCGTTGAAAATTAAAAGGCCCCGCTTGTCAGTGAATGTTGCTATTCTAGCAAAGGGAAGGTGTTTTTTCGGACCTTCGGCTCAAGGCCTTCGTCCATATCGCAATCTGAATTTATTATTTACAAATTAATATTGCGAGGGGCTACTGTTGGGGGCCTTCGTCCTCCGAAGGTCCTCAAAAACATGATTTGACAATGTTTTCCAAGTGGATTATATGAACAGGTATTTTCGGATTCGAAATTACGGATATGGAGCACGACCAGGACGAAGCCTGAACCAGACGAAAGTCGAGGGCAGCCGAAGCTATGCGCAGGGAAGCTTCGGCGCGATGGCATAAGGGGGAACCGACTTAAAGATGAAAAGACTTCGGGGGCCTCGGCAGATTTTCATAAACCGTTAACAAATGTAATGGACATGGATGTAATTTTACGCGGGCTGAATCCCGCGTCTATAAATAGATGAACAGTACTCCCGTACTGTTCACGCTGACTTGGCATTGGCATTTGCGTCACGCTTGTACTTTTTACCTTCTCTCAGGACCGAAGGTACATTTGTAATTTGTAATCATTTCTATTTCTTTGTGTTAATAAAATAGAAATGATTCTATGATCTACATTCCATGTTTTATATGAGTCCTTCGTTATTACTTGTTGAATTTACGAAGGTATGTCTCTTGTGACCTTCGTCCGGAACTCATTATTCCCGAAGGGGAATAATGTTCGATAGGACGAAGGGCCTTAACGTTTAACACTTTTTATGTTGCCTTGTTCTTAATCCGAAGCATTTAAGAACAAGTCCCCAACAGATATGATTAGCAAGGAGTTGCTTACCGATCTACCTTGTCTTCTAGCGGTGATGCTAAAGCTCACTAGTAGACTTGTTAGTTGTGGGTTCTGAATCACTAAGTATCAATCGAGGGATATTGATTTTAGTGGGAGTAGACTATTAAATGTTTAATATGATTTACTCTGTCATGGATATTTTTGTCTTAGTATTTTGCATTATTTTGTTGTAGATAAATGGCACCTAGCACACCAACATTTACTTTGCGATCAATTCTTGAAAAGGATAAGTTAAATGGAACAAACTATACGGATTGGATCCGTAACCTGAGAATTGTTCTCAGGGCTGAAAAAAGGAAGACGTTATAGACACCCCACTGCTAGAGGATCCTGGTGAAAATGCAACTGCTGCAGCTAAAACCGCTTACAAGAAAGCAATGGATGCTAATCTTGAAGTGAGTTGCCTAATGCTTGCTTGCATGGAGCCTGAGCTACAGATGCAGTTTGAGACAAACCATGAGGCACACGGTATGATCGTGGCGCTCAAGGATATGTTCCAGACTTAGGCTAGGACTGAAAGGTTCAATGTGTCCAAAGCCTTTCTGGAATGCAAGCTAGCAGAAGGCGCAGCAGTTGGGCCACACGTAATCAAAATGGTTGGTTACAGTCAGAGGTTGGAGAAGCTAGGCTTCCCAATAAGCCAAGAGTTGTCCACTGACTTCATTTTGGCATCTCTTCCGCCCAGCTATGGAAACTTCATTACGAACTACCATATGCATGGGGCGGAGAGGGGCCTCAATGAACTAAGTGGCATGCTGAAAACAGCAGAGGGGGACATAAAGAAAAGCGCTGGCAGCAGCAGCCATGTGATGGCGGTCCAAAACAAACCCAACTTTAAGAAGAAGGGTAAATCTCAAAAGAAGAAGGGCAAGGCAAAGGATACAGTATCCAAGCCAAATCAAAAGCCCAAGGCTGGACCAGCTGCAGATGCAGAGTGCTTTTATTGCAAAGAACTTGGTCACTGGAAAAGGAATTGCAAGCAGTACTTGGCCTCTATTAAGGATCGCGGCGGTAAGGGTACAGCCGCAGCAGGTACACTTGCTATTCACATTACAAAATTTTTTTTGCTGATTCTTATATTAATTCTTGGGTATTTGATACCGGATCGGTTGCCCATATTTGCAATTCGATGCAGGGAATGATAAGAAGTAGAAGCGTGAAAAGAGGAGAAGTTGATTTCCGGGTAGGCAATAATGCAAGAGTTGCTGCGTTGACCGTCGGGACGATGCAACTCCAATCCCATCAGGATTTATTTTGGAGTTAAATAATTGTTATCTAGTTCCTAGTATGAGTCGAAACATTATGTCTCCTTCATGTTTGATGAAGGATGGTTATTCATTTGCGAGTGAAAACAATGGTTGTGTGATCTCTAAGAATGGCATGTTTGTGGCTTTTGCATCCATTATGAATGGGTTATTCATTTTAAATCTTGATGATGCACCTATCTGTAATATTAGTGCTAAAAGGCCTCGGCCTAATGATTTAAGTCCTACCTACATGTGGCACTGTCGTTTGGGTCATATAAGTGAGAATCGCATGAAGAAACTTCATTCTGATGGGCTTTTAACTTCGTTTGATTTTGAACCATACGAGACATGTGAAGCTTGCTTACTTGGTAAGATGACCAAGGCGCCCTTCACGGGTTTACCGGAGAGGACATTAGATTTATTGGAACTCATACATACTGATGTGTGCGGACCAATGAGTACGACAGCTAGGGGAGGATTCCAATACTTCATAACCTTCACTGATGATTTTAGTAGATATGGATATGTCTACTTAATGAAACACAAGTCTGAATCCTTAGAAAAGTTCAAAGAGTTTCAGAATGAAGTAGAAAATCAGCGTGGCAAGAAAATTAAAGCACTGCGATCGGATTATGGAGGTGAATATTTGAGTCATGAGTTTAGCAATCATCTAAGGAGTTGTGGAATTGTTCCACAGCTTACGCCGCCTAGAACGCCTCAGAAAAATGGCGTGTCTGAGCAACGTAATCGGACTTTATTGGATATGGTTCGATCAATGATGAGCCAGTCGGACCTACCTTTGTTGTTTTGGGGATACGCTCTAGAAACAGCAGCTTTCACACTAAATAGGGTACCGTCTAAGTCCGTTGTTAAGACACCATATGAGATGTGGACTGGGAAGACTCCCAGTTTGTCTTTTCTGAAGATTTGGGGTTGTGAGGTTTACGTCAAGCGACTTCAGTCGGATAAACTCACTCCAAAATCGGACAAGTGCATGTTCGTGGGATATCCAAAGGAAACTTTAGGATATTACTTTTACCACCGGTCAGAGGGCAAAGTGTTTGTCGCCCGGAACGGTGTGTTCTTAGAGAAAGAGTTTCTCAAAAGAGAGAAAAGTAAACAAAAGGTGTATCTTGAAGAAGTTCAGGATGAGCCAATGGGACAAGATTCAACAAGTGATGCTAATGTAGCAGAACAAGTTGATACGTCTATGGCAAGAGAATCACCACCACAACCATGAAGGTCAGCAAGGCTTCGCGAGGCACGAGGAGAAGTGCTATTGTTGGGCAATGGGGAAGTGTTGTTGTTAGACAACGACGAACCTGCAACATATGCAGAAGCGATGATGGACCCAGATTCCGAGAAATGGCAAGTCGCCATGAGATCCAAGATAGATTCCATGGGAGAAAATCAAGTTTGGAACTTGGTTGACCCGCCTGATGGTGTTAGACCTATAGAATGCAAATGGATCTATAAGAAGAAGAAAGACATGGATGGAAATGTTCACATCTATAAGGCTCGACTTGTTGCAAAGGGTTTTCGACAAGTTTAAGGAGTTGACTATGACGAGACATTCTCGCCAGTAGCGATGCTTAAATCTATTCGGATCATTCTATCTATTGCCGCATATTTCGATTATGAGATTTGGTAGATGGATGTCAAAACAGCTTTCCTTAATGGAAACCTAGATGAGGACGTGTATATGATACAACCCGAGGGTTTTGTCGATCCGATCAATGCTGGAAAGATATGCAAACTTCAGAAATCCATTTATGTGTTGAAGCAAGCATCTCGGAGTTGGAACATTCGTTTTGATGAAGTGATCAAAGGGCTTGGTTTTCATCAGAATGAAGAAGAAGCTTGTGCTTACAAGAAGGAAAGTGGGAGCGCTGTTGTATTTCTGATCTTGTATGTGGATGACATATTATTGATTGGGAATGACATTCCTATGTTGGAGTCCGTTAAGGCTTCATTGAAAAAGAGTTTTTCTATGAAGGACTTAGGGGAAGCAGCATATATTATGGGCATAAGGATCTATAGAGATAGGTCGAAGAGGCTTATAGGATTAAATCAAGATACGTACATTGACAAGGTTTTGAAACGGTTCAACATGGAATAGTCCAAGAAAGGGTTCTTACCTATGTCACATGGTATACACCTTAGCCAGATGCAATGTCCTGCGACGGCTAATGAGCGGGAGCGCATGAGTAAGGTACCATACGCCTCAGCAATTGGATCAATCATGTATGCCATGATAAGTACACGCCCAGATGTTTCATACGCTATAAGTGCTACGAGTAGGTACCAGGCTGATCCAGGTGAGGGTCACTGGACAGCGGTAAAAGGCATTCTTAAGTACTTAAGAAGGACTAAAGATATGTTCCTGGTATATGGGGGTAAGGAGGAGCTCGTTGTAACTGGTTACACCGATGCTAGCTTCCAAACTGACCCAGACGAGTTAAAATCACAATCAGGTTTTGTGTTCACAATAAATGGTGGTGCTGTTAGTTGGAAGAGTTCCAAACAGGAGACTGTGGCTGATTCTACAACAGAAGCCGAGTACATTGCAGCTTCTGAATCTGTGAAGGAAGGTGTTTGGATAAGGAAGTTCCTCATCGAGCTTGGTGTGTTTCCTAATGCATCTAGTCCATTGAACCTCTACTGTGACAACAATGGGGCTATTGCGCAAGCTAAGGAGCCAAGGAACCACCAGAAAAGCAAACACGTACTGCGGAAGTTTCACCTCATACGGGAATTCATTAGGCGGGGTGAGATAAAGATATGCAAAATACATACGGATTTGAATGTTGCTGATCCTTTGACAAAACCTCTTCCACAACGTAAGCATGAGGCACACATGAGATCTATGGGTATTAGATATCTTCTAGATTAACTCTAGTGCAAGTGGGAGACTGTTAGAAATATGCCCTAGAGATAATCATAGAGATGAGCATATTTCTTTGTATCCATGATATATATTACTTAATTGAATATCCATGGAAGGCACCTTGTATTGATTAACAATTATGTGAATTGTTTGTGAGATTCTTTACTTATATGGTTATTCTAAATGATGTCCCTAGTCAGAGTCGATGACTAGCACATGTATTAGCTGATGACTACATTTCACAAGTCATGAACATGGAGATGTTAAACTAATAATGTGGGTGCATGTATGACATGAGGCTGGACCGACCCAACGTGAGATATTGTAATATAGTTCTCTTTTTGCAACATGAATACTATATCCTTAGACCTGAGATTGTCGCATGTTCTCAAGATGTGAATTGACTTACTTAGGGGCTATCAAACGCTATTCCGTAACTAGGTAGTTATAAAGGTAGTTTTGGGTTTGTCAGGAAGCATGCTGTGAGGCATGGTCAGTCAAGATGGAATTTGTCCCTCTCTTTGTGAGAGAGATATCTTTGGGCCCCTCGAGTGATTGGATCAAGAAATGCATGGCCGTGCTAGGGTTAAGAGTTAACCATTGAAAGGATTCCAATTCACAGTATCGAGAAAGGGAGGTCAGCTTAGAGCTAGACCAAATATCGTGAGACAAAGGGAACAACATGTACGTAATGTTGCAATGGTTCGTCTGATATGATCTTTACGTGCGCATAGGAGTTGACATGTCTTGCTAGAGGCCGCTGTCAATTATTGGGCCAAGTAAGAGTACTCGGGCTATGTCTATTTGTACGTGAACCTATAGGGTCACACACTTAAGGGGAAGGAAGCCTAACTCGGATTAGATCCGAAATTAGACTGGGCTTTAGGGTTACTGATGGGCCTCGGTGTCAGAAGCCCACCATAACGCCTATATAATGAGGGGCGGGGGCGCGGTTAGGTTTACCCTAATTCGCCACCAGCAAACGAGTAGCCGCTCGCCTCTCGCCCTCGCTAAGCCGCAGTCGCGAACCTAGCAGTTCGGTACGCGGCGCTTCCTCCCAGTACGTGTGGATACCTCGGAGGTGCTACATCTGGAGCACTAGGACGAACCGTGCGAGGACGTGAAGGATGCCGACGACTGCACGACACTGCTTGACGCGTTCGTCTACATCGAGACGTCTTCCGCTGCTCTGCGCGTCTAGTGGTAATTCCATGACCTATAACCACAGTAGTTCTTGGTTTTATGGGGTTGAAAATTTTGTTTTGTGCTAGCGTAGCCTCCCCGTAATCCTTCAACTACGAGTAAGTTGTATCAAGGCATCGCGTCCGGGGTGACCAAGGCGACGATGCCAGGTGGTAGAAGATGTGGTGGCAGCAAAACACAGCAGCTGTGGTAGGTGACGAAGACGAAGAAGATGTGGCGTGCGGAAACCGAAGGGTGTAGAGGGGGCTGGTGCTGTCACATCTAAGGAGGGGGCACCGAGTTGCCGAGTCCTTCATAGTAAGACCAGAAGTGTCAAACTCGACAGAACAAGAATTATCAGTAGTAAAACGACAAATAGAAAGAAGATTGTGGACGAAAGAAGGAGCGACAAGAACATCGGGAACGCGAAAAGAGCCGGGAGGTCCGGCGGCACTGAAAGGGAAATAGGGTCAAACCTTTTCCATATGAATTTTGGTGGTTGAATTGCCCAACACAAATTATTAGACTAACTAGTTTGCTCTAGAAAATATGTTCTACAGGCGCTAAAGGTTCACAACAAACCAATTCAAAGATAAAAGAAAGGGATCAAAACAAAGGAGCAAAGTATACCGAAGGCAGCCCTGGTCTGGCGCACCGGACTGTCCGGTGTGCCACCGGACAGTGTTCGGTGCACCAGAGAATCCAACTCCAAACTTGTCACCTTCGGGAATTCAGGGAGCCGCTCCGCTATAATTCATCGGACTGTCCGGTGTAGCACCGGACTGTCCGGTGTGCCAGCGGAGCAACGACTACTTCGCGCCAACGGTCGTCTGCGAAGGCATTAAATGCGCTACAGTGCGCGCCTACGCGCGTAGAAGTCAGAGCAGGCGCCAGAAGGCGCACCGACAGTCTACAGGACCTGTCCGGTGCACCACCGGACTGTCCGATGCACCACCGGACTGTCCGGTGGCCCCACAAGTCAGAGCTCCAACGACCGAACCCTAACAGTTGGGTGACGTGGCTGGCGCACCGGACAGTGTCCGGTGGCGCACCGGACTGTCCGGTGCGCCCGTCGACAGAAGCCATCCCCAACGGCCATTTTGGTGGTTGGGGCTATAAATACCCCCAACCACCCCCCATTCATTGGATCAAAGTTTTCAGCATTCTCACCTCATACAAGAGCTATAACATTCAATACAAGACACAAACAAAGAGATCAAATCCTCTCCCAAGTCCGGAATCACTCCAAACAAATTAGTGACTAGAGAGAGAGAGAGAGACATTTGTGTTCTTTTGAGCTCTTGCGCTTGGATTGCTTTTCTTCTTCCTCATTCTTGCTTCCACAACACTTGTAATCAAAACAAGAGACACCAATTGTGTGGTGATCCTTGTAGTGGACTTAGTGTCCCATTTGATTGAGAAGAGAAGCTCACTCGGTCTCGGTGACCGTTTGAGAGAGGGAAAGGGTTAAAAGAGACCCGGTCTTTGTGACCACCTCAACGGGGAGTAGGTTTGCAAGAACCGAACCTCGGTAAAACAAATCACTGTGTCATCCGCTCTATTTCCTTGGTTGATTTGTTTTGCGCCCTCTCTTTTCGACTCGCTTATATTTCTAATGCTAACCCCGGCTTGTAGATTGTGCTTAAGTTTGTAATTTTCAGATTCCACCTATTCACCCCCCCTCTAGGCGACTTTCAATTAGTATCAAAGCCCGGTGCTTCGTTAGAGCCTAACCGCTCGAAGTGATGTCGGGAGAACACACCAAGAAGGAGATGGTGACCGGCGACAAGCCCGTTACAAGCCACGGGAAGGCTCCATCGGGAGAGTCCCGCAACAAGGGGAAGGAGAAGGAATCCCCACAAGTCGCATCGGAGTGGCGAAAAGAAAAAGAAGATGAGGAAGGTGGTCTACTACGAGACCGACTCTTCATCGCCATCCACCTCCGGCTCCGACGCGCCGTCCATAACTTCTAAGCGCCATGAGCGCAAGAAGTTTAGTAAGATTCCCCTACACTACCCTCGCATTTCTAAACGTACTCCATTACTTTCCGTTCCATTAGGCAAACCACCGGTTTTTAACGGTGAAGATTATAACATGTGGAGTGACAAAATGAGGCATCACCTAACCTCACTCCACACTAGTATTTGGAACGTTGTTGAGTTTGGTGTATAGGTACCATCCGTAGGGGATGACGACTATGATTCGGATGAAATTGCCCAAATCCGGCACTTCAACTCACAAGCCACCACAATACTCCTCACCTCTCTAAGTCGAGAGGAGTATAACAAGGTGCAAGGATTGAAGAGCGCCAAAGAGATTTGGGACGTACTCAAAACGGCGCACGAAGGAGATGAGGTGACCAAGATCACCAAGAGGGAGACGATCGAGGGGGAGCTCGGTAGATTCATGCTTCACCAAGGGGAGGAGTCACAAGCGATGTACAACCGGCTCAAGACCTTGGTGAACTAAGTGCGCAACCTCGGGAGCACCAAATGGGATGACCATGAGATGGTCAAGGTTATTCTAAGATCACTAGTTTTTTCTTAATCCTACTCAAGTACAATTAATTCGTGGTGATCCTAGATACAAACTAATGTCTCCCGAGGAAGTGATAGGTAAATTTGTGAGCTTTGAACTAATGATCAAAGGCTCCAAAAAGATCATCGAGCAAGGCGCATCCTCCTCCGTACCCGAAGCACAACCCGTTGCATTCAAAGCAACGGAGGAGAAGAAAGAAGATTCTACTCCAAGTAGAATCCCCATCGACGCCTCCAAGCTCGACAATGAGGAGATGGCACTCATCATCAAGAGCTTCCGTCAAATCCTCAAACAAAGGAAGGGGAAAGATTACAAGCCCCGTTCCAAGAAGGTTTGCTAGAAGTGTGGTAAGCCCGGTCATTTTATTGCAAAATGTCCATTATCTAGTGATAGTGACAGGGGCGACGACAAGAAGGGAAAGAGGAGAGAAAAGAAGAGGTACTACAAGAAGAAGGGCGGCGATGCCCATGTTTGCCGGCAGTGGGACTCCGACGAGAGCTCCACCGAGTCCTCCTCCGATGAGGACGCTGCCAACATCGCCGTCAACAAAGGGCTCCTCTTCCCCAACGTTGGCCACAAATGTCTTATGGCAAAGGACGGCAAAAAGAAGAAGGTAAAATCAAGATCCTCAACTAAATATGCAACATCTAGCGATGAGGTTAATTCTAGTGATGATGAGGATAACTTGTTTACTCTTTTTGCCAACTTAAACATGCAACAAAAGGAAAAATTAAATGAATTGATTAGCACTATTCATGATAAGGATGAACTCTTGGATAGCCAAGAGGACTTTCTAATTAAAGAAAACAAAAAGCATGTTAAGGTAAAAAATGCTTATTTTCTAGAAGTAGAAAAATGTGAAAAATTAACTAGTGAGCTAAGCACTTGCCATGATATTATTTCTAACCTTAGAAATGAGAATGCCAATTTAATTGCTAAGGTTGGGAAGCTTGATGATTGTGATGATTCAATTGTTAGTCTTAGAAATGATAATGCCAACTTAATTGCTAAGATTGACAAATTGAATGCTTCTCTTTCTAGCCTTAAAATTGAAAATGAAAAATTAATTGCTAAGGCTAAGGATTTAGATGTTTGCAATGCTTCTATTTCCAATCTTAGAGATGAGAATGATATATTGCATGCTAAGATTGTTGAATTAAATACTTGCAAACCCCCTACATCTTCCATTGAGCATGTTACTATTTGCACTAGATGTAGAGATATTAATGTTGATGCTATTCATGATCATCTAGCCTTAATTAAACAACAAAATGATCACATAGCTCAACTTAGTGCGAAAATTAATGAGCATGACTTAGAAAATGAGAAATTTAAATTTGCTAGAAGCATGCTCTATAGTGGGAGACGCCCTGGTATTAAGGATGGCATTGGCTTCCAACAGAGAGACAATGTCAAGCTTAATGCCTCGCCTAAAAGATTAACTAATTTTGTTAAGGGCAAGGCTCCCATGGTTCAGGATAATGAGGGTTACATTTTATACCCTCCCGGTTATCCCGAACACAAAATTAGGAGAATTCACTCTAGAAAGTCTCACTCTGGCCCTAATCATGCTTTTATGTATAAGAGTGAGGCATCTAGTTCTAGGCAATCAACCCAGCTAAATTGCCTAAGAAGAAAACTCCTAAAGCATCAAATGATCATAATGTTTCATTCAAAACTTTTGATGCTTCTTATGTACTAACTAACAAATCAGGCAAGGTAGTTGCCAAGTATGTTGGGGGCAAACACAAGGGGTCAAAAACTTGTATTTGGGTACCCAAAGTTCTTGTGTCTAATGTCAAAGGACCCAAAACTGTTTGGGTACCTAAAATCAAGAACTAAATCTGTTTTGTAGGTTTATGCATCCGGGGGCTCAAGTTGGATTATTGACAGCGGGTGCACAAACCATATGACTAGGGAGCAAAAGATGTTCTCCTCCTATGAGAAAAACCAAGATCCCCAACGAGCTATCACATTCGGGGATGGAAACCAAGGTTTGGTCAAAGGATTGGGTAAAATTGTTATATCACCTTACCATTCTATTTCCAATGTTTTTCTTGTAGATTCTTTAGACTACAACTTGCTTTCTGTTTCTCAATTATGTAAAATGGGCTACAACTGTCTTTTTACGGATACAGGTGTCACTGTCTTTAGAAGAAGTGATGATTTAGTAGCTTTTAAGGGAGTATTAGAGGGTCAGCTATACTTAGTTGATTTCAATAGAGCTGAACTCGATACCTGCTTAATCGCTAAGACTAACATGGGTTGGCTCTCGCATCGCCGACTAGCCCACGTTGGAATGAAGAATCTTCACAAGCTTCTAAAGGGAGAGCACATTTTAGGACTAACAAATGTACATTTTGAGAAAGACAGGATTTGTAGCGCATGCCAAGCAGGGAAGCAAGTTGGTGTTCATCATCCACATAAGAACATCATGACGACTGACAGGCCACTAGAGTTACTCCACATGGATTTATTCGGCCCGATAGCTTACATAAGCTTCGGCGGGAGTAAGTACTGTCTAGTTATTGTGGATGATTATTCTCGCTTCACTTGGGTATTCTTCTTACAGGAAAAATCTCAAACCCAAGAGACTTTGAAAGGATTCTTGAGACGGGCTCAAAATGAGTTCGACTTGAGGATCAAGAAAATCAGAAGCGACAATGGGACGAAGTTCAAGAACTCACAAATAGAAGGCTTTCTTGAGGAGGAGGGCATCAAGCATGAGTTCTCTTCTCCCTACATGCCACAACAAAATGGTGTAGTGGAGAGGAAGAATAGAACTCTATTGGACATGGCAAGGACCATGCTTGATGAGTACAAGACTTCGGATCGGTTTTGGGCCGAGGCGATCAACACCGCCTGCTACGCCACCAACCGGTTATATCTACACCGAATCCTCAAGAAGACATCATACGAACTCCTCACCGGTAAAAAGCCCAATGTTTCATATTTTAGAGTCTTTGGTAGCAAATGCTTTATTCTTGTTAAAAGAGGTAGAAAATCTAAATTTGCTCCTAAGGTTGTAGAAGGCTTTTTACTAGGATATGATTCAAACACAAGGGCATATAGAGTCTTTAACAAGTCCACTGGACTAGTTGAAGTTTCTTGTGACATTGTGTTTGATGAGACTAACGGCTCCCAAGTGGAGCAAGTTGATCTTGATGAACTAGATGATGAAGAGGCTCTGTGCGTCGCGCTAAGGAACATGTCCATTGGGGATGTGTGTCCTAAGGAATCCGAAGAGCCCATTCAAGCACAAGATCAACCATCCTCCTCCATGCAAGCATCTCCACCAACTCAAGATGAGGATGAAGCTCAAGATGATGAAGAAGAAGATCAAGAAGATGAGCCACCTCAAGAAGACGACAATGATCAAGGGGGAGATGAAAATGATCAAGACAAGGAGGATGAACAAAATCAAAGGCTGCCACACCCAAGAGTCCACCAAGCAATACAACGGGATCACCCCATGAACACCATCCTATGAGACATTCATAAGGGGATAACTACTCGATCTCGTGTTGCTCATTTTTGTGAACACTACTCTTTTGTTTCCTCTATTGAGCCATACAGGGTAGAGGAGCACTTCAAGATTCGGATTGGGTGTTGGCAATGCAAGAGGAGCTTAACAATTTCAAAAGGAATGAGGTATAGCATTTAGTTCCACGTCCTAACCAAAATGTTGTAGGAACCAAGTGGGTCTTCCGCAACAAACAAGATGAGCATGGTGTGGTGACAAGGAACAAGGCACGACTTGTAGCCAAAGGGTATTCACAAGTCGAAGGTTTGGATTTCGGTGAAACCTATGCACCCGTAGCTAGGCTTGAGTCAATTCGAATATTACTTGCCTATGCTACTCACCATGACTTTAAGCTTTACCAAATGGACGTGAAGAGTGCCTTCCTCAATGGACCTATCAAGGAAGAGGTCTATGTTGAGTAACCTCCCGACTTTGAAGATAGTGAGTATGCTAACCACGTGTATAAACTCTCTAAGGCGCTTTATGGGCTCAAGCAAGCCCCAAGAGCATGGTATGAATGCCTAAGAGATTTTCTTATCACTAATGGATTCAAAGTCGGCAAGGTCGATCCTACTTTATTCACTAAAACTATTGCAACTGATTTGTTTGTATGCCAAATTTATATTGACGATATCATATTTGGGTCTACTAACAAATCTATATGTGAAGAGTTTAGTAGGATCATGATTCAAAAATTCGAGATGTCTATGATGGGGGAGTTGAAGTATTTTCTAGGATTTCAAGTGAAGCAACTCCAAGAGGGCACCTTCATCAGCCAAACGAAGTACATTCAAGATATACTCTCCAAGTTTGGAATGAAGGATGCCAAACCCATCAAGACACCCATGGGAACCAATGGGCATCTCGACCTCGACTCGGGAGGTAAATCCGTAGATCAAAAGGTATACCGGTCGATGATAGGATCTCTACTCTATTTATGTGCATCTCGACCGGACATTATGCTTTTCGTATGCATGTGTGCAAGGTTCCAAGTCGACCCTAAGAAAGTTCACCTTAGGGCCGTTGAAAGGGAAATGTGCCCTTGGGCCATTTCTAAGTATTTTGGTGATTGAGTGCCAACACAAGTGCTTAAGTGTTAAAGTATCCCAAGTGATGGACAAAGTGCAAATCAAAAGTAAAGGTATGTTTCTAGACTTAGTACATTGTTTTATGGACTAATGTATTGTGTCTAAGTGCTGGAAACAGGAAGAATCAAGTTGGAAAAGAGATGGCTTTGTTCAGCCAAAGTCTGCTCAGTCTGGGTGCACCGGACAGTGTCCGGTGCGCCAGGTTGGCTCTGGCGAACTTGCTGCTCTCGGGACTTCGACGGCGGTGTACGACTATAAATCACCGGACTGTCCGGTGGTGCACCGGACTGTCCGGTGAGCCGTTCACAGGCGAAGTCGTCGCTCTCGGGAAGTAATTAACGGCGTACGGCTATAATTCACCGGACTGTCTGGTGGTGCACCGGACTGTCCGGTGGTGCACCGGACTGTCCGGTGAGCCAACGGTCAGCCGGGCCAACGGTCGACCGAGGATTCCGCGCGTGACGCGTGGCCGAGCCAACGGCTAGAAGGGGGCACCGGACTGTCCGGTGTGCACCGGACAGTGTCCGGTGCGCCAACGGCTCTCAATCTGCAACGGTCGGCTTCGCCAAATAAGGAAAGGAATCCGCACCGGACAGTGTCCGGTGGTGCAACGGACTGTCCAGTGCGCCAGGCGACAGAAGGCAAGAATTGCCTTCCTGGAATGCTCTCAACGGCTCCTAGCTGCCTTGGGGCTATAAAAGGGACCCCTAGGCGCATGGAGAAGAACACCAAGCATCCTTTGAGCATTGTTGATCACTCACACTTCATTCTTGCGCACTTGTCCGACATTCTTAGTGATTTGAGCTCCGTTCTAGTGAGAAACTCGTGATACTCTTTTGAGCTCAAGTCTGGGTCTTGTGTGTGTGTATTTGCTGTGATCTATGTGTCTTGTGTGAGTTGCTCATCCCTCCCTTACTTCGTGCTTCTTTGTGAACATCAAAGTGTAAGGGCGAGAGACTCCAAGTTGTGGAGATTCCTCGCGATCGGGATATAGTGAACACAACAAAACACCGTGGTATTCAAGTGGGTCTTTGGACCGCTTGAGAGGGGTTGATTGCAACCCTCGTCCGTTGGGACGCCACAACGTGGAATAGGCAAGCGTTGGTCTTGGCCGAACCACGGGATAAACCACTATGCCATCTCTGTGTTGATCTCTTGTGGTTATTGTGTTTTGTTAAGACTCCTCTCTAGCCACTTGGCATTATTGTGCTAACGCTTAACCAAGTTTTTGTGGCATTAAGTTTTCAAGTTTCACAGGATCACCTATTCACCCCCCTTTAGGTGCTCTCAATTGGTATCAGAGCCGTTCTCTTCACGAAGGGACTAATCGCTCGAAGAGATGGATCCTAAGGGCAAGGGGATTGTGATCAATGATAAGGAGAAGGAGTCTTTCGTCAACGAGCCAAAAGATGATAAGCCTACCGACTCGGGCTCGGGCCACAAACGTAAAGATGGGAAGAAGAAGAAGACAAGGCGCGTCAAGGAGATCATCTACTACGACGACAGCGACGAGTCCTCTTCTTCCCAAAAGGACGACAACAATGACTACGAGAAAAGAAAGACGGTCAATTCAAACTTCTCTTTCGATTATTCTCGTATTCTGCATAGTTCAAATACACATTTGCTTTCCATTCCTCTTGGCAAACCTCCACACTTTGATGGGGAGGACTACGGATTTTGGAGTCACAAAATGCGTAGTCACTTGTTTTCTCTCCATCCAAGCATATGGGAGATTGTAGAGAGTGGAATGAAATTTGATAGCTCGGATAGTCTCATGTTTATAAATGAACAAATCCATAAAAATGCACAAGCTACTACTGTCCTCTTAGCATCTTTGTGCAGGGAAGAGTACAATAAGGTGAGCGGCTTGGACAATGCCAAGCAGATCTGGGACACCCTCAGGATCTCACATGAGGGGAACGACGTCACCATGCTCACCAAAATGGAGTTGGTGGAGGGCGAGCTTGGAAGATTCGCGATGATAAGGGGAGAGGAGCCAACCCAAACATACAACCGGCTCAAGACCCTCATCAACAAGATAAGGAGTTACGGAAGCACGTGATGGACGGACCACGATGTCGTTCGCCTAATGCTAAGGTCTTTTACTGTACTTGATCCACATCTGGTGAACAATATTCGTGAAAATCCTAGGTACACCAAGATGTCGCCCGAAGAAGTTCTTGGGAAGTTCGTAAGTGGGCGAATGATGATCAAGGAGGCGAGGTACATGGATGATGCGCTAAATGGCCCAATCCATGAGCCTCAAACCATCACCCTCAAAGCAACGAGAAGCAAGGAGACGCTACCTAACAAGGTGGCGCAAGTTGAGGCAGCGAGACTAAATGAGGAAGAGATGGCCCTCATCATCAAGCACTTCAAGACGGCGCTAAAGGGACGCAAGGGGCAGCCTAACAAGAACAAGACAAAGGGGAAGCGCTCATGCTTCAAATGTGGTAAGGTTGGTCATTTTATCGCTAACTGTCCCGATAATGATAGTGACTAGGAACAAGGGAACAAGAGGGAAAAGAAGAAAGCTTACAAGAAGGCTAAGGGCGAGGCACACCTTGGCAAGGAGTGGGACTCGGATTGTTCGTCGTCCGGCTCAGACAACGAAGGACTCGTCGCCACCGCCTTCAACAAATCGGCCCTCTTCCCCAACGAGCGTCACACATGCCTCATGGCGAAGGAGAAGAAGGTATGTACTCGGAATACTACTTATGCTTCTTCAAGTGAGGATGAGTCTAGTGATGATGATGAAATAGATTATTCATGTTTATTCAAGGGCCTAGATAGAACCAAGGTTGATAAAATTAATGAATTAATTGATGCCTTGAATGATAAGAATAGGTTATTAGAAAAGCAAGAGGATCTTTTGTATGAAGAACATGATAAGTTTGTAGAGGCACAAAAATCCCTTGCTTTAGAAATTAAAAGGAATGAAATGTTTTCTAGTGAATCGTCTTCATGCCATGACTCTATTTCTAGCTTAAAGAGCATAAATGATGATTTGAATGCTAAGTTAGAAATAGCAAATAAATCAACATCTTGTGTAGAACATGTTACAGTTTGTAATAGGTGTAAAGATTTTGATGTTGATGCTTGTAGTGATCACCTAGTTTCAATTTCTAAATTGAATGATGAATTGGCTAGTCTTAATGCCCAACTTAAGACTAGCAAGAGTGAAATTGATAAAATAAAATTTGCAAGGGATGCCTATACGATTGGTAGACACCCCTCAATTAAGGATGGTCTTGGCTTCAAGAGGGAAGTCAAGAACTTAACAAGCCATAAGGCTTCCATCTCCATCAAGGAGAAAGGGAAGGCCCCTATGGCTAGTAGTGTTCAAAAGAACCATGCTTTCATTTATGGCGATAGAAAATTTTCTAGAAGTGCGTATAGGACCTGTGCTTATGATTCATATGCTATGACTACTTCTAGTTCTCATGTTGTGCATGATAAAGATATGCCTAGGAAAAATATTCATCATGTGCCTAGAAAGAATATTGTTCATGTTCCTAGGAAAGTAATTAATGAACCTTCTACAATTTTTCATACTTGCAATGCTTCCTTTGCTATTAGTAGAAAGGATAAGAAGGTAATTGCTAGGAAATTAGGGGCAAGATGCAAGGGAGATAAAACTTGCATTTGGGTCCCTAAGACCATTGTGACTAACCTTGTAGGACCCAACAAGAGTTGGGTACCTAAAACCCAAGCCTAAATTTGCCTTGCAGGTTTATGCATCCGGGGGTTCAAGCTGGATTATCGACAGCGGATGCACAAACCACATGACAGGGGAGAAGAAGATGTTCACCTCCTACGTCAAGAACAAGGATTCCCAAGACTCAATCATATTCGGTGATGGGAACCAAGGCAAGGTGAAAGGGTTAGGGAAGATTGCTATTTCATCCGAGCACTCTATTTCTAATGTGTTTTTAGTTGAGTCACTTGGATATAATTTGTTATCCGTTAGTCAATTATGTAATATGGGATATAACTGTTTATTCACAAATGTAGACGTGTCTGTCTTTAGAAGGTGTGATGGTTCACTAGCTTTTAAGGGTGTACTAGACGACAAACTTTATTTAGTTGATTTTGCAAAAGAGGAGGCCGGTCTAGATGCATGCTTAATTGCTAAGACTTGCATGGGCTGGCTGTGGCATCGCCGTTTAGCACGTGGGGATGAAGAACCTTCACAAGCTTCTAAAGGGAGAACACGTGATAGGTCTAACTAACATGCATTAGCTTGTCAAGCAGGCAAACAGGTGGGAAGCTCTCATCACACCAAAAATGTGATGACCACATCAAGACCTTTGGAGATGCTTCATATGGACCTCTTCGGACCCGTCGCCTATCTAAGTATAGGGGGAAGTAAGTATGGTTTAGTAATTGTTGATGACTTTTCCCGCTTCACTTGGGTATTCTTTTTGCAGGACAAATCTGAAACCCAAGGGACCCTCAAGCGCTTTTTAAGGAGAGCTCAAAACGAGTTTGAGCTCAAGGTGAAGAAGATAAGGAGCGACAACGGGTCCGAATTCAAGAACCTTCAAGTGGAGGAGTACCTTAAGGAGGAAGGGATCAAGCACGAATTCTCCGCTCCCTACACACCACAGCAAAATGGTGTGGTAGAGAGGAAGAACAGGACGCTCATCGATATGGCGAGGACGATGCTGGGAGAGTTCAAGACCCCCGAGCGCTTTTGGTTGGAAGCCGTGAACACGGCTTGCCACGCCATCAACCGGGTCTACCTTCACCGCCTCCTCAAGAAGACTTCGTATGAGCTTCTAGCCGGTAACAAACCCAATGTGTCTTACTTTCGTGTATTTGGGAGCAAGTGTTATATTCTTGTGAAGAAAGGTAGAACTTCTAAATTTGCTCCCAAAGCTGTAGAAGGGTTTTTATTAGGTTATGACTCAAATACAAAGGCGTATAGAGTCTTCAACAAATCATCGGGTTTGGTTGAAGTCTCTAGCGACGTTGTATTTGATGAGACTAATGGCTCTCCAAGAGAGCAAGTTGTTGATCTTGATAATGTAGATGAAGAAGACGTTCCAACGGCCGCAATGCGCACCATGGCGATTGGCGATGTGCGACCACAGGAACAATTGGAGCAAGATCAACCTTCTTCCTCAACAATGGTGCATCCCCCAACTCAAGACGATGAACAGGTTCATCAGGAGGAGGCGTGTGATCAAGGGGGAGCACAAGATGATCATGTGAGGGAGGAAGAAGCACAACCGGCACCTCCAACCCAAGTTCGAGCGACGATTCAAAGGAATCATCCTGTCGACCAAATTTTGGGTGACATTAGCAAGGGAGTAACTACTCGTTCTAGATTAGTTAATTTTTGTGAGAATTACTCCTTTGTCTCTTCTATTGAGCCTTTCAGGGTAGAAGAGGCCTTGCTAGATCCGGACTGGGTGTTGGCCATGCAGGAAGAGCTCAACAACTTCAAGCGTAATGAAGTTTGGACACTGGTGCCTCGTCCCAAGCAAAACGTTGTGGGAACCAAGTGGGTGTTCCGCAACAAACAGGACGAGCACGGGGTGGTGACGAGGAACAAGGCTCGACTTGTGGCAAAAGGTTATGCCCAAGTCGCAGGTTTGGACTTTGAGGAGACTTTTGCTCCTGTGGCTAGGCTAGAATCAATTTGTATTTTGCTAGCATATGCCACTCACCATTCTTTCAGGTTGTTCCAAATGGATGTGAAGAGCGCTTTCCTCAACGGGCCGATCAAGGAGGAGGTGTACGTGGAGCAACCCCCTGGCTTCGAGGATGAACGGTACCCCGACCACGTGTGTAAGCTCTCTAAGGCGCTCTATGGACTTAAGCAAGCCCCAAGAGCATGGTATGAATGCCTTAGAGACTTTTTAATTGCTAATGATTTCAAGGTTGGGAAAGCCGATCCAACTCTTTTTACTAAGACTTGCGATGGTGATCTTTTTGTGTGCCAAATTATGTCGATGACATAATATTTGGTTCTACTAATCAAAAGTCTTGTGAAGAGTTTAGCAGGGTGATGACGCAGAAATTCGAGATGTCGATGATGGGCGAGTTGAACTACTTCCTTGGGTTCCAAGTGAAGCAACTCAAGGACGACACTTTCATCTCCCAAACGAAGTACACGCAAGACTTGCTAAAGCGGTTTGGGATGAAGGACGCCAAGCCCGCAAAGACACCGATGGGAACCGACGGACACACCGACCTCAACAAAGGAGGTAAGTCCGTTGATCAAAAAGCATACCGGTCAATGATAGGGTCGTTACTTTATTTATGTGCTAGTAGACTGGATATTATGCTAAGCGTATGCATGTGTGCTAGATTTCAATCTGATCCAAGGGAGTGTCACCTAGTGGCTGTGAAGCGAATCCTTAGATATTTAGTCGCTACGCCTTGCTTCGAGATCTGGTATCCAAAGGGGTCTACTTTTGATTTGATTGGATACTCAGATTCCGACTATGCTGGATGTAAGGTCGATAGGAAGAGTACATTGGGGACGTGCCAATTCTTAGGAAGGTCCCTGGTGTCATGGAACTCTAAGAAACAAACTTCCGTTTCCCTATCCACCGCTGAGGCCGAGTATGTTGCCGTAGGACAGTGTTGCACGCAACTACTTTGGATGAGGCAAACCCTCCGGGACTTTGGCTACAATCTGAGCAAAGTCCCACTCCTATGTGACAAAGAGAGTGCTATCCG
Source organism: Zea luxurians (assembly GCA_029449295.1). NCBI lineage: Eukaryota > Viridiplantae > Streptophyta > Magnoliopsida > Poales > Poaceae > Zea > Zea luxurians. Next base: position 41,038,365 of record JAOPSE010000023.1, read on the forward strand.
CATAGCGGAGAATCCTGTTGAGCACAGCTGCACAAAGCACATTGACATCCGGCATCACTTTTTGAGAGACCACCAGCAAAAGGGAGATATCGAAGTGTTCTATATTAGCACCGAGAACCAGCTAACCGATATCTTTACCAAGCCTCTAGATGAGAAGACCTTTTGCAGGCTGCGTAGTGAGCTAAATGTCTTAGATTCGCGGAACTTGGATTGATTTTTAGCATACATGTGTTTATGCCTTTGACCATGTTCCATATACATTTTGTTGTTTACTTGTGGTGCTCAAGTTGTACAAGCACTCCCCGGACCTCACAAGTCTATTTGCAAGTGATGCACACATTAAGGGGGAGATGTGCTACAACTTGACCCTTTGAGACTAACCGTGTGCTTGAGTTTTCTTGATTTAGTCTCAAAGGTAGATTGAAAGGGAACAGGTGGACTTGGACCATGCAAGACTTCCACTGCACTCCGATGAAAAGGTAACTAATTCCAAGTTCATCTTCATGTCCTTATTGCCTTTGTACTCTTATGTGAAGATTTTGGTGAGGCAATGAGGTTTAAGGGCCAAAATTGATCCCGTTTTGGTGCTTGATGCCAAAGGGGGAGAAAATAAGGCCAAAGCAATAAATGGATCAGCTACCACTTGAGAAATTTTGAAAATAGTAGAATAGAGCTTTTGGTTTGTCAAAACTCTCTTATTGTCTCTCTTGTGAAAAGTTGGCCTCTTGTGGGGAGAATGGTTGATTATGGGAAAAAGGGGGAGTTTTTGAAATCTTTGATCAATTTCTCTTGGAACAACTCTCTTTATGTCTCTACAAGTGTGTTTGACTTATAGATAGGAAATTGAAGTTGATTTGCAAAAACAAAACCAAGTGGTGGCAAAGAGTGATCCATATATGCCAAATTTGAATCAAAACAATTTTGAGTTCTCATTTATATTGATGTTGCACTTTTTTAGTCGCTTTTTGTTGTGTTGGCATAAATCACCAAAAAGGGGGAGATTGAAAGGGAAATGTGCCCTTGGGCCATTTCTAAGTATTTTGGTGATTGAGTGCCAACACAAGTGCTTAAGTGTTAAAGTATCCCAAGTGATGGACAAAGTGCAAATCAAAAGTAAAGGTATGTTTCTAGACTTAGTACATTGTTTTATGGACTAATGTATTGTGTCTAAGTGCTGGAAACAGGAAAAATCAAGTTGGAATAGAGATGGCTTTGTTCAGCCAAAGTCTGCTCAGTCTGGGTGCACCGGACTGTCCGGTGGTGCACCGGACAGTGTCCGGTGCGCCAGGCTGGCTCTAGCGAACTTGCTGCTCTCGGGACTTCGACGACGGTGTACGGCTATAAATCACCGGACTGTCCGGTGGTGCACCGGACTGTCCGGTGAGCCGTTCACAGGCGAAGTCGTCGCTCTCGGGAAGTAATTAACGGCGTACGGCTATAATTCACCGGACTGTCCGGTGGTGCACCGGACTGTCCGGTGAGCCAACGGTCGGCCGAGGATTCCGCGCGTGACGCGTGGCCGAGCCAACGGCTAGAAGGGGGCACCGGATTGTCCGGTGTGCACCGGACAGTGTCCGGTGTGCACCGGACAGTGTCCGGTGCGCCAATGGCTCTCAATCTGTAACGGTCGGCTTCGCCAAATAAGGAAAGGAATCCGCACCGGACAGTGTCCGATGGTGCACCGGACTGTCCGGTGCGCCAGGCGACAGAAGGCAAGAATTGCCTTCCTGGAATGCTCTCAACGGCTCCTAGCTGTCTTGGGGCTATAAAAGGGACCCCTAGGCGCATGGAGAAGAACACCAAGCATCCTTTGAGCATTGTTGATCACTCACACTTCATTCTTGCGCACTTGTCCGACATTCTTAGTGATTTGAGCTCCGTTCTAGTGAGAAACTCGTGATACTCTTTTGAGCTCAAGTCTGGGTCTTGTGTGTGTGTATTTGCTATGATCTTTGTGTCTTGTGTGAGTTGCTCATCCCTCCCTTACTTCGTGCTTCTTTGTGAACATCAAAGTGTAAGGGCGAGAGACTCCAAGTTGTGGAGATTCCTCGCGATCGGGATATAGTGAACACAACAAAACACCGTGGTATTCAAGTGGGTCTTTGGACCGCTTGAGAGGGGTTGATTGCAACCCTCGTCCGTTGGGACGCCACAACGTGGAATAGGCAAGCATTGGTCTTGGCCGAACCACGGGATAAACCACTGTGCCATCTCTGTGTTGATCTCTTGTGGTTATTGTGTTTTGTTAAGACTCCTCTCTAGCCACTTGGTATTATTGTGCTAACGCTTAACCAAGTTTTTGTGGCATTAAGTTTTCAAGTTTCACAGGATCACCTATTCACCCCCCCTCTAGGTGCTCTCAATTGGTATCAGAGCCGTTCTCTTCACGAAGGGACTAATCGCTCAAAGAGATGGATCCTAAGGGCAAGGGGATTGTGATCAATGATAAGGAGAAGGAGTCTTTCGTCAACGAGCCAAAAGATGACAAGCCTACCGACTCGGGCTCGGGCCACAAACGTAAAGCGAATCTTGAGATATTTAGTTCACACACCTAAGTTTGTGTAACACCCTGAATTTGGGGGTAGAGTTTTTTCTTCTTTTCTCTCACCAAATTCAGGCGTTACTCTTTTCTTTTCTCGTTCTCTCGCTAAACCTTGACCTTTTCCAAAGTTTTAGCGGGGTTCGGTTTGGAATTCCCGTGTAAAGAAAAACCCTAAATTACTTTATGTTGTTTGATGCACCATGCCGAACTATGCGTTCTTTGATTGCTTAGAAATGTAAGTGCATTCATCTAGGAAGATCGGATTTCGAAAAGGAGAAAATCCTTTTCTTTCTTTTTCTTTTTCTTTCTCTCTCTCCTCCCTTTTTTTTCTCTCTCTCGCGCCGTGGGCCACCCCGGTCGGCCCAGCCGCCCCTGGCCGGCCCAGCCGCCCCCCTGCGCGCCCCCTTTTGGGCCCAGTTGGCCCAGCCGCCCCTCCCTCTTCCCCCAAATCCCCCTCTCTCTCTCTCTCCCTTTCTCCCATTTTCTCCCTAGCCGCCGCCCCTGCTCGTCGCCGGTTTGGCCGCCCCAGCTCGGCCGCCCCCTGCCCCGCGCCCGCGCCCTGCCCAGCCGCCCCTGCCCCAGGCCGGTTCAACCGCCCCCCTTTTTTTATTTTTTTTATTTTATTTTCTTTCATTACTGTTATATATTTTATTTTAGGCAGGTTAATCATTGTTCATGTTATTGAAATAGGAAACTTAATTTAGAATTCTGTTACGCTAGTTGATTCATATAATTAATTGTTTATCCAGTTCAATGTTGATCAACTGAAAGTGACTAGGTTTCCATTAGTGCATATAACTAAATTCTTTTGTTAGAACCAATTGTAACTAATCATTAGTGCATAAGCTTTAACCCCCCCCCCCCCCCCCCGCGAGACCCTTTCCCGTTTCTTTCTAATCATAATGAATGCGATATCGAATGTCATACTTGATGCATATTTACTTTATTTGTTCCCCTGTATGATGTACTGTTTGTTTCCCAATTTGAATGGATGAATGTGTGTATGCTTGCAATCGCATAGAGAACGATCCGGTCGAAAAGCCCGAGGAACTCGCAGGAGAAGCCCCTGAGCATCAGTCGGTTGGTGGAGGCAAGTGTCCCTTGACCTATCTCTGTTCTATACATTCTTTAATTCACCTCCCGCATTACACATTTATACCTAAAGATTGACTAGCTTTAGTTATCCATGTCCTTGTTTACCTATTTGGGTCGGTTTATTATTGTTTAGCTTCATGCTATTGCTCAAACTCTAATCAATGAACATGATGAGATTATATATGATACGCTGTTTTCCCCTCTCTTATTATGATGTTATACTTGTGGTTTTCAAGGGGGCTCGAGCGGTTTCTCGAGTGCCTCTCCGTAAGGACCTGTTCTATGGATGACCGCCCGGGAAAACAGTGCAACCATGAGGGTGGAATGGGACGCCCTTAGCTGAATAATTAGAGGAACCGGGGTGTAGTTCGCTTAGCCGTCGTGCCGTCAATGGGGCTCGGTGTATGCGGCTCGCTCTGCCAAGGTTGATTCGTCCCTTGGGGAGGAGTGCGGTACATTTAGGAAACCTAACGGGCGACTACAGTCCCGGGAAATCTTTGTAAAGGCTACGTAGTGATGCCCTGCTGGGTCACCTTGGTAGTGATCAATGGAGAGTCATGATCTCCGGGCAGAAAGGGAATCGCGGCTTGTGGGTAAAGTGCACAACCTCTGCAGAGTGTTTGAAAACTGATATATCAGCCGTGCTCGCGGTTATGAGCGGCCAAGGGAGCTCCAGTGATTAGTGGTACTTGATCAGAGACATTTTGGTTTACAGATGACAATGAGGATGGTTATGATTATGCTTATGGTAATGGTAAGTGGTATTCTTTCCGTTTGGAAAGGGTACTTTGGGTTAATAACTTGGGTTAATGCTAAAACCTGGCTTTCTACTAGTAAATAACAAACTGACCAACTAAAAGCAACTGCTTGACTTATCCCCACATAAAGCTAGTCCACTACAGCCAAACAGGATACTTGCTGAGTATGTTGATGTGTACTCACTCTTGCTCTACACACCAAACCCCCCCCCAGGTTGTCAGCATTGCAACCACTGCTCAGGAGAAGATGAAGCTGTGGAAGGAGACTTCCAGGAGTTCCAAGACTACGACGAGTTCTAGGTGTGGGTTAGCGGCAACCCCCAGTCGGCTGCCTGTGAAGGCCGTGTTATCTACGTTTCTTTTCCGCACTTTGATTTATTGTAAGGACTATATGGACGTCTCAGACGTATGATGTAATCGACTATTATTTCCCCTTTTAATACTATTTGAGCACTGTGTGATGATGTCCATGTTATGTAACTGCTGTGTACGTGAATAACTGATCCTGGCACGTACATGGTTCGCATTCGGTTTACCTTCTAAAAACCGGGTGTGACAGTTTGGTCTTTGGTACCCCAAGGGATCCTCATTTGATTTATTAGGATATTCCGATGCCGATTGGGCAGGGTGTAAGATTAATAGGAAGAGCACATCAGGGACTTGTCAGTTTCTGGGAAGATCCCTGGTGTCTTGGGCTTCAAAGAAACAAAACTCAGTGGCTCTTTCTACCGCCGAAACCGAGTACATTGCCGCAGGCCATTGTTGCGCGCAATTGCTTTGGATGAGGCAAACCCTTAGGGACTATGGCTACAAGTTTAGCAAAGTCCCTCTTCTATGTGACAATGAGAGTGCAATCCGCATGGCGGATAATCCCGTTGAACACAGCCGCACTAAGCACATAGCCATTCGGTATCACTTTCTGAGAGATCACCAACAAAAGGGGATATCGAGATAGCCTATATAAACACCAAAGATCAATTGGCCGATATCTTTACCAAGCCTTTAGATGAGCAATCCTTTACCAAACTTAGGAATGAGCTAAATATTCTTTATTCTAGGAATTTTGATTGATTCTTTGCACACATAGCTCATTTACCTACCTATGATCACATCTCTTTTATGTCTATGACTAATGTGTTTTCAAGTGTCATCTTATGCTTAGTCATAGATATTGAAAGGGAAATGAAGTATTCGGCAAAGAAGGCGCTTCCACTCAACTCCAATTGTATTTGCCGGTACTTTGCTTCGTTCTCCACTTTGGTATAATCTTCACTCATATTTTTGTTTGCCAAAGGAGGAGAAAGTTTGAAAAGGGCTTATATCTCACTCACAAGTATCCGTTTTTGGCGATTCATGTCAAAGGGGGAGAAAGTATAAGCCCAAAGCAAAAGGACCGCACCACCACCAAATTTTAAAAATGAAGTTTTTCAAATTGATATCTTATTGTGTTCAAAAGGGGAAGAAAGTAGTAACTTCAAAACTTGCAAAACCCTCTTGAACACTAAGAGGAGAATTTTATTTAGGGGGAGTTTTGTTTAAGTCAAAGGAAAAGCATTTGAAACAGGGGGAGAAAATTTCAAATCTTATTCATGTACCTTTGACTATTTGAAAAACGTTTTAAAAAGAATTTTACGAAGGATTTGCAAAAACAAAACCCGTGGTGCAAATGTGGTCCAAAATTTTAATAAGAAGAAAAACCATCCATGCATATCTATTGAAATAAGTTTATTGGTTTTGATTCCAAGCAACCTTTGCACTTACATTATGCAAACTAGTTCGATTCTGCACTTTTATATTTGCTTTGGTTTGTGTTGGCATCAATCACCAAAAAGGGGGAGATTGAAAGGGAAATAAGGTCAAACCTTTTCCATATGAATTTTGGTGGTTGAATTGCCCAACACAAATTATTGGACTAACTAGTTTGCTCTAGAAAATATGTTCTACAGGTGCCAAAGGTTCACAACAAACCAATTCAAAGATAAAAGAAAGGGTTCAAAACAAAGGAGCAAAGTATACCGAAGGCAGCCCTGGTCTGGCGCACCGGACTGTCCGGTGTGCCACCGGATAGTGTCCAGTGCACAAGGGAATCCAACTCCAAACTTGCCACCTTCGAGATTTCAGGGAGCCGCTCCGCTATAATTCACCGGACTGTCCGGTGTACCAGCGGAGCAACGGCTACTTCGCGCCAACGGTCGTCTACGAAGGCATTAAATGCGCTACAGTGTGCGCCTACGCGCGCAGAAGTCAGAGCAGGCGCCAGAAGGCGCACCGAACAGTCTACAGGACCTATCCGGTGCACCACCAGACTGTCCGGTGGCCCCACAAGTCAGAGCTCCAACGGTCAAACCCTAACGATTGGGTGACGTGGCTGGCGTATCGAACAGTGTCCGGTGGCGCACCGGACTGTCCGGTGCGCCCATCGACAGAAGCCATCCCCAACGGCCATTTTGGTGGTTGGGGCTATAAATACCCCCAACCACCCCCCATTCATTGGATCCAAGTTTTCAGCATTCTCACCTCATACAAGAGCTATAGCATTCAATACAAGACACAAACAAAGAGATCAAATCCTCTCCCAAGTCTGGAATCACTCGAAACAAATTAGTGACTAGAGAGAGAGAGACATTTGTGTTCTTTTGAGCTCTTGCGCTTGGATTGCTTTTCTTCTTCCTCATTCTTGCTTCCACAACACTTGTAATCAAAACAAGAGACACCAATTGTGTGGTGATCCTTGTAGTGGACTTAGTGTCCCATTTGATTGAGAAGAGAAGCTCACTCGGTCTCGGTGACCGTTTGAGAGAGGGAAAGGGTTGAAAGAGACCCGGTCTTTGTGACCACCTCAATGGGGAGTAGGTTTGCAAGAACCGAACCTCGGTAAAACAAATCACTGTGTCATCCGCTCTATTTCCTTGGTTGATTTGTTTTGCGCCCTCTCTTTTGGACTCGCTTATATTTCTAACGCTAACCCTGGCTTGTAGATTGTGCTTAAGTTTGTAATTTTTAGATTCCGCCTATTCACCCCCCTCTAGGCGACTTTCAGGCACCCACAGATGTGACAGGAAGGCACGAGCCATTCGCCACCATGATGGATGAAGGGAGAGAGGAAGGAGGGCGAACAAAGGTGAGTATACCAGGGTCGGGAGTGGTGTGGTAGGTAGCACCGGTGTCCGTGATCCACTCGGGTCCCATTGGCGGAGTCAAAGTGGGAGTATGGAAGGCATCCAGGGCGGCCGCGTCCCAACCAACCAGCCCGGACGGTGGGGCAGCCGACGGCGTGGGCCACGACGAAGCGGTAGGCATCGAGGTCCAGGGTGACGGAGAGGCGAAGGCGAACCCCAGCGGCGAGGTGAACCCCGGCTACGCACAAGCGAACATGGCCGCCAGGGGACGAGCCTCAGAACTAGACCCCTGGAACAGCCACATGGAGATGCACCCTGATCCCGGGTGGTGGAAAGTGGGCCAAGGGGCACCCTGCTGGGATCCTGGCGTCGGTGCATTGCCACGGGCACCACCGCCGGAACCACCACCACCACGGCCACCACGATGGCGACGGCCGCCACCGCCTCCGCCACTACGACCCCCGCCGTCCTTGCTCGGCCCAGGTGGATGAGGGCCAAGGGCAGACTGTGACAGAGTAGGTGGACGGGTTGGGTGATAGCCGCCAGTGCTGCTGAGGAGGACGAGGACCCCAGGCCGGAGATCGAGGCAGCCTGAGCATCCATAGTGATCTCCTCCAGGGCAAGGTCGTCGCGGACCTGGAGGAAGGTAGGGAAGGGGCGTTGGCGCATGATCAACGACCGGAGGTGGGTGTAGCGATCGCTGAGGCCGCGGAGGACGTTAAGAATGAGCATGCGGTCCTCCACGGGGCAGTCCATGTCGCCAAGGGAGTCTGCCATGGTCTTCATCTTGCGGTAGTACTCACTTACGCTCAGGTCCCCCTGGACGAAGGTGCGGAAGGCTGCGTTGAGGTGGAGAGCCCGGGCCTCGGCGTTACCCAGGAACTGGCCCTCGATGGCAAGCTAAGCAGCCCGAGCGTGAGGAAGGTTCCTGAGGAGGCTGTGGAGGTCAACGGAGATCATCCCCACGATCCAGGTGAGCACGATGCTGTCGAGGCGCACCCACGCGGCAGTCGGCACCACACTGGTGGGGTCACAGAGGACGTGGTCATCCAGGGCATAGCGGCGAAGGGTGAGGAGGGGTAAGTCCTGCCAGCGTGCGTAGGACGGTGACTCTGGCTCCAGGACGACAGGCACCATGAGGCGAATGTTCTAGACACTCCCAGCCTTAAGATGGAGCTGAGCCACGAGCGGGTCAGTCGGGTCATGCCAGAGCACCGTGGGGATGGTGCGGAACCCGGTTCTGACGGTCGGTATGGTCGGGACACCGTACACACCGCCCACAGTGTCAGATGAGGTGGCCCCACCGTTGTGGGCCACAGGCGAGGCGAGGAGCTGTTCCGCCGTGATAATCTGAGCAGCAATAGCATCGGCGGCCTCGCGCTCGCGTTCCCACACGAGGGTCGCTTCCCACAAACGAGCCTGTCGCGCCGCATGCTCCGCACGGGCAGCGGTGAGGGCGGCGATGGTGTATCCTTGGTGGGCAACCTGTGACGGAACCTCCCAAGTCATTAGGCCCACCTACAGTTGTCCTTGTCCAACAGACATCAGACAACCCTGTAGATGTTCCTGAATCACTTGACAAGTTTGGTATCTTCTTTCTTACCTTTCCAGGAACATTTCACCCGTCTTGCAGACATTACAGAACATCGGAGATATAGAAATGTGGAAGCGATTACATAAACTTACATTTATTTAGAAAGTAAGAAGAAGTTACTTATTACAGACCAGAGTTATAACACGAGTGCTGAGTAGTATTATTACAATACCAAGGGAAACAGAAACTCCTCCCGATAAGTTCTTACATAAAAGGTTTTATGGAGGACTAGGTCCTCCCGCATCTTCAGTCTTGCTTTTCTTCATTTGACACCACCTTGGTACAAAAGCAACAAAAATTTGCTGCTTCCTCACCTAAAAACAATAGGGAATAAAACCCTGAGTATGGAATTACTCAGTAAGTCTTACCCGACTAAAGAAAAGACTCTCAAGGGTATGCTGGTTATCAGGGAGTCAAGGTAAGGTTCCTCAATGATCAAAGACTCTGTTTTGCATAAATGCTTACTAAAGTGGATCCTTAAAAATCCAGTTTTATTGTCAGGTTAGTAAAATTACCTGCGTCTAGAGTTCTTTCTACTCTAGTTCAAACACTTGTCCTGCACTAGCCAGTTTCTCATCAATCCCTTCATCTTTAGTGGAATTCTACATATAGGTCAGTGACCAAGTCTTCATAACCGCAAAGGTACGGCGATCCGAATCGATTATACTCAGCTGAGGATCTCCAATCACACGACATATGTAGCACTTAACCCTTGCATATGTCAACCCGCCACCAGGGTTCTTAAGACCAGATCAGGTTCACGCAAACCGAGAGCATAGATACACCACCGTCCAGCCTCTTGCTACGGAGGGTACACGCTACTCTCGCCACCGCTCCACGTCCATTTCGTGTTATCTTATTCTGGCCTTAGTCTGCCCGAGGCAAGGCTTACCCATGACGAGGCATGTGACCAGTTAAAGGGTCCTCGGTCATCAGGCCTACATCGACACGGTCCTTAATCGACTCAGACAGAGACACTACACCGAGACTCTCTTCTCGTGCAAGTCACCCGCCCGGTCTCAGCTTAATCATTTACCCAAAAACTTGGTACCTGGCAGAGGTACATCTTTTCCGATGTTGAATCCATCACGGCCATGATGGACTCACCATCAAGTTTTATTTTCAAAAACATCCCTCCCACTTTGCCAATCATCTTTTGTAAAACAAAACCTTTTGTTTTTGCTAAAGCAATACTAAGCATAATGAAACCTTTTGTAAAAACAGGGTTTCAAGAGGGGGTAATCAAGTGCAAGGAAGGTAATGCAGGAATTGTTTAAGCAATCAACTCCTATCACCTAATGCAGCAAGCAAGTGAGAAAGATTTTAAAAACATCAAGGAAGGTGGCAAATGCACCGGGGCTTGCCTTCGTTAGTAGGTGAGTCAGGCTCGGGCCCGCAGATGTCAAAGTAGAGACAAGTCCCTGCCTGAGATTCCAAAGGCGGTGGTGTCTTCTCTTCGGTCACTTCGATCTCTTCTTCATTTTCTAAACATAACCATATATATGTATATAAGAATGAATGCCATGTAATGCTCATGAGAGTGCAAAGATAATAAGAATTTATTATCTAAGGCCTTGAATACAATTTTCCTTCACGGAACTCCGAGAACTTAGGGTTTCTGGAGTCAGTAAAGGAGTTCAAAGGGCAGGGGTGGGGGTTTTGGGTTCTAAGTATCAAACAAGGTCCAAATCAAACCAAACTCTACCCAAGGCTTCTAAATAATGTGTAGAGCTCATATAAAAAATTTGGACATTTATGGAATTACCATTTATTTTCTAAAAATCCAGAACTAATGTTTTAACATACTTTAAATACTCCAAAATTCCTTATTTGTTCTAAAAATCAGTCAACTATTTTTATTAAATACTATTAAAAATAAGAAGTCTAGGAAAATTGGTTTGACAATTTTAGGATTTTTTTATAATTTTCCATAGATTTCTAAAGTCCAGAAGAAAAAGAAAAGAGAAAAGGTGCTACAGAGCTGGGCTCAAATTGGTCTGCGTCGGCCCAGTTAGGGTAGAAGTGCGTCCACGCGCGCCCGCGCTGCAAGTTTTGCAGAAAGGGCCCTGACCAAACGAATAACTTGAAGCGGGGTCACAACACTGTTTCTGTGAGTCGCTGACATACTACAGAAAACCCCTCCAGGTTCCAATCCTTCGCGAGGTGAGGTCCCCGACGGCGTCGCGCGCAGCCGAACTCCGGCGAGCTCCTAGACCGGCCGAATGGGGCAATGACTAGGGCTCCCGAGCGACTAACACAGAATTGGACCCATTCCGAACCTTTCCCCTAACCTAATTTCACTAATGACCAACTAATTAGCTCTGGCCACGGTGACCGAGAAGGTTGCGGATGGATGAAGGTGTTCCCGGTGATGGGTGGTGATCCAGTTCAATTGAATGGGTCGAGGGGTTTGCGGGGTGCCTACGGATGCTAGAACAAGCAGCAGAGGGACTTGAGCTAACCTGAATCGAGCTGGCCGCTGCGAGCTATTATTCACGGCGGCGGAGACCGAATTTGGGGAGAATTTGAAATTCGCGAGTGCTGGTGAATGATCGAGGGTGGGAGCGGGTGCTATGGCTTCGGGATGATCTAGCGCAGTTGCCCGGGCCATCAATTTATAGGAGGCTTAGGCGGAGGTGCGTAATTTAGTCGGGCAGTGCGGGTGGCCGGAGATAAGGAAGAACATCGACGTCACGAATTCGTGTCCTCCGTCGTGGCAACTTCACCGGCGACGATGAGACAGCGATAAGGAGTCACGATGATGCGACGGGGGTGCTCGGATACGTGGCACAAAGCCGTGCGATGGCGGTTCACCGGCGAGTCTTATCGGCACAAGCCGCAAAGCAGGGGGTGCGGTCGTAAGTCACCGGGGTGACGTCCAGCTCACCGGCGGCAAAGATTCTTTTACCCCGCGAAGTTATCCATGAGCCACGAGCGCCAATCCGGATGGCAGCGGCACGAATCTTCGCGCAGGGAGGTCGCCGGCGGCGAGCACGCGACGCTGGCAATCTGATCCACAATAGAGCACTGTACCATAGCGAATGGGGTTCAGTCAGTCTGACAGACCGTTTTTGAGCTTGATTTTCTCTCAAACTTATATGGCAACACGATCAACACTCTGTAGCAAAGTTATAGAGCTACTAACCAGCTACAAGTTTGTCATAGCTGCCATGGGCAGATTTCTGCTTGATCACAGTTGAATTCATGCTTAAAGTCGTAGTAATTGCACTGTCTGTCTGAAAATTCAGACCTAGTAACCTGACAGTCCAACTTTAAGCTCAATTATCTCTAAATTATTCTTAACAACTATGCTTACACTCTTAAGCAAAGTTGTTCTCCTATGTTAGGTCTATAATTTTGATGTGGTGACCTAGGGCAAAAACCCTAGAATTTGAGAGTTACAAGGCTCCAAAGTTGAGCCCTCAACTCTGAAATTCAGACTTAGGCTATATAGGACTTAAGAGGGGATTTTTGCAAATAGACCCAAAACTTAGGGTTTAACTTGCAATTTCAAATATTTGTGAACCAAAGGACTTAATATGCCTTAACATTGCAGTTTTTACACTTTAGTCCAAATGTGCACTGTTTTTGCACATAGGCCTCTAGGGTTTGGACTTTGGGTTTTCCAGGGTTCAAATGGGGTTTTTGGTATCTCAGGGGTATAAATGTGATTCAAGTTCATTCTTGGGAACATTTTATGACTATTCCCCTAAAGCTTTTAGGTTTTCTAAAATTGGGTTAGGTTTTACCCCCTTTAATCCCTATGTAGGGTTAAGTTCCCTATCCAGGGTTCTATTTGTAAAATGCTATAACAATACAACTTGTTTGAAATTTTTACCTAGTAAATGCACTCTAGGTGTGTCAAACATATGCAATACCAATGTTTATGATGCCATGCTCAAGTTTTAGTTGCAGTAACACCAGGGGTGTTACATCCTTCCCCCCATAAAAGAATCTCGTCCCGAGATTAAAAGTCCTAGGGTAAGTAATGGAAAAGGAAATGTGTCACATTCTTATTTCCTTATTTCTGGTACAAGGCAGGGGTGGTGTGGGGCTTACTCTTTTATTACAACAAAAACACACACTTTACAAATTACATGAGGCTAAAAAGCCCGGTAAATTCTTATCTAAAAAGTCTTGAGTTTCCCATGTAGCCTCATCTTCAGAATGTTGGTTCCACTGTATCTTGTAGAACTTGAGAGTTTTTCTCCGGGTAATCCTGTCCTTTTGATCCAAGACTCGAATAGGGTGCTCATAATATGTCAAGTCCGGTTCAAGGACAACATCTATCACTTCAATGGTTCGATCGGGAACCCGAAGACATTTCTTCAATTGGGACACGTGGAACACATTATGTACAGCAGACAAAGTTTCGGGGAGCTGAAGTCGATACGCCACTGGTCCACATTGCTCAAGTATAGGGAATGGACCAATGTACCTGGGTGCAAGCTTCCCTTTAACCCCGAAACGCGATACGCCCTTCATTGGCGAAACTTTCAGGTAGACATAATCTCCCACGAGAAAGTATAAGGGTTGTCGTCGTTGGTCTGCATAACTCTTTTGACGAGCTTGGGCTTTCTTCATACTATGAATTATTTTCTGAACTTTTTCCTCGATTTCTTTCACCATATCAGGTCTAAAGAAATACCTTTCTCTAGATTCAGACCAATTTAGCGGAGTACGACATCGTCGTCCATATAAAGCTTCGAAAGGTGCCATCTTGATACTTTCTTGATAGCTATTACTATATGAAAACTCCGCTAAAGGCAAACATTCATCCCATTTTTGTGAGAAGTCCAAAACACATGCCCGCAGCATATCTTCAAGTATTTGACTGACCCTCTCAGTCTGCCCACTTGTTTGAGGGTGATAGGCCGAGCTGTGGAGCAGTTTAGTACCCAGGGATTTATGAAGTGCTTCCCAGAATTTGGATATGAATTGAGGTCCACGATCCGACATTATAGTCTTTGGAACCCCGTGCAAACTGAGAATGCGAGCAATGTATAATTCCGCATAGGTAAGAACCGGGTAAGATGTCTTGACTGGCAGAAAGTGAGCAATTTTCGTGAGCCGATCAACAATAACCCAGATAGAGTCATCCCCTTTTGCGGTCCTGGGCAATCCCACAATAAAGTCCATACTTATGTCTTCCCATTTCCATGTCGGTATTGGTAGAGACTGTAATGGACCGGCAGCTTTCAGGTGTATGGCCTTGACACGTCTACAGGTGTCACATCTAGCCACATAGCGTGCAATCTCGATCTTTATTTTTGTCCACCAATAATATTGTTTCAGATCTTGGTATATCTTAGTGCTTCCGGGATGAATAGAATAGCGACTAAGATGTGCTTCATCAAGAATTTGTTGGCGGACCTCTTCATTCTTCGGCACCACTATGCGGTTATTAAACCATACAATGCCTTGATCATCTTCTTTGAAACATTTGGCTTTTCCAGCCCTTATCTTCTCACAAATGTGTTTCATACCCTCATTATCCCTTTGAGCATCAAGTATCCTTTGCAGGAGGACTGACTCAAGCTTTAGCTTGCTTAAGGTTCCTTGTTGGACCATTCCCAGGTTTAGCTTCTCCATCTCCTGGCATAATGTATTGTCAGAGGTCTTCACTGTAAGACAGTGATAGGAAATCTTATGGCTAAGTGCATCTGCCACTACATTGGCCTTGCCTGGGTGATAATGAATTTCCAGTTCATAATCCTTGATAAGCTGAAGCCATCGCCTTTGTCTCATGTTCAACTCTGACTAGGTGAAGATATACTTCAAGCTTTTATGATCTGTATAAATGTGACAGATATTACCCAGCAGATAATGACGTCAAATCTTCAGGGCACGAACCACAGCAGCTAGCTCCAGATCATGAGTTGGATAATGCTCCTCATGTCGGCGCAACTGCCTTGAAGCATACGCGATTACTCGGCCTTCTTGCATTAACACACAGCCGAGTCCACGGCCTGATGCGTCGCAATACACATCAAATGGCTTGTTAATATCCGGTTGAGCCAATACCGGAGCAGTGGTTAATAATGTCTTCAATTGTTCAAAAGCTTCATTACACTTGGAAGACCAATTGAATTTAATATCATTCTTCAATAAACTTGTGATTGGCTTCACAAGCTTAGAAAAATCTGGTATAAATCGACGGTAATATCCAGCCAGTCCAAGGAAGCTTCGGACTTGATGAACAGTGGTTGGGGGTTTCCACTCCAAAATGTCCTTGACTTTGCTGGGATCCACCGCAATCCCCCTAGCAGACAGTACATGTCCCAGAAACTGAATTTCCTCCCACCAAAACGCGCATTTGCTGAACTTGGCATATAACTGATGTTCTCTCAAGCGCGTTAACACGATCCGTAAATGTTGGGCGTGCTCCTCTTCATTCTTGGAATATATTAAAATATCATCAATGAAGACCACCACAAACTTGTCTAACTCGGGCATGAATACCGAGTTCATTAAATACGTGAAGTGGGCAGGAGCATTTGTCAATCCGAAAGACATTACAAGGTATTCGAATAATCCATACCGCGTAGTGAATGCGGTTTTTGGTATATCCTCGGGCCGAATACGGATCTGATGATAGCCCGATCTGAGATCAATCTTGGAGAATACCCTGGCCCCGGTCAGTTGATCAAATAAAATGTCAATCCTCGGAAGAGGGTACTTGTTCTTGATAGTGACCTCATTCAGGGGTCGATAATCCACACACATCCGTAAAGTTTGATCCTTCTTTTTGACGAATATGGCTGGACAACCCCATGGTGACGAGCTTGGCCGGACGAATCCTTTCTCAAGTAGATCTTGTAATTGAATCTTCAATTCTGCCAACTCATTTGGAGGCATTCGGTACGATCTTCGAGATACGGGAGCCCTACTGGGCTTTAACTCAATTACAAACTCTACATCCCTTTCAGGTGGCAATCCAGGCAAATCCTCTGGAAAGACATCGGGAAACTCGCATACTACCGGAATATCCTTGATTTTCGGTATAATGGCTTCATAAACTCTACCAGTAGCTTTGGTTGGAATGGGGATAGGTAATAGAATTTCCTCTTGATTATGACTCAACCTGATAGTTCTTTGATCAGTGTTGAGGGTTGCTTTATGTTTGGCCAACCAATTCATGCCCAAAATGACATCTATGTCTTGGCCTTTCAGAACGATCATATTGGTAGGAAAGTCCCGTCCGGTCAATGATACGGGCACTTGATAGGCCACTTCTCTAGTAAAGATTTGTCCCCCAGGTGAGTGAATTTTAAACCCTTCTTTTGATTCATGGCATGAAATGCAATGTTGCTCCACAAATTTCTTGCTGATGAATGTATGCGAAGCACCAGAATCAAAGAGAATAACTGCGGGATGATTGGCCACAAAAAACGTACCCATCATGACCGATTCACCATCCGGCGTAGTGGCCACTTGCGTATAATATATGTGTCCCGTCTTCTTTGTATTTTTGCCCAAAGTATTTCCCTTGGCTTGAGACGAATTCCCAGATCCTTGCTGATTATTTGACTGGTTCTGCTTCGGATAAGGGCAATCTTTGATGAAATGCCCAGATTTTCCACAATTGAAACACCCAGTCGATGAACTGGGAAGAGCAGGGAATCGAGTGCCTGGGGCACCCGGCTGACTTGGTACAGTGGGGGCATTATTGGGACGAATAAATATTGGTTGCTTAAAAGGGAAGGAGGGTGGACGAGAGAAAGAGCGATTCTGGTTGGAAGACCGGATAACAAACCGTTGCCTTTTCATCGGGCCCTGACTAGGCCTGTCACCTCCAAATCCCTTGGATTTTCCGGCGCCTGCATACTTTGCTTCTACTGCTAATGCTGTACTGACAGCTCTTCCATAAGTAAGATCTATGCGGGTTGCCATCTTTCTTTGCAGTCGATCATTTAAACCTCTCATAAAACAATTCTTCTTCTTCAGATCGGTGTTCACTTGATCGATTGCATATTGCGACAAATGATTGAACTTATTGAGATACTGATTAACAGTATCCCCTCCTTGCTTCAGCTTCATAAATTCTTCTTGCTTCATGTGAAGGACACCTTCTGGGATATAGTGTTCGCGGAAGGCCACCTTGAATTCTTCCCATGTTATCTGATGATTGGCCGGTTGAACGGCCACGAAATTTCCCCACCAGGTGCTGGCAGGGCCGCGCAGTTGCTGGGCTGCGAATAAGGGTTTCTGGGTTTCTGAACATCTATCGCAGAAGTCCGAACTTTTGCTCGATGACACGAATCCATTCATCTGCCTCTAACGGGTCTTCGGCTTTGACAAACAGGGGTGGACGTGTCTCTGAGAAGTCCAAGTAAGAGGTTTCACGGGGGCCCTGTTGATAACCCTGCCCGCCTTGTTGTTGAAACTGTTGGCCCACCATCTCTCTCAGAAAACGGGTATTATCCGCGGTTGCGTTTACCAAGGCGGCAATCGCCTCAGCATGTGTGGGAGGGACAGGAGGTGGGTTTGGGATAGACTCCCTCCCACTGGAGGTTCCAGCCGCATCCTGTGATCGGGTCTTGGACGGCATCTGTGGCAACAAACATTTGGAAACAAATATAATATGCCAAAGAAAAACCATCCGATTTACATTACTAACAAGAGTAATGATACAGACTCGATTTTATACATCAGGAGTATAGTGCCCATTATACAATAGTACAACCTATTATACAATACACTACTTCTATTTCTACTACTACAACACTACTCCTGCTTCTGGTTGCTCCTGGCAGCCTCATCGTCAGGTGTGGGAGACCATTCATCGACCAGCCTCATAGAAGGAGGGGGCCTAAAAAGGTCCAACTCACCACCATGCGCTTCTCCCGCAACATGCGAGGGTCTGGCTTTCGACCCGACAGGATCCGTAGGTGCACTGGGGTGTAGTTGTGAATACAGTACATGGACTTCCTCATGTAGGGTATTGCAATACGCCTGCAGGTTGTCAATGGCAGAGCTAAGTTCTTCGACTCAGGCACGAGCCTTTGCTTCCTTAGCCCAAGCCACTAAACGAGACTGAACTGCCCAATCGAGCGCTAAATCTCGATCAGCAAGCTGATCCTGCAGATGGCGGATGTGACTTCTTAATTCATTTATTCTGTCGCTATCCGCGACCCATATGTTCGTCCTGCGTTGAAGCTCCGCTTGAAGCTGATTTACTCGAGCTTCAAGATCCCCAATCGGATTGTTGCTTCCGCTAATACTATCCTCGTGCCGTGGAACAAGTTGGTGACGAGGTACACCAATTGGGCCAGTTGACTTGCACGTGGTTTTCCTCGTGCGTGGCGACATTTCTCTAAGGGGGAAATTTTATTAGTATGGTTCTTAGCATGATGCATGTATAATTACAGAACCAACCTTAGTTGATTCATACCTTCTATACATTACACTCCTCCTATCTGGTCTTTCATATAGATTCTTCAGATATGAGGGATAAGAATGGAAGAAATCTTTCTAGGTAGGTTTTTAGAAAATCCTTTTGAAGATGCCTCATAATATCTGCAGAGAAGGGCTTCGCTCCGATACCAGCTGTGACGGAACCTCCCAAGTCATTAGGCCCACCTACAGTTGTCCTTGTCCAACAGACATCAGACAACCCTGTAGATGTTCCTGAATCACTTGACAAGTTCGGTATCTTCTTTCTTACCTTTCCAAGAACGTTTCACCCGTCTTGCAGACATTACAGAACATCGGAGATATAGAAATGCGGAAGCGATTACATAAACTTACATTTATTTAGAAAGTAAGAACAAGTTACTTATTACAGACCAGAGTTATAACACGAGTGCTAAGTAGTATTATTACAATACCAAGGGAGGCAGAAACTCCTCCCGATAAGTTCTTACATAAAAGGTTTTATGGAGGACTAGGTCCTCCCGCATCTTCCGTCTTGCTTTTCTTCATTTGACACCACCTTGGTACAAAAGCAACAAAAAATTGCTGCTTCCTCACCTAAAAACAATAGGGAATAAAACCCTGAGTATGGAATTACTCAGCAAGTCTTACCCGACTAAAGAAAAGACTCTCAAGGGTATGCTGGTTATCAAGGAGTCAAGGTAAGGTTCCTCAATGATCAAAGACTCTGTTTTGCATAAATGCTTACTAAAGTGGATCCTTAAAAATCCAGTTTTATTGTCAGGTTAGTAAAATTACCTGCGTCTAGAGTTCTTTCTACTCTAGTTCAAACACTTGTCCTGCACTAGCCAGTTTCTCAACAATCCCTTCATCTTTAGTGGAATTCTACGTATAGGTCAGTGACCAAGTCTTCATAATCGCGAAGGTACGGCGATCCGAATCGATTATACTCAGCTGAGGATCTCCAATCACACGACATACGTAGCACTTAACCCTTGCATATGTCAACCCGCCACCGGGGTTCTTAAGACCAGATCAGGTTCACGCAAACCGAGAGCACAGATACACCACCGTCCAGCCTCTTGCTACGGAGGGTACACGCTACTCTCGCCACCGCTCCATGTCCATTTCGTGTTATCTTATTCTGGCCTTAGTTTGCCCGAGGCAAGGCTTACCCATGACAAGCATGTGACCAGTTAAAGGGTCCTCGGTCATCAGGCCTACATCGACACGGTCCTTAATCGACTCAGACGGAGACACTACACCGAGACTCTCTTCTCGTGCAAGTCACCCGCCCGGTCTCAGCTTAATCATTTACCCAAAAACTTGGTACCTGGCAGAGGTACATCTTTTTCGATGTTGCATCCATCACGGCCATGATGGACTCACCATCGAGTTTTATTTTCAAAAACATCCCTCCCACTTTGCCAATCATCTTTTGTAAAACAAAACCTTTTGTTTTTGCTAAAGCAATACTAAGCATAATGAAACCTTTTGTAAAAACAGGGTTTCAAGAGGGGGTAATCAAGTGCAAGGAAGGTAATGCAAGAATTGTTTAAGCAATCAACTCCTATCACCTAATGCAGCAAGGAAGTGAGAAAGATTTTAAAAACATCAAGGAAGGTGGCAAATGCACCGGGGCTTGCCTTTGTTAGTAGGTGAGTCAGGCTCGGGCCCGCAGATGTCAAAGTAGAGACAAGTCCCTGCCTGAGATTCCAAAGGTGGTGTCTTCTCTTCGGTCACTTCGATCTCTTCTTCGTTTTCTAAACATAACCATATATATGTATATAAGAATGAATGCCATGTAATGCTCATGAGAGTGCAAAGACAATAAGAATTTATTATCTAAGGCCTTGAATACAATTTTCCTTCACGGAACACCGAGAACTTAGGGTTTCCGGAGTCAGTAAAGGAGTTCAAAGGGCAGGGGTGGGGGTTTTGGGTTCTAAGTATCAAACAACGTCTAAATCAAACCAAACTCTACCCAAGGCTTCTAAATAATGTGTAGAGCTCATATAAAAAAATTTGGACATTTATGGAATTACCATTTATTTTCTAAAAATCCAGAACTAATGTTTTAAACTACTTTAAATACTCCAAAATTCCTTATTTGTTCTAAAAATCAGTCAACTATTTTTAGTAAATACTATGAAAAATAAGAAGTCTAGGAAAATTGGTTTGACAATTTTAGGATTTTTTTTACAATTTTCAATACATTTCTAAAGTCTAGGAGAAAAAGAAAAGAGAAAAGGTGCTACAGAGCTGGGCTCAAATTGGCCTGCGTCGGCCCAGTTAGGGTAGAAGTGCGTCCACGCGCGCCCGCGCTGCAAGTTTTGCAGAAAGGGCCCTGACCAAATGAATAACTTGAAGCGGGGTCACAACACTGTTTCTGTGAGTCGCTGACATTCTACAGAAAACCCCTCCAGGTTCCAGTCCTTCGCGAGGTGAGGTCCCCAACGGCGTCGCGCGCAGCCGAGCTCCGGCGAGCTCCTGGACCGGCCGAATGGGGCAACGACTAGGGCTCCCGAGCGACTAACACGCAATTGGACCCATTCCGAACCTTTCCCCTAACCTAATTTCACTAATGACCAACTAATTAGCTCTGGCCACGGTGACCGAGAAGGTTGCGGATGGATGAAGGTGTTCCCGGCGATGGGTGGTGATCCAGTTCAATTGAATGGGTCGAGGGGTTTGCGGGGTGCCTACGGATGCTAGAACAAGCAGCAGAGGGACTTGAGCTAACCTGAATCGAGTTGGCCGCTACGAGCTGTTCTTCACGGCGGCGGAGACCGAATTTGGGGAGAATTTGAAATTCGCGAGTGCTGGTGAATGATCGAGGGTGGGAGCGGGTGCTATGGCTTCGGGATGATCTAGGGCAGTTGCCCGGGCCATCAATTTATAGGAGGCTTAGGCGGTGGTGCGTAATTTAGTCGGGCAGTGCGGGTGGCCGGAGATAAGGAAGAACATCGATGTCGCGAATTCGTGTCCTCCGTCATGGCAACTTCATCGGCGACGATGAGACAGCGATAGGGAGTCACGATGATGCGACGGGGGTGCTCGGATACATGGCACAAGGCCGTGTGACGGCGGTTCACCGGCGAGTCTTATCGGCACAAGCCGCAAAGCAGGGGGTGCGGTCGTAAGTCACCGGGGTGACGTCCAGCTCACCGGCGGCAAAGATTCTTTTACCCCGCGAGGTTATCCATGAGCCACGAGCGCGAATCCGAATGGCAGCGGCACGAATCTTCGCGCAGGGAGGTCGCCGGCGGCGAGCACGCGGCGCTAGCAATCTGATCCACAATAGAGCAATGTACCATAGCGAATGGGGTTCAGTCAGTCTGACAGACAATTTTTGAGCTTGATTTTCTCTCAAACTTATATGGCAACACGATCAACACTCTGTAGCAAAGTTACAGAGCTACTAACCAGCTACAATTTTGTCATAGCTGCCATGGGCAGATTTCTGCTTGATCACAGTTGAATTCATGCTTAAAGTCGTAGTAATTGCACTGTCTGTCTAAAAATTCAGACCTAGTAACCTGACAGTCCAACTTTAAGCTCAATTATCTCTAAATTATTCTTAACAACTATGCTTACACTCTTAAGCAAAGTTGTTCTCCTATGTTAGGTCTATAATTTTGATGTGGTGACCTAGGGCAAAAACCCTAGAATTTGAGAGTTACAAGGCTCCA
This sequence comes from Zea luxurians, assembly GCA_029449295.1. Taxonomy (NCBI): domain Eukaryota; kingdom Viridiplantae; phylum Streptophyta; class Magnoliopsida; order Poales; family Poaceae; genus Zea; species Zea luxurians. The sequence continues at coordinate 41,060,540 of JAOPSE010000023.1, forward strand.
AAGTTGAGCCCTCAACTCTGAAATTCGGACTTAGGCTATATAGGACTTAAGAGGGGATTTTTGCAAATAGACCCAAAACTTAGGGTTTAACTTGCAATTTCACATATTTGTGAACCAAAGGACTTAATATGCCTTAACATTGCAGTTTTTACACTTTAGTCCAAATGTGCACTGTTTTTGCACATAGGCCCCTAGGGTTTGGACTTAGGGTTTTCCAGGGATCAAATGGGGTTTTTGGTATCTCAGGGGTATAAATGTGATTCAAGTTCATTCTTGGGAACATTTTATGACTATTCCCCTAAAGCTTTTAGGTTTTCTCAAATTGGGTTAGGTTTTACCCCCTTTAATCTCTATTTAGGGTTAAGTTCCCTATCCAGGGTTCTATTTGCAAAATGCTATAACAATACAACTTGTTTGAAATTTTTACCTTGTAAATGCACTCTAGGTGTGTCAAACATATGCAATGCCAATGTTTATGATGCCATGCTCAAGTTTTAGTTGCAGTAACACCAGGGGTGTTACACAACCGGTGGAGGAGGCGGCTGATCAACGACCGAAGGTGGATCAACGACCAACAACGGGGGAATTGGCGGGGGAGGGTCCTTCGGACCAGGAACACCTGCGGGGACCGCATCTGCCATAGCCGCAAGGGTTGTGGCGGTGCCCGCAGCGGTGAGGAGGGCCCCACTTGCAGCGCTGGGCCCTGCCCCCCACGCCGACGCGAGCGCAGGGGAGGCGGGAACCGACCCCCATGCCCCTGCCACCAGTGCCTGCACGCCCACAGGGGAGGCAGTTGCGGCGGCTGGGAGGGGTGGGGAGAGCCCGGGTGGCCCCCACCCACGGCGACCGTGGCGGCGCTAGGACCCACGCGCGGTAGGGTAGGGAGGCGGCGGCTGTAGGGGCTATAGGGGAGGGAGGGAGTAAACCCTAGCTTTGATACCATGTTAGAGATAACAGATTAATTATTAGGGCTAACCCTAGTGGGTAGCTATATAGTGTTTGTACATGGGCCACATGGGCCTAACCATATACTCTAACATAGATGAGAATTTTATCCTCTACACGTACAACATCGTTCTCTAAACGATTCTTTAGATTTTAAAGACGTTGTTAGATCCTCTATATATAGAATTTGTCTCTCTCATCTATCCATTTTAATACTTTAAACAACAGATTAAAAATAAAATAGATCTCTAATATAGTTATTTACGTATAGAGGATAATATATAGAGGGTGTTGTTAGAATTTTGTGAAAATAGTAGAGATCCATTTATTGTGGGTGGTGACTTCAATATTATCAGATTCTCTTATGCTAAGAATTAATGATATTATACAGAAATACGGACTGAAAATTATATATGTCTGATGGTGGATATACTTAGTCAAATAACTAGAAGGATCCCACTCTGGTGAAGCTTGATAGAGTAATGATGAGTAAGATTTGGGAAATCATGTTCCCTTTTGTGAGATTGACAAGGCTTTCTAGAGAACTGTCAGACCATAACCCCTTGATTGTGGAAACCGATAGGGACATAAAAACTAATCAGTTTACCTTCCAATTTGAAAATGAGTGGTTGGCTCACCTTGAGTTTACAAAAATTATCGAAGATATTTGGGACAAGCCTTGTAGGGCTAAAAGTACACTGGATAAAATTCTACAGAAACTGAAACAATGGAAACAATATTTGAAAGTTTGGGATTGGAATAGGAAAGGCAATCAAATGAAGAGAAAAGGTCAAATTATACATGATCCGAATATTCTTGAGGAAAAAGAAGAGTAGGGAGGCATTGATGAAACTCACTTGGATCTAAGGTGTTCTTTGTTAAGCGAGAACTTGCTGATGTTAGAAGAAGAGATTTTCTGGAGACAAATGTCTCATGAAAATTGGTTGATGAAATGTGATGGAAACAATGATTTTTTCCACTGTATTGCTAATGGCAAAAAGAGAAAAAATAATATATTTTCCCTAGAAGATGATGGTAGGAAAACTATAGGGGATGAGCTTCTAGAACATGCATCCCAATATTATGTAAATTTGTTTAGGCCTGCTCCTATTAATATGTTTGAGGTGGACATGGGTATTTGGTATGATCTAGAGCAATTGAATGATATGTACAATCAAGTTTTATGTAGGGATTTCATGAAATTGAAATCATGAAGGCTTTGTTTCAAATGGAAAAAATAAGGTTGCCGATTTTGATAATATACCAACTAAATTCTATCAAACTTGCTAGAGTAGGGATTTATATGGAGTCCTTTCCGCTCCCGTCCCTTCCGCTCCCGCCCCCTGACCTTCCACCTCCAGCCGACGCCTCAGCCCCTCCACCCCACAGCCTCACGCCGATCCTCCTCCCAAGGCCGGCGGCCACCCAACCTGCTACCCCGGTGTCGGCCTCCTCTCCTCTCACTGCCCAGTCTGTGGCGGCTCTTCCTGGTGGCCGTTCAAAGGCACAGCGATGGTGTGAACAGGATTTTCCTTTAGCTGCTTCCCTGTGTTGGAGTGATTTACGTTGCTCTTATAAGGAGGCGCTAGTGGTTGGAAGGTCCACTGCCTGCGGCGCTGATGTTGGTGACGGTACCTGGGTGAAGGTAGTGGGACGTTAGTCTCACTGTCGGAGTCCCTGTCCCCCTCTTCCCTCGCATCCCCTTAGACCCGTTCCCGTTGATTTATGTGGGAAGTGCTTCAACTGTTTCTCACCGTCCCACCGTGCGACCGAGTGTGGCAGTTTGGTGCGGTGCTTTCACTGCCGCCTGCCTGGGCATCGGGTGCGCACGTGTCCACGTTGGAAGAAGACTATGCACCACCCAGCGAGGGTGTTGGTGTGGCGTCCGGTTCCCAGGAAGGTCGTCCCGGAGAAGGCTCCTCTCTGCGCTATGGAAGGTGTTTCGCGGGTCGACGGTGATGGTGATGGAGTGAAGACGATGAAGCGCACTCGCCGTGGACAGAGGCGCCGAAAGATGGACCAGGAGGTTTTGGGCGCACTTGGTCGGGTCTCATCTTTGGCATCATCATCCTTGCCTTCGGTGGTGCACCCCCCTCGTTCGCATATTCTTAGGCGTTCAAGGTTGCTTGACCAGGCGGAAGAGGATTTTCATCGTGCACTGATCGTCAATGTTCTTGGCCAGGGGGGTTCTGACTACGCCGCTGTGATTCTGGATGCGCTCGCCTCGAAGTATGGCCTTGAGGCTGATGCGCTCCAAATCCGACGTGTTGCGTCCAACTCGTACCTGGCTTTCTTCCCCTCTGTAGAACACGCTGTTCGTGCCTTGGCTGGTGGACAATCCATTTGCATCCCCCCCTCTGGCTGCATCTTAGGAGGTGGTCACGTCAGGCGTCGGCCTCTGGTGGAGGTGCCCTGCCGGTGCTTATGGATGTTGAACTTGGTAGGATTCTGGGCTTCCGGCACACCTCTAGGGGATTGATATGGCAGAGCATCTACTCAATGGACACTGCATTGTTCAGGGATTGCATTCGGATTCTGTTGATGGGACGGACATGTCGGTTCTGAAACTGAAGGCTTGGGGTTTCTCTATGGATTGCCTGCCTTCTCGCTGTGATCTCCATGTTGAAGAGCCGACGTCTTTTAGAGAAGATGGATCCTGCTTCCCTCGCACATTGATTTACTCCGTTTCGGTGAAGGTGGCCATTTCGGTTGCATTGTCGGTTGAGGAACAGCCTCCGTTTTCCTCCCCAGAAGATGATGAAGATCGGGATAACAAACATCAGCGTCAGAGGTAGCACCTTCCGGATCATCAGTTCTCTTCGGTTTGGACCTCCGTACATGCACAGTTGGGACCACGTATCGCTCCTTCTTGTGGGGGAGGTAGACCAGTTGATGCCGCTCCTCTCCCGAATTCCTCGGTTGATGAGTTGCAGGCACCTGTTCCCTCCCTCCCATGCAATCCTTCGTCTCCTGCGGTGGGGGCGCCAATTAATGCCAATATTGGACCCCTTCCTGCTTCAGTTGGGGATTCTGTAGTTTCCCCCGGTGAGAAGACTGCTGATATGACTTTGGCGCCATCTTCCGGGAATGCTCTAGTTCCTTTGGAATCAACATTTATTATGGAGGGGCAACCAGAGTCAAGATTTCTGGTTTCTACATGGGACTACAAGATCAGAGCCAAACCTCCCTGCTTCAAGGTTTATGCTCGTAAAAAATCCCGGTTCAACTAACACAGTCAGAGGAGATTGGAACTTCTACCCCTCTGCAGAAATTTAAAGATGGAATTACAAAATAGATCAATGGAATCCTGTCGGTCCCTACCCAACCAGTCAAACAAAAGAGAAAGCTGATTCCTAGCAATTTCAATCTAAGGCGAAGCGGGAGGGTGGCCAAGATACCACCTGAATTAGGCTCTCCCTCTGCTGCAAAGGTGTGGCAAGCATCTGGGTTTCTGTGACAAGAGAGAGAATATCTCCTTCACAGATGCAAGAAGATATGCTAAACTGTTCGATACACCTCTTTCTAGAGAGCACATTACTACGCTGGCAGCCCTGTTCGGTTGGGAGGTGCCCCCACCTAGGCAGTTTTGAGCAGTGCGTTTGGTGGAGCTGGCTAAATTTGTTTTTCATGGATTCAAATGGTATTCTGATATGGAATGTGAGGGGCCTCAACGATCATGCTAAGAGAGACTCTATTAAATCTTTGGTTCTTGACACAATGCCTTCTATTATGTGTCTGCAAGAAAACAAGTTGTCATCCATCTCTGATTTTGATATTATTACAATTCTTGGGTCGGCATATAGTAACTTTATTTTTAACCCTGCCCTTGGAACCAGGGGGTATTCTTGTAGCATGGCGCGATAGATCCCTTTCCACTGGTGTTTCTGTCATCAAGGAGTTCTTAGTGTCAGTTCAATTTCAGTTAATGTCAGGTCAACTCTGGTGGTTCATAGGTGTGTATGGGCCTCATCAAGATAACCTCGAACAAGCCTTTCTTCAGGAGCTCGGTGTGGTCAGGAATGAATGTGAAGGGCCATGGATCATTGCTGGGGATTTCAACATGAATTATAGAGCAGAAGATAAGAATAATTCCAATATTAATCGACCTTTGATGGGAGATTTCAGAAACTGGATCAATTTTTTGGAGTTAAAAGAAATACCGCTGAGTGGGAGGAGATTCACCTGGTCTAATCAGAGAGAAGACCCTACCCTTGTCAAGCTGGATCATGTCTTCTGCACTAACAGCTGGGAAGAATTTTTTCTGGATTGTATGCTTTTTAGTAATGCCACTGAGACCTCTGATCACTGTCCCTTGACTCTCAAACTCAAGGTGGACATTAGGGGGAAGCGCAGATTTCATTTCGAAAGTTTTTGGCTTAAGCTTCCTGGGTTCTTTGAGGAGGTTGCTGCCTCCTAGAATCAGTCAGCTCATTGTTACTGTCCTCTTGAGAAAGTGTCCATGAAGCTTGAGAGATTGTCTAAAAGACTGCAGTCTTGGGGGCACAAAATGGTGGGTAATGTTGGGACTCAATTGGGCTTGGCTCGCGAGGTGTTACACAGACTGGAGATTGCTCATGATATTAGGATTCTGGCTGAAGAAGAGGTTTGGTTGCTACGAAAACTGAAACAACATTGTCTCGTCCTAACTTCTTTACAAAGGACAATCGCTCGATTAAGGTCTCGAATCCAATATTTGAAGGAAGGAGATGCAAATACAATATTTTTCCATATGCAGGCTTGTTTTAGAAAGAAGAGAAACTTTATTTCTCATTTGGAGGATGAGTGCAGGAGTTGTTGGATGGATTCTTTTCAGATCTTTTAGGGACTGAAATCCAGAGACCTTTCACTCTTGATTTGCCAAATTGCCACAGGGATCCAGTTGACCTAAGCGATTTAGAATCTCCTTTCTCCGAAAGGGAGGTTCAGGATACGATTGCAAGCCTTCCCAATTATAAAGCACCTGGCCCTGATGGTTTCACAGGGAGGTTCTACAAATCTGCTTGGCACATCATTAAGACAGATATAATGGCTGCGCTGGAATCTCTTCGTTTTGGAAATGCTCACAGTTTGGGACTGCTGAACTCAGCATATCTTGTGCTTATCCCCAAAAAGCGAATGCCTTGTCAGCCAGGGATTTCCGGCCTATTAGCCTAATTCATAGTTTCGCTAAATTGGTCAACAAGTTGCTGGCTAATGGGCTTGGGCCCCACCTTCATAAGTTGGTGGCTGCTAACCAAAGTGCTTTTGTGAAAGGAAGATCGATTCATGATAATTACATGATGGTGCAACACTATTAAATCTCTTCACAAAAAAGAGTCTCAAGTTTATTTTTTAAATTGGACATCTCCAAGGCTTTTGACTCTGTTTCTTGGGCTTTTCTCGTTGAGGTGCTTTCTCACCTTGGATTTGGAAATATTTGGTGAAATTTGATTTCGAATGTTGGCTTCATCTTCCACTCAAGTGTTGTTAAATGGGTCTCCTGGTCTTCCTGTTAGGCATTGGAGAGGGCTTCGCCAAGGTGATCCCCTTTCCCCCATGCTATTTGTGCTAATCATGGATGTCCTCAGTAGTATGTTTCTGCTAGCCGAAGATAGGGGGTTGCTTCATAACCTTCTGGAAGGGAATGTTCGAAACAGAATTTCTATTTATGCCGACGATGTGGTTCTGTTTTTCAAACCTATAGTGGAAGATCTGAACTGTGTTAAGGTGATATTGGACTGCTTTGGTTCAGCTTCTAGACTGGTGTGTAACATGAACAAGAGTTGCACCATCCCAATTAGATGTAGCGACCAAGCTGTGCAGCAGGGATGCAACCTTCTCCTTTGCAGCTCGGCGTCCTTCCCTTGTACTTATTTGGGTCTCCCAATATCAGATAGAAAACTCAGGAAGGCAGATCTTATGGACTGGGTTGAGAAGATAGCAGATAGACTCCCCAATTGGAAGGCTCGACTTCTTAATCTTGCTAGCAGGACGACGTTGGTGCGTTTTGTTCTCTCTGCCATCCCTATTTATCTTCTCATTGCCATGAGTGTTCCCAAGTGGGTGATCAAATCGATTGATAAGATTCGCAGAGGGTCCTTATGGAGAGGCAGAAAGGACGTGAATGGAGGTAACTGTTTAGTCTCTTGGGATGTCGTTACAAGGCCGCTTATATTTGGTGGGCTTGGGGTCCCAAATCTGTATTATCAGAGCTAGGCACTGCAAGTTAAATGGTTGTGGCTGGAGAAAACAGATTCAAACAAGCCCTGGCATGGGCTAAAGTTGCCTGTGACGTTGCAAATCAGAAAGTTCTTTCGTGCTTCGGTTATTACTGTGGTTGGCAACGGAAACAGGACTTTATTTTGGGCTGATAGATGGATAGATGGCGGCTGCATCAAAGGTTTTGCTCCTGATGTTGTTTCCAAGGTTGATAAACATATTGTCTCCACTAGAACAGTGGCCCAGGCCCTTGGAGGATGGCAATGGATCAGTGACATCTTGACACCTCTTTCCTGGACGGGGATCCGACAATTTGTGCTGATTTGGGATGTTGTAAGCAATATTGTGTTAACACAGGAGGCGGATATTCATACCTGGCTGCATACTTCCTCTGGTCAATTTTGTTCTAGGTCTTGTTACAAGGATTTTTTTATGGGAGCTATTATTTTTGAACCATGGAAGAGGTTTTGGAAATCTTGGGCTCCTCCAAAGTGCAAGTATTTCTTGTGGCTGGCTATTCGTAATAAATGTTGGACATCTGATAGATTGGAGAAGAGAGGTCTAGACCACCCAGTGTCTTGCCTCTTCCGCGATCAATCGCAGGAAACCATACAACATATTTTGTGTACCTGTGTCTTTGCAAGACAGTTCTGGCATTCTATTCTGTTCGTGTTGGATGTAGGTAATCTCTCTCCGTCAGGAGATGAGACCTCCTTTGCTGATTGGTGGCAAAAAATAAGTAAGAAGATTCATAAAAGCAAGAGAAAGGGCATAAACAACATCATCATTTTAGGGGCCTGGTGTTTATGGATCCACCGCAACAAAGATGTCTTTAATGGGGAGACCCCTTCGCTAAGCTCTATCAGATGCGTCCTTCTTGATGAGATTGGATGTTGGATTACGCCTGGAGCCAAACATCTTCAGAGTTTCGGTTTGGAGCTCACGCGTAACCTTCACAGGGTCTAGGGAGTGGGTAGCGTGTGTGGGTATTTGTTTTGATTAAGCCTGCTTAGGGCTTTGTACCTTGGTCCATTTTGGACCTTTTTTCTTCTCTAATTAAATGATGTGCAGTTCTCCTGCGCTTTCAAAAAAAACTTGCTAGAGTATTATCAAAGAAGATATTGTTAATCTTTTTCATGACTTCCACTCTAGGAAGCTCGATGTGAGCAGAACTAATTATGGCATTAACACCCTTATTCCAGAACCTAAAGAAGCTTCTAAAATCTGACCCATTTGTCTCCTGAACTTCTAGTATAAGCTTATCACTAAGGTCTTAACTGTTCGAATTGAACCCTATGCTCAAAGATTAATAAGTGAGCAACATATTGCATTGATCAAAGGCGGAAGTATTATGAATGGAGTGATGCTATTACATGAAATTCTCCATGAAACCAAAAGGAAAAAATAAATTGGAATTATTTTGAAAAAACTTATGATAAAGTGAACTGAGATTTTTTATTCCAGTGCCTTCAGAATAAAGGATTCAACAATAAATGGATGGTATGGATGCATAAGGTGGTTGAAGAAGGAACTGTTAGTGTTAAAATTAATAACCAAACTGGCAAATATATTAAGAGCTTCAAAGGGGTGAGAGAGGGGGATCCCATATCACCAATCTTGTTCAATTTTGTTGCTGACAGTCTAGCTAGAATGATGAATAAAGCTCTTGAAAATTGGTTGTTAACAGGCCTAGGTAAACACTTGATTCCTAATGTGGTTATTATGTTACAATATGCTGATGACACCATTATCTGTCTTGAGAATGGTATGGTAAAAGCCAGAAATTTGAAATTGCTCCTTTATATTTATGAGACGATGGCTGGATTAAAAATAAATTTCATGAAGAGTGTTTGTAATCAATCGTGATGATGATATCGAAATGCAATATGCTAATCTCTTTGACTGGCAAATTGGCATGTTCCAATGTTATACCTTAGGGTGCATGTTAGCCCTAGTCGACTTTATATTGCAAACTGGGTCAGACTTGAAGAAAAATTTGCTAAAAGATTGGAAGGGTGGAAGGGCAGTTCCCTTTCTATAATTGAGAGAATAACTTTGATAAAATTCTTGTTTATCTAACCCCCATACACCATATGTCTATGGAAAGGAGGTGGAAATAGGAAAAAATACCATCTGATCAGGTGGGAGCGAGTTTGCATTGAAAAAAGAAAGGTGGGCTTGGTATTAAAGACTTAAAGTTGCTGAACATGAGTCTGTTATGCAAGTTATGGTGGAAAATTGGAAACCGAAAATGGTATGTGGCAGGAAATCATCTATAAAAATATCTTCATGGCGAATGTGTTCACAATGTTTGTCCCAAGATATCTGATTCTTGGGTTTGGAGTGATTTGTTGAAAATAAGGAAGTACAATATCAAAGGAAGATAGATTGTCACAAAATCAAGAGATTAAATCAGATTTTGGGAAGATTGTTGGCTTTTTAAAGAACCTTTATGTGTTTCTGAACTTGACTTGTATGAGATTTGTAATGATAAAGAAATTTTAGTGAAAGTTGTGTTAGAAAGAGGCATGTAGATTGAATTCAGAAGGTGGCTATATGGTGATGACAGAACAAAATGGGAATTCATCTTTGAGAAACTCAAAGAGTTTGATTTCCAAGCTACCCCTAACATGATTTATTGGAAGTGGGGCAAGAAGAGGAATTTTACTGTCAAATCTATGTAACTGGTATTGCTACTGCTACATATGGGTCATATATGAAACATATATGGAAAGGGAAAATCCCTCCAAAATCAAAGTTTTTATGTTGTTACTAGAAAATGAGGTATTGTTGACAAGGATAATATGCTTAGAAGAAAGTGGGTTGGGGATATGTCCTACCATTTCTGTCCTCTACCTGAGTCGATTAATCACTTGTTTTTTTACTTGTCCTATTGCAAGAGCGTTGTGGGAATGTGTTGCTAAATGTTTAAAAATGAATGCCATCCCTGGTGACATGGGGCCGGTGCTGGTTTTGGCTTTCCGAAAACTTACCTAATGCCAAAGAAATTTATGTTGTTGGTGTATCAGCTATTTATTGGGCATTATGGAAAGCTAGAAATAATAAGTGTTTTGAAAATATTTTGATTAAGTCTCCGATTTAGGTCATTTGTCATACATGTGCTCTGATTTATTATTGGGCAGGGTTAAGAAAAAAGGAGTTGCAAGATCTATTGCAGGAAGGCGCTAAGCTGTTAGTGAGGGCTGCTCATGCAAGGACAGACCATTAGATGGTGGGATATGGTGATGATGAAGAGGTGGAGATGGATTCTGAGGAAGATCTTGACTGATCCCGAGCCAGATTGAACCTTTTTGTTAGTTGTCTCTTAACTAATTATTAAATTGTTGTGTCAATTGTGTTCCTGCGTGAATAGACTCACGGCCACTTTTCTAGATATTTTGCTATTGTTTTGTGGATGCTCAATGTTGGCGCCTCTGTTGTTGTTGGCCTGAATCAGGTCATTCACTAGCTTTCCTTCTCTATCCCTTTTTCTGCTAGTGTTAGTGCTTCATGCTACTGTTAAAACCATCATGTATTTCTGTTATGCGAATAATAGAAATGGAACCTGTCCGATTGAAAAAATATAGAGGGTGTTGGAGAGGAAGGAAATATAGAGAATGTAATGTTTTAGAGGAGACAATAAAGAACGGATACAAATGATGAATATAGAGCAACTCATGTTTTGTTTGTGTATTTTTTTTGTCCTGTAGAATACTGTCTCGTTTTTTTACTGATTTTAGCTCCAGCTCATTAATTCTCTATATCAATTATATAGAGCAGCTCATTAACTGGTCGATAATAACGACTTGTGCATTGGATGAATACCACCCAGGCACACCAACTATATTTTTTAAACCATTTAAAATTTCTACAAATTTCAAAAATGATATCAACTATATACACTGTTAGCTTTAGAAATTGCATAATATTTATTTATATTTTATAAATTATATAATTTTTTATTATTGTTTATGAATTATATAACTTTTATTTATTTTTATGTATTATGTAATTTTTATTTACCTAATTATACACTCAGATGAATTTTTTTTAATAAAACACTCTGATTTAAATAAATATATGTAACATAAAAACTAATATAACGCTAAAGTGACTGTAAGCTAAAGATAGAGTATACACTAGAACAGTATAATAGATAAAAAGTATGATCGAAAAATGGCACTGGATCCAGCCTCATGTCCTATGGCACCGCCTAAAACTGACATACTGTTGGGCATGGCAGCCTACGATAAAGTATACAACAGACGGGAACAAGAGGATTTCCGTGCCTTCTGCCCTTCTATGGTACCAGAAAAACTCTCCACAGTCATCATTCAGATCGCCTCCCCCCCCCCCCCCCCCAGATAACCACGGAGCAGAAGAGAGCAAAGTCAACAGCAAGACAACGCAGCTGTACAAATGCTTCCTATTAGTGAGCTATAATCTACCTTCGATGGTACCCCAAAAGTATAAGAGATGCCCAGTGCCTACTGGGAGAATACATTTAATTTGCAAATCGGACACCATATCTTCATCCCGAGCCACCTGTCAATGCACTGCAGAAGAGTTGAATCCACTGAACACATTAAACTGGAACGTAACAGAAAAGAGTTCTGAATCATTCAACTGTTGGGTGTGTACCTCTTTGTGAAACTTGTGCAAGCAAGGCAAATGCCGGAGTGAATCGCCAGCAGAAGGGCAATCCAAGCATATATTACAGGGCTCATCTGAACAATTTTCACCCTTGACAAATGCAAGGATTTGAGTCAAATTATAGGTCTGCTAATATGAGAAAGGGATGCACGATCCATCTTTAGTATTTCATACCTCGATCAGTGATAGTGGCAGGCTGTTTATTTGGTCATCAGAAGCACCTCTGTGATGGTTGTCATCGTCAAGTGCTATGAGGTCCTCATAATCATCACTATAAGTGATAAAAAGTTGAATAGCCAGAACGGATGTAACCAATAAGTATGTATAAGGAAAGAACGCGTCAACAGGATCCCATTCAAAATGGGGCTATGAGACCAGCAATTTCAGGCACCTACTAGTTACTACAGAGCACACATCGACTGTTTGGAGCATTCACACTTCTACCTACGAAACTTTGCAGAATGTGTTACAAGGTAAACACAGAACCAACCAAACATGGTATCGGGTATAAAAATAACAAGATAAGAGAACATATGATTGCGAAAATGTCCATCTAAACAAACATTGTGTGCAAAAGGAATGCTACACAACAGTAAATGCTTAGTTGCTTACTCATCAGAATCTGGAGAAAGTGTGTCCTCGCAGTTCTTAAATGCTTCAGAAAGTGAGTCCAGTACAGCCAACCTCTACATGTTACCAAACAAAGAACACATCATGGTTATTGTGATGTGGATATTGAAATGTTCGAGGAGAAGTATCCTCTTCAGATCCAGTAGGGATCTGGAAGAAGTTTTTCCTCCATACTTTTGCTGTTACTATCAACATAGATGTGCGAATATTTTAGTATATGCAATCTGCATCTACATGCATTGTTGTGTCATACTAGAAAGAAGGCTCTAGGCAACCCCACCCCCAAAAAGAAAAGAAAAAAGTTTCCAGCATAGCATGATCCTGAATAGAGTAAGTTCTAACCGTTTCTAGATCCATGTCTTCTCTGAAACATCCCCTGGTTAACTGAGAGATAAGCATCTGGCAATGAGAAAACGTCAGTGCACGTGACAGAGGTGGGGTCCATGAAATAAATTTACGAGTCTCACATTGCGTTGCTCCACTTGAGGATAGTTGGAGTTTCTTTGCAAACCTCCTCTTCTTGGCATTGGAATTGGAGTACGATTGGATGCCCAAGGAGCAAAATTTTGAACGGGTGAATGACGTCCATAAGAATATAGGTGTGCCATTGATCTGTCCCTCTGGCTCTGAGGAGAACAAGAGTAAGAAAGGATGCTCCGGAAATTCAGAAAATAGTATGGAAAACAACGGCAAATAAGAGAGAATATGGACATGGATCAGGAACTCAGGATGCATATTCATATAAACGAGAATGGATTTTTTTAGGACAATACAGGGAAATATATGTCCACAAAACTATAAATAAACCAATAACAGTGAGCAGAAAGAGTTATTTTTAATTTATATAATGTTTCTGTTGATGCATGTAGCTATGTCAGTTTTGAGACTTATTTTCTAATTAATGAATCCACTAAGGGCTGAAATTCAGATGGTTACAGGCATTACAGAACTTTTATAGGTATCAACTGAACAGTTCATAAATAAAAGATCTGGCTATGCATAAAAATATCTACAGTGATCTCACAAGTGATAAACTACGCTCACACAATGTGATAACTTACAGAACTAGACTGGCCTTCTCTTGCAGCAAATCTGGCATGCTCAGCGTCTTGCTCATGTAATGTCCAGGCTATTGTCGTATCAGTCTACAAGATGTCAGCAATGGAAAAGCTATTTGTTACATCAGCATCAACTAATCAGAAGCATGCACACAAAAGGCAAGATCACTTAAGATGAAAAAGACACCAAAATGAAACAGAAACATTAAGGAGATGTTTGATTTGAGGAATCACTACATTCAAGATGAGGTGGTGCATTATAAGTCTATCACACAAATTTGATGGAATAAACTCATTCTTCATGTTAGTACGAACTAACTAACTATGATGAGAAATGAGGTGGTGATGGATTAATTTATTCTATTTCATAAATCAAACAAAAAAATTGAGGAGTGAGAAGATGACGGATTAGTTTATTTATCAAACCAAACACCCTATAAGCTATAAGGCTTGAGTAGTCCAGTGTAACAACCGCTTCGGAATGCTGAGAGCCTGGCTGTTGCTGATTGAGCTGCTCCTGAAGTCTGCGGGCAAACATCTCATCATTCTCAATCTGCCTGGTTCTAGACTGATGCTCATCAGGAAGTGGGAAGTTCAGCCCTTTGACCTTCGACAGCCATGACGGGCTAGTATCTTCGACAAGAAAATAATCACAGCTAGAAATTTCACGTGCAGACACAGACCTTTGAGAGAAGGTTTCATCCTCATTATCTTTCATGGTAGTATCCCTGGAGCACCACAGTGGGCTGACAGGATCACCAGGGCTTGCACCAAGAATACCCTTCCACCGGTCACTCGATGCTGCAGAATCACTGTGAAGCTGAGGCATCCCTCGCAGTTCATATGTCTCATGAAACCCCTTCCTCTCTGACCCTAGACGCGGCATGGGGGCCGAGTTAGTAAGCTGATCACCCCGGTCACCCCAACTACCCCAACACCCAGCTCCATTGTTCCCACCGTCTCCAGCCTTGCACTTGCTCATCAGTGCGCTCCACGGACCACTCCCAGATCCCAGGACGCGGCCAGCAGCACCGAGCAATTCTCCACTGTGCTTCGGAGGCCCCACGCTCTCCCCCTCGACGGCCTTCCCCTTCCCTTTCTTCAGCGCGTCACTGGGGTGACGCTGTGGCTTCGCCGCGCCCGCTTGCTCGAAGAGGCTGTCCAGGGCGCTGGAACCTGTCTCGCCACCCCCGCGATTAGGGTCTGCACCCGGCTGTCGAGAAGGGCGCTTGTGATCGGGCGAGTGCGCCGTCGCCTCGCCCTCGGAGTCGGAAGACAAATCAAACACCTGCACCTCCATCCCCTGCAAAAAGTGGGCAAAATTACATGAGGATCGGAGGCGAGCTCAACGCGAAAAAAAGGGAATAAACTCCACCAAGCACGAAAAAGACGAAAAACAAAAATAAGTGGATGCATCCATGTCAGAAGAGAAGAGAGTTATGGAATCCATTGCTTGCAGAAACGAAAATGGGAAAAGGGAGAACCGAAACGAACTCTTTACCGATGAGGTAAAATACAGATGCCGAATTCGTATAGATCCAAGCCGCCGTGTACTTGTCGAGGAGAGAAGGGGAAGGAGGAGGGCAACGAACTACGCGAGAAGAATTCGAGGTGAGGCGGGGGCTCGGCGATGCGCTCTGCAGCGCGGTGAGGCTTCGCGAGGAACAAAGGAACTGGAAGCCGGAGGGTGCTCCGGGCCCACCAGGATCTCGGGAAGGTTGAGGAGCAGGGGAGGAACGTGGAAGTTGGAACGGTGGAACTAGTGCAGTGCAGTTCAAATGTTTCTTTAAAATTTGTTTGAGAAAAATAAAAAAGTAGAGTATAATTCAAATACGATCCGACATTTAAATTTTAGAGACTGAAATTTAGATCCCATCGATGGAACAAGGCCGGAGGGCCGAGGCCGTGATCTTTTGGCTTCATGTTTTTGGTGACTTGTGCCTCCGGGTGGATAACGAGCTAGCTCGGCTCGGCTCGTCCGAGTTCGAGCTGACTCGTTAAGCTAACGAGCCAGCTCGGCTCGGCTTGTTAAGGTAACGAGCCACAGAGTCAGCTCGGCTCGGCTCGTTTACGAGCTCGAGCTGGCTCGTTTAGCTCGTGAGCCAGAGCAGAAAAAAATAAAATATACATAATAATTATTTTTTAGTTAATTTCAATCTAATTTAACAATAAAAAATAGTTATACTCATAGTTTCACAAACCACGTCAATATAACACCAAATTAGCATAATTCATCACTCATTAATTCACAATTCACATATATGTTCATCAGTTGAACCCATAATTATA
The DNA here is from genome assembly GCA_029449295.1 of Zea luxurians. Taxonomy (NCBI): domain Eukaryota; kingdom Viridiplantae; phylum Streptophyta; class Magnoliopsida; order Poales; family Poaceae; genus Zea; species Zea luxurians. Next base: position 41,076,313 of record JAOPSE010000023.1, read on the forward strand.
TTTGCATAGACCAAATTAACACATAGACATAGTTCATTAATCATTAGTTTAATTCATAGGCCATAGGCACCTCACATATATGTAACATGTTCATCAACTATTCTGTAAATGATATGTATATAGTTTCGTTTTACTAGAATATGGTAGTTCGTTTAGCTCGCGAGCTGGCTCGTTAACGAACCGAGCTGGCTCGTTAACGAACGAGCTAGGATGTCAGCTCAGTTCGTGACAAAATTCAAACGAGCCGATCCGAGCCGATCCGAGCTGACCATGAACCGAGCGAGCCAGCGAGCCACGAGTATTTCGTCCAGCCCTACTTGTGCCTTCTTTGAAAGCAACTATATTAGCCTCTATTCTAACCATTATTTCTATGCATCTACACTTTCTAATATAATTTTAGGATTTTCAAACATGTCACTCAAATTTTGTAAAATTAGCCATCTAATTTTGCAAAATTCTGAGATTGTCCCTATATTTGACTACCTCATCGTTATGAGATTCTCTTCCTACATAATGTTCGTCCTCAACCATTCTCTATATACACTTCTCTTATACATGGGATCCCATGGGAGGGATGAAAAATGGTCCAGATAATTTTGTCCACTGGATTGAGTGAGTATGTGAGAGAGAAAGTTATTCAGTGATACGAATTGTTGTTTTTGATGGTGTGTTAAGTTTTGATGCAATTTGTTTGGTGGATTTAATAAAGGTTATAGGGGTAGAGATGATTTAGTTGGATGAGTTTTACAAAGTTCAAGCTGACAGATTATATAATGGTACATATAAATCAGTTAATTAGTACATATTTATCATTTTTATAATTTTTAAAAAAATTATACAATATTTGCATTTGTAGTATCATAATGCATATTATTATTATGTCATAAGGCTTAACTAGGATATAAATGGTATAATTAATGTATAACATGCTCTCTGTGTGTGTGATACACACACGCGCGCAGAGATTAATTCTCCCTATGCATATAAAGAATGTTTAGGCTATCTCTATCAGCTTATTCATACCTATATTCAAAGTCCACACTACGAATAATGTTGTCTATAGTGAAAAACAGTATTTTGGATAACCATATGAGTGAACTACTAAACATTCTTATAGCGACTGATTGGTTTGGTGCATACTCCCCTAGGAACGCGTGAACATGGTCGGTGACATACGATTATTTCTGGCGTATCTGTAGATGTAGGTAAATAACCTTAAAATGACTTATTTTGCATCCGTGTATACAGCTAGTGTTTCCCGCGTATAGATAACCAAACATACGCTCAGACAAAGTCAATGTATGTGGTGGTCTAAAACAGAATGGGGCGGGTAACCAATCATGCAGAGTGAACCGTTGGGTATCGTAGTCTCCTTATCTCCTGTTTGAGGATCTATACTCGAAATGTTTGGAGCTGACCTTATGCTAACGACCTTAGGCTATTCCTAGTGAGAGTTTCATTCTTATTTAATGAGATGATATATCACCATATTTCATGGTACGGTATTTATGATGAGAGAGATCTAGAGAGTTTTATGGGAGGAGAGAGTTTCATCTAAATAAAACTCAGAATACACGGTTTTATAAATAAAATCTAATGTGTCACTTTTGGAACCAGTGCAATGAAACTCCTACGGAATGAACTTATGGTGCTCACGTGCTCACGAGGACCATCTTCTCTAGATCTAACATAGATCCAACGGTGATGTAACTTTTTCTTTTTAATATGTTCGTTTGGTTTTAATCTGTACCGACTTCTACTACTTCTATAGTGTTTTATTTCTATTGATTACAACTACAGTAGTTCAAATAGCTGATTTTAATCCAAAACAAATATTTTTCTCTGTATCATATGTTCACATAAGGTTTCTATATGTTGTTAGATCTACGACAGATTATTTATGTTTTATGTGAGCACCGTAGAAACCGTCCAGTCATGACCATAATATATGGTTCAACGGAGCCGGGTCGTCTGGAAGTGAAACGTGCGGGATAGAGAACGCAGCACGCAGAGTTTTTTTAATATTCTCATCACTTTACTAGATATCTGCCCGTGCGTTGCCACGTGAGTTAAAAATTTGTATAAAACATAGGTATGTAACGACAACTGTCACTATGATATGCAAAATCTGTGTAGCAAAATATCACCTTAACACTAATATTATACTCTAAGTATAGACTGAATGTGTCGGGTACCATAATTAGGGGTACCCCCAATGCTCCTTAATTCGGCTAGAAAACATCTTCAGAACAAAACATACACAGCTGATAAAGCGTGGTTCAAGTCAAGGCCTCGTCTACCAAGGGACGCAACCTCATCCGAGCCCAGCCTCGGCCTCGGGCGGGAACAGTAGTCCCGGACGGATTCACGCCTCGCCCGAGGGCCTCCTCAGGCAGTGAGCGCACCATCGGCTCGCCTGAAGCCCAGCTTGGGCAGACTTTGTCATGCGGTGACCTTGGCCGGATCGCCCTACCAACCGACCGTATCGCATGCGCATTTAATGCGAGGATCGCCTGACACCTTATCCTGACACGCGTGCCTCAGTCGGCAAGGTCAAAGTGACCGCAGTCACTTTGCCCCTTTACTGACCGATCTGACAGGAAAACAACACTGTTCGCCCCGCTCCGGCTATTGTGCCAACCACCAGGGTAAAACTGAGTCACGATCTCCCACAAGTTCGGCCTCGGGCGCAACAGGGATCTCCGCATCGCCCGACCCTAGGCCTCGGCCTCGGCCTCGAGAGCAGGTCTCCGCCTTGCCCGACCCCCGCCTCGGACCGACTACGCTACAGGGGATACATCATTACTCTACTCCTAGCTAGCTGCCTCAGGCTATGAAGGAACAAGACCGGTGTCCCATCTAAGGTTACTCCGGTAACAGGTAATGATGGTTCCCCGCGTGCGCCCATGACGTCGGATTGCTCTCAATCTCCTACGGAAGCAAGGCAACGTCAGCAGGATCCATGCCGCACCGACAGCTGTGCTTCTACAGGGCTCAAGGCACTTCTCCGATGACCACGATAACACATGTACAGGGCTCAAGGCGCTTCTCCGCCAGCCACGTTAGCACATAGCTACACCCCATTGTACAACTGGGTGTCTCCTTGTGTCTATAAAAGGGGATGTCCAGGGCCTTCCTAAGGCAAAGGTTCACGAGGGAAAGGGGGGAGACGTTAACGCACGTTCACGTTCACACACGTTCGGGTGGACATACGTGCACACACACGTCTAGGCAGGGCAGACGAGACAGGAGGAGACGGACACACGTAGGGACTCTCTCCCTCTCTCTCCCTCTCTCTTGCTCTCGCCCTCGCTCCCTCGCGACGCTTGTAACCCCTACTACGAGCACCCCGATGCGAGATAACATAAGCCTCATTTCCCTCTTGTGTTCCATCTCGCATCAACCCATCTGGGCAGGGACATGCAGCAACAAATTCACTGGTCGGTTGACGGTCCTCGCGGGTCCGAAACGCCGACAGTTGGCGCGCCAGGTAGGGGCTCGCTGCGTGTTAACAAACACTTTCCCGTTGAGTTCCAGATGGGTAGCCTCCAGCAGCCTCTTCAGCCGGGAACGGTGCTCCGCTTCGGGAGTCTCGAGTTCATGTCCCTTGACGGCAGCTACGACATGATACTCCTCCCCTCGCAGCGCGACAGCAACGACGGTCGTCGGCTCGCCCGGTGGCGACGAACTCGACGACGGCTCCCACCGTGGCAGAAGAGGAACACCCGGGTTTGCCCCGCCACCCTCCTCGCTAGAGGAGGAGGAGAGGGGGAAACCGTGGCCAGGCAGGAGGCGACACCTCGTCGGCTGTCGGACCAGAGCGAGTCGACGACACCGGCACCTGTTGGGGACTTGTTCTCAAATGCTATGAATTAAGAACAAGGCAACATAAAATGTTAAATATCAATGTCCTTCGTCCGCTGAAACATTATTTCCCCAAGGATTTAATGAACTTCGGACGAAGGTTATAATGACATAATTACGAAGGTTATACCTTCGTAATTGAACTCACAAAGATAACATAAAATAAGGCGAAACATAAAGCATCAAAGACAAGTAAATTAGAAGTAAACAACATCATTTACATATTATATAAATTTAAGATGTTCAAATATAATGTTTAGATACATTTATAGCTCTGCCTTGGCAAAGAATAATTTCCGAGTGATGTGATTGCAATTACAGGAATGTGTGAACAGTAAAGGAATACTGTTCACTATTTATAAGCACAGGACACAGCCTGTGAACAATTACAATCATACCCCTCATAAAAGTTTACAACAACGACTCAAACTCTTATGGACTAAAAGGTCATTTTATCTTTAAGTTTGTTTGTAATTCCGAAGCTTCATGAACGGCACCCTTCGGCATCTCGTACAAACAGCTTCAGCCGAAGCTGTTTCTTTTTGCAGGACCTTCAGCGACGAAGCATGGTCCCAACAGTAGCCCCTTCGCGGTGCTAGATCGTTTTTCGTAACGAGCTTGATCCGTGAAAAAAGTCTCTTAGGCTTCAGGAAGCCGAAGGTCCGAAAAACACCTTCCCTTAGCTCGTTGTCGAGAAACGATACAGTTTCCGAGCGCGTAGCAGTCCCACCGTGCAGGTTCACTATTTTGGTCTTTGCGGCCCACCACGCAACGGGTGCGAGCAACTGTTTGCCTGGTGTGAAAATCCTGACGATTCACCTTCTTACCTGCAGCACTATATAAACAGACAGGTAGGTGTGAAGTTACCACAGCATTCATTGCTATTGCACTGTTTTGCTGCCAAAAATTTTAACCATAGCCGAAGCTTGACTCTCGCATTCAGACGAAGCTCCAGTTTGGTGCCTACTTCGTCAGAAGAAAAGCTTCGGAAGAAAAGGTTATTTAATTTCCAAGAAATCTTTCAAGGAATTCAAAATTAAATGGCCAGAATGTGATCTACTGCTAGAGTTGAGCGTGAGGGAGACGAAGCCGAAGGTGCGAAGACTGTTCCTATCTCCGAAGCAATGCAGCGATCCGGATTGGTGACCTCGGAAAGAATCCCCGTTGCCGAAACAGAACAAGCTGCTGCCGAAGCGGAACAAGGAGATATTGAGGAAGCTGATTCTGACGGTGATTACCATATCGCAGTACCGAGCAAGCCTAGCCATTTGGACTTCGGAAAGTCGACTATCTCCAAGGCTGATTTTTCCAAGATGGTGAAATCGGGCTATTTCAGTGAAGATGAGAAGAAGTTGATTCGCTTCGGGGGAGAGGAAACTACCCCGAAGCCAGAAAAGGATGAAATAGTTATTTTCAAGAGTTTTCTAAAAGCTGGGTTGAGATTTCCTTTGAATAGAATGATTGCTGATGTGCTGCAAAAGTTTGGGATCTATTTTCACCAACTGACTCCTAACGCCATTGTCAGGCTTAGCGTTTATATCTGGGCTCTCCGAAGCCAGGCGGTGGAGCCGTTTGCCGACAGTTTCTGCCGAGTACATGAGCTGCATTACCAGACTAAGGCCACAAAGGATGAGTTGCATGAAAATTTTGGTTGTTATAATTTTGCCTATCGGAAAACCACAAAATTTCCTGTGATTAGCTACCGAAGCAAGTGGCCGGCAGGCTGGAAGTCAGAATGGTTTTATGTCAAAGTTGACGATGACAAAGAGAAGCTGGTACAGAGCCCTCTTGAACTGATCTTCGGAAAAACCAGACCCCGATGCAATATGACAGCAGAAGGTCCAACTTGGACCGCACTAGCTGAATTCAAAATTATTGCGGAGCACATTGGCACTAGAGATTTAGTGCAGGAATTTCTGGCCTTCAGAGTATTTCCAACTATGAAGGAGTGGACTATGCCGAAGCTTAAAGGAGAAAAGAAAGAGGGGGAGCTTGTCTGACTACCCTATCATTATAAGTTTAAGAAATATTTTAAATCACCCTGCCAAGAATGGCTCGATACAATCGAAATAATGAGTAATGAAATTCTTGGAAATTACTCCAAAAAAGAGGACCAACTGATGACAGCAGCCTTCGGCACTCGGCTGAAGCGAAGGCTGAACAGGGTGCTTGATGCTATAGGATTTGAATATGCTGATTATGGTCGACTGAGCGGAGATGCTGGAGGCCCGAAGCGAAAAAGAATCGCCAGTGCTGCTGACGAAGAGGTCGCCAAGGTGGCCAAAAAGAAAAGGGAAGATTCTGAAAAACTTAGTCCTGAAAAATTGAACCCTGAGCCGAAGGTGGCCACTGCAAGAAAGAGGAAAACTGCATCTCCAGAATCAAAAACGTTGGTTCGAGAAGAAGGTACTCCTGCAACGCCTTCTGCTGTTGAAATAGAAGAGATTATGAAGGTAATGACTGAACCCTTGCCTGTCAAGCTAAGTCCGCTGGCGCTGGAACTGACGAAGTTTTTTTAAAAGGACAAGGCAGCTTCGGCAGAAGAAGGTCCTGCACTGCCGAAAAAAACGGAGAATTATTCAAATAGCAGATGTAATTCATGGGACACCGTCACCGACACCGGCATCAAGAGTTGCTATTGACCAGACTGCCGAAATCGCCGAAGCTAAAGGCGTCGCAGCCGAAGCCACCAGAGCGGAAACCTTCGAAGCTGAAACTGGCGCAGCCGAAGCTGCCGGGGCTGAAATCGGGGCCACAGAAGATCCAAACCTGGAAGACACACTTGAAGTTATTGATAACATACTCCTAAAAATGACTGAGGAAGAATCTGTTGTGGCCGCGGCGAGCACAGCTACTGAAAAGGGGAAAAACAAGCTGAAGACATTTTGGAAGAAGAAGATTTTGAATTTCAAGATTTACTTGGGCAAGGATTGACAGACGCTGAAAAAGCAGAGCTTAAAAATTGTGCCATAGCCTGCGGATATAAGCCAGGGGCTACACTGTTCGGTGGGGTTAACGAAGGAAAGCTGAGGTGCCTTCGAAACCGCAGCAAGGCTAAAATTGTTAGAACTCTCTGCAAAAACATTGGCTTGCCGAAGCTAGAAGCGGACCTCTGCCGCTACCAACGACACCATATCGCCGGAAGCTTGCTTTATGCTAACTTTAAGGTAACAAATGTTATTTTATTATTATTATTATTATTATTATTATTTAGGTCGCTTTCTAACGAAGATTGTTTTGACAGAGCATATTATTAAGTAAGGTTCTAAAAATGCAACAAGATCTCGAAGAAGAGAAGAACAAAGCCGTCATCCAAGATTTGGCTGAAAAAGTTGAAAATTACGAAGCTAATCTGAAAAAGAAGGACTTCACCATCCAAGACCTTGAAATCATGGTTAAAGAGCACGAAGGTGCATTAGAAAAGAAAGACTTTGTTATTTAGACTATGGAGGGTTCTTTGGCTGAAGTCCAAACTGAGAATGACAGCTTAAAGAATGAATTGCTCAAACAGTCAGAAAAATTTGAGCAAGAAAAGAAATATCTTGAAGCAAGCCTGAAAACTGAGGTGGATAAAAATTCAAATTTGCAGAAATCCTTTAAAGAACTTCAAGAGAAATGCCTAAGCTTTGGCGGCCGATGCGTGCAGCGGTTGAAGGATGTGTTTCATTCTATCGGAGCTAGCTCTGAAAAGTTTACACCTTCAGCTGACAACCTGCCCAATACATTAGAATATATTGAAGGCGAAGTTGATGCTCTTGACGAAGTTATTGGTGGGCACGCCGACTTCTGCGCCCTGGTAGCTTCTCGGGGCACAGCTACTGCTTTTCTGAAGGCTGGCTGCACGCATGAAAATATTGTGAATAGATCAAACTTCAGCTTGTCAGCATCAGATCTGATAGATATCCCAAGCCTGGCCCGAAGCATTGGAAATAGATTCATGACTCAAATCTGGGTAAATGGCGGGCGAAAAATAGAGGGTGACGAAGCTCGAAGTCATCTTAAACCGGTAAGAAGCTTATATTTGTTACTTTCACCTTCCCCTTGAAATTTGTACCTTTCTTATTCAGCTCTTTGATATACGCAGGATGACGAAGCTGAAGAATGACGAAGCTGAAGTTTGACGAAGCCTAGCCTGAAGCTTGACAATTGCTGTAATATAATTTCCTGCAAAAAATTTTGAAGAGACTTTTGTAATATAGTTATGGAACAACTCATGTAAATTTGTACGTACCTTGTAATATATTTTGTTTCTGCTATATGTGCACAATCTGCTTTGTTGTGGACGAAACTTCTCTTTTGAGCCGGAGGCGAAAAACACCTTCCCTTCTTTTCGTTCATAACGAAGCATAAAAAAAATTTCCTTCGAAGTTTTTCCTTATTGCCGAAGCACCTGTCTTTTTTGTGCGGTATAATGATGATTCTATATATGTCTAAATGCATGTTTATGAATGCAAATGACATGATGAAATGTATTGTGCAAGTGAATATCAAAACACATATTCAAAAAACCATAATCATAGCCCTTCAGCGTTGACTTTTCGCTGTAAGCCTCCCTTAGGAGCTTCTTCGCCTTTTACTTTCAGCGGAATCAGCGCTTATTTTTCGCTGTAACCCTCCCTTAGGAGCTTCTTCGCCTTTTACTTTCAGCGGAATCAGCGCTTATTTTTCGCTGTAAGCCTCCCTTAGGAGCTTCTTCGCCTTTTACTTTCGGCGGAATCAGCGTTTATTTTTTGCTGTAAGCTCTGCATTCCCTTAGGAACGACTTTTGAGCTTCTTCCTGTTTTCTTTTCTTTTTTCCCTTGGCATTTACATTTTTGGGGGATATCACTCTCATAGGATTGAAATAAAGAAAATTACATGTTGTGGCCCCATTAAAAAACCTTTCTCCCCCTTTGTAAAGGAAAAGGGTACCACAAAAAAGAATAGAAAAAATTACATCAAACTAAACATAATATCGCCGAAGCTCATCCGCATTCCATGATCTAGGAATGTCATTGCTGTCCATATCCTTCAATCTGTAGGAACCGGGTCTTGACGAAGATACTACCAAAAAGGGGCCTTCCCACTTCAGCTGTAATTTGCCTACTGTCTCAGGGTTGGCTACTCTTCGAAGCACCAAATGTCCTGGTTCAATGTTTTTCAGCTTAACTTTTCTGTCACGCCATTTTATTGTTTCGGCTTGATACTTATTAATGTTTTCCACGGCTTGAAGTCTGAACCCTTCAATAGCATCTTTTTCTACAGAGCAATCAGCTTCGTCTTCGCCTTCTGCCGAAGCTACTGTCCTTATTGATCCTGCTTTGGTCTCTTCCGGGGTTATTACTTCGTCACCAAACAATAGTTTAAAGGGCGTAAAGCCTGTTGACCTTGACATGGTTGTGTTATGGCTCCACACCACTTTGATTAACTCGTCTGGCCACTTTCCCCTGGGCTGATTGAAGATTGACTTCATTATTCCTGTCATTATGATCCCATTAGCTCTTTCGACAAGTCCATTTGACTCTGGGTGTCGGACTGATGCAAAATGGATCTTCGTGCCAATTTGATCACAAAATTCTCTGAAGACTTCAGAGTCAAACTGTGTCCCATTATCCACAGTAATAGCCTTCGGCACTCCGAAGCGACAAACAATGTTTTGCCAGAAAAACTTTTGAATAGTAAACGAAGTTATTGTGGCTAAGGGCTTTGCCTCAATCCACTTGGAAAAATATTCCACTGCCACTACTACATATCTTAGGTTCCCCTGTGCTGGTGGTAATGGGCCTAGGAGATCGAGGCCCCACCTTTGCAACGGCCAAGTGGGTTGTATTAATTGGGTTAAAGACGAAGGTTGTTTTTGATCTTTTGCACATTTCTGACAACCTTCGCACTTTTGGACCAGATCCGCTGCATCCGAAGCTGCCTTTGGCCAATAAAATCCTTGGCGAAAAACTTTCCCAAGCAAGGGCCTAGATCCAATGTGAGATCCACATAGGCCTGCATGTATTTCCTTCATTAATTCTATACCTTCGGATCTGGATAAACACTTGAGCAACGGGGAACAGACCCCACGCTTGTATAACTCCCCTTTTATTATGACATATGGTCGAGCTCTTGCTTCCATTCTCCTGTTATAAGCTTCGTCGTCTGAAGGAAAATTACCCTGAAGGAAAGAGATGATCTCAGTTCTCCAATCTTTGCTATAAACAGGGGATATATTGAGGATTGCTCTTTCAAGAAGCTCGACCGAAGGTGCTTTTATTGTTTCAAAAAATACTTCCGAAGGTATAGGCAGCCCCTGAGCTGCTGACTTGGCCAATAGATCAGCATATTCATTTTCTCCACGAGGAATATTTTGGCAGAGAAACCTTCGAAGGAAGCCTCAATCCTTCGGACTGTATCTAGATATTTTTCAAGCTTCGGGTCTCTTGCTTTATAGCTCTTGTCAATATGACCAGAAATAACTTGGGAATCAGCTTTAAGAATGGCCCTTCTGATTCCCATTGCCTTTAACTTCCGAAGACCCAAGAGCAGAGCTTCGTACTCAGCAATATTATTTATGCAACTGAAATTGAGTGTTGCTGCATAACAGGTTTTAACTTTGGAAGGTGAAACCAACACAGCAGCTGCTCCTGCTCCGAAGGTTCCCCAAGACCCATCGCAAAACACTGTCCATGCTTCGGCATCTTTATTCGTTTCTTCCTCCTAAGCCCCTGGCGTCCAGTCAGCAATGAAGTCTGCCAACGCTTGAGACTGAATCGAAGATCTATGAACATAATCAATACAAAATTCATTGAGCTTTGCAGCCCATTTTCCAATCCTTCCAGTAGCTTCTCGATTTCTCATAATATCCTTCAAAGGTTGTGAAGAAGGAACAATTATGTTATAAGCTTGAAAATAATGCCGAAGCTTCCTGGAGGCCATCAAAACAGCATACAATACTTTCTCCAATTCTGTATAATTTTTCTTCGATAAACTAAGAACTTCGGATACGAAATATATTGGGGCCTGTTTCTTGACTTGGCCTTCAAGCTTCTCCTGGACAAGTGCTGCACTTACCGCTGAGTGCGAAGCTGCCACATATAATAACAAAGGAGCCCCTGGCGTTGGTGGAGTTAATGTTGTTAGATCTATCAAATATTGCTTCAGCTCTTCGAAGGCTTTCTGCTGGATTGGTCCCCATTGAAAGACTTCGGCTGTCTTCAGCACTTTGAAGAATGGTAAGTTTCTCTCTGCTGATCTGGATATGAATCTGTTGAGAGATGCTAGCCTTCATGTCAATCTTTGAGCCCCCTTTTTTGTACTTGGTGGTTCCATTCGAAGTATAGCTTCGATTTTGCTTGGATTAGCCTCAATTCCCTTTGTCGAAACTAGGCAACCAAGAAATTTCCCCTTCTTTACTCCGAAGACACATTTTTCTGGATTCAGCTTTAAACCAGCCTGTCTAAAATTAGCGAAGGTCTCCTGTAAATCAGCAATGTGATTATCTTGCTTCGTGCTTTTTACAATGATATCATCAACATAAGTTAGCACATTCCTGCCTATCTGAGAATGGAGGACCTTCGCTGTCATTCTGCTGAAACTTCCTCCGGCATTCTTAAGCCCCTCATGCATCCGGAGATAACAATATGTTCCACTGGGGGTTATGAAGCTGGTTTTTGGTTCATCCTCCTTCTTCATCCAGATTTGATGATAGCCTGAATAGCAATCCAGCAGACTCATAAGCTCTGATGAAGCTGCTGCATCGACTAAGGAATCTATCCTTGGTAATGGAAACTCGTTCTTCGGACAGGCCTTGTTGAGATCAGTAAAATCGATACACATTCTCCATTTACCATTGGCCTTCTTTACCATAACAGTGTTAGCCAGCCATTCTGGATATTTTACCTCTCTGATAACTCCAGCACTGAGAAGTCTTTTCACTTCGTTGCGAGCCCCTTCGGCCTTGTCATCAGACATCTTCTGAAGCCTTTGCTTTCTTGGTCTGAAGGATGGATCAACATTGAGCGAGTGCTCAATGACATCCCTGTTTACTCCGCAAAGATCATTAGCTGACCAAGCAAAAACATCTTTGTTGTTGAACAAAAACCTTATCAAGGTTTTCTCCTGCTCTTCGGACAGTTGAGATCCCAGTAGCACCTTCTGTTCTGCTATATCCTCACATAAGAGCATGGGCTTCGGCTGATCAGCCGAAGCAGCTTTTTCCCTTCTGAACTTGTATTGCTCACAAGCTTCAGCTCCATCTATGTTATGGATTGCTTTCGAGTCTGTCCAATTTCCTTCGGCCCTTCTGGCAGCTTCCTGACTTCCATGAATAGCAATGGGCCCTTGGTCCGAAGGTATCTTCATGCAAAGATTAGTTGGGTGAAGAATTGCTTCGAAGGCATTGAGAGTACCACGACCAATGATTGCATTGTAAGGGTATTCCATATCAACAATATCAAATACAACTTGTTCAGTCCTTGTGTTGTTAATGAATCTGAAGGTTATTGGCATTGTGATTTTTCCAAGTGCTACGATCTGCCTTCCACCGAAGCCACAAAGGGGATGTGTGGCATCATGAATTTTGTCTTCGGGCTCTTGCATCTGCCTGAAGGCCTTAGCAAATATGATATCAGCTGCGCTGCCTGTATCAACCAAAACATTGTGGACCAGAAATCCTTTGATCACACAAGAGATAACCATAGCATCATTGTGTGGGTAATCCTTGAGTTGGAGATCCTCTTGAGAGAAGGTGAATGGAATGTGAGACCATCTTGACTTGATGAAGGGTCCTTGCACCCTGACATGCTGTACCCTTCTCTGTGCTTCCTTCTTCTGCCTCTTATTGGCTGGTTCTGAGCTTGAACCGCCTGTTATCGGGAGTGCCAGCTTTGGAGCCGAAGCAGCTCCAGCTTGATCTTTGAACGAAGCCATCAACTCAAAAAAGTGGAAGTGAGTTCACCGGAGGTGGGCGCCAATGTTGGGGACTTGTTCTCAAATGCTATGAATTAAGAACAAGGCAACATAAAATGTTAAATATCAATGTCCTTCGTCCGCTGAAACATTATTTCCCCAAGGATTTAATGAACTTCGGACGAAGGTTATAATGACACAATTACGAAGGTTATACCTTCGTAATTGAACTCACAAAGATAACATAAAATAAGGCGAAACATAAAGCATCAAAGACAAGTAAATTAGAAGTAAACAACATCATTTACATATTATATAAATTTAAGATGTTCAAATATAATGTTTAGACACATTTATACCTCTGCCTTGGCAAAGAATAATTTCCGAGTGATGTGATTGCAATTACAGGAATGCGTGAACAGTAAAGGAATACTGTTCACTATTTATAAGCATAGGACACAGCCTGTGAGCAATTACAATCATACCCCTCATAAAAGTTTACAACAACGACTCAAACTCTTATGGACTAAAAGGTCATTTTATCTTTAAGTCGGTTTGTAATTCCGAAGCTTCATGAACGGCACCCTTCGGCATCTCGTACAAACAGCTTCAGCCGAAGCTGTTTCTTTCTGCAGGACCTTCGGCGACGAAGCATGGTCCCAATAGCACCCCTACGGGGGACATGTTGGGTGTTGTCCTCGCACCTGAGACAACGACGGGTGTCGCTTCCCCGCTACGTGCCAACCCCAAGCGGACTGATGACGCCAACACCCTCGCGAAGGACTTGCTGGGCGTTAGCCTCGTACCTGAGATAACGGTGCGTTCCGTCCCCGACGCGACTTCACCACCGTCCATCGACCAAAAGGTACCGTCCGTTTTCCACCCTGTCCCTTTTAGATTCAGCTTCGATCCACCAAGCGACCCCGCTTCGGTGAGCGCTTTCGCAAGGGCATACCCTGACCTTCCAGGGTATCATATGTGGTCATCTTGGGACCGACTGATGGCCGTCTCAACCTCTGGACCCGCGGGTTCCGAGGAAGACGACGACTTCGACTTTGGTTGGGATTTCTCCGGACTCAGTGATCCTAGTGCCATGCGAGACTTCATGTCCGCATGTGACTACTGCCTCTCTGGCTGCTCTAACGATGGCCACAGCCTCAGCGACGAGGGTTGCGACCCAAGTCGCGAGTGTTTCCACATCGATCAGGGGGATCATGGCGAAGACAACCACCTCGGCATGCCGCAAGATGACAACACCCCTGTGCCTGCGTCTCGCGTTGACATCCCGCGGGAGCTAGCTGTGGTCCCAGTCCCTGCGGGGGGGGGGGGGGTGAAAGGGAAATGTGCCCTTGGGCCATTTCTAAGTATTTTGGTGATTGAGTGCCAACACATGTGTTTAATTGTGAATTTGTGTACATGGATGAACAAGGTGCAAATCATGAAGTAAAGGTATGTTTCTAAGCCTTAGTACATTGGTTTTGTGGACTAACATATTTGTCTAAGTGTTAGAAACAGAAAGAAGAAAAAGAGAAAAGGGGAGAGAATGACTTGGCTGTGTGCAACCAAGTCCCAGCTCGGTCTGGAGCACCGGACTGTCCGGTGTGCACCGGACAGTGTCCGGTGCGCCAGACTGACTCGACTCGAACTGGCCGCTCTCGGGATTTTGGCCGGCGGCGTACGGCTAAAATTCACCGGACTGTCCGGTGTGCACCGGACTGTCCGGTGAGCCAACGGTCGGCCAGGCCAACGGTCGGCCGCGCAATCGGCGCGGGACACGTGGCCGAGCCAACGGTCGGAAGACGGCACCGGACTGTCCGGTGTGCACCGGACATGTCCGGTGCGCCAACGGCTCGCAGATCTCCAACGGGCTGCAACGGTCGGCAGCGCCAGAAAAGGAAACAAATCGGGCACCGGACACTGTCCGGTGTGCACCGGACTGTCCGGTGCCCCCGACGACAGAAGGCAGGGATGGCCTTCCGGATTTGCTCTCAACGGCTCCTAGCTGCCTTGGGGCTATAAAAGGAGCCCCTAGGCGCATGGAGGAGAGACACAAGCAACTCTTAAGCATTCTTGATCATCCACACAAGTTCTTTGCGCATTCGTTTGTGATTCTAAGAGATTCGAGCTCTGTTCTAGTGTGAACTCTGAGATAGTCATTCGAGCTCGAGTCTTGGCCGTGTGTGTGCGCTTTTGTTGTGGATTTGTGTGTGTTGCTTCCCTCCCTTACCCTGTGCTTTCTTTGTGATCATATACTTGTAAGGGCAAGAGACTCCAATTTGTGGAGATTCCTTGCAAACGGGATAGTGAAAGGAAAAGCAAAACACCGTGGTATTCAAGTGGGTCTTTGGACCGCTTGAGAGGGGTTGATTGCAACCCTCGTCCGTTGGGACGCCACAACGTGGAAGTAGGCAAGCATTGGCTTGGCCGAACCACGGGATAAACCACCGTGTCACCTCTGTCTTGATCTCTTGTGGTATTGTGTTCTGTTGAGACTTCACCTTAGCCACTTGGCAATACTCGTGCTAACACTTAACAAGTTTGTGGCTTAAGTTTGAAGTTTTTACAGGATCACCTATTCACCCCCCCCCCCCTCTAGGTGCTCTCAATTGGTATCAAAGCCGTTCTATTCACAAAGGGACTAACCGCCCGAATAGATGGATCCTAAGGGGAAGGGTATTGTGATCAACGACAAAGAAAAGGAGACCTTCGTCAACGAGCCGAAGGACGACAAGCCTACCGACTCCGGCTCGGGCCATAGACGAAAGGAAGGGAAGAAGAAGAAGACGAGGCGTATCAAGGAGATCATCTACTACGACGATAGTGATGAATCCACTTCTTCCCAAAAGGACGACGACAACGACTACAGGAAGACGGTCAATTCGAACTTTTCATTTGATTATTCCCGTATTCAACATAGTTCGAATTCGCATTTGCTTTCCATTCCTCTTGGCAAACCTCCACACTTCGATGGGGAGGACTACGGATTTTGGAGTCACAAAATGCGTAGTCACTTATTCTCTCTCCATCCTAGCATATGGGAGATTGTGGAGAACGGAATGAAATTCGATAGCTCGGATAGCCCTATGCTTATAAATGAACAGATTCATAAAAATGCACAGGCTACTACTGTTCTCTTAGCATCTTTGTGCAGGGAAGAGTACAATAAGGTGAGCGGCTTGGACAATGCCAAGCAGATATGGGACACCCTCAAGATCTCTCACGAGGGGAACGACATCACCATGCTCACCAAGATGGAGTTGGTGGAGGGCGAGCTTGGACGGTTCGCCATGATAAGGGGAGAGGAGCCAACTCAGACGTACAACCGGCTCAAGACCCTTATCAACAAAATAAGGAGCTACGGAAGCACGCGTTGGACGGATCACGATGTCGTCCGCCTAATGCTCAGGTCCTTTACCGTACTTGATCCTCATCTCGTGAACAATATTCGTGAGAATCCCAGGTACACGATGATGACGCCCGAGGAAGTGCTTGGAAAATTCGTAAGCGGGCGGATGATGATCAAGGAGGCAAGATACGTCGACGAAGCATTGAACGGTCCGATCAACGAGCCGCAACCCCTTGCTCTCAAGGCAACACGAAGCAAGGAGGCGCTACCTAGCAAGGTGGCACAGATTGAGGCGGCTGGCCTTAATGATGAAGAGATGGCTCTCATCATTAAAAGATTCAAGACGGTGCTTAAAGGTCACAAGGGACAACCAAGCAAGACCAAAGCCAAGGGGAAGCGCTCATGCTTCAAATGCGGTAAGCTTGGTCATTTCATTGCTAACTGTCCCGATAATGAAAGTGACCAGGAAAAGGGGAACAAAAGAGAGAAGAAGAAGCAATACAAGAAGGCAAAGGGCGAGGCGCATCTAGGAAAGGAGTGGGACTCGGATTGCTCCTCCTCCGACTCCGACAACGAAGGACTCGCCGCCACTGCCTTCAACAAATCGGCTCTCTTCCCCAACGAGCGTCTCACTTGTCTTATGGCAAGGGAGAAGAAGGTGAGTACTCAAGACTCCACTTATGCTTCTTCTAGTGATAGTGAGTCTAGTGACGATGATGACATAGATTATTCTTGCTTGTTCAAAGGCTTAGATAGATCTAAGATAGATAAAATCAATGAATTGATTGATGCTTTGAATGAAAAGGATAGGCTTTTAGAAAAGCAAGAAGATTTATTGTATGATGAACATGATAAATTTGTAGAGGCACAAAAATCATATGCTTTAGAAGTGAAAAGAAATGAAATGCTTTCTAGTGAAATATCTTCCTGTCATGAAACCATTTCTACCTTAAGAAGTGTTAATATTGATTTAAGTGCTAAACTAGAAATAGCTAGTAAATCAAATTCTTGTGTTGAACATGTTGAAATTTGTACTAGGTGTAAGGATTTTGATGTTAATGCTTGTAGTGAACACCTAGTTCTAATTTCCAAATTAAATGATGAAGTGGCTAGTCTAAATGCCCAACTTAAGACTAGCAAGAATGAAGTTGATAAAATAAAATTTGCAAGGGATGCCTACACGGTTGGTAGACACCCCTCAATTAAGGATGGGCTTGGCTTCAAGAGGGAAGCCAAGAACTTAACAAGCCATAAGGCTCCCGTCTTCGTCAAGGAGAAAGGGAAGGCCCCTATGGCTAATAGTGCTAAAAAGAACCATGCTTTCTTATACCATGATAGGAGACATGCTAGAAATGTTTATAATGATTTTGATTCACATGTTTATGATTCTCATGCCATGTTTGCCTCTAGTTCCTCTCATAAGCATGATAGAAATATGAGTAGGAGAAATGTTGCGCATATGCCTAGGAGAAATATTGCTCATGTGCCTGGAAAGAATGTTATTCATGCTCCTAGGAAAGTAGTGAATGAACCTTCTACCATTTATTATGCTTGTAATGCTCCCTTTGCTATTTGTAGAAAGGGTAAGAAGGTAGTTGCTAGGAAATTAGGGGCTAGATGCAAGGGAGATAAATCTTGCATTTGGGTCCCTAAAGACATTTGTGCTAACCTTGCAGGACCCAACATGAGTTGGGTACCTAAGACCCAAGCCTAAATTTGCCTTGCAGGTTTATGCATCCGGGGGTTCAAGCTGGATTATCGACAGCGGATGCACAAACCATATGACGGGGGAGAAGAAGATGTTCACCTCCTACGTCAAAAATAAGGATTCCCAAGATTCAATTATATTCGGTGATGGGAATCAAGGCAAGGTAAAAGGGTTAGGTAAAATTGCAATTTCTAATGAGCATTCTATCTCAAATGTATTCTTAGTGGAGAGTCTTGGATATAATTTGCTATCTGTTAGTCAATTATGTCAAATGGGATACAATTGCCTCTTTACTAATGTAGATGTGTCTGTCTTTAGAAGATGTGATGGTTCACTAGCTTTTAAGGGTGTACTAGACGGCAAGCTTTATTTAGTTGATTTTGCAAAAGAAGAGGCCGGTCTAGATGCATGCTTAATGGCTAAGACTTGCATGGGCTGGCTGTGGCATCGCCGCTTAGCACATGTGGGGATGAAGAATCTCCACAAGCTTCTAAAGGGAGAACACGTGATAGGTCTAACCAATGTTTATTTCGAAAAAGATAGACCTTGTGCAGCTTGTCAGGCAGGTAAACAAGTTGGAGGAGCACATCACAGCAAGAATGTGATGACCACGTCAAGACCTCTGGAGCTGCTGCATATGGACCTCTTCGGACCCGTCGCCTATCTAAGCATAGGAGGAAGTAAGTATGGTTTAGTTATTGTTGATGACTTTTCCCGCTTCACTTGGGTGTTCTTTTTGCAGGATAAGTCTGAAACCCAAGGGACCCTCAAGCGCTTCCTCAGGAGAGCTCAAAATGAGTTTGAGCTCAAGGTGAAGAAGATTAGGAGCGACAACGGGTCCGAGTTCAAGAACCTTCAAGTGGAGGAGTTTCTTGAGGAGGAAGGGATCAAGCACGAGTTCTCCGCTCCCTACACACCACAACAGAATGGTGTGGTAGAGAGGAAGAACAGGACGCTAATCGATATGGCGAGGACGATGCTTGGAGAGTTCAAGACCCCCGAGTGCTTTTGGTCGGAAGCCGTGAACACGGCTTGCCACGCCATCAACAGGGTCTATCTTCACCGCCTCCTCAAAAAGACGTCATATGAGCTACTAACCGGTAACAAACCCAATGTATCCTACTTTCGTGTTTTTGGGAGCAAGTGCTACATTCTAGTAAAGAAAGGTAGAAATTCTAAGTTTGCTCCCAAAGCTGTAGAAGGGTTTTTATTAGGTTATGATTCAAATACAAAGGCGTATAGGGTCTTCAACAAATCATCGGGTTTGGTTGAAGTCTCTAGCGACGTTGTATTTGATGAGACTAATGGCTCTCCAAGAGAGCAAGTTGTTGTTTGTGATGATGTAGATGAAGAAGATGTTCCGACGGCCGCTATACGAACCATGGCAATTGGAGACATTCGGCCACAAGAACAGGATGAACGAGATCAACCTTCTTCCTCAACGACGGTGCAACCCCCAACTCAAGACGATGAACAGGTTCATCAAAAGGAGGCGTGTGATCAAGGGGGAGCACAAGACGATCATGTGATGGAGGAAGAAGCGCAACCGGCACCTCCAACCCAAGTTCGAGCGATGATTCAAAGGGATCATCCCGTCGACCAAATTCTGGGTGACATTAGCAAGGGAGTAACTACTCGGTCTCGATTAGTTAATTTTTGTGAACATTACTCCTTTGTCTCCTCTATTGAGCCTTTCAGGGTAGAGGAGGCCTTGCTAGATCCGGATTGGGTGTTGGCCATGCAGGAGGAACTCAACAACTTCAAGCGCAATGAAGTTTGGACGCTGGTGCCTCGTCCCAAGCAAAATGTTGTGGGAACCAAGTGGGTGTTCTGCAACAAACAGGACGAGCACGGGGTGGTGACGAGGAACAAGGCTCGACTTGTGGCAAAAGGTTATGCCCAAGTCGCAGGTTTGGACTTTGAGGAGACTTTTGCTCCTGTGGCTAGGCTAGAGTCCATTCGTATCTTGCTAGCATATGCCGCTCACCATTCTTTCAGGTTGTACCAAATGGATGTGAAGAGCGCTTTCCTCAACGGGCCAATAAAGGAGGAGGTGTACGTAGAGCAACCCCCTGGCTTCGAGGATGAACGGTACCCCGACCACGTGTGTAAGCTCTCTAAGGCGCTCTATGGACTTAAACAAGCCCCAAGAGCATGGTATGAATGCCTTAGAGATTTTTTAATTGCTAATGCTTTCAAGGTTGGGAAAGCCGATCCAACTCTTTTCACTAAGACTTGTAATGGTGATTTGTTTGTGTGCCAAATTTATGTCGATGACATAATATTTGGTTCTACTAATCAAAAGTCTTGTGAAGAGTTTAGCAGGGTGATGACGCAGAAATTCGAGATGTCGATGATGGGCGAGTTGAACTACTTCCTTGGGTTCCAAGTGAAGCAACTCAAGGACGGCACCTTCATCTCCCAAACGAAGTACACGCAAGATCTGCTAAAGCGGTTTGGGATGAAGGACGCCAAGCCCGCAAAGACACCGATGGGAACCGACGGACACACCGACCTCAACAAAGGAGGTAAGTCCGTTGATCAAAGAGCATACCGGTCAATGATAGGGTCTTTACTTTATTTATGTGCTAGTAGACCGGATATTATGCTTAGCGTATGCATGTGTGCTAGATTTCAATCCGATCCTAAGGAGTGTCACTTGGTGGCGGTGAAGCGAATTCTTAGATATTTAGTCGCTACGCCTTGCTTCGGGATCTGGTATCCAAAGGGGTCTAACTTTGACTTAATTGGGTACTCAGATTCCGACTATGCTGGATGTAAGGTCGATAGGAAGAGTACATCGGGGACGTGCCAATTCTTAGGAAGGTCCCTGGTGTCATGGAACTCTAAGAAACAAACCTCCGTTGCCCTATCCACCGCTGAGGCCGAGTACGTTGCCGCAGGTCAGTGTTGCGCGCAACTACTTTGGATGAGGCAAACCCTCAGGGACTTTGGCTACAATCTGAGCAAAGTCCCACTCCTATGTGATAATGAGAGTGCTATCCGAATAGCGGAAAATCCTGTTGAGCACAGCCGCACAAAGCACATCGACATCCGGCATCACTTTTTGAGAGACCACCAGCAAAAGGGAGATATCGAAGTGTTTTATGTTAGCACCGAGAACCAGCTAGCCGATATCTTTACCAAACCTTTAGATGAGAAGACCTTTTGCAGGCTGCGTAGTGAGCTAAATGTCTTAGATTCGCGGAACTTGGATTGAATTGTAGCATACATGTATTTATGCCTTTGATCATGTTCATTCTGCATTTTGTTGCTTATTATGGTGCTCAAGTTGTACAAACACTCCCTGGACCTCACAAGTCCGTTGCAAAGTGATGCACATGTTTAGGGGGAGACATGTTACAACTTGACCCTTTGAGACTAACCACATGCTTGAGTTTGTCTGTTTTAGTCACAAAGGAGAATTGAAAGGAAAAAGGTGGACTTGGCCCATGAAAGACTTCCACTGCACTCCGATGAGGGGTAACTTATTCCAAGTCCATCTCATGAACTCTTATTGCCATTTGCTCTTAATTGAAGATTTTTGTGAGGCAATGGGGTTAAAGGGCCAAAATTGATTTCGTTTTGGTGTTTGATGCCAAAGGGGGAGAAAATAAAGGCCAAAGCAATAAATGGATCAGCTACCACTTGAGAGATTTTGAAAATAGTAGAATAGAGCTTTTGGTTTGTCAAAACTCTTTTGTTGTCTCTCTTGTCAAAAGTTGGCTTCTTGTGGGGAGAAGTAGTAATTATGGGAAAAAGGGGGAGTTTTTGAAATCCTTGATCAATCTCTTTTTGAATGACTCTCTTTATGCTTAAACATGTGTGTTTAACTTAGAGATAGAGATTTGTGTTTGATTTGCAAAAACAAACCAAGTGGTGGCAAAGGATGATCCATATATGCCAAAATTGATTCAAAATAAATTTAAGTGTTATTTGAATTGAGTTTGCACTTGTTCTAGTGGCTTTATGTAGTGTTGGCATAAATCACCAAAAAGGGGGAGATTGAAAGGGAAATGTGCCCTTGGGCCATTTCTAAGTATTTTGGTGATTGAGTGCCAACACATGTGTTTAATTGTGAATTTGTGTACATGGATGAACAAGGTGCAAATCATGAAGTAAAGGTATGTTTCTAAGCCTTAGTACATTGGTTTTGTGGACTAACATATTTGTCTAAGTGTTAGAAACAGAAAGAAGAAAAAGAGAAAAGGGGAGAGAATGACTTGGCTGTGTGCAACCAAGTCCCAGCTCGGTCTGGAGCACCGGACTGTCCGGTGTGCACCGGACAGTGTCCGGTGCGCCAGACTGACTCGACTCGAACTGGCCGCTCTCGGGATTTTGGCCGGCGGCGTACGGCTAAAATTCACCGGACTGTCCGGTGTGCACCGGACTGTCCGGTGAGCCAACGGTCGGCCAGGCCAACGGTCGGCCGCGCAATCGGCGCGGGACACGTGGCCGAGCCAACGGTCGGAAGACGGCACCGGACTGTCCGGTGTGCACCGGACATGTCCGGTGCGCCAACGGCTCGCAGATCTCCAACAGGCTGCAACGGTCGGCAGCGCCAGAAAAGGAAACAAATCGGGCACCGGACACTGTCCGGTGTGCACCGGACTGTCCGGTGCCCCCGACGACAGAAGGCAGGGATGGCCTTCCGGATTTGCTCTCAACGGCTCCTAGCTGCCTTGGGGCTATAAAAGGAGCCCCTAGGCGCATGGAGGAGAGACACAAGCAACTCTTAAGCATTCTTGATCATCCACACAAGTTCTTTGCGCATTCGTTTGTGATTCTAAGAGATTCGAGCTCTGTTCTAGTGTGAACTCTGAGATAGTCATTCGAGCTCGAGTCTTGGCCGTGTGTGTGCGCTTTTGTTGTGGATTTGTGTGTGTTGCTTCCCTCCCTTACTCTGTGCTTTCTTTGTGATCATATACTTGTAAGGGCAAGAGACTCCAATTTGTGGAGATTCCTTGCAAACGGGATAGTGAAAGGAAAAGCAAAACACCGTGGTATTCAAGTGGGTCTTTGGACCGCTTGAGAGGGGTTGATTGCAACCCTCGTCCGTTGGGACGCCACAACGTGGAAGTAGGCAAGCATTGGCTTGGCCGAACCACGGGATAAACCACCGTGTCACCTCTGTCTTGATCTCTTGTGGTATTGTGTTCTGTTGAGACTTCACCTTAGCCACTTGGCAATACTCGTGCTAACACTTAACAAGTTTGTGGCTTAAGTTTGAAGTTTTTACAGGATCACCTATTCACCCCCCCCCCCTCTAGGTGCTCTCAGGGGGGTCAGGACACACATCTCGAGCAATTCCGTAAGATGCAGGCCAAGCTCGACGAAGAAGCGGGGCGGCTTGTGCAGCTCCGACAAAACATCGAGCAGGAGCGGGCAGGCTGAGCACTTGCCGGAGGAGCGCGTCATCGGGCCCGAGACGTCCAGCGTCGTATCGTTGACGATGCCAGGGCAGGGCTGCCCCCGACCTTCAGCGGGGTCGGCCAGAATCTAGCTGCAGCGGCGATGCTACTCCGAGCAATGCTGGAGCCATCCACCACCGAGGGGCGGCGTATCTAGGGCGAACTCAAAGGTCTCCTGGAAGACGCAGCGGTCCGACGAGCCGAAAGCTCTGCCTCCCGAAGGCAAGGGTGCCCCTCGGAGCATCACACAACGCCCTCCCGACGCGTGCGGGAGGCCTCGGTCCGCTCCGAGCGCACACGGGACAGGACGCCCGCAGCCCCGGATCGCCTGGACAATGAGCAGCACCGCCGCGACCGTCGAGCCTGCCTCGAAGAGAGGGTGAGCCGAGGCTACCACCCCAGGCGCGGAGGACGCTACGACAATGAGGAGGACCGGAGCCCTCGCCCGAATCGCCAGGTCCGAGGGTCTTCAGCCGGGCCATACGACGGGCGCCGTTCCCGGCCCGGTTCCGAGCCCCGACTACCATCACCAAGTACTCAGGGGAGACAAGGCCGGAGTTGTGGCTTGTGGATTACTGACTGGCATGCCAGTTGGGAGGGACAAATGACGACAACCTCATCATCCGCAACCTCCCCCTTTTCCTCTCCTACGCTGCCCGGGCATGGCTAGAGCATCTGCCTCCTGCGCAGATCTCCGACAGGGACGACCTGGTCAAGGCCTTCGCGGGAAACTTCCAAGGTACGTACGTGCGCCGTGGGAACTCATGGGATCTCCGAAGCTGCCGCCAGCAGCCAGGGGAATCCCTGCGAGAGTACATCCGACGGTTCTCAAAGCAGCGCACCGAGTTGCCCAACATCACCGACTCGGATGTCATCGAGGCGTTCCTCGCTGTAATACCCAGAATTGTAAATCATAAGAAGAAGTAATGACCTTGTGTGTATTGACTAGACCTACTATC
The DNA here is from genome assembly GCA_029449295.1 of Zea luxurians. Taxonomy (NCBI): domain Eukaryota; kingdom Viridiplantae; phylum Streptophyta; class Magnoliopsida; order Poales; family Poaceae; genus Zea; species Zea luxurians. The sequence goes on from JAOPSE010000023.1 coordinate 41,100,475, forward strand.
GCATGTGAATAAACTTCATCCAAAAAGGGATTAAATAGCCAAAGATACCTAGACAAATCATGCATCATGCCGAGTTTTATTTGATTGCGCATTTGTAAATAATAAAATAAATGTTTCATTAACAATGTATTAATGGGTCCATAGAATTTAGCCCCCTAATTGGAAAACAAATCCCTAAAGGAAAGTGGAAAGGGAAAAGAGAGGTACTATAGAGAAGATATATAAAATACATATTATAAAAGTGATGCTAGTATATTCAGATTAAGTGTTAGTTTGAAATAATAAATACACAATGAATTGGAATTCAAAAATTTGGAATTCAAAAGAATTACAAATGAAAGAAAATAGAAAATAAAAACAAAAAAAGAAGGAAAACTCCACCTGGGCCGGATTACACCATTTCAGCCCACATACCCTAACACTCACCCGCTCGGCCCGGCTTCACCTCGCGCGCGCGCTCAGCGCGGGTGCATTGGCTGACACGCGGGACCCCCCCCTCGCCAGCGACTCTCCCTCGTCGCCCGGTCCGCGTCGCATATCCGTTACACCGACTGGCGGGCCCAGCCGCGCAGGATCGTCAACGAACTCCCGGGTGGAGCGCGGCATGGGCGGACCTGCTCGAGCTCCACGGAATCCACCACTGACCGAACCAATCGGAGTATAAAACCTTGTTAGACCTCGCCTCCTTCTCACCCGACCTGCGCCGCCACCATAGATCACCTGGGCTCTGTCGCGCACGGCGGAATCGTGGGAAAAGGAAGCCAAACCTCGCCGCCGTGTGCTCATCCCGCGCCCAGTGTCGCTTGTTGGATGTGGAGTTGACTCGGGAATCTCCGTTCTGTGTGGATTGTGGGCGGGTGGGCAATCGGGCTCGTGAGCCATCGTCGGGCAGCGAATTGCTCGCCAGAATCGGTGGATCGCCGCCATCCGCCATCGCTCGCGGCCAGCTTTCCCCACTGCGCTAAAATCGGTATGGTCCCACCCTTTGTTTTGCAAGCGTCTCGAATTCAATTGGGGCCTAGTGCACCTAGGAATTGTACCATGGGGGTCGGGTGCGGGAGTTCTGGGAATGGCGCTCCGCCGCGGTGGGCTTGCCGTCGAGATTGGGGATGAACCGGGGAAGGGAGCCTTGTGCTAGCCGTCGGATCCTTTTGCTGCTGTGGGGATTAGATCTGGTAGAGTTTCGTCCGCGTCCGTTCGTTGGCGATCGGATGGATCGCGGGGGACCTCTGGTATTTAAAATGTGGATCGTTGGATGGCGAACCGTCGGCCAGGATTAGAATTTGGCGTACCGCTTGGGTTGAATAGGCGTACCCGTCCGATCGTGATCCAGTGACAGTGGGTCAATCTCAGAAAATAAGATCGGGACCGTTGATATACCCATCAACGGTCTGTTTGCGTATGAGGCCATCGGGGTATCCGGACCGTGGGATCTAAATCATGCGGTCAGCTTTGCATATTGATTCGGGGTATTGTAGGTCTAATTGAGGGCGTAGAGTTCTAATCTGACGGCTCAGATCGGCTGATACCCCTTCGCGGCGCGGGTTTTGCAAAAGAACCCTTACGGTTTTGGAGAATAGAATCCGCCGTCCACCTTGGGATTACTCTGAGTCTTGGATCCTTTTGCGCTATAGCCCCTGGAGTTTCTGATAATAATGTGCCAAGTCCAGAGACCAATAAAAATAGAAAATTAAGTATAAAAAATGATTTTTAATACAAAAACAATACTAGAAACTTGTATAATTCATATATAATTCATTTTAGCTCCAAATTGAGTCATTCTAGTTGCAATAATTTTGTATTAATATTGTCTACCAACTAGTAATACTGTTTAGCCGTGAAACTTGAATTAAAATTATTCATTTGGATTAATCTATTCTAAGCACTAAATAATTTCCGAAATTCATAACTTGGTAACCGCAACTCCAAATTTAGTGGTTCTTATTTCTACGATCTCGTAGCGACGCGTAGATTATTTTATTTCAGTTTGTTCTTATGTTTGGTGTGATGTTAATTTTATCTATACCATGTTTGTTTGTATTGCTACGACTAGCGCGAGGACACGTGTCATCTGAAAAGCAAGTTGGTACCTGAAATCTCAAGTGCCAGGCAAGTTGTGCCCTTGACCACTTTTTACCCAATAATGTTCTTTAATATCATTTATTCATGCATAGGTTAATTTTGATGGGACCCAATAGGTTACCCTAGACTGTTTATCTCATTACCTTGTTTACCCCTGAATCACTTGGGTAGTTTGCTATTGCTTTACATGGATTTGGGATAATTATTTATCATATCTATGTTCCAGTTATTTTATTATTCTATTTATGTTCATGTCAAGATCATTAATGTTAATTGGAACATAGAGCTTAACTTGAGAAACACGTGCCACCACAAGGGTTTATGGACGCCCTTGGCTGATTAATTAGGAAAGCTAGTGGAGGACTACCTTACCCGAAAGGCGCAAGGGCAGTAGGGGAGTGGTCAGTGTAGGGAGGTCCTTGGTTGATTTTGCTGCGATGGCGGTCAGACAAGAACCCTGCATTGGAGCTTCCTATAAACTGTAGCGGGTTTTCTGAAGCTAGTGGAACTTTGTAAAGGCCTCGTAGTGTTACCCTGCCTCGCCTCCTCGGTAGAGGTGTATGGGAAGTCGCGATCCCTTGGTAGATGGATAACATGACTTGTGGGTAAAGGGTACCACCTCTGCAGAGTGTAAAACTGGTATACTAGCTGAGCTCACGGTCATGAGCAGCTCAGGACTCTCTGATGATTAATTTATGGAACTAAATTCAATTTGTCATATGCATTGCATCGCAGGTGGTGATGTTACTTTTGTTCTACTACTTAATTGGGTTGGTATTTACTTATACTTAGTAACTGCTAATAAAATTTTGACCAACCTTAAAAGCAATGCTCAGCTCTAACCATCCTCTTTGGTAAGCCTTACACTTCACGTGAGCTCCCACCTTTGGCGAGTTCATGCACATTATTCCCCACAACTTGTTGAGCGATGAACGTATGTGAGCTCACTCTTGCTGTCTCACACCCCCCCCCACAGGTCAAGAACAGGTACCGCAGGATGAGGCACATGGAGGATGCTGCGATGAGTTCGTGAGAGAGATCTAGGCCGTCGTCTCCCAGTCAATTTTGGGTTGCTAGACCGTTGTCTCCGTATAATGTAATTATTTATTTATTTTGTACATAACTCCTATTATATAGTAAAGATGTGACATTCGATCCTGTGCCACTATACATCATATGTGTGAGACTTGGTCCCAGCATACCTGGTGTTTATGTTCGCGCCCGGGTCTTGGTGCCCCTAAAACCCGGGTGTGACACTCGCCAGCACCACGTGCCGGGACCTGGTGAGCAAACTGGGGCGCAAGACTCCCACCAAGGCGAGCGAATTGATGGACATCGCCACCAAGTTCGCCTCTGGTCAGGAGGCGGTCGAAGCCATCTTCCGGAAGGACAAGCAGCCTCAAGGAAGACAGAAGGAAGACGCCCCCGAGGCGTCCGCCCAGCGTGGCTCGAAAAAGAAGGCCAAGAAGAAGGCGCAAGCAAAGCGCGACGCCATTGACGCGGATCTCGTCGCTGCGGCTGAGCACAGGAATCCTCGGAAGCCTCCCGGAGTAGTCAACACGTTTGACAAGATGCTCAAGGAATCATGTCCCTATCACAGGGGTCCCATCAAGCACACCCTTGAGGAGTGCGACATGCTCCGGCGTTACTTCATCAAGGCAGGACCCTCGGCAGAAGGTGGCAAGGACCAAGGCAACAATAAGAAGGGGGGCGACAAGGAAAAGGAGTTCCCGGAGGTCCGCGACTGCTTCATGATCTACGGCGGACAGGTGGCGAACGCCTCGGCTCGGCACCACAAGTAGGAGAGCCAGAAGGTCTGCTCGGTGAAGGTAGCAGCGCCGGTCTACCTAGACTGGTCCGACAAGCCCATCACCTTCGACCAAGGCGACCACCCCGACCATGTGCCGAGCCCAGGAAGGTACCCGCTCATCGTTGACCTCGTCATCGGCAACGCAAGGCTCACCAAGGTCCTCATGGACGGAGGCAGCAGCCTCAACATCATCTACGCTGAGACCCTAGGGCTCTTGGGGATAGATCTGTCCACGATCCGGGCCGGTGCAGCACCCTTTCACGGGATCGTCCTCGGTAAGCGCGTCCTGCCCCTTGGGCAACTTGATTTGCCCGTCTGCTTCGGAACTCTCTCCAACTTCCACAGGGAAACCCTCACGTTCGAGGTGGTCGGGTTCCGAGGGACCTATCACGCGGTGTTGGGAAGACCGTGCTACGCCAAGTTCATGGCCATCCCCAACTACATGTACCTCAAGCTCAAGATGACAGACCCCAATGGAACCATCACCGTCGGACCCACGTACCGCCACACTTACGAGTGCGACGTGGAATGCGTGGAGTATGCTGAGGCCATCGCTGAGTCCGAGGCCCTCATCGCCGACCTGGATAGCCTTTCCAAAGAGGCGCCTGATGCGAAGCGCCACGCCGGCAACTTTGAACCAGCCGAGGCGGTTAAGACCGTCGCCCTCGACCCCAGCAACGACGCCTGCAAGCACTTCAGGATCGGCTCCGAGCTCGACCCCAAATAGGAAGCAGTGCTCGTCGACTTTCTCCGCGCAAATGCCGAATTTTTTGCGTGGAGTCCCTTGGACATGCCAGGCATACCGAGGGATGTCGCCGAGCACTCGCTGGATATCCGAGCCGGTGCCCGACCCGTGAAGCAGCACCTGCGCCGTTTTGATGAAGAGAAGCGCAGGGCCATAGGCGAGGAGGTCCACAAGCTGATGGCTGCAGGGTTCATCAAAGAGGTATTCCATCCCGAATGGTTAGCTAACCCTATGCTTGTAAAGAAAAAAGGTGGGAAATGGAGGATGTGCGTAGACTACACTGGTCTAAACAAAGCATGTCCGAAGGTTCCCTACCCTCTGCCTCGCATCGATCAAATTGTGGACTCCACTGCTGGGTGCGAAACTCTGTCATTCCTCGACGCCTATTCAGGTTATCACCAAATCAAGATGAAAGAATCCGACCAGCTCGCGACTTCTTTCATCACACCCTTTGGCATGTTTTGTAATATTACTATGCCATTTGGCTTGAGGAATGCAGGTGCAACCTACCAAAGGTGCATGAACCAAGTGTTCGGAGAACACATCGGCAGAACGGTTGAGGCTTACGTCGATGACATCGTTGTCAAGACAAGGAAAGCCTCCGACCTCCTCTCCGACCTCGAAGTGGCTTTTGGGTGCCTGCACGCAAAGGGCGTAAAACTCAATCCCGAAAAGTGTGTCTTCGGAGTTCCCCGAGGCATGCTCCTAGGGTTCATCGTCTCCGAGCGAGGCATCGAGGCCAACCCAGAGAAAATCACGGCCATCACCAACATGGGACCCATCAAGGATTTAAAAGGAGTATAAAGGGTCATGGGATGCCTTGCGGCTCTGAGCCGCTTCATCTCGCGCCTCGACGAGAAAGGATTACCCTTGTACCGCCTCTTAAGGAAGGCCGAGCGCTTCACTTGGACCCCCGAGGCCGAGGAAGCCCTCGGAAACTTAAAGGCACTCCTTACTAACGCGCCCATCTTGGTGCCCCCCGCTGCGGGAGAAGCCCTCTTGATCTACGTAGCCGCAACCACTCAGGTGGTCAGCGCCGCGATCGTAGTCGAGAGACAAGAAGAAGGGCATGCACTGCTCGTCCAGAGGCCGGCCTACTTCGTCAGTGAGGTGCTATCCGAGACCAAGATCCACTACCCACAAATCCAGAAGCTACTGTACGCAGTAATTCTGACGCGGCGGAAGTTGCGACACTACTTCGAGTCTCATACGGTGACTGTGGTGTCATCCTTCCCCCTGAGAGAGATCATCCAGTGCCAAGAGGCCTTGGGTAGGGTAGCAAAATGGGCAGTGGAACTCATGGGCGAAACAATTTCGTTTGCCCCTCGGAAGGCCATAAAATACCAAGTCTTGGCGGACTTCTTGGCTGAATGGGTCGACACCCAGTTGCCGACAGCTCCAATCCAGGCCGAACTTTGGACCATGTACTTCGATGGGTCGCTAATGAAAACAGGAGCAGGTGCTGGCTTGCTCTTCATCTCACCCCCTCGGGAAACATGTGCGCTACATGCTGCGCCTCCATTTTCCGGCGTCAAACAACGTGGCCGAGTACGAGGCTTTGGTTAATGGGTTGCGCATCGCCGTCGAGCTAGGGGTTCGGCGCCTCGACGCTCGGGGCGACTCGCAGCTCGCCATTGACCAAGTCATGAAGAACTCCCACTGCCGCGATCAAAAAATGGAGGCCTATTGCGACGAAGTTCGGCGCTTGGAAGATAAGTTCCACGGGCTGGAACTCAACCAAGTTGCTCGACGGTACAACGAGACCACGGATGAGCTGGCTAAAATAGCCTCGGGGCGAACGACGGTTCCCCCAGACGTCTTCTCCAGGGATATATATCAACCATCCGTGAAACTCGACGATGCGCCCGAACTCGACGAGACCTCGGCCCAGCTCGAGGTACCCTCGGCCGCCGAGGGTGAGGCCTTGCGCATCGAGTGAGAGTGGAATGGGGTTACACCAAACCAAAACTGGCAGGCCCCGTACCTGCAATATCTCCTCCGAGGAGAGCTGCCCCTCGACAAGGCCGAAGCTCGGCGACTGGCTCGGTGCGCCAAGTCGTTCGTTTTACTGGGTGATGAAAAAGAGTTGTACCACCGCAGCCCCTCAGGCATTCTCCAACGATGCATATCCGTCGCCCAAGGACAAGAGCTGTTACAAGAAATACACTCGGGGGCTTGCGGTCACCATGCAACACCTCAGACCCTCGTCGGAAACGCTTTCCGACAAGGTTTCTACTGGCCGACCGCGATGGCCGACGCCACTAGGATTGTACGCTCCTGTCGAGGGTGTCAAGCGAGACAGATGTACCTGCTCGCTCAGACCCTGCAAACAATACCCATCACTTGGTCGTTTGCCGTATGGGGTCTAGACCTCGTCGGTCCCTTGCAGAAGGCACCCGGGGGCTTCAAGCACCTGCTGGTCGCCATCGACAAATTCTCCAAGTAGATCGAGGTCCGACCCTTAACCAGCATCGGGTCTGAGCAGGCGGTGGCGTTCTTCACAAATATCATCCATCGCTTTAGGGTCCCAAACTCCATCATCACCGACAATGGCATGCAGTTCACTGGGAAAAAGTTCCTGGACTTCTGCGAAGACCACCACATCCGTGTGGACTGGGCCGCCGTAGCTCACCCAATGACAAATGGGCAGGTGAAGCGTGCCAACAGTATGATTTTGCAGGGACTAAAGCCGAGGATCTACAACGACCTCAATAAGTTCGGCAAGCGGTGGATAAAAGAGCTACCCTCGGTGGTTTGGAGTCTGATGACGATGCCGAGTCGGGCCACGGGTTTCTCGCCGTTCTTTCTAGTCTATGGGGCCGAGGCTATCCTACCCACGGACTTAGAATATGGTTCCCCGAGGACAAAGGCTTACGACGACCAAAGCAACCAGACCAGCCGAGAAGACTCATTGGACCAGCTGGAAGAGGCTCGGGACGTGGCCTTACTACACTCGGTGCGATATCAGCAGTCTCTGCGACGCTACCACGCCCGAATAGTTCGGCCCCGAGGCTTCCAAGTGGGAGACTTGGTACTTCGGCTACGACAAGACGCCCGAGGGTGCCACAAGCTTACTCCTCCCTGGGAAGGGCCCTTCATCATCGCCAAGATTTTGAAGCCCGGGACATACAAGCTGGCCAACGATCAAGGCGAGGTCTACAGCAACGCTTAGAACATCCAACAGCTACGTCGCTTTTACCCTTAAAATGTTTCAAGTCGTACATGTATCTCACTTTCTTTACATGCATAGATAAAGTCTAACCATCAAGGAAGGATCAGCATTGCCTCGGCAAAGCCCGACCCTCCCTCGGGGGCTAGAAGGGGGAACCCCCTCTGCGTCAAAAATTTTTCTCGAAAAAGTCTTTTACCAGAACGTCTTTCGCGCTTTTTGACTGCGTCGATAACAGAATCCTAAAGACGAGCGAGAGAGACCTTGAACGGCAAGGCCGACCAAGCCGAGGGACTCCTACGCCTCCGGGATACGGATACCTCACTCATCACTTTCCGCGAAAAGTAGCTCACGCTCGGATAAGCGATTCTGCTACCGAACAAGTCCTAACGCTCGAAAACTTTTCTGCGAGAACGACTTTCGTGCCTTTTCGACTGCATCGATAACAGAATCCTAAAAACGACGGGAGAACACGTAAGCGGCAAGGCCGACTGAGCTGAGGGACTCATATGCCTCCGGGATACGGATACCTCACTCATCACCTTCCGCGAAAAGTAACTCACGCTCGGATAAGCGATTCTGCTACCGAACAAGTCCTAACACACAAAACGAGAGGAAAGAAAACACAGCTTTATAACCCAACAATTAAAATGTTTAGGTCTCGGCGACCACGAAAAACATACGCATACTTAGAACAAACTGTTCTTGCAGGCTCGGACATCGGCAGGGGGAGGAGCGGCACGCTCGGCGTCATTTCCACCCTCGGCAGAATCTGGCCCGGCCCCAGACGGTGACACGGGCGGAAGGACCTCCACCTCAAAGGAGGAAGCCAGCGCCGCACTTGGGCCCTCGACAGCCGTGTCAAGCCTCTGGACCTCGGCTAAGGCAGCCTCTTCTTCGTCGGGTAAGCAGTACCCCTCGCTAACCCGCTCCAGATCCACGTCGTAGTGGGAAGCGAGCACGGCGAAGACCCGCCTAACGCCATGGTGCAGCGCCCCGCGGAGTCTGTTGCGCACATGGCCGCCCAAAGCCCGCAGATGACTCTGGGGGGAGCTACCCGAGGGGACGCCGTCGAGGCCAAAGGCCTGGCAGAAAGCCGAGATGGCCTCGAACATGGCCACACGCTCGGCCTCCTTCTACTCAGCCGCCTCGGCAAGCGCCTTGTAGTTCTTGACAGACTCGTCAAGAGCCGTCTCGAACCCTGCAGATAGCAGGACAACATCCTTCAGACGCAAGGAGAAGAATGGAGACAAAAACGAAGTCGCAGAGCGGGCAAAACATACCCTCGGCCCAGGCACGCTGCTGTGAGGCCATGGCTCGGGCAGACCCGACGACCACGGCCAGACCCTCCGCAAGGGTCCCGGCCCGAGCGGTCGCCTCGGGTCTAGAAAGGGGGAAGCCCCCTCTGCGTCAAAACTTTCCTCGGAAAAGTTTTTCGCCAAAACGACTTTCGTGCCTTTCGACTGCGTCGATAACAAAATCCTAAAGACGAGCGAGAGAGACCTTGAACGGCAAGGCCGATCGAGCCGAGGGACTCCTACGCCTCCGGGATACGGATACCTCACTCGTCACCTTCCGCGAAAGGTAGCTTATGCTCGGATAAGTGATTCTGCTACCGACGAACAAGTCCTAATGCTCGAAACAAGAGGAAAGAAACACGGCTTTATACCCAAATGTTCAGGCCTCAACAACCACAAAGAACAAACACACGTACCTGGGGTAACAATGGTACCTAGACTTAGACGTCGGCAGCGCCCTCGGCGGTTGTCCCGACCTACGGCAGATGTCTTAGTACTTAAAACTATTACATCTCGCCCTCAAGAGGGTACCATTACAAATGGGACTCCGGGTCCATTCCTGCAGGAATGAACAACCTCCACACCAGAAGGCCTGCGGGACAACAAACTCCAGATGGCTCGCCAGCGACCACTGCACCAACAGCGCGACAACGACCTCCATCTCGGGCGGCTAGACAACGGCAGCGATGGCCTTAGGGCAAATGCTACTGCTAAAAGGCCCTCGTTCATGTCCCCTCATGGGGAACGAGAACCAGCCATTAAAGCCAAAGAGTCGGAGGTCCCGAGCGTAGGTGGCACTGACGGTCTCATCGGCGGAGGCAACCGCTTCGGCAGAGGAAGCCTCACCTATGGCGACCACCACCTCAGCACCGACGACAGCGGCCACCTGCCCACCAACACCGCATCGGCGAACGGCGGCCGCCCCATAGCACACTGATAGGTCCTCACTCCCGTCCTCGCCACAAGAACGAGAACGGGACCGTCCCAGAACACGAGTACCGCCCTCGCGGCATACGACGTGTTGTGCGACCCCCCGGTGCAGTTGACGGCGCAAGGAGGACCTGGACGTGGCCGGCCCGCGCACGGCGTGACCGACACCCGAGCGGCAGACGGGCAACCGCGCTCCGCCCCAGCGGTAGGAGGTGGCACCGGAAGTGGCGCCAGAGCGGCTCAGGCCGAGGAGCCGGACACACGGTAGCTGCCAGCGCCACGGACGGTGAACGCCCTCCTCCCCCGATCACTGAGGGAAGGAGCGGGCCGCTGCCCACGCGGAGGCGGGCCTCGACTCGGCGCACCCTCCTCCCCAGCCCGGATGATGAACATCCTTGAAGCTGAGGGCAGGGGGGAGGCCACGGCCCGGCTCGCTCTTCCCCACCACAAGGCCTGCGGTCATCATCCTGGGTGACCGCCGGCGGGGGACTACAGCCGGGCTGCGTGATGAAAATCCTTGAAGCCGAGCGATGATTGAAGAGCGCCAACCCCCACGGGGTCGTGCTCCTCAAACAACAGCAAAAAGAAGGCAACACAGGTGCACCTCATCTGGGGGCTCGAAAGGTGGAAGGGCGCGATGGATTAGAGGAGTGTGAAGGCATGGCTACTGCCCGGGGGGTCGATCCCTTTTTAAAGGCAGATCTCCTCACTCGCACCCCCAAGCGTCATGGGCAAAGTCTCCACCGACGCGCTCCAGGGTTCTCACCCTCCGACGCGGGGGCTGGGTCCCACACGTCATGCGAGCTGACCCGAAACGGAAGAAGCCAAATCGACGCACACAAAGCATGTAACCGCCCCACGGTTATAAGCATTCCCCCATCCTCGCCGAAACCAGCGGTCGAAAGGGCGGACCGCCACGCAGGAGGCATGCAACCGCACCACGGTGGTGCACTTTTTCGGCTTCGTCACATCCGGCGGTCCAGCGTGGAGGCCCGGGCCCATATATCATGTAACCGGCGCAACGGTTACTACGTGCAAGGAAACCGCACCACCACTCGCGCCAATGCCACGTCTTCTCGACTGCAGAACCAGTGTCGCGACTCGAGACAGCCCTGCGCGTGACCCAACAGTGCTAATTGAGTGCAACAATCACGGGTCAGTCAGCCGCGGGGATAGGCGCGACGGTTGATATGACCAGAGGCGGGCCAGCAGTAATTACAGCAACAGACGGGCGGAAGCAGCGGTCCAATCACCTACAGGCTCGCACCCTCTCCTGAAATGGCAGGGGAGCCCTCTCCCACAGAGTAAGGACGACGCACCCGTGTTCTGTTCCTCGAACAGCTCGCGCACGCGCAACAGACGCCCCACGAATCGCCCGTCCCGTCGCATTAACTCCTTGGCAGGGCAAGCGACACCTCTGGCAGGAGAAGCGGGCGCCGTTTCGCCTCCGTCATAATGACCGCATCAAAAAAGGTGCGCCACTTTATTTAAATTCATGTCCTTTTTCTTTCCCTCTCTCTCTCTCTCTTGCCACAGGGACCGGGAAAGGGGGTATTTTGAAAAAGGATCCTTTCCAGCGAAGGAAACGGGCCCCAAGCCCTCCTACTGATCAGGGGTTCGAAGGTTGCGCCCTCCGGGGTTCGGCAACCGCCCCAGAGCACTCAGGCTCCGAGCCCTTTACTGATCAGGGGTTCGAAGGCTGGCCCCTCGGAAGGGTTCGACATCCACCCAAGAGCATGCAGAGTCAGGGATGACCCTGGGTACATCCGTTACATGGCCGAGGCTTGGGCTACGCTCCCAAGGTACCCTAGGACATTTCTGAGACCAGCAGGAACGATTTGTAACGGAATCCCACCGGAGGGAGGCATCGAGCCCTCGGACCCTATCGAATGGGTCTGGGTCCGGCAAATCACCTGCAGGTACTTTTGGAGCGCGCCTCTGGGCCACTAGCCGACCCTTATCAAACGGGGCTCGAGCGTCCACTCGGATCACCCGCTAGCAACTCACTGGAAACACCCTGTTCGGTGCCCTCCGAGGGTAACATGGCACTTCCCCCCCTTCCTCCTTGCGGAAAGGCGACGAAGGGGCATACAATAAAAGTCGAGACAGTCCTTGATCGTCCTCTCGCTCCGTGCAGAGGCTCGGGGGCTGCTCTCGTAACAGGCTATGGCCGAACTGTTGACCACGTCAACAAAACCAGCATGAAAACTCGGAGCCTGACCGTACACCCGGGCAACGGCCAGGCCGCATGAGGGAACAACAAGGCCGACCGAGGCATCGCAAAAAAGAATTAAGACCTCAGAGGAGTCAAACCACGCCTCTGAGGCCTCGGGGGCTACACCCGGCGGGTGCGCTCGCGCGCACCCACCAGAACAAAACACGACCGAGAAGGGCTGGTCCCCTTGCAAAAATCCGGCGGAACCTCCAAGCGAGTGCTCGCACTCCCTTCGAGGCTCGGGAGCTACTGTCGGGTACCATAATTAGGGGTACCCCCAATGCTCCTTAATCCGGCTACAAAACATCTTTAGAACAAACCATACACAGCTGATAAAGCGTGGTTCAAGTCAATGCCTCGTCTACCAAGGGACGCAACCTCATCCGAGCCCAGCCTCGGCCTCGGGCGGGAACAGTAGTCCCGGACGGATTCACGCCTCGCCCGAGGGCCTCCTCAGGCAGTGAGCGCACCCTCGGCTCGCCTGAAGCCCAGCTTGGGCAGACTTTGTCGTGCAGCGACCTCGGCCGGATCGCCCTACCAACCGACCGTATCGCATGCGCATTTAATGCGAGGATCGCCTAACACCTTATCCTGACACGCGTGCCTCAGTCGGCAAGGTCGAAGTGACCGCAGTCACTTCGCCCCTTTACTGACCGATCTGACAGGAAAACAGCATTGTTCGCCCCGCTCCAGCTACTGTGCCAACCACCAGGGTAAAACTGAGTCACGGTCTCCCACGAGTTCGACCTCGGGCGCAACAGGGATCTCCGCCTCGCCCGTCCCCAGGCCCGGTCTGTTAGAAATATGCCCTAGAGATAATCATAGAGATGAGCATATTTCTTTGTATCCATGATATATATATATATATATTGCTTAATTGAATATCCATGGAAGGCACCTTGTATTGATTAGCAATTATGTGAATTGTTTGTGAGATTCTTTACTTATATGGTTATTCTAAATGATGTGCCTAGTCAGAGTCGATGACTAGCATATGTATTAGTTGATGACTACATTTCACAAGTCATGAACATGGAGATGTTAAACTAATAATGTGGGCGCATGTATGACATGAGGCTGGACTGACCCAACGTGAGATATTGTAATATAGTTCTCTTTTTGCAACATGAATACTGTATCCTTAGACCTGAGATTGTCACATGTTCTCAAGATGTGAATTGACTTACTTAGGGACTATCAAACGCTATTCCATAACTGGGTAGTTATAAATGTAGTTTTGGGTTTGTCAGGAAGCATGCTGTGAGGCATGGTCAGTCAAGATGGAATTTGTCCCTCTCTTTGTGAGAGAGATATATCTAGGCCCCTCGAGTGATTGGATCAAGAAATGCATGGCCGTGCTAGGGTTAAGAGTTAACCATTGAAAGGATTCCAATTCACAGTATCGAGAAAAAGAGGTCAGCTTAGAGCCAGACCAAATATCGTGAGACAAAGGGAACAACATGTACGTAATGTTGCAATGGTTCGTCTGATATAATCTTTACGTGCGCATAGGAGTTGACATGTCTTGCTAGAGGCTGCTGTCAATTATTGGGCCAAGTAAGAGTACTCGGGCTATGTCTATTTGTACGTGAACCTATAGGGTCACACACTTAAGGGGAAGGAAGCCTAACTCGGATTAGATCCGAAATTAGACTGGGCTTTAGGGTTGATGATGGGCCTCGGTGTCAGAAGCCCACCATAACGCCTATATAATGAGGGGCGGGGGCACGGTTAGGCTTAACCTAATTCGCCACCAGCAAACGAGTAACCGCTCGCCTCCCGCCCTCGCCAAGCCGTCGTCGCGAACCTAGCAGTTCGGTACGCGGTGCTTCCTCCCTGTACGTGTGGATACCTCGGAGGTGCTGTATCTGGAGCACTAGGACGAACCGTGCGAGGACGTGAAGGACGCCGACGACTGCACGGCACTGCTCGACGCGTTCGTCTACATCGAGACGTCTTCCGCTGCTCTGCGCGTCTAGTGGTAATTCCATGACCTATAACCGCAGTAGTTATTGGTATTATGGGGTTGAAAATTTTGTTTTGCGCTAACGTAGCCTCCCGTAATCCTATAGTGGTATCGGAGCCAGGTTCTGCGTAGTTTTAGGTCTGGATCTAGGTTCATGAGATGGATCTACTTGATGCACGATTTGATTAGATCAATTGGTTATAAAGGGTTGAAGTAGATTACATAGGATATGACTGAAAAGATTAGTTCGTCCTTCTCTGTTATGTGCGCGACTTGCCCCTACCGGCTGGAATCACCATTGAGGCTAACTGCGTACACAACCAGTAGATTGACGTAACAGATCGACGTCATGAGTGTAATCTTCTTCGGGTCGAAAGTCTCGGATTTGGGTTGATTTGATCAACCGCATGAGATTTCCAGTGGAATTTCCATACATACGATGCATGAGATTTGATCAACCGCCGTGGCTATCTGCTGTAGTGGCGAACATATAGAAACGTGTTTGTCTAACCTATTTTTGCAGGACATCTTGTGATCGGTATGGCTATTGTGTGTATATGATGCATATTAATGAATTATTCATGACCTGCGTGTCGTGACCAGGGCAATACGGCTGGAGCCACATGTATTGTCCAAATTTAATGTAATGACCTGCGTGTCAACATGTGATGATCCAAAGCGTATATGTAATTTGTTTACCAGCATACATTAGATAGGTCTTGAAGGACTCATCACCTGAAGGATGGCATACCTATATCATGGAGATGGAGATCATCTTGATGGACAGATTATTGGAGATGGGGATCACCATGTGACAGCAAGCCATACCGAATCACAACTGTTGTGTGAATGCCATTCTTAATGTTCTACTTGTTTATATTGCATATATGTCCTTGCGTGCGATGATATAAGTAGGACTATCCCTCATAAATGTCTAAGCTTTAATGCTTCTCCAAACCTTGCACTATCATAAGTCTTGTACAATTGGTGGTGGGTCTATGAAATTAGGGTGCCACCAGTTTTCCTTGACTAGATAGGTTTGTATCGGATATGAACTGCAGAAAGGGTTGGTTAACTTAAACAAAGTCAGCTTAATGGTTAAGGATTTTGGGGCATAAGGTTGGGAGCCGAGACATAGAGATGTCACCCAACAATAGAAGTCATATATATGATATGATTAGCAAGGAGTTGCTTACCGATCTACCTTGTCTTCTAGCGGTGATGCTAAAGCTCACTAGTAGACTTGTTAGTTGTGGGTTCTGAATCACTAAGTATCAATCGAGGGATATTGATTTTAGTGGGAGATAAATGTTTAATATGATTTACTCTGTCATGGATATTTTTGTCTTAGTATTTTGCATTATTTTGTTGTAGATAAATGGCACCTAGCACACCAACATTTACTTTGCGATCAATTCTTGAAAAGGATAAGTTAAATGGAACAAACTATACGGATTGGATCCGTAACCTGAGAATTGTTCTCAGGGCTGAAAAAAAGGAAGACGTTCTAGACACCCCACTACCAGAGGATCCTGGTGAAAATGCAACTGCTGCAGCTAAAACCGCTTACAAGAAAGCAATGGATGCTAATCTTGAAGTGAGTTGCCTAATGCTTGCTTGCATGGAGCCTGAGCTACAGATGCAGTTTGAGACAAACCATGAGGTGCACGATATGATCGTGGCGCTCAAGGATATGTTCCAGACTCAGGCTAGGACTGAAAGGTTCAATGTGTCCAAAGCCTTTCTGGAATGCAAGCTAGCAGAAGGTGCAGCAGTTGGGCCACACGTAATCAAAATGGTTGGTTACAGTCAGAGGTTGGAGAAGCTAGGCTTCCCAATAAGCCAAGAGTTGGCCACTGACTTCATTTTGGCATCTCTTCCGCCCAGCTATGGAAACTTCATCACGAACTACCATATGCATGGGGTGGAGAGGGGCCTCAATGAACTATGTGGCATGCTGAAAACAACAGAGGGGGACATAAAGAAAAGCGCTGGCAGCAGCAGCCATGTGATGGCGGTCCAAAACAAACCCAACTTTAAGGAGAAGGGTAAATCTCAAAAAAAAGAAGGGCAAGGCAAAGGATACAGTATCCAAGCCAAATCAAAAGCCCAAGGCTGGACCAGCTGCAGATGCAGAGTGCTTTTATTGCAAAGAACTTGTCACTGGAAAAGGAATTGCAAGCAGTACTTGGCCTCTATTAAGGATCGCGGCGGTAAGGGTACAGCCGCAGCAGGTACACTTGCTATTCACATTACAGAAATTTTTCTTGCTGATTCTTATATTAATTCTTGGGTATTTGATACCGGATCGGTTGCCCATATTTGCAATTCGATGCAGGGAATGATAAGAAGTAGAAGCGTGAAAAGAGGAGAAGTTGATTTCCGGGTAGGCAATAATGCAAGAGTTGCTGCGTTGACCGTCGGGACGATGCAACTCCACCTCCCATCAGGATTTATTTTGGAGTTAAATAATTGTTATCTAGTTCCTAGTATGAGTCGAAACATTATGTCTCCTTCATGTTTGATGAAGGATGGTTATTCATTTGCGAGTGAAAACAATGGTTGTGTGATCTCTAAGAATGGCATGTTTGTGGCTTTTGCATCCATTATGAATGGGTTATTCATTTTAAATCTTGATGATGCACCTATTTGTAATATTAGTGCTAAAAGGCCTCGGCCTAATGATTTAAGTCCTACCTACATGTGGCACTGTCGTTTGGGTCATATAAGTGAGAATCGCATGAAGAAGCTTCATTCTGATGGGCTTTTAACTTCGTTTGATTTTGAATCATACGAGACATGTGAAGCTTGCTTACTTGGTAAGATGACCAAGGCGCCCTTCACGGGTTTACCGGAGACGACGTTAGTGTCGGGGACCATAATTAGGGGTACCCTCAAGACTCCTAATTCTCAGCTGGTAACCCCCATCAGCATAAAGCTGCAAAAGCCTGATGGGTGCGATTAAGTCAGGGATCAGTCCATTCGAGCGACTCGATCACGCCTCGCCTGAGCCTAGCCTCGGGCAAGGGCAGCCGACCCCGGAGAATTTCCGTCTCGCCCGAGGCCCCCCTCCAACGGCGGACACATCTTCGGCTCGCCCGAGGCCCTGCCTTCGCTAAGAAGCAACCCTGACTAAATCGCCACACCGACTGACCAAATCGCAGGAGCATTTAACGCAAAGGTGGCCTGACACCTTTATCCTGACGCGCGCCCTCCGGCAGAGCCGAAGTGACCGCCGTCACTTCGCCGCTCCACTGACCGGTCTGACAGAAGGACAGCGCCGCCTGCGCCACTCCGACTGCAGCGCCACTTGACAAAGTGATGCTGACAGGAAGCCAGGCCCTGCCAAAGGCACCATAGGAAGCTCCGCCCGACCCAGGGCTCGGACTCGGGCTCAGCCCCGGAAGACGGCGAACTCCGCTCCGCCCGACCCGGGGCTCGGACTCGGGCTAAGACCCGGAAGACGGCGAACTCCGCTCCGCCCGACCTAGGGCTCGGACTTGGGCTAAGACCCGGAAGACGGCGAACTCCGCTCCGCCCGACCCAGGGCTCGGACTCGGGCTAAGACCCGGAAGACGGCGAACTCCGCTCCGCCCGACCCAGGGCTCGGACTCGGGCTAAGACCCGGAAGACGGCGAACTCCGCTCCGCCCGACCCAGGGCTCGGACTCGGGCTAAGACCCGGAAGACGGCGAACTCCGCTCCGCCTGACCCAGGGCTCGGACTCGGGCTAAGACCCGGAAGACGGCGAACTCCGCTCCGCCCGACCCAGGGCTCGGACTCGGGCTCAGCCCCAGAAGACGACGAACTCCGCTTCACCCGACCCCAGGGCTCGGACACCGCCCTGGCCTCTGCCGACGACCTCCGCCTCACCCGACCCAGGGGCTCGGACTCGGCCCCGGCCATGAAGGACAGACTCGACCTCGGCTTCGGAGGAGCCTCCACGTCGCCCAACCTAGGGCGCAGGCCAGCCACGTCAACAGGAAGCGCCATCATCACCCTACCCCGAGCTGACTCGGGCCACAGAGAACAAGACCGGTGTCCCATCTGGCTGTCTCCACCAGATAGGCAATGATGGCGCCCTGCATGCCCTGTGACGACGGTGGCTCTCAGCTCTCTTACGGAAGCAGGAGGACGTCAGCAAGGACGCAACCGCTCCGACAGCTGTCCCTCCGCCAGGCTCCGCCGCTCCTCCGACGGCCACGACATCACACTAGTTGGGTTCCAAGATCTCTCCGGCTGCCACATTGGCATGTACTCAGGGCACTAGCTCTCCCTCGCTAGACACGTAGCACTCTGCTACACCCCCATTGTGCACCTGGATCCTCTCCTTGCGTCTATAAAAGGAAGGACCAGGGCCCTCTTAGAGAGGGTTGGCCGCGCGGGACGAGGACGGGACAGGCGCTCTCTTGGGGCCGCTCGCTTCCCTCACCCGCGTGGACGCTTGTAACCCCCTACTACAAGCGCACCCGACCTAGGCGCGGGACGAACACGAAGGCCGCGGGACTCCCATCTCTCTCACGCCGGTCTCCGGCCGCCTCGCTCCTTTCCCCCCTTCGCGCTCGCCCACGCGCTCGACCCATCTGGGCTGGGACATGCGGCACTCACTCGTCGGCCTGAGGGACCCCCCGGTCTCGAAACGCCGACAGTTGGCGCGCCAGGTAGGGGCCTGCTGCGTGTTGACGAGCAGCTTCCCGTCAAGCTCCAGATGGGCAGTCTCCAACAACCTCTCCAACCCGGGACGGTGCTCCGTTTCGGGAGTCTTGAGTTCATGTCCCTCGACGGCAGCTACGACATGATACTCCTTCCACCGCCGCGCGACAACGACAATGGCGGCTGACAGCCCGCCCGCCGGCGGTGGAATCGACGACGTCTTCCCTGCGTGGCGGAAGAACGACATTCGAGCTCGCCCCGTCCTCTCCCCCGCCAACGGAGGAGGAGGCGGGGCAACCAAGGCCAAGCAGGAGGCCGCGCCTCGTCGGCTGTCGAGCGAGTTGACGTCCCTAGCACCCCAACGGGGGGCGCGTTGGGCGTCGACCTCACGTTTGAGATGAAGGCGAGCGCCGTCTCCCCGCGACACGCCAATCCCGAGCAAGTGGACGACGCCAGCGCGCTTGCGAAAAGCTTGCAGGACGTCGCCCTCGTACCGAGGCGACGATGCGGCCAGTCCTCGACGTGACTTCATCGCCGCTCGACGACCAAAAGGTACCAACCGATTCCCATCCTACGTCATTTGTACTCAGCCTCAACCCGCCTAGCAATCTCGCTTTGGCGGGCGCCCTTATAGAGGCGAGTACAAACCCTCTGGGGTTTCGCTTGCGGTCGCCTTGGGACCGGCTGACGGACGTCTCGACCTACGGGCCCTCTGGGTCCGAGGAAGATGACGACCCCAACATCTGTTGGGATTTCTCTGGATTTGGCAACCCCAGTGCCATGCGGAACTTCATGACCGCGTGTGACTACTGCCTCTCCGACTGTTCCGACGGTAGCCGCAGCCTCGACGACGAGGACTGCGGCCCAAGCCGCGAATGTTTCCACGTCGATCTAGGGGGTCCCTCCGAAGGCAATCATCTCGGCATGCCGGAGGATGGTGCTCCCCCTAGGCCGGTGCCTCGCGCTGACATCCCGCGGGAGCTAGCTGTGGTCCCCGTTCCGGCGGGGGGTTACGACCCACAGCTTGAGCAAGTCCGCGGGGCGTAGGCCAGGGTCGACGAGGGAGCAGAAGTGCTTGAGCCGATCCGCCGGGACGTCGGGCAGGCATGGGTGGGCCAACCCCCGGCCGGAGAAATACGTCACCTGCCCCAGGGTCTCCAGCACCAAGTCGCCGATGTCGTCAGGGTCAGGCCTCCACCTGCATCCAGTGGGGTCGGTCAGAACCTGGCCGCAGCAGCGATGCTCGCGCGCGCGATGCCGGAGCCATCCACCACCGAGGGTCGGCGAATCCAGGGAGAACTCAAAAATCTCCTGGAAGGCGCCGCGGTCCGACGGGTCGAGAGCACTGCCTCCCGAAGGCAAGGATACCCCTCGGAACCTCATGCCGCGACCTCCCGATTCATGCGGGAAGCCTCGGTCTACACCGGGCGCACGTGCAACACCGCGCCTGCGGCCCCGGGCCACCTCGGCAACGAGCGCCATCACCGCGACCGTCGAGCCCACCTCGACGAGAGGGTGCACCAAGGCTATCACCCCAGGCGTGGGGGACGCTACGACAGCGGGGAGGATCGGAGTCCCTCGCCCGAACCACCCGGTCCGCAGGCCTTCAGCCAGGCCATCCGGCGGGCACCGTTCCCGACCCGGTTCCGACCCCCGAACACTATCACAAAGTACTCGGGGGAAACGAGGCCAGAATTGTGGCTCGCGGACTACCGCCTGGCCTGCCAACTGGGTGGAACAGACGACGACAACCTCATCATCCGCAACCTCCCCTGTTCCTCTCCGACACCGCTCGCACCTGGTTGGAGCACCTGCCTCCGGGGCAGATCTCCAACTGGGATGACCTGGTCCAAGCCTTTGCCAGAAATTTCCAGGGCACGTATGTGCGCCCTGGGAATTCCTGGGACCTCCGAAGCTGCCAACAGCAGCCGGGAGAGTCTCTTCGGGACTACATCCGGCGATTCTCGAAGCAGCGCACCGAGCTGCCCAACATCACCGACTCAAGTGTCATCGGCGCGTTCCTTGCCGGCACCACCTGCCGCGACCTGGTGAGCAAGTTGGGTCGCAAGACCCCCACCAGGGTGAGCGAGCTGATGGACATCGCCACCAAGTTCGCCTCTGGCCAGGAGGCGGTCGAGGCTATCTTCCGAAAGGACAAGCAGCCCCAGGGCCGCTCGTTGGAAGATGCTCCCGAGGCGTCTACTCCGTGCGGCACCAAGAAGAAAGGCAAGAAGAAGTCGCAAGCGAAATGCGATGCCGCCGACGCGGACCTTGTCGCCGCCGCCGAGTACAAGAACCCTCGGAAGCCCCCCGGAGGTGCCAACCTCTTTGACAAGATGCTCAAGGAGCCGTGCCCCTATCATCAGGGGCCCGTCAAGCACACCCTTGAGGAGTGCGTCATGCTTCGGCGCCACTTCCACAGGGCCGGGCCACCCGCGGAGGGTGGCAGGGCCCGCGACGACGACAAGGAGGAAGATCACCAAGCAGGAGAGTTCCCCGAGGTCCGCGACTGCTTCATGATCTACGGCGGGCACGCGGCGAATGCCTCGGCTCGGCATCGCAAGCAAGAGCGCCGGGAGGTCTGCTCGGTGAAGGTGGCGGCGCCAGCCTACCTAGACTGGTCCGACAAGCCCATCACCTTCGACCAAGCTGATCACCCCGACCACGTGCCGAGCCCGGGGAAATACCCGCTCGTCGTCGACCCTGTCATCGGTGACGTCAGGCTCACCAAGGTCCTTATGGACGGGGGCAGCAGCCTCAACATCATCTACGCCGAGACCCTCGGGCTCCTGCGCGTTGATCTGTCCTCCGTCCGAGCAGGTGCTGCGCCCTTCCACGGGATCATTCCCGGGAAGCGCGTCCAGCCCCTCGGACGACTTGACCTCCCTGTCTATTTCGGAACACCCTCCAACTTCCGAAGGGAGACTCTGACGTTCGAGGTGGTCAGGTTCCGAGGAACCTACCACGCGGTGCTGGGGAGGCCATGCTACGCGAAGTTCATGGCCGTCCCCAACTACACCTACCTGAAGCTCAAGATGTCGGGCCCCAACGGGGTCATCACCGTCGGCCCCACGTACAAACACGCGTTCGAATGCGACGTGGAGTGCGTGGAGTACGCCGAGGCCCTCGCCGAGTCCGAGGCCCTCATCGCCGACCTGGAGAACCTCTCCAAGGAGGTGCCAGACGTGAAGCGTCATGCCGGCAACTTCGAGCCAGTGGAGACGGCTAAGACCGTCCCCCTCGACCCCAGTGGCGACGCCCCCAAGCAGATCCGGATCGGTTCCGGGCTCGAGCCCAAATAGGAAGCAGTGCTCGTCGACTTTCTCCGCGCGAACGCCGACGTCTTCGCGTGGAGTCCCTCGGACATGCCCGGCGTACCGAGGGATGTCGCCGAGCACTCGCTGGATATTCGGGCCGGAGCCCGACCGGTCAAGCAGCCTCTGCGCCGATTCGACGAGGAGAAGCGCAGAGCGATAGGCGAGGAGATCCACAGGCTAATGGCAGCCGGGTTCATCAAAGAGGTATTCCACCCCGAATGGCTCGCCAACCCTGTGCTTGTGAGAAAGAAAGGGGGGAAATGGCGGATGTGTGTAGACTACACTGGTCTCAACAAAGCATGTCCGAAGGTTCCCTACCCTCTACCTCGCATCGATCAAATCGTGGATTCCACTGCTGGGTGCGAAACCCTGTCTTTCCTCGATGCCTACTCAGGGTATCATCAAATCAGGATGAAAGAGTCCGACCAGCTCGCGACTTCTTTCATCACGCCCTTCGGCATGTACTGCTATGTCACCATGCCATTCGGTTTGAGGAATGCGGGTGCGACGTACCAGCGGTGCATGAACCATGTGTTCGGCGAACACATCGGACGCACGGTCGAGGCCTACGTCGATGACATCGTAGTCAAGACAAGGAAAGCTTCCGACCTCCTCTCCGACCTTGAAGTGACATTCCGGTGTCTCAAGGCAAAAGGCGTCAAGCTCAATCCCGAGAAGTGTGTCTTCGGGGTGCCCCGGGGCATGCTCTTGGGGTTCATCGTCTCCGAGCGGGACATCGAAGCCAACCCGGAGAAGATCGCAGCCATCACCAGCATGGGGCCCATCAAGGACTTAAAAGGTGTACAGAGGGTCATGGGATGTCTCGCGGCCCTGAGCCGCTTCATCCCGCGCCTCGGCGAAAGAGGCCTGCCTCTGTACCGCCTCTTAAGGAAGGCCGAGTGCTTCGCTTGGACCCCTGAGGCCGAGGAAGCTCTCGGGGACCTGAAGGCGCTCCTCACCAAGGCGCCTATCTTGGTGCCCCCAGCCGATGGAGAAGCCCTCTTGGTCTACGTCGCCGCGACCACTCAGGTGGTTAGCGCCGCGATTGTGGTCGAGAGGCAAGAAGACGGCGAACTCCGCTCCGCCTGACCCAGGGCTCGGACTCGGGCTAAGACCCGGAAGACGGCGAACTCCGCTCCGCCCGACCCAGGGCTCGGACTCGGGCTCAGCCCCAGAAGACGACGAACTCCGCTTCACCCGACCCCAGGGCTCGGACACCGCCCTGGCCTCTGCCGACGACCTCCGCCTCGCCCGACCCAGGGGCTCGGACTCGGCCCCGGCCATGAAGGACAGACTCGACCTCGGCTTCGGAGGAGCCTCCACGTCGCCCAACCTAGGGCGCAGGCCAGCCACGTCAACAGGAAGCGCCATCATCACCCTACCCCGAGCTGACTCGGGCCGCAGAGAACAAGACCGGTGTCCCATCTGGCTGTCTCCACCAGATAGGCAATGATGGCGCCCCGCATGCCTTATGACGACGGCGGCTCTCAGCTCTCTTACGGAAGCAGGAGGACGTCAGCAAGGACGCAACCGCTCCGACAGCTGTCCCTCCGCCAAGCTTCGCCGCTCCTCCGACGGCCACGACATCACACTAGTTGGGTTCCAAGATCTCTCCGGTTGCCACATTGGCATGTACTCAGGGCACTAGCTCTCCCTCGCTAGACACGTAGCACTCTGCTACACCCCCATTGTACACCTGGATCCTCTCCTTGCGTCTATAAAAGGAAGGACCAGGGCCCTCTTAGAGAGGGTTGGCCGCGCGGGACGAGGACGGGACAGGCGCTCTCTTGGGGCCGCTCGCTTCCCTCACCCGCGTGGACGCTTGTAACCCCCTACTACAAGCGCACCCGACCTGTGCGCGGGACGAACACGAAGGCCGCGGGACTCCCATCTCTCTCACGCCGGTCTCCGGCCGCCTCGCTCCTTTCCCCCCTTCGCGCTCGCCCACGCGCTCGACCCATCTAGGCTGGGACACGCGGCACTCACTCGTTGGCCTGAGGGACCCCCCGGTCTCGAAACGCCGACAGTTAGATTTATTGGAACTCATACATACTAATGTGTGCGGACCAATGAGTACGACAGCTAGGGGAGGATTCCAATACTTCATAACCTTCACTGATGATTTTAGTAGATATGGGTATGTCTACTTAATGAAACACAAGTCTGAATCCTTAGAAAAGTTCAAAGAGTTTCAGAATGAAGTAGAAAATCAGCGTGGCAAGAAAATTAAAGCACTGCGATCGGATCGTGGAGGTGAATATTTGAGTCATGAGTTTAGCAATCATCTAAGGAGTTGTGGAATTGTTCCACAGCTTACGCCGCCTGGAACGCCTCAGAGGAATGGCGTGTCTGAGCGACGTAATCGGACTTTATTGGATATGGTTCGATCAATGATGAGCCAATCGGACCTACCTTTGTCATTTTGGGGATACGCTCTAGAAACAGCAGCTTTCACATTAAATAGGGTACCGTCTAAGTCCGTAGTTAAGACACCATATGAGATGTGGACTCGGAAGACTCCCAGTTTGTCTTTTCTGAAGATTTGGGGTTGTGAGGTTTACGTCAAGCGACTTCAGTCGGATAAACTCACTCCAAAATCGGACAAGTGCATGTTCGTGGGATATCCAAAGGAAACTTTAGGATATTACTTTTACCACCGGTCAGAGGGCAAAGTGTTTGTCGCCCGGAACGGTGTGTTCTTAGAGAAAGAGTTTCTCAAAAGAGAGAAAAGTAAACAAAAGGTGTATCTTGAAGAAGTTCAGGATGAGCCAGTGGGACAAGATTCAACAAGGGATGCTAATGTAGCAGAACAAGTTGAGACGTCTATGGCAAGAGAATCACCACCACAACCACGAAGGTCAGCAAGGCTTCACGAGGCACGAGGAGAAGTGCTATTGTTGGGCAATAGGGAAGTGTTGTTGTTAGACAAAGACGAACCTGCAACATATGCAGAAGCAATGATGGACCCAGATTCCGAGAAATGGCAAGTCGCCATGAGATCCGAGATAGATTCCATGGGAGAAAATCAAGTTTGGAACTTGGTTGACCCGCCTGATGGTGTTAGACCCATAGAATGCAAATGGATCTATAAGAAGAAAGACATGGATGGAAATGTTCACATCTATAAGGCTCGACTTGTTGCAAAGGGTTTTCGACAAGTTCAAAGAGTTGACTATGACGAGACATTCTCGCCAGTAGCGATGCTTAAATCTATTCGGATCATTCTAGCTATTGCCGCATATTTCGACTATGAGATTTGGCAGATGGATGTCAAAACAGCTTTCCTTAATGGAAACCTAGATGAGGACGTGTATATGATACAGCCCGAGGGTTTTGTCGATCCGATCAATGCTGGAAAGATATGCAAACTTCAGAAATCCATTTATGGGTTGAAGCAAGCATCTCGGAGTTGGAACATTCGTTTTGATGAAGTGGTCAAAGGGCTTGGTTTTCATTAGAATGAAGAAGAAGCTTGTGTTTACAAGAAGGAAAGTGGGAGCGCTGTTGTATTTCTGATCTTGTATGTGGATGACATATTATTGATTGGGAATGCCATTCCTATGCTGGAGTCCGTCAAGGCTTCACTGAAAAATAGTTTTCTATGAAGGACTTAGGGGAAGCAGCATATATTTTGGGCATAAGGATCTATAGAGATAGGTCTAAGAGGCTTATAGGATTAAGTCAAGATACGTACATTGACAAGGTTTTGAAACGGTTCAACATGGAATAGTCCAAGAAAGGGTTCATACCTATGTCACATGGTAAACACCTTAGCCAGATGCAATGTCCTGCGACGGCTAATGAGCGGGAGCGCATGAGTAAGGTACCATACGCCTCAGCAATTGGATCAATCATGTATGCCATAATAAGTACACGCCCAGATGTTTCATACGCTATAAGTGCTACGAGTAGGTACCAGGCTGATCCAGGTGAGGATCACTGGACAGCGGTAAAAGGCATTCTTAAGTACTTAAGAAGGACTAAAGATATGTTCCTGGTATATGGGGGTAAGGAGGAGCTCGTTGTAACTGGTTACACCGATGCTAGCTTCCAAACTGACCCAGACGAGTTAAAATCGCAATCAGGTTTTGTGTTCACAATAAATGGTGGTGCTGTTAGTTGGAAGAGTTCCAAATAGGAGACTGTGACTGATTCTACAACAGAAGCCGAGTACATTGCAGCTTCTGAATCTGCGAAGGAAGGTGTTTGGATAAGGAAGTTCCTCATCGAGCTTGGTGTGTTTCCTAATGCTTCTAGTCCATTGAACCTCTACTGTGACAACAATGGGGCTATTGCGCAAGCTAAGGAGCCAAGGAACCACCAGAAAAACAAACACGTACTGCGGAAGTTTCACCTCATACGGGAATTCATTAGGCGGGGTGAGATAAAGATATGCAAAATACATACGGATTTGAATGTTGCTGATCCTTTGACAAAACCTCTTCCACAACCTAAGCATGAGGCACACATGAGATCTATGGGTATTAGATATCTTCTAGATTAACTCTAGTGCAAGTGGGAGACTGTTAGAAATATGCCCTAGAGATAATCATAGAGATGAGCATATTTCTTTGTATCCATGATATATATATATATATATTGCTTAATTGAATATCCATGGAAGGCACCTTGTATTGATTAGCAATTATGTGAATTGTTTGTGAGATTCTTTACTTATATGGTTATTCTAAATGATGTCCCTAGTCAGAGTCGATGACTAGCATATGTATTAGTTGATGACTACATTTCACAAGTCATGAACATGGAGATGTTAAACTAATAATGTGGGCGCATGTATGACATGAGGCTGGACCGACCCAACGTGAGATATTGTAATATAGTTCTCTTTTTGCAACATGAATACTGTATCCTTAGACCTCAGATTGTCGCATGTTCTCAAGATGTGAATTGACTTACTTAGGGACTATCAAACGCTATTCCGTAACTGGGTAGTTATAAAGGTAGTTTTGGGTTTGTCAGAAAGCATGATGTGAGGCATGGTCAGTCAAGATGGAATTTGTCCCTCTCTTTGTGAGAGAGATATCTCTGGGCCCCTCGAGTGATTGGATCAAGAAATGCATGGCCGTGCTAGGGTTAAGAGTTAACCATTGAAAGGATTCCAATTCACAGTATCGAGAAAGAGAGGTCAGCTTAGAGCCAGACCAAATATCGTGAGACAAAGGGAACAGCATGTACGTAATGTTGCAATGGTTCGTCTGATATGATCTTTACGTGCGCATAGGAGTTGACATGTCTTGCTAGAGGCCGCTGTCAATTATTGAGCCAAGTAAGAGTACTCGGGCTATGTCTATTTGTACGTGAACCTATAGGGTCACACACTTAAGGGGAAGGAAGCCTAACTCGGATTAGATCCGAAATTAGACTGGGCTTTAGGGTTGATGATGGGCCTCGGTGTCAGAAGCCCACCATAACGCCTATATAATGAGGGGCGAGGGCGCGGTTAGGCTTAACCTAATTCGCCACCAGCAAACGAGTAACCGCTCGCCTCCCGCCCTCGCCAAGCCGCCGTCGCGAACCTAGCAGTTCGGTACGCGGCGCTTCCTCCCTGTACGTGTGGATACCTCGGAGGCGCTGCATCTGGAGCACTAGGACAAACCGTGCGAGGACGTGAAGAACGCCGACGACTGCACGGCACTGCTCGACACGTTCGTCTACATCGAGACATCTTCCGCTGCTCTGCGCGTCTAGTGGTAATTCCATGACCTATAACCGCAGTAGTTCTTGGTATTATGGGGTTGAAAATTTTGTTTTGCGCTAGCGTAGCCTCCCGTAATCCTACACGGCCTCAGCCTCGGCCTCGGCCTCTGGAGAAGATCTCCGCCTCGCCCGACCCCAGGCCTCGGCCTCGAGAGGAGGTCTCCGCCTCGCCCGACCCCCGCCTCGGACCGATTACGCTACAGGGGATACATCATTACCCTACTCCTAGCTAGCTGCCTCAGGCTATGAAGGAACAAGACCGGTGTCCCATCTAAGGTTACTCCGGTAACAGGTAATGATGGTTCCCCGCGTGCGCCCATGACGTCGGATTGCTCTCAATCTCCTACGAAAGCAAGGCAACGTCAGCAGGATCCATGCCGCACCGACAGCTGTGCTTCTACAGGGCTCAAGGCACTTCTCCGACGGCCACGATAACACATGTACAGGGCTCAAGGCGCTTCTCCGCCAGCCACGTTAGCACATAGCTACACCTCATTGTACAACTGGGCATCTCCTTGTGTCTATAAAAGGGGATGTCCAGGGCCTTCCTAAGGCAAAGGTTCACGAGGGAAAGGGGGGAGATGTTAACGCACGTTCACGTTCACACACGTT
This sequence comes from Zea luxurians, assembly GCA_029449295.1. Classification (NCBI taxonomy): domain Eukaryota; kingdom Viridiplantae; phylum Streptophyta; class Magnoliopsida; order Poales; family Poaceae; genus Zea; species Zea luxurians. The sequence continues at coordinate 41,128,989 of JAOPSE010000023.1, forward strand.
CGGGTGGACATACGTGCACACACACGTCTAGGCGGGGCAGACGAGACAGGAAGAGACGGACGCACGCAGGGACTCTCTCCCTCTCTCTCCCTCTCTCTCGCTCTCGCTCTCGCTCCCTCGCGACGCTTGTAACCCCTACTACGAGCACCCGGTGCGAGATAACATAAGCCTCATTTCCCTCTTGTGTTCTATCTCGCATCAACCCATCTAGGCAGGGACACGCAGCAACAAATTCACTGGTCGGTTGACGGTCCTCGCGGGTCCGAAACGCCGACAGAATGCTTTGGTATCTATTCAGAGTCGAAGATTTAACTGGGAAAACTTGATTAATCATTCACTGTCCAGATGCAACTGAGAACACAACAAGAACCCAATTTGGAAGGACGAGAATGAACCAAATGCACACGGTTCAGCTCATCCTTCCGAATTGAACATCCATCAAAGCTAGCATAGCATAGCTATATGCATCGATAAGTAGGTTAAAATAGCTCAAACAATCTGGGATATAAATAATGTACTCCTCTGAGTAGCTAACACGACATTTGATATAAGTTGCATATCCTTACTTTTCACATATGAGCATTCATATCTGCCAGTTATAAGCAGCATGTTGTAAAAGTGTTGTGAAAATGATTGAGTAAATTTGACGGTAGTTGATAGTTAGTCACAATTTTCTATATATTGTGCACAAAGAGAAGTATGCCTAAGGAACTGGGTATATCTATTAAAAAAACTTGATCAACTTAGAAGGGTTTTTTATTAAGGGTTTTTAATTAAGAACACATACAAAAAATTGCCTCGACAATGACTTGGACTTGAGGGGTCGGGTCTGGACGTACATGCATAATGTCAACCAACTAAGCTACACTTAACTTCTTCAAATTTTCATTTTAATTAAGAACACATGCAAAAATTTGTCTCGACAAAAACACATGCAGCGTGAGCGGAGAGAGTCACTGATAATCGTTAGTAGAGATAATAAGCATTTGTTATTTTTTCACCGCAAAGTGTTAAACTATTCAGCACTTGATCGTACTAAGACTCCGTTTAGTTCACATATTTGTAATATGGATGGCAATCGATAATGTTAAAATATATTTGTTTAGTTGCAACAGTAATTATATATCACACTAGAAATTGATATTTTACTATTTAAATTTGTTACCACTGATAATCAAGTATAAATCATTACCGTTATCACTTACGTTACATTTCGTAAACCGAACATCACCTAAAAGTATATTCTTGTACTTTTGAACAAAGACTTTTAGCTGAATTTCTTCGAACTCTGCCTCAGCACAAAGAAGGTGAAGTTGGATAAGTCATAAATCATGACTTCTCTATAGACTCTTGTAAATAGTGCTACTACAATATAAGATGTGGAAGGAGTTGGAATGGCGAGGAGCTCTGTCAAATAAACTCAAATTTATTTGTTCAAGGGAAATGATGATATAGGAAGTTCATATGTAGCCCGGTGCAATGAGGAAGAACATCTAAAATTTTACATGTGACAGTGACAGATCATGTATCTTCTGAAGACACTAGCAACAACTAATATATATCATGCGTGTACTGGATACTAAGAACACCCACTTCCACCGGCCTCATGTCCAATGGTCGAGAACAAAATAGATTTAGGTATGGTGAATAGGATAGTATATACAATAGAGTAAGATTCAAAACTAAAGTTTAAATGTGCATGCAAATAAGCCTGCTCGCTGCAGCTGTGACTATATATAGCAATAGCTATGGAACATACTAGTTGTGTTTTTTTTTGCAACTGTAGTCATAGCTACAATATAAAGAAAATGGAGCGAACAAGGCCAAGATCCAAATCTCAAAGTGTATTATTTTTTACCCATTTTCTTTCACCAGACATGTACGGTGAGTTATACCCCGCCCACTTGCTTTGGAACCTCTCTGAACATGTTGTCCAGTTAGTTATACACGGTTTGGTTGCATTTGCAACCTCTTTGAGCACACTATCCGACGCGAAATTTGGTGCTTCACCGGGCATGTCCAGTGCATTATAATCTCACACACACGTTGCAAAGCTTATTGGGTGCCCTATCTGGTGTAGACATATGTGTCATGTGTACTTAGTCTTCATCCTAATCTTCAGCACAGACACAATACCTATCCAATGCATCACCGAATACGACAAGTGCTCTCTGTACACCATGTTTCTTTGTGTCTTTGTGTGTCTCTGTTTATGTTTTTTTTATTTTGTGTCTTAGGCTCTTGCTTAATCTTGATAGGTATTTAAGAGTCTTCTACAGTCTTGATTTAAATTGTACATTTTCTTGATTACCTTGTTGTCTTCGTCGAAGTCCACGTTGCATCTTTTAAATTATATCCATAAACGCTAGCAAACATCATTAGTTCAAATGTTTATGTTGATCATCAAACACCAAAACTCATAATCAAATGGCTTGCAATCCATTTTCATTATAGCACCTTAGCACTCCATTCAATTGTATACTCCTGATCATCATTTGTGTGAGATCGTAGAGCTCTTGCATCTTCTGATGCTAGTTGAGCGACTTGGTCCGGTCATCTCTTATGATTGTCGTTGCCTAGATGGCCTAGAGTTTATGAGATTATTGAGTAGCTATTAATAATTGTTGTTGGCTCTGATCATTAATTATGATGAGCTCTTGTGCTTATTCCTCGTGGAAGATTTAATAACAACTTTAGCGGAATCCTAACTTATTAGAGTCTCTCTAGTTTGATTTTTATAGCACTCGAGAGATGACAACTTTAGATTAGATATAAAATTTATTTTTATAGTAAACCTATTGAGAGACACATATTAATATGTTTTTTACAAACTTGATCAAACTTAAATCTAGAACTATATATTTTTTATAAAGGGGGTAAATAAGAAATGTACCCATCGTTCATAGCCATGTCATGGGATATATATAATTCAACTGAAGCATTTGGATTTTAGTTAGCGTCAAATGAAAATTGCAAAACAAATTAACAGACAAAGGCCTTTATGCATTGTTTACATGGCTATTTCAGTAAGTCGAAAACTATAAAAGGTTAAGGGGTTCTCGATTTTTCGTGAACCATGGTACATGCGCATCAGCAACTTCACTTCAGTTTCCCACCACCAACTTCACTGCTTCAGGCCGTCTATGTACCAGTCTACTAGAACATATCAGTACATAATACTGATATGAACAAGTGCTAGAATTTTCTGAAGTTACAAATCTGACGGTTAAAAATGTACAAAACATAAATCTGATGATGAAGCCCAAAATTAGTGATGACCAGAAATACACAAGCACGGAGCATGCTGCAGTGAGTAAAAATCAACTGTAGTCTTTAAATAACGCTTGCAAGATTTTTTTTTTCTCAAACACTGCAATACAAAGCCAATGCAAGAGAATTGCATATCATTACATTAAAAAAGGACGCTTGCAAGATCAATACCAGCAAGCGCTAAAGAGAATGCAGCACTCGGAAAAACCATTAGGCACATCAACTGATGGCATACTAGAAAATTGGATAAAAATTGTTAACTACAAATTTAGATCAGTATCAGTTGGCACCACCCATCACTCAACAGCCAAGAGCATTTAAAGATGACAATACTTGAACATTTGAAATTGAAGAGGATCTAAACCCATGCTATGATTTGGGGAGAAAGTGTTCGGCAAATCAAAACAGTGCCCATTTTTGCAAACCAGAACTCCAGAAGGTAGAGTTACTTTTGGCTACGAGGAGGGGTATCCTAGGTTGCTCCTTTCAGAAAAGAAGTTGTCCCCGTCTTGTCTGGCGAAGCTTAGGCCCCGTTTGCTTGCTTCCACGGGCTAAACTTTAGTCTCTGTAATATCAAATGTTTAGATGCTAATTAGAAGTATTAAATATAGTATAATTATAAAATTAATTACACATATAAGAACTAAAAAATAAGACAAATCTTTTAATCCTAATTAGTCCATGATTCGGTTATATGATGTTACAATAAAAATATGCTAATTCTGAATTAATTAGGCTTAATATTTTTTTCTCGACGTTTAGTCTTTAGCTATATACTCCCTCCGGTGCAGTAAAAAAAGTCATCCTGCGCGTGACCGAGCGTGCACAAAAAGAAGTCATAGCGCGCGTGGGTCTGGGATTTAGACGTTGTTGCCCCTATTAATTGCACAAAAAAAGATGCATTTAAAAGGAATCGAACTTGAGACCTCCAGTCTAGAATGCCTTGGAGCTGCTGCAGCAACCAATCAAACCTGATTGTTTTAGTGACGTTAATGCACCCATATCCCTATTTAATAGGGGCAAACAGGGAAAACTCTATGATAATTAATCACTCCTTGGTATGCACAATCATGTCCTAAACGACTACCTTTACTGCACTGGAGAGAGTAATTAGTTTTATAATTAATTTATATTTAATACTCGTAATAGACATTCCAACATACAATGTGACATGGAACCAAACACCATTTAATGATACGTTACTGTATACTCCCTCCGGTACAGTAAAAGAAGTCATCCTGCGCGTGACCGAGCATGCACAAAAAGAAGTCATAGCGCGCGCGGGTCTGGGATTTGGACGTTGTTGCCCCTAGTAATTGCAAAAAAAAAATGCATTTAAAAGAAATCGAACTTGAGACCTCCAGTCTAGAATGCCTTGGAGCTGCTACAGCAACCAATCAAGCCTGATTGTTTTAGTGACGTTAATGCACCCATATCCCTATTTAATAGGGGCAAACAGGGAAAACTCTATGATAATTAATCACTCCTTGGTATGTACAATCATGTCCTAAACGACTACCTTTACTGCACTGGAGGGAGTATATAAACTTTTCTTCTTAATTGAAAGAAAACTCCTGCTGCATTCATAAATAAATGCAAGCGAGGACCGATAGCAATCAATCAATGAAAAAAAGCAAACAAGCACCAAACTTAGCAATAGGAGTAAAATACCCCATGTTAGAGCATCTCCAACAAGTGTCCTATAAAAATACTCTATAATTTAAAAATGTCTATATTTTATATAATTTAGGACGCCAACAAAATATTCTGTTCTAACAGTAAAACTCTAATTCTAGATTATAGAACAGCCCATTATAGTGTATTATATTTGAGACACTTAAAAGAGAACCCTATATATTTTTGTCAAAATTTTATTAAATAAGATACTATTGGAGTATTTTTTCTGTGTAGAGCTCATATTTCAATTTAAAGCACTAGTTTGAGACATCGTTGGAGATACTCTTACTAGATATTTGCACGGGGCATGGGCACAATGATAAGTTGAGCACAATTTAATTAACTCTACGGCCGAGGGTGGCTAATGAGCATTGCACTTCACCGATACTCTGCTCTTGGGTCTCCCTAGCATTGGCCCTGTTTGGATCCAAGGGCTAGAGCTAGTTTGGGCTAATTTGTGTCAAACTAGCCTAAAAGTAGCCAAATAGGAGGGCTAGAGCCAGTTTTTTGCAACTAACCCACTCCAAAAAACTCTCCCCACCAAGGGGTGATTATTGGGGCTAGTTTGTTGGAAGGCCCACCAAAATCCTTTTTTCTCTCTTATCCTTCCGCACGGGATCCGCACGTTCCTGGATCCGTTTCTTTTCTTCGATACGCAGGGAAGGACCGGCGCCGCCGTCCTCGAACCGAAGAAACGCCGCCGTCTTCGAGCAGGTCAGCCGTCGCCTCCCTCCGTTCCCTCAGCCTCCTCCTCCCTCTTTTCTTGATTCATGGAAAGGTAGTGGAGGGGCACGGCTAGCCACATTGGAAAGAACAGGAAAACAACAAATTTGTTTTGGTTAATTTCTTATTGAATGCATTTTCGACTATTGTAATTTACTAATTTATCTAGTGTGATTGGCTCATTTTGTTACTGCATATGCAGCCTCACCGTTGCCATGGACGGCGATGCCTTCGACCTCAACTCGCAGGCGCCGGAGACTGATGGTTTCCCGGGGCTTCAGCTGTACGGCAACATCCTGTCCGACTCTAATGGTCTGTTCGATGGCCATGCCAGCGGCTCTATGCTTCCTCCGTATCGCCCACCGCGTGCTGGAGGCGGAGACGCGCGGGCAGCTGCAGCGGCACCCTACGCCCGACAGCTGCTCTTCGACGGCTCCACCTCGGCGGCAGGCAACACAGTTCGACAGCGGGCGAACTCGGCCACAACAACACCCGTCCGTCGTCAACAGCTCAACAACACAGCGCGTCGTCGCACCAATAGCCAAGGCGCACCGCGTCCGCCACCACCGAGGGCACAGAGGGCTCTGAGGACACAGAGGGCACCCAGGAGTGCAGTCCGTGGGCAAGCATCCGGCTCCGGCGCTCCCTTCAACAACGATGAAGCAACGGAGGATCACGTGGAGGACTTAGCTAGCTCTGGAGGTCCCCCGGTGAGCAATGTTGATCGAGCCCATTGGAGTGATTAATGCTTGTTTGTTAGAATTGTGCATAGAGCAACGTAGAGCAGGAATATACAATGGTGCACAAATGATCGGTGAAGGGTACCAAGCAGTTGTTGACGGATTATTTGCTAGACGGAGGTTGGTGTACTCCCGTGGATCGATCAAGAACCAACTAACCGTACTGAAGAGTATCCATGGTTTTTGGCGCTACTTACAATCGCACACAGGGTTGGGGAGGAGACCTGACGAATCCATTGATGCAGATTCTGAGCATTGGGCAACACACACAGAGGTATACTTTTTCCTAGTAAAATTGAATACAGCTTAATTAGTGTAATGTTACTGATCAAGTTTTATGTTGTCTTATATTAACAGAAAAAACCATACTTGAAGAAGTTGTTGTATGCTCCTCCAGCAAATGAGGACTTGCTTGATGAATTGTGGAGAGGCTACACAGTGGATGGCAACACGGCCTTTGTGCCTGGAGATGATTATGGTGACAATGATGGCCAAGACGTAGGGACAGAGGATGAAGAAGAAGGGTTTCAGGAAACACCTACTAGTACCCAGAGGAGCCTGAAAGGCAAGAGGCCATTGAGCAGCACTACTAGCACTTTGACTAGTCCAGTAAAGAAGAGTAAGAGCCCGATGGTGAAGATTGTCAAGGACATAGCAAGTACCTTCAAAGAGTCTGTTGTAGCCAACACTAAACAAATGATTATAAAATAGTATTTATTGTAAACTAGTCCTTGGATCCAAACACGTAGAGGGCTAGAGCTAGTTTGGGCTAGAGTTAGAGCTAGAAACTAGCTCTAGCTCTAGCCGGGCTTGAAGGATCCAAACAGGGCCATTAATGGGCTACATCCAGCAGCTAGTCATCCACATCTCTTGTTTTTTTCTCAAATGCACAACTACGCATTATTATATTAAGAAGAAAGAGTTGAGTCCAAAATGGACTAGAACAACACGAACACAAAGCCAACTTACATAGGCAAAAAACAGAAATACACGAATAGATCCACCAAAAACAGAAATACATGAATAGATCCATAAAACCTAAAGAACACGACCCCACAGACTTAGGGACCAGGAATGAGGGCTGTGAGGAGTGAAAGATCCCCAGCCCTGGCTCGACTCCACGTCTCCTTTTCTTGATCAGCCTTACGAATGACCTCTTCAATGTTTTGGGAGATTTTTAATCAAACACACAACTATTTCTGTGTTTCCAAAGAGTCCAAACTCCAAGAATAATTAGTGCGTTTAGACCTCGCCTAGCAACCGCACTGATCTGACCAGCCGCCAGACTCCACCAAACCACAAAGCTCCAGTCCTCAGGCTGTGGAGCAAGAAACTGGAGATTCACTTGACTTAGCAGGCGGTACCAACTCTCTAGCAAACACACAATTTGTCTAAAGATGATCAATAGATTCCTGATGTTGATCACACAAAGGACAATGCTCTAGATGATCAAGCCCTCTCCTGCTTAGCCTATCTGTCCAACATTTTCGATGGCAGCCAACCACAAGAACTTGCATTTAGCAGGAGCCCATGATTTCCATATTATGTCAGCCGGCTCAAACTGAACAGAACCAATAAAAAAGGACTCCTACATTAGCTTGGTCAAGTACTTTCCATCAGCAGCAAGTCTGAACACTTGTCTGTCCTCAATGCCTACTTGTAGCTTAACTTCTACAGTACAAAACAGTGTTTGCACGGTCATGTACACGGTCTGCTGGGATACCATAAGGTATTGGCTTAAAACAGAATTCAAATGCAAAAATAACCAGGTACATACAATTATGTGTGCTAATGAAGCAACCAGAATTATCATTTGCAACTCCCATAATGTGAGCACAGACAATATCCGGATACATGCAAACTACTTCTGATGACAAATTCTACCATGGCAAACAAAACAAGTACAGCATGGTGCAATTAACAGGCGCATAAAAATGCAGTATCACATCCCAAGCAAATTGGCATAAGCAGAGGACATTATAGCATACATCACATGAATCTATAAAACCATATTCTGATTATCAGCATTTGTGCACATCAATTTCATTTATATAAGAATGGCCATGGCATGAGCTATTTTTCTCAGAAAATATTAAATTGGTGAGGCACAAGCATAAACTATTGAACATTTTTAATTCATTACCAGTTCTGTCAAATAAGACGAGAAGTTCAGAATCAGATATTCAAATGCCTCCCAGCAATGTAGCCCCCCCCCCCCCCTCCCCCAAAAAAAAAAAACTAGTGCAGAATCCTCAAATTCCTAATACAGAGAGACTCCCAATACAAAACATCATCATCTTCCACTAATGAACATGCCTTTTAAGCAGTGGAGCCAGTAGGGGACTGGCAGGGGCCAATTTTCCTACAAAAGCCTAAGAGGTTGAAATTTGAAAAGAACTTTAACATGTTAGTAATTTATCTCTGAATTAACTTTATGCCCCCCTAATCTTCTAATCCTGGTTCCAGCCAGTCTTTAAAGATCGTATCAGAAAGTTTTCAGCAATAGTGCATCTCAAAAGAAAAGCTAAAACCAGAACAAAAAAATACACATTGTTGATGTAGTAGATGTTCAAATACACTATCGAAAGGTAAATAAATTACCCTATATCATCTGGGGCAACCAAGCATCTCAAATGAGAGAAAATGGGAACACATATCTTGATGTAGAATTATAGCAAAGGCTCACTGCTCACATACACTAAAAAACCATAGTTCCCTTCCTCAACTAGAAAGGCCAGTGACAAGAAATAGCATACCACAGACATAAAATACTGTGGTGTCATAAACAAAGCATAGGTTTCTCAACATGCAAAGTTGTAAACCAATCATGCATAACAAAAATTGCAAAAAAAAAAAAAATAATGTAAATGATACAGAACAAAAGGTAGCTGAGATTAAATTCGTAATACATTGAAAGTTACATGTCACAAACCAGTAAAAATTCCTTCTCATCTAAGAAAAACTTGAGCATAATGCATTGCAAGGTACATTTAAAATTTAAAGACCTAGTACCTCTGTGGTTCGTATGAAACAACGACAGTATCTTAGCAAGCACATAAACAATCCACTAACAACTCTATCACATCAACCAACAGACTGTATCCTAATTTAAGGCCAAAGCATTCCTTTACCTAACTCTTCCAATTTAGAGATAAGCAGGGCTGCTGAGGAATGGCAGTGCAGCGAGAGACATGAGCGTATCCGAGGAAGCGTCACCCTTCCTGGCGTGCTTTGTCCTCGCGAGCTGTAGCTGCATGTCCACAAAAGCCTGCATCCGCTTCAGCTCCAGATCCTTGAGGAACTTGATTCGCTGCCTCTCCATCTCCTCCGCGTGCTGCTGCTTAGCGGCTTCCATGCGCTCGTACATATCCGCGAAAGTCTCAATTGCCCTCGCTAGCTCCCCGAAACCACCACTGCCACTGCTCATCTTCCTCTTGCTGCCAACAGCAGGAGGAGCACCACCACCACCAAAGCCCGAAGATACAGAACGCGACGGCGACTGCTGAGATCCTTCGTAATCGTCATAGTCGTTGTTGTTGTAGCCATCTTCTGAGTCGGACTCCGCGGCAGCGGCGGCGGCAGCGGCGGCCGCCTTATGGATGAGGTTTGCGGAGGGGAGGTCTGAGCCACGGCGGTAATTGTGCAGGGGGAGCGCCACGGGAAGCGGCGGCGGTGATTGCGGCGACGGGGAGCGCGGCGGCGTCAGGCGCCTCCGGAACACGGGCAGCGCGGCGCGCGGTGGGGACGGCTTCTTGATGCCGGTGAGCGTGGGCCCGACGAGGAGGTCGAGCTGGCCGTAGAAGTTCCACTGCGATGGACCGCCGCGCGCGCGCTCGGCCTTGTACTTCTTCTTGAGCGTGTCGACGCGGTTCTTGCACTGGATGTCGGTGCGCGGCGGGCGGCGGCGCGCGGAGGCCCCGGGGCGAGAGTTGACGGCGTCGGCGACCTCCCGCCACTGCGGCTGGCGGAGGCTCCCGCGGTTGAGGTCGAGGTAGCGCGAGCCCCAGGCGTCGACGAGCGCGGCCGTCTCGCCCTCGCTCCAGCAGTCCTCCCGGTACGGCAGGTTCGGGTTCGGCGGCGGCAACTTCCCGTCCATCGCTCCTCCTCCCAGATCTCTCCGCGTCACGACGACAACGACGGCGACGACGACCTAGCCTTCTCTCGTTTGCGCGTAGAGACGAAGGAACGGACGGACGGGGGAATAGATGTGGGGACGGCGGTGGAGGAGACGAGGCGGGGGGTGGGGAATAGAAGAAGGGAGAGGGGGTGGTCGGCGAGGGGGGAGGAGCGCCGGGCCGTGGGCCGTGACGACCGCGACGCGGCACGTGGAGGAGCGGTGCAGATGCATGGTTGTTGTGTGGGCGAGCGGCCGCCGTTGGATCCTCCCGTCGGTCGGGGCAGGTTTGACCGGGACACCAAGCCGGCGAGGGATTACCGGATTAGCAGTTGGCGCTGGGACGGAGCTGGATCAAACTCGGAGAGAGAGATAGGCCTCGGCGTGGTTTCGGTTGGCCGGCCGGACGTGCCGGTGCGGGGATGAAAGTTAAAGCGGCTCGCGCCTTGGCGTGCAATTTCGTAGCCACAGGTAGACGGCTCGCGGCTGGCCGCCGTTCGGTCGGGTCAGGCGTCCGCGCCGAAAGAGATGGTGCGGCTGCTGGGCGTACGAGAAACTCCGGCAGTTGGGCGCCTTTGGGCGGTTCCTATTGACACGCCGAGTTTCCAGGGACACGCCGAGTGACTACTGCGTGAGCCAATCATCATTGACAACGGGGGTCGTGGTTGCTTCTCGGTCTTGGCAGCTACAATGATGTAGATAAGCACACCTTCTATAGTAACATCTATATCTATATACTATATTATATTGTAAAAAATGTATTTAGTGCAATCAGACCAATTGGTGAACCGTGCCACCAAGACATAAGAATAGAGGTATGAGGACCTTATTCTAGCGAAACGTGGGAGGGTTGTTTTGAAAAACGATGTTTTTTTTAAAGTTCTCCCACCTTCATTCATGTGTCTTGGTTACACGGTTGTACCAATTGGTCTAATTGTACCAAATACGTTTCCATCTTTGTAATAATGTATCTATACATATATTTATAATTGTTTTAATGATTACATACCTTTTCTGTAGTTTCATTGCTCCATCCTTCGCCTCTGTAACACCTTATTTTTGTAATGTGCAAACTCACTTGTAATTGTGTAAACCCATGCTTTGAACTTGAAAAAATCTTAATTGTATGCGACCTTTTCAAATTAAAGAGGAGAGGGGAAACAAATTTTGTGTGTGGTATGTGTCCAAATTTTGCTAAATTGTTTCTTTGTTGTATGTAATTTTTTTACCAAATGTCAAATTTAACTGAAGTTATTGGAATTTGAATTTGAAATTTAAATCCAAATCTAATTCTAAAAAGAATAAAACTAAAAAGGTAGAACCCAGACAACCCAATGCATTCGGCCTATTAAATCGGGCGCGGTCGTGCTCTTGTTCGCTCGTCCGCCAACAAGCAGGCCCATGTTGTCAGTACTCCTCACATGCGCTCATGTGTTCCCTCTGTATCTGACACGTGGAACCGGGGTTTCATCCCTAACCTCCTGCCTCTTTCTTTCAGTTCACTGACGAGCATCTCGTCGCCAATCTCACCCCTATAGCACTCAATCGCCCTCCCCTTCGTTGTCACCAAACAACAGAAGTCACGTGCAACATCTCTGACCCCTTAAGAGGCTAGCAAAAGGCTCTAGATCTTATGGAGTGCCTTATAGATACTCTATCTCTATTCTTAGTGGATCTGAGGGCTCAAGTTGATCAGTGAATCACTTGAGAGGGTCGAGAGAGACCTCATCCTTTAGGAGTTAGTACATCTCAACAGGGACGTAGGTTCTTCAGAACTGAATCTCGGTAAACAAATCGTGTGTCTTTTGTGTTCTTTACTTTTTATCGGGGGCGAAGCCAAACAATAAAGTTATTGGGGTCAGTTTCACTAATCGTCATCTAAATACACTAGCTAACACTATATTTGTATAGTATTTTCTAAATTTTATAGGGTCAGCTCACCCCCAACAAAACCCCCTAGCTCCGCCCCTGCTTTTTATTATGATTTGTTCTTGTCTTTCTCCCTCTATAAGTTCTTCTGATTGGACTTTGATTTATATCACAGAGTTGCTCTCAAAGTAAAATTTTATATTCATAAGAGCAACAAGTCCAAGAGAACTTCCCTCTCATTTCTTCTCTCCATATTGCTTATATTGGTCTAACCTCTACTTTAGGATTTAGTTTTTTGTTAAGCCCATCTCACCCGACCGACGTGCTCATCTGGCGATGCACGTCTTCCGTTAGAGCTCTGCCTCAGAAATGCCCAAATCAATAGATCAAATCACTTAGAGCAAATCCCGTAATCCAGTTCACACAGAACTATTATCTACGGCTTTTTATCTAGTGTTGCCACAACCATCTATCCAGTTCACAACAATTGACTTCTTGTTAGAACAGAAGTTACCTATTTGTTACAGATTATATTTCTTAAGAAAACACAAGGCATAAAAAATGGCAAGAGACAATTTCCTAGATTCTAATATCACGTGTTTGGATGCCGAGATGCAGACGCGCAGACCCGTTTGCGCTTGCACGGCTGGATACGGGTCTTTTTCACGTCTCCGCGGATGCGGTCAACGTTCTCCAAAAGATTCTACGCTGCAGTTTCTAGCTCCGTTACGCAGGTAACCAATCAGACACACTTGATCAGTCAACGCATAACACAGTGTCTAGACGCGTACCAAACACACGGATAAATATTCCACCTAAAAATTGCACCTTCTGTTATTCATATCTCTCCCGTATCATTAATTTGTGTGAATTCTCCATATATATGTACTAGTACTCAAATGTTCATTGCACAGGTGGAGGAACCGGTCAAAAAGACACAAAAGCAATAATTGGGAGCAACTAATTATAAACAACATTTTTTCATGTCAAGAGGGCATTTTTCAAGATTTTGTTTCCCACTATCCCTTATAACAAAATAACAAGAGTGTTTGGAATGCAAAAGATTACAAACCGATAGTTTGACACTATAAAAATTTATAATTTTGTGTGCCATGACACATGCATTATTGAAAACAAGTGACATGTCTAGGCAACACCAGAGGACCACGTGAAGCTGCAGGTTCTCTGGCCGGTCCCCGCTCCTCACGATGCAGGTTCATGTGGAACTGAAGGTTGTCTGGCTGGTTGCAGCCGCCGGACATGCCCAACTACAGAGCGACGGCGACATAGTTTAGAGACAGATGGCAAGGGATTGGGCGTGCGGCAATGTGGAAAAAGTGCGGGACGGTGTGCGCGCGGCCCTGGGACGGTGGATTTGTTAATAAACACATATTCATATTTAAGGCCTGGCTGTTGGAGATGATATATTTAAGGTCCTAAAACAAGGCAACGAGCAAGCAGTCCTTCTGTGCAAGCGTACAAGCAAATCATCTGATCCATTAGATCGTGATCCAACCGTAGGTCATATTTAACACTTAAACCCTTTCACCACCAGCTCAATAATCTTTATAAAAAACCACCCTAACAAATCATGGTTGGATCTGTGGTTGGATCGTAATCTAATATCAGATGGTTTACTTGCACGCTTGCACAGAAGGACTGCTTGCATAACAGTCGTTGCCCTAAAACAAATTATATAAGTCCGGAAACAACATTTAGGGCTCAAATACAGGACTCCTTGATGTTGCTATAAAATAAAAGCTAGCATCCTACCCCTCATCCAAAACCAATGATCGCCAATAAATCTCAAATTTGACCAAATATATTAAAATACTAAAATTTATGATATGCAATAAATATCATTAGATAAATAATAAAATATATTCATAATAAATATAATTAGATATATAAATTTTGACAGTATTTTTATTCCAAGTCTAGGATGGCATGTCCTTTATGGGCGCGAGGGACCAGTTCACAGCATGGAGTTGCTTATGCCATCTCCAACGTACTGGGCTACTGGCAGCATTCTTCCGAACAATCACGTGGACGCTGTTCGGCTGCTGCTGCCGCCGCCTGGTTATATAGAAAGGAGATACTGTAGCAACATGTAAAAATTTGCAGCTGCAGCTATTTGAAAGCCGAACAGCTTTGGTTGATTCACGGGCGTGCTACTTATCTAGAATAAGGTACAACAACCAGCTTGCCATGCGATGCAAGGCACGTTTATCGAATCAGACATGTTCTTCTATAACCAGGGAATCATTTTTACATTTTTTTGGAGAAAGGGTCGCCATTGTGAAAAAAAAACACAGCGCTTCGATATGTGACCTCAAGTCCGCAGAATCGGCAGCCTTTTTTACAGGTTTTATACAAGAACTGTTTCCACCTGTGCAGGAATTGGGTGGACGAGCGAGCAGCTTCCATTTCAGCTGACAGTGTATTCGCAGTCCAGCAAACGGGTTAGGATCTCCTGGCAGCTCGGCCGATTCTCAGGCTCTGCCCAGCAATCTGCACCAAACGAAAAACAGTAGAAAAGTCGAAGATCTTATGCCATCTCAACAGAAGCAGGATATAAACTAACCAACTCAACGTGAGTTAACGTTTCTAATTAATCTTATCTCCACTTAGTTAAATCACACAAGAAAAGTCGAAGATCTCTAATATTTACCTGCAATTAACCTGCCGAGAGGTCCTTCAGGAATCTCAAGCCGTGAACCTTCATTAGCAACTGCGTACACCACCTGTAATTGCCCGGACCATTTGTCAGTTAACAGCTTTCTCACTTATGTAACCACAAGAACATTGGGCATGAATGCATCAGAGAGGCACTGTAAACGTGGTCTCAGGCTTTGAGCCAGAAGAACAGCATATTTGGGCAAGAGATAAACATGCACCACATGCTTCAGTCAACAAACACCTTTAGGAAATGCATGAATGTTGCAACTATAACGATAAAATAGTGGATGAATGATTACTTGAACTGGGGAGATGCCTTCCCATGGGCGACTCAATGTGCACAGCTCCCACATGATAACACCAAGGCTGAATATATCACATTTCTCTGTAAAAGGTTCATTCCGTATAAGCTCAGGGGCCATCCATTCCGGGGTGCCAGCAGAGGAATTATCAGTCATAGGACTATCAATCATCACTCGAGATAGACCAAAGTCACATATCTTAACAGTCCAATGCTTGTTCACCAGGCAGTTTGCACTTTTGAGATCCCTGTGAACTATCTTCATGCGGTGTATGCACATCAACCCCCTTTTAAGTGAACAAGAAAATCTTTCAGACAATTCATAATAAAAGGCATATGGACAAGATTATAGTCTTAAGTGACAAAATAACTGTATCAAATTCAATTGTCTTAAAAAGTTAATGTTATCATTTAAAGGTCAAATTGCTCAGTAACACTAGAGCTGTGCAAATTGGAAAATAGCATCCATCATGTCATTAACATGGCATCTTCATATCGGATGCTACTTTCCACTTCACGCATGCAGCAGTGCTACAACCGCAACAAAGTATTTTAGTCCCAAGCAAGTTGGTAAGGCTCAACAGTGCTAAGAAGAAAAAAATGACAGAAGAAAAATCTAGAGAAATAATTATTGTGCAATGAGAAAAGATCATACCTGCATATATCACGAATAATTTTCAACCTCCTACGCCAACTAAGTTTCTTTTTCTGACCACTCATATGGATGAGATAATACAGTGATCCCATTTCCATATATTCAGTAACCATTGACAAGTGTGGAGGTGTAATGCATGCACCAAGAAACAATATAACTACAGAACAGAAACACACACACACACACACGGTTAGAAAGCAATCTTACAAGAAATAAGGTAGTTTAGGTATCTAATGTGGAGCAGTTTGAGAACTGTTTCACAACAGTCAAAAGGGATGGTTACCGTTTGGATGTCGCAACCGGCTGAAAGGAAAGAATAAGTTGCCACAATTAATGTTAATATATAATGAAAAATAGAAGAATATCGAGTAAAAAATCAAGAGAATTTCTGGTACCTCAGGATGTATATCTCGTTGCAAAAATCTTCCATGTTTTCAGTTGTCAAGTCCTGTTCTAGAAATACTTTGATGGCAACATCGGTTCCATTCCATATACCACGGAAAACTTCTCCGAAGAATCCTGATGAAACATTTCAGTAAACAAACTGTAGCTTGTTAGGCTATAATCAGGACCAAAAATAGCAAAAGACAACCAGAAAAGAATTGTGCCATTTCTAAGCAGAATAATGAAATATGAGATAACAACAATGAAATTATAGTGAACAACATAGCGAAAAGAGAGCACACCATAATAGAAGCACTAAACAGGTTTTGCAGCATATTAAAGAAAATATTTGGCAATACAAGAAAATGATACTTCGATATTGAGCATATAAGCTGAGGAAGTTCAAGGTTACTTGCCTATTCCAACCCGCGTGCCAATTGTTATCTCAGAGAAATCTATGTTCCATTCCTCAAACGGCAGCAAGGGCTTATTAAGAAATGGGGAGCTCTGGAAAACTTTGTTCCATGCCAATGCCATCTTCTCTTTACTTATAAAATCATCACCTTTTTGGGTAACTTGACCCCTATATTCATGAGGCGAAGAAGGCAATGACATGGCCTTTTGAGTAGGACCAGTTCGGTTTCTTGAGTCACTGTCAGTACCACCAATTATCCGAGATGCATCACCCTAAGCACAAATATAAATTTTCAGCCCAAGCTGCTGAGATTCCTTGGTTTTTTAGGCGTTGCAGCATCCTGAGGCGCTGGGGGTATGCCTGGATAACTAAAACCCTGTGGCGTCCTGCAGCATCTAGGGTATGCCTCAACGCCTAGGCGACGCCTCAAAAACCATGCGAGATTCAACTAACATTTACACTTATGTGCACAGGAAAATATGCAGTGGAAACCACATCTTAGGTGAAAAATGGAAACCAAATAAAAATAAGTATTCCAATCACTTAATGAAAACTTGCAATTTGGCACATCTACAGTACATCCATAGATGTACTTTTTTTGCAAAAGTGCGACAAAGTACATCTATCTATACAAGCATAATGGATGTGCCAAGTTACAATTTTTTTGAGCAATCGAAATATGTTTTCTGAATTGGTTTCTATGTTTCCACCTAAGATGCGGTTTCCACTACAGATTTTCCCTGTCCACATAAGGTAAGGAGGACCAATATGGGGAAGAAGAAAACAATGCAACTTGTAGAGGTATACTTTATTTGGGCAGTCATTGGCGTTGCTTTGGTCTTCCGTAACATATGAGCATGAACCTTCGACATGATCCCTTTGAAGGCGATTTTGCTTTAGTGTTTCGTTCATAGCCCGAACTGCCCTGTTAAACAATTTAAATCTAAAAATAAATGCTTCTTGCTCAATAACAGTATCTAAGACTACATGCATGTATATGCAATTACGTCTCAATTAGAAAATAGCAGTATAGTGATCAATGAGGAGGATAACTGATATCCAGTATCTAGGCTCAGACATGAGCAAAACACGGCATTTTTTTTCTCGAAAACACAGGAGAGCTGCATTTCATTAAAATAAGAAGAACGGTGCAGTCTCAAATAGACCTTATGAAAAATGGGATACAGTGAAAGCAACATATGCCATAAGTGAATTATGAAAAGGAAAAATGGACATATCTGCTATCATCGAATAATTTAAAACTAGAATTACCTCACAATGTCATCTCCAATCTCAGGGGTGATGCTAATGCTTCTACGCCTTATTCTTCGAGCATTAGAGGTTGAAGTGCCCCCAAGACCATCTGATCTACAAGTGCATATGATAGTGTGCTCAATAACAGAATTGTTAACCAAAATATTTTTCACATTTGTGAGAAGAGGTTCCACACAAATTAATAAAAGAGGAGGTTACACATAGGGAAAGAAAAATGGAACAACTGTTTTGCCCTAAAGAGGGCTAGATGTGAGCAAAAAATTCTAGACACCCCAGCGGCCAGATCACAAGAAAGCAACTCTTTTTCTCGAACATGCAGGAGAGCTGCACATCAATTTTATTAAGGCCATGTTTGAACACACTAGAGTTAATAATTAATTGCTAAAATTATCTGAATGCATCCAAACAGTCTAGCTAATAGTTCAACTATTAGCTACTTTTAGCAAATTAGCTAATAGTTAGGAAAAGGCTGCCACCTGCCACCTCTCAGATACGTGGTATGTAACAACTGATGATGTGAGATCGGATGGCCCTCGTCTCTCCCGCCCCCGCCCTCTCGGCTCCCGACGCCCCTCCCCCTCCCCAGCACCAGCACGCGCCGGTTCCCATTCCGGGGCCGGCGGCCAACTCCCTTGCTGCCGTCGCCGCAGCACACTCTAGCCCTGGCGCGTCGGCTTCTATCCCCTCCTTGTCTCCTCCCGTGTCCCATGTAGACAGGGGGCGCTCCAAGTCTCTGAGGTGGGGTGACCTCAGTCCGGCCTCTTCGGATGGTGTGACGTCGCTCGACTCCCGACCTTCCTTCAAGGACGTGCTGGTGAGACCAGCGAATCCTTCGCCACCCAGCCGTGTGGTAGTCCAAGGGTCAGCCCTGGCAGCTGGAACGTCCTCGGCGCTGGGGAAGGTGAACCGTCGGCCGCCTTGCTCTCACCCCCTGCCTACAAAGCGATGGAGCCCCAGGCAGGCTTCCCACTCTACACCGGCTTTCCGCCCAGCTCCAGGTTTTGACGATCGAGGATGGACGACAGTGGAATCCAAACAAGGTAGAAGACGCCGGTTGAGGGCTTCGCGACGCCCGAGTCAAGTCCCTGCTGAGCTTGTTGGAAGGTGCTTCAACTGCTTGGGCTGCGATCAACCGGGCTGCGGGGTGTGGCAGTGAGCCTCGGTGCTTCCTCTGCTCGGAGCTTGGCCACAAGTCTTTCTCCTGCCCCAAGACCCCGGTGTGGAAGCGGCTTGGGCGCCCCAGAGTCCCGGTCTGGGAGCGGCTTTCACCGGCAGTTGAGGGGAGAGTCCATCAAGCGGCAGGCCACCGTTCGGTTTGGCAGCGTATCGCTACGCCCGAAGCTGTTCCGATCGCCCCCTCTGTCCCGGTGGGAAACATGCTTGGCGTCTCAGCTGCACAGGGTAATGGCGGCCCTGCCAGCTCCAGGCGCAAACGGTGGAGGAAGAAGAAGCATTTGGAGCGTGAAGATGAGCCGGCTCTGGAGATTTTGGCTCCACCTCCACCTCCTCCCGTGCAGATGCTTCCGGCAGTTGATGCGACTGCTTGTGTGATCGATTGATGCGACTGCTTGTGTGATCGATTGGTCTGTTCAGATGTCTATTGCGGAAGACAATCTCAAGACGGCTGCGGTCTGCTCCAGGGACATCAGCACAAATGAGATCGTGTCGGTCTTGGCTCCACGACTGGAAATGGAGGAGGGTGGATTGGTTCTCCGGCAGTTATCCCAGTCCAGCTTCTTGGCTGTCTTACCCAGCCGAGTGCAACTCGACACGTTGGTGGATTGCTTCCCTATCATCAGAGAAGAAAATTTCATGCTCTCCTCAAGGCGCTGGACGAGGTTCGGGGGTGCTGGTGGTAATTCCTTGAAGCACCTCGTGGAACTTGAGCTCAGAGGTCTGTCGGTGCATGCGTGGGAGACTTCGGTGGTGCAACAATTGATCAACCCCCATGCATGCATTTCCCAGGTTCTGCCCGACACGCTGGAAGTCCGGAGTTTGGAGGCCTTTCGAATTCGATGCTTTGCCTGGTGCTACGACCCTGAACGTATCCCATCTACGAAAGACCTCTGGATCACTGAACCAGACCAGGCTTCGGCTGCTGAAGGGAAGAAGGCCCTGGTGTACCCGGTGCAAATTCGTTGGGTTCCTGCTGATTTGAGCCTCTTGACTGGTGATCCACTGCCGCTGGTTGGAGGTGACGACCAGGACAAATCTGATACCCCCCCTTCACGGAGAAGATGTAGTGACAACCCTCCACGTACTCAACATGATGCAATCAATGACGTTCCTGGCAACAAGACCCACACTCAACGGCGGCCGGTTCATGACCGATTGGGACCCTTGAGGCGCTCGGATTCCCCCAGGGAATTGAGCCATCCTCGGGTTCAGATTGATATTGAGGCCCGCAGCAGCCAGCCTTGTGTTCTGTCTGATGCAGTGGCAGACAGCTGCGTAGGGAATCCTCCGACTCCTGTGCCGGACGGGGTTCAATGTATGGCGGGGGCTGTGCTGCTGCGGCGCGAGGAGGGCTGCGAAGATGCTGAAGTAATTCCCATGACCCCGATGGCTGTTTCCAGCCCCTGTCCTTCCTCTGGAGGGAGACGCAGACTGATGTTGAAGACCGCTACAAAGCAAGCAAAGTTCAGGAACCCGCCCATTGCGTTCTTCAGGCGGCGGCGGCGCGCTCCGAGGACCCCTGAGGGCGCCACACTTCCCCCTTGCTCCTCTGGTGATCGGGGGGCAGGGAGCAGCCTAGGCGCCTTGCCTCCTGCCCCTGCTGCTGGGGTGGCCGCGTCGCTCCTTCCACATGGGTCGCCCCCGCTTGTGGAGTCCCATGGGTCGCCAGGGCAGCAGGATTTTCTCCGTCGAGTTTCTAAAGCTGTTGGCGCCGTTCTTCCTCTTCCGAAGGCAGTGGGGGGAGGCCGACGACGGAGGCAGCCCACTTCCCTTCCAGACGCGATACGCCGAAGTCGGCGCGTTGCGGGGTTGGGAGTGGAGCAAGTTCAGCATATTCCCAAAGCAAGAAGGACAATCATGAAGTGCATCCTCGCAGAGCCGGACAGTGAACAATTCAGCCAACAAAATCTGGATGCTTATGCGAAGCTCTTCCAAGCACCCTTGTCTCGTGCCCAGGTGGAGGCTCTCGCTGCTCTCTTTGGATGGGTGATGCCGGATGATGAAGGTGAGGTTGTTCCCCCTGGGACAGCCACTCTGGTCTGCTGATTACAGCCCACGGTCGCCTACTATTCCAACTGTTTTCCTATGGATCCTTCCCTAATCTTATTCTGGAATGTTCGCGGTCTCAACTCTGCCGCTAGACAGGATGTTGTTAGGAGTTTGGTTGACTCATTAAGAGTAGATGTTGTCTGTTTGCAAGAAACAAAGTTGGTTAATTGCTATCATCGCACAGTTTTGTCAATGTTAGGCGCTGATTTTGACAATAACTTCATTTGTCTCCCCTCGGTTGGGGCCAGTGGTGGGGTGCTGATTACTTGGAGAGAAAAATTGGGAAGAATCGTTGCCTCTCGCGTGGACTCCTTTAGTGTTTCAGTAAAATTCAACCCTGCTGATGGCGTGGCTTGGTGGCTCACCTGCGTGTATGGTCCGCAGGGACATGACAGAAAAATTGTATTTATTCATGAGTTGAGAGCGATCAGAGCTGCAGCTGCTTGCACCGGGCCTTGGCTCCTAGGGGGTGATTTCAATCTCATTTTCAGAGACGAAGACAAAAACAACATAAATATCAATCGGCCCATGATGGGGAGGTTCAGAAGGTGCATCAATGATTTAAGCATCAAAGATATTGACCTTTTAGGCCGGAAATATACGTGGTCTGGCGCTAATAATGTGCAAGTCAAGCTGGACCAGGTTTTCTGTTCTTCGAATTGGGAGGAAAAATTCCCCAATTATCTGCTGCAAAGTTCAGCTTCAGAGGATTCAGACCACTGTCCTCTCCTGTTGGGATTGAAGGACAACCACACTGGGAAACAGAGATTTCATTTTGAATCATTTTGGCCCAGATTTGATGGTTTTCTGGAAGCGGTATCTAATGCCTGGGGTTCTGTTCAGCAGTCTTCTTGTCCCCTCAAGACCCTCTCCCTAAAATTCAAGGCGACAACAAAAGGGCTGCAAAGTTGGAGTGACAGAAAGGTTGGAAATTTCAAACTGCAACTTGAGCTTGCCAGAGAAATATTGCTGCAGCTTGAAGTGGCAAAAGAGAGGAGAATTCTTAATGTTCTGGAGACTTGGCTGCTTGGACGCTTGAAGAAATGCTCTCTGTCTCTTGCATCCTTAATCCGCTCGATGGCTAGGACTAGATCAAGAATCGCTTGGCTCAAAGATGGTGATGCTAATACAAGGCTCTTCCACTCTTGGTCTCGTTATCGGAAAAGAAAAAATTTCATAGCCAAAATTCAGGACGGGGAGCAGCTAGTGACCAGTCATAGTGATAAGGCAGAGGTGCTTCGGTCCTTTTATTCAGATCTGATTGGTACAGGGCAGCAAAGGTCCAGAACTGTCAACCTTGACACCTTAGATTTGCAGCACACTGACCTTCAGGGGCTCGAGCAGCCAATCTCAGAGGAGGAGGTGTGGAATACCATCAAGCAGCTTCCTCCGGACAAAGCCCCGGGGCCTGATGGGTTCACAGGCCGTTTCTATAAGGTCTGCTGGTCAATCATCAAAAAAGACATTATGGCTGCTATCATGGCTGTCTGGAACAAGGACTTTCGGAATTTCAGATACCTCAACACAGCCTTCATTACTCTTTTACCTAAGAAAGAGGATGCCATCCTTGGCAAGGACTTTCGGCCTATTAGCTTGATCCACAGCTTCGCAAAGTTAATCACGAAGATCATGGCAAGCAGACTTAGTGGTTATATGGACAAGCTGGTTTCTAGGAACCAAAGTGCGTTTATCAAGGGCCGATTCATCCAAGATAATTTCATGTTAGTTCAGCAAACTGCAAGACTGTTGCACGCTCAAAAACAGCCTAGAATCCTTCTCAAGTTGGACATTTCCAAGGCCTTCGATTCGATGTCTTGGTCCTTTTTACTTGAAGTATTGGAAAAGGTTGGATTCGGCCCCATTTGGAGAGATGTGATCAGTGGGCTGCTTATGACCTCCTCTACCCAAATTTTACTTAATGGAGTTCCCGGGGAATTCATTCAACACTTGAGGGGCCTGCGGCAGGGGGACTCGTTATCCCCTCTTCTCTTCATCATCGTTATGGATGTTCTCAATGGCCTAATTGTTAAAGCTGCTGATGAGGGTTTGCTTCAACCCCTCTCAACTCGCTCCATCCAGCACCGAATATCGCTCTATGCTGATGATGTGGTAATTTTCTTGAGACCGGCTGCTAGTGATCTGCACTTGGTAACAGGGATTTTGGAGCTGTTTGGGGACGCCTCGGGGCTTAAAACCAATGTTCAGAAAAGCAGTGTGGCTCCCATTCACTGCTCTCCGGTAGACATGGAAATGGTAACCCAGATTTTTCCTTGCAAAGTTGAGACACTTCCTCTTAAATATCTCGGGCTGCCTCTTTCCCTCAGGAAGCTAAGCAAGGAGCAGCTGCAACCACTAATCGATAGGCTTGCAGATCTCTTACCTAATTGGAAGACCGACCTGATGACTCGAGCTGGCAGAGCCATCCAGGTGCAGCATGTGCTCACGGCAACAGTTATATATCACGCCATGGCATTGGATTTACCTAAGTGGGCTATCAAAGCCATTGACAAGCTTAGACGTGGCTTTCTTTGGAAAGGTCGTAAGGATGTGCTCGGTGGCCACTGCTTAGTTGCTTGGGGCAAAGTGACACGCCCAAAGGAGCTTGGTGGGCTTGGCATCTCAGATTTACAAAAGCTGAATTGGGCCCTTCGGGTTAGATGGTTGTGGTTGGAAAGAACAGATCCCTCGAAGTCTTGGGCTGATTTACCTCTCCAGAGTTCCAGCACTCTGAAATCTATCCTCTCTACAGCTTTAATTACAGAAATTGGTGATGGTCGTAACACCTTATTTTGGAGGGACAGATGGTTGATGGGGTTGAGGATTGAGGATCTAACTCCTCATATTTTTGCCCTCGTCCCGACCAGGATTACCAATAGGAGAACGGTGGCAGAAGGTATCGTGGAGATGGCTTGGATTCGGGACCTAAGAGGCACCATCACTTGGGATGTCCTCTCTGATTTTTTAACTCTTAGTGAAGTCATTGCAGATTACTCCATTAATGTTGGAGTGCCAGACAAGCATATCTGGAAATTCTCCCCGACAGGCCAATACTCTTCAAAGTCGGCTTATGATATGCTATTTCTTGGTTCCACTTCTTTGGGTGCATATGAGCGCATTTGGGAATCTTGGGCACCTTCAAAGTGCAGTTTCTTCCTTTGGCTTGTCATGCACAACAGATGCTGGACCGCAGACCGTCTTGCTAAAAGGGGGCTACCCCACCCCAGTGTGTGCCCCCTTTGCGACCAAGAAGAGGAAACAATACAACATCTTCTCGTCTCTTGCGTCTTTGCACGACAGTTCTGGTATTCCTTGTTAAGCAGGTCTGGGTTGCCTAATCTTTCACCAGATAATGCTAATTGCAGCCTTGATGACTGGTGGAGCAGGGCTGTGGAGAAGATTCCCCGTGATCTCCAATCCGGCTTCAATTCTCTAGTTATTCTTGGCGCTTGGAGCCTTTGGCGTCATCGCAACGACTGTGTGTTTAATGGGAGATCGCCGAGCCTGGCGAGTGCTCTCACCCTCGCTGGCGATGAGCTCAGGATGTGGTGTAGTGCCGGGGCGAAAGGGTTGAACCTGCTTTCAACTCTTATGTTTATGCTTGACCCAGGGGGATAGTCTAGTGGCTTGTTCAGAGTGGTTGTGTGCGGATGTTGTGTTGTGTCTTGTGTCTTGTTGTGTCATGTGTGTGTGTGTCGTGTCAGGTGTGTGTCATGTGTGTTGTGTTGTACCTTCTTCTATCTATTAATGAAATGATACGCAGATCTCCTGCGTGTTCGAGAAAAAAAGCTAATAGTTAGCTAGCTAATTCTACTAGCAAGTTTTAGTTAATTAACTATTAGCTCTAGTGCATTTAAACACCCACTAAGAAGAAAAGAGATGGGTTTAGAAACTGTACAACACCCACTCATACCAAACAGAACATATTTTATACCCGCTCTCCACTCGAAGAAAACATAAACCAACCTCAACCAGAACACTAGCTGCAATTTGGCAGGAAACAACTCATTTCGCATACATTTTGCCCACAACTGTGCTCTGCTATTGAAGCACTCACATAATCAAGCATCCTATTTGATTAGCTATATAGGTGAGACTGGAACTTTCATGTATTCTATAGAGCAGGAAAAGGAGCTCTCCAAGAAAAGGAAGAATTACTCATCCATCTGGATAATGTTAGCTACAAAAGCCAGAGCTTGTTGTGGCACTCAGAGACATTCATAGTTTAGAAAAAAGGATGAAAGAAAATACAGACACAGTGACAAACAGCTCTCTTGCGTTCGAGAAAAAAACCATTCTTTTAAATATTTCATTTATAAAAAAATCTTGATTATTGTCAAATGGTTTTCATGATAAAAACATGTTCCAGATAGCTCAAACTTTATTGCATCAACCATTGCAAACCAAGTTCTCTACACTTGTCAAGCTTTTAGTTCACAACAATTCAGTCTTCAAATTTTTAGAATACAGAAAATATATCACATGCCTAGAATGATCCAGACATTTTTAGAATCTAATTTTAGAAGTGCCAGCTATTTTCACATAACATATAAACTACAAAATGGAATATATTTACAGATTTTGATTTACTTCGAGTGAGAAATACGACGAGTGCGAAAGGGCCACTAGCTAAGTTGGTTAGGTGGTCTCAATAGCACTCCTCAGGTCCTGAGTTCGACTCCTCATGTGAGCAAATTTCAGGTTGTGGTTAAAAAAATTCCTTCGTCTGTCCCACAACAAAGCCCAGGTTTAAGGTCTGACCCTGGTCACCGTTGTTCTCACAAAGGCTACGGTGTCGCTGTGTATGCGTGAGTGGGCAGTGGTTCGGGGGGGGGGGGGGGGGGGCTCAACCTACATGCGAAGTTCTTCTTAATACAACGATCGGTGGTTGTCTTACCCCTGCAGGTTGAGCTTTTTTAGAAATACGACGAGTGTGCTACTGTTATGACTGGCATCTCCTACACCAGGCACAGGGCCATTAGTGGCTAGGAGGGCTAAGGCCCATGGCCAGGCCACAGGCGGCCAGGAGATGGGCTAGGATAGATTAGATAAGGGTTAGCTAATAAAAAGAAGAGATTATCTGTAGTTAGTTGGATAGGGATTAGAAGAGATCTCATAGCTCTTATCCTTAGATCAGATAAGCATCAGCTGGGACATAAATACTTGTAAGAAGTCATTTGTGGAATTAAGCAGAAACATATTATTTCTGGCTTCCGCTAGGGAGCTGGGAGATTGAGAGATCAAGTCTATTATTGTCCCAGCCGCCTTTACCTCCCTGCACCCTAACCTTCTGTTGACAGCGACGGTGTCTCTGCGCCAGCAGCCAACGCGCCCAGCCCTCTCTCATCCCTACTCCCTGCGGCAGCTCCCTGGTAGGGTTAGGAAACCTACCAATTTGGTATCCAGAGCCTCTGACCTTCCGGCCACCATGAATTACCCACCACCAGCCCCAACCGCCTCCCTGCCCTCTTCCACCCAGCCGCTGCCACCAGCCACAACCGCCTCCCTGTCCACATCCACCCAATCGCTGCCCAACACCACCACCACCGCACTCATCCTGCCCACCTCCGGCGTGTCCACCGCCCTTCCCACGATGACAAACGAGCAGCTGACGGCGTCCCTTCTCCACTTCTCCAACATTCTGGCAGCCATACAAGCCCAGATGATGGCGCTGCAGTCTGACGTAGCCACGCTGAAGGCCGTCATGCTAGGCTCCCAGCCGCTGCCATCCCTGCCTTCGCCATCTAAGGCCGTAGCGGCTCTGTCATCATTGTCGCAGCTGGCCTTAACAGCCACCCCGACGTCCTCCCAGCCGCCGAGCATACCAATCCACCAGCTGCACTTTCCGCAATCGTCGTCTCAAATTCCGGCATGGGCGTTGGGATCTGATCCGCCGTCGATCTACTCCATCAACAGCGCCGATCACCACGGCGGTACCGCAGCCGCCGACGCCTACTACTGCCCTGGGGCCTTGTGGCGGCGCGCAGCCACGGGGGGGGGGGGGGGGGGGGGGGGGGGATGGGACCCTTTTTTCCCCTCTCCAGGGGCGCCTCCTCCAGCCGATCCCAGGAACAGTTGGGATCTACAATGGATCGTGATCCGATGCCGCCGAAGTTCTACAAGCTCAAGTTCATGACGTACGACGGTTCGGTGGATCCCTTGGTTGGCCTCCGACCAGACGTGGCTAGCATCCTATCACCTTCGGGGCGCGGCTCAAACATGGTACTACACCCTCGAGCAAGACGCCAGGATGCTGACGTGGGAGCGCTTCAAGGAGCTATGCCATCTGCAGTTCGGGCCACCTGTCCAGGATTCGCGCCTTGCGAAACTCGGTCGGATTCAGTTCCGTTTGACGGTGCAGGAATTCACGGAGCGGTTCAACGCCATTCTGTGCCACGCGCACAATCTTGACGCTGTCCAGAAGGCGGAGCTCTTCGTGGGGGGCCTTCCGGACCACATCCGTGTCGACGTGGCGATGCGCGCACCGCATGACCTTCCGACGGCGGTGTACTTGGCCCGGGCGTTCGAGCTGCGCGCCAACAGCATTATGGAGATGCTCCCATCAGGCCCCCAGTGACTGGCGCGGCCATTGCCTCTCCAGCCCCAGGTAGCACCTAGAGGCGCTGCACAGCTGACCACGGCGGCTCTGCCGCCGATCCAACAATTCTGTCGCCTCACACCAGTAGAGCAGCAGGAGCGCCGTCGTCAAGGGTTGTGCTTCAACTGTGACGAGCCATTCGTCAATGGCCATCAGTGCAAGCGGCTTTTCTACTTGGAGTCGAAAAACTTCGAGTCTGCGGACGAGATCGTGGAGGAGCCACTGGATGCCTTCAGCTCTGCATAACCCGACTTTCAGCTCGAGGATGAGCTGTTTCAGCAGGCGGGGAGAGATGTTATGACTGGCATCTCCTACACCAGGCATAGGGCCATTAGTGGCTAGGAGGGCTAAGGCCCACGGCCAGGCCACAGGCCACATACGGCCAAGAGATCGGCTAGGATAGATTAGATAGGGGTTAGCTAATAAAAAGGAGAGATTATCTCTAGTTAGTTGGATAGGGATTAGAATAGATCTCATATCTCTTATCCTTAGATCAGATAAGCATCACCTAGGACATAAATACTTGTAAGAGGTCATCTGTGGAATGAAGCAGAAACATATTATTTCTGGCTTCCCCTAGGGAGCTGGGAGATTGAGAGATCAAGTCTATTATTGTCCCAGCCGCCTTTACCTCCCTGCGCCCTAACCTTCTGTTGACAGCGACGACGTCTCTGCGCCAGCAACCAACGCGCCCAGCCCTCTCTCATCCCTACTCCCTGCGGCAGCTCCCTGGTAGGGTTAGGAAACCTACCAGCTACATGGTTCGTTCAATCATATTACAGTTAACAAAATAGAAAAGCCAAAGCAATTTGTCTTCCCAGCACCACAAATCAGCCAAAAGCATGTATCTCATATCCGGTAGTTGGCATAAAACCAGACACCACCAACTGAGAGCCATAGGAATTCAGAATATGGTAGACATCCTAAATACTACCGCAAGGGTTTCAACACATTGGTCGTCTCAATGGCATGGTGGACATGGAAGCATAGAATGGCTACGTTTTTTTAGGAAATTCGGCCTAGTTTCAAGACCATCATGCAGGATATTAGAGATGAGGTCAAATTGTGGTGTATAGCAGGGAGCCAAAGGGCTTCATAACATATGGCCTTAACTGTATAGCTGTTGGCCATTTTTTTTCTTCCGATGATTTCGGTGGTCATCGTCTTGTCGCTCTAAGAGTTACAAGTTGTTTGGACTTTTTCTCTTTTTAATATAATGTTATGCAACTCTCTTGCGTGTTC
Source organism: Zea luxurians (assembly GCA_029449295.1). Classification (NCBI taxonomy): domain Eukaryota; kingdom Viridiplantae; phylum Streptophyta; class Magnoliopsida; order Poales; family Poaceae; genus Zea; species Zea luxurians. The sequence continues at coordinate 41,158,153 of JAOPSE010000023.1, forward strand.
GAGGAAAAAAAAGAATATGGTAGAAATGCAGTTTCAAATTGAGCTTTGCAGAAGAAACCAAATACTAAGTTGGTCTAAGTAAAGACAGAACAAATCTCGTATCTGCTTCCTAGATAAATATGGATATACACAAAATCATACAGTTGTCGGTTTGTCGCTAGCTAAGGAATAAAATAAATTAAGCAGACTGAAGGGGCAAATGGATGGAACTGACTACACCAGGACAACATATTAGTGACAACTGACAAGAAGAATCAAGAACATAAAACCTGACACCCCAAAATAGCATGATTGGCAAACCTTGAAGCAGCTCCAGATTCTGTGTATTCTTGAAATGATTGCTTCTCACCACCAAGTATAGATCTTCCCCTTGCTCTCATTAATGGATGCTCAGGACTACACCAGGGAAAGGAAAATGAAAAAAGAGAAGTCCAATAAGTACACATACTCTGGGTTCAAAGACAATGAAACGATTAATGTCCATAACTATCATGTAAGTCACCACTCAAATAGTCAAATAGATCAAAATAGGTGTAGGTACTTATTAGAGATATGTATAGTCTAACACATGTACATCATGTTACTTATACTCCAAATTGTTCTTCACTATCGATGAGCCTAACGTTATGGCTCTCCAGGAACAGGTGAGCAGCGATGGTGTCCTCCCGTGCCCTGGTATGTCATCCCCATCTAGGCCTGTCGATGAGCATAACATTATGGCTCTCCAGGAACACGTGTGCGGCGATGATGTCCTCCTCCCGGGCCCTGCAATGTCTACTGCAAGAGTCCCCCCTTTCATCGGCTTGGGTTCAATGGCTAATGGAAGCAGCCAACTGCGTGTATACTCTAGGCGTCGTCGCAAAGTGATGGGGGACTATCCAGAATCCCAAGGCCGCTTCCCCTCCCTCAATCCCAAGAGATGCCCTCCTCGCCAAGGTCACTAAAGCAGTCGACCAACTGCTTCCCAGACCAATCTTCTGCAAGCAGCACAGAAAAGCCCCACCTCCTAGTTCCTTGTCTCGCAGCAGCAGAATGGTTTTCGGGGCTAGTCCTTGTTCCCCAGGGCCGGTGGTCAGTGAGGCTCAGAGAAGGGTGATCAGGAGTCTGGGCTTTCCATTGGGGAACAAGAGATTTGATCAGGTTGGTGGTCTGAGTAGCACACCTCAGGTCCTCAGTTTGATTCCCCATGGAAGCGAATTTCAAGCTGTGGTCAAAACACAGGTCTAAGGCCTGGTCCCGACCGCGGTCGTTCTTACATGGGCTACAATGCTGCTGTGTGTGGGTAGGGCAGGGGTTCAGGAGTTTTCTCAACCTGTGTGGGAATGTCTTCTTCTTAATACGATGCCCAAGATTGTCTTACCCGCAGGTCCAGAGGCACATTCTGCTGCCTCCTTGACCGGCCTCCAAAGAACAAAGGTTAGTTCTCCAAAAGCAATCTTGCACATCTATCATAATAGATAGCACCTAGAATTGTTCGTTCAACCATAATAATACCATTTTGTCCTCATCTCAGCAATAAAGGTTTCACAACAAGAAATTCAAGCAATGATACAAAAGATAAAGAGAACTGGACTAAAGTGATCAATGGTTTTTCCACAAAAAAAGTGATCAACAGTTAGAGTTGAATGGGAAATGAAAACCTGGAACTAGCACCACGGGGTTCCTCGGCAACTCCTCTCCTTTGACTGTGCCTCCAAAAGGCATTTGCTATATTCGGTTCACTACATGACGTGCTGGATTACAGAATTAGCAACTTATAAGCAAATGTATTGAACAAGGAACCAAATTATAGTCGCAGCTGCCATAATTGCAGAATATTTCATCTAGTGATGATATAAACAAGCTTTCCAATAAAGTAGCTATGAACATCATTAGGTGTTACCTTAATTTCCCCTCAGAAAATGTCCTTGATCTCAACATCATATTACGCAGTGATCGTCCAGATAGATTTGATGAAGTTTCAATTCTGCACTGAGATAGAGATAACATGTTCTCATCTTGCGCATAATCAAAACTGAGACGAAAAGGTATGAATATATACAGCTGACAGGTAGTCACTCATGTATCGGAGCATGTAAATTCCTCTATAGCAATGCTTTTCAAATGTCACACCTTGTGACAATAACATAGTACAATGAATTATCCATATAATTTTTCTGTCTAACATGCTCATATATTGTATATTTTCCTTCATGCCACTAACAATCTCAGCTTCTATTGCTGCCAGTATGAAGATTCACTTCAGTAATGTATCTACGAGCTGCTGAACAGCTGTTTAAGAACCTAAGTACATATGTCTGCTAGTAACCGGGAACAGGGAACGTGGCCACGTCCATCGTTCCGGGAACGTTCGTTCCGTTCCGGGAACGTGGGAACAATCTCGTTCCCGTAGTGTTAAAACCTAGTTTTAGTAGCGTACCGTGTACCATGTTCCCGTTCCTCGATCCCATCGATCCAGGAACCTGGTTACTAGTCTGCCAGCTACGAAGTACTTTTTATTCCAAAAAATATGATAGAATAATTCTCAGGGTACTCTCATTTTCTCCCATTACTATGGCTATAATTGTCTATATTAGAATTTTGTGCTGGAGCGTACAAAAATCTTAGCCTACCCAACAATGCAAGCCATGATGACAATCACTTATCCGCCTTGGAAAATCCAATGTTACTGCTATTGATTTGAAGGTTCAAGACAGGAGTTCAACTGTATTTAACCTTTTCCTTTAAATTATTGAAATGTGTGAAACACTCAATAAGTCAACAACTCATCATGAAAAATAACTAGTAAAGTCATATGTGTTTTTTTCCCTACAAGTATAGATATTTACAATATACGGGGAAACATAGACAAGGCCTGAATCGCATAACTGAGAGGACATATTTAATACATAAGCATACCCTTCAGTTTCAACTTTATCAGACAATCCATAAAGAGGGCTGTTGGGCTCAAGGGGAGAATCACAGGAGTCATTTTCAGCTGAGTCACTTTCACCCGCAGCAGATATATGCGATATAAAGATAGCCTTAGCTGAAAATGGAATCAACTGGCCTGGAAATCGCATAAGATCCACTAGCAGTTCCATAGAGTTTAGCGAAACTACCACAGACATATGTTTGTAGGAGTCCACAAATCCAACGGCACCGTCATCAGGTAGACCCTATGAAAGACATATTGCAAGTATTTTTTAACTTATATTTTAACACAAACAACATATGCAAAACGAAGAACAGACTAGAGAGAGAGAGAGAAAGTAGACATACAACTACAAGTTTACTCTCAAGGCCAACAGCATCTGCAAGAACTTTAAATAGAATAGCTCGAGGTCGGCATGATCCATGTCTTATCTGCCCTAGAAGTTGTGGTCCTTTATTTCCAAAGAAATGAGTATCTTCAATCGAGCCTTTTGCTGGACTGGCGTCAGGATTTTGTCGCTTGAAGCAGTCAAAAACCTATTATGGGAAGAGTAAGCTAAAAACTTCACACACGAACAAACTATAATGTAATGCTTAGTCATCTTAACATCATTTCAGCAAGGATGCCCTTGGTGTTGTTAATTTAAGGGGTCCAAAATTTCCATGGAACTGTTTGAATACAATTACACAAATCAGCTCTAAATGTTCTGTAGCTATAAAAAGTACCGATAGATGTTGTGATGAATTCATGGAACTGAGATCCAAAGAATTGCATTGGAAGACAGAAAACTGTTAACTGTATCCAGTTAACACTTTGTAAGAACTTACCAAACCTGCTATTTTCTTTATCACTAATGCTGGGCTAGAGCTTAACCCTTTCACAAGTGCAGCACTAAGCTGCTTCAACATGAAAACCTTCTTATCCCTCTCAGTGTCTACAATAATTATGTCAGCCTTAAGCCCATCTGCTTCAAGAGTTTGCAGGTCATCTACCGATGGAATTGTTGGGAAAGTCTCCTTCAACTTTTTATCCTGCATGAATTGATCACAGATCAGCAGCAACAGTAGAGAAAATGAAAATACCAAACTCCCAAACTCATAAAGAATTGAAACAAAGAAAGCTTGTCACTAAATTGTTATGTTTTTTCTTGGAGGAACAAAATCATTGTAGTGATCAAATTGTGAAGAAAGCTAACAAAAAATATTATGAAGTACTGAAATCTGAATCTAAATTCATCACTTTTCCCTTGATGCCTAATATTTAGAAACTTGTTTTATCAAATAAAGACACTAATAAATAGAAGTGATTAGCATGAATTTGCAGACAGCTGCAAATCAATCTAAAATGTCTCCACAAGGGAAAAAAAGGTACTTAGCTAAAGAGTAATCCTCACCGGGATGATTGAATAGAAACCATTAGGGATTAACCCTGAATAAGATCCTGTTGACCACAGTAATTGTGATGCCTTCCAGGATGAGGACCTTAGATTACCCAAAACATCCTGTTTCCTTGATATGGAAGCAGACTCTATCTTCTCTAATAAGTCTGGTGGCCACCAATTAGGTTCACATGAACTATCTTCAGATTGCCCAGAACTAGTTGGTGTTTCATCCATTTCTCAAACAATGGAGTTCCTCAAACACAACTTACAACCACCATCATTTGCATGACAGAATATGCCATATAATAGTAGCTCTATATTCAATAGGACCATCGATCAATTTAGTTCATACCTGTGCAAAAAGAGGATGTTCATATAAAATCACAGAAAATAAGAAGCCACTCTGACAACTTTCTCATGAGTTTTTTTTACTTTTGTGGAGTCTAAAGCTTTTATTGCAACAACACTTGCATGGAAAACTTTGCGATCTCTTTCATTACAAACATTTATAGACATTCTACTGCAAAAAAAGTGTGATTCAGGTTTGACATAATTTGAATTCTAAAGGGTTTCAGATTTTGCACCAAGGCTGTTTAGCATAATACCAAAAAGAATAACCAACAGAAGAACTGTGCAAGAAGCTAAATAGAAGGTGGATTGGTGATATTAAGGGAGCTCTGACTGTGGGAGCCCTGATTGATTATCTGCACCTCTGGGATGCTTTATCTGATTTGGTGCTGCAACCTGATATTGAGGATAGGCATATTTTTTTCTATTGCTCCTGATGGTCTTTACTCTGAAAGAACTGCATACAATGGTCTCTTCTATGGTTCAAGTGCCTTTGTTCACCATAAACAGATATGGAGATCTTGGGCTCCTTCTAAGTGTCGGTTCTTCTTGTGGCTGGTAGCTCAGAACAAATGCTGGACTCCAGACCGACTTGCAAAAGGAGGCATGAACCACCCAGCCAGATGCCCTCTGTGTGACCAAGAATCTGAAACAATCAATCACCTGCTGGTGTCCTGTGTTTTCTCTAGAGTCTTCTGGTACAACATCTTAAGAAAGTTTGGCCTGCACAGTCTAGCCCCTCAGCAAGGTGATACCTATTTTATGGTTTGGTGGGAGCTTCAGCTCAGGTTTCTGGTTTGAGGAAGAAAGGTCTGGATTCTCTCCTTTCTTTAGGAGTGTGGTTGATCTGGAAGCATAGAAATAGAGTGGTGTTTGATGGAGTTTCTCCTAATCTCACTCTTCTCCTGCAGTTTGCACATGAAGAGAGGGAGAAATGGCAATTTGCTGGTGCCAAGGGTCTATCCTATCTGGCTGCACCGCCCTCTATTTCTTAGGGCAGATCTTCACAGGGTTGTTATTTTTAGTGTCCCTATGAAGTATGAACTGTTTTGTACTTTTGTGTATGCATGTTTCTGGCCTCCATAAGGAGTCTCTTGTATCCAGGGTCCTTTTTGCCCCCTTTTTCCTTCTGCTATAATATAATGGGGCGCAGTTCTCCTGCGCTTTCCGAGAAAAAAAACGAAGCAAATGATGCAAAAGGCATTATCTTGTTAGCAAAAAAAAACAAAGGCTAGCAGTGTTACAGGCTGTTTGAAAGTTAAGTATAACTTGCAAACTTCATAATATAATTCAACTACTCTTCACCTTTTTTTCTCTCAAAAACCACAAGCCACTTGATAGTAACATGTAACTGAAAAGCATGAGAACATGTGACTACATAAACGCTCCTAGGAGAGAGGGGAACTTTTTATCACTGACTTGCGCCAATTTAGTGATCTACATTGGCCAGCAAGCAAGTATTAGAAGTGGATGTGGATCACACCCTTTCTTTGTCAGCTGATGTGCACACTGATGTTGATTAGATCCTAAAAAGGCAACCAACTTGAAATGTAATCACATGAAACTTTCCAGGGGGCTCCTTCCTTTGCTCACAACAAAATTCCAGTGTAAAGTCTGCTGCAGGAATAGTAGATTTGCATCCAGATAGTATCTTCTACAACTCTGTCCAGTTTCACTGTCATCATAGATTCCTAATGCATTTCAAGAGCACTGGGTACTGTTCATTTTGTGAAGACACGTAGTCAATTAAAGGCATCTATGACTGGGGACTATCTGTGGAACATGGGCAATTGGTTCATAAATCATAACACCGCGTATTCTGTGATCTAGATCGAGCCTGATGTGATGTCCACGTCAATTGAGCACCACAGTAAAACCTCCAACAAACAAACAAACAAAAGTCTCACGGTGACTCAGCCCATCCACACAATATACATTAACCCCAATACAGTCCGCAAGTCCTTAAACTACGACGCAGTGGAGTAAAACACTAGAGGTACATCAGCAACTTCGCTTCGGAAGCTATTTCCGGCCAAAATGGGCAGAATCGGCGCGGACCTGCGCCAAGCGCGCGGAAGTTAATTAAACACACAAAAATTATGTGAACCAAACTGCAGCAGCACCTTGACTGTTTGGATATGATATATATAGAACGAGAAGTCCTATCTCCTACTGCGGTGTCAACTAATTTCAATCTCCCAAGCTGGAGGGGACGAAGAAGGTAACCAAACCATGAGTGGGATCGATAGGAGACTAATAGCGCAGCACGCAAATTCACGACCTACGAACCAAGAGAATGAGAGATTTGGATCCGAATTGAGACCGGAACCTACTCCCAGAAAAACAGGGCAACACGCCAAACAAGCCAGGACCCAGGATCACTCACCAACAGAGAGGAGAAACCCTGTTCATGTCCCCACGGATCTCTGTTCCGCTAGCTGCAGCACGAGAGTGGAGCGGCGCCGCCGCGGAAGCAGCAACCGTGCTCGACCGTGTCGCGTCGTCTGGTGTTCGGCGCGCGGAGGAGGGGCAGGTAGGAGGCCGGCTACAGGAGCCACGCTTCTCCGGGGGAGATGACAGCGGAGAACAGCGAGGAGAGAGCGGGCGATGTTGGGAGAGAGGGAGGAGGCGCCGAGGCGGGTGGGAAGATTACTGCCAGTGCTAGTAAAGTACGGTCTCCAGCTGTGGGAGGCGTCGGTACTCGCTGGAGCGAGGGAAGGGGGGAGAGGAGAGGGGAGGACCAGTGAGGCGGAGGAAACCAGGAAACCGTGGGGCCATGGCTCGGTGGGTCGTCTCTCGCTCTATGCCTTGTGGGGTCCATCTAAGAATACGCGGAGTATGAGAGTATGAAGAGACAATTCCTTTGAAGCCATTATAAAATATCTGAATTGCAGACGAACCACTCAAAATTTTGTCAATGCTTTAGTGTCATTAGAAAACAAATTTTTATCCTTAAGCGCCACTGTCGTCTATTTTCTTTTTCTTTGTAACGGATGCAAACTGGACGACCACGGTACGATTTTGCCCTCAGATTGTTCCATGAGATGTAAAAATTCAGTGTCCTTATGTGCCACTACTTGTCATAACACATCAGTTACACATTGATATGACATGCAATTCATAACATCAATTTTAGTTTTGAGCTATCTAGGCCACACCAATTTGGCTATTACAAAAGGGTCTTACAAGCCAAACACCACACAGTTTTTAGGCCATAAGAACATACGACCAAACACCATGCAGGTCATAAACAAATCACAAAGTTTTGAGCCATTCAGGCCATAAACACATTACAAAAGAGCTAGCACATCGCAGTTTTAAACAAAAGAGCTAGCACATCTCCAGTTTCTAGAGCTCCAATGTGTAGCACATCAGACATTGAGCTTCGTTTTGCTCCTAGTTCCCATGGCAGGACTAGAGGTGTAATTGGTCTTACTTCTTGTGCACATAGCTGGAGTGCCAGAGACATCTAGTGATTTTGGCTTCTGTGCTCCCTCCTTCTTAGGTTCAGGCCATGATTGATATATGACTCCTCCCTCCACTGGCACTTCATCGAATGGCCTCAAAATATTCGAAAGGGCCAGTTTTAGGTGGTTAGAACCTTGTTCACATATGCTAGGACAAGAAAGAGCTTATGAGTCAGCATTGGATGGTATAATACTCGTAATAAGGCAAACAAAAGATTTTACAAATGAGAAACCTTATGGAAATAGTAGAAGGCATAGAACTAGGAGCTCCTGAACTAAAAGTTGATTTGCCCTTCCTATTCTTCATCCTATTTTTCCCAACAGAAAGTTGAACTCCAATGTTAGGGAAAACCATTCTTGGTGCAGGAATAGTATCAATGCTCATTTCAATTGTAGTTTCAATTGCCTGCTTCTTCTTCTTTGGTGGACCCCTACAAGCATGGCACATTAGACATCAATAGTAAGAACAAAGTAAGTTTCAAGTCCATAGTAAAACCTTCTTAATACAGTTTGTACCTATCAACAAGCATAGAAGCTATATCACTTAGGTCACCATTATTGCAAGTGTACTGGTGATGGCCATATCCATGACAAATAGGGCATTGGTGTCTGCCCTTTTTGCCCCTACCACCCTGAAAACAACCCTTGTACCTAGACTGTTTCCTCCTGCCAGCAGTTGATTTTAGTAAGGATGGATGCATGAAAAATCCATGATCACTCTTCATCAACATCTACTTTTGGTCTGCTTTTGACTAGTACCATGAATTCATCCTTTAACTTTCTTTATAGAGTCATTAGGTACATAGTAGTCATCTTGGTCTACTTTTGGCTGATGCATTTGTCCTAGATCAATGTACAAACCCTCTTCATCAAAACCTACATGCTCATTTTCTGGTTGAAAGTCGCCTAGAGGGGGGTGAATAGGGCGAAACTGAAATTTACAAAGTTAATCACAACTACAAGCCGGGTTAGCGTTAGAAATAGAAATGAGTCCGAGAGAGAGGGCGCAAAACAAATCGCGAGCGAATAAAGAGTGAGATACGTGGATTTGTTTTACCGAGGTTCGGTTCTTGCAAACCTACTCCCCGTTGAGGAGGCCACAAAGGCCGGGTCTATTTCAACCCTTTCCCTCTCTCAAACGGTCCCCCGGACCGAGTGAGCTTCTCTTCTCAAATCAACCGGGAACAAAACTTCCCCGCAAGGACCACCACACAATTGGTGTCTCTTGCCTCGGTTACAATTGAGTTTTGATCACAAGAACAAATGAGAAAGAAAAGAAGCAATCCAAGCGCAAGAGCTCAAAAGAACACAACAAATCTCTCTCGCTAATCACTAAAGCCTTGTGTGGAATTGGGAGAGGATTTGATCACTTTGGTGTGTCTTGTATTGAATGCCTAGCTCTTGTAAGTAGTTGGAAGGTGGAAAACTTGGATGACTTGAATGAGGGGTGGTTGGGGGTATTTATAGCCCCAACCACCAAACTAGCCGTTGGTGAAGCCTGCTGTCGCATGGCACACCGGACAGTCCGGTGTACACCGGACACTGTCCGGTGCGCCAGCCACGACACCCGACCATTAGGGTTCGACCGTTGGAGCTCTGACTGGTGGGGTCGCCTGGCTGTCCGGTGGTGCACCGGACATGTACTGTAGACTGTCCGGTGCGCCGTGTCGCGCGTGCCTGACCTCTGCGCGCTCTGGCGCGCATTTAATGCCTCCGCAGGTGACCGTTGGCGCCGAAGTAGCCGTTGCTCCGCTGTCGCACCGGACAGTCCGGTGTACACCAGACATGTCCGGTGAATTATAGCGGAGCGGATGTGAATCATCTAGGCCCCTTTGGTAATGTTTTGGTAATTAATGACAACTACTTGTGGACTAATAATTCTTGGAGAAATAAGAATGCAAGTTGGACCACAGTGAACTGAGAAGTCTTGAAGACTTATAAGCATTGGTTGTGGATCAGGTGAAGGCAAAGGTATAACATAGGTTTTGTTTTTTGCCGGTCACCAGGTGTTTAGAGAAGAAAGTGACCGGATTGGTAGGCTAGATAGACGTACTATTAAGAGGGGTTAATGACTTTGTTCTGTGTATGACTTAGTGCCTCATAGAGCATCTAGTGGTTGCATTTGCATGAGGACTAGCAGCGCTTCCGTTTCCGAAAGTTAAAATCTTTTCAAAAGCGAGTTTGAAAAGTGTCTAAGTCTTGGGGTCGGCGGACCGTCCGCGCCAAGTGGCCGGACCGTCCGCGACCCATCCAGAAGGGTCCAGTTTTTGTTCATTTCGAGCTGTTTCAGTATGTCTGCACTGCGGACAGTCCGGGGCTTAGGGCCGGACCGTCCGCAGTCTTGTCCAGAGGAGGGTGTTCTCGGGTCAGTCCCTGATTTATTAGGCGGACAGTCCGCGTGTGAGTGGCGGACGGTCCGCAAGTGTCAAATTCGTTTTTGGACAAGGACTGTGTGTTTTTACTGATTTGTACTACGGACTGTCCGGGTGGCCAGTCCGGACAGTACAGTCTCAGGTCGCGGACCGTCCGGGATTTTTAGCCGGACGGTCCGCACGTGTTAACTTGTTTTGATCCGAGGCTCGGGTGTTTCATGCTGCCAGGTCACGGACGGTCCGGCCTTGAGGGGCGGACTGTCCGGACCCACCTTTTGAGTCAGCTCTGACATGTTTTTGAATGTTTTTATAGCCGTTATATGTACGGCGGACCGTCCGGCCCTAGGGCGCGGACGGTCCGCGTGTGCGCAGAACGGCTACCATTTGCTCATAACGGTTGGATTCTTGTGGAGGACTATAAATAGAAGGGTAGCTCGTGTGAGAGAGCTCTCTTGGCCATTCCTTGCATACATTGAGCTCATTTGTGATCCTCCAACTCACTCTCTCACACTCTTTGCTTGAGATTGCATTTTAGTGAGGGATTTAGTGTTCCTAGTGCATTTGCATCATTTGGTGATTCTTGAGGCACTAGGTGGTACACCGAGCAAGCGTCGTTGGCTTGTTACTCTTGGAGGTTGCCGCCTCCTAGACGGCTCGGGTGATTGTCTCCGTCGAGCTCTCCAAGAAGATTGTGGAGAAGCCGCGGTGTGGATTGTGAGGGGTTCGCGCCTACCTCGCCGGAGCGGCAAAGGTGACATTAGTGGAATCGAGGTATTGAGTGATTTCTTGTCCACTTGGCTCAAAGATCAAGTCGTGTCTTGATAGAGGAGCAAGTGAGAGCTTGAAGTCCACCTCAACGTGGATTAGGGGTGATCGGCAAATCACCGATACCACGGGATAAATTTCGGTGTCTATTCTTTCTAGCATTACTTATTGCCTTGCAATTGATTAGTGCTTTGCTCATTGTTCTTCAAGTATTCAGTCTCCGTAGTTGTTTTTCATACATTGTTTACTTATTGACACTAGATAATTTATTTCTCTTGTTGCATTGATTAAATTTATTGAGTATTGTTGTTTTTAGTCAAAACCGTCTATTCACCCCCCCTCTAGCCGGTGTCCTAGATCCTACAAGTGGTATCAGAGCCAAGGACTCCATTGTTTGTGGATCTAATCATCCCGGAGTGGGACAAAATGGCTAGTAACAACAATGTGCACATTGGGAAGCCACCGCACTTTGATGGAAGCAATTATGATTATTGGAAAATAAGAATGTCTATGCATCTTAGAGCAATGGGTGAAAAAATTTGGCCAATTGTTAGAGATGGATTTGTTGTATTGAAGGAAGATGAACCATCCATTAGTGATAATGAGAATATCCTCACAAATGATCAAGCCATGAATGTCTTTTATGATGCTCTTGATATAAATGAGTTCAATCGTATCAAGAATCTCACAACCGCTCATGAGATTTGGATAAAATTAATGGAAATTCATGAAGGAACTACAATTGTGAAGAGTGCCAAACTATATGTGTGCAAAGGGAAGTTTGAGCAATTTATTATGAAAGAAGATGAGAGTGTATCCGATATGTTCAATCGGTTGAATGAGATTGTAAATGAACTCAAAGGACTTGGTTTTAATGTACCAGATGTGGATTTCACACACAAGTTCCTTAGATCACTTCCGGAGAAATATGAGACTATTGTGACAATGCTAGTAAGGAGTGATCTATCTACAACTTCTCCAACCGAAGTATTGGGAGAAATTCTCACTCAAGATATATTTAAGAAGTCTCAAGCCGATGCCTTAAGTTTGGCAAAGAAGGTGAAAAATGAATCTATTGCTCTCAAAGCCAAGGCCTCAAAGGCAATTGAAAAAGAAGATAGCAATGATGAAGAAAATGAAAGTGAGAGTGATGGTGACATGGCTTTATTTGTAAGGAAATTCAATAAATTCATGAAGATGAAAAGAGGTCAACCTAGAAGAGGTCAAACATCTAGAAGAAATGCCTTCAATGATAGAAAATGTTTTGAGTGTGGAGAACCCGGTCACATTGCCATGAATTGCCCAAGCAAGAAGAAGAAGGGCAAAGATGAAAGTGACAAGAAGAAAAAGAAATACTATAACAAGAAGAAAGATGGCAAAGCCTACTTAGTTGAATGGGACTTGGATGATAGCTCGGATAATGATGATGATGACACCTCATCTAAGCTTAATGCCGGAATTGCTATCAAGGAAGCTCCCTCCCTCTTCTCATCCCCCCATTGTCTTATGGCAAAGGGAGATGCTAAGGTAAAAATCATCACCGATTTAAATGATATAAAAGATGATGATGATATTGATGATGTTGATGATGATGGCTATTCATATGATGATCTTGTTAGAATGCTAGGTGAGGCCGATGACTACATGCACAAAGAAAAAGAAAAATTTAAGACCTTGAAGGAATTGTATAAAAACCTCCAAGTGTCTTTTGAGGAGCTCAAGACCTCTCACAATGACCTCAAAGAAAATTGTGAGAAGCTTGCGGATGCTCAAAAATCATCTATTGTGCATGAAGTTGAGGTGGTCACTAAGGATGTTGGGGTCACTTGTGTAACACCCTAAAGTTCAATCTTGTGAAAACAAAGAAAAATTCTCAAAGATTTTAAATCAAAACACCTTTCCTTAAAAATAATCATAATTTAGAAGTTTCCACTCATGAATATGTTAAAAACACATAATTAAAAACACTTAGATAATCTAAATTGCCTTTGGGTTAGGATATATAGAAGAATTAGGGTTAAACTATTTCTTAATATATATAGTCTACAATATGAATATGATTTCCCTGGAAGTAATAAGGTAGGGATTATTCTACTATATGAATAAAAGCTTGTCTAAAAGGACTAAAATAAATAAAGAAATACATAAAATAGGTTTTTGCACATTATGCCAAAGTTCTATATGTGTATCCAAATTAAGTGTTTGGAACTTTAAACTTGTGTTGATTTGAAATTCAAATAGGAAGGAAAATAGAAAATAGAAAATAAAAAGAGAAGGGAAGAACTAAGAAAAATACTACATAAAATAAAATAAAAATCAAAATAAACACCCTCCACACTTATGTTATGAAATTATACCTTTCAAACTAGGGACAATTTAATCACAAAGTTTGAATTTGAGTTTGAATTCAAATTGGATTTGAAAATGAAGAAAAGAAATAGAAAACAAAAAGGAAAAAGAGAAAAACCCTAATTGGGCCAACTCTCCTCATTTCGGCCCATCTTCACATCCCCACGCGCGCTCGGCCCAACTCCAAATCCGGGCGCCGACATCCCGGTCCCACCAGTCGGTCTCACGCGCTCGCCTGCGTTTTACCTCTCTCTCGCTGACGACGCGGGCCCGCGGGCAGTCTCTCATCTCGCGCGCGCTCGGTCACTCTCTCGCTCACGCTCTGTTTCACTGAACTGCGGGCCCCGCTTGTCAGGTCGTCGCCCTCCTCGCAACGGAATCCCGAGCTTGGCGGAGCCGCGCGCTCGCCGCCGTGTATCGCGCTCCTACCGGTCACCGCCTCCCCTCGCTCGGACTTTGCTCCGGGTATAAAAGCTCACCGTGCTCGCCTCCCTCCCTTCATCCCCCCACTGCCAGCCACCATCGCCGAGAACGCAGAGGGAAAACGTGTGAGGAGCGCCGCCGCCGAGGATAGCCGCCGTCGGGGAGGTCTTCGCTCTTGGAGTCGGGTCGGGGAGTATCGTCTTCGCCTGGGGAGTCTGTCCACGCCGTCAATTTGGAACCGCGTGGCCTTGGGGTGGCTCGAATTGCTCACCGTCGTTCGAGCGCCGCCGCGGTCCGCCCCTCTCCGTGGCCAGCTCCCTCCACTGCCCTCCATCCGCGGTACGTGCTCTAATCGTGTTCGCCATCATTCCCTCTTGGTGTAGCACCGGTTAATTTGGGGATTTGTGGCGTTCGGGCGCGGATTTGGTTCGCTCCGGCGAGGGACCGCCGTGGTCGGGGGCGGCGCTGCCGTCTCGGGGGCTCGGGGTAGGGGATGGGTTGCCAGCCGTTGATCTGGCGGCCAACGGTTGAGATTAGATCAGGCGATACCCCTTTGGAGATGTCATCTGCGCCGTTGGATTTGGATCGGGCGTACGAGATTCTCTCGCTAGTGTTTTAAATCGGGACCGTAGCCTTTTGATCCGACGGTCTGTGTCGCGTACCGATTCACTGATATGAAGATCTAATCTGGGCCGTCCACTCTTGATCGGATGGTGCAGATTAGCCCATACCCCTTCGGCCGGGCTGTTTTGCATAAGAGCCCTCCGGTTTTTAGGAAACTAACCCGCCGTCCAGAGAGCACTATTCCCTGGGTCTCGGGTTTCTTGCGCAGAGCCCCCTGGCTTTTCTTATAATTGAGGCCCAGTCCAGAACATAATAAATTCAGAGAAAATAGTTATTAAATAGATTTTTAATATGAAAATAATTACTAGAACTTAATTAATTCATAACTAATTCATTTTAGCTCCAAATTGAACCATTCCAGTTTCTAAAATTTTGTAATAATATTCTTCATCATTTAGTGTCTTGGTTTTGACATAAACTCTGTCAGAAAATTTATTTATCATTTAATCACATTTTAATCACATTAAACCTTAGGAAAATCATAACTTAAAATCTACAACTCCAAATTTAGTGATTCCAGTTCCTGTGGTTTTATTTTAATGTGTAGATTATTACTGTGTATTTTGTTCTTATGTTTGGTGTAATGTTAAATTTGCCTATACTATGTATGTTTGTATTGCTACGACTAGCAGTGAGGTCACGAGGATCTGAAGAAATCATCCTGGTACCTAGATCTCAAGGCCCAGGCAAGTTGTGCCCTTGATCACTTCTTTTTACCCAGCCATGTTCTGATTAATCATAATGATCTGCATAGGTTAATTTGATGGGACCCAATAGGTTACCCTAGTTTGTCTATCTTTATACCTTGTTTACCACTGAACTTTCTGGGTAGTACTTGCTAGTGCTATATGTGGTTTTGGGTATGGAGATACACTATTCATGATTACACTTTTTGTTGTCAGTTGTTATTTATTGTTCATGTTAAGATCATTATGTTAATTGGAACATGGAGCGACCACCCGGGAAAACAGTGCTACCACAAGGGTAGTATGGGATGCCCTTGGCTGATTAATTAGGAAAGCTAGTGGAAGACTACCTTACCCGAAAGGGGCAAGGGCAGTAGGGGAGAGGTCAGTGTAGGGAGGCCCTCGGGAGGATTTTGCTGCGATGGCGGTCCTGCAAGGGATTCCTGCACTGGATCTTCCTATAAACTGTAGCGGGTTTTCGGAAGCTAGTGGAACTTTGTAAAGGCCTCGTAGTGGATCCCTAGCCATTCACCTCGGAAGTGTCTAAGGGCCTTGCAAACCCTGGCGACATGGGATACACGACTTGTGGGTAAAGATGCGCAACCTCTGCAGAGTGTAAAACTGGTATACTAGCCGTGCTCACGGTCATGAGCAGCTCGGACCCTCACATGATTAATTTATGGAACTAAATTCAATTTGTCATATGCATTGCATTGCAGGTGGTGTTGTTACTTTTGTTCTACTATTTAATTGGGTTGGTATTTACTTATACTTAGTAACTGCTAATAAAATTTTGACCAACTTTAAAAGCAATGCTCAGCTCTAACCATCTTCTTTGGTAAGCCTTACACTTCAAGTGAGCTCCCACTTTTGGCGAGTTCATGCACATTATTCCCCACAACTTGTTGAGCGCTGAACGTATGTGAGCTCACTCTTGCTGTCTCACATACACCACAGGTCAAGACCAGGTACTGCAGGATGATGCTCATGGAGGATGCTGTGATGAGTTCGTGAGTGGTCTAGGCCGTCGTCTCCCAGTCAACTTTGGGTTGCTGGACCGTTGTCTCCTTATAATGTAATTATTTATTTTGTATAGAACTCCTGTTATATATAAAGTTGTGACATTCGATCCTGTGCCACTATACATCATATGTATGAGACTTGGTCCCAGCATACCTGGTGTTTATGTTAACCCCGGGTTTTGGATCCCTAAAATCCGGGTGTTACAGAAGTGGTATCAGAGGAATGTTGACTGTAGGACGAAACCTAGATAGAACTGGACAACCATTCTATACTTACCTTTGCTACTCTGATCTTTTCTAAACTTATCTTAATCTTTTCTCATCTATTTCCGCTTTACTCTGATTATTCTTATCTTTTCTTTCTAAAAACTTGGATTTCACACTTTGAAATCCTGTGCCTAAAGTGACCTTTAGGAATAGGAGACCTATTCTTAGGTACAAAAACAAAACTATTTTTATAGATATCTATGAACTTGAATGTTTGTTCTTATGATACTTGCCTGATTTGGATCTTTGATTGAGTGTGATGAGTTGTGGAATGATGTCCACAATTGCATCTGCATATACACATAGGTATAAAAATATAGACAACCTAGATTATCCCCATTGGAACTTACCTAGCTTAAGGGATTTATCTTATCCTAAAAGATCTCATTCTAATCAATTCATCTTATCTTAAAAGATTCTCCCTTATCTTAATAGATCCATCTCATCTTAAAAGATACCCATCCTATCTTGAAAAGATTTTATCTCATCTTAATAGACCTAACTGACCTCGAAAGATTCTATCTTATCTTTATGGATCCATCTTATCCTAATAAGCATACTTATCCACCCTAGTTCATCAACCATGATCTAATGCAAATCAATTAGATCCTATCTAGTCAAACTAGTCACACCAATCTAACCTGGATCTGATCAAATCTAAAGTGACTTATCAAACATGTTAGATAACACTGATGAAATAATTTAGACTCTACCCCCCCATAGAACAGGACTTAACTTAGTTCACCCCGCACTAAATTAAGAATGATAGATCAACTTGGCTATATACAACTACCTCAACTATCTGATAGTTGCATAACCCCTCAATTTTAACCTAGCAAGAGATTCTATCTCCTCATAACATATCAAATTAATCTTAAAACATCCTAACATATCTTAATAATACATATTCTACCCTGTTGGACCTATCTAAGCCAAAACTAGTCTAATCTAGTCATATCCAATTCTTATCCTACCTAATGTGACCTGATCTATTGTGGTCTAATGTTATCTAACTTAATGTGGTCCACTTAAACAGATTAATGACACTAGTAGAAGAGATTAGACCCCACTAGCCATGTATTAACTTATCTTAGCACATTGGATCAATTCAACCATGAGCTAACCCAACCCATAGTGCCATAATGAATAGTATGACCTTTCTATTCCCACCTAATAACAAACAAACTTTTAACATACACCTTGTAGTCTATCTCACCCATATATATATCTCTCATCTTGACTGATTCTATTTTACCCTTGGATATTCACCTTATACGATTAGATTACCCCAATCTGGACATAAAACAAAGATTAAGCCCTACCAAAGAATCTTTAGAATATAACCAGCTACTAGCTCATTCATTCCGCTTATTGAATAATTCCCTTTGCAAAACTATTTACCATATGCTTCTAACTTTCATGGTCAATACCAGGAAAGGGAAGATTATCACGTAACAACAAACAGGAAATGAATCCTCCAAATCCTCCACCTGTTGAAATCAATCAAGTGGTTGCTACCCAAAAACTGGTAATACAACAGTTAACAGCCCTGGTGACCGAGATGCAGAATCAGATAAGACAACAACGCGAGGAAATACGTCAAGCCCGCCAAGAAATAAGGCAAGCACGGCTGGAGAGACAACAACAACAACCTCCACCACCACCACCAGCTTCACCAAGCTACATAGATATAAATTATGATGATTTGTAAGGTCTAGATGTTACTTTAGTTAGTAGATGATATGAGACTATGTTAAGAAGGAACAATAAGGTCTATTGACCCAATGTTTTGTTAAAGAATTATACCTCATGCTAAGATCTCTTTGTTTGTGCATATGAGTATGCATCCTTTTTCTTTCAAATCTCGAGGACGAGATTATTTTTAAGGGGGGTAGGATTTGTAACACCCTAAAGTTCAATCTTGTGAAAACAAAGAAAAATTCTCAAAGATTTTAAATCAAAACACCTTTCCTTAAAAATAATCATAATTTAGAAGTTTCCACTCATGAATATGTTAAAAACACATAATTAAAAACACTTAGATAATCTAAATTGCCTTTGGGTTAGGATATATAGAAGAATTAGGGTTAAACTATTTCTTAATATATATAGTCTACAATATGAATATGATTTCCCTGGAAGTAATAAGGTAGGGATTATTCTACTATATGAATAAAAGCTTGTCTAAAAGGACTAAAATAAATAAAGAAATACATAAAATAGGTTTTTGCACATTATGCCAAAGTTCTATATGTGTATCCAAATTAAGTGTTTGGAACTTTAAACTTGTGTTGATTTGAAATTCAAATAGGAAGGAAAATAGAAAATAGAAAATAAAAAGAGAAGGGAAGAACTAAGAAAAATACTACATAAAATAAAATAAAAATCAAAATAAACACCCTCCACACTTATGTTATGAAATTATACCTTTCAAACTAGGGACAATTTAATCACAAAGTTTGAATTTGAGTTTGAATTCAAATTGGATTTGAAAATGAAGAAAAGAAATAGAAAACAAAAAGGAAAAAGAGAAAAACCCTAATTGGGCCAACTCTCCTCATTTCGGCCCATCTTCACATCCCCACGCGCGCTCGGCCCAACTCCAAATCCGGGCGCCGACATCCCGGTCCCACCAGTCGGTCTCACGCGCTCGCCTGCGTTTTACCTCTCTCTCGCTGACGACGCGGGCCCGCGGGCAGTCTCTCATCTCGCGCGCGCTCGGTCACTCTCTCGCTCACGCTCTGTTTCACTGAACTGCGGGCCCCGCTTGTCAGGTCGTCGCCCTCCTCGCAACGGAATCCCGAGCTTGGCGGAGCCGCGCGCTCGCCGCCGTGTATCGCGCTCCTACCGGTCACCGCCTCCCCTCGCTCGGACTTTGCTCCGGGTATAAAAGCTCACCGTGCTCGCCTCCCTCCCTTCATCCCCCCACTGCCAGCCACCATCGCCGAGAACGCAGAGGGAAAACGTGTGAGGAGCGCCGCCGCCGAGGATAGCCGCCGTCGGGGAGGTCTTCGCTCTTGGAGTCGGGTCGGGGAGTATCGTCTTCGCCTGGGGAGTCTGTCCACGCCGTCAATTTGGAACCGCGTGGCCTTGGGGTGGCTCGAATTGCTCACCGTCGTTCGAGCGCCGCCGCGGTCCGCCCCTCTCCGTGGCCAGCTCCCTCCACTGCCCTCCATCCGCGGTACGTGCTCTAATCGTGTTCGCCATCATTCCCTCTTGGTGTAGCA
Source organism: Zea luxurians (assembly GCA_029449295.1). Lineage (NCBI taxonomy): Eukaryota > Viridiplantae > Streptophyta > Magnoliopsida > Poales > Poaceae > Zea > Zea luxurians. The sequence goes on from JAOPSE010000023.1 coordinate 41,177,998, forward strand.
CCGGTTAATTTGGGGATTTGTGGCGTTCGGGCGCGGATTTGGTTCGCTCCGGCGAGGGACCGCCGTGGTCGGGGGCGGCGCTGCCGTCTCGGGGGCTCGGGGTAGGGGATGGGTTGCCAGCCGTTGATCTGGCGGCCAACGGTTGAGATTAGATCAGGCGATACCCCTTTGGAGATGTCATCTGCGCCGTTGGATTTGGATCGGGCGTACGAGATTCTCTCGCTAGTGTTTTAAATCGGGACCGTAGCCTTTTGATCCGACGGTCTGTGTCGCGTACCGATTCACTGATATGAAGATCTAATCTGGGCCGTCCACTCTTGATCGGATGGTGCAGATTAGCCCATACCCCTTCGGCCGGGCTGTTTTGCATAAGAGCCCTCCGGTTTTTAGGAAACTAACCCGCCGTCCAGAGAGCACTATTCCCTGGGTCTCGGGTTTCTTGCGCAGAGCCCCCTGGCTTTTCTTATAATTGAGGCCCAGTCCAGAACATAATAAATTCAGAGAAAATAGTTATTAAATAGATTTTTAATATGAAAATAATTACTAGAACTTAATTAATTCATAACTAATTCATTTTAGCTCCAAATTGAACCATTCCAGTTTCTAAAATTTTGTAATAATATTCTTCATCATTTAGTGTCTTGGTTTTGACATAAACTCTGTCAGAAAATTTATTTATCATTTAATCACATTTTAATCACATTAAACCTTAGGAAAATCATAACTTAAAATCTACAACTCCAAATTTAGTGATTCCAGTTCCTGTGGTTTTATTTTAATGTGTAGATTATTACTGTGTATTTTGTTCTTATGTTTGGTGTAATGTTAAATTTGCCTATACTATGTATGTTTGTATTGCTACGACTAGCAGTGAGGTCACGAGGATCTGAAGAAATCATCCTGGTACCTAGATCTCAAGGCCCAGGCAAGTTGTGCCCTTGATCACTTCTTTTTACCCAGCCATGTTCTGATTAATCATAATGATCTGCATAGGTTAATTTGATGGGACCCAATAGGTTACCCTAGTTTGTCTATCTTTATACCTTGTTTACCACTGAACTTTCTGGGTAGTACTTGCTAGTGCTATATGTGGTTTTGGGTATGGAGATACACTATTCATGATTACACTTTTTGTTGTCAGTTGTTATTTATTGTTCATGTTAAGATCATTATGTTAATTGGAACATGGAGCGACCACCCGGGAAAACAGTGCTACCACAAGGGTAGTATGGGATGCCCTTGGCTGATTAATTAGGAAAGCTAGTGGAAGACTACCTTACCCGAAAGGGGCAAGGGCAGTAGGGGAGAGGTCAGTGTAGGGAGGCCCTCGGGAGGATTTTGCTGCGATGGCGGTCCTGCAAGGGATTCCTGCACTGGATCTTCCTATAAACTGTAGCGGGTTTTCGGAAGCTAGTGGAACTTTGTAAAGGCCTCGTAGTGGATCCCTAGCCATTCACCTCGGAAGTGTCTAAGGGCCTTGCAAACCCTGGCGACATGGGATACACGACTTGTGGGTAAAGATGCGCAACCTCTGCAGAGTGTAAAACTGGTATACTAGCCGTGCTCACGGTCATGAGCAGCTCGGACCCTCACATGATTAATTTATGGAACTAAATTCAATTTGTCATATGCATTGCATTGCAGGTGGTGTTGTTACTTTTGTTCTACTATTTAATTGGGTTGGTATTTACTTATACTTAGTAACTGCTAATAAAATTTTGACCAACTTTAAAAGCAATGCTCAGCTCTAACCATCTTCTTTGGTAAGCCTTACACTTCAAGTGAGCTCCCACTTTTGGCGAGTTCATGCACATTATTCCCCACAACTTGTTGAGCGATGAACGTATGTGAGCTCACTCTTGCTGTCTCACATACACCACAGGTCAAGACCAGGTACTGCAGGATGATGCTCATGGAGGATGCTGTGATGAGTTCGTGAGTGGTCTAGGCCGTCGTCTCCCAGTCAACTTTGGGTTGCTGGACCGTTGTCTCCTTATAATGTAATTATTTATTTTGTATAGAACTCCTGTTATATATAAAGTTGTGACATTCGATCCTGTGCCACTATACATCATATGTATGAGACTTGGTCCCAGCATACCTGGTGTTTATGTTAACCCCGGGTTTTGGATCCCTAAAATCCGGGTGTTACAACTTGTGACTTACTTGATAGTCTTACAAGTGAACCACTACCTACTAACTCTATTTGTGATAAATGCAAAATTTCTCTCATTGATAACATTGCTCTTGATGAATCAAAAATTATTGTTGAGAATGAAGTGTTAGTAGATAGAATAAATGCTCTAACTCATGATCTAGAAAAGGCATATGGTGGTAAGACAAAATTGGATTTCATATTGGGAAGTCAACGATGCTCTCTTAACCGTGAAGGACTTGGATATGTTCCTAAGAAAGGAAAGAATGCTTTTGTAAAGCAAAAGACATTGTTTGTGAAAGAATGTGACAAAGTGTGTCACAAGTGTCACAAAAAGGGGCATGTTAAGAAAAATTGTCCTAAGTTCAAAAATGTATCCTCCACTTGTTTTGAGCATTGTTATGTTCTTTCTCATAATGCAAAAGGTGTTCATGCTAAATTTGTTGGTACTTCAATTATTGGAAACAAAAAGAAAGCTATTTGGGTGCCAAAGACCTTGGTCACTAACATCCGAGGACCCAAGCAAGTTTGGGTACCTAAAAGAGATTGATTTCCTTTTGTAGGTGAACTACAAGGCGGGAGGGAATCATTGGGTGTTGGATAGTGGATGTACTCAACACATGACCGGGGATATGAGAATTTTTACCCAAATGAGTGAGGAAGATTGCTCAAATTATGACAGTATCACATTTGGAGATAATCGTAAAGGAAAGGTTAAAGGTTTGGGTAAAATTGCTATCTCAAATGATCATTCTATATCAAATGTGCTATTGGTTGAGTCTTTGAATTTTAATTTACTTTCCGTAGCTCAATTATGTGATTTAGGATTTTGTTGCAATTTCACAGTTGAAGATGTTATTATCTCTAGTGTTGATGGTAGCAATCTTAAATTTAAAGGCTTTAGACTTGAAAATCTTTATCTTGTTGATTTCTCATCTAATGAGGCAAAGCTCACAACTTGCCTATTTTCAAAAGCTTCACTAGGTTGGTTATGGCATAGAAGACTTGGTCATGTTGGGATGAAGCAACTCAATCGGTTAACCAAGCATGACTTAGTTCGAGGCTTAAAAGATGTGAAGTTTGAAAAGAACAAATTGTGTAGCTCTTGTCAAGCCGGTAAGCAAGTGGCAAATACTCATCCAAATAAAAGTCAAATGTCCACTCATCGACCTTTGGAATTACTTCACATGGATTTATTTGGGCCCACATCTTTTGTAAGTATTGGTGGTAATTCTTATTGTCTTGTGATTGTGGATGACTATTCAAGATTTACTTGGGTTTATTTTCTACGAGACAAATCCAATGTGTTTGAAACATTCAAGTCATTTGCTATATTGGCTCAAAATCAATTTGATTTCGACATCAAAAAGGTTAGAAGTGATAATGGGTCGGAATTCAAAAATGCAAGAATTGATCAATATTGTGATGACAAGGGTATCAAACATGAATTCTCTTCCAAGTATACCCCGGAACAAAATGGTATTGTTGAAAGAAAGAATAGAACTCTTATTGACATGGCTAGGTCCATGTTAGCGGAATATAGTATATCGGATTCTTATTGGGCCGAGGCAATAAATACCGCTTGTCATTCATCAAATAGATTATATTGTCACAAGCTTTTGAAGAAAACTCCATATGAATTGCTTATTGGTAGAAAGCCAAATATCTCATATTTTAGGGTATTCGGTTGCAAATGTTATATTTTGAGAAAGGGGAGCCGGCTTTCTAAATTTGAGAAGAAATGTGATGAGGGTTTTCTTCTTGGATATTCATCAAATAGTAAGGCTTATAGAGTCTTCAACAAAACTCATGGTATTATTGAGGAAGCATATGATGTTGAATTTGATGAAACAAATGGGTCTCAAGATGAGAGTGATAATCTTGATGATGTTGGGGGAACTCATTTGATAAATGCAATGAAAACAATGGCCATTGGTGAAATAAAACCAAAGGAGGATGATGATGAAAATAGTGTGGTTGTCATTCCTTCATCCTCAACTATAAATGAAGAAGATCACCAAAGCCAACAACTCAATGAAACCATGATACACATGATCAAGGTACTTCAAGACCTTCGGTTCCTTCTAATGCATCAACAAGCAATTATCAAACGGTATCAAGAATTCATCATTCCATTGTGAAGGATCACCCGGTTGATCAAATTGTGGGTGATATTAGTAAGGGTGTTCAAACTCGCTCTCGCATAGCTTCGTTTTGTGAGCATTTCTCTTTTGTATCTTGTATGGAACCTAACCGTGTAGATGAAGCTCTACTTGATGTTGATTGGGTGAATGCAATGCATGAAGAATTAAATAACTTCGCTCGAAATGAAGTTTGGGAGCTTGTTGAGAGACCAAAGAACCACAATGTTATTGGTACAAAATGGGTGTTTCACAACAAGCACAATGAAGATGGTGTGGTAGTAAGAAACAAGGCAAGATTGGTTGCACAAGGATATACTCAAATTGAAGGATTGGATTTTGGGGAGACTTTTGCCCCCGTAGCAAGATTAGAAGCAATCCGGATTCTACTTGCTTATGCTTGTGCACATAATATCAAGCTCTACCAAATGGATGTTAAGAGTGCCTTTCTAAATGGTAAGATTAGTGAACTAGTGTATGTTGAACAACCTCCCGGTTTTGAGGACCCCAAAAGACCTAACCATGTGTTCAAGCTTTCTAAAGCTCTCTATGGGCTTAAGCAAGCTCCACGCGCTTGGTATGAAAGGCTTAGGGATTTCTTGCTTTCCAAAGACTTCAAAATTGGGAAGGTTGACACTACTCTATTCACTAAAAGAATTGGCAAAGACTTATTTGTTTGTCAAATTTACGTTGATGATATCATTTTTGGATCTACTAATGAATTATTTTGTGAGGAGTTCGGAAAAATGATGTCAAAAGAATTTGAGATGTCTATGATTGGAGAATTGAGCTTCTTTCTTGGCCTTCAAATCAAACAATTGAAAGATGGTATTTTTATAAGTCAATCCAAATATTTGAAGGACATGCTCAAGAAGTTTGGTTTAGAAAATGCTAAGCCTATCAAGACTCCAATGGCAACAAATGGTCATCTAGACTTAGATGAGGGAGGTACTATAGTTGATCAAAAACTTTATCGTTCAATAATTGGTAGTTTACTTTATATTACCGCATCTAGGCCCGATGTTATGTTTAGTGTATGCATGTGTGCACGATTTCAAGCTTCACCTAGAGAGATTCACTTGAAGGCCGCAAAAAGAATTCTAAGATATTTGAAGTATACCCCCAATATTGGTCTATGGTATCCCAAAGGTGCCCACTTTGAATTAATTGGATATTCGGATTCGGACTATGCGGGGTGCAAAGTTGATAGAAAAAGTACCTCCGGTTGTTGTCAATTTCTTGGTAGATCTCTTGTTTCATGGTCTTCTAAGAAGCAAAATTCGGTTGCTCTATCTACCGCCGAGGCGGAATATATATCGGCCGGAAATTGTTGTGCTCAACTATTATGGATGAAACAAACTTTATTGGATTATGGAGTTATTTTCAAGAATGTGCCTCTCATGTGTGATAATGAGAGTGCGGTAAAATTGGCTACCAATCCGGTCCAACACTCAAGAACCAAGCATATTGATATACGGCATCACTTCTTAAGGGATCATGTTGGCAAGGGAGATATTTGTATTTATTCCATTGGAACGGATGATCAATTGGCCGACATTTTTACAAAGCCTTTGGATGAAACAAGATTTTGTTCCCTAAGAAGTGAAATGAATGTGATCGATCTCTCAAATGTGGCTTGAAGTTGATCACACATGTGTCGTCTTGCATCTCGGGTCTAAACATGCTTTTTATGCTATTTATTTGGTATTATTGGTGCATTTTTCATTTCTAATTGTTCTAGATAGTTTAATTCGAAAGTCTAGCACTTCTCAATTACATAATATGTATATGCATGCATACTAACTCCTGGATTGGTCGAAATGTCCATATATAAGCACCAATTCGGATTCGAAATTCAAAATCAGCAAGTGGACAGAAATTGGAAAAATGGGTATCAGGCCGCGGACCGTCCGCCCATGGACCGCGGACCGTCCGCCGGATCGGGATCAGGACAGTCCGGGCAGCACGCAGACAGTCTGGCATCATCAGGACGCGGACCGTCCGCCGTCCCCGCGCGGACCGTCCGCGACAGGGCAGTGAAATAACCCAGCGCCCGCAGCCTTGTCATTTGTGCTCATTCGCTCGTCTGCTCTCGCTCTCCACTCACCCAGTCCTCTCCTATGACGAGTGTGCGCGGACGGTGCAGTGAAGTTGTGTGCGGACAGTCCGGCAGTTTGTGGCAACACTCCATCAACATGTCTTCATCACGGTATCTTCAAATCTTGTGGATTTAATCATATCTCTTCATTTTTGAGATTATGTGGGTTTCCTCTCCGTTCTGAAATTGAGCAGTCGGTTTCAAAATCTAATTGGTGGGATTGTTGGTTCTCCTCAATATGGCTGCTATGCAAAATTTTGAACTGGTTTGGACGCGGAGTATCTGCAAAATCATTAACTTCAACATTTGTGGCGGCTAGGGTTCTTGGAGTCGCCTCTGGTCGGTCGCGGACCGTCCGGGCCTCTGGCGCGGACAGTCCGGCGCCCCAGCGCGGACCGTCCGGACCCTGGCAGAGCATTACAGTTCCATTCCTTTTACACATGGTGATTGGTTTCAATTATTTATCTATGGATGTCTGTCACATTGTTGCAGTGGTCTTGGTGGTCTGCGCAAGAAACTTGCAGGTCGCTTTAAATCCAAGCGCCCTCGTGGAAATGATGATGACTATGTACCAACCACTGATTCAGAAGCCCAATCCTCAGCTGGGGGCACTGAATTCATGGATGCTGAAGATTTTCCTCATATTCATCCCGATTATCCCATTGATATTCAAGGATGGACTTACCCAAAGCGGCGTTTTTCTATGGCTGAGTACTGCTCCAGACGGACTGTGAATCAGTATACTCTGCCATCTGATACACATATCCAGTTTTTCCACACGCAGCTGCAGTTTGATGTTTTCTGGGGCACCCTGGTGGATACTAATTTCCATAAGCATCAGGTGATTGATTGGTCCTTCCTGCTCAGTCAATCAGTCATGGAGGGTCTGATCCCTAAGTTTGAAACCTGCGGACTATATCAGTTTATGGGGCAGCGCACAGATTTCAATGAAATGGCTGTTAAGCAATTCCTGGCTACCTCAGAGATTGATATTGAAGAAGAATCTATCACCTGGATGACTGGCTTCAAGCGCTATGCCAAAGGGGGAGAGACAAGTGAGAAGTGATGAGGTTGAGGTTGTCTGGCGTCTCCTTCAGGGGGAGTTGGTGATTCTATGTGGACATTAAGACCTTGCATATGCATGTTACCTTTTATGCCGCTTGCATTAGTTTTATGACTTACGCATTTGGAACTAGTTTGAACTATTAACTCTATGTCGTATGTATTTTTTGTAATATTCTGTGGGATGAACTATGTTTTAGTTCAAATTACTTTTTGTGTGGTTATTCGAGGAGTGATTATAATTGCTGCGCTCACTCTACGGATCATCTCTTGTATGCCTCGATAACCATGTTTGTAGGAAAGTCTCCATCAAGCTCCAATATATCATGTGTGTTATATCTTCAACTTCAAATAATCCTGCACACACTAAGGGAGAGCCTTTCTTACATACTGAGTTTTTTATTGGGATTTATCTATCTCTCGGATAGAACTTCAAATCAAGATAAGTCCTATGAAACTCATCTCCAAGATCTATCTTATACCTTAGGTATGAGAGAGATTTGGAGAAACTAAACTTCTCTTTAATATACAATGTGGTGTTGTCATCAATTACCAAAAAGGGGGAGATTGTGAATCATCTAGGCCCCTTTGGTAATGTTTTGGTAATTAATGACAACTACTTGTGGACTAATAATTCTTGGAGAAATAAGAATGCAAGTTGGACCACAGTGAACTGAGAAGTCTTGAAGACTTATAAGCATTGGTTGTGGATCAAGTGAAGGCAAAGGTATAACATAGGTTTTGTTTTTTGCCGGTCACCAGGTGTTTAGAGAAGAAAGTGACCGGATTGGTAGGCTAGATAGCCGTACTATTAAGAGGGGTTAATGACTTTGTTCTGTGTATGACTTAGTGCCTCATAGAGCATCTAGTGGTTGCATTTGCATGAGGACTAGCAGCGTTTCCGTTTCCGAAAGTTAAAATCTTTTCAAAAGCGAGTTTGAAAAGTGTCTAAGTCTTGGGGTCGGCGGACCGTCCGCGCCAAGTGGCCGGACCGTCCGCGACCCATCCAGAAGGGTCCAGTTTTTGTTCATTTCGAGCTGTTTCAGTATGTCTGCACTGCGGACAGTCCGGGGCTTAGGGCCGGACCGTCCGCAGTCTTGTCCAGAGAAGGGTGTTCTCGGGTCAGTCCCTGATTTATTAGGCGGACAGTCCGCGTGTGAGTGGCGGACGGTCCGCAAGTGTCAAATTCGTTTTTGGACAGGGACTGTGTGTTTTTACTGATTTGTACTACGGACTGTCCGGGTGGCCAGTCCGGACAGTACAGTCTCAGGTCGCGGACCGTCCGGGATTTTTAGCCGGACGGTCCGCACGTGTTAACTTGTTTTGATCCGAGGCTCGGGTGTTTCATGCTGCCAGGTCGCGGACGGTCCGGCCTTGAGGGGCGGACTGTCCGGACCCACCTTTTGAGTCAGCTCTGACATGTTTTTGAATGTCTTTATAGCCGTTATATGTACGGCGGACCGTCCGGCCCTAGGGCGCGGACGGTCCGCGTGTGCGCAGAACGGCTACCATTTGCTCATAACGGTTGGATTCTTGTGGAGGACTATAAATAGAAGGGTAGCTCGTGTGAGAGAGCTCTCTTGGCCATTCCTTGCATACATTGAGCTCATTTGTGATCCTCCAACTCACTCTCTCACACTCTTTGCTTGAGATTGCATTTTAGTGAGGGATTGAGTGTTCCTAGTGCATTTGCATCATTTGGTGATTCTTGAGGCACTAGGTGGTACACCGAGCAAGCGTCGTTGGCTTGTTACTCTTGGAGGTTGCCGCCTCCTAGACGGCTCGGGTGATTGTCTCCGTCGAGCTCTCCAAGAAGATTGTGGAGAAGCCGCGGTGTGGATTGTGAGGGGTTCGCGCCTACCTCGCCGGAGCGGCAAAGGTGACATTAGTGGAATCGAGGTATTGAGTGATTTCTTGTCCACTTGGCTCAAAGATCAAGTCGTGTCTTGATAGAGGAGCAAGTGAGAGCTTGAAGTCCACCTCAACGTGGATTAGGGGTGATCGGCAAATCACCGATACCACGGGATAAATTTCGGTGTCTATTCTTTCTAGCATTACTTATTGCCTTGCAATTGATTAGTGCTTTGCTCATTGTTCTTCAAGTATTCAGTCTCCGTAGTTGTTTTTCATACATTGTTTACTTATTGACACTAGATAATTTATTTCTCTTGTTGCATTGATTAAATTTATTGAGTATTGTTGTTTTTAGTCAAAACCGTCTATTCACCCCCCCTCTAGCCGGTGTCCTAGATCCTACAGCGGATTCCCGAAGCTGGCGAGTTCAGAGTCGCTTCTACTTGGAGCACCGGACACTGTCCGGTGTACAACGGACAGTCCGGTGAATTATAGTGGAGCGCCTTTGAGTTTTCCCGAAGGTGATGAGTTTAGCTTCAAGTCCTCTGGTGCACCGGACACTGTCCGGTGGTGCACCGGATACTGTCCGGTGGCACACCGGACAGTCCGGTGCGCCAGACCAGGGTGCCTTCGGTTATCCCCTGCTCTCTTTGTTGAACCCTTCTCTTGGTCTTTTTATTGGCTTTTTGTGAACCTTGGGCACCTGTATAACTTATAGACTAGAGCAAACTAGTTAGTCCAAGTGTTTGTGTTGGGCAATTCAACCACCAAAATCAATTTAGGAAATAGGTGTAAGCCTAATTCCCTTTCAATCTCCCCCTTTTTGGTGATGGATGCCAACACAAACCAAAGCAAGTATAGAAGTGTATAATTGAACTAGTTTGCAAAATGTAAGTGCAAAGGTTACTTAGAATTGAGCCAATAAATATTGATTACTAGATATGCATGGATTGTTTCTTTATTTTTAATATTTTGGACCACGCTTGCACCACATATTTTGTTTTTGCAAATTCTTTTTGTAAATCCTTTTCAAAGTTCTTTTGCAAATAGTCAAAGGTAAATGAGTAAGATTTTGAGAAGCATTTTCAAGATTTGAAATTTTCTCCCCCTGTTTCAAATGCTTTTCCATTGACTAAACAAAACACCCCTTTCAATAAAATTCTCCTCTTAGTGTTCAAGAGGGTTTTTAAGATACCAATTTTGAAGGTGCTACTTTCTCCCCCTTTAGAACACAAAGAGATACCAATTTGAAATTTACCAATTGAAAATCATTAGTTTTAAAATTAGGGTGGTGGTGCGGTCCTTTGCTTTGGGCCAATACTTTCTCCCCCTTTGGCATGAATCGCCAAAAACGGATACTTAGAATGAAATATAGGCCCTTCACTAACTACTTTTTCCCCTTTGACGGCGAAGGATGAGTAATAGAGTGGAGTGGAAGCCTTTGTCTTCGCCGAAGACTCCAATTCCCCTTTCAATACACCTATGACTTGGTTTGAAATTCACTTGAAAACACATTAGTCATAGCATATATAAAAGAGACATGATCAAAGGTATATTTATGAGCTATGTGTGCAAGACATCAAAAGAAATTTCTAGAATCAAGAATATTTAGCTCATGCCTAAGTTTGGTAAAAGTTTGTTCATCTAGTGGCTTGGTAAAGATGTCAGCTAATTGATCTTTAGTATTAATGTATGCAATCTCGATATCCCCCTTTTGTTGGTGATCCCTAAGAAAATGATACCGAATGGCTATGTGTTTAGTGCGGCTATGCTCAACGGGATTATCCGCCATGCGGATTGCACTCTCATTATCACATAGAAGAGGAACTTTGGTTAATTTGTAACCATAGTCCCGCAGGGTTTGCCTCATCCAAAGCAATTGCACGCAACAATGGCCTGCGACAATGTACTCGGCTTCGGCGGTAGAAAGAGCGACCGAATTTTGCTTCTTTGAAGCCCAAGACACCAAGGATCTTCCCAAGAACTGGCAAGTCCCTGATGTGCTCTTTCGATTAATCTTGCACCCTGCCCAATCAGCATCCGAATAACCAATTAAATCAAATGTGGATCCCCGAGGGTACCAAAGCCCAAACTTAGGAGTATAAGCCAAATATCTCAAGATTCGTTTTACGGCCGTAAGGTGAGATTCCTTAGGGTCGGCTTGGAATCTTGCACACATGCATACGGAAAGCATAATGTCCGGTCGAGATGCACATAAATAAAGTAATGAACCAATCATCGACCGGTATACCTTTTGATCGACGGATTTACCTTCCGTGTCGAGGTCGAGATGCCCATTGGTTCCCATGGGAGTCTTGATGGGCTTAGCATCCTTCATTCCAAACTTGTTTAGAATGTCTTGAGTATACTTCGTTTGGCTAATGAAGGTGCCCTCTTGGAGTTGCTTCACTTGAAATCCTAAGAAATACTTCAACTCCCCCATCATTGACATCTCGAATTTTTGTGTCATGATCCTACTAAATTCCTCACATGTAGATTCGTTAGTAGACCCAAATATAATATCATCAACGTAAATTTGGCATACAAACAAATCATTGTCAAGAGTTTTAGTGAATAGAGTAGGATCGGCCTTGCCGACTTTGAAGCCATTTGCAATAAGGAAATCTCTTAGGCATTCATACCATGCTCTTGGGGCTTGCTTGAGCCCATAAAGCGCCTTAGAGAGCCTATAGACATGGTTAGGGTACTCTCTGTCTTCAAAGCCGGGAGGTTGCTCAACGTAGACCTCTTCCTTGATTGGTCCATTGAGGAAGGCACTCTTCACGTCCATTTGGTAAAGCTTGAAGCCATGGTAAGTAGCATATGCTAATAATATGCGAATTGACTCAAGCCTAGCTACGGGTGCATAGGTTTCACCAAAATCCAAACCTTCGACTTGGGAGTATCCCTTGGCCACAAGTCGGGCTTTGTTCCTTGTCACCACACCATGCTCATCTTGCTTGTTGCGGAAGACCCACTTGGTTCCTACAACATTTTGATTAGGACGTGGAACTAAATGCCATACCTCGTTCCTAGTGAAGTTGTTGAGCTCCTCTTGCATCGCCATTACCCAATCCGAATCTTGGAGTGCTTCCTCTACCCTGTGTGGCTCAATAGAGGAAACAAAAGAGTAATGCTCACAAAAATGTGCAACACGAGATCTAGTGGTTACCCCCTTATGAATGTCGCCGAGGATGGTGTCGACGGGGTGATCTCGTTGGATTGCTTGGTGGACTCTTGGGTGTGACGGCCTTGGTTCTTCATCCTCCTTGTCTTGATCATTTGCATCTCCCCCTTGATCATTGCCGTCATCTTGAGGTGGCTCATCATTTTGATTTTCTCCTTCATCAACTTGAGCCTCGTCCTCATTTTGAGTTGGTGGAGATGCTTGCGTGGAGGAGGATGATTGATCTTGTGCATTTGGAGGCTCTTCGGATTCCTTAGGACACACATCCCCAATGGACATGTTCCTTAGCGCGATGCATGGAGCCTCTTCTTCACCTAACTCATTAAGATCAACTTGCTCTACTTGAGAGCCGTTAGTCTCATCAAACACAACGTCACAAGAAACTTCAACTAGTCCTGAGGACTTGTTAAAGACTCTATATGCCCTTGTGTTTGAATCATATCCTAGTAAAAAGCCTTCTACTGTCTTAGGAGCAAATTTAGATTTTCTACCTCTTTTGATAAGAATAAAGCATTTGCTACCAAAGACTCTAAAATATGAAATGTTGGGCTTTTTACCGGTTAGGAGTTCGTATGATGTCCTCTTGAGGATTCGGTGTAGATATTACCGGTTGATGGCATAGCAAGCGGTGTTAACCGCCTCAGCCTAAAACCGATCCGGCGTCTTGTATTCATCAAGCATGGTTCTTGCCATGTCCAATAGAGTTCTATTCTTTCTCTCCACTACACCATTTTGTTGTGGCGTGTAGGGAGAGGAGAACTCATGCTTGATGCCCTCCTCCTCAAGGAAGCCTTCAATTTGAGAGTTCTTGAACTTCGTCCCGTTGTCACTTCTAATTTTCTTGATCCTCAAGCCAAACTCATTTTGAGCCCGTCTCAAGAATCCCTTTAAGGTCTCTTGGGTTTGAGATTTTTCCTGCAAAAAGAATACCCAAGTGAAGCGAGAATAATCATCCACAATAACTAGACAGTACTTACTCCCGCTGATGCTTATGTAAGCAATCGGGCCGAATAGATCCATGTGTAGGAGCTCCAGTGGCCTGTCAGTCGTCATGATGTTCTTGTGTGGATGATGAACACCAACTTGCTTCCCGGCTTGGCATGCGCTACAAATCCTGTCTTTCTCAAAATGAACATTTGTTAATCCTAAAATGTGCTCTCCTTTAGAAGCTTATGAAGATTCTTCATTCCAACATGGGCTAGTCGGCGGTACCAGAGCCAACCCATGTTAGTCTTAGCAACTAAGCAAGTGTCGAGTTCAGCTCTATCAAAATCTACCAAGTATAGCTGACCCTCTAACACTCCCTTAAATGCTATTGAATCATCACATCTTCTAAAGACAGTGACACCTACATCAGTGAATAGACAGTTGTAGCCCATTTTGCATAATTGAGATACGGAAAGCAAATTGTAATCTAATGAATCAACAAGAAAAACATTGGAAATGGAATGGTCAGGTGAAATAGCAATTTTACCCAAACCTTTGACCAAACCTTGATTTCCATCCCCGAATGTGATAGCTCGTTGGGGATCTTGGTTTTTCTCATAAGAGGAGAACATTTTCTTCTCCCCTGTCATGTGGTTTGTGCACCCGCTATCGATGATCCAACTTGAGCCTCCGGATGCATAAACCTACAAAACAATTTTAGTTCTTGACTTTAGGTACCCAAACGGTTTTGGGTCCTTTGGCATTAGACACAAGAACTTTAGGTACCCAAACACAAGTCTTGGAGCCCTTGTGTTTGCCCCCAACAAACTTGGCAACTACCTTGCCGGATTTGTTAGTTAAAACATAAGAAGCATCAAAAGTTTTAAATGAAATGTCATGATCATTTGATGCACTAGGAGTTTTCTTCTTAGGCAACTTAGCACGGGTTGGTTGCCTAGAGCTAGATGTCTCACCCTTATACATAAAAGCATGATTAGGGCCAGAGTGAGACTTCCTAGAGTGAATTCTCCTAATCTTGCTCTCGGGATAATCGGCAGGGTACAAAATGTAACCCTCGTTATCCTGAGGCATGGGAGCCTTGCCCTTAACAAAGTTAGATAATTTCTTAGGAGGGGCATTAAGTTTGACATTGTCTCCCTTTTGGAAGCCAATGCCATCCTTGATGCCAGGGCGTCTCCCATTATAAAGCATACTACGAGCAAATTTAAAATTTTCATTTTCAAGTTCATGCTCGGCAACTTTAGCATCTAATTTTGCTATATGATCATTTTGTTGTTTAATTAAAGCTATGTGATCATGAATAGCAGTAACATCGATATCTCTACATCTAGTGCAAATAGTGACATGCTCAGTGGTAGATGTAGAGGGTTTGCAAGAATTAAGTTCAACAATCTTAGCACACAAAATATCATTTTTATCTATAAGATCGAAAATTGTAACATTGCAAACATCTAGTTCTTTAGCCTTAGCTAGCAATTTTTCATTTTCAATCCTAAGGCTAGCAAGAGAAATATTCAATTCATTAATCTTAGCAAGTAAATTAATATTATCATCTCTAGGATTGGGAATTGAAACATTACAAACATGAGAATCAACCTTAGCATTTAAATTAGCATTTTCATTTCTAAGGTTGGTAATTAGATCATGGCATGTGCTTAGCTCACTAGTTAATTTTTCACATTTTTCAACTTCTAGAGCATAAGCATTTTTAATCTTAACATGCGTTTTGTTTTCCTTGATTAGGAAGTCCTCTTGGGAGTCCAAGAGTTCATCCTTCTCATGGATGGCACTAATTAGTTCATTTAATTTTTCCTTTTGTTGCATGTTTAGGTTGGCAAAAAGAGTGCGCAAATTATCCTCCTCATCACTAGCATTATCATCACTAGAGGATTCATATTTAGTGGAGGATTTGGATTTAACCTTATTCTTTTTGCCGTCCTTTGCCATGAGGCACTTGTGGTCGACGTTGGGGAAAAGAAGTCCCTTGGTGACGGCGATGTTGGCGGCGTCCTCGTCGGAAGAGGAGTCGGTGGAGCTCTCGTCGGAGTCCCACTCGCGGCACACATGGGCATCGCCGCCCTTCTTCTTGTGGTACCTCTTCTTTTCCTTTCTTCTTCCCTTCTTGTCGTCGCCCCTGTCACTGTCACTGGAAATAGGACATTTGGCAATAAAGTGACCGGGCTTACCACACTTGTAGCAAACTTTCTTGGAGCGGGGCTTGTAATCTTTCCCCCTCCTTTGCTTGAGGATTTGGCGGAAGCTTTTGATGATAAGTGCCATTTCCTCATTGTTGAGCTTGGAGGCGTCGATTGGTTGTCTACTTGATGTAGACTCCTCCTTCTTCTCCTCCGTCGCCTTGAATGCCACCGGTTGTGCTTCGGGCGTTGAGGAGGTGCCTTGTTCGATGATTTTCTTTGAGCCTTTAATCATTAGCTCAAAGCTCACAAATTTTCCTATAACCTCCTCAGGAGACATTAGCTTATATCTAGGATCACCTCGAATTAATTGAACTTGTATAGGGTTAAGAAAAACGAGGGATCTAAGAATAACCTTGACCATTTCATGGTCATCCCATTTTTCGCTCCCGAGGTTGCGCACTTGGTTCACCAAGGTCTTCAAGCGGTTGTACATAGCTTATGGATCCTCCCCTTGGTGAAGCATGAAACGACCGAGCTCTCCCTCGATCGTATCCTGCTTGGTGATCTTTGTCACCTCGTCTCCTTCGTGCACGGTCTTGAGTACGTCCCAAATTTCCTTCGCACTCTTTAACCCTTGCACCTTGTTATACTCCTCTCGACTTAGAGAGGCGAGGAGTATAGTGGTGGCTTGGGAGTTAAAGTGGTGGATTTGGGCTACTTCGTCCGAGTCATAGTCCTCATCCCCTATGGATGGTACCTGTACACCAAATTCAACAACATTCCAAATGCTTGTGTGGAGTGAGATTAGATGATGCCTCATTTTATCACTCCACATGTTATAATCTTCACCGTCAAAAACCGGTGGTTTGCCTAATGGAACGGAGAGTAAAGGAGTATGCTTTGAAATATGTGGGTAGCGTAGGGAATCTTACTATACTTCTTGCGCTCATGGCGCTTAGAAGTGACGGACGGCGCGTCGGAGCCGGAGGTCGATGGTGATGAAGAGTCGGTCTCGTAGTAGACCACTTTCCTCATCCTCTTTTGCTTGTCACCTTTCTGATGCGACTTGTGGGAAGAGGATTTCTTTTCCTTCCCCTTCCCTTTGTTGGAGGAGTCTTTCTTCTCCTTCTTGTTGCGGGACTCTTCCGATGAAGTCTCCCCGTGGCTTGTAGTGGGCTTGTCGCTGGTCTCCATCTCCTTCTTGGCGTGATCTCCCGACATCACTTCGAGCGGTTAAGCTCTAATGAAGCACCGGGCTCTGATACCAATTGAAAGTCGCCTAGAGAGGGGGTGAATAGGGCGAAACTGAAATTTACAAAGTTAATCACAACTACAAGCCGAGTTAGCGTTAGAAATAGAAATGAGTCTGAGAGAGAGGGCGCAAAACAAATCGCGAGCGAATAAAGAGTGAGATACGTGGATTTGTTTTACCAAGGTTCGGTTCTTGCAAACCTACTCCCCGTTGAGGAGGCCACAAAGGCCGGGTCTATTTCAACCCTTTCCCTCTCTCAAACGGTCCCCCGGACCGAGTGAGCTTCTCTTCTCAAATCAACCGGGAACAAAACTTCCCCGCAAGGACCACCACACAATTGGTGTCTCTTGCCTCGGTTACAATTGAGTTTTGATCACAAGAACAAATGAGAAAGAAAAGAAGCAATCCAAGCGCAAGAGCTCAAAAGAACACAACAAATCTCTCTCGCTAATCACTAAAGCCTTGTGTGGAATTGGGAGAGGATTTGATCACTTTGGTGTGTCTTGTATTGAATGCCTAGCTCTTGTAAGTAGTTGGAAGGTGGAAAACTTGGATGACTTGAATGAGGGGTGGTTGGGGGTATTTATAGCCCCAACCACCAAACTAGCCGTTGGTGAAGCCTGCTGTTGCATGGCACACTGGACAGTCCGGTGTACACCGGACACTGTCCGGTGCGCCAGCCACGTCACCCGGCCGTTAGGGTTTGACCGTTGGAGCTCTGACTGGTGGGGTCGCCTGGCTGTCCGGTGGTGCACCAGACATGTACTGTAGACTGTCCGGTGCGCCGTGTCACGCGTGCCTGACCTCTGCGCGCTCTGGCGCGCATTTAATGCCTCCGCAGGTGACCATTGGCGTCGAAGTAGCCGTTGCTCCACTGTCACACCGGACAGTCCGGTGTACACCGAACATGTCCGGTGAATTATAGCGGAGCGGATTCCCGAAGCTGGCGAGTTCAGAGTCGCTTCTCCTTGGAGCACCGGACACTGTCCGGTGTACACCGGACAGTCCGGTGAATTATAGTGGAGCGCCTTTGAGTTTTCCCGAAGGTGATGAGTTTAGCTTCAAGTCCTCTGGTGCACCGGACACTGTCCGGTGGTGCACCAGACACTGTCCGGTGGCACATCGGACAGTCCGGTGCACCAGACTAGGGTGCCTTCGGTTATCCCCTGCTCTCTTTGTTGAACCCTTCTCTTGGTCTTGTTATTGGCTTTTTGTGAACCTTGGGCACCTGTATAACTTATAGACTAGAGCAAACTAGTTAGTCCAAATGTTTGTGTTGGGCAATTCAACCACCAAAATCAATTTAGGAAATAGGTGTAAGCCTAATTCCCTTTCACTGGTTCAGGGTTTTGTAGGTATTTCTTATCAAAGTCAGTGGATACCTTTGGTTGAGTGGAAGCATCAGACTGTTGGGTATAATCACTAGCAACTTGGCTATGGTCAATAGGTACAACCCATAGTGGTATGGCTAGAGGGTTAGTACTAGGATGATGATGAGCAATGGACATATAACAGGTCTTACTAGATGCATGTTTCTGGAACATTTTAAGTAGGCCTTGGTCACTGGATACCTCAGTGTTTGCCTTTGATTGAACACAATAGTAATATAGTTTGTCTACTTCTCCATAAGAACATGGGTACTTCCTCAACATTTCATCCAATATATCTTTGAAATTGGTAGTATCAGAGTCAACAACCTTAGTATGCTGAAACCATGGAAATTTTGCATTTGTGGCGATTATCCTGAATTCTAGTTTGAAGGAACTTTCTGGGTCCATCCTATAGATGAACACGAAGTAATTTGGATCACCAACAAACGCATGCTACAGCTAAATGTTGTGTCCTTCTCCAGCGTGTCCTCGAAAAACACAGCAAAATGGTAGAGACAATAACGGGAACAAGAGTTGGAGAACATACCCATCGAGAAGCCATGAAGGATGCTTGTCTACCTTCACCGGTGTGTCTTTCTCCCTCATCATTCTGGCCTCCATTCCTCTTTTGTGGATCCCTATCCAAGATCTAATCACACATGGTCTAGGGATTGAGTGTGGAGCGGGCGCCGCCGTAGTCTAGGATTTCAGAAGGGAAGAACGGGGGCTCGAGGGAGAGGAGTGGGGAGAACTAAGGGGAGGGGAGAACGGATGGGAGGAGAGTTTTTGACTTGTGTTTAAGTCGTAGGGGCAAAATCGCCATTTAGGCACACTTAACGAGACATAACGACACCTTTGGGTAACAAAGCTAACGACAATGGTGTTTAATGATAAAAAATTGCTTTCTAATGGCACCGAAGCAGTGTCAATTTTTTGAGTGGTTTGTCTGCAATTCAGATATTTTATAATGGCTTTAAAGGAAATGTCTCGTATCTTAGTGTGGTTTAAGTGTGATCGTAATTGTGTCATTTGTGTTGTGTGTGTTTTTTCATAAGTTGTTGGAGAAATTACTAAAATACATTATCATAACTAACTTAATATATATATACACTCCTATAAAGCATCAATTTCGATAGTCATCCTGCTTCATCCCTTTAAAAAACTCTTATATTTCTTTGAAATCAATTTGCGGTCCAAACCTCATATCCCCCGTTATCGGTTAGCTCCGCACCTGTCGTCCCCCTTGTGCACCCCTTCGCATCATCGCCACGATGAGCCACACGACACACAGATGTGGCGACATGAATCCATGGTGGCCAAAGCCCATCGGATCAAAGCTCCTTTCATCGCTTCTACGTTCACCTCCACCTCCTACCCCTACCCTGGCCCCGACTACAAATGTCGTTGTTTCGCTCCAAGAAGAGCACGCCCACCTCGACTCTTCTTCTCCACTAGCACCACCTCCCCTCCCTCCACCTACCATCGTACGACTCTAATGTCGTTGCCTCCGCCCTCCGACACCGCGCCGGCATGAGTTGCACCCCAAATCCAAATCCAAATTCAATCCTAGCTTGTGCTCTCCTCATCCCCGTCCAGTGAATTTCCGTCTCAAATCGATTGGATCCGAGAAATGTTGTCTAAGGAGGATTTGCGGTCAACACAGCACCTAAATCTAGGGTAGTTGGGGGATTGGGGACTAAGGCCGGATCTTGAGGATGGCGTACAAGGCACAAGTACTACAATGGGTAATGCTATGCTCTCGCATCATCCTGTCTTTGAGTGAGAGGAGGAAGCCATGAATGATGGAGGTGGTGCAACGGAGTGGGTGGATAGTGGAGAGGATGGGATGGGCTCATAGGCTTATCATTTGGGCGGTAGCGTAGCTTTGCAGATATGTTGTAGTATGATCTTTTTTGGGTTTCAAAACAAGTTATCTTTTTGTCGGTGTTTCGGACCCGGGGGCCCTCAGCTAGACCGACTAGTGAATTTTAGTGTCGCGTGCCACTGTCCAGATGGGTTGATGCAAGATGGAACACAAGCGATGGGATGAGGCTTATATTATCCTGCACCAGGGGGCGCTTGCAGTAGGGGTTACAAGCGCTGCGGGAGAGCGAGAGCGAGAGAGAGAGAGAGAGAGAGAGAGAGAGAGAGGAGAGGGTACGACCTTGAGGGGGGCCGTCTGGGGCTGCCTCCACCGCGTCTCTCCTACTCTGCCTTCCTCCGCTCATCCGCGTCGTGTGTTCGTATGTTGCACGTTCGTCTCCCGTCTCCCGTTCCGTCCCCCCCTCTGTGGGGCCCTGGACACCCCCTTTTATAGGCACAAGGAGATGCCCAGCTGTACAATGGGGGTGTAGCTTGGAGCTAGCGTGGCTGGCAGGGAAGTGCCCTGAGTCCTGTACAAATAACGTGGCCGTCGGGGAAGTGCCTTGAGCCCTGTAGATGCGCCGACGTGGCCGTCGGAGGGGTGCCTTGAGCCCTGTAGGTGTACCAACGTGGCCATCGGAGAAACGCCTTGAGCCCTGTAGATGCATATCTGGTGGTGCGGCATGGATCCTACTGACGTTTCCTTGCTTCCGTAGGGGGTTTGAGAGCACCCGACGTCATGGGCGTACGCGGGGAACCATCATTACCTGTTACTGGAGTAACTTGGACGAGACACCGGTCTTGTTCCCTCATAGCCTGAGGCGGCTAGCTAGGGGTATGGTAATGATGGATCCCCAGTAGCGTAGCTGATACGAGGCCGAGGTCGGGCGAGGCGGCGACTCCTCTGAGGCCGAGGCTGAGGCCGAGGCTCAGGTTCGGGCGAGGCGAAGACCTTCCCCTGAGGCCGAGGTTGAGTCTGAGGCCCTGAGTCGGGCGAGGCGGAGCTCCCTGTTGTGCTCGAGGCCGAACTCGAGGGAGGTCGTGACTTGCCGCTGTCAGCCTTTCCCTGGTGGCTGGCGCAGTTGCCGGAGCAGGGTGAACAACGCTGTTTTCCTGTCAGAACGGTCAGTAAAAAGGGGGGAAGTGATTGCGGTCACTTCGACCTTGCCGACTGAGGCACGCGTGTCAGGATAAGGTGTCAGGCGATCCCCGCATTAAATGCGCATGCGATACGGTCAGCTGGTAAGGTGATTCGGACGAGGTCGCTGTACGACAAAGTCAGCCCGAGCTGTGCTTTGGGCGAGCCGAGGGTGCATCTGCTGACTGAGGGGACCCTCGAGCGAGGCGTGAATTCGTCCGGGGCTACTGCCCTTGCCTGAGGCTGGGCTCGGATGAGGTTGCGTCCCTGGATAGGCGAAGCCCGCACTTTATCGGTCGTTTATGGTTTGTTCTGGAGATGTTTTCCAGCCAGATTAAGGTGCATTGGGGGTACCCCTAATTACGGTCCGTGACAGTAGCCCCCGAGCCTCAAAGGGAGTGTAAGTACTCGCTTGGAGGTTCTGCCGGAGTTTTCGTAAGGGGACCGGCCCTTCTCGGTTATGCTTTGTTCCGGTGGGTGCACGCGAGCGCACCCGCCGGGTGTAGCCCCCGAGGCCTCTGAGGAGTGGTTTGACTCCTCCAAGGTCTTAATCCTTTTTGTGATGCCTCGGTCAGCCTTGTCGTTCCCTTATGCGGCCTGGCCGCAGCCCGGGTGCATGGTTAGGCTCCGAGTTTTCACGCTGGTTTGTTGACGTGGTCAACAGTTTGGCCGTAGCCTGGTGCGAGAGCAGCCCCAGAGCCTCTGCACGGAGCGAGAGGACGATCAAGGACCGTCTCGACTTTTATTATACGCCCCTTCATCGCCTTTTCGCAAGGAGGAAGGGGGGGGGAAAGCGCCATGTTACCCCCGGGGGGCACCGAACATGGTGTTGTGGCGGAACCACCCGAATTATTCCAGCTTAAGTGCCTAAGTCACGCCTCAGGGGCCGTAACACACTTAAATCGGAATAACCCGTCAGTCCCTCAGATCTAGTCTGATGGAGCCACTTAACCAGGATCAAATTCCACAAGCTCACTCGAAGGTGAGTCACAGAAGAAGTACAATAAAACAGGAAAACTCAAATTAAGCACTGAATTATTACATAAATCGGAGTTTTTGAGTAGCAAGTAAGGGTTCACGAAATAAAATGCAGCGGATAAACGATGTCGTCGGTGTCGAGGAAATGGGCAAGGCCTAGCCCACTACTCCTCGTGCTCCTCTCCTGCCGGAGCAGCATCCCACTCGACCGTCCAACCCGGTGGCAGGGTGGTAGGCCAAGTCACACCATCAACCATTTCCTGAATGGTACCTGCAAAAATTATGCCACAAGCAAGGCTGAGTATACTAATACTCAACTAGACTTACCCGGTGTGAGGAATCTACTCCTCTACCTCTAGACTATGCAGTTGTTTGGCTGAGGGGTTTGGTTTGCCAAAAGCACTAGCTGTTTCTAAAATCCACTTTTTTAGCTTTTCAACTTCTATCATCATTAACTTAGCTAGGTTTGCTCCTTCTAAGCATACATGGTGACAAGCATTTAGTTCAATCAACAAGTTATCTCATGTAACCTCATTTCACTTTTTACTCGATGCAGTACAAGGGGTCAAGCAGTCTCATTAGCTTCGAGAAGCAGACGATTCGAATCGAGTTTTTAACCTTGCAAGGTAAACCTAAACACACGGCATGTCAGGGTTCTCCGACCCCACACATGACAACCATCCCCATCGACTCCCCGTTCGCGTCCAGGCCTCACCGCCTTGGCATACAATGCTCCACTGACCCCGGCTGCCGCCGTGCAGTGACCGCACTTGTACCCACCATAGCTAGCATGGGAGACCCAGTCTCAGGTCGCATGAGGGATAAAGTCCACGCCCGGCTTCACTCAGGTACTAGGTTTACCGGTTACCATTTTTCCCGGCATGTGCTTAGTACGTTCAAAAGCTTGACTCAGGTATCCACACATTAGTCCTTAATTCTTTTTCCCGTCTCATGGTCAAGGCATCCTCCCTGGATCCAAGTCCATAGACTAACATAGATCCCGTTATCAAGATGAATACAATCAATTCCTGACCTCGCGCGAGTGCTAGAAAAATCACTCGACTTCTACCGAGATCCTGATTAGCGAAGCAGCTACTCGACTTAGCATACTAGTATTCATCTCAAAAAGGAATCCTAAGTTCATGCATCTAGAGGTTTCAAGCAACTCCTACACTTAAGTGCACATTACAAACCTACAAACATTAAGTGTAGTAAAATAGCATGTATAAACGGTTATGCATAAAACAGGGGCTTGCCTTCAATTGCTGGGGCTGTAGGGAGATCCTCGATAGCAGCCTCGGAAGCCTGCTCCTGGTCCTCCTCTTGGACAGATCCTTGCTCGGGGATGAGCACGTACTCTTCGTCGGCAAGATTACAATCTAATGAATGCAATGCGTAAGATACATGCATGATATGATATGATATGTGCTTTAGAAATTACAACTTTTGATGGTGTATGATCTACTTGAGTTAGACAAGGTTAAACCTTACTTATGTGAGACCTTTGGGTGGTATACTTAATAAATTGGATCAAACTTAGCCAAGGTAAGTGGTAGGTTTATTTTCTTTGGGGTTCCACTGAATTCCTTTTAAGCCTTGGTGAGTTTTGACAAGAATTCAAGTTGGACTTATTGGAGTGAGGTTTATTCCTTCTTCCTTTTTCTTTATTCTTCTTAAGTCTTTGGAGTGGGTTTGAACTACAAGTTGTTTTAATAAAATCCCAAAAATTCTGTAAAAATTACAGTGGCTTATTACTGGTGTAAAATTTTCTGTCTCGAAATTTGGGGTTCAAAAAGTGAATAGTTTTCTTTGGACAAAAATACCAAATTTTAGGGCAGAAGGGGTGATTTGAACTACAACTATTAATTAAAAGTAGGTAATCCTCTAAAATTTATTTTTGCTGGCTTTTAGGTGCTATAACATGATTTGACACAAATTTTTAGCCATTATTGCCTTTTAATTATTTTACTAGGGTTTTCTCAAGTTTCTAGCCAAAGGGGTGCTTTCTACTACCACTATATTTGAAAAATATCAAACAACAGACTTCTGGTTTTTTTTAGCTTCTATTTTGTGCAAGAGCAATCATTCTGAAGTTTGGCATCTTTTTGCTTAAGGAAAGGGGTGGTATGCATTTATTGGATTAAATGGCCTTTCTTATAAAATATTAGCAATAGGTATTATTTTGCATCTTTTTAATGGGTTTACATTTTTCTCTAGTGGCCTATCTTATTATTGACTTAGCAAAATTTTATTTGCCCATTATTGTATTATTATGGGTTACTCATGATTTATTTGGAGAATAACTCATTATCATATCATATTTATTTACCTTACTTAAAATGATGGGCTGGGGTGTTTATTATTTTTGTAGTGGGGTTCTGGTGATTACAAGTCCACTGGATTTTTATTATCAATTTTGGGTCTGGTTTTGTAATTTTAATAATTGATTTCTAGTTGGAATAATGCTAAACAAAATATTTTATTTAAAACTGATCTGGAATAAAGGTCTCTTTATTTTTCCTAGGTTCTTTGCTACTTAAGTAGATTAGGAAAAATAATTTCACTCACTGTTCATTAATTTCTAAGACCTTTCTAATTTTCCTAAGTTTTGGGCAAAAATGGTTTTTAATGAATATTTACACTATATTCTTTAATACTGGGGTTCCTACTATTTTTAAACAGTGTCTAAATGAGGTTTGAATACCTACAAATTTTGTTAGGTTTAGTATAGAAGCAAAACTAATTTTCCTTAATTAAACAAGGTTTGGTCAGTTTCTGTTTTTAATTGTAAACTCTAAAAATTAGAACAGAAAGCATAGGGTTTATTATTTTTAAATGATAGTTCATAATATTTAGGATCTAGCAAAATTAGTTTGACAATTTTTGATTAAGAATTCATCAAGTTATGGATTTTCTACGTTCCCTGGTTATTTAAAAAGATTAACAGAATTGATTAAATGGAAAACTACTTTGCGCTGGGGTCCCTGGCGGGTGTTTCAAGTTCTTCCTCACGAATCAGTCCCTGGGCTACTATTCACATGAGACACTGACATTGCAGAAAACCCCTCGGGTTCTTCTAATCCTAACTCGAGGTCCTTCTCCTAACTTAAACAGTGCCCGCGGCGGAAGAAAGGGCGGAGGGGCTTACCAGCGACGAGATTGCTCCGGTGAAGTGGTCGAGGATGTAGGGGAGGTCTCGGGGATCACAACGATGTGCGGGTCGCCGTCGGGGGTGGTCGGAGTTGGCCAGTCCGCGTGCGCAGGCGGGGGAGCTCGTCGGCGGCGAGGAGTCCGGCCTATCCAGGGCGAAATTGACCAATCAAACGGGTCAGAGAGCTTCACCAGGGATCAATGAAGGGGTGCGCGCGAGGAATTGAAGAATGGCTCACCGGAGAGCTTGGTCCACGCGCGGGGGCAGGCGACCAAAGTCCGGCGAGGGTGATCCCGGGCTTCCGGTGGAGTTCTGCCGGGTCCGAGGGCTTGGAGAGCTTCACGGGCCTATGGCGAAGCTAACCGAAGCACTGGCGCGGCTTAGGGGCGACTAGGGTGGGCTGGCCACGGTGGCCGAAGCTCTGGCGGCAATGGCGGGCGGAAAAGAGCTCGTCAGAGCTAAGGAGGGGTGGCTGGCTGGTGATGGTGAGCGCGGGGTGAAGTGAGGCACGCCCGGGGATGCTTTATAGGTGCGGGCGGGCACGCCGAGGGCAAGGGCGCGCGGCGGACTTGACCGAACGCCGGGGCGAGCGTGCGCGCGGGTTGGGCGAGCGACGGCGTGCCGACCAGGGTCGAATACGTGTGTCCGTGCGTTCTGCCCAAGTTCTAGCGCGTGTGGTCACTCATCTGAGCCTGCTCTCGCCTTGGTCAGTGCACAAAACCTCTTCTCCTCCCTACAAGCTACCGATCTTGTGTGGGGGTCATAGAATTTTGCCTACAGGTTGCAGAGATATGGAGCCCGAAAATCCGGTTTGTCTCCCTGCTCAAATCCGAGGCAAATCCAGGGTTTTGTCGTGTCTAGGGCTCGCGTCCCAATGCCATCTTCTGGTATACGACAGAGGGGTTAGTTAGGCACGTTTTTGTTAATGGGGCCATTAGGATTTGAGTTAGGGATCAAGGTGAACACGCTTGATCTTTGGCTCAAGGTCTGAAATTCAGAATTCTGAAATTCAGAATTTCCTATTGAGTCCCCACATGAGAAGCTTGTTTGGGGTTTTATTTGAATTATTTTGGCCAAGCTTCTTCAATCTTTATTGTTGCTTATTAAATATACTTCAATGTTTATAATTGGCCCAAGTCATGATTTTAAATTTTTCATACTCTTTTCTTGAATTTTGCTCATAGGGCTCAATTAGGGTTTTTGTTGGGGTTGCACATTTTACCTTTTGAAAAACCCATATGTTTTGAATATGATACTTTTAAGTATATGCTTGGTGTATCATTTATTCTTAAGTGAATTTGATGTTCATGCTCAAGTTGGTTCACATAAAATGATGGTTCATGGGTTAGCACTTTGAGAGAAACCCTAGGTGACACTGGGGTGTCACAGGTGTTTCCGGTGAGCCGCTAACGGGTGATCCGAGTGGACGCCCGAGCCCCGTTCGCTAAGGGTCAGCTAGTGGCCCAGAGGCGCGCTCCAAAAGTACCTGCAGGTGATTTGCCGGACCCGAACCCATTCGATAGGGTATGAGGGCTTGATGCCTCCCTCCGGTGGGATTCCGTTACAAATCATTCTCGCTGGTCTCGGAAATGTCCTAGGGTACCTCGGGAGCGTAGCCCGAGCCTCGGCCATGTAACGTACGTACCCAGGGTCATCCCTAACTCTGCGTGCTCTAGGGCGGCTGTCGAACCCTTCTGAGGGGCCAGCCTTCGAACCCCATGATCAGTAATGGGCTCGGATCCCGAGTGCTCTGGGGCGGTTACCAAACCCCGGAGGGCGCAACCTTCAAACCCCTGATCAGTAGGAGGGCTCGGGGCCTGTTTCCTTCGCCGAGAAGGATCCTTTTCGTATTATCCCCTTTCCCGGTCCCTGTGGCAAGAGAGAGGAAAAGGAAAAGGATATAAATTTAAATAAGGTGGCACACCTTTTTTGATGCGGTCATCATGGCGGAGACGAAACGGCGCCCGCTTCGCCTGCCGGAGGTGTCGCTTACCCTGCCAAGGAGTTAATGCGACAGGACGGATGATTCGCGGGGCATCTATTGCACGTGCGCGAGTCGTTCAAGGAACGGAACATGGGTGCGTCGTTTTTCATGCTGCGGGGGAGGGCTACCCTGCCGTTTTGAGAGAGGATGCGAACTTGTAGGCGATTGGACCGCTGCTTCTGCACGCTTGTTGTTGCAGTTACTGTAGGCCCGCCTCTGATCATATCGACCGTCGTGCCTATCTCCGTGGCTGAGTGACCCGTGACCGTCGCAGTTGCCGGGCTCTGTTGGGTCACGCGCAGGGCTGCCTTGAGTCGCTGCACCGGTTCCGCAGTCGAGAAGACGTAACACTGGCACAAGTGGCTGTGCGGTTTCCTTGCACGCAGTGACCGGCGCGCCGGTTACATGACATGTGGGACCGGGCCTCCGTGCTGGACCACCGGATGCAACAAAGCTGAAAGGGTGCACAACCGTGGTGCGGTTGCATGCTCCCCGCCTGGCGACCCGCCCTTTCGACCGCTAGTTTCGGCGATGATGCGGGAACGCTATAACCGCAGGGCGGTTACATGCTTCGCGTGTGGCGGTTTGCCTCCTTTGCGTTCTGGGTCAGCTCGCATGACGTGTGGGACCCAGCCCTCGTGTCGTGGGGTGGGAACCCTGGAGCACGTCGGTGGAGACTTTGCCCGTGACGCTTGGGGGTGCGAGTGAGGAGACCTGCCTTTAAAAAGGGACCGACCCCCTAGGGGGTAGCCATGCCTTCACACTCCTTGCACCCACCACACCTTTCTGCCTTCCGAGCCCGAATATGGGGTGCACTCGCGTTGCCTTCTTCTTGCTGCTGTTTGAGGAGCGTGACCCCGTGGGGGTTGGCGCTCTCCAGTAATCGCTCGGCTTCAAGGATTTTCATCATGCAGCCCGACTGCATTCCCTCACCAATGGTCATCTGTAGGGATGATCACCAGTCTTGTGGTGGGGAGAAGCAAGCCAGGATGCGGCCTCTACCCCGCCCTCAGCTTCAAGGATGTTCATCATCCGGGCTGAGGAGGAGGGCGCGCCGGGTTGGGTCCTGCCTCCCGCGTGGGTCGGTGACCCGCTTCTTCCTCCAGCATTTGGGGGAGAAGGGCATCCTCCAGCCCTACGGAGGAGGCGTCCTCCAGCCATGCAAGGGAAGGCGAACTGCTGCTGCCCGGCCAGGGTGCAGCTGTCCGTCCTCCACCCGGGCGACGGTCGTGCCGTGCGCAGGTGGCTGCTGTCACCGGTGCTGGAGTGGGGGCTGCCACTGGTGAGGCTTCCCACCGCAGCGGTTGTCTCCGCCGACGAGACCGTCGGTGCCAGCTGCGCTCCAGACCTCTGGCTCTTTGGCTTTAATGGCTGGTTCTCGTCCCCCGTGAGGGGACGTGAACGAGGGCCTTTCAGCAGTAGCGTTTGCCCTGAGGCCATCGCTGCTGCTGTCTAGCCACCCGAGACGGAGGTCGTTGCCGCGCTGCTGGCGTAGTGGTCACCGGCGAGCTGCTCGGAGCCCATTATCTTGCAGCCCCTCCGGTGTGGAGGTAGTTCATTCCCATGGGAATGGAGCTCGAGTCCCGCTTGTAATGGTACCCTATTGAGAGTAAGATGTAATAGCTTTGAGTACTAAGACATCTGCCGTAGGTCGGGACAACCGCCGAGGGCGCTGCCGACGTTTAAGTCTAGGTACCATTGTTACCCCAAGCACGTGTGTTTGTTCTTTGTAGCTGCTGAGGCCTGAACATTTGGGTATAAAGCCGTGTTTCTTTCCTCTTGTTTCGAGCATTAAGACTTGTTCTTTGGTAGCAGAATCACTTATCCGAGCGTGAGCCACCTTTCCTGGAAGGTGACGAGTGAGGTATCCGTATCCCGGAGGCGTAGGAGTCCCTCGGCTCGGTCGGCCTTGCCGTTCAAGGTCTCAGTCGCTCGTTTTTGAGACTCCGCTACTAACACAGTCGAGATGCACGAAAGTTGTTTTGGTGGGGAAACTTTTCCGAGAAAAGTTTCGGCGCAGAGGGTGCTCCCCCTTTCCGGACCCCGAGGCGACCGCTCGGGCCAGGACCCTTGCAGAGGGTCTGGACGTGGCCATCGGGTCTGCTTGGTCCGCCCAAGCTAGGGTGTCCGGGCCGAAGGTGTGTTTTCCCTGCTCTGAGACTTTTGTTTTTGTCTCCATTCTTCTCCTTGCGTCTGAAGAATGTTGTCCTGCTGTCTGCAGGGTTCGAGACGACTCTTGATGAGTCCGTCAAGAACTGCAAGGCGCTTGCCGAGGTGGCTGAGCAGAAGGAGGCCGAGCGCGTGGCCATATTCGAGGCCATCTCGGCTTTCTGCCAGGCCTTTGGCCTCGACGGCGTCCCCTCGGGTAGCTCCCCCTAGAGTCATCTGCGGGCCTTGGGCGGCCATGTGCGCAACAGACTCCGCGGGGCGCCGTACCACGACGTTAGGCGAGCCTTCGCCGCGCTCGCTTCCCACTACGACGTGGATCTGGAGCGGGTTAGCGAGGGGTATTGCTTACCCGACGAAGAGGAGGCTGCCTTAGCCAAGGTCTAGAGGCTTGACGCGGCTGTCGAGGGCCCTAGTGCGGCGCTGGCTTCCTCCTTTGAGGTGGAGATCCTTCTGCCCATGTCGCCGTCTGAGGCTGGGCCAGATTCTGCCGAGGGTGGAAATGACGCCGAGCGTGCTACTCCTCCCCCTGCTGATGTCTGAGCCTGCAGGAACAGTTTGCTTGAAGTATGCGTATGTCTTTTGCGGCCAATGAGGCCTAAACATTTTTGTCGTATTATAAAGCTACGTTTTCTTTTCTCTTGTTACGTGCATTAGGACTTGTCCGGTAGCAGAATCGCTTATCCGAGCGTGAGTTACTTTTCGCGGAAGGTGATGAGTGAGGTATCTGTATCCCGGAGGCGTAGGAGTCCCTCGGCTCGGTCGGCCTTGCCGCTTACGTGTTCTCACGTCGTTTTTAGGATTCTGTTAGCGACGCAGTCGAAAAGGCACAAAAGTCGTTCTGGCAGAAAAGTTTTCGAGCGTTAGGACTTGTTCGGTAGCAGAATCGCTTATCCGAGCGTGAGCTACCTTTTCGCGGAAGGTGATGAGTGAGGTATCCGTATCCTAGAGGCGTAGGAGTCCCTCAGCTCAGTCGGCCTTGCCGCTTACGGTCCCTCTTGCTCGTCTTTAGGATTCTGTTATCGACGTAGTCGAAATGCACAAAAAACGTTCTGGCAAAAGAGTTTTCCGAGAAAAATTTTGACGCGGAGGGGGTTCCCCCCTTCTAGCCCCCAAGGGAGGATCGGGCTTTGCCGAAGCAAGGCTGATCCTTCCTTGATGGTTAGACTTTATTTATGCATGTAAAGAAAACGAGATACATGAACGACTTGAAACATTTTAAGGGTAAAAGCGACGTAGCTGTTCGATGTTCCAAGCGTTGCTGTAGACCTCGCCTTGATCGTTGGCCAGCTTGTATGTCTCGGGCTTCAAAATCTTGGCAATGATGAAGGGCCCTTCCCAGGGAGGGGTGAGTTTGTGGCGCCCTCGGGCGTCTTGCCCTAGCCGAAGTACCAAGTCTCCCACTTGGAAGTCTCGGGGCCGAACCCTTCGGGCGTGGTAGCGTCGCAGAGACTGCTGATACCGCGCCGAGTGTAGTAAGGCCACGTCCCGAGCCTCTTCTAGCTGGTCCAACGAATCCTCTCGGCTGGTCTGGTTGCTTTGGTCGTCATAAGCCTTTGTCCTCGGGGAACCGTATTCCAAGTCCGTGGGTAGGATGGCCTCGGCCCCATAGACTAGGAAAAATGGCGTGAAACCCGTGGCCTGGCTCGGTGTCGTCCTCAAACTCCAAACTACCGAGGGTAGCTCTTTTATCCACCGCTTGCTGAACTTATTGAGGTCGTTGTAGATCCTTGGCTTGAGGAGGTCGTCGACGGAGAGGGAGGTCGAGGAGATCCGCGAGTCCTCCGAATCGACCCTGGCGTCATCTCTGTGAGCCGCAACCGCCGCTCGGCCAAAGGGAGCACCCTCCAATGATGGAAAGCGGTGATGACCCCCGCATCGGTAAGGCCCGCGTCTCGTAACTTCTGCAAGGCCTGCAAAATAGGCTGGAGCTTCTCCTGTCTCTCGCGTGTGGCCCCCCAGCGCCAGTTACTGCCGGCGGCGGTCACCACTCGTTGAGAAAACGGCGGAAGCATCCCGCCGTCGTTTCGGAGATAAAACCATCGGTTCTGCCACCCCTTGTTCGAAGATGCAAGGGAGGCGGGGATGTACTGCTGCGCACGCCCCTGCCTCAACTGGAGGGTGCAGCCACTGGCCCGCACCGCCATATGGACTTTCTTCGCCTCCGTCGTCGCGGCGAAAAACTCCGCGGAGAAGAGATGGGTCCACAGGTCCCAGTGAGGGTCAATCCCCAAAAAACCCTCGCAAACCACCGCGAAGATGGCCGCTTGCACGATAGAGTTGGGGTTGAGGTTATGCAGCTCCATCCCATAGTGGTGCAGGAGCGCCCGCATGAAGCGGCTCGCCGGCACTCCAAACCCCCGCTCGTGGAAGGAGATGAAGCTGAACACATACCCTAGCGGCGGAGCCGGGTCAGCCTCGCTCGCGGGGCCATCCACTCTGGCTGCGGCCCATCAGAGAGGGGACAGAGCAGACCATCGGCAACGAGGGCCTCCAGATCCTCCACTGCGACGATGGAGAAAGGCCACGGGTCGCGCGGTGGAATGACGGTCACCTTGTCAGCCATCGCCGAACGGAGGTGGTGGAGGCAGAAAGGATGAGGTGTGTGGTTTCCTTTTCTCTGGCTGCTCTCTTAGGTTGCGGAAAACAAAGCAGAAGGCAAGCGCAAATGGTAGGGTAAAGAACCACCACCGGCCCCTCTTCCGGGTATATAAAGGTCCGGGCGAGATCCAACGAAGGCTTCGCCCGAACCCGCCGCGGGATTCAAACTCAAAGGTGAAACAGTCTTTCTGTTTCTTGGACGGCTCGCGCACGCGCAATAGACGCCCCGTGAATCGCTCGTCCTGTCACATTAACTCCTTGGCAGGGCAAGAGACACCTCCGGCAGGCGAAGCGGGCGCCGTTTCGTCTCCGTCATGATGACCACATCGACAAAGGTGCGCCACCTTATTTAAATTTATATCATTTTCCTTTTCCTCTCTCTCTCTCTTGCCATAGGGACCGGGAAAGGGGATATCATGAAAAGGATCCTTCTCGGTGAAGGAAACGGGCCTCGAGCCCTCCTACTGATCAAGGGTTCGAAGGTTGCACCCTCCGGGGTTCGTCAACCGCCCCAGAGCACTCGGGCTCCGAGCCCTTTACTGATCAGGGGTTCGAAGGCTGGCCCCTCGGAAGGGTTCGACAGCCGCCCTAGAGCATGCAGAGTTAGGGATGACCCTGGGTACGTCCATTACATGGCCGAGGCTCGGGCTACGCTCCCGAGGTACCCTAGGACATTTTCGAGACCAGTGGGAACGATTTGTAATGGAATCCCACCGGAGGGGGGCATCAAGCCCTCGAATCCTATCGAATGGGTTCGGGTCCAGCAAATCACCTGCAGATACTTTTGGAGCGCGCCTCTGGGCCACTAGCCGACCCTTATCGAATGGGGCTTGGGCGTCCACTCGGATCACCCGTTAGCAGCTCACCGGAAACACCATGTTCGGTGCCCCCCAGGGGTAACATGGCGCTTTCCCCCCCTTCCTCCTTGCGAAAAGGCGACGAAGGGGCGTATGATAAAAGTCAAGACGGTCCTTGATCGTCCTCTTGCTCCGTGCAGAGGCTCGAGGGATGCTCTCGTGCCAGGCTATGGCCAAACTGTTGACCACGTCAACAAACCAGCGTGAAAACTCGGAGCCTGACCGTGCACCCGAGCTGCGGCCGGGCCGCATGAGGGAACGACAAGGCTGACCGAGGCATCACAAAAAGGATTAAGACCTCGGAGGAGTCAAACCACTCCTCCGAGGCCTCGGGGGCTACACCCGGTGGGTGCGCTCGCGCGCACCCACCGGAACAAAGCATAACCGAGAAGGGCCGGTCCCCTTGCAAAAAACTCCGGCAGAACCTCCAAGCGAGTACTTACACTCCCTTTGAGGCTCGGGGGCTACTGTCGGGGACCGTAATAAGGGGTACCTTTAATGCACCGTAATCCGGCTGGAAAACATCTTCAGAACAAACCATAAACGACCAATAAAGCGTGGGCTTCGTCTATCAAGGGACGCAACCTCGTCCGAGCCTAGCCTCGGGCAAGGGCAGTAGTCCCGGACGAATTCACGCCTCGCCCGAGGGACCCCTCAGTCAGCAGACGCACCCTCGGCTTGCCCGAAGCATAGCTCAGGCAGACCTTGTCATGCAGCGACCTCGTCCGAATCGGCTTACCAACCGACCGTATCGCATGCGCATTTAATGCGGGGATCGCCTGACACCTTATCCTGACACGCGTGCCTCAGTCGGCAAGGTCGAAGTGACCGCAGTCACTTTGCCCACTTTACTGACCGTTCTGACAGGAAAACAATGCTGTTCACCATGCTCCGGCAATTGCGTCAGCCACCAAGGGAAGGCTAACAACGGCAAGTCACGACCTCCCTCGAGTTTGGCCTCGGGCGCAACAGGGAGCTCCGCCTCGCCCGACCCTAGGCCTCGGCCTCAACCTCGACCTCAGGAGAAGGTCTCCGCCTCGCCCAACCCTAGGCCTCGGCCTCAGCCCCGGCTTCAGAGGAGTCACCGCCTCGCCCGACCTTGGCCTCGTATCAGCTACGCTACTAGGGATCCATCATTACCCTACCCCTAGCTAGCCGCCTCAGGCTACGAGGGAACAAGACCGGTGTCCTGTCCAAGTTACTCCGGTAACAGGTAATGATGGTTCCTCGCGTGTGCCCATGACGTTGGGTACTCTCAAACCCCCTACAGAAGCAAGAAAACGTCAGCAGGATCCATGCCGCACCGCCAGATATACGTCTACAGGGCTCAAGGCGTTTCTCCGACGACCACGTTGGTACACCTATAGGGCTCAAGGCACTCCTCCGACGGCCACGTCGGTACATCTACAGGGCTCAAGGCGCTCCCCCGACGACCACATTATTATCTGTACAGGGCTAGGGGCACTTCCCTGCCAGCCACGTTAGCTCCAAGCTACACCCCCATTGTATAGCTGGGCATCTCCTTGTGTCTATAAAAGGGGGTGTCTAGGGCCCCACGAGAGGAGGGGGAGGGGGAGAAGGAGAGACGAACGCGCAACGTACGAACACACAGACGCATGACGCAGACGAGCGGAGGCAGGCAGAGTAGGAGAGACACGGTAGAGGTAGCCCCAGAAAGCTCACCTCAAGGCCGAACCCTCTCCTTCTCACTCTCCCTCGCTTCTCACTCTCTCTCGCTCTCGCTCTCCCGCAACGCTTGTAACCCCTACTGCAAGCACCCCCAGGTACAAGATAATATAAGCCTCATCCCATTGCTTGTGTTCCATCTTGCATCGACCCATCTAGACAGGGGCACGCGACACTAAATTCACTAGTCGGTCCGGCTGAGGACCCCCCGGGTCCGAAACACCGACAGTTAGCGTGTTTCGGACCCGAGGGGCCCTCAGCCGGACCGACTAGTGAATTTTAGTGCCGCGTGCCCCTGTCCAGATGGGTTGATGCAAGATGGAACACAAGCGATGGGATGAGGCTTATATTATCCTACACCAGGGGGCGCTTGCAGTAGGGGTTACAAGCGCTGTGGGAGAGCGAGAGCAAGAGAGAGAGAGAGAGAGAGAGAGAGAGAGAGAGGAGAGGGTACGACCTTGAGGTAGGCCGTCTGGGGCTGCCTCCACCGCGTCTCTCCTACTCTGCCTTCCTCCGCTCGTCCGCGTTGTGTGTTCGTATGTTGCACGTTCGTCTCCCGTCTCCCGTTCCGTCCCCCCTCCGTGGGGCCTTGGACACCCCTTTTATAGGCACAAGGAGATGCCCAGCTGTACAATGGGGGTGTAGCTTGGAGCTAGCGTGGCTGGCAGGGAAGTGCCCTGAGCCCTGTACAAATAACATGGCCATCGGGGAAGTGCCTTGAGCCCTGTAGATGCGCCGACGTGGCCGTCAGAGGGGTGCCTTGAGCCTTGTAGGTGTAATAACATGGCCGTCGGAGAAACGCCTTGAGCCCTGTAGATGCATATCTGGCGGTGCGGCATGGATCCTGCTGACGTTTCCTTACTTCCGTAGGGGGTTTGAGAGCACCCGACGTCATGGGCGTATGCGGGGAACCATCATTACCTATTACCAGAGTAACTTGGACGGGACACCGGTCTTGTTCCCTCATAGCCTGAGGTGGCTAGCTAGGGGTAGGGTAATGATGGATCCCCAGTAGCATAGCTGATACGAGGCCGAGGTCAGGCGAGGCGGCGACTCCTCCGAGGCTGAGGCTGAGGTCGAGGCTCAGGGTCGGGCGAGGCGGAGACCTTCCCCCGAGGCCGATGCTGAGGCCGAGGCCCAGAGTTGGGCGAGGTGAAGACCTTCTCCCGAGGCCGAGGTTGAGGCTGAGGCCCAGGGTCGGGCGAGGCGGAGCTCCCTGTTGCGCCCGAGGCCGAACTCGAGGGAGGTCGTGACTTGCTGTTGTTAGCCTTTCCTTGGTGGCTGGCGCAGTTGCCGGAGCGGGGTGAACAGCGCTGTTTTCCTGTCAGAACGGTCAGTAAAAAAAGGGGGGGGAAGTGACTGCGATCACTTCGACCTTGCCGACTGAGGCACGCATGTCAGGATAAGGTGTCAGGTGATCCCCGCATTAAATGCGCATGCGATAAGGTCGGTTGGTAAGGCGATTCGGACGAGGTCCCTGTACGACAAAGTCAGCCCGAGCTGTGCTTCGGGTGAGCCGAGGGTGCGTCTGCTGACTGAGGGGACCCTCGGGCGAGGCATGAATTCGTCCGGGACTACTGCCTTTGCCCGAGGCTGGGCTCGGATGAGGTCGCATCCCTGGATAGACGAAGCCCGCACTTTATCGGTCGTTTATGGTTTGTTCTGGAGATGTTTTCCAGCTGGATTAAGGTGCATTGGGGGTACCCCTAATTACGGTCCCTGACAGTAGCCCCCGAGCCTCGAAGGGAGTGTAAGTACTCGTCTGGAGGTTCTGCCGGAGTTTTCGTAAGGGGACTGGCCCATCTCGGTTATGCTTTATTCCGGTGGGTGCGCGCGAGCGCACCCGCCGGGTGTAGCCCCCGAGGCCTCGGAGGAGTGGTTTGACTCCTTCGAGGTCTTAATCCTTTTTGTGATGCCTCGGTCAGCCTTGTCGTTCCCTTATGCGGCCCGGCCGCAGCCCGGGTGCATGGTTAGGCTCCGAGTTTTCACGCTGGTTTGTTGACGTGGTCAACAGTTTGGCTGTAGCCTGGTGCAAGAGCAGCCCCCGAGCCTCTGCACGGAGCGAGAGGACGATCAAGGACCGTCTCGACTTTTATTATACGCCCCTTCATCGCCTTTTCGCAAGGAGGAAGGGGGGGGGGGGGGAAGCGCCATGTTACCCCCGGGGGGCACCGAACATGGTATTTCCGGTGAGCTGCTAACGGGTGCTCCGAGTGGACGCCCAAGCCCCATTCGCTAAGGGTCGGCTAGTTGCCTAGAGGCACGCTCCAAAAGTACCTGCAGGTGATTTGCCGGACCCGGACCCATTCGATAGGGTCCGAGGGCTCGATGCCTCCCTCCGGTGGGATTCCGTTACAAATCGTTCCCGCTGGTCTCGGAAATGTCCTAGGGTACCTCAGGAGCGTAGCCCGAGCCTCGGCCATGTAACAGACCTACCCAGGGTCATCCCTAACTCTGCGTGCTCTGGGGCGGCTGTCAAACCCTTCCGAGGGGCCAGCCTTTGAACCCCTGATCAGTAATGGGCTCGAAGCCCGAGTGCTCTGGGGCGGTTACCAAACCCCGGAGGGCGCAACCTTCGAACCCCTGATCAGTAGGAGGGCTCGAGGCCCGTTTCCTTCACCGAGAAGGATCCTTTTCGCTTTATCCCCTTTCCCGGTTCCTGTGGCAAGAGAGAGAAAGAGAGGAAAAGGATATAAATTTAAATAAGGTGGCGCACCTTTTTGACGCGGTCATCATGGCGGAGACAAAACGGCGCCCGCTTCGCCTGCCGGAGGTGTCGCTTGCCCTACCAAGGAGTTAATGTGACAGGACGGGCGATTCGCGGGGCGTCTGTTGCGCGTGTGCGAGTCGTTCAAGGAACGGAACACGGGTGCGTCGTTTTTCATGCTGCGGGGGAGGGCTACCCTGCCGTTTTGAGAGAGGATGTGAACCTGTAGGCGATTGGACCGCTGCTTCTGCACGCTTGTTGCTGCAGTTACTGCTGGCCCGCCTCTAATCATATCGATCGTCGTGCCTATCTCCGCGGTTGAGTGACCAGTGACCATCATAGTTGCTGGGCACTGTTGTGTCATGCGCAGGGCTGCCTTGAGTCGCTGCACCGGTTCCACAGTCGAGAAGACATAGCACTGGCGCAAGTGGCGGTGCGGTTTCCTTGCACGTAGTGACCGGCGCACCGGTTACATGACATGTGGGACCGGGCCTCCGTGCTGGACCACCGGATGCAACGAAGCTAAAAGGGTGCACAACCGTGGTGCGGTTGCATGCTCCCCGCGTGGCGGCCCGCCCTTTCGATCGCTGGTTTCGGCGATGATGCGGGATCGCTTATAACCGCAGGGCGGTTACATGCTTCGCGTGTGGCGGTTTGCCTCCTTCGCGTTCTGGGTCAGCTCGCATGGCGTGTGGGACCCAGCCCCCGTGTCGTGGGGTGGGAACCCTGGAGCACGTCGGTGGAGACTTTGCCCGTGACGCTTGGGGGTGCGAGTGAGGAGATCTGCCTTTAAAAAGGGACTGACCCCCTGGGGGGTAGCCATGCCTTCACAATCCTTGCACCCACCACGCCTTTCCGCCTTCCGAGCCCACAGATGGGGTGCACCCGCGTTGCCTTCTTCTTGCTACTGTTTGAGGAGCGTGACCCCGTGGGGGTTGGCGCTCTCTAGTCATCGCTCGGCTTCAAGGATTTTCATCACGCAGCCCGGCTACAGTTCCCCACTAGCAGTCACCCAGGATGATGACCGTGGGCCTCGTGGCGGGGGAGAGCAAGCCGGGCCGTGGCCTCCCCCCTACCCTCTGCTTCAAGGATGTTCATCATCCGCGCTGGGGAGGAGGGTGCATCGAGCCGGGGCCCGTCTCCGCGTGGGCAGCGGTCCGCTCCTTCTCTCAGTGATCGGGGGAGAAGGGCGTTCACCGCCCGTGGCGCTGTCAGCTGCCGCGTCTCTGGCTCCCTGGCCTGAGCGGCCCTGGCGCTGCTTCCGGTGCCTCCTCCCGCCGTTGGGGCAGGGCGTGGCTGCCCATCCAACGCATTGGCATCGGTCACGCCGTGCGCGGGCCGGCTATGTCCAGGTCCTCCTTGCGCCGTCGGCTGTATCGGGGGGTCGCCCAACACGTCGTACGCCGCGAGGGCGGTACTCGTGTTCTGGGACAGCCTCGGCGAGGACGAGAGTGAGGACCTGCCGGTGCGCTTTGGGGCGGCCGACGTTCGCCGGTGCTGTGTTGGTGGGCAGGTGGTCGCTGTCATCGGTGCTGAGGTGGTGGTGGTCGCCATAGGTGAGGCTTCCTCTGCCGACGAGACCGTTAGTGCTACCCGCGGGTGGACCTCCGGCTCTTTGGCCTCAATGGCTTGTCCTCGCCCCTCGTGTGGAGGATGGGGACGAGGGCCTTTTTACAGTAGTGTTTGCCCTGAGGCAATCACTGCTGCTATCTAGCCGCCTGAGGCGGAGGTCGTTGTCGCTGTTGGTGCAGTGGTTATCGGCGAGCTGCTCGGAGCTCGTTATCTTGTAGCCCCTCCAGTGTGGAGGTAGTTCATTCCCGTGGGAATGGAGCTCGAGTCCCGCTTGTAATGGTACCCTCTTGAGAGCAAGATGTAATAGCTTTGAGTACTAAGACATCTGCCGTAGGTCGGGACAACCGCCGAGGGCGCTGCCGACGTTTAAGTCTAGGTACCATTGTTACCCCAAGCACGCGTGTTTGTTCTTTGTGGCTGCTGAGGCCTAAACATTTGGGTATAAAGCCGTGTTTCTTTCCTCTTGTTTCGAGCATTAAGACTTGTTCATTGGTAGCAGAATCACTTATCCGAGCGTGAGCCGCCTTTCCTGGAAGGTGACGAGTGAGGTATCCGTATCCCGGAGGCATAGGAGTCCCTCAGTTCGATCGGCCTTGCCATTCAAGGTCTCAGTCGCTCGTTTTTGAGACCCCGCTACTGACACAATCGAGATGCACGAAAGTTGTTTTGGTGGGAAAACTTTTCCGAGGAAAGTTTCGGCGCAGAGGGTGCTCTCCCTTTCCAGACCCCGAGGCGACCGCTCGGGCTGGGACCCTTGCAGAGGGTCTGGCCGTGGCCGTCGGGTCTGCTTGGTCCGCCCAAGCTAGGGTGTCCGGGCCAAAGGTGTGTTTTCCCTGCTCTGAGACTTATGTTTTTGTCTCCATTCTTCTCCTTGCGTCTGAAGAATGTTGTCCTGCTGTCTGCAGGGTTCGAGACGGCTCTTGACGAGTCCGTCAAGAACTGCAAGGCGCTTGCCG
Source organism: Zea luxurians (assembly GCA_029449295.1). Lineage (NCBI taxonomy): Eukaryota > Viridiplantae > Streptophyta > Magnoliopsida > Poales > Poaceae > Zea > Zea luxurians. The sequence goes on from JAOPSE010000023.1 coordinate 41,217,862, forward strand.
AGGCGGCTGAGCAGAAGGAGGCCGAGCGTGTGGCCATGTCCGAGGCCATCTCGGCTTTCTGCTAGGCCTTTGGCCTCGATGGCATCCCCTCGGGTAGCTCCCCCCAGAGTCATCTGTGGGCCTTGGGCGGCCATGTGCGCAACAGACTCTGCGGGGCGCTGCACCACGGCGTTAGGCGAGCCTTCGTCGTGCTCGCTTCCCACTACGACGTGGATCTAGAGCGGGTTAGCGAGGGGTACTGGTTACCCGACGAAGAAGAGGCTGCCTTAGCCGAGGTCCAGAGGCTTGACGCGGCTGTCGAGGGCCCAAGTGCGGCGCTGGCTTCCTCCTTTGAGGTGGAGATCCTTCCGCCCATGTCACCGTCTGAGGCCAGGCCATATTCTGCCGAGGGTGGAAATGACGCTGAGTGTGCTGCTCCTCCCCCTGCCGATGTCTGAGCCTGCAGGAACAGTTTGCTTGAAGTATGCGTATGTCTTTTGCGGCCAATGAGGCCTAAACATTTTTGTCGTATTATAAAGCTGCGTTTTCTTTTCGCTTGTTCCGTGCGTTAGGACTTGTCCGGTAGCAGAATCGCTTATCTGAGCGTGAGTTACTTTTCACGGAAGGTGATGAGTGAGGTATCCGTATCCCGGAGGCATAGGAGTCCCTCGGCTTGGTCGGCCTTGCCGCTTACGTGTTCTCACGTCGTTTTAGGATTCTGTTAGCGACGCAGTCAAAAAGGCACGAAAGTCGTTCTGGCAGAAAAGTTTTCGAGCGTTAGGACTTGTTCGGTAGCAGAATTGCTTATCCGAGCGTGAGCTACCTTTTCGCGGAAGGTGATGAGTGAGGTATCCGCGTACGGTCTCTCTTGCTCGTCTTTAGGATTCTATTATCGACGTAGTCGAAATGCACGAAAAATGTTCTGGCAAAAGACTTTTCCGAAAAAAAATTTTGACGCAGAGGGGGTTCCCCCCTTCTAGCCCCCGAGGGAGGATCGGGCTTTGCCGAGGCAAGGCTGATCCTTCCTTGATGGTTAGACTTTATTTATGCATGTAAAGAAAATGAGATACATGAACAACTTGAAACATTTTAAGGGTAAAAGCGACGTAGCTGTTCGATGTTCCAAGCGTTGCTGTAGACCTCGCCTTGACCGTTGGCCAGCTTGTATGTCCGGGGCTTCAAAATCTTGGCGATGATGAAGGGCCCTTCCCAGGGAGGGGTGAGTTTGTGGCGCCCTCGGGCGTCTTGCCGTAGTCGAAGTACCAAGTCTCCCACTTGGAAGTCTCGGGGCTGAACCCTTCGGGCGTGGTAGCGTCGCAGAGACTGCTGATACCGCGCCGAGTGTAGTAAGGCCACGTCCCGAGCCTCTTCCAGCTGGTCCAGCGAATCCTCTCGGCTGGTCTGGTTGCTTTGGTCGTCGTAAGCCTTTGTCCTCGGGGAACCGTATTCCAAGTCTGTGGGTAGGATGGCCTCCGCCCCATAGACTAGGAAAAATGGCGTGAAACCCGTGGCCCGGCTCGGCGTCGTCCTCAAACTCCAAACTACCGAGGGTAGCTCTTTTATCCACCGCTTGCCGAACTTATTGAGGTCATTGTAGATCCTTGGCTTTAGTCCCTGCTAAATCATACAGTGGCGCGTTCCACCTGCCCATTTGTCATTGGGTGCGCTACGGCGGCCCAGTCGACACGGATGTGGTGGTGCTTGCAGAAGTCCAGGAACTTTCTCCCGGTGAACTGCGTGCCATTGTCGGTGATGATTTAGTTTGGGACCCCAAAGCGATGGATGATATTTGTGAAGAACGCCACCGCCTGCTCGGACCCGATGCTGGTTAAGGGTCGGACCTCGATCCACTTGGAGAATTTGTCGATGGTGACCAGCAGGTGCTTGAAGCCCCCGGGTGCCTTCTACAAGGGACCGACAAGGTCCAGACCCCACACAGCGAAAGGCCAAGTGATATGTATTGTCTGCAGGGCTTGAGCGGGCAGGTGCGTTTGTCTTGCGTAGAATTGACACCCTCGGCAGGAGCGTACAATCCTGGTGGCGTCGGCCACTGCGGTTGGCCAGTAGAAACCTTGTCGGAAAGCGTTTCCCACGAGGGCTCGAGGTGCTGCATGGTGACAACAAGCCCCCGAGTGTATTTCTTGTAACAGCTCTTGTCCTTGGGCAATGGATATGCATCGTTGGAGAATGCCTGAGGGGCTGTGGTGGTATAGCTCCTTTTCATCACCCAGCAAAACGAACGACTTGGCGCACCGAGCTAGTCACCGAGCTTCAGCCTTGTCGAGGGGCAGCTCTCCTCGGAGGAGATATTCCAGGTACGGGGTCTGCCAGTTCGGGACCGGTGCGACCCCATCCCGCTCCACCTCGATGCGCAGGGCCTCACCCTCGGCGGCCGAGGGTACCTCGGGCTGGACCGAGGCCCCCTCGGGCTCGGGCGTGTCGTCGAGTTTGACGGATGGTTGATATATGTCCTTGGAGAAGACGTCTGTAACACCCCTGGTGTTACTGTTACTAAAACTTGAGCATGACATCATAAGCATTGGCATTTCATATGTTTGATACACCTAGAATGCATCCACTAGCCAAAGATTAAGTGAAATAATCATCAAAAGTTATCAAGGATGGACCTACATTACATTTACACCCCTAAGATACCAGAAACCCTAATTGAAACCCTGGAAAACACTAAATCCAAACCCTAGGGGCCTATGTGCAAAAATAGTGCACTTGTGGACTAAAGTGCAAAAACCATGTTAAATAAGTATCCTAAGTCATTTGGTTCACAAATATGTGGATTTGTAAGCTAAACCTTGGATTTTGGACCTAATTGCAAAATGGACCCCATTTGGGTTCTATGTTAAGTCTGAAATCAGGGTTATAGTCTCAACTTCAGAGCTGTGTAACTTTCAAAATAGTGGGAATTCATCTTAGGGCACCACATCAATTTTGCAGCTCTATGAAAGGTGAACAACTTTGCTTAAGAGGGTAAGCATTGTTGTTATGAAAAATTGGGAGATAATTAAGCCCAAAGTTAGACTTTCAGGCTGTTTGAAGTCTGAAATTGGATTACCAGTGGGTTTGAGTCAACTTTAAAGCTCTATAGATTGAGGGATTCAAAGAATTTGCCCGGGATCGCTATAACAAAGTTGTGGAGCTATTATAGAAGAACAACTTTGCTGCAGATGTTAAGTCTTGGTACCATATGAAAATTGGAGTTCCCTTGATCTAAAGATGGGCTGTCAGAACAAACTTTTCACTGAACCAGGTGCACTGTTCACGATCATCAGAAAAATCTCGCCGGTGATAAGGATGCCACCGCGGCGAGATGGGTCGGCGGCGGCCGCGGTAAAGGTCCTCGATGACGTGGCAGAAAATTACTGAGGTGGCGCTACCTGGTTCATCGGCGGCCACCGGACTTTCGCCGTGGCTCTGCCACGCGGGTGAGCTCGCCAGCGCGGTCACTGCTCGGTGGATCTCATCCATCTCCGGCTTGCCGCCTATAAATTGGGTCCGTGTGCTGCCTCCTCCTTGCATCACGCACACAAACTCTTAGGCAATTGACTCAATTGCACCAGAAGAACTCTCACCGTCCGTAAAAACCAATCTGCCTAGCTCTCCGCGACCGTGAAAAGCTCTTTCGTGGCCAGCGCTCCTCGGGTCAGTGATTCCCAAATTGCTCCCTGTTCTAGCACATTTGTAGTCTCCTATTGCTCTCAATACCAATCAATTTAAGTTCGGCCGAGGCCTTTCACCGGAACACACAATTGCTCTGTGGAACGCCGCCGTGACACCCTCTCCGTAGCCCCGCGTTTCTATTCGTGTCTAGTCCAAATTTTTGTATGTGCGTCACCACTGGTTGGCCTGTGAAGCTTTCCCAAGCTTCAATTTGGTCGTTCGCGCCATCGGTTGGCCGGAACACTTCCATCCATATGACCATCCGCCCTGTCACCGTGGACCGGTTGATTCGTAGTCCCAATGATGAAATTGATTGAGGGGAAATGTTCGGTAGGAGTTTAATTGTGTCCCTGTCGCACGGGAGCTCTAGCCATGGCGTTGTTCGGCCGGAATAGGCTCGCCGGAGTGCGGCGAGGGCTGTTCCTCATCGTGGACCTTAATCTGCGAAGGAATAGAAGGTGGAGGTCCTTTTTAGAAACTGTCAGTGACTTAAGAAAACAGTAACCGAACTCGTTCCCAGTTAGCCAGAACACCGAGGGCCTTTCTGCAAAGTCTCCACCGCGGGAGCGGGCGCGGGCGCGCGCGTTTCTGCGTGGTCTTGGGCCGCCTGGGCTGAAACCGGCCCAAGACTATTCATCCTTTTTCCTTTTCTTTTTCGGGCAGGACTCTAACAATTCTAGAAAATAGTAGAAAAATCCTAAAAATGTCAAACCAATTTTCCTTGATTCCTTATTTTCCATAGTATTTAATAAAAATAGTTCCATGATTTTTTGATCAAATGGGGAATTTTGAAGTATTTAAAATAGCCTAAAACTCTGTTTCTGGATATTTAGAAATTAGATAGTAATTCCAAAAATCCCCAAACTTTTTAGATAACCTTTATACATTATTTAGAAGCCTTGGGTAGATTTTGGTTTGATTTGGACCTTGTTTGATAATTAGAACCTAAAACCCCCACCCCCCTGCTCTTCGAACTTCACTGTTGACTCCGGAAAACCTAGTTTCTCGGAGAACCGTGAAGGAAAATTGTATTCAAGACCTTAGATGATAAACTCTTATTATCCTTGCACTCTCATAAGCATTACATGTCATTCATTCTTATATAAATGGTTATCTTTAGAACACGAAGAAGAAGTTGAGGTAGAAGAAGAAAAGACTTCACCACCACCTCCGGAACCTCAGGCAGACAGCTGTTTTTACTTTGACATCTGCGGAACTGAGCCTGAATCACCTGTAAACCAAGGCAAGCCCCGGTGCATTTGCCACCTTCTTGATTCTTTTAAATCTTTCTCACTTGCTTGATGCATTAGGTGATAGGAGTTGATTGATAAAACAATTCCTGCATTACCTTCCTTGAACTTGATCACCTTCCTTGAATCCCTGTTTTATCAAAGGTTTCTACTAATGTTTAGTCTTGCTTTAGTAAAGAAAAAGAATTTGTTTTTACAAAAGATGATATGGCAAAGTGGAAGGGATGTTTTTGAAAATAAAAATTTGATGGTGGATCCATCATGGCCATGATGGGTTCAACATCTGGAAAAAGACGTACCTCTGCCAGGTACCAAAATTTGGGTTTTAAATGATAAAGTTGAGACCGGGCGGGTGACTGGCACGAGAAGGGAGTCTCGGTGTAGTGTCTCTGTTTGAGTCGATTAAGGACCGTCTCGATGTAGGCCTGCTGACCGAGGACCCTTTAACTGGTCACATGCCTCGTCATGGGTAAGCCTTGCCTCGGGCAGACTAAGGCCAGAATAACACAACATGTAATGGGCGTGGAGCGGTGGCGAGAGTAGCGTGTACCCTCCATGGCAAGAGGCTGGACGGTGGTGTATCTGTGCTCTCGGTTGGCGTGAACCTGATCTGGTCTTAAGAAACCCGGTGGCGGGTTGACATATGCAAGGGTTAAGTGCTACATATGTCGTGTGATCGGAGATCCTCAGCTGAGTATAATCGATTCGGATCTCCATACCTTCGCGGTTATGAAGACTTGGTCACTGACTTACACGTAGAACTCCAGTGAAGATGACGGGTTAATAAAGAAATTGGCTAGTGCAGGTCAAGTGTTTGAACTAGGATAGAAAGAACTCTAGTTGCAGGTAATCTTACTTAACCTGACAAAGATAAAATTGGATTTTTAAGGATCCACTTTAGTAAGCATTTCTGCAAACAGAGTCATTGATTATTGATAAGCCTTACCTTGACTCCCTTAAGCTAGCATACGCTTGAGAGTCTTTTCCTTAGTCGGGTAAGTCTTGCTAAGTAATTCCATACTCAGGGTTTTATTCCCTATTGTTTTAGGTGAGGAAGCAACAAACTTTTGTTGTTTCTATTCCAAGGTGGTCCCAAAAGAAGAAAAGCAAGAATGATGCTGCGGGAGGAAGAGTCCTCCATAGGAACTTTTGTTTAAAAACTTATCGGGAGGGGTTTTTGCCTCCCTTGGTGTGTAATAATACTACTCTGCACTCATAAGTTATATCCTGGTCTGTAATATATAACTTTGTCTTACTTTTAAAATAAAGGTAAGTTTATGTAACCGCTTCCGCATTTTCGTATCTCCGATGATCTGTAATGTCTGCATGACGGGTGAAACACTCTTGGGAAAGGTAAGAAAAGTAGATACCGAACTTGTCAAGTAATTCAGGGGCATCTGCAGGGTTGTTTGATGTCCGTTGGACAAGGACAACTGTAGGTGGGCCTAATGACTTGGGAGGTTTCGTCACAGCTGGTATTGGAGCGAAGCCCTTCTCTGCAGATATTATGAGGCATCTTCAAAAGAATTTTCTAAAGACTCATCTAGAAAATTTCTTCCCTTCTTATCTACTATTTCTGAAGAGTTTATATGAAAGGCCAGATAGGAGGAGTGCAATGTATAGAAGGTTGAATCAACTAAGGTTGGTTCTGTAATTACACATGCATCATGCTAAGAACTATGTTAATAAGATTTTCCCCCTTAGAAAAATGCCGCCGCGCACGAGGAAAACTGCGCGAAAGCATACTGGCCCAATTGGTGTGCCACGTCATCAACTTGCCCCAAGACACGAGGATAGCAGTAGTGGGAGTAATGATCCGATCAGGGATCTTGAAGCGAAAGTTAATCGACTTCAAACAGAACTCCAACGTAGGACTGATATATGGGTCGCGGATGGCGATAGAATCAATGAATTGAGAAGCGACATCCGCCACCTGCAAGATCAGCTCGCGAATCAAGATTTAGCGCTCGACTGGGCGGTTCACTCTCGTTCGTTTGCCTAGGCTAAGGAGGCAAAAGCTCGAGCCCGAGTAGAAGAACTTAGCTCAGTTATCGATACCTTGCAGGCTTATTGTAATACTTTACATGAAGAAGTTCATGTATTGTACTCACAACTACACCCTAGTGTACCTGCGGATCATGTCGGGACAGAAGCCGGACCTTCTCAAGTAGCGGGAGAAGCTTTTGGTGGCGAATTGGACCTTTTCAGGCCTCCTCCCTCTATGAAGTTGGTTGATGAGTGGTCTCCTACGCCTGACAGTGAGGCTACCAAGAGTGACAGGAAACAGGAATAGTATAGTATAATAGTAGAAATACTAGTGATGTATAATAAGTGGTGTAATCCTGTTGTGAAAATTCGAGTCTGTAACATTACTCTTTTTAGTAATGTAAAATGGATGGTTTTCTTTGTGATATCATATTGTTTTCCAAATGTTTGTTGCCACAGATGCCTTCCCGGACTCGTGCTCAGGATGGGGCTAGTACCTCCCGTGGGAGGGAGGCAACACCAAACCCACCTCTAGTCCCTCCCACACTTGCCGAGGCTATCGCCGCCTTGGTAAATGCTACAGCAGATAATACCGCTTCCTGCGGGAGATGGCAGGTCAACAACTTCAACAACAAGGCGGGCGGGGCTATCCGCAAGGTCCCCGTGAGACATCTTATTTGGACTTCTCTGAAACGCGTCCACTGTTGTTCATCAAGGCAGAAGACCCCTTAGAGGCGGATGAATGGATCCGCGTCATTGAGCAGAAATTTGGACTTCTTCGATGTTCTAAAACTCAAAAGCCCCTGTTCGCAGCTCAGCAATTGCGTGGCCCTGCCAGCACATGGCGGGGAAATTTTGTGGCCGTTCAGCCGGCCGATCATCAGATTACATGGGAAGAATTCAAGCTGGCCTTCCGTGAACATTACATACCAGAAGGAGTACTCCACATTAAGCAAGAAGAATTCATGAAGTTGAAGCAAGGCGGAGATACTGTCACCCAGTATCTCAATAAATTTAATCTTGTCTCAGTATGCAATCGACCAAGTTAACACCAACATAAAGAAGAAGAACTGTTTCATGAGGGGCTTAAATGAGCGGATGCAAAGGAAAATGGCTACCTACATCGACCTCACTTACGGAAGGGCTGTCAGCATAGCGCTGGCATTTGAATCTAAATATGCAACTTCTGGAAAGTCCAAGGGGAATGGAGGCAATCGGCCTAATCAGGGCCCCGAGAAAAGGCAACGGTTAGTTATCCGGCCTTTTAATCAGGGTCATTCTTCATCACGTCCACCCTCCTTCCCATTCAAACAACCAGTGTTCATCCGTCCTAGTGCTGCCCCCACTACAACAAGTCAGCCGGGTGCTCCTGGCACTCGTTTCCCGGCCCTTCCCAGTTCGTCAACAGGTTGTTTCAATTGCAGAAAATCTGGGCATTTTATTAAGGATTGCCCTTACCCGAAGCATAATCGCACAAGCAATCAACAAGGTACTGGGAATTCTTCTCAAGCTAAGGGAAATGCGGGCAAGAATACAAAGAAGACGGGACGAATTTACTACACTCAAGTGGCCACCACCCCGGACGGTGAACCGGTAATGATGGGTACGTTCCTTGTGGCCAATCATCCCGCAATTATTCTCTTTGATTCTGGTGCTTCACATACATTCATCAGCAAGAAATTTGTGGAGCAACATTGCATTTCATACCATGAATCAAAAGAAGGGTTTAAAATTCAGTCACCTGGGGGACAAATCTTTACTAGGGAAGTGGCTTTCCAAGTGCCCGTAACATTGGCCGGACGGGACTTTCCTACTAATATGATTGTTCTGAAAGGCCAAGACATAGATGTGATTTTGGGCATGAATTGGTTGGCCCGACATAAAGCAACCCTCAACACTGATCAGAGAACCATCAGGTTGAGTCATAATCAAGAGGAAATTCTTTTGTCTATCCCCATTCCAACCAAAACTATTGGCAGAGTTTATGAAGCCATTATACCGGAGATCAAGGATATTCCGGTAGTATGCGAGTTCCTAGATGTCTTTCCAGAGGATTTGCCTGGATTGCCACCCGAAAGAGATGTAGAGTTTGTAATTGAGTTACAGCCCGGTACGGCTCCCATTTCTAGAAGATCGTACCGGATGCCTCCAAATGAGCTAGCAGAATTGAAGATTCAGTTACAAGATCTACTAGAAAAAGGATTTGTTGGGGGCCTTCGTCCTCCGAAGGTCCTCAAAAACATGATTTGACAATGTTTTCCAAGTGGATTATGTGAACAGGTATCTTCGGACTCAGAATTATGAACATAAAGCACGGTCAGGACGAAGCCTGAACCAGACGAAGGACGAGCTGATTACCAAGCTCTACGAAGGATGGTGCACAGACGGAGCTGTGCGCAAGGAAGCTTCGTCGCGATAGCGGAAAGGGGAACCGACTTAAAGATGAAAAGACTACGTGGGCCTTGACAGACTTCCATAAGTCATTAACAAATGTAATGGACATGGATGTAATTTTACGTGGGCTGTGTCCCGCGTCTATAAATAGATGAACAGTACTCCCGTACTGTTCACGCTGACTTGGCATCTGCCTTTGCGTCACGCTTGTACTTTCTACCTTCTCTCAGGACCGAAGGTACATTTGTAATTTGAAATCATTTCTATTTTTCCATGTTAATAAAATAGAAATGATTCTATGATGGTGTTTATATTATATTTTATGCCCTATATGAATCCTTCGTCATTACTTGTTATGTTTACGAAGGTATGTCTCTTGTGACCTTCGTCCGAAATACATTATCTCCCGAAGGGGCATAATGTTCCGAAGGACGAAGGACTTTAACACTTAACATTTTTTATGTTGCCTTGTTCTTAACTCTAAGCCTTTGAGAACAAGTCCCCAACATTGGCGCCCACCTCCGGTGAACTCACTTCCACTTCGAGTTTTTTGAACACCTTCGGAAGCTGTAGACCTTCGCTATGGCACCGAAGAAAGCTTCAGCGGCTGGGGCTGCAGCACTGCAACCGCTGGACCACAACCAGGAGACCGTCTCTCTTCGGGAGGCCCGAAACCAGAAGAGAAAGGCCGTCAGCCCAACGCTTCAGGAGGAAGAGCTAGACCAAGAAATCAGGGATATGGAGATGCTACATCAACAGGTGCAGAGAAAGAAGGAGAAGATGGCCCGGCTAGCTGAGTTGCAACGGCAGATAGACGAAGCCTCTGAGGAAGTTCGCCATCTTACTCATGATGAGCAAAACAGAAGGCCTCAGCAGAAAGACCTTCATCAGGAGGGCTTCGTCAACGAAGATGACTGGTATGACAATTTCCATCAGGGAAATTTTGTTTTCGATGATGCTTCTCCTTTGTCCGCTGAGCTGCAGGCTACACCTTGGCCTCCATCCTATAAGCCACCCCAGCTTCCCATGTTCGACGGCCACTCAGACCCGAAGCAGTTCTTAATGAGCTACGAAGCAACAGTGTCTTCGTATGGGGGCAATGCTGCAGTCATGGCGAAGTCTTTCGTTATGGCCGTCAGAAATGTTGCTCAGACCTGGTATTCCTCCCTTCGGCCAGGAACGATCACCTCATGGCAGAAGCTGAAGGATATGTTGTTAACCAGCTTTCAAGGATTTCAGACGAAGCCGGTTACTGCTCAAGCCTTGTTTCAGTGCACTCAGGATCATGAAGAATACCTTCAGGCGTATGTCAGAAGGTTCTTGCGTTTGAGGGCACAGGCACCAACGGTGCCCAATGAAATTGTTATCGAAGCCATGATCAAGGGGCTTCGTCCTGGACCTGCAGCCCAATACTTTGCTAGGAAGCCTCCTCAGACTCTGGAGAAGCTACTCCAAAAGATGGACGAGTACATTCGTGCAGATAATGACTTTCGCCAAAGAAGGGAGGAGGCCTTCAGATTTTCTGAGATGACCAGGGGCTTCGGGGGACGATTCTATCCGAGGCATGTCAGGTCCATCCACAACACTCAAAATGATGATAAGGGCGGTCAGCAGAACAGGCCGCAGTGCTCCTCACAGGCTTCGGGGCAGCAGCAAACTTTCTTTCGGCCACCAGCTCCAAGAGGCAGAGGCGCCAGGGGCTTCGGCGGGAGATTTGGAGATCAACCAAGGAGGACATTTTGCTTATTCTGCGGTGAGAACAAGGGCCATACCACCAGGATGTGCCATGTTACCATCCAGAAACAAAAGGAGCTAGCAGAAGCTGCAGCGCAACAGGGACAGCCGAAGCAGGTCATGCATACTGCTTCGTACCATCAGCCTTACATCCCGGAGTACGTGGGCAACCACCCTGCAGTTTCCGTAGCTTCGGCAAGTCAACCTCAAGCTTCATGGCAACAGCCCCCGCCTCCACCTCCGCTGCAACAAGGCCAGCAGCCAGAAGGAAGCCAATATGTTCCGCACCAAAGGGATCTCAGAGAGCAATCTGAAGCCCGTACAGTCAACAGTACTGTGCCGGAGTCGAAGCACATTTATTGACAAATATCCTACTTTGATAGCAGTCTTTTCCGTTTAAGTTCTGTTTTCGGTGTAATAAAGAACACTTCAGTTTTCATATAATAGTTTCGTGGTTGGTTATCAGAAAAACCTATCTTTTCTACAGGCTTAAGTTGCTGAAGCTTAAAAATTTGCGGTAATAAGGAGGGTCGTCGGATTATTAAAAATCCTTCGAAGCAACAAAAAGTCGTTCTAAGGAGCGCAGAGTAAGTTGCCGAAGTTACAAAAAGCCGTTCCAAAGGGAGCGCAGTGTAAGTTTTTTGCTCCAAAGACGTTCCTAAGGGAATGCAGAGCATACAGCGAAAAGTCAACGCTGATACCGCCTAAGTAAAAGGCGAAGAAGCTCCAAAGACGTTCCTAAGGGAATGCAGAGCTTATACCGTCTAAGTAAAAGGCGAAGAAGCTCCAAAGACGTTCCTAAGGGAATGCAGAGCTTATACCGTCTAAGTAAAAGGCGAAGAAGCTCCAAAGACGTTCCTAAGGGAATGCAGAGCTTACGAATATATTTTGTATGTATCTTCGGAACAAATGTCATTTGCATAACATAACATCATCACACCATTTTGCATAACATAAGCATCATACATCATGTTGCATTTGGCAAAAGAAGGGGACACAGTATCAACCTTCGAAAGGACGCTTTGAGAAAGTGAAAATTGTGTATCTTCGGAATACAGCTTCGGAGAATATTTTTACGAAGCATGGACGAGCTTCATCAGAGCAATATCGAAATTGTATAGCTTCGGAGAATGTTTTCATGAAGTATGAACGTGTTTCATCAGAATAATTTCAACGGAGAATGCCTTCTTCACGAAGCATGAAAAGAAGGGAAGGTGTTTTTTTCGCCGAAGGCTCAAAAATGGTATGTATGTAGAGTTTCATGCATCGTAAAGAACTGAATAATGAAAAGAAACTTGTATATTACATTCAAATGTACAAAATGTTACATAGATCACACTTTAAATGTTTTTTCTAAATAGCATCTAGTCTTCTCTTAATACTGCTTTGGCGGCTTCATTTAGAAGTTGATCAACAACTTTGTCCATGATAGCTTCGGCCATTTGTTTAATTTCATCATCCCCTTTCGTGTGGGGGTCGGCAGTCGATCCAGCAGCTTCTGAGGGAAGAGAACATTTCTTTACTATTACAAACCGTGAGCAAAGTTTGAAATAAAAATTACAACACAATAAGAACGACTAATTGATACCTAATTGCCTTTCGGGCTTTGTACTTTTTTCGGCAGCTTCTGCCACTTTCCTAGCATCATGGATGCCTTTTTCGCTTCTTTGAATTATTTCTTGCGCCATTTCTCGGCCGCCATTGTCCCAGATATCAGTGAAGAATTTACCGCCAACCATGCTGGCTTCGGTCGAGGGATCTTTGATATCTTCCGAGGATAGGGCAGCTTCGGATTGAGCTAAGGATTTTATATGTTCACAACCTTTTTTCTCCAAAACAGCAGCAATTCCCCTGGCGCCTGAAAAAGCGCAGATATCACCGCGGCTGCTCAGGATTTCTTCGAAGGCTTCTGCTTCGTGACTAATCCAGTCCAGTGGACCTTCGGGATTGCCTCTTGAAAAGTCCTCTTCACTAGAAAAGGCGCCAACGCTGGCGAAGCTGGATTTTATCTTTTTCACGCATTCTACAGATTTAACATAACATTTCCTCTGAGATGCACGAAGCTCTTTAACACTTAACTCCAATTTATTGACCATATAATCACTAAGTTCTCGTTTCGTTTCCTCAAGCACACGTTCCTCTTTGGGTGTAGTTAGCTGTTTCTGAAGATCTTTAATTTCATGTTTTTGGGCTTCGGCCTGGGCTTTTGAAGCAGCTTCGTCCTTCTTTACTTTATCTACCAGTGTAAGCAGAATTTTATCCTTTTCCAGAGCTTCGTTTCTCAGTTTGATAACTTCGGAGCGTAAATTGCTAAACGCAATGTCATAGCTTTCATCTTCGGCGCTTTTTTGGGCTCTTAATGCGTTGCTCAGAATCAAGCCCTATATGAAAAAGAATCCATATAAGAATAAAGGAATGAATTACGCATTAAAAAGTTTTTTCAAACGTTTAATTTCCATACCTTTAGGCTATTATATGCAAGACTGTCTGCGAGATCCTCTTTCGTCATGGCGCATAATCCAGCTTCGAGTTTCGGGAACCCCACGCTTCTAGCCATTTCCCGGCACACGGATAATTCTTTATTGTCTGGGAGACAGTACAGGAAATCATCTTCATTTGTCCCATTGAATACTACTGCCCCCTTCAGATACTTCAACTCTCTAGCATAGTAATTCGCTTCATAGATTTCTTCTTCAGACAGTTTCTTCCCCGAAGCATGTCGCACGATGTAATCGCGTATGCTGGAGGGAGCTTCGGGGGCGGCAGTGTCAATTTCTTCAACTAAAGCTGGTTCCGATATTTTCTCGGATTGTTCCTTGGCGGGCTCTGAAGGCCCAGCTTCAGCTTCAGCTTCAGCTTCAGCTTGTTGTTTCGAAGCTTCAGTAGATGCTTCAGCGAGTTCAACAGACTCCTTTGCGGTTGTGCTTGAAGACTTAATTGTCTCCAAGACATCCAGTACGTTCACCATTCTTTTTCTTCTTGGGGTCACCAATGGGCCCTTTTGATTTTTTGTTGTGTCGACATTTGCTGAAGGACTTAAAATTTCTGATGTTTTTGGCCCTTCAGTCTTCGGTTTTTCTGCTCTTTCGGCTGAAGGTGCTTCAGTTTTTTCTTCTATCTTCGGCACTGGAGCTGGTTCTGTAGCTTCAGAGGTCAAAGAAACTTCACCAATAAATTCTGGCACTGTGGCCGGCTCAATAAAGCGAGTTCGATGGGTGAGCACCTTCATCTTTTTCCTTTGAGGCGCTGGCTCACTAGTGGCACTTGTGGTAGCTTCTGTCGCAGGAGAAGTAATTTTTCTTTTGCGACCCAGTACCGGATAATGATAGTCAGGATAGACAAATCCGATTGCGTCAAATACCCGGTTGAGCCTTTTCTTCTTTCGGCCTCCGAAGGCTGCTGATAACGCAGTATTTTTGGCCTTCGAATATGCCCCAAGCAGTTCGTCACTTAATGTTTCAATGCTTTTCAACCAGTCATCATCAGGTTCAACAAATTTATCTGCATATTTGAATGTGTATTTCAGTCTGACCAGTCCGCCTTCGTCGGACTCTTTAATGGTCTCCTTCGGCATTTCCCACTTTTCTGCAAGTGGCCATACCCTGAAGGCAATGTGCTCTTGGACCAAATCCCTTGTCCCAATAAAAGAGCAGATTACGCCGAAGGCTCTTTGGCATTCCTCGGCTGCTTCGTCCATTTCAACCTTCGGCCTTCGAAGTCCGAAGCGTTGCCAGATGGGGCGCATAATGATACTCTTAACATTTTCTTGCGCTGATAAGTCATTCTTTACATAGAACCACTCTGTCATCCAGGCTCCGGGCCACCTCTTCCGAAAGGTCGGCACAGGGCAGCTTGACCCGGAGCGGGCACCGAAGCTGTAACACCCAAAATTGTTGTGGTATTGTTCTTTTCCCCAGGGCTTCGTCTCGTATAATAACTCATGAATGTTGCAGAAGCTTTTAGCATTTGGTTCCAAACCTTGGCTTCTCACAGCCCAGACAAACACCCCCATTCTTATGATGGCTTCGGGGGTAATTTGATGAAGGTAGACTTGAAATGTTTTCAGGACTTCGACAACAAAGTTGCTTAGGGGGAATCGAAGCCCAGCCTTGAGAAAGCTTCGGAAGATTACAACTTCATCTTCTTCTGGGGTGGGAGAAGTCTTTTCTCCAGCGTCAGCCCTCACAACAGATATATCTCGAAAATACCGCCCCTTCATATTATCAATATGACTCTGCTTGATAGTGGTTTTCCCGAAAACCGTGTGACTTGGCCGCCATGGTCGATCTTCGGCCTCTTCCCCACCACTTTCTACATCATAGCTGTCGCTGTCACCAGTATCTTCGGACAAACCTTCAAGAATCTCCTTGGTGATTTTCTCTGTATTGGTCTCCGCCATCGCTATCAGAAACCCCAAATTCTTCTCTTCCTCGAGACTCAGCTTCGTCTCAGCAGGGATCTTCTTACCTTCAGGCATCTTCGGAAACGCTGAAAAACTGATTTCAGGGCCGAAGCTTCGAAATCAAAAGGTCACCAATCTTAATGCACGAGCTAAAAATTTAGTGGACCGGAGCAGATGGCAAGTATGCGTACCAAATGAGTTGGCGGTGCGATCTTATTTATATGCCCAGGGCGTTGAAAATTGAAAGGCCCCGCTTGTTAGTGGATGTTGCTATTCTAGCAAAGGGAAGGTGTTTTTTCGGACCTTCGGCTCAAGGCCTTCGTCCATATCGCAATCTGAATTTATTATTAACAAATTAATATTGCGAGGGGCTACTGTTGGGGGCCTTCGTCCTCCGAAGGTCCTCAAAAACATGATTTGACAATGTTTTCCAAGTGGATTATGTGAACAGGTATCTTCGGACTCAGAATTATGAACATAAAGCACGGTCAGGACGAAGCCTGAACCAGACGAAGGACGAGCTGATTACCAAGCTCTACGAAGGATGGTGCACAGACGGAGCTGTGCGCAAGGAAGCTTCGTCGCGATAGCGGAAAGGGGAACCGACTTAAAGATGAAAAGACTACGTGGGCCTTGACAGACTTCCATAAGTCATTAACAAATGTAATGGACATGGATGTAATTTTACGTGGGCTGCGTCCCGCGTCTATAAATAGATGAACAGTACTCCCGTACTGTTCACGCTGACTTGGCATCTGCCTTTGCGTCACGCTTGTACTTTCTACCTTCTCTCAGGACCGAAGGTACATTTGTAATTTGAAATCATTTCTATTTTTCCATGTTAATAAAATAGAAATGATTCTATGATGGTGTTTATATTATATTTTATGCCCTATATGAATCCTTCGTCATTACTTGTTATGTTTACGAAGGTATGTCTCTTGTGACCTTCGTCCGAAATACATTATCTCCCGAAGGGGCATAATGTTCCGAAGGACGAAGGACTTTAACACTTAACATTTTTTATGTTGCCTTGTTCTTAACTCTAAGCCTTTGAGAACAAGTCCCCAACATTGGCGCCCAGGGGGATTGCGGTAGATCCCAGCAAGGTCAAGGATATTTTGGAGTGGAAACCCTCAATCACTATTCATCAAGTCTGAAGTTTCCTTGGACTGGCTGGTTATTACCGTCGATTTATACCAGACTTTTCTAAGCTTGTGAAGCCAATCACAAGTCTATTGAAGAATGAGACTAAATTCAATTGGTCTTTAAAGTGTAATGAAGCTTTTGAGAAATTGAAGACATTATTAACCATTGCTCCGGTATTGGCTCAACCGGACATTAATAAGCCCTTTGATGTGTATTGTGACACATCGGGCAGTGGTCTCGGCTGCGTATTAATGCAAGAGGGCCGAGTAATTGCGTATGCTTCAAGGCAGTTGCGCCGGTATGAGGAGCATTATCCCACTCATGATCTGGAGCTAGCTGCAGTGGTTCATGCCCTGAAGATTTGGCATCATTATCTGCTGGGTAATATCTGTCACATTTATACAGATCATAAAAGTTTGAAGTATATTTTTACCCAGTCAGAGCTCAATATGAGACAAAGGAGATGGCTCGAGCTAATCAAGGATTATGAACTAGAGATCCATTATCACCCAGGCAAAGCAAATGTAGTGGCAGATGCACTCAGTCGCAAAGTCTCCTGCCATTGTTTAACCATGAGGACTTCTGACATTACATTATGCCAGGAGATGGAGAATTTGAACCTAGGAATAATTCAGCATGGGACTTCAAATCACTTGAAGCTGGAGTCAGTCATCTTACAGAGGATAATTGACGCACAGAAAAATGATGAGGGTATGAAACATATACGTGAGAAGATAAGGGCTGAAAAAGCTAATTGTTTCTGAGAAGATGATCAAGGTGTTGTATGGTTCAATAACCGCATAGTGGTGCCGAAGAATGCAGAAGTCCGCCAGCAAATTCTAGATGAAGCCCATCTTAGTCGCTATTCTATTCATCCCGGAAGCACTAAGATGTATCAAGATCTGAAACAGCATTATTGGTGGACGAAGATGAAAATTGAAATTACACGCTATGTGGCTAGATGTGACACTTATAAACGTGTCAAGGCCATACACCTAAAAGCTGTCAGTCCATTACAATCTTTACCAATACCAACATGGAAATGAGAGGATATAAGTATGAACTTTATTGTGGGATTGCCCAGAACCGCAAAGGGATATGACTCTATCTGGGTTATAATCGATCGGCTTACGAAAATTGCTCATTTTCTGCCAGTCAAGACAGATCACCCAGTTACTGTCTATGCCAAATTATACATTTCTCGTATTCTTAGTATG
Organism: Zea luxurians; assembly: GCA_029449295.1. NCBI lineage: Eukaryota > Viridiplantae > Streptophyta > Magnoliopsida > Poales > Poaceae > Zea > Zea luxurians. The sequence goes on from JAOPSE010000023.1 coordinate 41,235,648, forward strand.
CATGGTGTTCCAAAGACTATAGTGTCGGACCGTGGACCTCAATTTGTAGCCAAGTTTTGGGAGGTACTTCACAACTCCCTGGGTACTAAGTTGCTCCATAGTTCGGCCTATCATCCTCAAACCAGTGGCCAGACTGAAAGGGTAAATCAGATACTTGAAGATATGTTGCGAGCATGTGTTCTGGAGTTTCCACAAAAATGGGATGAATGTTTACCATTAGCGGAGATCTCATATAATAATAGCTATCAAGAAAGCATCAAGATGGCACCCTTTGAAGCTTTATATGGACGACGATGTCATACTCCGCTAAATTGGTCTGAACCTGGTGAAAGGTACTTCTTCAGGCCCGATATGGTGAAAGAGACCGAAGAAAAGGTTCAGAGAATAATTCATAATTTGAAGAAGGCTCAAGCTCGTCAAAAGAGTTATGCACACAAATGGCGAATGCCCTTATATTTTCTTGAGGGAGACTATGTCTACCTAAAGGTTTCGCCAATGAAGGGCGTATCGCGTTTCGGGGTTAAAGGAAAGCTTGCACCACGATATATTGGTCCTTTCCTCATTCTTGAAAGATATGGGCCAGTGGCGTATCGACTTCAACTACCCGAAACCTTGTCTGCTGTGCATAATGTGTTCCACGTGTCTCAATTAAAGAAGTGTCTTCGGGTTCCAGATCGAACTATTGAAGTAACAGATGTTGTCCTTGAGCTAGACTTGACATATTCTGAGCACCCTATTCGAGTCTTGGATCAAAAGGACAGGGTTACCCGAAGAAAAACTCTCAAGTTTTACAAGATACAATGGAACCAACATTCCGAAGATGAGGATACTTGGGAAACTCAAGACTTCTTAGATATGAACTTCCCAGGCTTTTTAGCCTCATGTAATTTTTAAAGTGTAAACCATTGTTGATATAAAGGAGTGAGCCCCAAACCCACCCCTGCCTTGTACCAAAGTTCAAGAAATAAAAGTATGAAGCATTTCCTTTTCCACTACTTACCCTAAGGCTTTAAATCTTGGGACGAGATTCTTTTATGGGGGGAAGGATGTAACACCCATGGTGTTACTGTTACTAAAACTTGAGCATGACATCATAAGCATTGGCATTTCATATGTTTGATACACCTAGAATGCATCCATTAGGCAAAAATTTCAAGCAAGTTGTATTGTTATAACATTTTGCAAATAAGACCCTAGTGTAGGGTACTTAACCCTAGAAGGGCAAAGCAGGGACTAAATAGAGAAAACCCTAAAGATTAAGTGAAATAATCATCAAAAGTTATCAAGGATGGACCTACATTACATTTACACCCCTGAGATACCAGAAACCCTAATTGAAACCCTGGAAAACCCTAAATCCAAATCCTAGGGGCCTATGTGCAAAAATAGTGCACTTGTGGAGTAAAGTGCAAAAACCATGTTAAATAAGTATCCTAAGTCATTTGGTTCACAAATTTGTGGATTTGTAAGCTAAACCTTGGATTTTGGACCTAATTGCAAAATGGACCCATTTGGGTTCTATGTTAAGTCTGAAATTAGGGTTATAGTCTCAACTTCAGAGCTGTGTAACTTTCAAAATAGTGGGAATTCATCTTAGGGCACCACATCAATTTTGTAGCTCTATGAAAGGTGAACAACTTTGCTTAAGAGGGTAAGCATTGTTGTTATGAAAAATTGGGAGATAATTAAGCCCAAAGTTGGACTTTCAGGCTGTTTGAAGTCTGAAATTGGATTACCAGTGGGTTTGAGTCAAATTTGGAGCTCTATAGATTGAGGGATTCAAAGAATTTGCCCAGGATCGCTATAACAAAGTTGTGGAGCTATTATAGAAGAACAGCTTTGCTGCAGATGTTAAGTCTTGGTACCATATGAAAATTGGAGTTCCCTTGATCTAAAGATGGGCTGTCAGAACAAACTTTTCACTGAACCGGGCACACTGTTCACGATCATCAGAAAAATCTCGCCGGCGATAAGGATGCCACCGCGGTGAGATGGGTCGTCGGCGGCCGCGGTAAAGGTCCTCGGCGACGTGGCAGAAAATTACTGAGGTGGCGCTACCCGGTTCATCGGCGGCCACCGGACTTTCGCCGTGGCTCTGCCACGCGGGTGAGCTCGCCAGCACAGTCACCGCTCGGTGGATCTCATCCATCTCCGGCTTGCCGCCTATAAATTGGGTCCGGGTGCTGCTTCCTCCTTGCATCACGCACACAAACTCTTAGGCAATTGACTCAATTGCACCAGAAGAACTCTCACCGTCCGTAAAAACCAATCCACCCAGCTCTCCGCGGCCGTGAAAAGCTCTTCCGTGGCCAGCGCTCCTCAGGTCAGTGATTCCCAAATTGCTCCCTGTTCTAGCACATTTGTAGTCTCCTATTGCTCTCAATACCAATCATTTAAGTTCGGCCGAGGCCTTTCACCGGAACACACAATTGCTCTGTGGAAGGCCGCTGTGACACCCTCTCTGTAGCCCTGCGTTTCTATTCGCGTCCAGTCCAAATTTTTGTATGTGCGTCACCACTGGTTGGCCTGTGAAGCTTTCCCAAGCTTCAATTTGGTCGTTCGCACCATCGGTTGGCCAGAACACTTCCATCCATATGACCATCCGCCCTGTCACCGTGGACCGGTAGATTCGTAGTCCCAATGATGAAATTGATTGAGGGGAAATGTTCGATAGGAGTTTAATTGTGTCCCTGTCGCATGAGAGCTCTAGCCATGGTGTTGTCCGGCCGGAATAGGCTTGCCGGAGTGTGGCGAGGGCTGTTCCTCGTCGTGGACCTTAATCTGCGAAGGAATAGAAGATGGAGGTCCTTTTTAGAAACTGTCAGTGACTCAAGAAAACAGTAACCGAACCCGTTCCCAGTTAGCCAGAACACCGAGGGCCTTTCTGCAAAGTCTCCACCGCGGGCGCGAGCGCGCACGCGTTTCTGCGTGGTCTTGGGCCGCCTGGGCTGAAACCGGCCCAAGACTATTCATCCTTTTTCCTTTTCTTTTTTAGGCAGGACTCCAACAATTCTAGAAAATAGTAGAAAAATTCTAAAAATGTCAAACCAATTTTCCTAGATTCCTTATTTTCCATAGTATTTAATAAAAATAGTTCCATGATTTTTTGATCAAATGGGGAATTTTGAAGTATTTAAAATAGCCTAAAACTCTGTTTCTGGATTTTTAGAAATTAGATATTAATTCCAAAAATCCCCAAACTTTTTAGATAACCTTTATACATTATTTAGAAGCCTTGGGTAGATTTTGGTTTGATTTGGACCTTGTTTGATAATTAGAACCCAAAACCCCCACCCCGTGCTCTTCGAACTTCACTGTTGACTCCGGAAAACCTAGTTTCTCGGAGAACCGTGAAGGAAAATTGTATTCAAGACCTTAGATGATAAACTCTTATTATCCTTGCACTCTCATAAGCATTACATGGCATTCATTCTTATATAAATGGTTATCTTTAGAACACGAAGAAGAAGTTGAGGTAGAAGAAGAAACGACTTCACCACCACCTCAGGAACCTCAGGCAGACAGCTGTTTTTACTTTGACATCTGCGGAACTGAGCCTGAATCACCTGTAAACCAAGGCAAGCCCCGGTGCATTTGCCACCTTCTTGATTCTTTTAAATCTTTCTCACTTGCTTGATGCATTAGGTGATAGGAGTTGATTGATAAAACAATTCCTGCATTACCTTCCTTGAACTTGATCACCTTCCTTGAATCCCTGTTTTATCAAAGGTTTCTACTAATGTTTAGTCTTGCTTTAGTAAAGAAAAAGAATTTGTTTTTACAAAAGATGATATGGCAAAGTGGAAGGGATGTTTTTGAAAATAAAAATTTGATGGTGGATCCATCATGGCCATGATGGGTTCAACATCTGGAAAAAGACGTACCTCTGCCAGGTACCAAAATTTGGGTTTTAAATGATAAAGTTGAGACCGGGCGGGTGACTGGCACGAGAAGGGAGTCTCGGTGTAGTGTCTCCGTTTGAGTCGATTAAGGACCGTCTCGATGTAGGCCTGCTGACCGAGGACCCTTTAACTGGTCACATGCCTCGTCATGGGTAAGCCTTGCCTCGGGCAGACTAAGGCCAGAATAACACAACATGCAATGGGCGTGGAGCGGTGGCGAGAGTAGCGTGTACCCTCCATGGCAAGAGGCTGGACGGTGGTGTATCTGTGCTCTCGGTTGGCGTGAACCTGATCTGGTCTTAAGAAACCCGGTGGCGGGTTGACATATGCAAGGGTTAAGTGCTACATATGTCGTGTGATCGGAGATCCTCAGCTGAGTATAATCGATTCGGATCTCCATACCTTCGCGGTTATGAAGACTTGGTCACTGACTTACACGTAGAACTCCAGTGAAGATGACGGGTTAATAAAGAAATTGGCTAGTGCAGGTCAAGTGTTTGAACTAGGATAGAAAGAACTCTAGTTGCAGGTAATCTTACTTAACCTGACAAAGATAAAATTGGATTTTTAAGGATCCACTTTAGTAAGCATTTCTGCAAACAGAGTCATTGATTATTGATAAGCCTTACCTTGTCTCCCTTAAGCTAGCATACGCTTGAGAGTCTTTTCCTTAGTCGGGTAAGTCTTGCTAAGTAATTCCATACTCAGGGTTTTATTCCCTATTGTTTTAGGTGAGGAAGCAACAAACTTTTGTTGTTTCTATTCCAAGGTGGTCCCAAAAGAAGAAAAGCAAGAATGATGCTGCGGGAGGAAGAGTCCTCCATAGGAACTTTTGTTTAAAAACTTATCGGGAGGGGTTTTTGCCTCCCTTGGTGTGTAATAATACTACTCTGCACTCATAAGTTATATCCTGGTCTGTAATATATAACTTTGTCTTACTTTTAAAATAAAGGTAAGTTTATGTAACCGCTTCCGCATTTTCGTATCTCCGATGATCTGTAATGTCTGCATGACGGGTGAAACACTCTTGGGAAAGGTAAGAAAAGTAGATACCGAACTTGTCAAGTAATTCAGGGGCATCTGCAGGGTTGTTTGATGTCCGTTGGACAAGGACAACTGTAGGTGGGCCTAATGACTTGGGAGGTTTCGTCACAGCTGGTATTGGAGCGAAGCCCTTCTCTGCAGATATTATGAGGCATCTTCAAAAGAATTTTCTAAAGACTCATCTAGAAAATTTCTTCCCTTCTTATCTACTATTTCTGAAGAGTTTATATGAAAGGCTAGATAGGAGGAGTGCAATGTATAGAAGGTTGAATCAACTAAGGTTGGTTCTGTAATTACACATGCATCATGCTAAGAACTATGTTAATAAGATTTTCCCCCTTAGAAAAATGCCGCCGCGCACGAGGAAAACTGCGCGAAAGCATACTGGCCCAATTGGTGTGCCACGTCATCAACTTGCCCCAAGACACGAGGATAGCAGTAGTGGGAGTAATGATCCGATCAGGGATCTTGAAGCGAAAGTTAATCGACTTCAAACAGAACTCCAACGCAGGACTGATATATGGGTCGCGGATGGCGATAGAATCAATGAATTGAGAAGCGACATCCGCCACCTGCAAGATCAGCTCGCGGATCAAGATTTAGCGCTCGACTGGGCGGTTCACTCTCGTTCGTTTGCCTAGGCTAAGGAGGCAAAAGCTCGAGCCCGAGTAGAAGAACTTAGCTCAGTTATCGATACCTTGCAGGCTTATTGTAATACTTTACATGAAGAAGTTCATGTATTGTACTCACAACTACACCCTAGTGTACCTGCGGATCATGTCGGGACAGAAGCCGGACCTTCTCAAGTAGCGGGAGAAGCTTTTGGTGGCGAATTGGACCTTTTCAGGCCTCCTCCCTCTATGAAGTTGGTTGATGAGTGGTCTCGTACGCCCGACAGTGAGGCTACCAAGAGTGACAGGAAACAGGAATAGTATAGTATAATAGTAGAAATACTAGTGATGTATAATAAGTGGTGTAATCCTGTTGTGAAAATTCGAGTCTGTAACATTACTCTTTTTAGTAATGTAAAATGGATGGTTTTCTTTGGGATATCATATTGTTTTCCAAATGTTTGTTGCCACAGATGCCTTCCCGGACTCGTGCTCAGGATGGGGCTAGTACCTCCCGTGGGAGGGAGGCAACACCAAACCCACCTCTAGTCCCTCCCACACTTGCCGAGGCTATCGCCGCCTTGGTAAATGCTACAGCAGATAATACCGCTTCCTGCGGGAGATGGCAGGTCAACAACTTCAACAACAAGGCGGGCGGGGCTATCCGCAAGGTCCCCGTGAGACATCTTATTTGGACTTCTCTGAAATGCGTCCACTGTTGTTCATCAAGGCAGAAGACCCCTTAGAGGCGGATGAATGGATCCGCGTCATTGAGCAGAAATTTGGACTTCTTCGATGTTCTAAAACTCAAAAGCCCCTGTTCGCAGCTCAGCAATTGCGTGGCCCTGCCAGCACATGGCGGGGAAACTTTGTGGCCGTTCAGCCGGCCGATCATCAGATTACATGGGAAGAATTCAAGCTGGCCTTCCGTGAACATTACATACCAGAAGGAGTACTCCACATTAAGCAAGAAGAATTCATGAAGTTGAAGCAAGGCGGAGATACTGTCACCCAGTATCTCAATAAATTTAATCACTTGTCTCAGTATGCAATCGACCAAGTTAACACCAACATAAAGAAGAAGAACTGTTTCATGAGGGGCTTAAATGAGCGGATGCAAAGGAAAATGGCTACCTACATCGACCTCACTTACGGAAGGGCTGTCAGCATAGCGCTGGCATTTGAATCTAAATATGCAACTTCTGGAAAGTCCAAGGGGAATGGAGGCAATTTCGTATCTCCGATGATCTGTAATGTCTGCGTGACAGGTGAAACGCTCTTGGGAAAGGTAAGAAAAGTAGATACCAAACTTGTCAAGTAATTCAGGGGCATCTCCAGGGTTGTCTGATGTCCGTTGGACAAGGACAACTGTAGGTGGGCCTAATGACTTGGGAGGTTCCGTCACAACATCCGGGGGAACTGTGGTTCGCCCCGAGGCTATTTTCGCCAGCTCATCTATGGTTTCGTTGTACCATCGAGCAACATGCTTGAGTTCCAGCCCGTAGAACTTGTCTTCCAAGCGCCGAACTTCGTCGCAGTAGGCCTCCATTTTTTGGTCGCAGCAGTGGGAGTTCTTCATGACCTGGTCAATGACGAGCTACGAGTCACCATGAGCGTCGAGGCGCCAAACCCCTAGCTTGACGGCGATGCGCAGGCCATTAACCAGGGCCTCATACTCGGCCATGTTGTTTGATGCCGGAAAATGGAGACGTAGTACGTAGCGCAGATGTTTCCCGAGGGGCGAGATGAAGAACAAGCCTGCGCCTGCTCCGGTCTTCATCAACGACCCATCGATGTACATGGTCCAAAGTTCGGGCTGTATTTGGGTCGTCGGTAACTGGGTGTTGGTCCATTCAGCAAGGAAGTCAGCCAAGACTCGGGATTTTATGGCCTTCCGAGGGGCGAATGAAAGTGTTTCGCCCATGAACTCCACTACCCACTTTGCTATCCTACCCGAGGCCTCTCGGCTCTGGATGATTTCTCCTAGGGGGAAAGATGACACCACAGTAACCGGATGAGACTCGAAGTAGTGTCGCAGCTTCTGCCGTGTCAGAATCATTGCGTAGAGCAACTTCTGGATTTGCGGGTAGCGGACCTTGGTCTCGGATAGCACTTCACTGATGAAGTAGACTGGCCTCTGGACGAGCAGTGCGTGCCCTTCTTCTCGTCTCTCGACTACGACCGCGGCGCTGACCACCTAAGTGGTTGCGGTGACGTAAATCAAAAGGGCTTCTTCCACAGCAGGGGGCACCAAGATGGGCGCATTTGTAAGGAGCGCCTTTAAGTTTCTGAGGGCTTCCTCGGCCTCGGGGGTCCAAGTGAAGCGCTCGGCCTTCCTTAAGAGGCGGTACAAGGGCAACCCTTTCTCGCCGAGGCGCGAGATGAAGCGGCTCATAGCCGCAAGGCATCCCATGACCCTTTGTACTCCTTTCAAATCTTTGATTGGCCCCATGTTGGTGATGGCCGCGATTTTCTCCGGGTTGGCTTCAATGCCTCGTTCGGAGACGATGAACCCTAAGAGCATGCCTCGGGGACTCCGAAGACACACTTCTTAGGATTGAGTTTCACGCTCTTCGCTTTCAGGCAACTGAATGTTACCTCATGGTCAGAGAGGAGGTCGGAGGCTTTCCTTGTTTTGATGACGATGTCATCGACGTAAGCCTCGACCGTTCTGCCGATGTGTTCTCCAAACACATGGTTCATGCACCTCTGGTAGGTGGCACCTGCATTCCTCAAGCCAAATGGCATTGTAGTATAGCAATACATGCCAAAAGGTGTGATGAAAGAAGTCGCGAGCTGGTCGGACTCTTTCATCTTGATTTGGTGATAGCTCGAGTAGGCATCGAGGAATGACAGGGTTTTGCACCCAGCAGTGGAGTCCATAATTTGATCGATGCGAGGCAGAGGGTAGGGAACCTTCGGACATGCTTTGTTTAGACCGGTGTAGTCTACGCACATCCTCCATTTCCCCCCTTTTCTTCACAAGCACAGGGTTAGCTAACCATTCGGGATGGAATACCTCTTTGATGAACCTTGCAGCCATCAGCTTGTGGACCTCCTCGCCTATGGCTCTGCGCTTTTCTTCATCAAAACGGTGTAGAGACTGCTTCACTTTTCGAGCTCCAGCTCAGATGTCCTGTGAGTGCTCGGCGACATCCCTCGGTATGCCCGGCATGTCCGAGGGACTCCACACAAAAACTTCGGCGTTTGCACGGAGAAAGTCGATGAGCACTGCTTCCTATTTGGGGTCGAGCTCGGAGCCGATCCTGACTTTCTTGCCGGTGTCGCTGCTGGGGTCGAGAGAGACGGACTTGACCGCCTCGGCCGGCTCGAAGTTGCCGGCGTGCCGCTTCGCATCGGACACCTCCTTGGAGAGGCAATCCATGTCGGCAATGAGGGCTTCGGACTCGGCGAGGGCCTCGGCGTACTCCACGCATTCCACATCGCACTCGTAAGCATGGCGGTACGTGGGTCCGACGGTGATGACTCCCTTGGGGCCTGGCATCTTGAGCTTGAGGTAGGTGTAGTTGGGGATGACCATGAATTTGGCGTAGCATGGTCTTCCTAGTACCGCGTGATAGGTCCCTCGGAACCCAACTACCTCGAAGGTGAGGGTTTCCTTTCGGAAGTTGGAGGGAGTTTCGAAGCAGACGCGCAAGTCAATCTGCCTGAGGGGTAGGATGCGCTTTTTGGGTGCGATCCCGTGGAAGGGTGCTGCACCAGCCCGGATCTCGGACCGATCAACCCCCAAGAGCTCCAGGGTCTCGGCGTAGATGATGTTGAGGCTGCTGCCTCCGTCCATGAGGACTTTGGAGAGCCTAATGTTGCCGATGATTGGGTCGACGACGAGCGGGTACCTTCTTGGGCTCGACACGAAGTTGGGGTGGTCGCCTTGGTCGAAGGTGATAGGCTTGTCGGACTAGTCTAGGTAGACTGGCGCTGCCACCCTCACCGAGCAGACCTCCCGGCGCTCCTGCTTGCGGTGCCGAGCTGAGGCGTTCGCCACCTGTCCGCAGTAGAAGGCCCACGTTCACGTCTCCTCACGGGGGACGAGAACCAGCCATTAAAGCCAAAGAGCCGGAGGTCCGGAGCATAGCTGGCACCGACGGTCTCGTCGGCAGAGGCAAACACTGCGGTGGGAAGCCTCACCAGCGGCAGCCCCCACTCCAGCACCGGTGACAGCAGCCACCTGCGCACGGCACGACCATCGCCCGGGTGGAGGATGGACAGCTGCACCCTAGCTGGGCAGCAGCAGTTCGCCTTCCCCCGCATGGCTGGAGGACGCCTCCTCCGCAAGGCTGGAGGATGCCCTTCTCCGCCGAATGCTGGAGGAAGAAGCAGGTCACCGGCCCACGCGGGAGGCAGGACCCAACCCGGCGCGCGCTCCTCCTCAGCCCGGATGATGAACATCCTTGAAGCTGAGGGCGGGGCAGAGGCCGCAGCCCGGCTTGCTTCTCCCCACCACAAGACTGGTGATCATCCCTACGGATGACCATTGGTGAGGGAATGCAGCTGGGCTGCATGATGAAAATCCTTGAAGCCGAGCGAGGACTGGAGAGCGCCAACCCCCACGGGGTCACGCTCCTCAAACAGCAGCAAGAAGAAGGCAATGCGGGTGCACCCCATCTGCGGGCTCGGAAGGCAGAAAGGCGCGGTGGGTGCAAGGAGTGTGAAGGCATGGCTACCCCCCATGGGGTCAGTCCCTTTTTAAAGGCAGGTCTCCTCACTCGCACCCCCAAGCGTCACAGGCAAAGTCTCCACCGACGTGCTCCAGGTTTCCCACCCCACGACACGGGGGCTGGGTCCCACACGTCATGCGAGCTGACCTAGAACGCGAAGGAGGCAAACCGCCGCACGCGAAGCATGTAACTGCCCTGCAGTTATAAGCGTTCCCGCATCATCGCCGAAACCAGCGGTCGAAAGGGCGGGCCGCCACACGGGGAGCATGCAACCGCACCATGGTTGTGCACCCTTTCAGCTTTGTTGCATTCGGTGGTCCAGCACGGAGGCCCGGTCCCACATATCATGTAACCGACGCGCCGGTCACTGCGTGCAAGGAAACCGCACAGCCACTTGCACCAGTGCTGCGTCTTCTCGACTACGGAACCGGCGCAGCGTCTCAAGGCAGCCCTACGCGTGACCCAACAGTGCCCGACAACTGCGACGGTCACGGGTCACTCAGCCGCGGAGATAGGCACGACTGTCAATATGATCAGAGGTGGGCCGACAGTAACTGCAGCAACAAGCGTGTAGAAGCAGCGATCCAATCGCCTACAGGTTTGCATCCTCTCTCAAAACGGCAGGGTAGCCCTCCCCCGCAGCATGAAAAACAACGCACCCGTGTTCTGTTCCTTGAACGACTCGCGCACGCGCAACAGACGCCCCACGAATCGCCTGTCCTGTCACATTAACTCCTTGGCAGGGCAAGCGACACCTCCGGCAGGCGAAGCGGGCGCCGTTTCGTCTCCGCCATGATGACCGCGTCAAAAAAGGTGCGCCACCTTATTTAAATTTATATCCTTTTCCTTTTCCTCTCTCTCTCTCTTGCCACAGGGACCGGGAAAGGGGATAATACGAAAAGGATCCTTCTTGGCGAAGGAAACGGGCCCCGAGCCCTCCTACTGATCAGGGGTTCAAAGGTTGCGCCCTCCGGGGTTCGGTAACCGCCCTAGAGCACTCGGGATCCGAGCCCATTACTGATTAGAGGTTCGAAGGCTGGCCCCTCGGAAGGGTTCGACAGCCGCCCCGGAGCACGCAGAGTTAAGGATGACCCTGGGTACATCCGTTACATGGCCGAGGCTCGGGCTATGCTCCCGAGGTACCCTAGGATATTTCCGAGACCAGCAGGAATGATTTGTAATGGAATCCCACTGGAGGGAGGCATCGAGCCCTCGGACCCTATCGAATGGGTCCGGGTCTGGCAAATCACCTGCAGGTACTTTTGGAGCACGCCTCTGGGCCACTAGCCGACCCTTAGCGAATGGGGCTCGGGCGTCCACTCGGATCACCCGTTAGCAGCTCACAGGAAACACCATGTTTGGTGCCCCCCGGGGGTAACATGGCGCTTTCCCCTCTTCCTCCTTGCGAAAAGGCGATGAAGGGGCGTATAATAAAAGTCGAGACGGTCCTTGATCATCCTCTCGCTCCATGCAGAGGCTCAGGGGCTGCTCTCGCGCCAGGCTACGGCCAAACTGTTGACCACGTCAACAAACCAGCGTGAAAACTCGGAGCCTAACCATGCACCCGGGCTGCGGCCGGGCCGCATAAGGGAACGACAAGGCTGACTGAGGCATCACAAAAAGGATTAAGACCTCGGAGGAGTCAAACCACTCCTCCAAGGCCTCGGGGGCTACACCCGGCGGGTGCACTCGCGCGCACCCACCAGAACAAAGCATAACCAAGAAGGGCCAGTCACCTTAAGAAAACTCCGGCAGAACCTCCAAGCGAGTACTTACACTCCCTTCGAGGCTCGGGGGATACTGTCGGGGACCGTAATTAGGGGTACCCCCAATGCACCTTAATCTGACTGGAAAACATCTCCAGAACAAACCATAAACGACCGATAAAGCGCGGGCTTCGTCTATCCAGGGACGCGACCTCATCCGAGCCCAGCCTCGGGCAAGGGAAGTAGCCCCGGACGAATTAACGCCTCGCTCGAGGGTCCCCTCAGTCAGTAGACGCACCCTCGGCTCGCCCGAAGCACAGCTCGGGCTAACTTTGTCGTATAGCAACCTCGTCCAAATTGCCTTACCAACCGACCGTATCGCATGCGCATTTAATGCGGGGATCGCCTAACACCTTATCCTGACACGCATGCCTCAGTCGGCAAGGTCGAAGTGACCGCAGTCACTTCCCCCTCTTTTTACTGACCGTTCTGACAGGAAAACAGCGCTGTTCACCCCACTCCGGCAACTGCGCCAGCCATGAGGGAAAGGCTGACAACGGCAAGTCACGACCTCCCTCGAGTTCGGCCTCGGGCGCAGTAGGGAGCTCCACCTCGCCCGACCCTGGGCCTCGGCCTCAACCTCGGCCTCGGGGGAAGGTCTCCGCCTCGCCCGACCCTGAGCCTCGGCCTCAGCCTCGGCCTCAGAGGTGTCGTCGCCTCGCCCGACCTTGGCCTCGTATCAACTACGCTACTGGGGATCCATCATTACCCTACCCCTAGCTAGCCGCCTCAGGCTACGAGGGAACAAGACCGGTGTCCCGTCCAAGTTACTCCGGTCACAGGTAATGATGGTTCCCCGCGTACGCCCATGACGTCGGGTGCTCTCAAACCCCCTACAGAAGCAAGGAAACGTCAGCAGGATCCATGCCGCACCGCCAGATATGCATGTACAGGGCTCAAGGCGTTTCTCCAACAGCCACGTTGGTACACCTACAAGGCTCAAGGCACCCCTCCGACGGCCACGTCAGCGCATCTACAGGGCTCAAGGCACTTCCCCGATGGCCACGTTATTTGTACAGGGCTCAGGGCACTTCCCTGCCAGCCACGCTAGCTCCAAGCTACACCCCCATTGTACAGCTAGGCACCTCCTTGTGCCTATAAAAGGGGTGTCCAGGGCCCCACGGAGAGGGGGACGGAACGGGAGACAGGAGACCAACGTGCAACATACGACACAGACGAGTGGAGGAAGGCAGAGTAGGAGAGAAGCGGTGGAGGCAGCCCCTGACGGCCCGCCTCAAGGCCGTACCCTCTCCTCTCTCTCTCTCTCTCGCTCTCGCTCTCCCGCAACGCTTGTAACCCCTACTGCAAGCGCCCCCTGGTATAGGATAATATAAGCCTCATCCCATCGCTTGTGTTCCATCTTGCATCAACCCATCTGGACAGGGGCACGCGACACTAAAATTCACTAGTCGGTCCGGCTGAGGGCCCCCCAGGTCTGAAACATCGACAGCTGGCGCGAGGGTGCAGCTGTCCGTCGTCCACCCGGGCGACGGTCGTGCCGTGCGCAGGTGGCTGCTGTCACCGGTGCTGGAGTGGGGGCTGCCGCTGGTGAGGCTTCCCACCGCAGCGGTTGCCTCCACCGACGAGACCGTCGGTGCCAGCTGCGCTCCGGACCTCCGGCTCTTTGGCTTTAATGGCTGGTTCTCGTCCCCCGTGAGGAGACGTGAACGAGGGCCTTTCAGCAGTAGCGTTTGCTCTGAGGCCATCACTGCTGCTGTCTAGCCGCCCGAGACGGAGGTCGTTGCCGTGCTGCTGGCGCAGTGGTCGCCAGCGAGCTGCTCGGAGCCCGTTATCTTGTAGCCCCTCCGGTGTGGAGGTAGTTCATTTCCCGTGGGAATGGAGCTCGAGTCCCGCTTGTAATGGTACCCTCTTGAGAGCAAGATGTAATAGCTTTGAGTACTAAGACATCTGACGTAGGTCGGGACAACCGCCGAGGGCGCTGCCGACGTTTAAGTCTAGGTACCATTGTTACCCCAAGCATGTGTGTTTGTTCTTTGTGGCTGCTGAGGCCTGAACATTTGGGTATAAAGCCGTGTTTCTTTCCTCTTGTTTCGAGCATTAAGACTTGTTCGTTGATAGCAGAATCACTTATCCGAGCGAGAGCCGCCTTTCCTGGAAGGTGACAAGTGAGGTATTCGTATCCCGGAGGCGTAGGAGTCCCTCGGCTCGGTCGACCTTGTCGTTCAAGGTCTCAGTCGCTCGTTTTTGAGACTCCGCTACTGACACAGTCAAGATGCACGAAAGTTGTTTTGGTGGGTAAACTTTTCTGAGGAAAGTTTTGGCACAGAGGGTGCTCCCCCTTTCTGGACCCCGAGGCGACCGCTCGGGCTGGGACCCTTGCAGAGGGTCTGGCCGTGTCCGTCGGGTCTGCTTGGTCCGCCCAAGCTAGGGTGTCCTGGCCGAAGGTGTGTTTTCCCTGCTCTGAGACTTTTGTTTTTGTCTCCATTCTTCTCCTTGCGTCTGAAGAATGTTGTCCTGCTGTCTGCAGGGTTCGAGACGGCTCTTGACGAGTCCGTTAAGAACTGCAAGGCGCTTGTCGAGGCGGCTAAGCAGAAGGAGGCCGAGCGTGTGGCCATGTCCGAGGCCATCTCGGCTTTCTGCCAGGCCTTTGGCCTCGACGGCGTCCCCTCGGGTAGCTCCCCCCAGAGTCATCTGCGGGCCTTGGGCGGCCATGTGCGCAACAGACTCCGCGGGGCGCTGTACCACGGCGTTAGGCGAGCCTTCGCCGCACTTGCTTCCCACTACGACGTGGATCTGGAGCGGGTTAGCGAGGGGTACTGCTTACCCGACGAAGAGGAGGCTGCCTTAGCCGAGGTCCAGAGGCTTGACATGGCTGTCGAGGGCCCAAGTGCGGCACTGGCTTCCTCCTTTGAGGTGGAGATCCTTCCGCCCATGTCGTCGTCTGAGGCCGGGCTAGATTCTTCCGAGGGTCAAATGACGCCGAGCGTGCTGCTCCTCCCCCTGCCGATGTCTGAGCCTGCAGGAACAGTTTGCTTGAAGTATGCGTATGTCTTTTGCGGCCGATGAGGCCTAAACATTTTTGTCGTATTATAAAGCTGCGTTTTCTTTTCTCCTATTCCGTGCGTTAGGACTTGTCCGGTAGCAGAATCGCTTATCCGAGCATGAGTTACTTTTCGCGGAAGGTGATGAGTGAGGTATCCGTATCCCGGAGGCGTAGGAGTCCCTCGGCTCGGTCGGCCTTGCCACTTATGTGTTCTCACGTTGTTTTTAGGATTCTGTTAGCGACGCAGTCGAAAAGGCACGAAAGTCGTTCTGGCAGAAAAGTTTTCGAGCGTTAGGACTTGTTCGAAGCAGAATCGCTTATCCGAGCGTGAGCTACCATTTCGCGGAAGGTGATGAGTGAGGTATCCATATCCCGGAGGCGTAGGAGTCCCTCGGCCCGGTCGGCCTTGCCGCTTACGGTCCCTCTTGCTCGTCTTTAGGATTCTGTTATCGACGTAGTCGAAATGCACGAAAAACGTTCTGGCAAAAGACTTTTCCGAGAAAAATTTTGACGCAGAGGGGGTTCCCCCCTTCTAGCCCCCGAGGGAGGATCAGGCTTTGCCGAGGCAAGGCTGATCCTTCCTTGATGGTTAGACTTTATTTATGCATGTAAAGAAAATGAGATACATGAACGACTTGAAACATTTTAAGGGTAAAAGCGACGTAGCTGTTCGATGTTCCAAGCGTTGCTGTAGACCTCACCTTGATCATTAGCCAGCTTGTATGTCCCGGGCTTCAAAATCTTGGCGATGATGAAGGGCCCTTCCTAGGGAGGGGTGAGTTTGTGGCGCCCTCGGGCATCTTGCCGTAGCCGAAGTACCAAGTCTCTCACTTGGAAGTCTCGGGGCCGAACCCTTCGGGCGTGGTAGCGTCGCAGAGACTGCTGATACCGTGCCTTAAGTGTAGTAAGGCCACGTCCCGAGCCTCTTCCAGTTGGTCCAGCGAATCCTCTCGGCTGGTCTGGTTGCTTTGGTCGTCGTAAGCCTTTGTCCTCGGGGAACCGTATTCCAAGTCCGTGGGTAGGATGGCCTCGGCCCCATAGACTAGGAAAAATGGCGTGAAACCCGTGGCCCGGCTCGGTGTCGTCCTCAGACTCCAAACTACAGAGGGTAGCTCTTTTATCCACCGCTTGCCGAACTTATTGAGGTCGTTGTAGATCCTTGGGTTTAGTCCCTGCAAAATCATACTGTTGGCGCGTTCCACCTGCCCATTTGTCATTGGGTGCGCTACGGCGGCCCAGTCCACACGGATGTGGTGGTGCTCACAGAAGTCCAGGAACTTTTTCCCGGTGAACTGCGTGCCATTGTCGGTGATGATTGAGTTTGGGACCCCAAAGCGATGGATGATATTTGTGAAGAACGCCACCGCCTGCTCGGACCCGATGCTGGTTAAGGGTCGGACCTTGATCCACTTGGAGAATTTATCGATGGCGACCAGCAGGTGCTTGAAGCCCCCGAGTGCCTTCTGCAAGGGACCAACGAGGTCCAGACCCCACATAGCGAAAGGCCAAGTGATAGGTATTGTCTGCAGGGCTTGAGCGGGCAGGTGCATCTGTCTTGCGTAGAATTGACACCCTCGGCAGGAGCGTACAATCCTGGTGGCATCGACCACTGCGGTTGGCCAGTAGAAACCTTGTTAGAAAGCGTTTCCCACGAGGGCTCGAGGTGCTGCATGGTGACCACAAGCCCCCGAGTGTATTTCTTGTAACAGCTCTTGTCCTTGGGCAATGGATATGCATCGTTGGAGAATGCCTGAGGGGCTGTGGTGGTACAACTCCTTTTCATCACCCAGCAAAACGAACGACTTGGCTCGCTGAGCCAGTCGCCGAGCTTCGTCCTTGTCGAGGGACAGCTCTCCTCGGAGGAGATATTCCAGGTATGGGGTCTGCTAGTTCAGGACCGGTGCGACCCCATCCCACTCCACCTCGATGCGCAGGGCCTCACCCTTAGCGGCCGAGGGTACCTCGGGCTGGACCGAGGCCTCCTCGGGCTCGGGCGCGTCGTCGAGTTTGACGGATGGTTGATATATGTCCTTGGAGAAGATGTCCGGGGGAACTGTGGTTCGCCCCGAGGCTATTTTCGTTAGCTCATCTACGGTTTCATTGTATCTTCGAGCAACATGGTTGAGTTCCAGCCCATAGAACTTGTCTTCCAAGTGCCGAACTTCGTCGCAGTAGGCCTCCATTTTTTGGTCGTGGCAGTGGGAGTTCTTCATGACCTGGTCAATGACGAGCTACGAGTCACCATGAGCGTCGAGGCGCCGAACCCCTAGCTCGACGGCGATGCGCAGGCCATTAACCAGGGCCTCATACTCGGCCATGTTGTTTGATGCCGGAAAATGGAGACGTAGTACGTAGCGCAGATGTTTCCCGAGGGGCGAGATGAAGAACAAGCCTGCGCCTGCTCCGGTCTTCATCAACGACCCATCGAAGTACATGGTCCAAAGTTCGGGCTGTATTTGGGCCGTCGGTAACTGGGTGTTGGTCCATTCAGCAAGGAAGTCAGCCAAGACTTGGGATTTTATGGCCTTCCGAGGGGCGAATGAAAGTGTTTCGCCCATGAACTCCACTGCCCACTTTGCTATCCTACCCGAGGCCTCTCGGCTCTGGATGATTTCTCCCAGGGGAAAGATGACACCACAGTAACCGGATGAGACTCGAAGTAGTGTCGCAGCTTCTGCCGTGTCAGAATCATTGCGTAGAGCAACTTCTGGATTTGCGGGTAGCGGACCTTGGTCTCGGATAGCACTTCACTGATGAAGTAGACTGGCCTCTGGACGAGCAGTGCGTGCCCTTCTTCTCGTCTCTCTACTACGACCGCGGCGCTGACCACCTGAGTGGTTGCGGCGACGTAAATCAAGAGGGCTTCTTCCGCAGCAGGGGCACCAAGATGGGCGCATTTGTAAGGAGCACCTTTATGTTTCCGAGGGCTTCCTCGGTCTTGGGGGTACAAGGGCAACCCTTTCTCGCCGAGGTGTGAGATGAAGCGGCTCAGAGCCGTAAGGCATCCCATGACCCTTTGTACTCCTTTCAAATCTTTGATTGGCCCCATGTTGGTGATGGCCGCGATTTTCTTCGGGTTGGCTTCAATGCCTCGTTCGGAGACGATGATCCCTAAGAGCATGCCTCGGGGGACTCTGAAGACACACTTCTCATGATTGAGTTTCACGCTCTTCGCTTTCAGGCAACTGAATGTTACCTCAAGGTCAGAGAGGAGGTCGGAGGCTTTCCTTGTTTTGACGACGATGTCATCGACGTAAGCCTCGACCGTTCTGCCGATGTGTTCTCCAAACACATGGTTCATGCACCTCTGGTAGGTGGCACCTGCATTCCTCAAGCCAAATGGCATTGTAGTATAGCAATACATGCCAAAAGGTGTGATGAAAGAAGTCGCGAGCTGGTCGGACTCTTTTATCTTGATTTGGTGATAGCCCGAGTAGGCATCGAGGAATGACAGCGTTTCGCACCCAGCAATGGAGTCCACAATTTGATCGATGCGAGGTAGAGGGTAGGGAACCTTTGGACATGCTTTGTTCAGACCAGTGTAGTCTATGCACATCCTCCATTTCCCCCCTTTTTCTTCACAAGGATAGGGTTAGCTAACCATTCGGGATGGAATACCTCTTTGATGAACCCTGCAGCCATCATCTTGTGGACCTCCTCGCCTATGGCTCTGCGCTTTTCTTCATCAAAACGGCGTAGAGACTGCTTCACGGGTCAGGCTCCAGCTCGGATGTCTAGTGAGTGCTCGGCGACATGTCTCGGTACGCCCGGCATGTCCGAGGGACTCCACGCAAAAACTTCGGCGTTTGCGCAAAGAAAGTCGACGAGCACTGCTTCCTATTTGGGGTCGAGCTCGGAGCCGATCCTGACTTTCTTGCCGGCGTCGTTGCTGAGGTCGAGAGAGACGGACTTGACCGCCTCGGCCAGCTCAAAGTTGCCGGCGTGCCGCTTCGCGTCGGGCGCCTCCTTGGAGAGGCAATCCATGTCAGCGACGAGGGCTTCGGACTCGGCGAGGGCCTCGGCGTACTCCACGCATTCCACGTCGCACTCGTAAGCATGGCGGTATGTGGGTCCGATGGTGATGACTCCCTTGGGCCCGACATCTTGAGCTTGAGGTAGGTGTAGTTGGGGATGGCCATGAATTTGGCGTAGCATGGTCTTCCCAGCACCGTGTGATAGATCCCTCGGAACCCAACTACCTCGAAGGTGAGGGTTTCCTTTCGGAAGTTGGAGGGAGTTCCGAAGCAGACGGGCAAGTCAATCTGCCTGAGGGGCAGGATGCACTTTCCGGGTGCGATCCCGTGGAAGGGTGCTGCACCAGCCCGGATCTTGGACCGATCAACCCCCAAGAGCTCCAGGGTCTTGGCGTAGATGATGTTGAGGCTGCTGCCTCTGTCCATGAGGACCTTGGAGAGCCTAACGTTGCTGATGATTGGGTCGACGACGAGCGGGTAGCTTCCTGGGCTCGGCACGAAGTCGGGGTGGTCGCCTTGGTCGAAGGTGATAGGCTTGTCGGACCAGTCTAGGTAGACTGGCACTGCCACCCTCACCGAGCAGACCTCCCGGTGCTCCTGCTTGCGGTGCCGAGCTGAGGCGTTCGCCACCTGTCCGCCGTAGATCATGAAGCAGTTGTGGACCTCCGGGAACTCCTCGTCCTTGTCAACCCCCTTGTTGTTGCCTTGGTCTTTGCCACCTTCTGCCGAGGGTCCAGCCTTGTTGAAGTAGTGCCGGAGCATGTCGCACTCATCAAGGGTGTGCTTAACGGGACCCCAATGATAGGGGCACGACTCTTTGAGCATCTTGTCGAACGCGCCGGCCCCTCTAGGAGGCTTCCGAGGGTTCCTGTGCTCGACAGCAACGACGAGATCCGTGTCGATGGCGTTGCGTTTCGCTTGCGCCTTCTTCTTGGCCTTCTTCTTCGCGCCATGCTGGGCGGGCACCTCGGGGGCGTCTTCCTTCTGCTCTCCCTGAGGCTGCTTGTCCTTCCAGAAGATGGCTTCGACCGCGTCCTGACCAGAGGCGAACTTGGTGGCGATGTCCATCAATTCGCTCGCCTTGGTAGGAGTCTTGCGCCCTAGTTTGCTCACCAGGTCTCGGCATGTGGTGCCAGCGAGGAATGCCCCAATGACGTTCGAGTCGGTGATGTTGGGCAGCTCGGTGCGCTGCTTCGAAAACCTCCGGATGTACTCTCGCAGGGATTCCCCTGGCTGCTGGCGGCAGCTTCAGAGATCCCATGAGTTCCCAGGGCGCACGTACGTACCCTGAAAATTTCCAGCGAAAGTCCTGACCAGGTCGTCCCAGTCGGAGATCTGCGCAGGAGGCAGATGCTCCAGCCAGGCCCGAGCAGCGTCGGAGAGGAAAAGGGGGCGGTTGTGGATGATGAGGTTGTCATCGTCCGCTCCTCCCAACTGGCATGCCAGCCGGTAGTCCGCAAGCCACAACTCTGGCCTTGTCTCCCCCGAGTACTTGGTGATAGTAGTCGGGGCTTGGAAACGGACCGGGAACGACGCTCGTCGTCTGGCCCGGCTGAAGACTCGCGGACCCGGTGGCTCGAGTGAGGGGCTTCGATCCTCCTCACTGTCGTAGCGTCCCTCGCGCCGGGGATGGTAGCCTCGGCGCACCTTCTCCTCGAGGCAGGCTCGACGGTGGCGGCGGTGTTGCTCGGCGCTGAGGCGATCCGGGGTCGCAGGCGTCCCGTCCCGTGTGCGCTCGGTGTGGACCGAGGCCTCCCACATACGTTGGGAGGGCGCTGCGTGATGCTCCGAGGGGTCTCCTCGCCTCCAGGAGGCATAACTCTCGGCTTGTTGGACAGCGACGTCTTCCAGGAGGCCCTTGAGCTCGCCCTGGATACGTCGCCCTTCGGTGGTGGATGGCTCCGGCATCGTCCAAATTAACATTGCTGCTACGGCTAGGCTCTGGCCGGCCCCGTTTAAGGCCGGGGCGGCATCGCCCTGGCATCGTCAGCAAAGCGGCGCTGGACGTCCTGGGCCCGATGACGTGCTCCTCCGGCGAGTGCCTGGCCTGCCCACTCCTGCTCGATGTTTTGCCGGAGCTGCACAAGTCGCCCCGCTTCTTCATCGAGAGTTGGCCTGCATCTCGCGGAGTTGCTCAAGCTGTGTGTCCTGACCCCCCGCAGGGACTTGGACCACGGCTAGCTCCCGCAGGATTTCAACGCGAGACGCAGGTGCAAGGGCGTCGTCACTTCCTGGCATACCGAGGTGGTTTTCTCCATTGTGATCCTCCTGATCGATGTGGTAGCACTCGCGAGTTGGGTCGCAACCCTCGTCGCCAAGGCTGTGACCATCATCAGAGCAGCCAGAGAGGCAGTGGTCACATGCGGACATGAAGTCGCGCATGACACTGGGATCACAGAGTTCGGAGAAATCCCAACTGACGTCGGGGTTGTCTTCTTCCTCAGAACCCACGGGTCCAGAGGTTGAGTGTAAGACCCAAAATTGGTAGAAAAAAATATAATAATAAAATAAAGAAATAAAATAGTAAAGTGAGAAACAAACTATCATTTTTAATTAATTAACTTTTAATTGATCACACATTCAAAAAAAAAGATATTTCATAAAACGAATAACATGTGAGTTATTCTTTATTATATGTTTTTGGAGCACTTACTTTAATGAATATAATATTAAGTAAATAAGTAATTATAAATATGTGTGCATTCATGCTGATCTTTTTGGATTGTGCATTTAGTTTGGATTTGGAGTTTAAAACTGGATCTGAATTTGGTTTGAACATGTAGATTAAATAGAAAATAGAAACCAGAAAAGAAAAAAAGATAACAGTGTGTCGTGTCTGGACCGGATTTTGAATTTCGCAGCCCACTGGAAACCTACAACCGGCCCAGTTATCACCCCGCGCACCCTGGGCAAATTAGCGCCGACATGTGGGACCCACGCAGCAGCCTCATAGCCAGCCTGCGCGCCTTGTCCTTTCACTGATTTGTGGGGACAGGTGGTCAGCTTCTTCCTCTCCGTATCCCAACAAACTTGCCACGGCCAACGCATCCGCGACCGCGGGGCGGAAATCCACCGATCCGAGCGCAACGGGATCACAACAACCTGCAGAGTCGCCAGGACTTCTCCCTCGCGAAGGCTGCATGTACCAAATTAGAGTTCGTTGAAGACCTTCCGTGATCTCCGGCGCTGGTCCATGGTGGGGGATGCCATCCTCGCCTCCGGGGTATAAAACCGAAGACCAGCTCTCCCTGTTCCCCATTGAAAGCTCCCACCGGCGGCCGAGCTACTTCGTCTCGCCCTCTGCTCGACCGTGCCCAGGCCTAGGGATTCCCGTACCGGTGCCTAGGCATCGTCGTAGTGCCACATCACGTCGAGGGCCGCCGTACGCCGTGACCCTGCAACCTCGTCATCGTTTGGTGCGTGCGTTGTGGTCGTGAGAGATCGCCGGATAGTGTTAAAGCTTTTCATGGGGTTTTCGGGCGGTAATGGCCACCACCTTCTACCCAATTGCTTGCCGGAGGCATGGCTCCGCCGCAGGACACCACCCTGGCGTGGCCAGGGGCTACAACTACGCAATACTTGGTATGGACTTCCCTATCGTATTCCCCGTTCCTCGCGCATCACATTTTCGTTGGCTGCGGTCGGAGGGAGCTTTGGGGGAATGTTTCGGCTGACGCCAGTGTGGTCGCCGCCGTGATAGGCGGGCGGTGCCGCTCGGGCTAGCGCGAGGTTGGGGATGATGTCGTGACCGTTGATCGAAATGTGGACGACTCAGATTAGGGCCTCGCAAACCCATTCGCTTGATTGAATCTGGATCCTTGGATCCAGATCGAGTGGACTGGAGTGCGTATCGCTTCATCAAAACCCTCGGTTGATCACAGGCGTAGGATCTCGATCCTACGGATCATATGGACCGAGACCTTTCAGTGCGCGTATCGATTCGGAGTAGTGGGGAGCCGTCCGATCTTGATCGGAGGGGTGCGCTCAGGTATTGTTTATTTAAATCTGGTCCGTAGATCTCGGGATCAAAGGCTGTTGTGCGTACCCGTTCACATGAAACTCTATCTAATCTGGACCGCTCAGATCAGATCTTGCGGCCAGGGATCACCGATACCCCTTTGCCCGAACCATTTGTCACATGAGCCCCTCGATTTCTATAAAAATAACCCGCAGTACGACTGAGTCTGGTAGATTTTACAGAATAAACCTTGTGCTTCTTGGTATTGGTGCACGTAGTCCAGGAAATAATGAAAATAGGAAAAAGGAATTTAGAAATTGATTTTGGGTATAAAAATAATTGCAGAAACTCATTTAATTCATAGAAAATTCATATTAAATCCTTTTTGATCCATTCCTGTGGCATTAATTTTATTTTAATGTTGTTTATCACCTAGCAACTTTGTTTAGCCATGAAACTTGAATTAAAATTATTCACTAGATTTATTCTATATTAAACACTTAGAACTTTGTAAATCCCTAACTCCTTCGTTTTAACTCCGATTTGATCCGTTCAAGTTGCGTTAGTCTCGTATAAATATTTACTATGCAATAACCATATTTATTATACCTTGTCTCATTATTTTATAATTAGATCTGTAGTTAACTGATGTTGGTTAGTCTGGTTAAACTGCTTATCACTATTGACTATGAGAATATGATCTATGGTCAATTTATAACTTAAATTAAAGTTTAGATAGTTATTTATAGAATAACCTCTCTTATGAATTATATTAACCAATTTATAATACAGTTTAATATTTTAATCATACAGATCTTTTATAAAATCATAACTCCTTAATCGTAACTTCGATTTTAGTGGTTCTCGATCCCTCGATCTCGTAGCGACGCGTAGATTATTATTATTCAGTTTGTACTTATGTTTGGTGTGATGTTAATTTTGTCTATACCATGTCTGTTTGTACTGCTACGACTAGCAGCGAGGTTTCGAGTCACCTGAAGTTCATCCTGTCACCTGAAATCTCAAGTCCCAGGCAAGTTGTGCCCTTGATCACTTCTTTTTACCTAGTCATGTTCTGATTAATCATAATGATCTGCATAGGTTAATTTTGATGGGACCCAATAGGTTACCCTAGTTTGACTATCTTTATACCTTGTTTACCACTGAATTTTTGGGTAGTACTTGCTAGTGCTATATGTGGTTTTGGGTATGGAGATACATTATTCATGATTACACTTTTGTTATCAGTTGTTATTTACTATTCATGATAAGATCATTATGTTAATTGGAACATGGAGAACCACCCGGGAAAACAGTGCTACCACAAGGGTTTAATGGGACGCCCTTGGCTGATTAATTAGGAAAGCTAGTGGATGACTACCTTACCCGAAAGGGGCAAGGGCAGTAGGGGAGTGGTCAGTGTAGGGAGGCCCTTGGGATGATTTTGCTGCGATGGTGGTCATGCGAGGGATTCCTGCATTGGAGCTTCCTATAAACTGTAGTGGGTTTTCTGAAGCTAGTGGAACTTTGTAAAGGCCTCGTAGTGTTACCCTGCCTCGCCTCCTCGGTAGAGGTGTATGGGATTGGCCGTCTCTTGGCAGATGGGTAGCATGACTTGTGGGTAAAGATGCGCAACCTCTGCAGAGTGTAAAACTGGTATACTAGCCGTGCTCACGGTCATGAGCAGCTCAGACACTCACATGATTAATTTATGGAACTAAATTCAATTTGTCATATGCATTGCATCGCAGGTGATGTTGTTACTTTTGTTCTACTATTTAATTGGGTTGGTATTTACTTATACTTAGTAATTGCTAATAAAATTTTGACCAACTTTAAAAGCAATGCTCAGCTTCAACCATCCTCTTTGGTAAGCCTTACACTTCACGTGAGCTCCCACCTTTGGCGAGTTCATGCACATTTTTCCCCACAACTTGTTGAGCTATGATCGTATGTGAGCTCACTCTTGCTGTCTCACACCCCCCCACAGGTCAAGAACAGGTACCGCAGGATGAGGCGCATGGAGGATGCTGTGATGAGTTCGTGAGTGGTCTAGGCCGTCGTCTCCCAGTCAACTTTGGGTTGCTGGACCGTTGTCTCCTTATAATGTATTTATTTATTTATTTTGTATAGAATTCCTGTTATGTAGTAAAGATGTGACATTCGATCCTGTGCCATGATTCATCATATGTGTGAGACTTGGTCCCAGCACACCTGGTGATTATGTTCGCGCCCGGGTCTTGGTGCCCCAAAACCCGGGTGTGACAGAAGTGGTATCAGAGGAATGTTGACTGTAGGACGAAACCGAGGTAGAAATGGACAAAACCAATATCTACTTACCTTACTCTGATTCTTTTCTAAACTTATCTTAATCTTTTCTCATCTATTTCCGCTTTACTCTGATTATTCTTACCTTTTCTTTCTAAAGACAAATGTGGATTTCACACTTTGAAATCCTGTACATAAAGTGACCTTTAGGAATAGGAGACCTACTCGTAGGAAAAAGAATCAAAACTATTTAAGTAAATATTGATATGCTTGAATGCTTGTTCTTATGATACTTGTTTGATTTGGATCTTTGATTGAGTGTGATGAGTTGTGGAGTAATGTCCACAATTACATCTGCATATACATTTAGGAAAAAAATGCTTATAAAAATAACTAGATAAACTAAATTATCTCTCATTAAAGTATTTAGCCTAACAATATTCATCTCATCTTGAAATATTCTATCTTACACTCATAAATCCATCTTATCTTAAAAGATACTCATCTTATCTTGAAAAGATCTTATGTCACCCTAATAGATCTAACTGACCTCAAAGGATTCTACCTTATCCTTTTGGATTCATCTTGCCCTAATAAACGTACATATTCCAACCAATTTGCTTAGCTCATTATAGTGCAATGACCAGGATCCAATCCAAAACAATGAGGTCTTATCTAGTCGAAGCTAGTCATACCTAGATTTGATCTAATGTGACAGGTTAATCTAATCTAACAAAGTCTAACCTTAAGTTGAGCTAATCTAATGTAAGTTACTTAAACAAGTTAGTTAATGCTGGTGAAGTAGATTAGACCCTACTCCTAGAAACATTTTTAACCTAAATTGGTACTTTAGACCAACTTGGCCATAAATAAATAACCTAACCAACATGTTCATAATGACCATCCATCCCACCAGATCTTGACCTACTTAATGTAGTTCCTCCTACTCACAGTTACCTTAGCTATATGTCCTTAGCTCGGATGAAGACACCAAGACGCAAGAAGGAGATCAAACTCGTTGAGGAATGATAAGAGTCCAGCCATATCTTCAAAGGAATCATGATCCACAATCTTAGATGGAGTCTTTCTTTACCGTACTCTTTCAAAACCAAACCTATTTATGCATTAAACACATCTTATACCTACATAATAAAGTGGTTATACCTATATATACCCATGCTCTCCTAATCACTCACTATGACCTTATGAAAAAAACCCAGGATTTTTGAACCAATCATAGACTAAAAGTTGAATTACAAACCAATCCTTTTGTATCCCTTTTCTTACAAATATCGAGGACAAGATTTCTGTTAAGGGGGTAGGATTTGTAAGACCCAAAATTGGTAGAAAAAAATATAATAATAAAATAAAGAAATAAAATAGTAAAGTGAGAAACAAACTATCATTTTTAATTAATTAACTTTTAATTGATCACACATTCAAAAAAAAGATATTTCATAAAACGAATAACATGTGAGTTATTCTTTATTATATGTTTTTGGAGCACTTACTTTAATGAATATAATATTAAGTAAATAAGTAATTATAAATATGTGTGCATTCATGCTGATCTTTTTGGATTGTGCATTTAGTTTGGATTTGGAGTTTAAAACTAGATCTGAATTTGGTTTGAACATGTAGATTAAATAGAAAATAGAAACCAGAAAAGAAAAAAAGATAACAGTGTGTCTGGACCGGATTTTGAATTTCGCAGCCCACTGGAAACCTAAAACCGGCCCAGTTATCACCCCGCGCACCCTGGGCAAATTAGCGCCGACATGTGGGACCCACGCAGCAGCCTCATAGCCAGCCTGCGCGCCTTGTCCTTTCACTGATTTGTGGGGACAGGTGGTCAGCTTCTTCCTCTCCGTATCCCAACAAACTTGCCACGGCCAGCGCATCCGCGACCGCGGGGCGGAAATCCACCGATCCGAGCGCAACGGGATCACAACAACCTGCAGAGTCACCAGGACTTCTCCCTCGCGAAGGCTGCATGTACCAAATTAGAGTTCGTTGAAGATCTTCCGTGATCTCCGGCGCTGGTCCATGGTGGGGGATGCCATCCTCGCCTCCGGGGTATAAAACCGAAGACCAGCTCTCCCTGTTCCCCATTGAAAGCTCCCACCGGCGGCCGAGCTACTCCGTCTCGCCCTCTGCTCGACCGTGCCCAAGCCTGGGGATTCCCGTACCGGTGCCTAGGCATCGTCGTAGTGCCACATCGCGTCGAGGGCCGCCGTACGCCATGACCCTGCAACCTCGTCATCGTTTGGTGCGTGCGTTGTGGTCGTGAGAGATCGCCGGATAGTGTTAAAGCTTTTCATGGGGTTTTCGGGCGGTAATGGCCACCACCTTCTACCCAATTGCTTGCTGGAGGCATGGCTCCGCCGCAGGACACCACCCTGGCGTGGCCAGGGGCTACAACTACGCAATACTTGGTATGGACTTCCCTATCGTATTCCCCGTTCCTCGCGCATCACATTTTCGTTGGCTGCGGTCGGAGGGAGCTTTGGGGGAATGTTTCGGCTGACGCCAGTGGGATCACCGCCGTGACAGGCGGGCGGTGCCGCTCGGGCTAGCGCGAGGTTGGGGATGATGTCATGACCGTTGATCGAAATGTGGACGACTTAGATTAGGGCCTCGCAAACCCATTCGCTTGATTGAATCTGGATCCTTGGATCCGGATCGAGTGGACTGGAGTGCGTATCGCTTCATCAAAACCCTCGGTTGATCACAGGCGTAGGATCTCGATCCTACGGATCATATGGACCGAGACCTTTCAGTGCGCGTATCAATTCGGAGTAGTGGGGAGCCGTCCGATCTTGATCGGAGGGGTGCACTCAGGTATCGTTTATTTAAATCTGGTCCGTAGATCTCGGGATCAAAGGCTGTTGTGCGTACCCGTTCACATGAAACTCTATCTAATCTGGACCGCTCAGATCAGATCTTGCGGCCAGGGATCACAGATACCCCTTTGCCCGAACCATTTGTCACATGAGCCCCTCGATTTCTATAAAAATAACCCGCAGTACGACTGAGTCTGGTAGATTTTACAGAATAAACCTTGTGCTTCTTGGTATTGGTGCACGTAGTCCAGGAAATAATGAAAATAGGAAAAAGGAATTTAGAAATTGATTTTGGGTATAAAAATAATTGCAGAAACTCATTTAATTCATAGAAAATTCATATCAAATCCTTTTTGATCCATTCCTGTGGCATTAATTTTATTTTAATGTTGTTTATCACCTAGCAACTTTGTTCCGCCATGAAACTTGAATTAAAATTATTCACTAGATTTATTCTATATTAAACACTTAAAACTTTGTAAATCCCTAACTCCTTCGTTTTAACTCCGATTTGATCCGTTCAAGTTGCGTTAGTCTCGTATAAATATTTACTATGCAATAACCATATTTATTATACCTTGTCTCATTATTTTATAATTAGATCTGTAGTTAACTGATGTTGGTTAGTCTGGTTAAACTGCTTATCACTATTGACTATGAGAATATGATCTATGGTCAATTTATAACTTAAATTAAAGTTTAGATAGTTATTTATAGAATAACCTCTCTTATGAATTATATTAACCAATTTATAATACAGTTTAATATTTTAATCATACAGATCTTTTATAAAATCATAACTCCTTAATCATAACTTCGATTTTAGTGGTTCTCGATCCCTCGATCTCGTAGCGACGCGTAGATTATTATTATTCAGTTTGTACTTATGTTTGGTGTGATGTTAATTTTGTCTATACCATGTCTGTTTGTACTGCTACGACTAACAGCGAGGTTTCGAGTCACCTGAAGTTCATCCTGTCACCTGAAATCTCAAGTCCCAGGCAAGTTGTGCCCTTGATCACTTCTTTTTACCTAGTCATGTTCTGATTAATCATAATGATCTGCATAGGTTAATTTTGATGGGACCCAATAGGTTACCCTAGTTGGACTATCTTTATACCTTGTTTACCACTGAATTTTTGGGTAGTACTTGCTAGTGCTATATGTGGTTTTGGGTATGGAGATACATTATTCATGATTACACTTTTGTTATCAGTTGTTATTTACTATTCATGATAAGATCATTATGTTAATTGGAACATGGAGAACCACCCGGGAAAACAGTGCTACCACAAGGGTTTAATGGGACGCCCTTGGCTAATTAATTAGGAAAGCTAGTGGATGACTACCTTACCCAAAAGGGGCAAGGGCAGTAGGGGAGTGGTCAGTGTAGGGAGGCCCTTGGGATGATTTTGTTGCGATGGCGGTCATGCGAGGGATTCCTGCATTGGAGCTTCCTATAAACTGTAGCGGGTTTTCTGAAGCTAGTGGAACTTTGTAAAGGCCTCGTAGTGTTACCCTGCCTCGCCTCCTCGGTAGAGGTGTATGGGATTGGCCGTCTCTTGGCAGATGGGTAGCATGACTTGTGGGTAAAGATGCGCAACCTCTGCAGAGTGTAAAACTGGTATACTAGCCGTGCTCACGGTCATGAGCAGCTCGGACACTCACATGATTAATTTATGGAACTAAATTCAATTTGTCATATGCATTGCATCGCAGGTGATATTGTTACTTTTGTTCTACTATTTAATTGGGTTGGTATTTACTTATACTTAGTAATTGCTAATAAAATTTTGACCAACTTTAAAAGCAATGCTCAGCTTCAACCATCCTCTTTGGTAAGCCTTACACTTCACGTGAGCTCCCACCTTTGGCGAGTTCATGCACATTTTTCCCCACAACTTGTTGAGCTATGATCGTATGTGAGCTCACTCTTGCTGTCTCACACCCCCCACAGGTCAAGAACAGGTACCGCAGGATGAGGCGCATGGAGGATGCTGTGATGAGTTCGTGAGTGGTCTAGGCCGTCGTCTCCCAGTCAACTTTGGGTTGCTGGACCGTTGTCTCCTTATAATGTATTTATTTATTTATTTTGTATAGAATTCCTGTTATGTAGTAAAGATGTGACATTCGATCCTGTGCCATGATTCATCATATGTGTGAGACTTGGTCCCAGCACACCTGGTGATTATGTTCGCGCCCGGGTCTTGGTGCCCCGAAACCCGGGTGTAATATTGAGATAGCCGTCAGTCAGTCCCAAGAGGACCACATATGGTACCCCGGAAGGTCAGGGTATGCCCTAGCGAAAGCGCTCACCGAAGCAGGGTCGCTTGGTGGATCTAAACTGAATCTAAAGGGAACAGGGTGGAAAACGGACGGTACCTTTTGGTCGATGGACGGTGGTGAAGTCGCGTCGGGGACGGACTGCACCGTTATCGTAGGTACGAGGCTAACGCCCAGCAAATCCTTCGTGAGGGTGCCGTCGTCATCAGTCCGCTTGGGGTTGGCCTGTTGCGGAGAAGCGACACCCATCATCGTCTCAGGGGTGAGGACAACGCCTGACATGTCCCCCGCAGGGGTGCCGGTGCTGTCGACTCGCTCTGGTTTGACAGCCGGTGAGGCGCTGCCTCCTGCCTGGCCACGGTTGTCCCGTCTCTGTCTCCTTCGCAAGGAGGGTGGCGGGGTAAACCCGGGCATTCCTCTTCTGCCGCGGAGAGATGCCGTCGTCGAGTTCGCCTCCGCCGGGCGAGCCATCGACCATTGTTGTTGTCATGTTGCGGAGGGAGCAGTACCATGTCGTAGCTGCCGTCGAGGGACATGAACTCGAGACTTCCGAAGCGGAGCACCGTCCCGGGCTGAAGAGGCTGCTGAAAGCTACCCATCTGGAACTCAACGGGAAAGTATTCGTTAACACGCAGCGACCCCCTACTTGGCGTACCAACTGTCGGTGTTTCGGACCCGGGGGGCCCTTAGCCGGACCGACTAGTGAATTTTAGTGCCGCGTGCCCCTGTCCAGATGGGTTGATGCAAGATGGAACACAAGCAATGGGATGAGGCTTATATTATCCTGCACCAGGGGGCGCTTGCAGTAGGGGTTACAAGCGTTGCGAGAGAGCGAGAGTGAGAGAGAGAGAGAGAGAGAGAGAGAGAGAGAGAGAGAGAGAGGAGAGGAGAGGGTACAGCCTTGAGGCGGGCCGTCTGGGGCTGCCTCCACCGCGTCTCTCCTACTTTGTCTTCCTCCGCTCGTCCGCGTTGTGTGTTCGTATGTTGCACGTTCGTCTCCCATCTCCCGTTCTGTCCCCCCTCCGTGGGGCCCTGGACACCCCTTTTATAGGCACAAGGAGATGCCCAGCTGTACAATGGGGGTGTAGCTTGGAGCTAACGTGGCTGGCAGGGAAGTGCCCTGAGTCCTGTACAAATAACGTGGCCATCGGGGAAGTGCCTTGAGCCCTGTAGATGCGCCGACGTGGCCGTCGGAGGGGTGCCTTGAGCCCTGTAGGTGTACTAACGTGGCCGTCGGAGAAACGCCTTGAGCCCTATAGATGCATATCTGGCGGTGCGGCATGGATCCTGCTGACGTTTCCTTGTTTCCGTAGGGGGTTTGAGAGCACCCGACGTCATGGGCGTACGCGGGGAACCATCATTACCTGTTACCGGAGTAACTTGGATGGGACACCGGTCTTGTTCCCTCGTAGCCTGAGGCAGCTAGCTAGGGGTAGGGTCATGATGGATCCCCAGTAGCGTAGCTGATACGAGGCCGAGGTCGGGCGAGGCGGCGACTCCTCCGAGGCCGAGGCTGAGGCCGAGCCTCAGGGTCGGGCGAGGCGGAGACCTTCCCCCGAGGCCGAGGTTGAGGCCGAGGCCCAGGGTCAGGCGAGGCGGAGCTCCCTGTTGCGCCCAAGGCCGAACTCGAGGGAGGTCGTGACTTGCCGTTGTCAGCCTTTCCCTGGTGGCTGGCGCAGTTGCTGGAGCGGGGTGAACAACGCTGTTTTCTTGTCAGAACGGTCAGTAAAAAGGGGGGGAAGTGACTGCGATCACTTCGACCTTGCCGACTGAGGCACGCGTGTCAGGATAAGGTGTCAGGCGATCCCCGCATTAAATGCGCATGCGATACGGTCGGTTGGTAAGGCAATTCGGACGAGGTCGCTGTACGACAAAGTCAGCCCGAGCTGTGCTTCGGGTGAGCCGAGGGTGCGTCTACTGACTAAGGGGACCCTCGGGCGAGGCGTGAATTCGTCCGGGGCTACTGCCCTTGCCCGAGGCTGGGCTCGGATGAGGTCGCGTCCCTGGATAGACGAAGCCCGTGCTTTATTGGTCGTTTATGGTTTGTTCTGGAGATGTTTTGTAAGACCCAAAATTAGAAGGAAAAAAAAATATAAATAAAGTATCATAATGCTTTGGAAATAAGGGAATAAGAAAAAGATGGGAAAAGAATTTTTCTTTTAAAGGAAACCATTTATACATCCCATGAAATAAATAACAAGGAGAATAAAACTTAAATTAGTAATATTAAAATAGTATGGTTTATATTCACCTTTGGGTATTAATTAATACATTTGAAAAAAATCTGAAAACTAAAATAGAAGTATAAATTTGAATTTGGAATAGAAAATAGAAAATAAAAGAGAAGGGAAGAACTAAGAAAAATACTACATAAAATAAAATCAGAATAAACATCCTTCACACTTATATTATTAAATTATACCTTTCAAACTGAGGACAAGTTATTCACAAAGTTTGAATTTAAACTTGAACTCAAATTGGATTTGAAAATGGAGAAAAGAAAATAGAAAATAAAAAGAAAAAGAATAAAAACCTTACCTGGGCTCGCTGCACCATTTTCGGCCCACTTAGGGAATCATCACCGCGCGGCCCAACTTCACCCCCGTCGCGCCGCACTCACTCGCTGACGCGTGGGCCCCGCCCGTAAGTCTCTCTGCGCGCGCGCCTGAGCCAAATACCTCACTGGATCGTGGACCCGCCCCGTCAGCCACTCCCTTCGTCGCTAGAGACTGATCGGTGGGGCCATCTCGTCGGGCCCGTCTTCCTCGCGGCGAACGGACCGCGCGGACTCCGCGGTCATCACGCCACCGTTGCAACAACCCTCCCGACTCCTGCGCACCGCTCGGGGTATAAGAACCGGTCCCGCTCCCCATTGCCCCCATACCATCTCGCCAGCAAACCGAGCAGAGAAGTGAGAGCAGTCGCGAGGTAAAAGAAGGACGCCGCCGCCGCCATCGTCGAACCGCGCCGGTGCTCATCGCCGGTCCACGGTGTGAGGCTCCGAATCCTCGGAAACCCTCCACGAACACGCACGGGGTTTCGGGTGGCGCGTGGAGGCACCACGGCACCGGAATTGCTCGCCGTCGAACCAAATCCACACGAATCCGCCTCTCGCCGTGGGTAGCATCGCTGCTGCCGTCTCCAAGCTCGGTGAGTAGCTCATCCAGTTAGTTGCGCTTGGAGCATCGCGTAGGCCGTAGGAATTGAGCTATTAGTGCCCTAACCCTGGGATTGGCCGAACGCCGGCCATGGGCCACCGTGGGCGTGTGGCGGCGCCACCGCCGTCGGCCTCATTTGGGGTGTTTCACCTCAACCGTTGGATCGTTGACGGACGGTCACGATTAGATCGGGGGCGTACCCCTTCGTGGCTTTGATCCGGGCCGTCGATCACCGATCCATCGGTCCACGGGTTATACCGCTTCACATGTGATGAAGATCTAATCCGAACCCTCGGATTATAATCCAACGACTCTGGTTTCCCCGTACCCCTTCGCCGTGGCAAACTTTCTAAAGAGCCCCTCGGGTTTCAGTGAATCAACCCGCCGTCCCACGGGCACTGTTGACTGAGTCTCGGGTTTCTTGCGCTGTAGCCCCTGAGTTTCCTTTTATTTGACGCGCAGTCCAGTAAATAATAAAAACAGAGAAAATAATTTATAAATGGATTTTTAATAGATAAATAAATGTTAGAACTTGTTTAAATCATAGAAAATCCATTTTTAGTCCAAATTAATCCATTCCACTTTCTAAAATTTTGTTATTTTATTCTCTACCACCTAGAACCTCTGTTTTGTCATGAAAACAATTGGAAATTTAATCTCTCACTTAATCCATTTTAAACACATAAAACCTTTGAAAATTCATAACTTAAAATCTATAACTCCAAAATTAATGATTCCTGTTCCTATGATCTTATTTTAATATGTATATTATTAATGTGTATTTTGTTCTTATGATTGGTGTAATGTTAATTTTGCCTATACAATGTTTGTTTGTATTGCTACGTTTAGCAGTGAGGTCACGAGTCATCTGAAGATCATCCTGGTACCTGGATTCTCAAGGCCCAGGCAAGTTGTGCCCTTGATCACTTCTTTTTACCCAGCCATGTTCTGATTAATCATAATGATCTGCATAGGTTAATTTTGATGGGACCCAATAGGTTACCCTAGTTTGTCTATCTTTATACCTTGTTTACCACTGAACCTTTTGGGTAGTACTTGCTAGTGCTTTATGTGGTTTTGGGTATAAAGGTACATTATTCATGATCACACTTTTATTATATGTTTATTATTACTGTTCATGATAAGATCATTATGTTAATTGGAACATGGAGCGACCACCCGGGAAAACAGTGCTACCACAAGGGAGGAATGGGACCCCTTGGCTGATTAATTAGGAAAGCTAGTGGAAGACTACCTTACCCGAAAGGGGCAAGGGCAGTAGGGGAGTGGTCAGTGTAGGGAGGCCCTCGGGAGGATTTTGCTGCGATGGCGGTCCTGCAAGGGATTCCTGCATTGGAACTTCCTATAAACTGTAGCGGGTTTTCGGAAGCTAGTGGAACTTTGTAAAGGCCTCGTAGTGGATCCCTAGCCATTCACCTCGGTAGTGTCTAAGGGCCTTGCAAACCCTGGCGACATGGGATACACGACTTGTGGGTAAAGATGCGCAACCTCTGCAGAGTGTAAAACTAGTATACTAGCCGTGCTCACGGTCATGAGCAGCTCGGACCCTCACATGATTAAATTATGGAACTTAAATTCAATTTGTCATATGCATTGCATTGCAGGTGAAGTTGTTACTTTTGTTCTTCTATTTAACTGGGTTGGTATTTACTTATACTTAGTAACTGCTAATAAAATTTTGACCAACTTTAAAAGCAATGCTCAGCTCTAACCATCTTCTTTGGTAAGCCTTACACTTCACGTGAGCTCCCACCTTTGGCGAGTTCATGCACATTATTCCCCACAACTTGTTGAGCGATGAACGTATGTGAGCTCACTCTTGCTGTCTCACACACCCCACAGGTCAAGAGCAGGTACCGCAGGATGAGGCGCATGGAGGATGCCGTGATGTGTTCGTGAGAGGTCTAGGCCGTCGTCTCCCAGTCAACTTTGGGTTGCTGGACCGTTGTCTCCTTATAATGTAATTATTTATTTTGTATAGAACTCCTGTTATGTATAAAGATGTGACATTCGATCCTGTGCCACTATACATCATATGTGTGAGACTTGGTCCCAACATACCTGGTGTTTATGTTAGCGCCCGGGTTTTGGACCCCTAAAATCCGGGTGTTACAGAAGTGGTATCAGAGGAATGTTGACTGTAGGACGAAACCTAGATAGAACTGGTCAACCAATACTTACTTACCTTTGCTACTCTGATTCTTTCTAAACTTTTCTTAATCTTTTCTTATCTATTTCCGCTTTACTCTGATTATTCTTACCTTTTATTTCTAAAGACAAATGTGGATTTCACACTTTGAAATCCTGTACCTAAAGTGACCTTTAGGAATAGGAGACCTACTCTTAGGAACAAAAATAAAACTAATTTTGTAAAAATTTATATGCTTGAATGTTTGTTCTTATGACACTTGTTTGATTTGGATCTTTGATTGAGTGTGATTAGTTGTGGAGTAATGTCCACAATTACATCTGCATATACGTATAGGCTTAAATAGAATTCATAAGAAAACTAAGCAATTTAGATTATCCTCCATTAAAATGAATCTATCTCATAGAGATCCCTCTAATCTTAAAAGATTCTCCCATATCTTAATAGATTCATCGTATCTCATAAGATTCTCTCTTATCTTACTAGATCCACCTCATCTTAAAAGATTCTTCTTACCTTAATAAATTCATCTTATCTTGAAGAGATTCTATCTTATCTAACTAATCTCAAAAGATTCTAACATATCTTAATAATACATATTCTACCCTGTTGGACCTATCTAACCTAAACTAGTCCAATCTAGTCATATCCAATCTAATCTAGATCTTATCTTACCTAATGTGACCTGATCTAGTGTGATCTAATGTTATCTAAATGTGGTCCACTTAAACAGATTAATGACACTAGTAGAAGAGATTAGACCCCACTAGCCATGTAATAACTTAACTTAGCACATTGGATCAACTCAACCATGAGCTAACCCAACCCATAGAGCCATGATGAATGGTATAACCTTTCTATTCCCACCTAACAACAAACAAACTTTTAACCTACAACTTGTAGTCTATCTCACCCATATATACCTCTCATCTTGACAGATTCTATCTTACCCTTAGATATTCACCTTATATGACTGGTTACCCCAATCTGGACATAAAACAAAGATTAAGCCCTACTAAAGAATCTTCAGATTATAACCAGCTACTAGCTTATTCATTCCGCTTATTGAATAATTTCCTTTGCAAAAAAACTATTACCCTGTGCCTCTAACTTTCATGGTCAATACCAGGACAGGAAAGATTATCACGTAACAGCAAACAGAAATGAATCCTCCAAATCCTCCACCTGTTGAGATCGATCAAGTGGTTGCTACCCAAAGACTGGTAATACAACAATTAACAGACCTGGTGACCGAGATGCAAAATCAGATAAGACAACAACGCGAGGAAATACGTCAGGGCCGCCAAGAAATAAGGCAAGCACGGTTGGAGAGACAACAACAACAACAACCTCCACC
This sequence comes from Zea luxurians, assembly GCA_029449295.1. Lineage (NCBI taxonomy): Eukaryota > Viridiplantae > Streptophyta > Magnoliopsida > Poales > Poaceae > Zea > Zea luxurians. The sequence goes on from JAOPSE010000023.1 coordinate 41,272,665, forward strand.
ACCACCACCAACTCCACCAAGCTACATAGATATAAATTATGATGATTTATAAGATTTAAATGTTACTTTAGTTAGTAGATGATATGATATTATTTTAGAAGGAACAATAAGGTCTATTGACCCTATGTTTTGTTAAAGAATTATACCTCATGCTGAGATTTCCTTGTTTATGCATATGTTCCGAGAACAATATGAGTATACATCCCTTTCCTTACAAATCTCGAGGACGAGATTTTTGTTAAGGGGGGTAGGATTTGTAAGACCCAAAATTAGAAGAAAAAAAATATAAATAAAGTATCATAATGCTTTGGAAATAAGGGAATAAGAAAAAGATGGGAAAAGAATTTTTCTTTTAAAGGAAACCATTTATACATCCCATGAAATAAATAACAAGGAGAATAAAACTTAAATTAGTAATATTAAAATAGTATGGTTTATATTCACCTTTGGGTATTAATTAATACATTTGAAAAAAATCTGAAAACTAAAATAGAAGTATAAATTTGAATTTGGAATAGAAAATAGAAAATAAAAGAGAAGGGAAGAACTAAGAAAAATACTACATAAAATAAAATCAGAATAAACATCCTTCACACTTATATTATTAAATTATACCTTTCAAACTGAGGACAAGTTATTCACAAAGTTTGAATTTAAACTTGAACTCAAATTGGATTTGAAAATGGAGAAAAGAAAATAGAAAATAAAAAGAAAAAGAATAAAAACCTTACCTGGGCTCGCTGCACCATTTTCGGCCCACTTAGGGAATCATCACCGCGCGGCCCAACTTCACCCCCGTCGCGCCGCACTCACTCGCTGACGCGTGGGCCCCGCCCGTAAGTCTCTCTGCGCGCGCGCCTGAGCCAAATACCTCACTGGATCGTGGACCCACCCCGTCAGCCACTCCCTTCGTCGCTAGAGACTGATCGGTGGGGCCATCTCGTCGGGCCCGTCTTCCTCGCGGCGAACGGACCGCGCGGACTCCGCGGTCATCACGCCACCGTTGCAACAACCCTCCCGACTCCTGCGCACCGCTCGGGGTATAAGAACCGGTCCCGCTCCCCATTGCCCCCGTACCATCTCGCCAGCAAACCGAGCAGAGAAGTGAGAGCAGTCGCGAGGTAAAAGAAGGACGCCGCCGCCGCCATCGTCGAACCGCGCCGGTGCTCATCGCCGGTCCACGGTGTGAGGCTCCGAATCCTCGGAAACCCTCCACGAACATGCACGGGGTTTCGGGTGGCGCGTGGAGGCACCACGGCACCGGAATTGCTCGCCGTCGAACCAAATCCACACGAATCCGCCTCTCGCCGTGGGTAGCGTCGCTGCTGCCGTCTCCAAGCTCGGTGAGTAGCTCATCCAGTTAGTTGCGCTTGGAGCATCGCGTAGGCCGTAGGAATTGAGCTATTAGTGCCCTAACCCTGGGATTGGCCGAACGCCGGCCATGGGCCACCGTGGGCGTGTGGCGGCGCCACCGCCGTCGGCCTCATTTGGGGTGTTTCACCTCAACCGTTGGATCGTTGACGGACGGTCACGATTAGATCGGGGGCGTACCCCTTCGTGGCTTTGATCCGGGCCGTCGATCACCGATCCATCGGTCCACGGGTTATACCGCTTCACATGTGATGAAGATCTAATCCGAACCCTCGGATTATAATCCAACGACTCTGGTTTCCCCGTACCCCTTCGCCGTGGCAAACTTTCTAAAGAGCCCCTCGGGTTTCAGTGAATCAACCCGCCGTCCCACGGGCACTGTTGACTGAGTCTCGGGTTTCTTGCGCTGTAGCCCCTGAGTTTCCTTTTATTTGACGCGCAGTCCAGTAAATAATAAAAACAGAGAAAATAATTTATAAATGGATTTTTAATAGATAAATAAATGTTAGAACTTGTTTAAATCATAGAAAATCCATTTTTAGTCCAAATTAATCCATTCCACTTTCTAAAATTTTGTTATTTTATTCTCTACCACCTAGAACCTCTGTTTTGTCATGAAAACAATTGGAAATTTAATCTCTCACTTAATCCATTTTAAACACATAAAACCTTTGAAAATTCATAACTTAAAATCTATAACTCCAAAATTAATGATTCCTGTTCCTATGATCTTATTTTAATATGTATATTATTAATGTGTATTTTGTTCTTATGATTGGTGTAATGTTAATTTTGCCTATACAATGTTTGTTTGTATTGCTACGTTTAGCAGTGAGGTCACGAGTCATCTGAAGATCATCCTGGTACCTGGATTCTCAAGGCCCAGGCAAGTTGTGCCCTTGATCACTTCTTTTTACCCAGCCATGTTCTGATTAATCATAATGATCTGCATAGGTTAATTTTGATGGGACCCAATAGGTTACCCTAGTTTGTCTATCTTTATACCTTGTTTACCACTGAACCTTTTGGGTAGTACTTGCTAGTGCTTTATGTGGTTTTGGGTATAAAGGTACATTATTCATGATCACACTTTTATTATATGTTTATTATTACTGTTCATGATAAGATCATTATGTTAATTGGAACATGGAGCGACCACCCGGGAAAACAGTGCTACCACAAGGGAGGAATGGGACCCCTTGGCTGATTAATTAGGAAAGCTAGTGGAAGACTACCTTACCCGAAAGGGGCAAGGGCAGTAGGGGAGTGGTCAGTGTAGGGAGGCCCTCGGGAGGATTTTGCTGCGATGGCGGTCCTGCAAGGGATTCCTGCATTGGAACTTCCTATAAACTGTAGCGGGTTTTCGGAAGCTAGTGGAACTTTGTAAAGGCCTTGTAGTGGATCCCTAGCCATTCACCTCGGTAGTGTCTAAGGGCCTTGCAAACCCTGGCGACATGGGATACACGACTTGTGGGTAAAGATGCGCAACCTCTGCAGAGTGTAAAACTAGTATACTAGCCGTGCTCACGGTCATGAGCAGCTCGGACCCTCACATGATTAAATTATGGAACTTAAATTCAATTTGTCATATGCATTGCATTGCAGGTGAAGTTGTTACTTTTGTTCTTCTATTTAACTGGGTTGGTATTTACTTATACTTAGTAACTGCTAATAAAATTTTGACCAACTTTAAAAGCAATGCTCAGCTCTAACCATCTTCTTTGGTAAGCCTTACACTTCACGTGAGCTCCCACCTTTGGCGAGTTCATGCACATTATTCCCCACAACTTGTTGAGCGATGAACGTATGTGAGCTCACTCTTGCTGTCTCACACACCCCACAGGTCAAGAGCAGGTACCGCAGGATGAGGCGCATGGAGGATGCCGTGATGTGTTCGTGAGAGGTCTAGGCCGTCGTCTCCCAGTCAACTTTGGGTTGCTGGACCGTTGTCTCCTTATAATGTAATTATTTATTTTGTATAGAACTCCTGTTATGTATAAAGATGTGACATTCGATCCTGTGCCACTATACATCATATGTGTGAGACTTGGTCCCAGCATACCTGGTGTTTATGTTAGCGCCCGGGTTTTGGACCCCTAAAATCCGGGTGTTACATGTTTTCCAGCCGGATTAAGGTGCATTGGGGGTACCCCTAATTACGGTCCCCGACACTTTTTATGTTGATTTCTAATTCAGAAGAATGGTTAGTCTTGATAGCTTCTACTCAGTGCATTATTCTAGCAACTACACTGCTATTAGTTGTTAACTTGTTATTTTAGTGGTCTTATCCCAATTTTAATTTAATGTTTTGGATGCGTAGTTTTATCCAAACTGTTATCTAGATGGTTTGGGCTGTTATCTATAAGTTTATGTACATGTTACTCACAATATATATTGAGTAGTGTGGATATTTTCTTAATGTTGGTTCAACTGGTAAATCAACAAAGTTTTGACAAATCAACAAACTTGAATCATTCAGTTTGATCTGGGTAATAGCAGCAGTTATGGGTTTAGAAATTTCCCTATGAGCCTGTAAGTTTTGAATGTTTCAGTTCAAGCTCATGTATTGAGGACCACAATGAATCAGATTCGCTTAAAGCTAGGTGATACAAATATTACAATGTGCATGCATGTAGGTCTTGTCAAACTGCATGCTATCAGCATCATCTTGTTTTTTTGCTCCTTAGAATTAACAAGTTTCCTCATAAAGTTCAAGGCACAATAAAGCTTATCTTTGCTACTTGCATCTGCCCATATAATATTGCTATTAGGAAACTATTATCATTTTTCTTTTTTCTATTTATAATCTGCACACTTGAATTTATACAACAATGTGCATTCATACCATGTCTAATTTATTCATTTATGCTTCCATCTATCCGTGCCTTTTTACACTTTTTATTGTTCAGACATTGTTTGGTTGTTTTAGGGTAATATTGGACGTATAACACCTATTTTAGAGCATCCCTCCCGCACGGCCAGCCGCAAATCTTTTCTAAACAATTAGGAGCTAGAGAATCTTGTTGAGGACCAATATTCTATGCATACCGATATTTTGGATGTGCACCATCATATTGGGAATGTGAAAAATGTTAGTGGTCTTCACAACCTTAAGCCCTTAACACATGCACATATCAATCATTTGCATCTATTATGGGTTCATCTATTTCCAGAAATTCTACGACAGATCATCATTATATTGCAAGGGTTCCTAGCCCTTGCCTTCCGTGTTGTTGCTGTTAGAATCACTTTCGATCATAAGAAACTGAACTGCTCCTCGTCTCCATTCAACATTGTATCTTCAAAAACAATTAGGACTAATGATATTTTATTTGCATTGTCAAACATGAACTTTTCAAAAGGTAGTTCGCTGAATGATAATGTCTGGTTGTGAGTTTTTTGCTATGATGTTACATCTGTTGTGTTTGTCGATAATATCTATATATCTATTATCTTTTCGCATCAACGATTCAATTATCTTTTTCGTAATTATATTTTTTCTGTAATCATTTATTTCAGCAAAAACTCACACTTGTCTTTATGGAAACCAAAAGTGGTGCTGACTCACTGGAAAAATGGTGGTGCCATTATCCAAGACAGTTTGGGATAACAAATGAGTTAGAGGGTCATGGCTTGGACAACAGAGGAATGGTTTTTTTCCACTAATCAGGTAATAAATTTAACTATTTCTCAAAATTGAATTCAGTCTTGGGTTTTTTTGGGCAACCTCTATGGTGGTTCAAAAAATCTATAAATCTAGCCACCAATCTAAAATTTAGCTACTTATAATTTTATACTGATTTTATAGAATTAAACTACTTGAGAAGGTATTTGAATCTAACTTGCACCTCTCGTGATAAAGAATTATGTGTGCCCTAGATCTAACTACTTCTGTCATGATATATAAAAACATAGCAACGCATGGACACTTAGCTAGTGATATTTTATACGTCAACACACGTCTGCACACATAAACAAATCAGGCTTGACCGTGACTATTAATCTTGTGGAGTTAAAACATATATAATGTGAATCATTAATATTATGTGTATAGATAGATAGGTTATAAATATAAATATAGATACAAATATGAATATAGATATAAGCTTTGATATGGTCTTTATATAAGTTTCAACAATGTCAAATATAATATATTCGGTTCTAGTTTTGTGCACATTGCCAAAGGTTACTAGCATGCAGATTTTTCCAAATGCCAAACCTCGCTTTCCTCCAAAACCGAAAGCAGGTTGATGGCTCCTGTAACTTATCTTCGGGCTCTTGCATTTGTCAAAATGCTTTGATGGAGATGATATCTGCTCCACTACATGTGTCCACTAAGACATTGTGAACTACGAATCCTTCGATTATGCAAGATATTACCATTGCATCATTGTGGGGTAATCCTTGAGCCGAAGGTCATTCTAAGTGAATGTGATTGGAATGTGTGGGCACTTCGACTGAATGTATGGACCTTGCACACCAACATGTTGAACTCTTCTTTGCAATTCCTTTCTCTATCTTTTATTTTCTGTCTCAAATCTTAATCCTCCAATGGTGAGAAATATAAGATCTGAGGTAGGTACTACTGTGTTGACTATTTTGGCTTTGAATGACTCCCTTCTATCGAGTTGATGCAACTCATGTGTTGAATGTTGAGGTTGGCCAAAGTGTTGTTATTCATATGGTGGGGGACTAGGAGATATGGTTGGTGAGAATCCCAATGACCAGACTAAGGGTGAGCCAAAGCATTGGACGCCGAAGGTTGTTCTTGGTACTGATCGTGTTCTTGGAACAAGCATCTGCCACCTCCTTCTGCTTTTGTATGGTAATCTAACATGACTTCTTAGTATGACCCTTATTTTCTGCACAGAACATGTAGTACATTTTCATTGACGTTTGTTCTGATTAAACCTTCCTCCGAAGCTGTAGCCTCCCTTGCCACCTCTTGGTGCCAGTGGACGATTGAAGCTGCTTTGAGGATTCTGTGAGTGCCTACTTGAGGATTGAGCTTATTCTTGAGGTTGAAAATGTTGACCCTAAGGCTGTTTATCTTCGTGTTGCCCTAGAATCTGAATGCTTCGGACATGCCTTGGATTAAAACTATCGTCGGAGCTTCTAGACATTTCTAAATGTGTTGTGCTTCCTGCCAGCATTGATAGAAATCATTATCTGCGCTAATGTACTTCTCCATCTTTTAAAGCAGCTTTTCTAATGACTGAGGGGCGTCCTTGCAAAATATTAAGTTGTTGGGCCTTGATGAAGCCCCTTAACCATTGCTTCGCCAACAGTGCCATCAGGTATGTTTGGTGCCTGAGCCCGAAGACAAAGGACCTTCGAAGGTATGCCTGAAGGTACTCATCTAGGTCATGAGTGCATTGGAACAAACCCTGAGCAATTACTGGTTTGGTTTTTAAACCCTAAAAATTGGTGAGTAGTAGATCCTTGAGTTTCTGTCATGATGGGATCAACCATGGCCAAAGGGAAGAGTATTAGGTCTGTGTCACATTCTTCACTACCATGATGAAAGACTTGGCCATCACTACTATGTTGCCTCCATATGAAGATATGGTTGCTTTATAGCACATTAAGAATTGCTTCGGATTTGACTAACCATCATATATTGGGAGTTGGGGCAACCTGTACAAGGCTAGCCATGGTGTAGCTTGAAGATCTACCACCAGATGAGATGTGTTGTTGAAAGTAGCCTAGAGGGGGTGAATAGGTGTAATCTGAAATTTACAACTTTAAACACACACTACAAGCCGGGGTTAGCGTTAGAACCAAAATCAAGTCTGGGAGAGAGGGAAAACAAATCGAATGGAAATCAAGCGAATGAACACGGTGATTTGTTTTTACCGAGGTTTGGTTCCAAAGAACCTAGTCCCCGTTGAGGAGGTCACAAAGACCAGGTCTATTCCAACCCTTTCCCTCTCTTAAACGATCACTTAGACCGAGTGAGCTCTTCCCTTAATCAATCGGGTCACTAAGACCCCGCAAGGACCACCACACTATTAGGTGTCTCTTGCTTTGATTACAAGTCACTTGAGAACAAGAATGAGAAAGAAGAAAGGCAATCCAAGAGGCAGGAGCTCAAATGAACACGAAATCACTCTCTCACAAGCCACTAAGTATTTGAGATGAATTTGGGACTTGGAGAGGCTTTGATCTTTTGACTTGTGTCTAGAGGTGAATGCTAGAGCTCTTGTAATGAATGTGATACTTAGAAATCTTGGATGCTTGGAGTTGTGGTGGTTGGGGGTATTTATAGCCCTCAACCACCGAAGTATCCGTTGGGGAGGCTGCTGGCGATGGGCACACTGGACAATCCGGTGCGCCACCAGACAGACACTGTAGGCTGTCCGGTGTGCCGCCACGTCACCCAATCGTTAGGGTCTGGAGTTCAGTCGACTGTTGGCGCCTTTGCCTTCTTGTGGCACCGGACAGTCTGGTGGTGCACTGGACAGTCCGGTGCCCTCTGACTTGCTGCTCTGACTTCTGCCGTGGTACTGTGCTGCACTGTTCACCTGTCAGAGTCGATCGTTGGTGCGAGTTAGCCGTTGTTCCGCTGGCACACTGGATAGTCCGGTGAATTATAGCGGAGCGTGCCCGAGTTTTCCCGAGAGTGGCTCGTTGGACCCTGTACGGTCCTGGTGCACCGGACAGTCCGGTGCGCCAGACCACAACACACTCAAGTCCTTTTTGCTCCTTTTGAATTGGGTCCCTAACTTGAATATTTATTGGTTTGTGTTGAACCTTATGCACCTGTAGAACATGTATTCTAGAGCAAACTAGTTAGTCCATATATTTGTGTTGGGCATTCAACCACCAAAATTAATTGTAGGAAAGGTTAACCCTATTTGCATTTCAATCTCCCCCTTTTTGGTGATTGATGCCAACACAAACCAAAGCAAATATATAAAATGCAGAAATGAACTAGTTTGCATATGGTAAGTGCATAGGATATTTGGAATTAAACCAATTGAATATTTTACTAGTTATGAATGGATTGCTTTTCTTTTCCCTTTTTTCTTAACATTTTGGACCACATTTGCATCACTTGTTTTGTTTTTGCAAATCTTTTTGGAAAATCTTTTTCAAAGTCTTTTGCAAGTAGTCAAAGGTATATGAATAAGATTGCAAGAAGCATTTTTAAGATTTGAAATTTCTCCCCCTATTTCAAATGCTTTTCCTTTGACTAAATAAAACTCCCCCTGAATGAAATTCTCCTCTTAGCTTTCAAGAGGGTTTTGAAATAGATACCAATTTTGAAAATCTACCTTAAAAGATACCAATTGAAGAGATTCCCATTATTTAGATATCAATTGAGAAATTGCCATGACATAGATACCAATGAAAAATATTAATTAAAGCTTTATTTGAAATTTTTTGAAATTATGGTGGTGCGGTCCTTTTGCTTTGGGCTTAATATTTTCTCCCCTTTGGCATTAATCGCCAAAAATATAGACTTTGAGAGCCCTTTAATACTTTCTCCCTATTGGTACAAGTAAATAAGAGTGAAGGATTATACCAATTGAGAGTGTGCGGAGTAACGACGAAGGGTAAATAACACCATTAGAATAGAGTGGAAGCCTTGTTTTCGCCGAAAACTCCTTTTCCCCTTCAATCTACGACTAAGTATAGAGATATACTTGGAAACACATTAGTCGTAGCCTTGGTACATAAATAATAAGAAATATGCATTTGTACCAAATGAAAGAGACATGATCAAGGTATATAAATGAGCTATGTGTGCAATGTTTTAATCAAAATTCTGAGAATAAAGTATATTTAGCTCATTCCTAAGTTTGCTAAAGGTTTTCTCATCTAATGGCTTGGTAAAGATATTGGCTAATTGATTCTTGGTTTTTACATAAGCTATTTCAATATCCCTCTTTGTTGGTGATTCCTTAGAAAGTGATACCGAATGTCTATGCGCTTAGTGTGGCTGTGTTCAATGGGATTATCCGCCATGCGGATTGCACTCTCATTGTCACATAGGAGAGTGATTTTGCTCAATTTGTAGCCATAGTCCCTGAGGGTTTGCCTCATCCAAAGTAATTGTGCGCAACAATGGCCTGCGACAATATACTCGGTTTCGGCGGTGGAAAGAGCTACTGAGTTTTGTTTCTTTAAAGCCCATGACACCAGGGATCTCCCTAGAAACTGATAAGTCCCTGATGTGCTCTTCCAATCAATTTTACACCCTGCCCAATCGGCATCAGAATATCCTATTAAATCAAATGTGGATCCCTTGGGGTACCAAAGCCCAAACCTAGGAGTGTAGACTAAATACCTCATGATTCTTTTCACGACCCTAAGGTGAACTTCCTTAGGATCGACCTGGAACCTTGCACATATGCATACAGAAAGCATAATATCCGGTCGAGATGCACATAAGTAAGTAAAGATCCTATCATCGACTGGTATACCTTTTGATCTACGGATTTACCTCCCGTGTCGAGGTCGAGATGCCCATTTGTTCCCATGGGTGTCTTGATGGGTTTGCCATCCTTCATTCCAAACTTCTTAAGAATGTCTTGAATGTACTTAGTTTGACTGATGAAGGTGCCATCTTGGAGTTGCTTAATTTGAAATCCTAGGAAATACTTCAACTCCCCCATCATAGACATATCGAATTTTTGAATCATGATCCTACTAAACTCTTCACAAGTTGATTTGTTAGTAGACCCAAATATGATATCATCAACATAAATTTGGCATAAAAACAAATCTTTTGCAACAGTTTTAGTAAAAAGTGTAGGATCGGCTTTTCTGACTTTGAAGCCATTAGTGATAAGAAAATCTCTCATGCATTCATACCATGCTCTTAGGGCTTGCTTGAGCCCATAAAGCGCCTTTGAGAGTTTATACACATGGTTAGGGTACTTACTATCTTCAAAGTCGAGAGGTTGCTCAACATAGACCTCTTCCTTGATAGGTCCATTGAGGAAGGCACTTTTCACGTCCATTTGATAAAGCTTAAAGCTATGGTAAGTAGCATAGGCAAGTAATATACGAATTGACTCAAGCCTAGCTACGGGTGCATAAGTTTCATCAAAGTCCAAACCTTTGGCCACAAGTCGAGCTTTGTTTCTTGTCACCACACCATGCTCATCTTGCTTGTTGCGGAATACCCACTTGGTACATACAACGTTTTGATTAGGACGTGGAACTAAATGCCATACTTCATTCCTCGTGAAGTTGTTGAGCTCCTCTTGCATTGCCAGCATCCAATCCGGATCTCTTAGTGCATCTTCTACCCTGTATGGCTCAATAGAGGATACAAAAGAGTAATGTTCACAGAAATGAGCAACTCGAGATCTAGTGGTTACCCCCTTATGAATGTCACCAAGGATGGAGTTGACGGGGTGATCTCTTTGAATTGCTTGGTGGACTCTTGGGTGTGGCGGTCTTTGACCCTGTATTTCTTGCTCATCTTCCTTGTCTTGATTATCTTCATCTCCCCCTTGATCTATGTCCTCCTCTTGAGGTGGCTCATTCCCTTGATCTTCATTATCATCATCTTGTGCCTGATCCTCATCTTGAGTTGGTAGAGATGCTTGCATGGAAGATGACGGTTGATCTTGTGCTTGTGTGGGCTCTTCGGATTCCTTAGGGCACACATCCCTAATGATAATGTTCCTTAGCGCGACGCACGGAGCCTCTTCATCATCTAGTTCATCAAGATCAACTTGCTCCACTTGGGAGCCATTAGTCTCATCAAACACAATGTCACAAGAAACCTCAACCAATCCAGTGGATTTGTTGAATACTCTATATGCCCTTGTGTTTGAGTCATAACCAAGTAAAAAGCCTTCTACAGCCTTAGGAGCAAATTTAGATTTTCTACCTCTTTTAACAAGAATAAAACATTTGCTTCCAAAGACTCTAAAATATGAAACATTGGGCTTTTTACCAGTGAGGAGTTCATATGATGTCTTCTTGAGGATTCAGTGAAGGTAGAGCTGGTTGATGGAGTAGCAAGCAGTGTTGATTGCTTCTGCCCAAAACAGTTTGGTATCTTGTACTCATCAAGCATGGTCCTTGCCATATCCAGTAGAGTCTTATTTTTTCTCTCCACTACACCATTTTGTTGAGGTGTTTAGGGAGAAGAGAACTCATGCTTGATGCCCTCATCCTCAAGAAATCCTTCTATTTGAGAGTTCTTGAACTCCGTCCCGTTATCGCTTCTTATCTTTTTTATTCTTAATCTAAACTCGTTTTGAGCCTGTCTTAAGAATCCCTTTAATGTATCTTGGGTTTGTGATTTTTCCTGCAAAAAGAACACCCAAGTGAAGCGAGAATAATCATCCACAATAACTATACAGTACTTACTCCCACTGATGCTTATGTAAGCAATCAGGCCGAATAGATCCATGTGGAGTAATTCTAGTAGTCTGTCCGTTGTCATAATGTTCTTGTGTGGATGGTGGGTGCTAACTGCTTGACATGCACTCCAAACCCTGTCTTTCTCAAAATGAACATTTGTTAGTCCCAAAATGTGCTTTCCCTTTAGAAGCTTATGAAGATTCTTCATCCCAACATGGGATAGTTGGCGATGCCAGAGCCAACCCATGTTAGTCTTAGCAATCAAGCAAGTGTCTAGTTCAGCCTGATTAAAATCAACTAAGTATAGCTGACCCTCTAGCACTCCCTTAAAAGCTATTGAATCATCACTTCTTCTAAAGACAGTAACACCTATATCAGTAAAAAGACAGTTGTATCCCATTTTACATAATTGAGAAACTAAAAGCAAATTGTAATCTAAAGAATCTACAAGAAAAACATTGGAAATGGAACGGTCAGGAGATATGGCAATTTTACCCAAACCTTTGACCAAACCTTGATTTCCATCCCCGAATGTGATAGCTTTTTGGGGATCTTCATTTTTCTCATAGGAGGAGAACATCCTTTTCTCCCCTGTCATGTGGTTTGTGCACCCACTATCGATTATCCAACTTGAACCACCAGATGCATAAACCTACAAAACAAATTTAGGCCTTGTTCTTAGGTACCCAAACGGTCTTAGGTCCTTTCACATTAGAAACGAGTACCTTGGGTACCCAAACACAAGTCTTTGGACTCTTGTGTTTGCCCTCAACATATTTGGCAACTACTTGGCCTGATTTGTTAGTAAGCACATATGAAGCATCAAAAGTTTTGAATAAAATGTTATGCTCATTTGATGCAGCAGGAGTTTTCTTTTTAGGCAATTTAACATGAGTTGAATGCCTAGAGCTAGAAGCCTCATTTTTATACATAAATGCATGATGAGAAACAGTGTGAGGTTTTCTAGCATGAATTCTCCTAATTTTGTGCTTAGGATAGTTAGTAGGATATAAAATGTAGCCTTCACTATCCTAAACCATGGGAGCTTTGCCCTTAACAAAATTAGATAATCTTTTAGGGGCATTAAGCTTGACATTGCTCTCCTGTTGGAAACCAATGCCATCCTTAATGCCAGGGCGTCTCCCATTATAGAGCATGCTTCTAGCAAATTTAAACTTTTCATTTTCAAGTTCATGCTCATTAATTTTTGTAGTTAATTTAGCTATGTGATCATTTTGTTGTTTAATCATAGCAAGGTGATCATCTATAGCTTCTACATTAACATCTCTACATCTAGTACAAATAGACACATGCTCAACAGTAGATGTAGAGGGTTTGCAAACATTTAATTCTTCTATCTTAGATTTTAATTTAGCATTCACATCTCTAAGACAGGAAATGGAATCATTACAAACATTCAATTCTTCAACCTTAGAAATTAAACTAGCATTTTCATTTCTAAGACTAGTAATTGAATCATGAAAAATGTTAAGCTCCTTAGATAAGTTTTCACATTTTTCTACTTCCTGAGCATAAGCATTTTTCAATTTAACATGTTTTTTGTTTTCTTTAATAAGGAAGTCCTCTTGGCTATCCAAGAGTTCATCCTTCTCATGAATAGCATCTATTAATTCATTTAATTTTTTTTATTTTGCTCCATGTTAAGGTTAGCAAAAAGATTAAGTAGATCATCTTCATTTTCACTAGAGCTACCCTCATCACTAGATGTTGTATATTTGGGGTTGGCTCTAGAGTGTACCTTCTTTTTCTTGCTGTCCTTAGCTATGAAACATTTGTGGCCGACATTGGGGAAGAGGAGGCCCTTGTTGACGGTGATGTTAGCGGCATCCTCGTTGGAGGAGGAGTCGGTGGAGCTCTCGTCGAAGTCCCATTCCCGACACACGTGGGCATTTTGTAGTACCTCTTCTTCTCCTTCTTCTTCCCCTTCTTGTCGTCGTCCCTGTCACTTTCACTTGACATTGGACATTTTGCAATAAAATGACCGGGCTTACCACATTCGTAGCACAACCTTTTGGAGCGGGGTTTGTAGTCCTTCCCCCTCCTTTGCTTGAGGATTTGGCGGAAGCTCTTGATGATGAGCGCCATCTCCTCGTTGCCGAGCTTGGAGGCATCAATTGGAAGCCTACTTGGTGTAGACTCCCTCTTTTCTTCTTCTGTCGCTTTGAATGCGACGGGTTACACCTTAGGTGTGGAGGTGCCGCCATGCTCCAAGTTGACAATGTGTTTGGAGTCTTTGATCATAAGTTCAAAGCTCACAAACTTGCCAATAACCTCCTCGGGAGACATTAGTTTATATCTAGGATCCCCACATATTAATTGAACTTGAGTAGGATTACAAAAAACAAGGGATCTTAGAATAACCTTGACCATTTCATGGTCATCCCATTTGGTGCTCCCCAGGTTGCGCACTTGGTTCACCATTGTCTTTAGCCGGTTGTACATTGCTTGCAGCTCTTCTCCTTTGTTGAGGACGAATCGACCAAGCCCCCCTCGATCGTCTCCTACTTGGTGATCTTGGTCACCTCATCCCCTTCGTGCGCAGTTTTGAGGACGTCCCAAATTTCTTTGGCGGTCTTTAATCATTGCACATTGTTATACTCCTCTCGACACAAGGAGGCAAGGAGTATAGACGTGGCTTGGGAGTTAAAGTGCCTAATTTGGGCGGCCTCGTCCGAGTCGTAGTCCTTGTCCCCCACTTGTGGTACCTGCGCTCCAAATTCAACTATGTCTCATATGCTTTCGTGGAGTGAGGTTAGGTGATGCCTCATTTTATCACTCCACATACAATAATATTCACCATCAAAATATGGTGGTTTGTCTAAGGGAACAGAAAGTAATGGAGCGCGCTTTGAAATACGAGGATAGCGTAGGGGCATCTTACTATACTTTTTGCGCTCATGGCGCTTAGAAGTAGTGGACGATGATTCGGAGCCAGAGGTGGAGGGTGACGAAGAGTCGGTCTTGTAGTAGACCACTTTCTTCATCATCTTCTTCTTGTCACCCTTTTGATGCGTTTTGTTGGAGGAAGAGGATTCCTCCTTATGCTTGTGGCCAGACTCCCTTGAAAGGGTTCTCCCCGAGCTTGTGGGCTTGTCACCGGTCATGATCTCCCTCTTGGCATGATCTCCCAACATCACTTTTAGTTCTTAGACTCTTAATGAAGCACCGGGCTCTGATACCAATTGAAAGTTGCCTAGAGGGGGGTTGAATAGGCGTAATCTGAAATATCCAACTTTAAACACACACTACAAGCCGGAGTTAGCGTTATAACCAAAATCAAGTCCGGGAGAGAGGGAAAACAAATCAAATGGAAATCAAGCGAATGAACACGGTGATTTGTTTTATCGAGGTTCGGTTCCAAAGAACCTAGTCCCCGTTGAGGAGGTCACAAAGATCGGGTCTATTCCAACCCTTTCCCTCTCTCAAACGGCCACTTAGACCGAGTGAGCCTTTCCAAAATCAATCGGGTCACTAAGACCCCGCAAGGACCACCTAAACCCTTAGGTGTCTTTTGCTTTTATTACAAGTCATTTGAGAACAAGAATGAGAAATAAGAAAGGCAATCCAAGAGACAGGAGCTCAAATGAACACGAAATCACTCTCTCACAAGCCACTAAGTATTTGAGATGAATTTGGGACTTGGAGAGGCTTTGATCTTTTGACTTGTGTCTAGAGGTGAATGCTAGAGCTCTTGTAATGAATGTGATACTTAGAAATCTTGGATGCTTGGAGTTGTGGTGGTTGGGGGTATTTATAGCCCTCAACCACCAAAGTAGTCGTTGGGGAGGCTGCTGGCGATGGGCATACTAGACAGTCCGGTGCGCCACCGGACAAGCACTGTTGGCTGCTCGGTGCGCCGCCACGTCACCCTACCGTTAGTGTCTAGAGCTCGGTCGACCGTTGGTGCCTTTGTCTTCTTGTGACACCGGACAGTCTGGTGGTGCACCGGACAGTCTGGTGCCCCTCTGACTTGCTGCTCTGACTTTTGCCACGGTACTGTGCTGCACTATTCACCCATCAGAGTCGATCGTTGGCGCGAGTTAGCTGTTGCTCCGCTGGCACACCGAATAGTCCGGTGGCACATCGGACAGTCCGGTGAATTATAGCGGAGCGTAGGGGTGTAATCGGATCGAATACGGACGGATATCAATGAAATCATCTTTGTTTTCATATTTTTAGTCGGATTCGAATTCGAATACGGATAGCTTCGAATACGAATACAAATACGGATGTTCTCGAATACAAATACGGATAGTCATGGATCGAATACGAAGCTAATCGGACACGGATAGCGTCGGTAACGAATATTTTTGTCGGATATCGTGTACGACACCATTCCACACATATCATAGTTGTAATCATTTAGCCTCTCCTTTAGTCCAAATATTTTTGAGGATTATATGTACACATATGCTACACCTCCATAAAAATCCATGAATTTCTAAGGCTATTTTGAATGTTATTAATTTCTTTATGTAGAAAATCATTAAAATGCAATTAAATTCATAAAATATTGATAACTATGATATGTGGTTTCACGTGTTATTATGATATGTGGTTTCACTTATTATTATGGTGGTTTCACATGTAATCATTATGGGTTTCACAAATAAGTGGAAATGAAATGAAATAATTGATAACATCTTGTGGTTTTTATGGTCCAAACATTTTTTAGGATGCTATATGGACATATGTTACTCATACGCCAAATTTCGTGAATTTCTGAGACTATTTGTATATTATTAATTTCTTTTTGCAGAAAATCATCAAAATGCATTTAAATCCATATAATATTGTAGTATCGACCAAAAATTGCAAATAAGTTATCAAGACTAATAAACATTCCATAAGAAGATAACCTGAAGTCCCTACATGAAAATGAGAAAGTGAAGTAAATGTTATGTTGAAACTTGGATACTTAAGCTGATTTCACGTGTAACTCACACAACAAGTGTAAGAAAAATGAAAAGAATCACTGGCATCTTATGGACTTTATGGCCCAAACATTTTTTAAAATTTTATGTAGACAAATGTTAACCCTCCGTCAAATTTTATGAATTTCTAAGGCTATTTGTGTATTATTAATTTCTTTCTACAAAAAATCATCAAAATGTAATTAAAATCATAAAATAATCTAGTGTCTACCAAAAATTGCAAATAAGTTACCAGGACCAATAAACATTCTATTAAAGATAATATGAAGTCTCTATGTGAAAATGATAAAGTGAAGTATTGATTATGTTAAAATTTGGATAGTTAAGGTGATATCACATGTAACTCACGTAACAAGTGAAAGTGATTTGAAAGAAATGTTGGCAATATTTAGATTTTATGGCCCAAACATTTTTGAGGATGCTATATGGGCATATATTGCTCCTCCGTCAAATTTCATGATTTTTTGAAACTATTTGTGTATTATTATAATTTTTTCTACAGAAAATTATCAAAATGCATTTAAATTCATAAAATATTCCACTATTGACCGAAAATTGCAAATATGTTACCAGGAACAATAAACATTATATAAGAACATAACCTCAAATCCCCATATGAAAATGATAAAGTGAAGTATTGATTATGTTGAAATTTGAATATTTAGGGCGATTTCGCATGTAACTATCCGAATATCTGAAATCTGAAATCTGGTAAGATATCTGGGTAGATGTCCGGATATCCGAAATATGAAATCCGAACAGTTATCCGAGAAGATATCCGGATATCCGAAATCCGACGGATATCAGTCATATCATATTCGTATCCGATATCCGAACTGTACTATCCGAATTCGAATCCAAAATCCGAAAATTCTGCGGATATCCGAAAAATACTATCCAACCGAATAATTAGCCTCTTCGGACGGTCGGATGGTCGGATAATATCCGTACCGTTTACACCCCTAGCGGAGCGTGCCCGAGTTTTCCCGAGAGTGGCTCGTTGGACCCTGTACGGTCTTGGGGCACCGGACACTGTCCGGTGTGCCAGACCACAACACACTCAAGTCCTTTTTGCTCCTTTTGAATTGGGTCCCTAACTTGAATATTTATTGGTTTGTGTTGAACCTTATGCACCTGTAGAACATGTATTCTAGAGCAAACTAGTTAGTCCATATATTTGTGTTGGGCATTCAACCACCAAAATTAATTGTAGGAAAAGGTTAACCCTATTTCCCTTTCAGTTGTCGTAGATGAAGGTGTCATAATTGTGACCTCCAGGATGAAGGTCCCTTACATCATGTTGACGTTGATTTCCCCTTTCTCATTTTTGTCTTGCCATGTGATGTTGCTCTTCAAATGATTCATTAATTTGCTACTGTGGCAAGGCAACCTGAAGAATCTTTTCTTTTCAAGCTTCGACTTGGTTTCTGGATGGCTTCTAAGTTCTTGGTTTTTTGATCCATGTCGTCTTGTGGTGGTGGGTTGGTGGCCTTCCTCTTGTCGCCCCTTCAGTCATAGACTCCAGAGGGCTAGATATCTTTGAGCTAACACTTGTCTTGTGGAACAATAGCCCCAGTCCACTTTAGAGGCATGTGGTTGCGGTCACCAGAGGTGGACATCAATGTTGGTCTCATGTCAAGGCTCTTGCAAGGATCCATAACAGGGCTGGAAGTCGCCTAGAGGGGGGTGAATAGGCGAAACCTGAAATTTATAAACTTAAACACGCACTAAAGCTGGGGTTAGCGTTAGAATTAAATCGGAGTTCGAGAGATAGTTCTCCTTGCTTAGAGTTGCTCAATCAATGCAGATAACGTTTGGGAGCTAACTCAAATCAGTATGAGGAAGGGAACTTTAGAGAGAGGAAAGAGGAAAAACAAATCAAGTGAGAATCAATGCAAGTGGGCACGATGATTTGTTTTACCGAGGTTCGGTTCTAAAGAACCTAGTCCCCGTTGAGGAGGCCACAATGGCCGAGTCTATTGCAACCCTTTCCCTCTCTCAAACGGTCACACAGACCGGTCGAGGCTTCTCCTTAATCACTTGGGTCACTAAGACCCCGCAAGGATCACCACACACTTAGGCATCTGTTGCTAGCTTTACAAAGCACTTATGAAAATAAGGATAGAGAAGGAGAAAGCAATCCAAGCAACAAGAGCAATAAAAGAACACAAGTAATCCTCTCACAAGTCTCTAAGCACTAGAGTTGATTTTGGGAGCTTGGAGTGGATTGAATGCTTTGAATGTGTCTTGTAGTGTTTGACTTTGCTCTTGCAATGAATATGGAGTTTAGAAAACTTGGATGCCATTGAAGGAGGTGGTTGGGGGGTATTTATAGCCTCCAACCACTTTCTAGTCGTTGGCTGTTTTTGCTGACGATGGGCACACCAGATAGTCCGGTGTGCGCCACATCAGCGCGCCCGTTGGGGTTTGGAGCGGTCGACCGTTGGAACCCTTTGTCCTATAGCTGCACCGGACAGTCCGGTGCCACACCGGTGTGCTCTGACTTCTCTGCTCTGAGCTCTAACGCGCACTGTTCACTTTGCAGTCGACCGTTGGCGCCAGGTTACCGTTGCTCCGTTGGCTCACCGGACATGTCTGGTGAATTATAGCGGAGCGCGGCTTGAAAATTCCCGAGAGTGGCCTGTTCGCTTGGTGCTCGGCCTGGTGCATCGGACACTGTCCGGTGCGCCATTGGCAGCACACACTCAAGTCCTTTGCTCCAAATTTATTTGAGTCCCCAACATAAATTCTTTCTTGGTCTGTGTTGAACCTTATGCTCTTGAGATAAATAACATCTAGGCAAACTAATTAGTCCACGTGGTTTGTGATGGACGTCAACCACCAAAATCGATTATAGGAAATGATTAAAGCCCATTTCCCTTTCAAGGGCAAAAAAATAAATTATTTACCTTCTCCCCTTGCCATACGAGGTGTATGAGGGCAAGACGAGAAGGATGACAAAGGAACAAGTAGAATAAGACGATAGACATCCTGATTCTTTTTATAGCACATTGTCTCATTATAAGATTACCTTCATGTCACCCGTCGATTGCACGAAGGTTGATATAATCTTGACGCTTCGGAGGCAGAGCACTCCGAAGGTGAGAGGACATAATACTTGTTGGGCGAGAAAAAGTGTCTGTGCATGGGCATTGTTTACCTATATATAGGGACCCGACAATATACACTTTTGGATGAAATTATATTAATACCCTCACTTTCTATACACATGATCTACAAAATCCACTAAGAGCATACTTGTCTTCTCTCCACATGTTGTGTACGTCTCTTCCACTCCCCTTCATCTACATGACATCAGGGATAACCTTTGGTCGCATTAGGGCAGTTCGTCTGGTTTAGGGAGACGAAGATATTGTCTCCTCCTTCAGTCTGTGATGATTTTTGGCTGAAGCTTACTTCGCTATTCCAAATGACAAACTTGGAAAAGGTTAGAGTTCATCAAGTTGAGGACCTTCGGTGAGGACTCGCTCCCAACACCTAGTATCGATATGTTGGCTGGCACGGGTCGGGGAGTGGTGGTCGTCGGAGTGGTGGCGTCGCTCGAATTGGGTCGACAAGGGCCTAGAAGAAGACGTTAGTAGATCGTTGATGGAGGCTTGTCTCTAACTCCTTGAACAGCAAAGCTTGTGACTCGGGTGGGAAGGTTGGGGTGCTCTGGGGAGGACGAAACACAATCTCTAGTGCTCCTGAATGGTGGTAGTGGCACTAGTGGCGAGAGGAGAGGGCTCGGGTGGCTGGGAGCTTGAATGGGGGTGAGAAGATGGTGCAGAGGGCTCCTTTTATAGTTGTGTACCATTGGTTGGTTGGATGGTGGTGGCTCAGACTTGAGTAGCGTAGCCAGGGTCTGGTTGAATGTCGGTGAGCTTGTGCCATTGAATTGCACGACATTAGGGGAGAGAAGAGGGGAGAAATGGTCAACTTGAATGCCCATAATGCCCACTATCGAGTGACAGGGATAGGAGCAGTGCTCGAGCTAAGGATGGTGGGATCGATGGCGACACGTACGCGCCGGGGATCAGAGAGAGGTGCGAGAGATTAGGAATGAGATGTGGGGCTCACCTGTCAACGACTTGGAGAATGGGCGAGCACAGGGGTATGCGCCAACAAATGGGGCCCTCCTATTAGAGTGACAGGGGCACACGGGGTCCTAGGCCAAAAGGCCACTTAGGGCGACTCGATTACTATTTTATCTTTTTATGTTTTCTAGATTTGAAATTAAGTTTGATTTTCATATTCAAATTAAATGAACTCCAAACCACTTAAAAATTTTAAAGAAAATTAGAAATATTAATATGATCATTTTGATGGAGTTTAGGCCATTTTCTTGGTTAGGATATTTGTATAAAAATATTTTTTCCCTTTCTCTATTTGAAGTAAACTAGGGTAAAATATGTTTAAAAAGGGAGAAAATTTTTATCCCTCTCAAAATAGTAGTGTGCTGTTATTGAGTTTAAAGGAAATTTGTAACAAGCAAAATTAGGGTGTTACGGTCAAGATCCAACAGAGATGGCTTAACCCTTATCTCACTCGCGTACAAGACTTGGTCGTACCAATGGGTGCTAGGTGCTTCATACGTTGTTATACATACTTGGACATGGTCTGATGAGGTGGATTTAAGGTCCCTCTGAGTTTGGTGTCTGTAATCCTAATGGATCTTACAATCGTATATACATTAAAAGTCCCTACATAGGCACTAGAATATTGGGTCCATGAGGCTCCGATTATCAACGTCAAAAGTCCCTACACGGGCACCCGAAAAAGCGAGTCCATGAGGCTCAATCATCTGCCAAAGTACCTCATGAATGACTATTAGGCCAAGTCGAAGAAGCTCGAACAGCTATGACAAGTCCCTTTAAGGGCATTGGAAGGCTAAGTATATGAGGCTCAATCATCTCCCAAAAGATCGAGTACATTAGGCTCTGTTGTTACTAAAGTCATTGCGAAGGCTCTAGAGTATGAAATCTATGATGCTCGTCTATGTATCATAAAAGTCCCTCTTAGGGCCATTGAGTGTCGAGTCCATGAGGCTCAAACATCTACATCAAAATATCCCTCACAAGGGTTCTAAAACATTGAGTTTATGTACATTGGTTATTGATATATCTCTATAAGAACTTTGAATACCGAGTTCATGAAATTCATTTATCTACAAAGATGGTTGTAGCATCCCAAAAATTTAAATCTTGAAATTTTCTCAAACTCGCTCTAAATTCAAAATGAATTTTAAATTTCGTTTCAAAATGTTTGTTTGCGAGTTGATATCAACAAATAAAATATAGTGGTCTATATTCTCTCCAAAATCCTCCTCGAAATACTACCCAAATATTTCCCCAGTGATCCCCCTCAAATTCTTTCCAGAAATACTGCCAAGATATTTCCCCAGTGATCCCCTCTGATTCTTTCCAGAAATACTATCCAAATATTCCACCAATATTTCTCCAAATACTTTCCTCTTGAGAAATACCTCCCGAATCATTTTTAAAGTCCCCACAAATATTTTCTCCATAATTTTCCTCATGCTCATATGTATACGTACGCCTCCGGTGTCATACGGTGAGCTCTACAAGCTAATTACACTTATACAAGACAAATCCATGCTTATTTCCCACTAATCCTCTCATCCTCCCACTAATCCTCTCATCCCTCCCCCTAATCCCACACCGAGCCTATAAATAGAGGGGCAAGGGCCTCCTCTCAAGCCATCCCAAGCCATTTCATGGCAACTCTATTCCCCCACACACGCCCACTCCACTTCCCACACAAGCACACACTAGCACAAGGATCGTTCAGTCGTTCTTCGATCGTTCGTCCACCTGTTCTTAGTTTGTTTGTTTGTTCGTTCGATCATTCATGGTTCGTTCGTCCATTCGTTCATCCAAATAATCTTTGTTCAGCCGTTATGCTGCCGAAATTTCGATCGTTCGTTCGTTCGATCATTCGATCGTTCGTCGTTCGTTCATAGTTCCTATTCATCGTTCATCGTTCGTTCATAGTCCCTATTTATCATTCGTCCAAATAATCTTTGTCCAGCCGTTATGCTGCCGAAATTTCGATCGTTCGTTCGTCTGATCATTCGATCGTTCGTTCGTTCGTTCATAGTTCCTATTCATCGTTCAACGTTCATTCATAGTCACTATTCATCGTTCATCGTTCGTTCATACGAACTATTCACCATCACTATCCACCGTTACTATTTATCGTTACTATTCATCGTTACTGTTCATCGATCATCCGATCACCCCAAATTTCAACTACTCATCCATCATGCTGTATAGTCCACCTAAGACCAGCCAGACCAATATTCCAGTCATACGAACTCTGGTGACTGTGATTTTCCTTCCAGTAGGAACTTCCCATCTGGTCATCCATCCCAGGTTTTTCCAAGTTGAGCACGCTTAACTTTGGGATTCTTATTTCTGAATTCTTATCAAATTATTCCCTATCCAACCATGTCATCCCTTAAGCATGGTGCATATTCCAGAAAACTCCCAAAATACTCTTGTCCCATATTCTGCCTATAATTTCCCTGTTCAGACTAAATCAGTCGATTCATTCGCCACTATTCTCACCAACAGTGAACTCTACTGTACTACACCACATACGCCCAGCTATAAATACACCCAGCTACCCTCTCCCTCTCCACACAATCAACACCCTCAGCCAAGGCAAACACCTCACCCACTCAGTTACTCCGCTTCGCCGGCTACGCGCATAGTGTCGCTTCACCTCCAATCCACCCTTCTGGTAAGTACCTCCGCTCCGCCACCAGTAATATCACAACAACACATGACACAGATTCTGCTCAAGACTCTACCCATCCATATATCACCATTCTGGCCACTATACTAAATATTTGTTGGTATACTTGCCTGTTTGTATGTTTGCTTGTTCATGTTGCATAGTTATCGGAGCATTCGTGCCGTCTCGTGGAGGCCGGATCTGCAAGTCTACGCCAGGCGGTGGAGCCAGAAGCCAGTTCCGCGAGCTCTCCCCCTTTCGCCGGATAAGCACGGCAAGCTCACTGGATCCCTTTGATGCATAAATTACCTATGATTTTTCAACCACAACCCTTAGCCTGTTATTTTATGCATGATATGATTTTGAGACAAGTTATTATGGCCACCCAGCCGCTTGCCGCAATCAATCTTTATACTCCTTGACACTTTGGTTACAAATGATTTGAGAAAAGGTGTGAGTTTTCAAAAGAAAATGCTTTTCAAATGGGTATGATGAAGGGTTGTCACTCTTATCACCTTTTGAGTGGGGATGACCAGGGACTCCCTGGTTTAGGGGAGGTCCTAAGGTGATGGCTTAGCTGGGTTAGGTGTGAGCAGAAGGATTGTCCCCTCATATAAGGACCGGTTTGTCATCCTTCACTACCTGTACTCATGACAATTACAACCACTCGAGACTGTATGGGCAGTCACTCAATCTAAACTCGTACGGTCCAAACCCCAGGGTTATGATGGTTGGGGAGCACCAGGAGGATAAGGAGGGGGAATGTTTTGTCCGGTTTGGACATGGCGGTGGCCTGACTCCTTCCGGTATAACCATTAAGGTAAGGACGTGTGAGGAAAGAGAGAGATTCGGCATTCGGATCTCACGACGGTGAGATTGCAGAAACCGGACTAGTGGGTAAAGTGTACCCCTCTGCATAGAGTTCAAACCTATTCGAATAGTCCGTGTCCTCTGGTATAGACAAGTCTGGTGGGGTATGACAATTAGTGTTTTGTTTTCAAAAAATGCTTTTGAAAAGTGGTTTTAAAAGGTCCAGCGGTTGAGTCGTGAGCTATGGTGGACGGGAAGTCCAGTAGCTATATTTGAAAATGAAAACCAGTGGGAAACTGTTGAGATACCTGGATGGTTTAGTCCAGGGGATTTTGTTCTATATTGAAAAACTTCCTGCTCCTTTGGGAGAGGATGCGCTTTGAAAAATACAAAATGTTTGACAAAATAACCTTGCATCAAATATTGCTCTTTCTACAAAATATCCTGAGCTCCACATATTCCATGCATTATATCTGATTTCCCCATTCCACGAGGGAAGGTGGGCTGCTGAGTACGTAAGTACTCACCCTTGCTTATTTGTTGTTTTTTAGAAAAGGAGATCGCTGATCGGGTAAGAGTTATGCCTGTTCCCAACCTTGCATGTGGCTGTTGGACCGCTGATTTGCTTCGTTGCGTACATCGGATTGCTTCAGCCCCACTCTGATGTTATGTCCCGAGTTGTGGACCAACTCTTAAAGTTGATCGCCACCTTTATAGGTTTGTCTCGTTTAAGCAGATTTGAAACTATCTGATGTATAAATGTGTTTACTAGCCTCCTGGGACTAGTAATTGTATCACATTTGAGTCCCAGAGGATTGGGGCGCTTCAATGGTTCTTTGTAAGATCACTATAATATCGAGCCTATGTGATTCGGCCATCTACCAAGATATTTTCCATAAGGGTTTTGGAGTTTTGAGTTCATGAAACTCAGATACCTATGAGGTTTTTCCTTATATGGATTGCTTTAGGATAAGCATACTCAACTATAAATTAATACCCAACTTGGGTATAGTCAAGGCTATGATGCATAAAAAGTTGAAGTGTCATAATATATAGAGTATTCAATATATGATAGTGTTCAACACAATTACATTCCTAGATTATTACAATTGAATATCCACTTGATATGAGATATTAGCTGCCATTGGTTGGACTTATTTAAAAAGATCTTCAATATTATTGTCGGTGTTTCAAAACCCGGGGGGTCCCTGGACCGACGAGTGAATCGTCGCCGCGTGCCCCAGCCCAGATGGGTCGACGCGAGGCGGAACGCGAAGGGGGGAAAGGATGCAGCCAGAGGGAGGCAGGCGTGAGAGAGTGGATCCCGTGGCCTTTGTGTTAGCCCCACGCCTGAGTCAGGTGCGCTTGCAGTAGGGGGATACAAGCGTCCACGCGGGAGTGGGAGCGAGCGGCCTTGCGCGAGCGCCGTCCCGTCCTTCTCCGCGCGGGCCAACTAACCCTCTGTAAGAGGGCCCTGGTCCTCCCTTTTATAGGCGTAAGGAGAGGATCTAGGTGTACAATGGGGAGTGTAGCAATGTGCTAACGTGTCTAGCGGTGGAGAGCTAGCGCCCTAAGTACATGCCATCGTGGCAGCCGGAGAGGTCTTGGCACCCAGTTCGCGTGGTGTCGTGGCTGTCGGAGGAGTGCTGGAGCCTGGCGGGAGGACAGCTGTTGGGGATGTCGAGTCCTTGCTGACGTCCTCTTGCTTCCGTAAGTGGGCTGAGAGCCGCCGTCGTCACAGGGCATGCGGGGCGCCATCATTACTCGCATGGTGGAGCGAGCCAGATGGGATGCCGGTCTGGTTCCCCGTAGCCCGAGTCAGCTCGGGGTAGGGTAATGATGGCGCTTCCTGTTGACGTGGTCGGTCCATGCCCTAGGCTGGGCGAGGTGGAGGCTCCTCCGAGGTCGAGGTCGAGCCCCCGGGTCGGGCGAGGCGGAGTTCGTCGTCTTTCGGGACTGAGCCCATGTCCGAGCCCTGGGGTCGGGCGAGGCGGAGTTTGCCGTCTTCCGGGGCTGAGCCCGAGTCCGAGCCCTGGGTCGGGCGGAGCGGAGTTCGCCGTCTTCCGGGGCTGAGCCCGAGTCCGAGCCCTGGGTCGGGCGGAGCAGAGTTCGCCGTCTTCCGGGGCTGAGCCCGAGTCTGAGCCCTGGGTCGGGCGGAGCGAAGTTCGTCGTCTTCCGGGGCTGAGCCCGAGTCCGAGCCCTGGGTCGGGCGGAGCGGAGTTCGCCGTCTTCCGGGGCTGAGCCCGAGTCCGAGCCCTGGGGTCGGGCGAGGCGGAGTTTGCCGTCTTCCGGGGCTGAGCCCGAGTCCGAGCCCTAGGTCGGGCGAAGCCGAGTTCACCGTCTTCCGGGGCTGAGCCCGAGTCCGAGCCCTGGGTTGGGCGGAGCGGAGTTCGCCGTCTTCCGGGGCTGAGCCCGAGTCCGAGCCCTGGGTCGGGCGGAGCGGAGTTCGCCGTCTTCCGGGGCTGAGCCCGAGTTCGAGCCCTGGTCGGGCGAGGCGGAGTTTCCTAAGACGCCCGAGGCCGGCCTTGGCTGCTGTCAGCCTCACTCTGTCGGGTGGCTCAGCAATCGGAGCGGCGCAGGCGGCGCTGTCCTCTTGTCAGACCAGTCAGTAGAGCGGCGAAGTGACTGCGGTCACTTCGGCGCTGTCGACTGGTGGGCGTGCGTCAGGATAAAGGTGTCAGGCCACCTTTGCATTAAATGCCCCTGCGATTTGGTCAGTCGTCGTGGCGATATGGCCAAGGTTGCTTCTCGGTGAAGACTGGGCCTCGGGCGAGCTGACAGTGTGCCCGTTACTGGAGGGGGGTCCTCGGGCGAGACGTAGGTTCTCCGGGGTCGGCTTCCCTTGCCCGAGGCTAGGCTCGGGCGAGGCACGATCGTGTCCCTTGAATGGACCGATCCTTGATTTAATCGCACCCATCAGGCCTTTGCAGCTTTGTGCTGATGGGGGTTACCAGCTGAGATTTAGGGGTCTTGAGGGTACCCCTAATTATGGTCCCCGACAGTAGCCCCCGAGCCTCCAAGGGAGTACTAATACTCGCTTGGAGGCTTTTGCCGCACTTTTTTGCATTCTGTTCCAGTGGGTGCGCGCGAGCGCACCCGCCGGGTGTAGCCCCTGAGGCCTCGGAGGAGTAGTTTTACTCCTTCGAGGTTTTAGTGTGTTTCGCAACACTTCGGCTGGTCTAGTTGTTCCCTCATGCGAGCTGGCCGTAGCCCGAGTGCACGGTCGGGTCCCAAGTTCTCGGGCTGGTATGTTGACGCTGTCAACAGTTTGGCCGGAGCCGGGTTTGCGAGAGCAGCCCTCGAGCCTCTGCACAGGGCGAGAGGACGGTCAAGGACAGACTCGTCTTTTTTACATACGCCCCTGCGTCGCCTTTCCGTAAGGAGGAGGGGGGGGGGAAAGCGCCATGTTGCCCTCGGAGGGCGCCGAACATGGTGTTTCCGGTGACCTGCTGGCGGGTAATCCGAGCGGACGCCCGTGCCCCATTTGCTAGGGGTCGGCTAGAGGCCCGGAGGCGCGCTCCAAAAGTACCCGCGGGTGATCTGCCGGACCCGGTCCCCTTTGACGGGGTCCGAGGGCTCGACGCCTCCCTCTGATGGGATTCCGTTACAAGATCGCTCCCGCTGGTCTCGAAAATGTCCTAGGGTACCTCAGGAGCGTAGCCCGAGCCTTGGTTATGTATCGAACGTACCCAGGGTCATCCCTCGCTGTAACATCCCAAAAATTCAAATTCTGAAATTTTCTCAAACTTGCCCTAAATTCAAAATGAATTTCAAATTTCATTTCAAAATGTTTGTTTGCAAGTTGATATCAGCAAATAAAATATAGTGGTCTATATTCTCTCTATAATCTCCTCAAAATATCCTACAAATATTTCCCCAGTGATCACCCTCAAACTCTTTCAGAAATACTGCCCAAATATTCCACCGATATATCTCCATGTATTTTCCTCTTGAGAAATACCTTCAGAATCATTTTTCAAGTCCCTACAAATATTTTCTTCATAACTTTCTTCATGCTCATACGTATATGTATGCCTCCGGTGTCATACGGTGAGCTCTACAAGCTAATTACACTCATATAAGACAAATCCATGCTAATCTCCCACTAATCCTCTCATCCTCCCACTAATCCTCTCATCCCTCCCACTAATCCCCCCACCATGGCTATAAATAGAGGGGCAAGGGCCTCCTCTCATCCCACCCCAAGCCATTTCATGGCAACTCTCTTCCCCCACACACCCACTCCATGTTCCACACAAGCACACACTAGCACAAGGATCATTCGATCGTTCTTCGATCGTTCGTTCCCCTGTTCTTAGTTTGTTCGTTCGTTCGTCCGATCGTTCGTCAGATCGTTCATGGTTCGTTCGTCCGTTCGTCCGATCGTTCAATCGTTCGTCCGTTCGTTCGTCCAAATAATCTTTTTCCTGCCATTATGTTGCCGAAATTCCGATCATTCGTTTGTTCGATCATTCGATCGTTCATCGTCCGTTCATAGTCCCTATTCATCGTTCATCGTTCGTTCATAGTCCCTATTCATCGTTCTTCCAGATAATCTTTGTCCTGCCGTTATGCTGCCAAAATTTCGATCGTTCGTTCGTTCGATCATTCGATCGTTCATCGTTCGTTCATAGTTCCCTATTCATCGTTCATCGTTCGTTCATAGTCCCTATTCATCGTTCATCGTTCGTTCATAGTCCCTATTCATCGTTCTTCTAGATAATCTTTGTCCTGCCGTTATGCTGCCGAAATTCCGATCGTTCGTTCGTCCGATCATTCGATCGTTCGTCCGTTTGTTCGTCCAAATAACCTTTTCCTGCCGTTATGCTGTCGAAATTCCGATCGTTCGTTCGTCCGATCATTCGATCGTTCGTCCGTTCGTTCATAGTTCCTATTCATCGTTCGTTCATACGAACTATTCACTATCACTATTCACCATTACTATTCATCGTTACTATTCACATACACTATTCATCATCGTTACTATTTACCATTACTATTCATCGACGATACTATTCATCGATGATATCTATAATTACTTTTCCGTCACCACTATTCATTGTTACTAATCATCATTACTATTCATCGGTCATCTAGTTATCCCAAATTTCAACTACTCATCCATCATGCTGTCCAGTCCACCTAAGACCAGCCAGACCCATGTTCCAGTCATACAAACTCTGGTGACTGTGATTTTCCTTCCAGTAGGGAACTTCCCATCTGGTCACCCATCCTAGGTTTCTCCAAGTTGAGCACGCTTAACTTTGAGATTCCTTCGAACCAGGCTCCCAAACTCAGATTCCAATAATTTTCGTTTCTAAATTCTTATCAAACTATTCCCTACCCAACCATGTCATCCCTTAAGCATGGTCCATATTCCATAAAACTCCCAAAATACTCTTGTCCCATATTCTGCCTATAACTCTCCTGTTCATACTAAGTCAGACGATTCATTCGTCACTATTCTCACCAACAGTGAACTTCACTGTGCTACACCACATACACCCAGCTATAAATACACCCAACTACCCTCTCCCTCTCCACACACACTCAACACCCTCAGCCAAGGCAAACACCCCACTCACTCAGTTACTCTGCTCTGCCGGCTACACGCATAGTGTCACTTCGTCTCCAGTCCACCCTCCTGGTAAGCACCTTCGCTCCACCACCAGCAGTATCTCAACACCATATGACACATATTCTACTCAAGACTCTACCCATCCCTATATCACTATTCTGACCACTATACTAAATATTTGTTGGTATACTTGTTGGTTTGTATGTTTGCTTGTTCATGTTGCATAGTTATCGGAGCGTTCGTACCGTCTCGTGGAGGCCAGATCTACAAGTCTACGCCAGGAGCCAGAAGCCAGTTCCGCGAGCTCTCTTTCCCCTTCGCCGGATAAGCACGACAAGCTCACTGGATCCCTTTGATGCATAAATTACCTATGATTTTTCAACCACAACCCTCAGCCTGTTATTTTATGCATGATATGATTTTGAGACAAGTTATTATGGCCACCCAAGCCACTTGCCGCAATCAATCCTTAATATATTTGATACAAATGATTTGAGAAAAGGTGTGAGTTTTTCAAAGGAAAATGCTTTTCAAAATGTGTATGATGAAGGGTTTTCACCCTTATCACCTTTGAGTAGGGATGATCAGGGACTCCCTGGTTTAGGGGAGGGCCTAAGGTGATGGCTCAGCTAGTTTAGGCGTGAGCAGAAGGATTGTCCCCTCGTATAAGGACCGGTTTGTCATCTTTCACTACCTGTACTCATGATAAGTACAACCACTCGAGACTGTGTGGGCAGTCACTCAATCTAAACTCGTACGGTCCAACCCCAGGGTTATGAAGGCTGGGGAGCACCGGGAGGATAAGGAGGGGGAATGTTTTGTCCGGTTTGGACATGGCGGTGGCCTGACTCCTTCTGGATAACCGTTAAGGTTAGGACGTGCGGGGAAAGAAAGAGATTCGGATTCGGATCTCACTGATCATGAGATCGCAGAGCCGGACTAGTGGGTAAAGTGTACACCTCTGCGCAGAGTTTGAAAACCTATTCGAATAGTCTGTGTCCACAGGAATGGACGAGTCTGGTATGGTATGGCTGTTGGGGGCCTTCGTCCTCCGAAGGTCCTCAAAAACATGATTTGACAATGTTTTCCAAGTGGATTATATGAACAGGTATTTTCGGATTCGAAATTACGGATATGGAGCACGACCAGGACGAAGCCTGAACCAGACGAAAGTCGAGGGCAGCCGAAGCTATGCGCAGGGAAGCTTCGGCGCGATGGCATAAGGGGGAACCGACTTAAAGATGAAAAGACTTCGGGGGCCTCGGCAGATTTTCATAAACCGTTAACAAATGTAATGGACATGGATGTAATTTTACGCGGGCTGAATCCCGCGTCTATAAATAGATGAACAGTACTCCCGTACTGTTCACGCGGACTGGGCATTTGCTTTTGCGTCACGCTTGTACTTTTATCTTCTCTCAAGACAGAAGGTATATTTGTAATTTGAAATCATTTCTATTTCTTCATGTTAATAAAATAAAAATGATTTTATGATGTTTACATTATATTTCATGCTTTATATGAATCCTTCGTCATCGCTTGTTATATTTACGAAGGTATGTCTCTTGTGACCTTCGTCCGGAACTCATTATTTCCCGAAGGGGAATAATGTTTCAAAGGACGAAGGACTTTAACACTTAACACTTTTTATGTTGCCTTGTTCTTAACTCTTAGCATTTAAGAACGAGTCCCCAACATTGGCGCCCACCTCCGGTGAACTCACTTCCACTTCGAGCTTTTTTGTACACCTTCGGAAGCTATGGCGCCGAAGAAAGCTTCAGCGACTGGGGCTTCAACACTGCAACCGCTGGACCACAACCAGGAGACCGTCTCTCTTCGCGAGGCCCGAAGCCAGAAGAGAAAGGCTGTCAGCCCGACACTTCAGGAAGAAGAGCTAGACCAAGAAATCAGGGATATGGAGATGCTACACCAACAAGTACAAAGGAAGAAGGAGAAGATGGCCCGCCTAGCTGAGTTGCAAAGGCAGATAGACGAAGCCTCTGAGGAAGTCCGCCATCTTACTCACGATGAGCAGAACAGAAGGCCTCATCAGAAAGACCTTCATCAGGAGGGCTTCGTCAACGAAGATGACTGGTATGATAATTTCCATCAGGGAAATTTTGTTTTCGATGATGCTTCTCCTCTGTCTGCTGAGCTGCAGGCTACACCTTGGCCTCTATCCTATAAGCCACCCCAGCTTCCCATGTTTGATGGTCACTCCGACCCGAAGCAATTCTTGATGAGCTACGAAGCAACGGTGTCTTCGTACGGGGGCAATGCTGCAGTCATGGCGAAGTCTTTCGTCATGGCCGTCAGGAATGTTGCTCAGACCTGGTATTCCTCCCTTCGGCCAGGAACAATAACTTCATGGCAGAAGCTGAAGGATATGTTACTGACCAGCTTTCAAGGATTTCAGACGAAGCCGGTCACAGCTCAAGCCCTGTTTCAGTGTATTCAGGATCACGAAGAGTACCTTCAGGCGTATGTCCGAAGGTTTTTACGATTGAGGGCGCAGGCACCAACGGTGCCCAATGAGATTGTTATCGAAGCCATGATCAAGGGGCTTCGTCCTGGGCCTGCAGCTCAATACTTTGCTAGAAAGCCTCCTCAGACCTTGGAGAAATTGCTCCAAAAGATGGATGAGTACATTCGTGCTGACAATGACTTTCGTCAAAGAAGGGAGGAGGCCTTCAGATTTTCTGAAATAACCAGGGGCTTCGGAGGAAGATACTACCCGAGACATGTCCGTTCCATCCACAACACTCAGAATGATGATAAGGGGAGTCAGAACAGACCGCAATGCTCCTCACAGGCTTCGGGGCAACAACAAACTTCCTTCCGGCCACCAGCTCCAAGAGGCAGAGGCGCCAGGGGCTTCGGCGGAAGATTCGGAGATCAGCCAAGGAGACTGTTTTGCTTGTTCTGTGGAGAAGGCAAGGGCCATACCACTAGGTCGTGCCATATTACAATCCAGAAGCAAAAGGAAATTGCCGAAGCTGCATCTCAACAAGCTCAGCCGAAGCAGGTCATGCATACTGCTTCGTATCATCCGCCTTATATCCCACAATACATAGACAACCACCCTGCAGCTTCTGTAGCTTCGGCAAGTCAACCTCAAGCTTCCTGGCAACAGCTTCCGCCCCCACCTCCATTGCAGCAAGGTCAACAGCCAGAAGGGAGTCAATACGCTCCACATCAGAGGGACTTCAGAGAGCAGTCCGAAGCTCGCACAGTCAATAGCACTGTGCCAGAGTCGAAGCACATTTATTAACACATATCCTACCTTTGATAGCAGTCTTTCCTATTCAGTTGTATTTTCTGTGAAGCAAAAAACATTGACAGTTTTCATGTAATAATTTCGTTGTTTTCCACGAGGAAGATCTATTTGCTCCACAAGCTTAAGTTGCTGAAGCTTAAAATTTTTCCGTTACCAAGGAGGACCTTCGAATTAAAAATCCTTCGGAGTAACAGAAAGTCGTTCTAAGGAATGCAGAGTAAGTTTGTGAAGTCACAAAAAGCCGTTCCAAAGGGAGCGCAGTGTAAGTTTTCTGCTCAGAAGTCGTTCCTAAAGGAATGCAGAGCCTACAGCGAAAAGTCAACGCTGATACCGCCTAAGTAAAAGGCGAAGAAGCTCCTAAGGGAGGCTTACAGCAAAAAGTCAACGCTGATACCGCCTAAGTAAAAGGCGAAGAAGCTCCTAAGGGAGGCTTACAGCGAAAAGTCAACGCTGATACCGTCTAAGTAAAAGATGAAGAAGCTCCAAAGACGTTCCTAAGGGAATGCAGAGCTTACGAATATATTTTATGTGTATCTTCGGAACAAATGTCACATGCATAACATAACATCATCACATCATTTTGCATAGCATAAGCATCATACATCATATTGCATTTGGCAAGAGAAGGGGATACTCTCAACCTTCGAAAGGATGCTTTGAGAAAGTGACTTCGAAATTGTATAAGCTTCGGAATACAGCTTCGGAGAATATTTTTACGAAACATGGGCAGGCTTTATCAGATCAATACCGAAGTTGTATAGCTTCGGAGTATAGCTTCGGACAATGTTTCCACGAAACATGGATGGAATTCATCAGAACAATTTTAACGAAGAATGTCTTCTTCACGAAGCATGAAAAGAAGGGAAGGTGTTTTTTCGCCGAAGGCTCAAAAATGGTATGTATTTAAAGTTTCATGCATCGTAAAGAATTCAATAATGAAAAGAGACTTGTATATTACATTCAAATGTACAAAGTGTTACATAGATTACACTTTAAACGTTTTTTCCAAATAGCATCTAATCTTCTCTCAATACTGCTTCGGCGGCCTCATTTAGAAGTTGATCAACAACCTTGTTCAAGATAGTTTCGGCCATTTGTTTAATTTCTTCATCCCCTTTCGTGTGGGGGTCGGCAGTCGATCCAGCAATTTCTGAGGGAAGAAAACATTTCTTCATTACCTTTACAAATCTTGAGCAAAGTTTGACATAAAAATTACAACACAATAAAAGCGACTAATTGGTACCTAATTGTCTTTCGGGCTCCGTACTCCTTTCGGCAGCCTCTGCTACTTTTCTAGCATCATGAATGCCTTTTTCGCTTCTTTGGATGATCTCTTGCGCCATTCCTCGACCGCCGTCGTTCCAGATATCAGTAAAAAATTTGCCACCAACCACGCTTGCTTCGGCCGAGGGGTCCTTGATATCTTCGGAAGATAAGGTAGCTTCGGACTGAGCTAAAAATTTTACATGCCCGCAACCTTTCTTCTCTAAGACTGAAGCAAGTCCTCTGGCGCCCGAAAAAGCGCATATGTCGCCACGACTGTTCAGAATCTCTTCGAAGGCCTCTGCTTCGTGGCTAATCCATTCCAGCGGATCTTCGGGATTGCCTCGAGAAAAATTCTCTTCGCTGGAAAAGGCACCGACGCTAGCAAAGCTGTTTTTAATTTTATTCACGCATTCTATAGATTTAACATAACATTTCCCCTGAAATGTGCGAAGCTCCTTAACTCTTGATTCCAATTTGCTGACCATAAAATCACTAAGTTCTCGTTTCGTTTCCTCAAGCGCGCGCTCCTCTTTAGCTCTAGCCAGTTGTTTCCGAAGATCTTTAATCTCGCGTTTTTGAGCTTCGGTTTGGGCCTTTGAAGCAGCTTCGTCTTTTTTCACTTTATCTATCAATGTAAGCAGAATTTTATCTTTTTCCAAAGCTTCGTTTCTCAGCTTGATAACTTCGGAGCGTAAATTATTAAACGCAATTTCATAACTTTCATCTTCGGCGCTCTTTTGCGCTCTTAGTGCGTTGCTTAGAATCAGGCCCTATACGAAAAAGAATTCATATAAGAAAAAAGGAATGATTTGCGTAAAAAAAAATAATAATAAGGTGGTTTTTCAAGCGCTTAATTCCCGTACCTTCAGGCTGTTGTACGCAAGACTGTCTGCGAGATCTTCTTTCGTCATGGCGCTTAATCCAGATTCAAGCTTCGGGAAACCAATACTCCTGGCCATCTCTCGGCAGACAGATAGCTCTTTGTTGTCAGGCAGGCAGTACAAGAAATCATCTTCATTTGTCCCATTGAATATTACTGCCCCCTTTGGATATTTTAGCTCCTTTGCATAATGGTTAGCTTCATGAGTTTCTTCTTCAGATAGTTTTTTCCCCGAAGCATGTCGTATGATGTAATCACACATGCTGGCAGGCGCTTCGGGGATGGCAGTGTCAGTTTCTTCAACTAAAATTGGTTCTGGTATTTTTATTGCTTCGGCTTCCAAAGTTTGCTCCTTGAAGGGCTCTGAAGGCCCAGCCTTAGCTTCAGCTTGTTGCCTCGGAGCTTCAGAAGAAGCTTCAGCAATGTCAGCACTCTTTTTTGGAGTTGTGCTTGAAGACTTAATTGTCTCCAAGACATCTAGTACATTTACCATTCTCTTCCTTTTTGGGGTCACCATTGGACCCTTTTGGATTTTTGCTGCTTCGACATTTGCTACAGGACTAAAAATTTCTGACGTTTTTTCCTTAGTCGGATTTTTCGCTTCTTCCATTTTTTCTGTGAATGGCGCTTCGGCCATCTCTGCAAATTCTGGCAGTAAGGTTGGCTGTTCAGCTTCGGCGGCCGAAGAAGTTTCTCCGGTGAACTCAGGCACCGAAGCTGGTTCAATATGGCGTGGTCGGTGTGTGAGGACCTTCAACCTTTTTCCTTTCGGTTCTGGCTCGCTAGGAGCAGTTGCAGCTTCTTCTTTTTCAGAGTTTATGTTTTTCCTTTTTTGCCTTCGGATGGGATAACGATAATCAGGGTAGAAGAACCCGACTGCATCAAACACTCGGTTGAGTCTCTTCTTTTTTCGGCCTCCGAAGGCTGCTGATAGTGCAGTATTTTCAGCCTTCGAATATGCCCCAAGTAATTCATCACTTAATGTTTCAATGCTTTTCAGCCAGTCATCATCAGGTTCAACAAATTTATCTGCATATTTGAATGTGTACTTTAATCTGACTAGTCCGCCTTCGTCAGACTCTTTGATGGTTTCCTTCGGCATTTCCCACTTCTCTGCAAGTGGCCATACCCTGAAGGCAATGTGTTCTTGGACCAGGTCCCTTGTCCCAATAAACGAGCAGACTACCCCGAAGGCTCTTTGGCATTCTTCGGCGGCTTCGTCCATTTCGACCTTCGGCCTTCGCAGACCGAAGCGTTGCCAGATTGGGTGCATAATGATACTCTTCACATTCTCTTGAGCTGTTAGATCATTTTTTACATAAAACCATTCAGTCATCCAGGCTCCGGGCCACCTCTTCCGAAAGGTCGGCACAGGGCAGCTTGACCCGGAGCGGGCGCCGAAGCTGTAGCACCCGAAGTTGTTGTGGTATTGCTCCTTTCCCCAGGGTTTCGTCTCGTATAATAACTCATGAATGTTGCAGAAGCTTTTAGCGTTCGGTTCCAAACCTTGGCTCCTCGCAGCCCAGGCAAACACTCCCATTCTTATGATGGCTTCGGGAGTGATTTGATGCAGATAGACTTGAAATGTCTTTAGTACCTCAACAACAAAGTTGCTCAGGGGGAATCGAAGCCCAGCTTTGAGGAAACTTCGGAAAATCACAACTTCATCTTCTTCGGGGGTGGGAGAAGTTTTTTCCCCGGCATCAGCTCTCACAATAGATATGTCTCGGAAGTATCGCCCCCTCATATTATCAATGTGACTCTGCTTGATGGTCGTTTTCCCAAAAACTGTGTGGCTTGGTCGCCACGGTCGATCTTCGGCCTCTTCCCCACCACTTTCCACATCATAGCTGTCGCTGTCATCAGTATCTTCGGACAAACCTTCGAGAATCTCCTTCGTGATTTTCTCTGTATTGGTCTCTGCCATCGCTATCAGGAACCCCAGATTCTTCTCCTCCTCGAGACTCAGCTTCGTCTCAGCAGGGATCTTCAGCTTCGTCTCAGCAGCGATCTTCTTGCCTTCAGACATCTTCGGAAACGCTAAAAAATTGTTCCCGAGGCCGAAGCTTCGAAATCAAAAAGACCAGCAAATCTTAATGAACAAGAGCTAAAAATTTTAGTGGGCCGAAGCAAAAGGCAAGTGTGCGTACCAAATGAGTTCGCGATGTCATCTTATTTATACGCTTAGGGCGTTGAAAATTAAAAGGCCCCGCTTGTCAGTGAATGTTGCTATTCTAGCAAAGGGAAGGTGTTTTTTCGGACCTTCGGCTCAAGGCCTTCGTCCATATCGCAATCTGAATTTATTATTTACAAATTAATATTGCGAGGGGCTACTGTTGGGGGCCTTCGTCCTCCGAAGGTCCTCAAAAACATGATTTGACAATGTTTTCCAAGTGGATTATATGAACAGGTATTTTCGGATTCGAAATTACGGATATGGAGCACGACCAGGACGAAGCCTGAACCAGACGAAAGTTGAGGGCAGCCGAAGCTATGCGCAGGGAAGCTTCGGCGCGATGGCATAAGGGGGAACCGACTTAAAGATGAAAAGACTTCGGGGGCCTCGGCAGATTTTCATAAACCGTTAACAAATGTAATGGACATGGATGTAATTTTACGCGGGCTGAATCCCGCGTCTATAAATAGATGAACAGTACTCCCGTACTGTTCACGCGGACTGGGCATTTGCTTTTGCGTCACGCTTGTACTTTTATCTTCTCTCAAGACAGAAGGTATATTTGTAATTTGAAATCATTTCTATTTCTTCATGTTAATAAAATAAAAATGATTTTATGATGTTTACATTATATTTCATGCTTTATATGAATCCTTCGTCATCGCTTGTTATATTTACGAAGGTATGTCTCTTGTGACCTTCGTCCGGAACTCATTATTTCCCGAAGGGGAATAATGTTTCAAAGGACGAAGGACTTTAACACTTAACACTTTTTATGTTGCCTTGTTCTTAACTCTTAGCATTTAAGAACGAGTCCCCAACAATGGCAATTAATGTTTTGTTTTCAAAAAAGGGGTGCGTTTGAGAAAAATGGTTTTTAAAAGGTTCGGCGGTTCAGCCGTGAGCTATGGTGGACGGGAAGTCCAGTAACTGTTTTTGAAAAGGAAAACCAGTGGGAAACTGCTGAGATACCTGGATGGTTTAGTCCAGGGGATTTTCGTTCTAATATTGAAAAACTTCCTGCTCCTTTGGGAGAGGATGTGCTTTGCAAAATACAAAATGTTTTACAAAACAACCCTGCATAAAATATTGCTGTTTCTGCAAAATATGTTGAGCTCCACATATTCCATGTATTATATCTGATTTCCCCATTCCGCGGGTGAAGGTGGGCTGCTGAGTACGTTTGTACTCACCCTTGCTTATTTATTTTTTTCAGAAAAAGGAGATCGGGTAAGAGTTACGACTGTTCCCAACCTTGCCTGTGGCTGTTGGACCACTGATTTGCTTTGCTACGTATATTGGGCTGCTTCAGCCCCACTCTGATCATATGTCCTGAGTTGTGGACCAACTCTTAAAGTTGATCGCCACCTTTATAGGTTTGTCTCGTTTAAGCAGATCTGAAATCATTTGTTGTATAAATGTGTTTACTAGCCTCCTGGGACTAGTAATTGTATCACATTTGAGTCCCAGAGGATTGGGGCGCTTCAGGTGGTATCAGAGCTGTTAGGTTGGCCACAGGACGTAACCCTTAGCTTGATCAAAAGTTTTTGAGTCTAAACTATTTTCTTAAAAAAAATTCTTGCTCTCATCTCTTCATTTCAAAAATGCTTTCCCCCTTTCCTTCTCTCAGAAGTCAGATGGAGGTCTGCTGCCAAACCAGCTTTTGCCAGAATGAAGATGGTTTCCCCAAGTTGTTGAAAGCATGCATAGTTCGCCTTGGAATCAGGAGCCAGCCAGAGTATGATGGTCGTGAATTCGTCGAGCATGGCACAGAGAAATGTGTCGTGACTGTGTACATTGGATCCAGTCCGCACCATGTGGAATGGAGTGTCACTGCTACTGGGCACAGATTCAAAGACACCTGCCAAGTCGTCGCTCGCAAGGCATTGAGGGCCCTATGTCAGATCTATGAAGAAGAAGTGGCCAACACCCCGCTCAGATTCTTTCCGCCCTTTTAGAGAGACCGTCCAGTTTGGATGGCCAAGATGCATGCATTGGAAGGTCAGCAGTTGCTTGAGGACGACCTCACAGTCGTGTACCTCACCGCATACCTGCTCACCCTGGATGCACAGTATGATTTCTTGGCTCGGCACCACCATCAGATGATTGCCCGAGCAGAAGATGCAGAGAAGCTCAACCGTAAGCTCCATGTGGATCTCACCACAGCTCAAGCCCATGTAGCTGCCTTGGAAAGTCGTGAAGTCATTGCTGTTGAAGCCCTGAAGCAAGCCAAGGATGAGCACATCCAGAAGTTGATGGATGCCTACTTGGTAACCCATAACCAACGTAGAGCCCTGCGGATCCAAGAGCCCGCTTCATCCAACCCTGTTCAACCCATCAGAGCTGAAGACTCCCAGATTCTTGAAAGTCACCCGGTCTCTACCAGAGGAGAAAAGAAGGCTTGGGAACTCCCGGAAGGAGCCATAGTCTTGGAAGGAATTCCAGTCTCCCCTAAGGCTATGGATAAGCAAGAGCACCCTGAATCCTCCCAAGATCCCCAGCCAGAGTTGTTTGAGCCCCTCACCATGAAGAAGATTCCGGCACCCTCCCTTGAGATCAAAGAAGAAGCTGCAAGCACCCCGCCAGCACCGCCGCCCTCTGAGGAGCTACAAGAGCCAGTCCCGCTTGAAGAAGAGTTCAACCCTGTCCTGCCATCTCAGTCACCGCCAGAAGAAGTCATCAACATCAGCTCCCTCTTGACCCATCCAGGAGATGCCTCAGATTGAAGTTGTGCGCCAGCCTTGCCAGAAGAGAAACTGCCAGATCTGAGTTAGTTATACCCAGTCCTCTGCGTGCATTGGGTAGTGAAGTTTTTCTTCACTTTGGTAGAGCCCTGCATGTATGAGAGGTAACCGTGTAGCCGCGTGTTTTGAAAAACTCTAATTGTGTTGCCCCTAGGGCATTTCAAAATGAATTTCGCTTGATGTTTTCCTCCCTTTTGAGTGCATATGTGATGCTTTAACGTTAGTGCTCATAAGTTGCATTTAGCATAGTTCTCAATTCAGGAGCCAAGCAATAGTAGTTATGCTTAGCCCCCGAATCTGAGTAGTTCATGCTTTGGAAAAACTCTATTCTTCCCTTATTCAAAACATTTGATTTGTTTGTGCTTGTCATTGCTGAGCTTGTGTGTTTTCTTTTTGTTTTTCTTAAAAAGGTTTTCTCTAAAAACATAGATAACAAATTAGAGCTAATCCTCACCTTATGCTTCCATTCTCATCTCAACCCATCTCAAGAGAAAAGTGCCTTACCCAAGAAGATACCGGGAAGCTTACCCTTGAAGCATGGTATAAGCTACAGAGGAACCTATCCAATCGCTCAGTCAAAAGGACCGACCGTGAAAATCAAAGCACTGCCCCTGAGTCAAAGTAAACAGAAAAAGAGGATAGAAGGAGTTATTACCATACAGAGAGGCAAAGATTCTTGGAACCAGAGACCACAAACATAAGGGTCATCGACCCCACCACTCACTCGTGCCCCCGCACGCGTGCCCGCCTCCATGCGCACCACCACCGCCCATGCCCCCTTTCGCCGCCCACCTCCCTTTGCAGCGCACCCACTACCGCCATCGTCGCCGGCAACAGCCCCCCACCCCTTGTCGCACCTGCTTCCTTGTGTCACCTGCTCCATCACTACAACTCCACACCCCCCGAGCACCCCCGCTCGCCTATAAAACCCCCCCACCAGCTCCCTCAACTCCCAACTCGCTCAAAGCACACTCCAGATAAATCCCCTCTGCCAAATCGCGAGCAACTCCATTTTCCACTCCCTCGCCCCTAAGATCATAATGCTTGGTGATTCTTGGGTTGAAGACGGTTGCACATGGTTCATAGTCTTTGGTTTCCTCCAGTGTATGATAGTAATACTCTTTGATAGAATCCTCCAGTGGGAAGAGCAAAGGGAAAGAAAGAGGTAGTGAAAAGTGAAAAGTGAGAAGAGAAGAGAAGATAAGAAGAAGGTTGTCCCAAAATCAACCCTGTGTCAGTCATCTCTCCGTAGCCTGGTCAATCAGCAACAGCAGAAGAAGGCCCCGTAATACCCTTGTTATGAGGTACTTCAAGGAGTTCAAATCCCCAAGATTCAAGAGTTCTACCCTCATTCTTTTTAAGTGGGGTAGTGTTCCAGTAAGGTTCCTGCTATGGAGAAAAAGAAGAAAGCATGTAGCAAGCTTGTGGAGGACCAGATCATCAAAGCATACAAGTTTCTGGATGAGAAGTGGTCACCCAAGTTCCGTTGAAGAAGCACCAGAAGACCGATCAAGTAAGGAATCCATGTGGGAGTTTGCAAGAGAAAGGTTTGTGTGTTGGCATCGTTGCTTCTTCAATAAGCTAGCTGTCAAGGGAAAGCTAGAAGCTTGAAGATGATCTTGAGTAGCCAGAATCAGCGTTTGCAATCGGCAACCAGATGCTCCTCAAGGCCAGATCTTGTTGAAGTTCCATCTCCTCGAAGAGTTGCAAAGTGAAGATATGAGCTGAAGTAAAGCTATACCCATAACCCTTCTAAGCCGAATCTCGAGGACAAGATTCCTTTTAAGTGGGGTAGATTTGTAGCATCCCAAAAATTCAAATTCTGAAATTTTCTCAAACTTGCCCTAAATTCAAAATGAATTTCAAATTTCATTTCAAAATGTTTGTTTGCAAGTTGATATCAGCAAATAAAATATAGTGGTCTATATTCTCTCTAAAATCTCCTCAAAATATCCTACAAATATTTCCCCAGTGATCACCCTCAAACTCTTTCAGAAATACTGCCCAAATATTCCACCGATATATCTCCATGTATTTTCCTCTTGAGAAATACCTTCAGAATCATTTTTCAAGTCCCTACAAATATTTTCTTCATAACTTTCTTCATGCTCATACGTATATGTATGCCTCCGGTGTCATACGGTGAGCTCTACAAGCTAATTACACTCATATAAGACAAATCCATGCTAATCTCCCACTAATCCTCTCATCCTCCCACTAATCCTCTCATCCCTCCCCCTAATCCCCCCACCATGGCTATAAATAGAGGGGCAAGGGCCTCCTCTCATCCCACCCCAAGCCATTTCATGGCAACTCTCTTCCCCCCCACACACCCACTCCATGTTCCACACAAGCACACACTAGCACAAGGATCGTTCGATCGTTCTTCGATCGTTCGTTCCCCTGTTCTTAGTTTGTTCGTTCGTTCGTCCGATCGTTCGATCGTTCGTCAGATCGTTCATGGTTCGTTCGTCCGTTCGTCCGATCGTTCGATCGTTCGTCCGTTCGTTCGTCCAAATAATCTTTTTCCTGCCGTTATGTTGCCGAAATTCCGATCATTCGTTTGTTCGATCATTCGATCGTTCATCGTTCGTTCATAGTCCCTATTCATCGTTCATCGTTCGTTCATAGTCCCTATTCATCGTTCTTCCAGATAATCTTTGTCCTGCCGTTATGCTGCCAAAATTCCGATCGTTCGTTCGTTCGATCATTCGATCGTTCATCGTTCGTTCATAGTTCCCTATTCATCGTTCATTGTTCGTTCATAGTCCCTATTCATCGTTCATCGTTCGTTCATAGTCCCTATTCATCGTTCTTCTAGATAATCTTTGTCCTGCCGTTATGCTGCCGAAATTCCGATCGTTCGTTCGTCCGATCATTCGATCGTTCGTCCGTTCGTTCGTCCAAATAATCTTTTCCTGCCGTTATGCTGCCGAAATTCCGATCGTTCGTTCGTCCGATCATTCGATCGTTCGTCCGTTCGTTCATAGTTCCTATTCATCGTTCATCGTTCGTTCATACGAACTATTCACTATCACTATTCACCATTACTATTCATCGTTACTATTCACATACACTATTCATCATTGTTACTATTTACCATTACTATTCATCAACGTTACTATTCATCGATGATATCTATAATTACTTTTCCGTCACCACTATTCATCGTTACTAATCATCATTACTATTCATCGGTCATCTAGTTATCCCAAATTTCAACTACTCATCCATCATGCTGTCCAGTCCACCTAAGACCAGCCAGACCCATGTTCCAGTCATACAAACTCTGGTGACTGTGATTTTCCTTCCAGTAGGGAACTTCCCATCTGGTCACCCATCCTAGGTTTCTCCAAGTTGAGCACGCTTAACTTTGAGATTCCTTCGAACCAGGCTCCCAAACTCAGATTCCAATAATTCTCGTTTCTAAATTCTTATCAAACTATTCCCTACCCAACCATGTCATCCCTTAAGCATGGTCCATATTCCATAAAACTCCCAAAATACTCTTGTCCCATATTCTGCCCATAACTCTCATGTTCATACTAAGTCAGACGATTCATTCGTCACTATTCTCACCAACAGTGAACTTCATTGTGCTACACCACATACACCGAGCTATAAATACACCCAACTACCCTCTC
The DNA here is from genome assembly GCA_029449295.1 of Zea luxurians. Taxonomy (NCBI): domain Eukaryota; kingdom Viridiplantae; phylum Streptophyta; class Magnoliopsida; order Poales; family Poaceae; genus Zea; species Zea luxurians. The sequence goes on from JAOPSE010000023.1 coordinate 41,316,454, forward strand.
CCTCTCCACACACACTCAACACCCTCAGCCAAGGCAAACACCCCACCCACTCAGTTACTCTGCTCTGCCGGCTACACGCATAGTGTCACTTCGTCTCCAGTCCACCCTCCTGGTAAGCACCTTTGCTCCACCACCAGCAGTATCTCAACACCATATGACACATATTCTACTCAAGACTCTACCCATCCCTATATCACTATTCTGACCACTATACTAAATATTTGTTGGTATACTTGTTGGTTTGTATGTTTGCTTGTTCATGTTGCACAGTTATCGGAGCGTTCGTACCGTCTCGTGGAGGCCAGATCTACAAGTCTACGCCAGGAGCCAGAAGCCAGTTCCGCGAGCTCTCTTTCCCCTTCGCCGGATAAGCATGGCAAGCTCACTGGATCCCTTTGATGCATAAATTACCTATGATTTTTCAACCACAACCCTCAGCCTGTTATTTTATGCATGATATGATTTTGAGACAAGTTATTATGGCCACCCAAGCCGCTTGCCGCAATCAATCCTTAATATATTTGATACAAATGATTTGAGAAAAGATGTGAGTTTTTCAAAGGAAAATGCTTTTCAAAATGTGTATGAAGAAGGGTTTTCACCCTTATCACCTTTGAGTAGGGATGATCAGGGACTCCCTGGTTTAGGGGAGGGCCTAAGGTGATGGCTCAGCTGGTTTAGGCGTGAGCAGAAGGATTGTCCCCTCGTATAAGGACCGGTTTGTCATCTTTCACTACCTGTACTCATGATAAGTACAACCACTCGAGACTGTGTGGGCAGTCACTCAATCTGAACTCGTACGGTCCAACACCAGGGTTATGAAGGATGGGGAGCACCGGGAGGATAAGGAGGGGGAATGTTTTGTTCGGTTTGGACATGGCGGTGGCCTGACTCCTTCCGGATAATCGTTAAGGTTAGGACGTGCGGGGAAAGAAAGAGATTCGGATTCGGATCTCACTGATCATGAGATCGCAGAGCCGGACTAGTGGGTAAAGTGTACACCTCTGCGTAGAGTTTGAAAACCTATTCGAATAGTCTATGTCCACAGGAATGGATGAGTCTGGTATGGTATGGCAATTAATGTTTTGTTTTCAAAAAAAGGGGTGCGTTTGAGAAAAATGGTTTTTAAAAGGTTCGGCGGTTCAGCCGTGAGCTATGGTGGACGGGAAGTCCAGTAACTGTTTTTGAAAAGGAAAACCAGTGGGAAACTGCTGAGATACCTGGATGGTTTAGTCCAGGGGATTTTCGTTCTAATATTGAAAAACTTCCTGCTCCTTTGGGAGAGGATGCGCTTTGCAAAATACAAAATGTTTTACAAAACAACCCTGCATAAAATATTGTTGTTTCTGCAAAATATCTTGAGCTCCACATATTCCATGCATTATATCTGATTTCCCCATTCCGCGGGTGAAGGTGGGCTGTTGAGTACGTTTGTACTCACCCTTGCTTATTTATTTTTTTTCAGAAAAAGGAGATCGGGTAAGAGTTACGACTGTTCCCAACCTTGCCTGTGGCTGTTGGACCGCTGATTTGCTTCGCTGCGTATATTGGGCTGCTTCAGCCCCACTCTGATCATATGTCCCGAGTTGTGGACCAACTCTTAAAGTTGATCGCCACCTTTATAGGTTTACTAGCCTATAAATCATCTGTTGTATAAATGTGTTTACTAGCCTCCTGGGACTAGTAATTGTATCACATTTGAGTCCCAGAGGATTGGGGCGCTTCACTCGCTCTATGTCTGAGGCGACTGTGAACCCTTCGAGGGCCAGCCTACGAACCCCTGATCAGTAATGGGTGCGGAGCCCGAGTGGCCTGAGGCGGCCGTTGAACCCTTCGAAGGGTCGGCCATCGAACCTCTGACCAGTAGTGGGCACAGAACCCAATCGATCTGAGGCGGCCGTTGAACCCCTCCGAGGGGCCAGCCTTCGAACCTCTGATCAGTAGGGAGGCTCGGAGCCTGTTTCCTTCACGGAGAAGGGTCCTTTTCGGGGTATCCCCTTTTCCTGGTCCCTGTTGTAAGAGAGAGAAAGAGGAAAAGGAAAAGGATACGAAGTCGAATGACGTGGCATACCTCTTTCGACGCGGTCATTATGGTGAGGGCGGAGCGTCGTTTGCTTCTCCCACCTGAGGCGCCGCATGTCCCGCCGCGGAGTTAATGTGACAGGGCGAGCGGTTCGCGAGGCGGTTGTTGCGCGGGTCGTTCGAGGAACGGATCACGGGCGCGCCGTCTTCACGCCGTGAGAGAGGGCTCCCTCGCTGCCCCTGGATGGGATGTGAGCTTGGCTGACGACGTGACCGCTGCTTCTGCCCGCCTGTCACCGCCATTACTGTCGGCCCAATTTTGACCGCATTTGACCGTCGCGCTTGGCTGGCACTGCAGGGTTGCCTCGAGTCGCGGTAATGACTCCGCAGTCGAGGAGGCGCGGTAGCGGCGTGAGTGGCGGTGCAGTTGCTCACACGTAGCAACCGGCGCGCCGGTTGCATGACGCGTGGGCCTGGACCTCCATGCTGGGCTCGTTGGAGTCGAAGGGGCGCACCCACTTGGCACAGTTGCATGCCGCCTGCATGGCTGTCCGCCCTTTCACCCGCTGGTCTGGGCGAAAGTGGAGGAGTGCTTGTAACCGCTGGGTGGTTGCATGCACCGCGCGCGCGTGGCAGTTTGGCTTCTTCTCCCCTGGACCGGCTTGCATGACGTGTGGGACCCAGCCCCCGCGCCGTGGGGGGGGGGGGGAGAAACTTGGAGCGTGTTGGAGAAGACTCAACCCGCAACGGTTGAGGGCTCAAGTGGGGAGAGTCGCCTTTAAAAGGGGGGCGACCCCCTTGGAGGGCAACCATGTCTTCGCGCTCCCCTCATGCATCGTGTCTTCCCACCTTCCGAGCCCCCGGGCGAGGGATGCCCGGAATCCTTCTGTCTTGTCGTCGGAGGAACGCAACTTCGTGGAAGTTGGTACCTTTCAGCCATCGTTCGACTTCAAGGATTTTCATCATGCAGCTCGGCTGCATCCCCTCGCCGGTGGTCACCCAAGACGGTGACCTCCAGCTTGTTGGCGGGGAGAAGCGAGCCGGGCTGCGGCCCCTGCCCCTCCCTCAGCTTCAAGGATGTTCATCATCAGTGCTGGGGAGGGGAGTGTGCCGAGTTGGGGTCGGTCCTTGTGCGGGCGGCGGCCCGCTCCTTCCCTCAGTTATCGGGGGGAAGGGTGTCCGCCGTTCGCGGCATGGGCAGCTGCCGCGTGCCCGGCTCTCTGAGCTGAGCGGCTTCGGAGCCGCTCCTGGTGCCACCTTCCGCCACGACAGCTGGAAGAGGTTCCGCCGCCAACGAGCTAGCCGGCACCACCCATGGACTGACCTCCAACTCTGCGGCCTTCTGCCCGTCCTTGCCTCTCGAGTTGGGGGCATGGGCGAGGGCCTCATGGCAACGGCATTTGTCCTGAGGTCATCGCTGCTGCTGTTCCGCCCTCCGGAGCAGAAGTCGTCGTCGTTGCCGCTGCCGAGGCGGGCGACGACGAGCCGTTCGTCGGTTTTCTGTTGCTCCGTAGGCCCCCACAATCGCGTGGGGTTGTTCGTACCTGCGGAGGTGGAACCGGAGTCCCATTTGTAATGGCACCTTGAGTGCCGGTGTCTTGTTCATTGTGGCTGTCGAGGCCTGAACATGTATGTATTTTCGGCGCGGAGCCGTGTTTTTTCTTCATTTCGAGCACTAAGACTCGCCTGTTGGTTATCTGAACCGCTTCACCAAGCGTGAGTCGCCTCGTGCGAAGGAGACGAGTGAGGTATCCGTATCCCGGAGGCGTAGGAGTCCCTCGACTCGGCCGGCCTTGCTGTCCGAGGCTTCTCTTGCTTAGTTAAAGGAACCCCTCGGCCGCTTTTTGACGAGCCGAAGCCGCAGGTAGCGGTGTCAGCACGAACAGAGGCAGAGTTGGCTCGAAAAGAAGACTTGGTCGGCCGGAGCCTGGCCGGGTCGTCCACTGGCGGGGCCGACGCTGGAGTTGAGTTGCCGAGGCCACAAGCCGAGCTGATGTCTTTGGGGGACAGCTGGCCGAGGCCTCGGGGTGGCCGGCCGAGCCGCCTGCTCGGGCCGGATTCTCGAAGAAGACCCTGGCGGCGATGGCCCGGGTGTGGTGCTGATGCCGTCCTTCAGAGTGGGGGCCCTCCGACCGCGTCGCCGTCCGAGGCTAGGTCAGACCCCGCCGAAGGTGTAGTTGATGCCGAGGGTGCTACTGCCCCCTTCGGCTGTCGACGTCCGAGCCTGCAGGATCAGGTTGTCTTGTAGTGTGTGTATGCTTTCTGCGGCCGCCGAGGCCTAAACACACCGTCGTCGTGTTGTAAAGCTGCGTTTCTTTTCCTCTTGTTTCGAGTATCCGGACTCATTTGTCGGTAACAGAATTGTTTGTGCGGGCGAGAGTTGCTTTTCATGGAAGGTGATGAGTGAGGTATCCGTATCCCGGAGGCGTAGGAATCCCTCGGCTCGGTCGGCCTTGCCGCTTACGCGCGCTCTTACTCGTCCATAGGGTTCTGTTACCGACGCAGTCGAGAAGGCCCGAAAAATCATTTCGGTAGAGGAGCTCTCGAGCATGAAGACTTGTTCGGTCCGTGGAGTCACTTATCCGAGCGCGAGTTACTTATCGCAGAAGGTGATGAGTGAGGTATCCATATCCCGGAGGCGTACGAGTCCCTCGGCTCGGTCAGCCTTGGCTACTTACATGTACTCCGTCGTTTTCAGGATCCACTTTTAAGTAGTCGAAGAGCACGAAAGGCATTCTGGCAGAAAAGATTTTTTTTCTTTTTTCGAGGAAAATTTTGACGCAGAGGGGGTTGCCCCCTTCTAGCCCCCGAGGGAGGGTCGGGCTTTGCCGAGGCAAGGCTGACCCTTCCTTGACGACCAGACTTGGTGCGTGAATGAGGTATACGAGCAACTTGAAAGCATCTTAAGGGTAGAAGCGACGTAGCTGTTGGATGTTCCAAGCGTTGCCGTAGACCTCGCCTTGACTGTTGGCCAGCTTGTATGTTCCGGGCTTCAGAACCTTGGCGATGACGAACGACCCTTCCCAGGGAGGCGTGAGTTTGTGCCGCCCTTGGGTGTCTTGTCGCAGCCGAAGCACCAGGTCGCCCACCTGGAGGTCTCGGGACCGAACCCCTCGGGCGTGGTAGCGTCGCAGGGACTGCTGGTACCGCGCCGAGTGTAGTAAGGCCATGTCCCGAGCCTCCTCCAGCTGGTCCAGCGAGTCTTCTCAGTTGGCTCGGTTGCTTTGGTCGGTGTAGGCCCTCGCCCTTGGGGAACCGTATTCTAGGTCTGTGGGCAAGATGGCCTCGGCCCCATAGACTAGAAAGAACAGTGTGAAGTCCGTGGCTCGGCTCGGCGTTGTCCTTAGACTCCAGACCATCGAGGGGAGTTCCTTCATCCACCGCTTGCCGAACTTGTTGAGGTCGTTGTAGATCCGAGGCTTGAGTCCTTGTAGGATCATGCCGTTAGCCCGCTCCACTTGCCCATTCGTCATGGGGTGAGTCACGGCAGCCCAGTCCACCCGGATGTGGTGATCCTCGCAGAAGTCCAGGAACTTTCTGCCGGTGAACTAGGTACCGTTGTCGGTGATGATGGAGTTCGGGACCCCAAAGCGATGGATGATGTTGGTGAAGAACGCCACCGCCTATTCGGACCTAATGCTGTTTAGGGGTCGGACCTCGATCCACTTGGAGAATTTGTCGATGGCGACCAACAGGTGCGTGTAGCCCCCGGGTGCCTTCTGCAAGGGGCCAACGAGGTCTAGACCCCACACAGCAAACGGCCAGGTGATGGGTATGGTCTGCAGAGCCTGAGCGGGCAGGTGGGTCTGCCTCGCGTAGAACTGACACCCTTCGCAGGTGCGGACAATTCTAGTAGCGTCGACCACCGCCGTCGGCCAGTAGAATCCTTGTCGAAAGGCGTTTCCAACGAGGGCTCGAGGTGCTGCGTGATGGCCGCAAGCCCCCGAGTGTATCTTTTGCAAGAGCTCCTGGCCTTCGGCGATGGAAATGCATCACTGGAGGATGCCTGAGGGGCTGTGGTGGTAGAGCTCCTTCCCATCTCCCAGCAAGACGAAAGACTTGGCGCGCCGCGCCAACCACCGAGCTTCGGCTTGGTCGAGGGGCAGCTCTCCTCGGTGGAGATATTGCAGGTACGGGGTCTGCCAGCTTTGATTAGGCGTGACCTCGCTCTGTTCCCCCTCGACACGCAGTGCCTCACCCTCGGGGGCCGAGGGTACCTCGGGCTGAGCCGAGGGTACCTCGGACCGTGCCGGTACCTCGGACTGAGCCAAGGGTGCCTCGGGCGGTGCCGAAGGTGCCTCGGGCTTGGGCGTGTCCTCGGTCTTGACGGAGGGTTGATGCAGGTCTCGGGAGAATACGTCGGGGGGAACTGTTGTTCGTCCCGAGGCTATTTTAGTCAGGTTGTCCGCAGTCTCGTTGTAGCGTCGGGCGATGTGGTTGAGCTCGAGCCCGTAGAACTTGTCTTCCAAGCGCCGAACCTCATCGCAGTAGGCTTCCATCTTCGGGTCGCAGCAGTTGGAGTTCTTCATGACTTGGTCGATGACGAGCTGCGAGTCACCGCGAGCATCGAGGCGTCGGACCCCTAGCTCGATGGCGATTCGCAACCCGTTTACCAGAGCCTCATACTCAGCCACGTTGTTGGACGCCGGGAAGTGGAGGCGTAGCACGTAGCGTAGGTGCTTCCCGAGTGGCGAGACGAAGAGGAGGCCTGCGCCGGCCCCCGTCTTCATCAGCGACCCGTCGAAAAACATGGTCCAGAGCTCCGGTTGGATCGGAGCCGTCGGGAGTTGTGTGTCGGCCCATTCAGCCACGAAGTCCGCCAAGACCTGGGACTTGATGGCGTTCCGAGGGGCGAACGAGATCGTCTCGCCCATGATCTCCACCGCCCACTTCGCAATCCTACCCGAGGCCTCTCGGGACTGGATGATCTCTCCGAGGGGGAAGGATGACACCACAGTCACCGGATGAGACTCGAAGTAGTGTCGCAACTTCCGTCGTGTCAGGATCACCGCGTACAACAGCTTCTGGATTTGTGGGTAGCAGATCTTGGTCTCGGACAGTACCTCACTGATGAAGTAGACTGGCCTCTGGACGGGCAATGCATGCCCTTCTTCTCGTCTCTCAACCACGATCGCGGCGCTAACCACCTGGGTGGTTGCGGCGACGTAGATCAAGAGGGCTTCTCCGGCAGCGGGGGGCACCAAGATGGGCGTGTTCGTGAGGAGCGCCTTCAGGTTCCCGAGGGCTTCCTCGGCCTCGGGGGTCCAAGCGAAGCACTCGGCCTTCCTTAAGAGGCGGTACAGAGGCAGACCTCTTTCGCCGAGGCGCGAGATGAAGCGGCTCAGAGCCGCGAGACATCCCATGACCCTCTGTACGCCTTTCAAGTCCTTGATTGGCCCCATGCTGGTGATGGCTACGATCTTCTCCGGGTTGGCTTCGATGCCCCGCTCGGAGACGATGAACCCCAAGAGCATGCCTCGGGGGACCCCGAAGACACACTTTTCGGGATTAAGCTTCACGCCTTTTGCCTTGAGACATCGGAATGTCGCTTCAAGGTCGGAAAGGAGGTCGGAGGCCTTCCTCGTCTTGACTACGATGTCATCGACGTAGGCCTCGACCGTTCGGCCGATGTGTTCGCCAAACACATGGTTCATGCATCGCTGGTACGTTGCCCCCGCATTCCTCAAACCAAACGGCATTGTAACATAGCAGTACATGCCGAAGGGTGTGATGAATGAAGTCGCGAGCTGGTCGGACTCTTTCATCCTGATCTGATGATACCCTGAGTAGGCATCGAGGAAAGATAGGGTTTCGCACCCAGCAGTGGAATCCACGATCTGATCGATGCGAGGCAGAGGGTAGGGAACCTTCGGACATGCTTTGTTTAGACCAGTGTAGTCTACACACATCCGCCATTTCCCCCCTTTCTTTCTCACAAGCACAGGGTTGGCAAGCCATTCGGGATGGAATACCTCTTTGATGAACCCTGCCGCCAGTAGCTTGTGGATCTCCTCCCCCATGGCTCTGCGCTTTTCTTCGTCGAATCGGCGCAGAGGTTGCTTCACGGGTCGGGCCCCAGCTCGGATATCCAGAGAGTGCTCGGCGACTTCCCTCGGTATGCCGGGCATGTCCGAGGGACTCCACGCGAAAACGTTGGCGTTTGCGCGGAGAAAGTCGACGAGCACTGCTTCCTATTTGGGGTCGAGCTTGGAACCGATCCGAATCTGCTTGGAGGCGTCGTTGCAGGGGTCGAGAGGGACGGACTTGACCGTCTCCGCTGGTTCGAAGTTGCCGGCGTGGCGCTTCACGTCGGGCGCCTCCCTAGAGAGGCTCTCCAGGTCAGCGATGAGGGCCTCAGATTCGGCGAGGGCCTCGGCGTACTCCACGCACTCCACATCGCATTCGTACGCGTGTCGGTACGTGGGCCCGACGGTGATGACCCCGTTGGGGCCCGGCATCTTGAGCTTGAGGTAGGTGTAGTTGGGGACGGCCATGAACTTGGCGTAGCATGGCCTCCCCAGCACTGCGTGGTTGGTTCCTCAAAACCCAACCACTTCGAACGTGAGGGTCTCCTTTCGAAAGTTGGAGGGCGTCCTGAAGCAGACGGGTAGGTCGAGTTGTCCGAGGGGTTGAACACACTTCCCGGGGACGATCCCGTGGAAAGGCGCAGCGCCCGTCCGGACCGAGGACAGATCAATCCATAGGAGCCCGAGGGTCTCGGCGTAGACGATGTTGAGGCCGCTGCCTCCGTCCATGAGGACCTTGGTGAGCCTGACGTTGCCGATGATGGGGTCGACAACGAGTGGGTATCTCCCCGGGCTCGGCACGTAGTCTGGATGGTCGGCCCGGTTGAAGGTGATGGGCTTGTCGGACCAGTCTAGGTAGACTGGCGCCGCCACCTTTACCGAGCAGACCTCCCGACGCTCTTGCTTGCGGTGCCAAGCCGAGGCGTTCGCCACTTGCCCACCATAGATCATGAAGCAGTCGCGGACCTCGGGGAACCCTCCTGCCTTGCGATCTTCCTCCTTTGCGTCGTCGAGGGCCTTGCCACCCTCCGTGGGTGGCCCGGCCTTGTGGAAGTGTCGTCGAAGCATGGCACACTCCTCAAGGGTGTGCTTGACGGGCCCCTGATGATAGGGGCACGGCTCCTTGAGCATCTTGTCGAAGAGGTTGGCACCTTTGAGAGGTTTCCGAGGGTTCTTATACTCGGCGGCGGCGACAAGGTCCGCGTCGGCGGCGTCACGTTTCGCTTGTGACTTCTTCTTGCCTTTCTTCTTGGCGCCACGCTGAGTTGACGCCTCGGGAGCATCTTCCGGTGGGTGGCCCTGGGGCTGCTTGTCCTTCCGGAAAATGGCCTCAACCGCCTCCTGGCCAGAGGCGAACTTGGTGGCGATGTCCATCAGCTCGCTCGCCCTGGTGGGGGTCTTGCGACCCAGCTTGCTCACCAGGTCGCGGCAGGTGGTGCCGGCGAGGAACGCGCCGATGACATCTGAATCGGTGACGTTGGGCAGCTCTGTGCGCTGCTTCGAGAATCGCCAGATGTAGTCCCTGAGAGACTCTCCCGGCTGCTGGCGGCAGCTTCGGAGATCCCAGGAGTTTCCAGGGCGCACGTACGTGCCCTGGAAATTGCCAGCGAAGGCTTGGACCAGATCGTCCCAGTTGGAGATCTGCCCCGGGGGCAGGTGCTCCAGCCAGGCTCGAGCGGTGTCGGAGAGGAACAGGGGGAGGTTGCGGATGATGAGGTTATCGTCGTCCGTTCCACCCAGTTGGCAGGCCAGCCGATAGTCCGCGAGCCACAGTTCCGGTCTCGTCTCCCCCGAGTACTTTGTGATAGTAGTCTGGGTTCGGAACCGGGTCGGGAACGGTGCCCGTCGTATGGCGCGGCTGAAAGCCTGCGGACCGGGTGGTTCGGGCGAAGGACTCCGATCCTCCCCACTGTCGTAGTGTCCCCCACGCCTGGGGTGGTAGCCTCGGCGCGCCCTGTTGTCGAGGTGGGCCCGACGGCTGTGATGATGGCGCTCGTTGCAGAGGCGACCTGGGGCCGCAGGCGCTGTGTTGCGCGTGCGCCTGGAGTGGACCGAGGCTTCCCGCATGAATCTGGAAGTCGCGGCGCGATGTTCCGAGGGGAACCCCTACCTTCGGGAGGCAGAGCTTTCGGCCCGTCGGAATGCGGCGTCCTCCAGGAGATTCTTGAGCTCTCCCTGGATACGTCGCCCCTCGGTGGTTGATGGCTCCGGCATCGCGCGGAGGAGTATTGCCGCTGCAGCCAGGTTCTGGCCGACTCCGCTGGAATCCGGCGGTGGCCTCACCGTGACGTCGTCGGCGATGCGGTGCTGGATGTCCTGGGGGAGATGACGCGCTTCTCCGGCCGGGGGTTGGACCACCCATCCTGCCCGATGTCCCGGCGGATCGGCACAAGCATTCCTGCTCCCTCGTCGAGCCTGGCCTGCCTCTCGCGGATTTGCTCGAGCTGTGGTCAGGACCCCCCACCAGGACGGGGACCACAGCTAGCTCCCGAAGGATGTCAATGCGAGGCACAGGCCTAGGGGGATCACCGTTTTCCGGCATACCAAGATGGTTGCCTTCGCCGGGACCCCCTAGATCGACGTGGAAACATTCACGACTTGGGCCGCGGTCCTCGTTGTCGAGGCCACGGCTGCCGTCGGAACAGTCGAAAAGGCAGTAGTCACATGTGGTCATGAAGTCCCGCACGACACTGGGGTTACCAAGTCCGGAGAAATCCCAACAGAGGTCGAGCTCGCCATCTTCCTCGGACCCCGAGGGCTCATAGGTCGATTCGGCCGTCAGTCGGTCCTAGGGTGACCGCACACGATACCCCAGAGGGTTTGGACTCGTCTCTACGAGGGTGCTCACCGAAGCGGGGTCGCTTGGTGGGTCGAGGCCGAATTCAAAAGACGCGAGATGGGAATAGGTCGGTACCTTTTGGTCGACGAGCGGTGACGAGGTCGCGTCTGGGACTGACTGCACCGTTGTCTCAGGTACGAGGGTGACGCCCAGCAAGTCCTTCGCGAGCGTGCTGGCGTCGTGCGTTTGCTTGAGATTGGCATGTTGCAGAGAGGCGGCGCTCGTCTTCGTCTCAGACGCGAGATCGATGCCCGACGCGCCCTCCGTTAGGGCGCCGGCGCCGTCGACTCGCTTGACAGCCAACGAGGTGCCGCTTCCCGCTTGGCCTTGGTTGCCCTGCCTCCTCCTCCGTCGGCGGGGGAGGGGACGGGACAAACCCGAATGCCGTCCTTCCACCACGTGGGGAAGGCGTCGTCGATTTCCCCGCCGGCGAGTGGCTTGTCGACCGCCATTGTCGCTGTCGCGCGGCGGGGGAAGGAGTATCATGTCGTAGCTGCCGTCGAGGGACATGAACTCAAGATTCCCGAAACGGAGCACCGTCCCGGGCCGGAAAGGTTGCTGGAGACTACCCATCTGGAGCTTGACGGGAAGCTGTTCGTCAACACGCAGCAGGCCCCTACCTGGCACGCCAACTATCGATGTTTCGAAACCCGGGGGGTCCCTGGACCGACGAGTGAATCGTCGCCGCGTGCCCCAGCCCAGATGGGTCGACGCGAGGCGGAACGCGAAGGGGGGAAAGGATGCAGCCGAAGGGAGGCAGGCGTGAGAGAGTGGATCCCGCGGCCTTCGTGTTAGCCCCGCGCCTGAGTCGGGTGCGCTTGCAATAGGGGGATACAAGCGTCCACGCGGGAGTGGGAGCGAGCGGCCTTGCGCGAGCGCCGTCCCGTCCTTCTCCGCGCGGGCCAACTAACCGTCTATAAGAGGGCCCTGGTCCTCCCTTTTATAGGCGTAAGGAGAGGATCCAGGTGTACAATGGGGAGTGTAGCAATGTGCTAACGTGTCTAGCGGTGGAGAGCTAGCGCCCTAAGTACATGCCATCGTGGCAGCCGGAGAGGTCTTGGCACCCAGTTCGCGTGGTGTCGTGGCTGTCGGAGGAGTGCTGGAGCCTGGCGGGAGGACAGCTGTTGGGGCTGTCGAGTCCTTGCTGACGTCCTCTTGCTTCCGTAAGGGGGCTGAGAGCCGCCGTCGTCACAGGGCATGCGGGGCGCCATCATTACTCGCATGGTGGAGCGAGCCAGATGGGACGCCGGTCTGGTTCCCCGTAGCCCGAGTCAGCTCGGGGTAGGGTAATGATGGCGCTTCCTGTTGACGTGGTCGGTCCATGCCCTAGGCTGGGCGAGGTGGAGGCTCCTCCGAGGTCGAGGTCGAGGTCGAGCCCTGGGGTCGGGCGAGGCGGAGTTTGTCGTCTTCCGGGGCTGAGCCCATGTCCGAGCCCAGGGTCGGGCGAGGCAGAGTTTACCGTCTTCCGGGGCTGAGCCTGAGTCCGAGCCCTGGGTCGGGCGGAGCGGAGTTCGCCGTCTTCGGGGGCTGAGCCCGAGTCCGAGCCCTGGGTCGGGCGGAGCGGAGTTCGCCGTCTTCCGGGGCTGAGCCCGAGTCCGAGCCCTGGGTCGGGCGGAGCGGAGTTCGCCGTCTTCCGGGGCTGAGCCCGAGTCCGAGCCCTAGGTCGGGCGGAGCGGAGTTCGCCGTCTTCCGGGGCTGAGCCGGAGTCCGAGCCCTGGGGTCGGGCGAGGCGGAGTTTGCCGTCTTCTGGGGCTGAGCCTGAGTCTGAGCCCTAGGTCGGGCGGAGCGGAGTTCGCCATCTTTCGGGGCTGAGCCCGAGTCCGAGCCCTGGGTTGGGCGGAGCGGAGTTCGCCGTCTTCCGGGGCTGAGCCCGAGTCCGAGCCCTGGGTCAGGTGGAGCGGAGTTCGCCGTCTTCCGGGGCTGAGCCCGAGTCCGAGCCCTGGTCGGGCGAGGCGGAGTTTCCTAAGACGCCCGAGGCCGGCCTTGGCTGCTGTCAGCCTCACTCTGTTGGGTGGCTCAGCAGTCGGAGCAGCGCAGGCGGCACTGTCCTCTTGTCAGACCGGTCAGTAGAGCGGTGAAGTGACTACGGTCACTTCGGCGCTGTCGACTGGTGGGCGTGCGTCAGGATAAAGGTGTCAGGCCACCTTTGCATTAAATGCCCCTGCGATTTGGTCGGTTGTCGTGGCGATATGGCCAAGGTTGCTTCTCGATGAAGACTGGGCCTCGGGCGAGCTGACAGTGTGCCCGTTGCTGGAGGGGGGGTCCTCGGGCGAGACGTAGGTTCTCCGGGGTCGGCTTCCCTTGCCCGAGGCTAGGCTCGGGCAAGGGAAGATCGTGTCCCTTGAATGGACCGATCCTTGATTTAATCGCACCCATCAGACCTTTGCAGCTTTGTGCTGATGGGGGTTACCAGCTAAGATTTAGGGGTCTTGAGGGTACCCCTAATTATGGTCCCCGACAATTATTGTCAACACTGTGGATGACAAACCCTTCCTAGACCCTGTCCAGCTCCATTCCATGATAATGTGATATTGTAATACCTAGGTCCATGCTACCCGTTTCTTCCATATGAGCTTGACTAATTTCACGAATTCGTTCTAGGAGGGTCTCCAACTTATGAATATCAAATAAGCCTATGCCAAACTCGGTACCATACAACCAAATCATCATTGTCTTCAATTAGGCTTTGTGGGCTTTCAGTTCTTCTTGGTATTTTACAAAACAAGATAATGAATCAATACATTGGACTCTACAAGACAAGAAATAACAAGAGACTTACTTTTTTATCAGCTAGGGTTGTGTCCTTAGCTTTGGTGGTCGGTTCTTGTTTCTCAATTAGATCTTCAATGACAACTCTCTCTTGGTCTATGGTTTTCTTGAAAGCAACAAGGATCTTCTTTATATCAGCAATTTTCTCTTTCATTTTGAATTTTTCCTCATACGGACCCTTGACTGCCCTAGGCGTCACATTGCTGGCATTATATGCTACAAACAGAGACCAATGACTAAGTAACACAGGAGACTCAAAATACAAAAAGGAGTACTCAAACACAGAGCTTTGAGATTGGTCGAGTTGGTGCATAATTCCTGGACAATGCTGACTAGCTTGGCACTATTTTTTCTCCTACTATAAATTCAGTCAAGTGGACTTGACTGCTTAAAGTTTAATTGATGTAAGCACAAGCACGAGGAATTTTTCCTTAGACTCATTCAAAATTTCATGCATAGGACAATGTAAGAAAATGGAATTCATAAAGTAGATTGAGATTCAAGGCCATACTGATTTGAATTTGGAAATTTTAGTGGCATATTGCTAAGCCTTTTCTAGTTGGCATGTGTCTTCAACCAAGTCAATCTTTTCCATCGCGTGTTCCCCAAAACATCATTGTGAGTTCATTACGCCCGGTGTCTAATATGGGGGTCTTTGCCTCGTGTAGGACCTCTTTGATGATTGGGTCTACAGAAATTACATTAATCACATACTCTAAAAGACACACCAAAACATGGCTACAAAGAGTCAGTTACCTAATGGTGACTCTAGGACTTTGGGAGGCCTCGATGTAGCAAGCACAACAACATGAGTAACAATAGGTTGAGCTTTTAACTTAGGAACATACTCCTTAGGGGCAGTTGGCTTGGCTAGGCACTCTAGGACCGAGTACCTGGGGGATCTGGAGGACCGAGCATTAGTCGACATGTAAACCAATGATTTTTGTTTGGAATAGTAGTTCTCGACACTAGAAGTCACGCTGGTGGTTGAGCTTTTCTCTAGTCGAACAGAGCATGCCTTATCCTTAGGCAGTCTATCAATTATCTAACATCAACAAGAATCACAATTAGAACTACTCTTTTAACGATGAACAAGGGTATTGAATAAACATACATTGCAGATTTCTTGAAAGAAGTTCTCTTTGGAGGAACAATGGAGGAGCCCCCTAGGACTCAGCTCTTATGGATGTAAAAGTAAAACCCTAAATTTGGGGGTATAAAATTTCTTTGTTTGTATCCATAAATTCAAGGGTTACTTCTCTTTTCTCTCTCTCCTTGAGTACATTTTTCCTTTTTCTTTAGAAAGGGTTATTATTTTGGAAATGTAAGTGTTTTTCTTATGAGTAAAACCTCAAAAGTATACAGAAGTGTTGCATTGTTGACCCTCATATCTTACTCTTGTTTGGTGCATATGTTTGGTATTCATCCCTTTGAATTTGTGAAGTGCATCTGGGTATGGATTCAAATAAAAGAGAAAGGAAAAAGAAAGGGAAAATATAATTCAAAAAGAAAAAGAAAAAGGAGCCCGCTACCCATCCCTCTTGAATTTTCGGCCTAGCCAACCCATTCCACCCACACGCCCGCTCCCCCTTCTATTTCTTCTCAGTGGGCCCGCCTTGTCGGTGTCGTCGC